>CAWUFW010000554.1:2531666-3797500 GCA_963921515.1 Calotriton arnoldi | reverse complement strand
GACTTCAGGCGATTTGTTTGGTTCATGATTTTGTGGAGTTGAGGTGCAATATCTTTGTCCAAAGGGGGGGTGGGGGGTGCCCGGGGTAGGACCCTGGGGGGGTGGGGGTGATGGGGTCCTGGGGGTGGTGGCGGTGGGTGTTGTTGACCTATCGGGGCTCCGGGCTGCATGATCGGTAGCTCCAGGGCATCTGTTGTTCTTCATGTGTGGCTATGGGCTGTGCTCCCTTGTCTGGTGCCGGTTGTCGTCCGACTTTACACCAGGTAGGAGCAGGTGTAAGTTTCCTGCTGCTAACGTGCCTTAGCGCATGTTTTGTGGTCTTATCGCCGATCTGGCTGGTCGTTGGGAATGTTGTGGAGTGGTGTTGTCGCGGCTTTTTGCACGGGAACGCCTACTCTGCATATCATTAGCGTTAGTTGCCGGGGTCATCTGTGGCGATGTTTTTTGCGACTGCTATCGCAGGTAAACTGGTGTTATGGGCTGTTAGCACCAGCTTGGGAATGGGGCGATAATTTTATCGCGACTTTGGCTGAGATAAAGTGCCGTTAACTCGGCGATAGTTCCTTGAGAATATGCCCCTGAGAGTTGGGTTTTAAATTGCGATCTCTTTGACACATGCAAGACGAAAGGGTTTTACATTGAGAATTCTGTGACAACTAAAATAGGAAGAAACTTCCTGTAGTGAGCCTGAGGAACACCATTGGGAGGGACTAAGTATTGCTTAACACTAGAAGACGTTTTGACACAGATTTCTAGTTCAGGTGGAGTTAGAGAAGTTTTGTTTACATTGTGTACATTTATAATTTTATGTTAAGTATTTAATTGTGTGTATATTACAGTACTTTTTCTTTTTAAAAGTAAAACCACTGTACATTGATTTTTTGAATATTACTATGCACATTGTGGAGTACTGTTATAGTAAATTAATCCTTTTCAGTTGCTTTAATTCATTCCTTTGGCTTTACTTCTTTGAATTGTGGTGTTGATATTCCATTCCTGATAAAATAGAATGATAGTAACTCTGACTTTCCTCTTAAACTGCTGGAATGTCTTGCTTCAGTCACATGTTTACCTTTTAGTGGTGAATGCAGATAAAACAGAAGTATTGGTACTAGGGAATCATCCTTGTAACTGGACCTTAGTTTGGTAGTCATTCCTAACCCCTGCTACCATGACCAAAAATGTTGGTGTTGTTGTCATCTCTGATCTTACCTTCTGTCCACCTGGCTACATGTTTATTGGTACATAGTACTCATTTTTGAAGAAAATGATTTCCCTCTGAGTTGAATGGAGATAGTTGGGGATGTATGTAGCAACCTCATAATGTGTGAATTGTAGGAATGCAGTATTGTTTGGCTTATTTATGTACCTTGGTTGTCACCTTCAGATTGGGCAAAATGCAGTTGTCACAACTATTTTTTCATTTGCATGAGCACACTTTTGTTCAAATCCAGCTTTACTTACTCAACAGGATACCAGTGAACAGAAGGATCTTGTTCACAGCACTCTGCATTTGGTACAAGGCACATGGTGGTGACACTTGTCCTGAGTATCTCAGCTTCAGCTCTACATGCCATCTCACATGCTTTGCTCCTTTTCTCATGTGTTCTTTGTTGTGTCCATGGTTCATCACACCAGAGCAGGCGGGCACTCTTTCTCAGTTGTCACTTCTATTCCCAGTCAACCAGGGGTAAAAGCTTCTGCCCATGTGAGCAGCGACTGTGAGTGCAATGTTAAAATGCAGTGTGCAACACATTAAAGCCAGACGTATTGTCATTGCCAATGATTGCTTGCCATGTGAATTCTGCTGTATTTAGGTAATAATATGGAATCTGGCATCTATATTGTAGTGATAAATGTGAGTGTATGTTTATTTGGAGAGTTGTGGAATTGCTCTAAATAACATTTTTTTTGGCCACACTTATTGTCACTGGTGCACATATATATATATATATTTATATATATATATATATATATTCACTGAAAAAACCATAGGTTTCAGGGACGTTATAGTTAGAAATTATCATTTAAAAAACCTTAGAAATTCACTGAAAAAACCACAGGTTTCAGGGACGTTATAGTTAGTTGGACATTTCACTCGTACAAAACCAGAGAAATTAGGCCGTTATAGTTAGTTGAGCTAACTATAACTCGCGCCCCCGCAATGCACTGCTGATGACGTCACATATTACATCATTCATGACATGGTCAGTGACATCACTGATGACATCACTGATAGCATCTCAAATGACATCACTGATTACATCACTGATGACATCATCCAGTGACTGTGTGTTTCCGTAAAGTTTAAATATGTTTTATATATATAAATGCCGAGGTGTATTGAAGAATGAGTGGGCGTATAAGTGTCTGAATGGATGATTTAGTAGGTGCGTGACTGACTGTATAAGTGAGTGATTAAACGTGTCATACCGAATGCATGGGTTAGTGACTAAACTGTGTGAATGTCTGTATCAGTCTGTCAGTTGGTGTGTAAGCACCTACATGGGTTGGTAGGTAGCTACATAAGTGTCTATATGTGTTATTGATTGGTTGTCTGAGTATCTGAATTGGGGGCCTGAGTGTCTGTGTGACTCTGTGCATAGATGTGTGAATGGGTGATTCACTGGGTGTATGGGTTCAAGAGTGCATCTGTGAAGGGCTGTATGGTTGGGTGAGTGTGTGTATGGGTGTGTTGGTTAGTGAATGGATGTCTCAGTGGTACATGTGTGAGTAACTACATATGTGAAAGGTAGTATATGTGAGTGTTGGAGTATATAAATGACTATATGTGAGAGTGAGTGATTGTGAGAGTGGCTGTATGGATGAGTGTGTGCTTGTATCAGTGATTGTATAAGAGAGTAAGTATGTGTTAGTATCTGTATGAATAAGTGAGGTGGTATGTGTATAACTGTATAGGTGAGTAAATGGGAGTGTGATTGATTCTTTGCATGACTGACTAGGTGTGTGAGTAACTCTATGGATGAGTGGCGGTGTATGAGTGTCTGTATAGGTGAATGAGTGCATATGATAGTGCTGTATTGATGAGTGGCTGCATGTATGAGTGACTGTATGGGTGAATGAGGGAATGTGTGTGTAGACCTAGGATCAGTGAGTGGGTATGTAGTAACTGGTATTGGTGTGTCTGGTTTCGAAAATGGTAGTCTGTATTTTATAGTGGGTGTATCAAAGGTTATATTAGGGTATGAGGAGGTGCATCAGATTATCACGTGGATGATGTCATCAGTGATGTCATCAGTGATGTCATTTGAGATGTCATCAGTGATGTCATCAGTGATGTCACTGACCATGTCATGACTGATGTAATATGTGACGTCATCAGCAGTGCATTGCTGGGGCGCAAGTTATAGTTAGCTCAACTAACTATAATGGCCGAATTTCTCTGGTTTTGTACGAGTGAAATGTCCAACTAACTATAACTTCCCTGAAACCTGTGGTTTTTTCAGTGAATTTCTAAGGTTTTTTAAATGCTAATTTCTAACTATAACGTCCCTGAAGCCTATGGTTTTTTCAGTGAATTTCAAAGGTTTTTTAAATGCTAATTTCTAACTATAACGTCCCTGAAACCTATGGTTTTTTCAGTGAATTTCAAAGGTTTTTTAAATGCTAATTTCTAACTATAACGTCCCTGAAACCTATGGTTTTTTCAGTGAATTTCGAAGGTTTTTTAAATGCTAATTTCTAACTATTTCTATAGAGGTAGGACATGTGCAGAAAGTGGAAGAAAAGTGCAGAAAGTGGAAGAAAAGTGCAGAAAGAACAAGAGAAATGCAGAAAGAGGCAACAGAAGTCCAGAAAGACGAAGAAAGGTACAGAAAGAAGCAAGAGATATGCAGAAAGAACCAACAGAGGTGCAGAAAGAGGCCTTGTTGCAAAGTCATCCTGTGCCCCCAACTTTTTGCTGACTGGTACTGGTGGTAACTGACTCTGACTAACCAGGCCCAGAGCCAGTGCTATGCTGAAATACACTTAGAATACAGTGAAAACACCTACATACACTAGGGTACACTATGGGTTGGGGTACCCCTGTGATTGGCATGACCTCCCCTGTAAGGCCCTAGTACATAATAGGGCAGGGGGATTAAAACTACCTCTAAGTCAGAGGTGCAGAAAGAGGAAAGAGCAGCAGTGCAGAAAGACCCAACAGAGGTGCAAAAAGAGGCAAGAGGGGTGCACAAAGAGGTAGGAGAGGTGCACAAAGAGGCAAGAGAGGTACAGAAAGAGGCAAGGCAAGTGAGGTGCAGAAAGAAGGCAGAGAACTGCAGAAAAAAGCAACGGAGGTGCTGAAAGAGGCAAGTGAGGTGCAGAAAGAAGCAAGAGAGGTGCAGAAAGAGGCAAGAGAAGTGAAGAAAAAGAAAGAAATGTGCAGAAAGAAGCAACAGAAATGCAGAAAGAGGCAAGAGAGGCGCAGAAGGAGGCAAGAGTGGTTTGCACACCATTAGTACCAATTTAACACCCACATTTAGCAATAAGTAACAGGTGGCCATTCTAGGTTTGCAAAGGGCCTTCCACCATGCTGTAACGCTTGTTGCTGCATTTTTGGTAACGTTTGAGCTAGAAACAAGGCTTTTTTTGTTCAAATCTGCAGGTTAGGGAGCAGATGATGGATTATGTTGCTAATGCTGAAAATGTATAATTGTGCGAAAGTCGGTGCAGCCAAACAGTCACATAATTCCAGTGGCCCTGCTCATACCTCTGACTAGGTCCACAAGTGCTCCTCAGTTCACTCCTTTTTTTATCTCACTGAGTTCATAGTTGAGTTTCTATGAAAACGAGGAAGACTAAACCTGAGGTTACCACTCCACAACAAAGACTACCATACCACATAATTACTCTCCATAACACATAATCCCACTCTACATAATTCCTACACACTAAATACCACATACTTTCTATCCACATAATTTCACTGCACAACTTACCACATAATTCCACTACACAACGTACATCCACTCCACTCCAAAAAACATTAGTAAAAAACTTTTACATTTACAACGCCAATAGCTCTAACTCTCGCAAATGCGAAACCTATTCATTGCAAACACTTCTTTAAGTAGTAGACGAGTTTGCAGAGTGGTGAAGAAAGGGTGCTGGGCCTCCGACCAGCGCTCAGGAATTCCGCTGGGTAGGACTTACAGGAGCTACCAGGAGGGCTTCTTGGCCCTCAAAGTCCCTCAGGACTAAAGTGGACTTCATCCCCCATCCCGTAGTCTGCTAGGAGACGCATTTGCAGAGTGGTGGAGAAAGGGGGGCATGGCCTCCGAAGACGTCTTAGCAATTCCACTGTGTGGGACTTACTGGAGGTAACAGGAGGGGTAGCTGGCCCCCAAGGACAACCTTGGGGGCCAACTACCCCTCCTATTACCTGCAGTAAGTCCCACACAGCAGGATTGCTAAGTTCTCATAGCAGGCCACGCCCCCTTTGCCCACCACTCTGCAAACGGCCTCCCTGGTGTGCTCTTGGATGGGGATTGAAGTCCCCTTCGCTGCTGGGCGTCCTTAGGGGCCAACTAGCCTATCTCTTACCTCCAGTAAGCCCCACACAGTGGGATTGCTGAGAGGTGGACACAGGCCATGCCCCCTTTCTCCACCACTCTGCAAGCGTGCCTCCTGGCGCGCTCTTGGTTGGGGGATGAAGTCCCCTTTCCTCCTGAGGGTCCCTGGGGGCCAACTAGCCCTCCTGTTACCTCCAGTAAGCCCCATACAGCTGGATTGCTGAGAGTGCTCAAAGGCCACGCTCCCCTTTTACACCACTCTGCAAACGCGACTCCTGGCGCACTGCTGCTCGGGCGATGAAGTCCACTTTAGTCCTGAGGCCCTCAGGACACAAGAGGACCTCATCGCCCCACCAGCAATGCGCCAAGAGGTGCGTTTGCAGAGTGGTGTAAAAAGGGGCATGGCCTCGGACCACCTCTCAGCAATCCCACTGTGTGGGGCTTACTGGAGGTACCTGGTGGGCTAGTTGGCCCCTAAGGACCCATAAGATGCTAGGGGACTATCCCCCAACTCAAAACGTGCCAGGAGGTGCATTTGCAGAGTGGTGCAGGGAAGGGGTGGGGCCTCCATCGAGATGCCGGCTTCTGTTTTCTTTTTCGTTTTTTAGGAGGGGGGCTGTGTGGCCCCCCTTCTCTTAACTTTTTTGGGCCCTGGGGACCCCATCCCCCGGGGCCTGGCCTTGTTTTTTGGGGGGGGTTTTTGCAGGGAGGGGGGCCGCATGGCCCCCCTCCCCTGGGCCACCTCTGGCCTCAGGGACCCCATCCCCCGGGGCCGACCTTCCGTTTAAAAAAAATTAAATAATAATAATTAATAAATTAAATGGGAGGGGGGCCGTGTGGCCCCCCTCCCCTGGCCACCTCTGGCCCTGGGGACCCAGGGCCGGCCCTCAGCGTTGGGGACCTTGGGGGGAGCCCCAATGCCCCCATGGTCCCAGCCAGCTCCCCACCTCCTGCGGGAGCCGGCATTGCTTTTGGGCAAGGGGAGCTGCTTTGCCCAAAAGCAATTCTGCTTTGCTTTGTTGAAGCGAGAGCAGGTTTCCTGCTCTCACTTCAATGAAGCAAAGCAGAGTTTGCTATGGCAGGGCGGGAGCCGTGCTCCCGCCCTGCCATAGCAAACGGCAATGTCCCAGGGGTGGGCACCCCGGGACATTGCAGGAGCCGGCCCTGGGGGTGGCGGTCCCGAGGGCCATCAAGGGCTCCAGGAGGGGGCCCCCGCCCAAGTATTTAAAGCCCTGGGGAGGTGGTGGTCTCCGAGGCCCGGGGGTCCGCAACAGACCCCACCAGTAATTAAAGTTTGCCCCAGGGAGGTGGTGGTCCCTGGGGCAGTGTGGGGAGGGGCAGGAGCCCCCCCCACACTTTAATTTATTTCGAGCCCCGGGGAGGTGGCAGTCCACGGGGCTTGGAGGGACCCCCTGAGCAGGCCTAGTGGGTCAGGGTACTTCTACCCTGCCCCCTTTTCTTGTTTTTTACCTTTGTTTTACCTTTTTCTTGTGATTTGGTTTTACCGAGTCACAAGATGGCTGCCAACACATTCTGGTTAGGAGTGTTGGCAGCCAATCAGAGTGAAGCTCGTGCCCGGGAGGGTTCGCAAATCCTCCTCGGTGCTCAGATATCGATATTTTTATTTTTTGAATTTCTCAGCAACCTTCTGAACGGATTTACACCATTTAAAAAAAAGCACGCTTTCTAGACCAAGACCTACCTGTTTGCCAAATTTGGCATAATTCCGTTCAGCAGTTCGGGCTGTAGCCTGTTCCAACAATTCCTATGGAAATTAACATGGGGAAAACGTGTTTTGGGACCCCCCATTTTTCTCGGCCCCCGCTTGACGAATCACCCCGAAACCTTTAAGACAGGAGCTGACTGGAGCGCCCCATTAGTTTTGAAAATTTCGTGAAGATTCGTCAAAAGCTTTTCCTATGGATAATAGGTCCTAACTATAACTACCTACTGGCGACCGCCAGATAGCTCCTAGGATAGCCACTATTGTACAGTAATTGCAATAATTTCATACATATTAACATTATGCCGTGTCCTAATGCAGCGCATTCATAACACATTAGCTCAAGAGCCACCAGGGCGCTACTGTTTTTTTACTTTTCTTTCAATTTGTGTCAATAACTTTATTAGTATTCAGTGTGTGGACACGTTACGTGACCCCCAGCCTGGGCTTCTGTTCCATGCCTTCTCACAATTTCGTTGGCATGGTTTCACTACGATGACCGCCGCTCCACTACGAAACTAGAACGGGCGAGTACTAGAACATTAGGTGAGAACGCATAGTTTTAGGAGACAGTGCTTAACACGGTACGGGCGTAAAGTAAATATAGGGCACTAATCCCCTCAAGTTTCCATTAGCCCCCCCCCTTTGGCAACCTCCTTTATTACAATCATGAGAAGTAATCATGAGGTAACATACAATAACCTGTAAAGGAGAGAAATGTTTGATGTGTATAAATATAATGTACATACAGCATTAACTTACCATTACAAAATGGATGCCACTTTGACATGATTATGTTTAACTTGTGTTGTATTGGCCTATGTTGATTTCCATGATCTTGGATGTAAAACAGGCGCTGTTCCGACACGCCGGTGTGTGATCAAGACTGCTTTGACAGTCGAAACGCGTTACTGGCAATAAATCCTTGGTATTGCAACAATCCTGAGAGTGCGATTACTTGGTATTGGAGAATTGAATTAATGTGTCCAGTGGGCTTTGCTGGCAACTCGCACCACCTATCTACGGGTTGAAGGGGTAGGAAGGAGCATATCGAGAAATCGAGATATTTTATGTATATATATTTAGATATTCACTGAAAAAACCATAGGTTTCAGGGACGTTATAGTTAGAAATTAGCATTTAAAAAACCATAGAAATTCACTGAAAAAAACACAGGTTTCAGGGACGTTATAGTTAGTTAGACTCTTTACTCGTACAAAACCAGAGTAATTCGGCCGTTATAGTTAGTTGAGCTAACTATAACTCGCGCCCCCGCAATGCACTGCTGATGATGTCACATATTACATCATTCATGACATGGTCAGTGACATCACTGATGACATCACTGATGACATCTCAAACAACATCACTGATTACATCACTGATGACATCATCCAGTGACTGTGTGTTTCTGTAAAGTTTAAATATGTTTTATATATATATGCCAAGGTGTATTGAAGAATGAGTGAGGGTTTTTTTAAATGCTAATTTCTAACTATAACGTCCCTGAAACCTGTGGTTTTTTCAGTGAATTTCGATGGTTTTTTAAATGCTAATTTCTAACTATAACGTCCCTGAAACCTATGGTTTTTTCAGTGAATTTCAAAGGTTTTTTAAATGCTAATTTCTAACTATAACATCCCTGAAAAATATTATTTGTTATAAAAATAATTTAATATTTTATATTTTCTAAAATATAAATATTAATTTTTATATATATTTTTTCTAAAAAAGTGGATTCGCGTACTGATTGTGTACCTGTCTCTGTGGGTGCGCGAATTCATGCCGCCATATTGGTAAAGTCGTGTAGGATGCGCGCTCGGTAAGCGTTGGGTACGCGAATTTCGACCCCACGTAACGTTACGTACGTAGTTCCGGAGGTCGCGCCAGGTGCGCGAATCCACCGCAAATTTGTAAGTTTTAAAACTATATATATATAAGTTTAATATGTATATTGAAGCAAGAGATTATTTAATTTATTTATAAAAATAATATATTTGTAACTAGAATAAAGATAAATTATTGTTAAATATATTTTTACAGAATCGCGACGGGTGCACGCTGGTTGCGCGCGCGGTGCGCGAATCCATGTGACTTTTAAAAAAAGAATTTCATTGGTTAAGAATCTTTTCATTCTAGAAGTTACAGCACCCCACCCAATTTTCTCATTCCTTCAAGAACATTGTCAGGAGACACACCTATTGTGTTTTCTTCTCTTGTTCAATTTTTTTGGTGTTTTTTTGGGGGAAAACAACAAAAAATGGCATCTTCCAATGCACCTGAAAACATCCATCGTGAAGAAGATGAGTTGGAGGAACCAGCATGGAAAAGGAAGGAGAGTGTTGTGTGGGCCTTTTTTACTTTTCCAGAAGGAGAAAAAAAGGTGAATGCGAGGAAGGTCACCTGCAGCATCTGCAAACATGTCTTATCTCGGGGCTCAGAGAAGAAATACTCATGTGGTACTTCCTCCATGCTAAAACATCTGCAGACCATACATCCTCGTCAGCTAGCATGGGAGCAACACAGACGAGAGCTGGAAGAACAAGCCCAGCAGGATGACCAGCAAGCAGGACCAAGTACTTTTACTGGTTCTGGAACATCAAACAGAGGACCTGACATTAGGGCAGAATTTGCTGGTCTGGAGGAAAGGTGCATCAAGTGCAAGAAGGTTTTCTGTTATGGGGAACAGTCCATTGATGCCATAGTTTTTGCTGCACGAAGCCACCACTGCTAATTTTGGTTTTTTGCAATGTTTTTTAATTTGCAAATGTTTAGACAACAGTTTTGTCAGTTTATTCTGTTGTTTGTTTTTTTGTTTAAAAAAACACCATTTTTTTTAAAGAGTTAGAAAAACACAAAAAATATATAAAACAAAAAAGAAGAAAAAAATGGTTCTTCTTAGAACCGCCTATTTTGTTAAAAAAAGATACATTTGTATGTGTTGCATGACGAAGTGCATGGATAATATCTGGATGATTACATGGGTGCATGGGCAGTGCCTGGATGATTGGAGGACTGAGAGGATAGTGCCTGAGTGATTGGAAGAGTGCATGGGTAGTGCCTCGGTGATTGCATGAGTGCATGGGTAGTGCTTGGGTGATTGGAGGAGTGCATGGCTACTGGCTGGATAATCGAAGGAGTGAATGAGTAGTGCCTGGGTGATTTTGTAAGTGCTTGGTTACTGCCTGGGTGATTGCATGAGTGCACAGGTAATGTATGGGTGATTGGAAGAGTGCATGGGTAATGCTTGACTGATTACATTAGTTTATGGGTAATGCCTGGATGATTGCATGAGTGCATCAGTAGTGCCTGGGTGATTGTAAGAGTGCAAGGGTAGTGCGTGGTGATTTTATAAGTGCTTGGGTATTGGCAGAGTTATTGGATAAGTGCATGGCTACTGGCTGGGTGATTGGAGGAGGGCATGGGTAGTGCACGGGTGATTGGAACAGTGCATGGGTAGTGCCTGGGTTATTGCATCAGTGGATGAGTAGTGCCTGGGTGATTGCAGGAGTGCATTTGTAATGCCTGTGTGATTTTGTAAGTGCATGGGTATTGCTTGGGTGATTTTGTAAGTGCATGGGTAATACCTGGGTGATTGCATGAGTTTATGGGTAATGCCTGGGTGATTGCATGAGTTTATGGGTAATGCCTGGATGAATGCATGAGTGGATGGGTAGTGCCTGGGTGATTGCATGAGTGCATGGGTAGTGCTTGGGTGATTGGAGGAGTGCAAGGATACTGCATGGTGATTTTATAAGAGCATGGATAGTGGCTGAGTGATTAGAAGAGTGCATGGCTACTGGCTGGGTAATTGAAGGAGTAGATGAGTAGTGTCTGGGTGATCAGAGGAGTGCATGGGGAGTGCATGGGTGATTGGAGCAGTGCATGGGTAGTGTCTGGGTTATTGCATGAGTGGACGAGTAGTGCCTGGGTGATTGGAGGAGTGCATGGGTAGTGCCTGGGTGATTTTCTAAGTGCTTGGGTACTGCCTGGGTTTATTGCATGAGTGCACAGGTAATGTATGGGTGATTGAAGAGTGCATGGGTAATGCTTGACTGATTACATTAGTTTATGGGTAATGCCTGGATGATTGCATGAGTGCATTGGTAGTGCCTGGGTGATTGTAAGAGTGCAAGGGTAGTGTGTGGTGATTTTATAAGTACTTGGATATTGGTAGAGTGATTGGATAAGTGCATGGCTAATGGCTGGGTGATTGGAGGAGTGCATGGGTAGTGCACGGGTGATTGAAACTGTGCATGGGTAGTGCCTGGGTTATTGCATCAGTGGTTGAGTAGTGCCTGAGTGATTTCAGGAGTGCATTTGTAATGCCTGTGTGATTTTGTAAGTGCATGGGTATTGCTTGGGTGATTTTGTAAGTGCATGGGTAATGCCTGGGTGATTGCATGAGTTTATGGGTAATGCCTGGATGATTGCATGAGTGCATGAGTAGTGCCTGGGTGATTGCATGAGTGCCTGGGTAGTGCTTGGGTGATTGGAGGAGTGCAAGGATACTGCATGGTGATTTTATAAGTGCATGGGTAGTGACTGGGTGATTGGAGGAATGCATGGCTACTGGCTGGGTAATCGAAGGAGTGAATGAGTAGTGTCTGGGTGATTAGAGGAGTGCATGGGTAGTGCATGGGTGATTGGAGCAGTGAATGGGTAGTGCCTGGGTTATTGCATGAGTGGATGAGTAGTGCCTGAGTGATTGGAGGAGTACATGGGTAGTGCCTGGGTGATTTTGTAAGTGCATGGGTATTGCTTGGGTGATTTTGTAAGTGCATGTGTAAAGCCTGGTTGATTGCATGAGTTTATAGGTAATGTCTGGATGATTGCATGAGTGCATAGTTAGTGCCTGGGTGATTGCATGAGTGCATGGGTATTGCCTGGGTGATTGGAGGAGTGCAAGAATAGTGCATGGTGATTTTATAAGAGCATGGATAGTGGTTGAGTGATTGGAAGAGTGCATGGCTACTGGCTGGGTAATTGAAGGAGTAAATGAGTATTGTCTGGGTGATTAGAGGAGTGCATGGGGAGTGCATAGGTGATTGGAGCAGTGCATGGGTAGTACCTGGGTTATTGCATGAGTAGATGAGTATTGCCTGGGTGATTGGAGGAGTACATGGGTAGTGCCTGGGTGATTTTGTAAGTGCTTGGTTACTGCCTGGGTGATTGCATGAGTGCACAGGTAATGTATGGGTGATTGAAGAGTGCATGGGTAATGCTTGACTGATTACATTAGTTTATGGGTAATGCCCGGATGATTGCAAGAGTGCATCGGTAGTGCCTGGGTGATTGTAAGAGTGCAAGGGTAGTGCGTGGTGATTTTATAAGTGCTTGGGTATTGGCGGAGTGATTGGATAAGTGCATGGCTACTGGCTGGGTGATTGGAGGAGTGCATGGGTAGTGCACGGGTGATTGGAACAGTGCATGGGTAGTGCTTGGGTTATTGCATCAGTGGATGAGTAGTGCCTGGGTGATTTCAGGAGTGCATTTGTAATGCCTGTGTGATTTTCTAAGTGCATGGGTATTGCTTGGGTGATTTTGTAAGTGCATGGGTAATGCCTGGATGATTGCATGAGTGCATGGGTAGTGCCTTGGTGATTGCATGAGTGCATGGGTAGTGCCAGGGTAATTGGAGGAGTGCAAGGATACTGCATGGTGATTTTATATGTGCATTGGTAGTGACTGGGTGATTGGAGGAGTGCATGGCTAATGGCTGGGTAATCGAAGGACTGAATGAGTACTGTCTGGGTGATTAGAGGAGTGCATGGGTAGTGCATGGGTGATTGGAGCAGTGCATGGGTAGTGCCTGGGTTATTGCATGAGTGGATGAGCAGTGCCTGGGTGATTGGAGGAGTGCATGGATAGTGCCTGGGTGATTTTGTAAGTGCATGGGTATTGCTTGGGTGATTTTGTAAGTGCATGGGTAATGCCTGGGTGATTGCATGAGTGCATGGTAGTGACTGGATGATTGCATGACTGCATGAGTAGTGCCTGGGTGATTGGAGGAGTGCAAGGATAGTGTATGGTGATTTTATAAGTGCATGGGTAGTGACTGGGTGATTGGAGGAGTGCATGGCTACTGGCTGGGTAATTGAAGGAGTGAATGAGTAGTGTCTGGGTGATTAGAGGAGTGCATGGGTAGTGCATGCATGATTGGATGAGTGCATGGGTAGTGCCTGGGTTATTGCATGAGTGGATGAGCAGTGTCTGGGTGATTGGAGGAATGCATGGGTATTGCTTGGGTGATTTTGTAAGTGCATGGGTAATACCTGGGTGATTGCATGAGTTTATGGGTAATGCCTGGATGATTGGATGAGTGCATGGGTAGTGCCTGGATGATTGCATGAGTGCATGGCTAGTGCCTGGGTGATTGGAGGAGCGCAAGGATAGTGCATGGTGATTTTATAAGTGCATGGGTAGTGACTGGTGATTGGAGGAGTGCATGGCTACTGACTGGGTAATCGAAGGAGTGAATGAGTAGTGTCTGGGTGATTAGAGGATGCATGGGTAGTGCATGGGTGATTGGAGCAGTGCATGGGTAGTTCCTGGGTTATTGCATGAGTGGATGAGTAGTGCCTGGGTGATTGCAGGTGTGCATGAGTAGTGCCTGGGTGATTTTGTAAGTGCATCGGTATTGCTTGGGTGATTTTGTAAGTGCATAGGTAATGCCTCGGTGATTGCATGAGTTTATGGGTAACGCCTGGATGATTGCATGAGTGTATGGTTAGTGCCTGGGTGATTGCATGAGTGCATGGGTAGTTATTTGGTGATTGGAGGAGTGCAAGGGTAGTGCGTGGTGATTTCATAGGTGCTTGGGTAGTGGCGGAGGGATTGGATGAGTGCATGGGTAGTGCTGAGGTGATTGGAGGAGTGAGTTGGTAGAGTTTCAAAAAATGAATGACTGCATTAAAAGTGACTGTAAACATTACTTCATATATTATGCTTATTACATTATTTCATCTTACCTTGTTTATTGAAGAAGATATCAAACTCATTGAAACTATTTTACAGTTGTTTCATTGCAAACTAAATTTAAAATATTTTCAAACTTTAGTATTACTTTCTGTAAGAGAGAAGAAAAAAAACTGTTATTGCATATAATATTTTAGTTCTAAGAACACAACATAATTTTAGAATTACATAACATATTCAGTTTCCCTTTTTTGCTGTTTTCAGATTCTATTGAATTTCACCATACACAGTGATTTCAATGTTGATCATCATATAACAGCGGGAAAAAAATACAATCAGTAAGATTGTAAAAAAAAACAAATCTGTGTTGAAAATATTTACAAGTTCAACTATCTGTTTACCTATCTACAGTTACTAAATTACATTCTTCAACTACATTAAATGATCTACTTCTCTGAAATACATTTTCTAAAATATACACTCTCATTTAGATCGCATATCATATAAAGAACAAATATATAAACTACTTGTTTCAAACACAATTTTGCAAACACAATAAGAATTAGCACAAACAATAATCCAAGCAGTAATTCTTCACATTTTCCCAATAGGCCGAATAATGTTTCTAAATCTATTTTCATTCAAAATATCCAAAATAAACTCGTTAATTCATGTTCACATCTTCCCAATAGGCCGAATGATGTTTTCAAAACTTTGGCATCAAAAATATTAGATATGAATTTGGTAATTCATAAGGCAACCAACATTTGAATTCCAAATGGGCATCATTACAATGTATCCATCCTTTATTGCACTTTAAATACACAGTATAGTGTCCAGATGTTATAGTAGGTCCATCATGGAAAATAATAGCCACTGCTATAAAAGTCCTTCCTGAAATTGATATTTGAGTTGCCACAACATTTTTAATTTTGGTTTCCAATTTTCTTCCATCTGCTCTACAACATTGTAGCATTAAATTTTACATATTGTCCAAATCTTTCTAGAACTAATGTTGACAACATTTCTGATTTACAATGAGAACATTTCATATCTTGATTAGCTGTTTTTACTAATTTGTTAAAAGACACTGATTTGCAATCTGGTATTGTCAAATATATGAATCGTTCAGTGTCTATTTCAGTGGTAGAAGAAAATGAGCACTCTTCACATTTATGATCCCATCTGTAACTTAGTCCTTGCAACATCTTAATCTTTTGTTTAATACTTTTTTTTACTATACTGTCATAAGAAATTTCGTAAAATATCAATAGATTCCTGTCGTATACTACAAATACTACTACAATCCCACGTATACACTGGAGCCTGTGAACGTCTCCCTTGAACTTCTTCAGCTATTACTTCTTCCACATGTCTAGCAACCATCTTTTCTTTTTCAATTGGACAACCATTTTTAACTTCAAAAGAACGACCACTGGTATCAACTGTGTGAACTAATGTATTTTGTTGAAAATAGCTTTCTTCATTAAAAACTGAACTAGAAGTGTGCTTCCATTCACCCTAAAACTTTTTACAAAAGTTAGTTCTATTAACCAATCTTTTTCTTTTACTTTTCTCCTTCATAAACTGCATTGTTTTATTCAATGTCTTCATTCTCTTTATTACTAATATAAACAATCTTCTTTTCAATTCAAAAGCCTTTTCGACTACACCTTCAATCTGTTGTTTTTTCTTGTAAAATGCAGATCTTCTTTTATACTTCTTGAAATCTTTCAATAAATTTTGTAGTACTCTACTTTTATACATTCGTTTCCTAATATCCTTATATTGCTTCATCCTTCTTTCAACATACATTGTTTTCCCATAACCTGATTTTCCATTAATTTGTCCTTTTTTCATTTGATTCTCCTCGGTTCTACAACTTTTCTTTCTGTTTTCCCCATCAAAATTCTTTCTAGTCCTTAAAAGTCTTTTAACAAATTATTTAGTTCTCTTACCAGAAGACTTTTTCTTCAATGTCACATGTTGTACTTCATCTAATTTCTGCTTTTCTTTCTCCTTTAAATAGTTCTGTTTTCTTTGTTGTCTTTTCTTTTGATCTTTTCTTGTCATACTGAATATTTCTCAATACTTATCGAGAATTTCTAAAAAAAAAAAGAAAAGGTTATCATCTTTCAAAAAAATATTTAATATTATTAAAATAATTATATACAAATATGGTCATCTGTAAATAAAGAAATACATTGAGTAGTGCATAGGTGAATAGATAAATGGAATAGTAGAACATAGATGATTCAACAACTGCAAGGGTAGCACATAACTAGTACCTGAGTGATTGCATGACTGAAGGAGTAATATCTGGAGGATTAATGGAGTACATAGCAAATCAGTGGGTGATTTTATAACTGAATACGTACTGCTTGGGTGATTGCAGGACTTCTAAGGGAATGCCTGAGTGATTGAACGAGTGCAACTGTAGTGCCTGGGTGATTTTAAAAGTGCATGAGTACTGACTGAGTGACTACATAAGTACAAGGGTAATACGTATATGATAGAAGGAGTGCAAGGATAGTACCTGAGAGATTCTATAAGTTTATAGATAGTAGCTAGTTCATTGACAGAGTGCATGGGTAATACCTGGGTGATTGCATGAGTACATACGTAGTGCCTGGATGATTTTATGAGTGCAGGTGTAATAACCTAGGTGATTGCATCAGTACATATGTACTGCCTGGATCATTGGACTGAATGGGTACTACTTCGATGTTTTTATAACTGCATCAGTGTTGGGCCTAGCCAAATACAAAGCAGCACACGATTACATGACTCAACCATAAGTCTCTCCATATTATTAAAAGCTTGCATACA
The DNA here is from genome assembly GCA_963921515.1 of Calotriton arnoldi. Taxonomy (NCBI): domain Eukaryota; kingdom Metazoa; phylum Chordata; class Amphibia; order Caudata; family Salamandridae; genus Calotriton; species Calotriton arnoldi. The sequence goes on along the minus strand of CAWUFW010000554.1, from coordinate 3,780,514 downwards.
TATGTCTCTACCTTTTCAAATCATCATCATATCTAAAAGAAATATGTATACAATATTTCTGAAATATAAAACGAACCAAAAGAGGTGCACAAATAAACAAAAGAACTGCAGAAAGAAGAAACAAAGGTGCAGAAAGACGCAACAGGGATGCAGAAAAAGGGAAGAGGAGTGGAGAAACACATAGAAGGGGTGCAGAAAGAAGTGACAGATGCAGAAACACACAAAAAAAGTCCTGAAAGAAAGAACAGAGGTGCAGAGTCCATGTGTACTACCTAAGTAATGCCTGGGTGATTGCATAACTCCACGAGTAGTGCTTGGGTGATTAAATGAGTGCAAGGGTAGTCACTGGGTAATTGCAGGAGAAGATAAAAAGTGAGAGGCTAATAGCTTGAGTGCAAATATAGATGTTGAGAGCACGGATAAGTGTATAAATAGCAACTGAAGGCATAGATGAGTCATTACGTATTGCCTATGTGAACAGATGAGTGCAACAGTAGAGCCTGCGTGATTCTATGACTGCAAGAGTAGTGTGTGGGTTATTACATGAGTGCATAGATACACCCTGCATGATTACATGACTGCAGGGGTAGTAAATAACTAGTGCCTGGGTGATTGCATGACTACAGGGGTAATATCTGGTGGATTACTGGAGTACATTGCAAGTGAGTGGGTGATTTTAAAAGTACATGAGTACTGGCTGAGTGATTACATAAGTACAAGAAAAGTGCATGCGTGATTGAAAGAGTGCAAGGATAGTGTCTGGGCGATTGAAGCACTGTATAGCTAATGCATTGGTGATTGCATGAGTACAGGGGTAACGTCTGGGGGATTAAAGGAGTACATAGGTAACACCTGGGTGATTGCATGACTACAGGGGTAATATCTGGGGATTTACATGACTACATAGGAAGTGACTAGGTGATTTTATAAGTTAATGAGTACTGCCTGGGTGATTACTGAACTACTGAGGCACTGCCTGAGTGAATAAAGGAGTGCAATGGTAGTGCCTGGGTGATTTCATAATACCATGACTCCTGGTTGAGTGATTACATGAGTACAAGGGTAGTGCCTCCGTGATTGAAGGACTGCAACGATAGTGCCTGGGTGATTATATAAGTGCATGAGCAGTGACTACATGTTTGAAAGACTGCATGGGTAATACCTTGCTGATTGCATGAGTGCATAGATAGTGCCTAGATGATTGCATCAGTGCAGCAGTAATGCCTGAATGATTACAGCACTGCATATGTAGTGCCTGCATCATAGGAAGACTGTATGGCGAATACTTGGGTGTTTTTAAAACTGCATCGGTTTTGGGCCAAGCCAAATATAAAGCAGCAGACTATTACATGACTCAACTATAAGTCTCTCCATATTGTTACAAGCACACATACATATGACTCTACCTTTTCAAATCATCATCATATCTAAAAGAAATATGTATACATTATTTCTGGAATATAATGAAACCTTGAAACTAACACATGTAATAGATCTGCTTGAGTGATTGCATAACTCCATGGGTCGTGCTTGGGTGATTAAATGAGTGCAAGGGTAGTCACTGGGTAATTGCAGGAGAAGATAAAAAGTGACTGGCTAATTGCATGAGTGCAGGTATAGACGTTGAGATCACGGATAAGTGTATAAATAGCAACTGAAGGCATAGATGACTCATTACGTATTGCCTATGTGAATAGATGAGTGCAACAGTAGAGCCAGCATGATTCTATGACTGCAAGAGTAGTGTGTGGGTTATTACATGAGTGCATAGATACACCCTGCATCATTACATGACTGCAGAGGTAGTACATAACTAGTGCCTGGGTGATTGCATGACTACAGGGGTAATATCTGGAGGATTACTGGAATACATAGGAAATGAATGGGTGATTTCATAAGTTCATGAGTACTACCTGGGTGATTACAGAAGTACTAAGATACTGCCTGAGTGATTACAGGAGTGCAAAGGTAGTGACTGGGTGATTTTAAAAGTGCCTGAGTACAAGCTGAGTGATTACATAAGTACAAGAGTAGTGCCTGTGTGATTGAAAGAGTGGAAAGATAGTGGCTGACTGATTGAAGTACTGTATACCTAATGCATTCATGATTGCATGAATACAGGGGTAACGTCTGGGGGATTAAAGGAGTACATAGGTAACACCTGCGTGATTGCATGACTACAGGGGTAATATCTGGAGATTTACATGACTACATAGGAAGTGACTGTGTGATTTTATAAGTGCATGAGTACTTTTTGGCAGATTACAGGACTACTGATGAGGTACTGCCTGAGTGAATAAAGGAGTGCAAAGGTAGTGCCTGGGTGATTTCATAACACCATGACTACTGGCTGAGTAATTACATGAGTACAAGGGTAGTGCCTCCGTGATTGAGGGACTGCAACAATAGTGCCTGGATGATTATATAAGTGCATGAGTAGTGGCTACATGTTTGAAAGACTGCATGGGTAATACCTTGCTGATTGCATGAGTGCATAGATAGTGCCTAGATGATTGCATGAGTGCAGCAGTAATGCCTGAGTGATTACAGCACTGCATATGTAGTGCCTGCATCATTGGAAGATGGCATGGCGAGTACTTGGGTGTTTTTATAACTCCATCAGTGTTAGGCCTAGCCAAATATAAAGCAGCAGACTATTACATGACTCAACTATACGTTTCTCCATATTGTTACAAGCACACATACATATGACTCTACCTTTTCAAATCATCAGCATAGCAAAAGAAAGATGTATACAATATTTCTGGAATATAGTGAAACCTAGAAACTGAGACATGTAATAGATCTGCTTGAGTGATTGCATAACTCCATGGGTAGTGCTAAGGTGATTAAATGAGTGCAAGGGTAGTCACTGGGTAATTGCAGGAAGGGATAAAAAGTGACTGGTTAATAGCTTGAGTGCAGATATAGACATTGAGAGCACGGATAAGTGTATAAATAGCAACTTGAAGGCATAGATGAGTCATTACTTATTGCCTATGTGAACAGATTAGTGCAACAGTAGAGCCTGCATGATTCTATGACTGCAAGAGTAGTGTGTGGGTTATTACATGAGTGCATAGATACACCCTGCATGATTACATGACTGCAGGGGTAGTACATAACTAGTGCCTGGGTGATTGCATGACTACAAGTGTAATATCTGGTGGATTACTGGAGTACATAACAAGTGAGTGGGTGATTTTATAAGTTCATGAGCACCGCCTGAGTGATTACTGAACTACTAAGATACTGCCTGAGTGATTACAGGAGTGCAAAGGTAGTGACTGGGTGATTTTAAAAGTACATGAGTACTGGCTGAGTGATTACATAATTACAAGAAAAGTGCGTGCGTGATTGAAGGACTGCAATGGTAGTCCCTGGGTGATTATATAAGTGCATGAGTAGTGCCTACATGATCGAAAGAGTGCATGGGTAATACCTTGGTGATTGCATGAGTGCATAGATAGTGCCTAGATGATTGCATCAGTGCAGCAGTAATGCCTGAGTGATTATAACACTGCATATGTACTGCCTGCATCATTGGAATACTACATGGTGAGTACTTGGGTGTTTTTAAAACTGCATGAGAGTTCGGCCTAGCCAAATATAAAGCAGCAGACTATTACATGACTCAACTATAGGTCTCTACATATTGTTACAAGCACACATACATATGTCTCTACGTTATCAAATCATCATGATATCTAAAACAAATATGTATACAATATTTCTGGAATATAGTGAAACCTAGAAACTGAGACATGTAATAGATCTGCTTGAGTGATTGCATAACTCCATGGGTAGTGCTTTGGTGATTGTATGAGTACAAAGGTAGTCACTGGGTAATTGCAGTAGAAGATGAAAAGTGACTGGCTAATTGCATGAGTGCAGACATAGACGTTGAGTGCCCCGATAAGTGTATAAATACCACCTGAAGGCATAGATGAGTCATTAAGTAGTGCCTAGGTGAATAGATGAGTGCAACAGTACGGCCTGCATGATTCTATGACTGCAAGAGTAGTGTGTGGGTTATTACATGAGTGCATAGATACACCCTGCATGATTCCATAACTGCAGGGGTAGTACATAACTAGTGCCTAGGTGATGCCATGACTACAGGGGTAATATCTGGAGAATTACTGGAATACATAGCAAGTGAGTGGGTGATTTCATAAGTTCATGAGTACTACCTGGGTGATTACAGAAGTACTAAGATACTGCCTGAGTGATTACAGGAGTGCAAAGGTAGTGACTGGGTGATTTTAAAAGTGCATAAGTACTGGCTGAGTGATTACATAAGTACAAGAGTAGTGCCTGCGTGATTGAAAGAGTGAAAAGATAGTGGCTGGCTAATTGAAGCACTGTATATCTAATGCATTCATGATTGCATGAGTATAGGGGTAACGTCTATAAGTGTATGAGCAAGTAGACACATATCTCAGTCACAACACCATGCACAGCTCAAAACTTCACAGAGTACACTTCAATTTTCAAACAGACACTGAAAATTATGCGGTATATGTGAAATATAACTTTCTTCACATCATACAAATTACTCCAATAAATAACATCGCTACAAACACCTCAAACATCACTTTCAGGCTACTGCTTAACCATTCTACAACTACTTATATTATCACACCTACCCAAATACAAAGTAGGAACCCTTCACAAATCTTTAGTAAAGCTCTCACCATATTACTAAAATCATACATGAATATGTCTGTACCATAACACTATCCAAACCTTAAAAATTCACAGAACAAACTTCCAATTTCAAGCAAACATCAAAACTTATGCGGCATACTTCAACTGTACCTCTCTAGACATTTTAAAAAAGAAGCCTAATTATTAACACCTTATGTCAGCATCTTTTACACCACACTTTTGTGCTGCATCTTCACCATTCTACTAGTACTCACAGTCTTCAGCCTACCACATAAAAAGCAACAACACCTCTTTGTTATACATCATGCACCTTCAAATGTATAAGACTTATGAAAATACATACACAAGTAGAAACATACTTGAGACAAAAGTCCATGCACACCTTAAAACTTGACAGACTCCACCTCCAAATTTAAAGCAACAACTAAAATTATGCGGTATACTACAAATGTACATATCTACACACTAAAACAAACTACCATAATCACTAATCCATATTCCAATATACACATAATACTATACAGAATCTATTTCAAACAACATTTAACTACTATAAAACATACTACAATAAACATCCCTACATTTAATAATATATATAATATATATATATATATATATATATATATATATATATATATATATATATATATATATATATATCAAACATCAAAGTTCTTGATTAGTTATTTAACTTGAAAAATAAAGCTAACACATAATACATCTCACAAATTTATAACTCACCTTCCAAATTGATTTGTAGAGTATGAAATATCAGAAACTCTGAAAAGATTTTCTTATGCACACAATAAATGTAATGCACTGCTCTCAGCAAGGCAAAACCAGTAATGGCAAAGTTTCCCTCTCTTTCTCCACACAAATAAATGTAAGTAACAAATCACATTGCTTCCTACATTGTTTCAAATTATAAAACACATTTCTATTGGTTAGACATATTAACCCTTACCAACTGACTTTTGAAAGTGCCCAAACTGCTTCTGGAATTTTTTGGAGTCGCGACTCCACCGTGCACCAAAGCGATGGAGCCACGAATCCGTACGGGAGTTCAAAAATATATTACAAATAAAAATACCACTATTTTTTAAGAACACACCACTTCTAAAGATACTACTGACTTGGGAAATCTTACTTTAATAAGATTTCACTTATATATAAATTACAATTTCACATTTTAAGTCCACAGTTAAGTTTCAACCCTTCCCCCATTCTGCTTAATGCCATTTTCCATAGTAACAGTTCATGGAACATTCAACTGAACTCACAGGTCACAAGTTCACCATATTTTCAAGTTCACCACACAATGTTACAAATGCAAACAGCAGGTGTGGTTGACATTTACAAAATATGAGCTTATCCTATCTACTGTACCTTTTAAACATTTTTTACTAACCAATAGAAACATGCTTTTTAACGAAAGTAACATACACCCTATTTTTTAATGTACAATGTTCTTAAACAGCCAATCAATTCTCTACTTTTTTTAAAACTGCATCTTGTCCACCATTTTACATACCTCTCATTCTACCACCTGACTACCTCAACTACAGACATCTTTTCATTACTTCCAGACATCCCTTCAAGATGCTTACAGTGTGGATTGTTGGACACAGCTATGTTTTCTGCTGCAAAAGGTATGCTGAACGCAGAGGTATTGACAAAGACCTAGCTTTGTAAAATGTGGATATTAAATGGATTGCACAGAGAGGATTAAAATGGCACCAATTGATGCCTTTGGTTAAAACCTTTTGCATCTCCAACCCCCTGACCTCATGATTGTGCACTGTGGTGGCAATGACCTAGGTACATTGACTGGGGTAGGTCTGGAAATGCTAATGAAGGACACCTTTGCACAATTGATGATGCTTTTACCTCAAACTGTCTGTGTATACTCTAACATATGCCAAAGACAGAAATGGAAGTGGTCAAATCAATTCTGTCCACAGATTGAGAAAGCTAGAAAGAATGTCAATAAAGCTATTTCTGCTTACCTCAGAGACCATAGGATGGGCTCCATATATAACAACAATCTACGTTTTGATATGGATGACATCTACAGAAGTGATGGAGTACACTTCACAGATCAAGGAAACAGAGTCTTTCTCAACAACCTAAAGCTCTGCATCCGCACTTGCATGTAGCTACAACAAACTCACGATGAAAACAAGGGCTCTTTTTAAAGCCAACCTATAGCATAATACTAATTGTATTTTTTTTACACATACATATTTTTTTTGCTTTTTTTTGTGGATTCGCGTACCCGACGTGAATCCACAAAAGAAAAGCATAAATTCAATGTACTACAACACAACACACTTTTCAAGTTTAACTATTCATTTTTAATTTTATATATTTTTAACAACTATATCAATTGTAATCTTGTCATTAACTTCAATCACAGTACCTCTTTAAAACAAATTCACAAACACAACACTACCTTCTAAATTATATACTACTTAATTATTTATTTAAGGTGAATTCGCGAATCCAACGTGACGTTACACGGGGGGCCGCGCTGGAGTCGCGACTCCAAACTTAAAAGCAAAAAAAAAATGATCCACTTCCATTATTTCGTATTCGCCCCGGGGACCCCATCCCCCGGGGTCTGCCACGATTTTTTTTTTATAAAAAAATAAGAGGGACCCCGTGTCCCCCCTCCTGGCCTCTTATTAAAAAAAATTCAATTAGAGGATCCACTTCCATTATTTCGTATTCACCCCTGGGACCCCATCCCCCGGGGCCTGCCACGATTTTTTTTTTTATAAAAAAATAAGAGGGACCCCGTGTCCCCCCAACTTGGCCTCTTATTAAAAAAAATTCAATTAGCGGAGGGGGGCCAATTCTGGCCCCGGGGACCCCATCCCCCGGGGCCAGGCCATACATTGGGGACCGTGGGGAGAGCCCCAATGCCCCCACGGTCCCTGCCGGCTCCCTGCCTCCTGCGGGAGCCGGCATTGCTTTTGGGCAAGGGGAACTGCTAACATGCAACTCCCCTTGCCCAAAAGCAATTCTGCTTTGCTTCGTTGAAGCGAGAGCAGGTTTCCTGCTCTCGCTTCAATGAAGCAAAGCAGTGTTTGCTATGACAAGGCGGGAGCCGTGCTCCCGCCCTGTCATAGCAAATGGCAATGTCCCGGGGGTGGGCACCCCGGGACATTGCAGGAGCCGGCCCTGGCGGTCCCCAAGGCCATGAAGGGCTCCAGGAGGGGAGCCGCACGGCCCCCCTCCTAATGTTTGTAAAACCCTGGGGAGGTAGTGGTCCCCGGGGGCCCGCAACAGACCCCTGCATACCAATAACTGTATGCCCCAGGGAGGTGGTGGTCCCTGGGGCATGTGGGGGGGCTCAAACCCCCCCACACATTTTTGTTTTAAAAAAACAGAGCCCCGGGGAGGTGGCGATCCCCGGGGCTGCTGGGGGGCTGAGTACCACCCCGCAAATCATAAATGAAGCCCCGGGGAGGTGGCAGTCCCTGGGGCTGCTGGGGTCCCCGCGGGCCCCCGCTACATAATTTGACATTGCCCCCGGGACCTGGCCCACCCGGGGGATTAAGTACAATGAAGCGCTTCATTTTTGTTTTTTTTCTCGCCCGGATTCACGCACCCGGCGCGTATTCGGTCGATTTAAAAAAAAAAAGAAAATGCTTTCTTTGGCCCTGGGGGTGCTTGTGGGACCCCCTAAGCAGGCCTAGGGGGTCAGGGTGTTTGTACCCTGCCCCCTTTTCTTATTTTTCATCTTCTTTTTTCTGATTTCTTGTGACTCGGTTACCGAGTCACAAGATGGCTGCCAATACTTCCTGGTTTGGAGTGTTGGCAGCAAATCAGAAGTCAGCTCGTGCTCGGGAGGAGTCGCGACTCCTCCTCGGTGCTCAGATATATATATTTTTTATTTCTTTAATTTCTCTGTAACTACTGAACGGATTTACACCATTTAAAAAAAAGGTCGCTTTCTGAACCAAGAGCTACCTTTTTGCCAAATTTGGTGTAATTCCGTTTAGCAGTTCGGGCTGTAGCCTGTTCCAAAATTTCCTATAGAAATTAACATGGGGAAAACACGTTTTGGGACCCCCCTTTTTTCTCGGCCCCCGCTTGACGAATCCCCCAAAAACTTTCAAGACAGGAGCTGACCGGAACGGGCCATTAGTTTTGAAAATTTCACGAAGATTCGTCGAACGGCGCCAAAGATATTGGCAAAAGAAAAAACACTTTTTGAATAAAAGCGAGGTTCTAACTATAACTACCTACTGGCGACTGCCAGTAGGTAATATATATATATATTAAACGAAAAAGCGGTTCCACACACAAAATAGAATGGATCCCACAGCGCTCCAGTTTAAGTTTTCAGTTGCTTCTTTATTAAAGCAGAGGCACAAAACACCAACTGAAAAAACCACAGGTTTCAGGGACGTTATAGTTAGGCTGACATTTCACTCGTACAAAACCAGAGAAATTCAGCCGTTATAGTTAGCTGAGCTAACTATAACATGTGCCCCCACAATGCACTGCTGATGACGTCACATATTGCATCACTCATGACATGGTCATTGACATCACTGATGACATCTCAAATGACCTCACTGCTGACATCACTGAGGACATCGTCCTGTGAATGTGAGTGTTTCTAAAACGTTTAAGAATGTTTTTATATATATATATATATATATATATATATATATATATATACATACGCCAAGGTGTATTGAAGAATGTGTGGGTGTATGAGTGTCTGAATGGAAGATTTAGTGAATGTGTGACTGACTATATAAGTGAGTGATTAAACATGTCTTAGTGAATGCATGGGTGAATGACTAATCTGTGTGAATGTCTGTATCAGTCTGTCAGTTGGTGTATAAGTGGCTGCATGGGTTTGTGAGTAACTACATGAGTGTCTATATGGGTTAATGATTGGTTGTCTGAGTACCTGTATGGGTGCCTGAGTGTCTGTGTGGGGGGGTGAGGGGGATGTGACTCCCTGCATGGATGTGTGAGTGGGTGATTCACTGGGTGTATGGGTTCATGAGTGCATCTGCGGGGGGTTGTATGGGTGAGTGAGTGTACGTATGGCTGTGTTGGTGAGTGAATGGATGTCTCAGTGGTATATGCGTGAGTAACTACATATGTGAAAGGCAGTATATGTGAGTGTTGGAGTATATTAGTGACCATATGTGAGAGTGAGTGATTGCGAGAGTGGCTGTATGGATGAGTATGTGCTTGTGTCAGTGATTGAAGAAGAGAGTAAGTATGTGTTACTATCTGTATGAATAAGTGAGGTGGTGTGTATATAACTGTATAGGTTAGTAAATGGCAGTGTGATTGATTCTTTGGGTGACTGAGTAGGTGTGTGAGTAACTCTTTGGGTGATTGGCGGTGTGTGAGTGTCTGTATGGGTGTATGAGTGCATATATCAGTGGCTGTATTGATGAGTGACTGTGTGCATGAGTAACTGTATGGGTGAGTGAGTGGATGTGTGTGTGTAGACCTATGAATCAGTGAGTGGGTATGTCATAACTGGTATTGGTGTGTCTATGGTTTCAAAAATGGTAGTCTGTATTTTAGAGTGGGTGTATGAAAGGTTATATTAGGGTGTGAGGAGGTGAATCAGATATTAAGTGGATGATATCATCAGTGATGTCATGAGTGATGTCATTTGAGATGTCATGAGTGATGTCACTGACCATGTCATGAGTGATGTAATATGTGACGTCATCAGCAGTGCATTGCGGGGCGCGAGTTATAGTTAGCTCACTATAACGGCTGAATTTCTCTGGCTTTGTACAAGTGAAAAGTCAGCCTAACTATAACGTCCATGAAACCTGTGGTTTTTTCAGTGAATATCTAAGGTTTTTTAAATGCTAATTCCTAACTATAATGTCCCTGAAACCTGTGGTTTTTTTCAGTGAATTTCAAAGGTTTTTAAATGAGAATTTCTAAGTATAATGTACCTCAATCCTATGGTTTTTTAAATGACTACATATATATATTTTTTTTTTTAAACAAAACTTAAGATTAATTTATAGTTAGGAAAATGATATTCATTCTTTCTTTTTATTTAAATTATTATACAGAAGTCGCGCACCCTACGCGCACCCTACACGATGGCTGCGCGCATCCTGGTAGCGCCCATTTTAGAAATCGCATGGGGTCGCGACTTCAGCGTAATTTGGAAAGTATGAAATATCTTTAAAGTAATTATCAATAAAAGTTGTGCTTTAAGTGTTTGTTTAATTTTATTTACAAAAGTATTTATAAACTAAATTTTTCAGTATAATTCGAACAATACGAAATTTTCTGTCTGCGCGACGAATGCGCGTAGCGTGCGTGACCCCTCCCCGCACGTATTTCCGGGGTCGCGCCGTGATTGCGCGGGGGTCACGACGTCGGCGTATTTTCAAACTTTAAAAACTTACTATTGAAAGTTAGAATATGATATTAGAGTAAACAGTTTTGCTAATATACTTATTAAAATATTATAGAAATGTTTATTTATAGTGTATAATCATGTACACAATATTTTACGGATGCGCGATGGGTGCGTGACGGGTGCGCGCACCCTACGCGACTTCATGTCAGCAGAAAAAAAAAGAATCTGATTGGTTTAAATCATTTTCATTCTGGAAGAGGGAGGATCCATCCTTCTGATATTCCCCTTACTATTTGAGTTTCATTGAGAGAACACCTGTTTGCTGCTTCTCTTTCCTTGTATACATTTTTTGTGTGTTTCATTATTTTTTTTTACCAACAATGGCTTCCAGCCTTGCTCCTGTTGATCCTTTGGCCATTGAGGAGGAAGAAGAGATTGTGGAGCGCACCAGAAAGAGGAAGGAAAGTATTATCTTGGCCTTCTTCTCTGTTCCAGAGGGCGAGAAGAAAGTTAATGCCCGAAAAGTCACCTGCACAATTTGCCAGAGGGTACTGTCTCGAAGGTCGGAGAAGAAATATTCATGTGGTACCAGCACCATGAAAAAACATCTGGAGACTCTGCACCCAATTCACCTGGCAAGAGAAGAGAGGAGAGGAGGAGAGAATTGAATGCTGCAGCAGAACAAGACCCTAATGCTCCTTCCACCTCAGCACAGCAACTTCCACCTGCTCCAAGGCCCCACATTCTGCCCGAATTTTTAAATGCTACAGTAAGTTGCACAAAGTGCGACACCAAACTTTCCATTGGAGAGCAATGTGTGGATGTCATCACTGCTGCTCTAAAAGCACATAAATGCAAATTTTATTTTTTATAATGTGCTTTTGTTTTTGTTAGAGATCGTTTGTTGATCTTCATTTTTGTCTGTTCTTATAAAAATGAAAAACACACAAAAAAAGTAAAAAAGGTTAAAAATATACAAAACTTTTTTTAAATTGTTCTAAAACAAAACCACATCTACTGGTTAAAAAAAGAAAAATTACCAGAGTGATTGCATGAGAGTATGGACACTGTGTGGGTGATTGGAGAAATGCAAGTCTAGTGCATTGTTATTTTATGAATGTTTGGGTAGTGGCAACGTGATTGAATGAGTTCATGGATAATAGCTGGGTAATTGGAGGAGTGCATGGGGAGTGACAGGATGATTGCTGGACTGCATGGGTACTACCTGGGTAATTGAAGGTGTGAATGAGCAGTGTCTAGGTGGTTAGAGGACTGCATGGGTACTGCACAGGGATTGTAGCAGTGCATGTGTTAGTGCCTGGGTCACTGCATGAGTACATGGGCACTGAGTGGATGATTAGAGAACTGCAAGGAGAGTGCCCGGGTGAATTTATAAGTGCTTGGGTATTGGCGGAGTGATTGGATAAGTACATGGTACTGACTGGGTGATTGGAGGAGTGCAAGGGGAGTGATAGGGGGATTGTTGGACTGCATGGATACTACCTGGGTAATTGAAGGTGTGAATGAGCAGTGTCTAGGCAGTTAGAGGACTGCATGGGTAGTGCACAGGGGATTGTAGCAGTGCATGTGTTAGTGCCTGGGTCACTGCATGAGTACATGGGTACTGACTGGATGATTAGAGTACTGCAAGGAGAGTGCATGGAGAATTTATAACTGCTTGGGTACTGGCGGAGTGATTGGATAAGTACATGGCACTGGCTGGGTGGTTGGAGGAGTGCATGGGTAGTGACAGGGTGATTGCTGGACTGCATGGGTACTACCCGGGTAATTGAAGGAGTGAATGAGTAGTGTCTAGGTGATTAGAGGACTGCATGGGTAGTGCACAGGGGATTGTAGCAGTGCATGTGTTACTGCCTGGGTCATTGTATGAGTACATGGGTACTGACTGGATGATTAGAGTACTGCAAGTAGAGTGCCAGGGTGAATTTATAAGTGCTTGGGTATTGGTGCAGTGATTGGATAAGTACATGGTACTGGCTGGATGATTGCAGGAGTGCATGGGGGGTGACAGGGGGATTGCTGGACTGCATGGGTACTACCTGGGTAATTGAAGGTGTGAATGAGCAGTCTCTTGGCGATTAGAGGATTGTATGGGTAGTGCACAGGTGATTGTACCAGTGCATGGTTACTGCCTGGGTCATTGCATGAGTACATGTATACTTACTGGATGATTAGAGTACTCCAAGGAGAGTGCCTGGTGAATTTATAACTTTTTGGGTATTGGCGGAGTGATTGGATAAGTACATGGTACTGGCTGGGTGATTGGAGGAGTGCATGGATAGTGACAGGGTGATGGCTGGAGTGCATCGGTACTACCTGGGTAATTGAAGGTGTGAATGAGTAGTGTCTAGGTGGTTAGAGGACTGCATGGGTAGTGCACAAGGGATTGTAGCAATGCATGGTTACTGCCTGGGTCATTGCATGAGTACATGGGTACTGAGTGGATGATTAGAGAACTGCAAGGAGAGTGTCTGGGTGAATTTATAAGTGCTTGGGTATTGGCGGAGTGATTGGATAAGTACATGGTACTGACTGGGTGATTGGAGGAGTGCAAGGGGAGTGACAGGGGGATTGCTGGACTGCATGGATACTACCTTGATAATTGAAGGTGTGAATGAGCAGTGTCTAGGCGGTTAGAGGATTGTATGGGTAGTGCACAGGTGATTGTAGCAGTGCATGGGTACTGCGTGGGTCATTGCATGAGTACATGGGTCATGACTGGATGATTAGAGTACTGCAAGGAGAGTGTATGGTGAATTTATAAGTGCTTGGGTACTGGCGGAGTGATTGGATAAGTACATGGTACTGGCTGGGTGATTGGAGCAGTGCATGGGGAGTGACAGTGGGATTGCTGGACTGCATGGGTAATTGAAGGTGTGAATGAGCAGTGTCTAGGTGGTTAGAGGACTGCATGGGTAGAGCACAGGTGATTGTGGTACTGCATGGGTAGTGCTTGGATTACTTAATCTTACCTTTTTTTAAGTAGATCTGAAAGTCATTGGGAAAAAAAATTCAGTTTTTTTTATAATCTAAATTTAAAATAGTTTCAAACTTTAGAATTTGGGTCTGTAAAAGAGAAGAAAAAATACAGTTATAAAATATACTATTATAGTTTTAAGTACACAACATAATTTTACAATTACATTACATATTCAGTTTGCCTTTTTTGCTGTTTTCAGATTCTATTGAATTTCACCATACCCAGTGATTTCAATGTTGATCATCATGTGACAGCGGGCAAAAAAATACAATCAGATTGTTAAAAAAACAAATCTGTGTTCAAAATATTTTTAACAAACTCAACTATCTGTTTACATTTTCAAAAATAAACACTCTCATTTACATTGCATATAATACAAAGATCAAATATATGAACTGCTCCTTTCAAAAACAATTTTCTAAATACAATTTCAAAGAACAGGAACGATAATTGAAACAGTAATTGTTCATATCTTCCCTATAGGCCGAATGATGTTTCCGGAATCATTTTCATTGAGAATATCCAAAATAAACTTCTTAATTAATTTTGATATCTTCCTACTAGGCCGAATGATGTTTCTGAAATCGTTTGTATTGAAAATTTCCAAAATAAACTAATTATTTCATCATGACATCTTCCCAATAGGCCGAATGATGTTTTCAGAACTTTGGCATCAAAAATATTAGATAGGAATTTGGTAATTCAGAAGGCAACCGATATTTGAATTGCAAATGGGCATCATTACAATGTGTCCATCCTTTATTGCATTTTAAATACACAGTATAGTGTCCAGATGTCGTAGAAGGTCCATCTTGGAATATAATTGCCACTGCTTTGAAAGTTCTTCCTGATATTGATAGTTGACTTGCTACAACATTTTTAATTTTAGTTTCCAATTTTCTTCCATCTGCTCTACAACGTTGTATCATTAAAATGATATATTGTCCAAATCTTTCTATAAATAATGTTGATAACATTTCTGATTTGCAGTGACTACATTCCATATTTTGATTAGCTGATTTTACTAATTTGTTAAAAGACACTGTTTTGCAATCTGGTATTGTCAAATATATGAATCTTTCAGTGTCTATTTCTGTGGTAGAAGAAAAAGAACAGCTATCACATTTATGATCCCATCTGTAACGTAGTCCAAACAGATTTTCAATTTGTATTCCTTCATCTTCCAATACTGCAAGCATAAACATAAGAAATTCTTGAGCATCTTGCTGTACATTAAGTGTAAATTGTGAAGAACCAGAACATATATCCAGAAGATGTCGAATGCCAGAAGCACTTTGGATTTTAGTTTTATCGGTTGTCAAGTTTTCAAAAATAGAATGCAACAAAGAACAAAACCTTTTTTCTCGATTTTCCATAATTTGTTGTTGAAGATTTTCTAGAAAAAATATGACGTTCACAACTACATTAGCATAGCAGTTGATACCTGAACTATTTTCTAACTGATATCCTACAATATCTTCAACCGTGTCCTTTTTCTTTTTGTTTGGAACCTCAACATTCTCTTGATTTTTTTCTTCTTTCCAACCTCACTACAGAGTTTCTCATATGTTCGTTTTCGACATACTACACGCTTTTCATATACAGGATATTCACCTAAGTTGGGAGCATACAGTCTTCTTAACCGATTATACTCTCTTACACAATTTGCATGTGCACTAATCTTTCTCTCATCAAAATCAATCAAATACAATCCAGATAAAGTTCTGACTCTGGACAATGCAACATATGCCATGCCCTCTTTAAACACGGTACTTCCAATGTTTACCAAAGCACTGTCTACACTTAAACCCTGAGATTTATGAATAGTCACCGCATATGCTAAAGAAAGAGGAAACTGTTTTCTACGAGCAAAAAACAAACAGCACAACGTCCAATCTGTTTTACCTCTTCAATCTGATCAAATTTAATCTTCAAAAACTCAATTCCATCTCTATTTGGATAATTAACAAAATCAACAACTTTTCCCATCGCTCCATTTACTAAACCTTTTTCCACATTCAAATTACGCCGTAAAATTACCCGACAGTTTTCACATACATATAAATTCTTTTCTAAACCAGTAGTCTTAGATATAGATTTTTCCAAAGAATCCAATTTTATTTTTAATTTTTCAGACAAAACAATAGTAATTCTTTCGTGCTCTATTTTATCAATGGCTTCCATTTTTATTATTTGTTGTTTTTCCAGCTTTAAAAGTTCTTCATTGAATGTAGAACACTCTTGCAGTGTTGGCATTAGGCAGATTATAGATTTCTTTTCTCCAATTTTTTTGTATATTCTTTCCGGAGCAACATTTTCCTTTGGAAACAAGTTTGTAAGTAGCCGACTTTGCAAAGCTTCTTCACTATGTTCTGTCAATACACCAATTCTTATATCTTGGAGAATGCTTCCATAATCTTCATCACTTGCCTGTCGCATATTTTTAATAATTTCTTTGTATTCAAAATATGACCAAATGTTGACATTTCCAATACTTCCCAAAGATTTCCTGGTGTCTTCATGCACAAGTGTTTTAAAAACTGGTTCCCCTTTTACAGGAGTAAGTTGCAGTAGATCGCCGAAAACAATCACATGTTTTCCTCCAAATAACACATCATAATCTGTTTTTAAAATTTGCTGCATTCTTAAATGTACAAAGGCAAGCATTAAGTTTGAGACCATGCTCACCTGATCAATGATCAGAAGTTTCATTTTCTTAAGTACTCTTGAAACTTCCAAACAAGCTTCTCCAGAAAGCTTGTGATATTCCAACTTGTTTTCATGTTCAACAGGTAGCATTAGTAAACGATGTAATGTAATCCCTTTAATGTTGTGTGCTGCTAACCCAGTTGGAGCGATTACAATACAAGATAAATGTGATTCAGTGGTTTTCTGTAGATAACTGGTCAAAACTTTAATTAAGAAACTTTTTCCTGTACCAGCTTGACCACTGATATACATTTGAATAGATTTAAATGATATGCAGTTGCATTCTTTATTTTCATGAAGTAAACCATGGTCTATCTGTTGTATAACTTGCTGATATATTTCTTTCTGTTCAATATTTAGTTGTTCTTCCAAGTTTCCCAACTCCAGAATATCCTGTTGAGCTTGATGCATTGCTGTTTCTACTTCACTCATGGCTATTGCTGCTTCATTTTCCATAATTGGTTCTCCTAGTGGATCTTGGCTCAATGGAGCAGAACTTTGACTATCTTGAGAACTGCCTCTAGCAATCTCAGCTGCAATAGTAGCTTCTTGCTCAATTTCTTCTTTCAACATTTGTAGATAATTTTGAAAAACTGTGCATTCAATGCTATCTTTACATGCATTAAAAGAATCTTCATAGTACTGAAAATCTCCAAGCAATTCCATTCCAAGGCTTGAACAGTTGCAGAAGTGCTAAATAGTAAAATTCCCTTTTATCTGGTGTTTCGCAACTGAGTTTCCTGTGATTAATGAGATTTCCTTTGGTATGTTTCACCAAACATCCATCACAGCCAATGACTTTATATTTTTCTTCATTTAAGTTCTCTGTAATATTTCTCTTAAAGCTGTAATATTGCAGTACTTCATAGAGACATATGTTTTCAAGATAGGGACTTCTTTTAGGATAGTACGTATCCAACATGTTTGTTTTAACAATATCTGTGCTTTCCGGTTCATTTAATGCTAAATATTCAATTTCTTGTACAGATTTCAGTACTCGATTTCGTGTTGCAGCAAGACCAAGACTAACCCAAATGATTCCTCTTGACTTTGAATATAAACTTGCAGATGTCAACCGATCCGAACATTCGTAGGATCCAATCTCTCGATGGGACAGCATCTTCAAACTAAAGCTGTACAATTTGTTACTAAGAGTCTTCTCTTGTGAAATTTCTTGCCACATTTCTTTCAACTCCGTCTTTTCAGATTTTGCTATGTATGACGTAACATAGCGAGCAACAGCAATGGAATTATCTGCAACATATTGGATATCCATATTTGCATTCCACATTGACAAAATCACCGGATTGTAATCATTAATATACTTTGAATGCTCACTTCTTTTTAAATTGTAAGTATTTTTTGGAGATTGTCGAGTAATAGTATGCCTCACTGCTGACATGAAACTGTTGACTCTTCCTTTGGAAATTACTGGACGTGGAAATCCAAAACGACATTTTGTATAAAACTTTTCTTTTGACTTGTATTTCCGTCGACAGTATTTGCCACATCGATGAGTTTGAAACCGTAAAACTTGTTGTCTTAAGGTATTTTCTTCTCCTGTTTTTGGAATACCACATGTAACATAGTCTTCAATGAAAGATAAAACAGTCTCATCTGAATCAGTTCCAAATTTAGGTGCATCCATCATCCATAAAAGCATATGTATATGAGGAGCACCTCTAGCTTGGTACTCCTTTCTCCAAAAGAAATCAATAACTTCTCCAAGAGGTGGGTTGTTTTTATTACAGATAAAAGACATCATAGCTTGAAACCTATGATTAAAATATCTGCACACATTTACTGGATCCAAGGAACACAGTTCTCCAGCTGTCTTGAATTTAATGTTTTTAATATTTGAATTTGCTTCTCGAAGAAATTCAAGTAACTCATCCCATGCGTATTCAGCACAGCTTAGCGTAACAAACCATGTAGGGGTTCCTAAGTTCCGTAACATACATTTAAGTTCTCCATGACGACGATACCAATACTCATTAGTACCACGTTGACACGCCATCAAATTAATCAATTGAGATTCTAAATGATCATCTCTCTGTTGTACTTTGTCCATGAATTCCTTTGCAGAAACATGTTGAAGATGAACTCCTGTTTTTAATATGTGGTTCACTGCATATGAAAATCCAGACAAGTCACTTTCAAACAAAAGATGAAATATATATGGAATACATTGTCAAAATCTTGGATCTTCTGAGTACAATCTTGTTGTACGATATTCTGATGCTGGAATTTGTATTGGTCGTTCGTCATACCGTCTACCTTTTCCAGTGGGGAAGAGCTGTGGAAAACAACGAGCTTCCAAACTTCTTTCCCAAACACTCTTGGGAGTTCCCTTCGCTTTCTTCATTTGGAATAATTCAATACTATTTCCAATCACTTCCTTTGAATGTAAAGGATGTACACTATAATGTTCATACATTTCTTCACTTTTAGAGATATCCACTTTTTCAATTTGGCCACTTGAAATATCGCTATCATCTCCTTAAACTATTTCTTCTTCTTCCACATACACATTTTTGTAGTAAACATTGTTTTTTGTGAGATATAACGTAGCCTTTTGCACTTTGCTGACATCTACTAATTCTTGCCATATTTTCCGACTCTTCGTAGGAACACCATTAACTAGAATAACTACAGGTTCAGTTTCCTCTTTCTCTACACCAATAGTTTCAATATTATTTTTAAAATCTAAAGGTAAATACACAACACTTCCTTTTAATCCTCTTTGTAAATCTGTGGGAGGCAACTTACCTGTTTTAGGCTCCATACGAACAATAGCCTGAAACGGGTGCACAGATTGAATCAGAATGGACTCATACGTATTTAAATCTACCAATTCTGGAGGAATAGCTACCAACTCTAGGTTATTATGTTCAGCTCTAGCTGGCATTTTGTTCTCCTCTAATTTGGTATAACAATATTTACAAATACATTGATCACTACCCAACTCAAAGCAATCTTCTACCAACAAATAAGCTCCAAATTCCTTCCACTTATCATTGTTTTCTTTTTCACTTTTTAAATAGAGATCAACATTCCTAGTTTGATTTTTGTAGTGAGTACGTCGACAACAAATACAAACATAGTTTGGTCTTTCACAACAAATTACCTTAAACTTCGTAATTTCTTCTTCAAACTTCTCAGTACTACTATCTTCCACCTCTTCTTCAACACCTACACTTATCAAACTATCACTTTCTCTACACTCCTGTTCAGGACCAAAGAAACGAAACTCTATATCATCACAAACTTTTTTACATCTGATACTGACCCATGCAAAAGAGCAGTGTTTAAGTCACTTAAAATTATTGCAGGACTTTTTACATAGTACAATCTTCTTATTAACTTCCGCATTGCAGAGTGATGTACGGCTAACATTCTCAAATGATGAAAAACACTTTGACACACTTTTCTAGAAAGACAAGCCAGAGAATGACCTTGCAAGCCAGTATTTTTTTCACTTTGCAAGGATCTAGTCCTTGCAACATCTTAATCTTTTGTTTAATACTTTTTTTAGTATACTCTCGTAACAAATTTCGTAAAATATCAATAGACTCCTGTCGTATACTACAAATACTACTACAATCCCAAGTATACACTGGGACTTTAGTACGTCTCCCTAGAACTTCATCAGCTATCACTTCTTCTACATTTCTAGGAACCATCTTTTCTTTTTCAATTGCACAACCGTTCTTCACTTCATAAGCACGACCATTGGTATCAACTGCGTGAACTAATGTATTGTTTTGAAAATAGCTCTCTTCATTAAAAAAAGGTTCTGAACTAGAAGTATGCTTCCATGCACCCAAATTTTTTTTACAAAAGTTAGTTCTGTTGATTAGTCTTTTCCCTTTAGTTTTGTTCTTCATAGAATACATCGGTTTATCTAATGTTCGCATTCTCTTTAAAACTAAAATGAACAATCTTCTTTTCAATTCAAAAGCCTTTTCGACTATACTTTCAATCATTTTTTTCTTTTTATAAAATGCAGATCTTTTTTATATTTCTTGCCATGTTAGAACAAATTTTGTAGTACTCTACTTTTATACATATGTTTCCTAATTTCATAAAATTGTTTCTTTCTTCTTTCAACATAGATTTTTTTCTCATTTCCTGAATTTCTATTAATTTGTTTTTTTTTCATTTCATTCTTTTTCATTCTACAAATATTCTTTCTATTTTCAACATTTCCAAAATCCTTTCCTCTCCTTGAAATTCTTTTAATAAATTCCTTTGTTCTCACAAGACCACAAGACTTTTTTTTTTTCCCACATGTTGTAGTTCATCTAATTCCTGCTGTTGTCTTTTCTTTAAATAGTATTGTTTCTTTTCTTCTTTTCTGTTTTCCGTTTTTTTTGTCATGGTAAGTGTTTCTTAATAATAATGAACAATATCTGAAAAAAACAATATTTTAAATGAATTTAATATTATTAAAAAAATTATTTCGAAATATACTAATCTATTACTAAAGAGTCACCTTCTATTTAAAAGCTACAAACAAGTGCATATATAGTTTTCGGAATATATTCACAATTACACATGACTGGATGATTATAGTACTGCAAAGAGAGTGCATGGTGAATTTATAACTGCTTGGGTATTGGCGGATTGATTGGATAAGTACATGGTACTGGCTGGGTGATTGGAGGAGTGCATGGGTAGTGAGACGGTGATTGCTGGACTGCATGGATACTACCTGGGTAATTGAAGGAGTGAATGACTAGTGTCTAGGTGGTTAGAAGACTGCATGAGTAGTGCACAGGGGATTGTAGCAGTGTTTGTGTTACTGCCTGGGTCATTGCATGAGTATGTGGGTACTGACTAGATGATTAGAGTACTGCAAGGAGAGTGCATGGTGAATTTATAAGTGCTTGGGTATTGGCGGAGTGATTGGATAAGTACATGGTACTGGCTGGGTGATTGGAGGAGTGCATGGGCAGTGACAGGGTGATTGCTGGACTGCATGGGTACTACCTGGGTAATTGAAGGTGTGAATGAGTAGTGTCTAGATGATTAGAGGACTGCATGGGCAGTGCACAGGGGATTGTTGCAGTGCATGGTTAGTGCCTGGGTCATTGCATGAGTACATGGGTACTGACTGGATGGTTAGAGTACTGCAAGGAGAGTGCATGGTGAATTTATAAGTGCTTGGGTATTGGCGGAGTGATTGGATAAGTACATAGTACTGGCTGGGTGATTGGAGGAGTGCATGGGCAGTGACAGGGTGATTGCTGGACTGCATGGTTACTACATGGGTAATTGAAGGTGTGAATGAGTAGTGTCTAGATGATTAGAGGACTGCATGGGCAGTGCACAGGGGATTGTAGCAGTGCATGTGTTAGTGCCTGGGTCATTGCATGGATACATGGGTACTGAATGGATGGTTACAGTACTGCAAGGAGAGTGCATGGTGAATTTATAAGTGCTTGGGTTTTGGCGGAGTGATTGGATAAGTGCATGGTACTGGCTGGCTCATTTGGAGGAGTGCACGGGGAGTGACAGGGGGATTGCTGGACTGCATGGGTACTACCTGGGTAATTGAAGGTGTGAATGAGCAGTGTCTAGGCGGTTAGAGGGTTGTATGGGTAGTGCACAGGTGATTGTGGTACTGCATGGGTACTGCCTGGGTCATTGCATGAGTACATGGGTACTGACTGGATGATTAGAGTACTGCAAGGAGAGTGCCTGGGTGAATTTATAAGTGCTTGGGTATTGGCACAGTGATTGGATAAGTACATGGTTCTGGCTGGGTAATTGGAGTAGTGCATGGGTAGTGACAGGGAGATTTTGTAAGTGCATGGGTACTTCTTGGATAATTGCAAGACTACTGAGGTAGAGCCTGACTAACTAAAACACTCTAAAAGTAGTGACAGGATAATTTCATAACAGCATAACTTGTGTCTGAGTGATTACAAGAGTAGAAAGATAGTACCTCTGTGATTGAAGGAGTGCAACAGTAGTGCCTGGGTGATTATATTACTGCATGTGTTATACCTTAGTGATGGCATAAGTGCACAGATAGTGCCTAAATGATTGCATCTGTGCAAGAGCAATGGCTGAGTGATTACAGCACTGCATATGTTGTGCATGCACCATTGTAAGACTGCATGGCGAGTACTTGGGTGTTGTTATAAATACATGACAGTTGGGCCTAGCCAAATATAAACCTGCACACTATTACATAACTCAACTCTAAGTGTCCCCATATTGCTAAAAGCACACATACATATGGGTCTACCTTCCCAAATCATCATCATATGTAAAACAAATATATAAACAACATTTCTGAAATATAGGAAAACCTAGAAACTGAGACATGTACTACATCTGCCTGAGTAATTTCAAAACTCCATAGGTAGTGCTTGGGTGATTGGGAGCAAGGGTAGTCACTGGAATTTTTGCAGAAGAAAATAGATAGTGGGTAGATAATTTCCTGAGTGCATACATACACATTCACTGCATAGTTAAGTGTATAAATAGCACCTGAAGGGATGTATGAGTTATTGAGTACTGCCTAGGAAAATAGATGAATGCAAGAGAAGGGCATGGGTGATTCTACAACTGCAACAGTACTATGTAGGTTATTAGATGACTGCATAGGTACAGCCTCCATGATTACATGACTGCAGGGAAAGCAAATTACTAGACCCTGCATAATAACATTCTTGCAAGGGTAATTTCTGGAGGATTACTGAAGAACATAGCAAGTGAGTGGATGATTTTATAAGTTCATGAGTACTGCCTGGATGCTTAGTGAACTATTAAGATTGTGCCTCACTGATTACAGGAGTGCAAAGTTAGTGACTGGGTGATTTTAAAACTACATGAGTAATGATTGACTGATTCTATGAATACAAGAAAAGTGGATATATGATTGAAAGAGAAGAAAGGGATTAAAGGAGTACATGGGTAACACCTCGGCAAATGCATAACTGTAGGGATAATCTCTGGGGATTTACATGACTATATAGCAAATGACTGGGAGATTTTGAAAGAGCATGGGTACTTCTTGGATAATTGCAAGACTACTGAGGTAGAGTGTGACTAACTTAAAGACTCCAAATGTAGTGACAGGATAATTTCATAACAGTGTAACTAGTGTCTGAGTGATTAGAAGAGTAGAAAGATAGTACCTCTGTGATTGAAGGAGTGCAACAGTAGTGCCTGTGTGATTATATTACTGCATGCGTTATACCTCAGTGATTGCATAAGTGCACAGATAGTGCCTAAATGATTGCATCTGTGCAAGAGCAATGGCTGAGTGATTACAGCACTGCATATGTTGTGCCTGCACCATTGTAAGACTGCATGGCGAGTATTTGGGTGTTGTTATAAATACATGACAGTTGGGCCTAGCCAAATATAAACCCGCACACTATTACATGACTCAACTATAAATGTCCCCATATTGCTAAAAGCACAAATACATATGGGTCTACCTTCCCAAATCATCATCATATGTAAAAGAAATATATAAACAACATTTCTGAAATATAGGAAAACCTACAAACTGAGACATGTACTACATCTGCCTGAGTGATTCCAAAACTCAGTACGTAGTGCTTGGGTGATTGGGAGCAAGGGTAGTCACTATAATTTTTGCAGAAGAAAATAGATAGTGGCTAGCTAATTCCCTGAGTGCATACATACACATTGACTGCATGGTTAAGTGTATAAATAGCACCTAAAGGGATCAATGAATCATTGAGTACTGTCTAGGTAAGTAGACGAATGCAACAGAAGGACATGACTGCAAAGGTAGTGCTTGAATGATTGGGAGAATGCATAGGTAGTTCCTATGTGATTTCATAACTGCTTGTGTAGTAGCTGAGTGATTTCATGAGTACTTGCATGGGTAGTGACAGGGTGATTGTTGTACTGCATGGGTACTACATGGGTAATTGAAGGTGTGAATGAGTAGTGTCTAGGTGATTAGAGGATTGTATGGGTAGTGCACAGGTGATTGTAGCAGTGCATGGTTACTGCCTGGGTCATTGCATGAGTACATGGGTACTGACTGGATGATTAGAGTACTGCAAGGAGACTGCATGGTGAATTTATAATTGCTTGGGTATTGGCGGAGTAATTGGATAAGTACATGGTACTGGCTGGGTGATTGGAGGAGTGCATGGGCAGTGACAGGGTGATTGCTGGACTGCATGGGTACTACCTGGGTAATTGAAGGTGTGAATGAGTAGTGTCTAGGTGATTAGAGAACTGCATGGGTAGTGCACAGGTGATTGCAGCAGTGCATAGTTAGTGCCTGGGTCATTGCATGAGTACATGGGTACTGACTGGATGATTACAGTACTGCAAGGAGAGTGCATGGTGAATTTATAACTTTCTTGGGTATTGGCGGAGTGATTGGATAAGTACATGGTACTTGCTGGGTGATTGTAGCAGTGCATGGGTAGTGACAGGGAGATTTTGTAAGTGCATGGGTACACATACATATGGGTCTACCTTCCCAAATCATCATGATATGTAAAAGAAATATATAAACAAAATTTCTAAAATATAGGAAAACCTAGAAACTGAGACATGTACTACATCTGCCTGAGTGATTCCAAAACTCCGTAGGTAGTGCTTGGGTGATTGAGAGCAACGGTAGTCACTGGAATTTTTGCAGGACAAGATAGATAGTGGCTAGCTAATTCCCTGAATGCATACATACACATTAACTCCATGGTTAAGTGTATAAATAGCACCTGAAGGGATCAATGAATCATTGAGTACTGTCTAGGTAAGTACACGAATGCAACAGAAGGGCATGGGTGATTTAATGACTGCAAAGGTAGTGCTTGAGTGAGAGGGAGAATGCATGGGTAGTTCCTGGGTGATTTCATAACTGCTTGTGTAGTTGCTGAGTGATTTCATGAGTGCTTGCATATTAACTTGGTGATTGGAAAATTCCATGAGTACTGCATGTGTGATTGCATCTATGCATGGGTAATGCTTGGGTTATTCCATGAGTACATGGGTAGTGCTTGGGTGATTGGGAGAGTGCATGGGTAGTGCCTGGGTGATTTCATAAGTGCTTGGGTAGTGGCGGAGTGATTTCATGAGTGCTTGGATACTGACTGGGTGATTGCAGAATTGCATGGGTACTGCATGTGTGATTGCATAAGTGCATGGGTAATGCTTGAGTTATTGCATGAGTACATGGGTAGTGCTTGGGTGACTGGGAGAGTGCATGGGTAGTGCCTGGGTGATTTCATAAGTGCTTGGGTAGTGGTGGAGTGATTTCATGAGTGCTAGCATACTAACTGGGTGATTGGAGAATATGGAATCAGTAAATCATTAGTCATGTAGTTTTAAAATCACCCAGTCACTAATTTTGCAGTCCTGTAATTGGTCAGGCAGCCTCTCAATACTTCACTAAGCATACAGATAATTGTATAAATACAATCTGAAGACATAGATGAGTCATTACTTATTACCTACTTAAGTAGATAAGTGCAACATGCCTGCAAGGGTAATATGTGGTGGTTTACTTTTGAGCTGCATCTTCACCATTGTATCTACAAATATGCGACATCATTAAACTATACCTTTCAACAGACTTAAAAATAAAGGCTAATTAACAACACCTTTTATGAGCATTTTTAAAACCACACTTTTATTCTGCATCTTCACCTTTCTATCTAAAATTATGTGGCATCATTCAACTATTCCTTTGTTCAGACTAGAAAAAAGAAGCCTAATTAACCGCACCTTATTTCTCCAATGTTTAGAATGTTCTTAAACAGCCAATCAATTCTCTATTTTTTTTTAAATTGCATCTTGTCCACCATTTTACATACCTCTCATTCTACCAATTGACTACCTCAGCTACACACATCTCTTCATTACTTCCAGACATCCCTTCAAGATGCTTACAGTGTGGATTGTTGGGCACAGCTATGTTTTCTGGTGCAAAAGGTATGCTGAACGCAGAGGTATTGACAAAGACCTAGCTTTGCAAAATGTAGACATTAAATGGATTGGACAGAGAGGATTAAAGTGGCACCAATTGATGCCTTTGGTTAAAACCTTTTTGCATCTCCAACCCCCTGACCACATGATTGTGCACTGTGGTGGCAATGACCTAGGCACATTGTCTGGGGTAGGTCTGGAAATGCTCATGAAGGACACCTTTGCACAATTGATGTTGCTTTTCCCCCAAACTGTCTTTGTATACTCTAACATATGCCAAAGACAGAAATGGAATTGGTCCAATCAATTCTGTCCACAGATTGAGAAAGCTAGAAAAAATGTCAATAAAGCTGTTTCCGCTTACCTCAGAGACCATAGGATGGGCTCCATCTATAACAACAATCTACAATTCCATATGGATGACATCTACAGAAGTGATGGAGTACACTTCACTGATGAAGGGAACAGAGTGTTTCTCAACAACCTGAAGCTTTGCATCCGCACTTACATGTAGCTACAACAATCTCCCAATCAAAACAAGGGCTCTTTTTATAGCCACCCAATAACCCAACATATAACCAAGCTTTCAAAAAAAAAATTCTTAATTATTTTTGCTTGGAGTCGCGCACCCATCGCGCCTTTTCAATCTGCGCACCCATCGCGTTTACACTAGGGGGCCGTGCTGAGAGCCACGCATCCATCGCGTTCACACTAGGGGGCCGCGCTGAGCACCGCGCACCCATCGCGTTCACACTAAGGGCCGCGCTGAGCGTTGCGCGAGGGTCGCGACTCCAAACTTTTGCGGGAAAAAAAAGTCCACTTTCATTAATTTATATTTGTCCCGGGGACCCCATCCCCTGGGGCATTGCCAATTCTTTTTTTTAAAAGGAAGGGGGGCGGCGCGGCCCCCCTCCCGGTCCATTTTTACTCCGGGGACCCCATCCCCCAGGGCATGGCCACATATTTTTTTTTTGTTGATTTTTCTTTTAAGGAGGGGGGCTGCGTGGCCCCCCTCCTGAGGCCTCTATTGGCCCCGGGGACCCCATCCCCCGGGGCTGTGCCTCTTTTTTAATTTAAAAAATATATCTTTTATTGAGGGAGGGGGGCCATGTGGCCCCCCTCCCGGGCCACTTCTGGCCCCGGGACCCCATCCCCCGGGCCCTGGCCTAATGTTGGGGACCATGGGGGGAGCCCCAATGCCCCCACGGTCCCTGCTGGCTCCCCGCCTCCTGCGGGAGCCAGCATTGCTTTTGAGCAAGGAGAGCTGCTGACATGCAGCTCCCCTTGCTCAAAAGCAATTCTGCTTTGCTTTGTTGAAGCGAGAGCAAGTTTTCCTGCTCTCGCTTCAAGGAAGCAAAGCAGTGTTTGCTATGGCAGGGCGGGAGCTGTGCTCCCACCCTATCATAGCAAACGGCAATGTCCCGGGGTGGGCACCCCGGGACACTGCAGGAGACGGCCCTGGAGGGTGGTGGTCCCCAGGGCCATCGAGGGCTCCTGGAGGGGGACTGCATGTCCCCCCTCCCTCCATTTCAAAGCCCCGATGAGGTGGTGGTCCCCGGGGCTCCGCAACGGACCCCCGTATTTAAATATTGAATGCCCCGGGGAGGTGGTGGTCCCCGGGGCAGTGTGGGGAGGGGCAGGAGCCCCCCCCCCACAGTTTTTGTTTTTAATTTCAGCCCCAAAGAGGTGGTGGTCCCCGGGGCTGCGGGGGCCCCCACGGGCCCCCGCAAATAAATCAATGATTGCCTCCGGGACCTGGCCTACCCAGGGGGGGTTTTGAAAACGAAGCGCGGGAGCCCCCGCTTCATTTTTTTTAATTTTCTCGGCAGAATTCGCGACCCCAGCGCGACTTCTGTCCTTGTGGGACCCCTTGAGCAGGCCTAGGGGGTCAGGGTGTTTCTACCCTGCCCCCTTTTCTTATTTTTCATCCTTTTTTAAACAGTTTTCCTCTAGCTCGGTTCTACAGAGTCACAAAATGGCTGCCAACAGTTCCTGGTTTGGAGTGTTGGCAGCCAATCAGAGTGAAGCTCGTGCTCGGGAGGGTTCGCGAACCCTCCTCGGTGCTCAGATATATACATTTTTTCTTTCTTTAATTTCTCAGCAACTACTGAACGGATTTACACCATTTAACAAAAAGGGATCTTTCTGAACCAAGCCCTACCTTTTTGCCAAATTTGGTATAATTCCGTTCAGCAGTTCGGGCTGTAGCTTTGTCTAAAGTTTCCTATGGAAAATTACATGGGGAAAACGTGTTTTGGGACTCCCCTTTCTTCTCAGCCCCCGCTTGATGAATCACCCCGAAACTTTCAAGACAGGAGCTGACCGGAGCGCCCCACTAGTTTTGAAAATTTCGCGAAGATTCGTCAAACAACGCCAAAGTTATTTGGAAAACAAAAAACGCTTTTCCTATGCAAACTAGGTCCTAACTATAACTACCTACTGGCGACCGCCAGTAGGTAATATATATATATTACACAATAGCGACAGCTACTTTGCAATATATATATATATATATATTTACTGAAAAAAACACAGGTTTCAGGGATGATATAGTTAGAAATTAGCTTTTAAAAACCCTAAGATATTCACTAAAAAACCCATAGGTTTCAGGGACATTATAGCTAGGCTGACATTTTACTCATACAAAACCAGAGAAATTCAGCCGCAATGCACTGCTGATGACATCACGTATTACATCACTCATGACATGGTCAGTGACATCACTGATGACACCACTGATGACATCTTAAATGACACCACTGATGACATCATCCAGTGACTGAGTGTTTCTAAAACGTTTAAGAATGTTATATATATATATATATATATATATATATATATATATATATATATGCTCCAAATCTCCTTCCCAAACAATCCGAAAGAGAACAGCACTCACGGGAGAAGTTTCAAGTTTCTTTAATGCGCGACAAACAAACGTGTTTCGGAAGATTCCTTCTTCAGTGTTTACAACTCCACACTGAGAAGCGCCATCTTTAAATGCCTTGGAACATATGTATCATCAAAATCAAAATAGGACCATGCCTCGTTGTTACATTTGACGCCATGTTGGTGGTACATCGGCTCACATTAATCAAATGGAATATTCCATGTAAAACTAAATAATATAACAAATGCATAAAATGATGTCATTATTTAGCCGTGTATCGGCAATTTCAGTTATGTGCAACCCGACTAAACCTTGACCTGGCTATCTATGGGCGTAGCTACGCAAATCATGTTGTTAAATCATACGAGACCAACATATGTAACGTTT
This sequence comes from Calotriton arnoldi, assembly GCA_963921515.1. Classification (NCBI taxonomy): domain Eukaryota; kingdom Metazoa; phylum Chordata; class Amphibia; order Caudata; family Salamandridae; genus Calotriton; species Calotriton arnoldi. The sequence continues at coordinate 3,750,553 of CAWUFW010000554.1, read as the reverse complement.
TGCTCTATGCCTTAATTTTGCATTGATTAACCATGTGCCTTGCTACTCGCCTAATATCTCGCCGTAAATCGGCAAGCAATTACAGCTCGAGGTCCTCAAAAGGGGAAGAAAGGAAAGAAAACAGAAAACCAGTATTTCAAACAGTGTTGACAGAAGAGTGTGCCCTGCTGTCAAGTACCTAAGTGCACGGACAGTTCCTCACTGCTGTTGAGGCCTTTTGGTGCCTTGGTCTGTAAGTCAATGATATAACGAGACTCAAGTCTGCGCAATCGCAGAACTCTGTACCCGCCTCTCGTGTTTAAGGGTGTATGATCAATACTGAAGTACTGAAGTCGCTCTCTATTGCTCTGGTGTTTGATAGCAAAGTGTCTGGCTACTGGATAGTTGAAATCCTTGTTTGCGATGGCTCGCATGTGTTCCAGTATGCGCATCTTGACACTGTGTATGGTGCTGCCTATATATTTCAATCCGCATGGGCAGATTATACAGTATACACAGTGTGTTGTGTGACATGTCATGAATTTATTAATCACTTTCGGTTCTTTCGTGCCTGGCACCTCATATGTGAGTGTTCTCTTACTATATGCACAGGCCTTGCACTTGCCGCAGGGGTAAAAACCTTTCATGTCTTTTAGTGTTCCTTGTCTCACAGGTGCGTCTTCTAAATGGCTGTGAACTAATGTGTCCCTTAACGATCTTGCCTTCTTGAATGTCACTAAGGGAAAAGCAGGAATGTCCATTCCGATGATTATGTCCGTCTTAAGGACATGCCAGTTTCTCCTTAATATCCTTTTAAAGGAGTCTGCATCTTCGGAGAAAGTGGTAATCAAACGGAATTGCCCATTTTCTTGCGGCTTGCTGCTGTTTTCTTTCACTAGCCTGGCCCTGGGAGTCTTCTGTACTCTGCGCAGTGTATTTTCCAACAGGTTAACATTGTATCCTCTGGCCACAAACCTCACCAAACTCTCTTTGGCTGCTGCGATAAAGTCGCAGCAGCCATACATTACATACATTACATGGAATATTCCATTTGATTAATGTGAGCCGATGTACCACCAACATGGCGTCAAATGTAACAACGAGGCATGGTCCTATTTTGATTTTAATGATGCATATGTTCCAAGGCATTTAAAGATGGCGCTTCTCAGTGTGGAGTTGTAAACACTGAAGAAGGAATCTTCCGAAACGCGTTTGTTTGTCGCGCATTAAAGAAACTTGAAACTTCTCCCGTGAGTGCTGTTCTCTTTCGGATTATTTGGGAAGGAGATTTGGAGCATTGATATTGGCGTTGGGGCACCACCACGCATAAAGCACCCGTCCACGAGTGATCCGGTTTTTGGTGCATAGGAGCAGTGATATATATATATATATATATATATATATATATATATATATACACCAAGGTAAATTGAGGAATGAGTGGGTCTATGAGTGTCTGAGTGGATGATTTAGTGGGTGCGTGACTGATTGTATAAGTGAGTGATTAAACATGTCTTAGTGAATGTATGGGTGAATGGCTAATCTGTGTGAATGTCTGTATCAGTCTTTCAGTTGGTGTGTAAGTGGCTGCATGGGTTTGTGAGTAACTACATGATTGTCTATATAGGTTAATGATTGGTTGTCTGTGTACCTGTATGGGTGCCTGAGTGTCTGTGTGGGTGGGTGGGGGGGTTGTGACTCCCTGCATGGATGTGTGAGTGGATGATTCACTGGGTGTATGAGTTCATGAGTGCATCTGCGAGGGGCTGTATGGGTGAGTGAGTGTACGTATGGCTGTGTTAGTGAGTGAATGGATGTCTCAGTGGTATATGTTTGAGTCACTACATATGTGAAAGGCAGTGTATGTGAGTGTTGAGTATATAAGTGACTATATATGAGAGTGAGTGATTGTGAGAGTGGCTGTATGGATGAGTGTGTCCTTGTGTCAGTGATTGTAGAAGAGAGTAAGTATGTGTTACTATCTGTATGTATAAGTGAGGTGGTGTGTGTATAACTGTATAGGTGAGTAAATGGCAGTGTGATTGATTCTTTTGTTGTATTCCACTTTAGGTGTCCGTATATAGGTTTTCCTGAAACATGTCCTTATATAGGCACAATTCGCATTGCCCTTATATAGGCATAAGATCCCAGTCCTTATTTAGGCATTAGCCATGCTATCCAAATACAGGCATGGTCACTTACATCCGTCCACCCTAACGTCACAATGAGTTCTTAGAAGCCAGACCCTTAAGCTCTTGGGAGTTCCCCTAGCACAGGATTATTGATTTCTCCAAGAATTCATTTATTATGCATGAACCGCTATACCTTAAGGGTTCATTCCTGACGTCTTCCTCTGCCCGACTTTACGTCAATGCTAACATTCCAAGGCACCTACCGGGTATAAATATACCTTCCCTTGCCCAAGCAAATAGGAGGAGACCTCGACTTTAGAGGAGCCCGTGTCCCGGCCTGACGCACTGACAAGAGACACTGTCATCCCTGCTCGCAGAGAATCCAGCTTCCAGTGTTCTGACTCCCTTCGCGGGGTGTTAGAGTTCGAGACCCGGAAAGAGATTCCCACCTCTCTCATTCTCAAGGTATGGAGCTTACTAGAACCTAGAGGGACTCTTGGCATACCAGACTTGGCATACTATAGCATACCATACTATAGAATACATCACCTACTTCTTACCTTGCACTACACTTAGGTTAGGTACACTGGGGTAGAACTAGTTAGAGAAGCATCTTATGAGTACTCGCATTTTTAGCTTATTTTATTTATGTATATGAATATATGTAGTTAAAAGATAATGCTAGCACAGTATTATTTCTTTCTACTGCTTACGCTGTACATAATATATCTCACATACTGTCTTGTGATCATAACAGCTCATATCTCTTACACGAGAAACAAGACTGTTCAATAAATCCTTTTATTGAAATGCCCCTCTATTCTTTCTGTGTAACTCTGAAGAAACTAAGCATGCACGATTAACTGAGTGAAACTGTTATCTATTGTTTCCACGATTCTGAGAGTGTTCCAATTCTAAAGGGAAACAAAGTCGTCATGTTTATGCGGTTGCCAGAAACTACTCCCTTCTTGTTTACAAGGAGTTTCTAGTGGCCTCTGAGTAGCTGGCACAAAGTAATTAAGTTTAATATACTCGATAGGGGCATACTGACCTCAGTCCTATGTCAAACCTATAGGGTATATTATTCCAATGCGCAGAGCCTATTAGGGAAATAGGAACTACACTACATGGCGCCCAACGTTTGGTAAGGCACTAATTTAACGCTAGATACTAAGTAACTCAGTCGTGCTTTTCTCAGAGACCCCTACTCACATACTCCGTAAGACGTCTGGAGTGGGTAGGGTTAAGTATCCGCCAAAGCTAAATAGGACAAAAAACCCTTTATATTAGCTATTTGGTTTGTTCAACGTTGAAGGATACAGTGTTCCAAAATATTGTGCACCTTATCTTTTGTTTCCTTGAAACTTGTTCTACATTTTTCAAAAAACAAATGTCCCTGCACGGGGATAATGGCACCGAGACCGGTGTAGCTGCGGCTGACCCAGTCGTAACAGCTTTTAATTTTACAGGTTTAAATGAAACCGATGAGTGTTATAAACATTCCTCCAAACTTAAGGAGAGCCATCACTCTAAAACTTATAAAACACGGCCTATCACCAAGAGGTGGTAGAGCAGTTTTCGTGATAGAGGCACACGAATCCTTTCAGACAGAGGTATTCTATTAATGGATAGTATTCCCAGAATCAAATCCAGTAACAAAACTATTTCACTTCTTTAAAGAAGATGAACCACCAGAGGAATATATTCCTTTCGAGGATATCGAAATTCCACTCACATACCAGGAGCATAATCTCTGGTTTAAAGGCGCCCTAAAACATCACAAAAACATTACCAGGCTCGGTCCACTAGGTAGACCAGGAGCAACATGGCCGATTCTAGCCAGCTACACACCTCATCCTGACATCGATGTAATGTCAGACGAGGAATTACTTACTCAACTACAAGAGTTAATAAAAATTTACAGACAATTAGTCCAATATGTCATGCGGACTTTCACAGTCCAACCACCAATGACCATTCCAAATCAAACCCCTCAACAGGGTAATACACTAAAAATTACTCCACAGACTTTACACGCAGTCATGGGTAAAATGCCCACAAAACGTGAACAAATTCCATTCTGGATAGCTCAAAAAATTACTCAAATCGAAGCAGTATTTCCAAATACTAGCCCTTATGAGAAACACAGAATCCTAACAATCTGTTTACCAATGGGGATCACACCACAACTGGAAGACTGCACCACTTGGGGCACAGTCTTTGCTGCCATCTATACTAAAACACATGGTGTTCCATCAATTGCAGTAATACCAGATGTCCTGAAACAAATTCAAAACGAATACGGGGCAGAACCTGCTCTGAATTTAGGTATGAAATTACTGAAAAACTTCGACCAGGTCTCAACAATAATATTATCTAATATTAAAGGGGAGGCAGCATCAGTGGCGATCCGCCAACGCTTAAGGGAATTTGATGTAACAGAACATCAACATGAACTACACAGAATAATAGAACAATCTTATGCAGAATTAGGCAGAGATAGTTTGGGTGGAAAACCATTGAAGCCAAAACTATCTGAAAGACCTGAGAAGGACTCTATTAAACAAAATCCCACATCTTCTAAAAAGAAGTGGGAAACTAATAAACAAAATTCAACCGAGACACGTTCTCAATCCCGAGGTAGGTCTCCTCAAAAGGAGCCCTCTGAAAGGAGGTATAACCTCAGGAATAGGGATAATTTAAGAAAACCTGACAGGTATCAAGATACTGATACACGTTCCTCTCGTACCTTTCAGATATCGTCACAGACATCAGAAAGAAGAGGATGGTCAGAACACAGAGAAGAACGCGTGAAATCCAAAGACGATAAACACGTTCAGAAAAAAAAATCAAAACCTCAATTCACAAAAAAGAAGGTAGCAGGTCTGAGGATCAGACATGCCGAGAATACTGAGAACACAGCTCAAGAGCGGAGAATGGGCTCAGACAATGCTGGACAGTGCAGCAGAAGTAACAATAGCACGCCAGAACCTGAAGGAACTTCTGGAGATAGTGGACTTGAATGAGTACATCACAGTAGAAACTGTAGACACCAGGGTTAGTACTCCACAAAAGTTATATGAAATAACACTCCGAATGGAGTGAGGCATACCAAGAAAAGTGAAAATACTCTTTTGGGAGAAACTTTCAAGGGGTTATGATATACTTCTAGCAGAAAAGGACTGGCCACCCAACTTTGTCAGGGAGTGCCCACATGGTGAGGACATCATTATGCCTGCCTTCTCCAACCATATTCCAATTCACCTAAAATATACTTATGCCAGGAAATGGGCAGTTGTCCAGGCCCCAGCATTATACAAAAATCATGTAGGATGGGATGAGGACTCACCTCACCACAAAATACATCTAAAAGGTGAACCTACTGCACAAAGGCAGTACCCAATAAAGCAAGAAGCTAAAAAACAGGTCAGGGAGATCTTAGATCAACTTGAATACCAAGGGGTGATTGAAACATGCACCTCCTCAATGAACAATCCTTTGTTTCCTGTATCCAAACCAGACAATACATATCGTCTAGTTTTGGATTACAGACACTTGAACACTTGTTCCAAAACATTTGCAGTGCAAAATTCACATAGTACAGCATTAATGAATAACATTGTGCGTAAAAAATATAAAACCACATTGGACATTTCAAATGGTTTCTTTTGTCAAAACATAGCACCTGAAAGCAGGTACTTAACAGCTTTCTCAATAATGGGGACCCAGCGTCAATTTTGTAGACTCCCACAAGGGTTCAAAAACAGCCCGGGGTTATTCTCCGCAAGAGTAACAGAGTTACTACAAATCTATGATAATGAGGCATTGTCATATGTCGATGACATCTATCTGACAGACAATGACCTGGACAGGCACTTGAACAGGGTGAGTACCATTGTATTGGGCTTCGCCTCTGAAGGCTATAAATTCAACTTTAAAAAATCCAGAATTGCCCATCTCAATGTCCTTTTCCTAGGATATGAGCTTTCAAGTGAAGGCAAGAGCCTGGCAGCTAACTTTTTAGAAAAGTGCGCGCTGCTCCAACCTCCAAAAACGCTGAAAAATTTACAATTCATCTTGGGTTTCCTAAACTTTGGAAGAACTTACATTCTAAATTACGCAGAAAGGGTTAAACCTCTCTACGAATTAATCAAACCTGATTTTTCAACAAAACATTGGACACAAGAACACACAGAAATCCTGCATTCACTCCAAGCAAACATGTTAGCAACAAATCACTTACAAACACGCGTAAATACACGCAATTTAGTGATCCGAATAATTTCGGGTCAATGCGGATTCACCTATTTAACATTTAATGAGGGTGAAAAAGTACCAATAGCATACAAATCACATTTGTATACACAAGCAGAAATGCGCTTCACTTCAACAGAAAAAATACTGACAGCAGTTCAGACCGCTGTAGCAAAAGAAAGAGCTCTAGCCGAAGGGAAACTCATTATTGTCGTAACTCCAGTACCAGCCTTAGAGGCGGTCACAAAAGCGAGCATTCCAAATGCAAAAGCTTTACATCCTAGATGGATACAATGGGTTAATTCTCTTGCTGCAACAGATGTTGAATATGTTTTTGATACTGATTTAAAAACACAAGCGTTCCTGCAATATGAACATGAATGTCCTCTGCCCACTGAAATTCTGCCTCTCGATCAGTACGAATCTATAATTTATACTGACGGATCAGCACAACCCACTACAGGGAGTAAGCAAGCTTACAGTGCAGCGTGCGCAATCGTTAAAGGTTGCATGCAAGATGGTAACTTCAGACCAATAGTCACTAAAACTCAATCTCTAGGAGATTGTACAGCTCAGCGAGCTGAACTACAAGCATTCAAACTGGCACTTGAAAATACAGATCGCGAATTCCCCACACTTATAGTGTGCGATTCTTATTACTGTGTTCAGTCGTATAATGAATATATACAGAATTGGCTTGAAAACGGGTTCAAAGATGCAAAAGGTGGCACAATAAAGCATAAAATGCTTTGGGAACAAGTAGTTCAGTTAAGAAACGAACTACCAAAAGCTCACGTGATACACACGCTGAGTCATCAACGTGATGGCGTTCACGGTGCAGGGAATTCATTGGCTGATGAAGCCGCAAAGGGGGCTGTTCAGACGGCTTCCGTAGCTGCGATCACTCGTTCAAAAACGAGAATAGACAGTGAGATATTGTTGGCTGTCAATGCTTCAAGCGAAGGCAGTGGTGCAGCGTTACCAAAGAAATTTCCACTCAAGTACTCTTATGTAATTGATGCAAACAACGTTCTTTTTGCTCGAATCCCTGGAGTGGGGGATAGGGTAATTCCAAGCATGGAACGTAGATTAGGACTGATCCTAGCAGCACATGAGGGGATAGCCTTTGCCAATGCAGGTGTTTCTGCAACAGTATCTTTACTAAAACAAAGATATTGGTGGCCTGGCATTAGGAAACAGACCAAAAACTATGTTTTGGAATGTGAAATATGCCAACAGATGAAAGTCTCCACAGTGAAACGTCCTGCGCAGACACCCCTGTTGATTTCAGACAAACCATTAGCTTGTGTTTACCTGGACCACTGCGGTCCCTTGCAAAGGGACGGCAACTATAAATATATAATGGTCGCAGTGGATTCGTGCTCAAGTTTCCTATGGATGTGGCCTCAGCGCTCAGCTGACGCTCGAACTGTTATAAAAGATTTGCGAGTCTTTATCGGCACATACGCAATTGGCACACTACATTCTGACCAGGGCCCTGCGTTTAGCTCTCGGGCTTACAAAGAAGCCATGGCCAATTTGGGTGTAGCATTGCGGTACTCCTCTCCGTTTCATCCTGAGGGAAATTCTGTTGAGGAAAGGAAAAACCGGGACATAAAGCAGTCTATAACAGCTAGAGTATTAGGTTCGGGTGATGGGTGGGTCAAACATCTTTATGGGGTCCAACGCTCATTAAATAATTTGCCAAGAAGTTCTCTAGGGGGGGTCACTCCATATGGGGTCCTATTTGGGACAAGAATGTGGGTTCCTAATCTCGAATGTAAAGGCACAGTGGTGGAAAATAAACCCTTTGATATCAAAGATCGTGTGGCTGTTTTACAGGATCTAAATGAACTAAGATCGAAACAAAGCAACGTGTTCCTGAAGCCAACCACCACTGGGGAAACACCGGCAGTCCCAGGAAGGCCTGTCTGGATCCCAAAAGTTGGGGATCTAGTCAGAGAGAAGATTGCGGACAAGAAGGAATTTGGACCTTCTTACAGACAACCAGTACCTGTCCTAGCCGTCCATGGAACAAGAACAGTACTTCTGCCGCCCCTTGCTGGTAAAAAGGAGAAAAGATTTGTGTCAATTGACCTCATCAAACCACAGTATGTGGCCAATACTAAATAGTAGGCCTCGTGGACTCCGACCTAGTAGCAGACACACTCCTCTCGCTACTATCCAAGAGGTTCAGACTGAAAGACTCATAACCATCGAGAATTCAGCAGTAAAAGATGAAGGACTAAGCAACAATGCTATGGAACTCATCCCTCTTGAAACTCAAGTAACAGTTCATCCAGATACACCTGTCTACACCAACGTAACACGTGATCAACTGGTTCCAGCGATTTCAACAAATCCTGATGCAATTTCAACAATTGACCGAACTGCTTCTGGCTATTTCATTAACTTTGATACGTTTTCTGAGGATCCAAGTGAGCCTGAAACGACGCCAGCCCTACAAAAAACTTTCAAACAACAAGTACAAGACCTTTTTCATTTCCTGAAAGAGACTTATCTGGTTTCACCATGGATTGAACTATGGATTATTTCTGGAATATTTTACTTTCTGTTTTGGCTAGCTTTGGTTTTGACTATCAGCGTGCTTATAAATGGCAGATACATCCATATGGACACTGAAAGTAAAAATGTGAACTTACTTTTAAAACCACACAAATCTTCCCATCGTGAATCAAGAGACTTGTCAGCAGTGAACATCACAGCCGTTCCTATACAGGATGGTATAGTTTGGGACAAAACAGATTTCGACATATTCGGCCCGACTGAACTTTTGAAGATTCCACATTTATTTAAAATGTCATTAAGTGACTTTATTACCTCCAGTACCTATTCTGATGATTGGGACTTTGAGACTGTTAATGATATGATGTCTGATCTAGAAAGGTCTGCTGCGTTCTCTAACAATGAATACTTAGAAGGTTCATCTGACTACGAACAGCTTTATTGTTACAACCACTATGGTCATCATTTCTTCCATAAATCTGCAACACCTAGAAATGTGTTTATGTTTAACCAATGGGAACATTGTCCTACACCGCCAAAGGGTAGTTCAAAAACGTTTGCAAATAAGTTTCCATATTTTTCAGGGTACAATACATCTGATCCAGAAACATTTTACTATAAAAATGTAAACAGAACAGGACAGAAAATTATGTTAACTAATACAAAACAGATTTATTCTGCAGCCTTTATTCCCCAACTGTCTAGACAAGGATTTGACTTTTGGAAAGACACAATCGACTCAAAATCTGTCTGGGGTTCTAAAGATTGGCAAGTACAGGGGATAGAAGCTTTGTTTAGAGCATGTATCATCCCACAGCAAATAATGTTTTTGAATGACACTGTGCAACAAACGTCTTGCCTTGGTTTAGCCAAGATCAAAGACATGAACACACCTTCTGTACCAACACCTGCAAGTAATAGCACTACACAGGGAGCGGTCACAGTAGACACTATACTACAAAACAACAGAACAGATCCTGATTGGAAAAAATGGTTACTCTGGCCCACAGACACAAACATCTGTCAAGAAAGATTCCTGAATAGAATACAGGGCTTTACTATCCATAGGCCAGACCCACGTTATGTTCAATGACAACTTCCGGGGCTAGTAACAACATACAGTGTAGGTAAATTGTGCCTCGACTGGTTACAAAAATCTACACTCGAGGATGTGAAACAACACTTATCTTTACTTAAAGAAGACGCAGACCTTAGGGATTTCTTGCTAGGACCAAGAAAACCGCATCAAAAACGTTTCATATATGCCGGCATTTATGCTGCTTATAATGAAGTATGGAAGGTTTCACAGGCAGAGGCCGCAGAAAGAATACGTGAGCTTGATCGTATTAACTTAGAGAAATCTCTCACTGTGGTCGACAATGGGTTATCAACTCTGTCATTCAGAATTTATTCATTGGACAACATTGTATCCTCTGCTATTGACATACTGGAACAAGATTTAGCCATGTTACAACAAGGCCAATCTCAGTTACGTTCTATTATGTTATTAGGCTGGACGCTGCAATCTTTGCGTGCAGGCTATGTGCCTTGGCGTTTTATCAACACGTCGTCTCTGTTTTCAGAATACAATCTAACAGATAAACAGATCGAACTGGCACAAAGGGGAGCAAAGTATACAGTGCTGAGCATTGAAAAACTGGAAAAATTACCATTTACGGTAGCAGAGAAACCAGCTACAGGATGGCTTATTCATGGCAAAATAACTCTGCCTGTCTCTACTTTTCATTTTCAGTATTGCCTCAAACAAATGCAAGCAGGCAAATATGAAAGGTTGGGTAAAGAATACATTAAGACATCCTGGGATTTACCTTATGAATACAGATGTTGGAGTGGGGATCGTGAAGTGTTTCTAAGCGGTACACACTGTGAAAATACACTGAGCGGTTCACTCATATGTCAGGACATTTCTTTACACGGGGCTTGTAATGGTTCTGTGGCAAACTTGTCCTGCCACCAGCAGGGTACACCAGCTACTGTGATTAATCCAATGTTTGGCCAACTTTCTAACGGGAGTTACCTCATGTTGAATGATCAGAGTTGCTGTGGCATATTGCCAGGCATCCCATATCTGGTAACGGTCGGCTCCAGGGTTACTTGTTGTATGCAAGTATTGTTCCCCCCATTAGACACAGTCAGGGAGTCGCCTCTATGGCCTTCATTGAATGTTTCTTTTATACGTTTTGATAATTTAAGCAGAATGAAAGCCATGCTTTTACAACAAACAGTGCCTTTGACCTCGGTCAAAGAAATCTATGATTTACAAATTGCAAGGACTTCGGCTGAGATACAGGCTCTAATTCGTACAAACTGCCCTATACATTTCGTAGAAATGATGGGACGTATCTTAAACATGTCTGATACGACCGGGATTGTACATGTATTTAAGACCATCTGTTCAGGACTGTTAACACCTTTTCAGGCAGTCCTCGGAATCATTCCAAACTTCGCACATTCGGTGTTTGGTGGTGTGCCATTAATTCTAGCACTAGTTGCAGGAATCCTGTTTTATTCCTACTACTACGCTATGGCAAGCCTATCAACCGGCGTCACTCCCAGCAATTTGGAGAAAGCTCTCCTAGAACGGAAGTGCTGTGAGCGCATAGTGCAACTTTTGGGCATACCTCATCTACGGGAATTAACCCCTTCGCTGCTAGGCCTTTTCCCCTCCTGTGCTAAGCCTTTTTTTGGCTATTTGGGGTAGTGCGCGCTTAGTCCCCTGTAACTTTTTGACCACATAAGGTATCCATGCCAAATTTGCGTCCTTTTTTTCTAACATCATGGGGATTGTAAAGGTACCCAGGGTTTGTGGGTTCCCCTGGAGGGGACCCAGAAATTAGTCAAAATACAGCTAAATTTTGTTTTTTTTTGGAAAAAGGCAAAAAAAGGGCTACAGATGAAAGCGTCTTGATTTTTCCCTGCAAATGGCATCAAAAAAGGGGTTGTGGGGATGAAATCACCATCTTCCCAGCTTTCAGGGACAAGCAGACTTTTGTCAGAAAACCAACTTTTTACACAGTTTTGGCATTTTTCTGGGACATAGCCTATTTTTGCTATTTTTTGTGCTTTCAACCTCCTTCCAGTTAATGGTAGAAATGGGTATGAAACCAATGATGGATCCTGGAAAGCCATACATTTATGAAAAGTAGACAAAATTCTGAATTCAGCAAGGGGTCATTTGTGTAGATCCTTAAAGTTTTCCTTATAGAAACTAACAGTTAAATAAAGGAAAAATTGAAAATTAGTTGAAAAAAACAGCCATTTGTGTCAACGTTTTCACCTGTAACTTCTTCTAATTATGACAGCTATTTGAAGGCAATATACCGTTATATCCGCTGGACCTTTCTGGTTGTGGGGATATATAGGACTTGTAGGTTCACCAAGAACCCGACGAACCCAGAGCCAATAATTGAGCAACATCTTGCAATGATTTTTTTAAGTACCGGGTATATAGCAATTATTTTGGGAAAATGTATACATGGAAAAATTGTTATGAAAGACACCTATGTATTTCTGAAATGGGAACAAAATGTAGATTTTAGAAACAGTAGATATTTGCACATTTCCGAAATTGGGAGTACCCATACTAGCATGAGAATTATAGGTCATTTTTCAAAATGACTTATTTTTTACACATTGTCTTTCATTTGGAAGGCAGAAATGCATCGAAAGTCAATAGGTAATAACAGTTGCTCTACAATTCTGTGTTATCCTAAGTCTCCCGATAAAAATGGTACCTCACTTGTGTGGGTAGCCCTTGTGCCCACAACAGGAAATGGCTCAAAATGCAACGTGGACGTACCACATTTTCACAATGAAAAATTACCCTTTTTTGCAAAGTGCCTAGGTGTAGTTTTTGAACCCTAGCTCTGCCGGCACCTAGGGAAACCTAGCAAACCTATACATTTTTGAAAACTAGACACCCAGGGGAATCCAGGATGGGGTGACTTGACTGCCTCCCACCAGGTTCTGTTACCCAGAATCCCTTGCAAACATAAAAAATTGTCCAAAAAATCACATTTTCCCCACATTTCTGTGGTGGAAAGGTCTGGAATCTGCGTGGATCCACAAATTTCCACCCACCCCGCGTTCCCCAAAGTCTAACGAGAAAAATGGTACCTCACTTGTGTGGGTCGGCCTAGTGCCTGCGACAGGAAACGGCGCAAAACGCAACGTGGTCACACCTCAATTTCGCAGTGAAAAATGACCCTTTTTTGGCAAAGTGCCTAGCTGTAGTTTTTGAACCCTAGCTCTGCCGGCACCTAGGGAAACCTAGCAAACCTATACATTTTTGAAAACTAGACACCCAGGGGAATCCAGGATGGGGTGACTTGACTGCCTCCCACCAGGTTCTGTTACCCAGAATCCCTTGCAAACATAAAAAATTGTCAAAAAAACCCACATTTTCCCCACATTTCTGTGGTGGAAAGTTCTGGAATCTGCGTGGATCCACGAATTTCCACCCACCCCGCGTTCCCCAAAGTCTTACGAGAAAAATGGTACCTCACTTGTGTGGGTCGGCCTAGTGCCTGCAACAGGAAACTGCGCAAAACGCAACGTGGTCACACCTCAATTTCGCAGTGAAAAATGACCCTTTTTTGGCAAAGTGCCTAGCTGTAGTTTTTGAACCCTAGCTCTGCCGGCACCTAGGGAAACCTAGCAAACCTATACATTTTTGAAAACTAGACACCCAGGGGAATCCAGGATGGGGTGACTTGACTGCCTCCCACCAGGTTCTGTTACCCAGAATCCCTTGCAAACATAAAACATTGTCAAAAAAACCACATTTTCCCCACATTTCTGTGGTGGAAAGTTCTGGAATCTGCGTGGATCCACAAATTTCCACCCACCCCGCGTTCCCCAAAGTCTTACGAGAAAAATGGTACCTCACTTGTGTGGGTCGGCCTAGTGCCTGCGACAGGAAACGGCGCAAAACGCAATGCGGTCCCACCTCAATTTCGCAGTGAAAAATGACCCTTTTTTGGCAAAGTGCCTAGCTGTAGTTTTTGAACCCTACCTCTGCCGGCACCTAGGGAAACCTAGCAAGCCTATACATTTTTGAAAACTAGACACCCAGGGGAATCCAGGATGGGGTGACTTGACTGCCTCCCACCAGGTTCTGTTACCCAGAATCCCTTGCAAACATAAAAAATTGTCCAAAAAACACATTTTCCCCACATTTCTGTGGTGGAAAGTTCTGTAATCTGCGTGGATCCACAAATTTCCACCCACCCCGCGTTCCCCAAAGTCTTACGAGAAAAATGGTACCTCACTTGTGTGGGTCGGCCTAGTGCCTGCGACAGGAAACGGCGCAAAACGCAACGTGGTCACACCTCAATTTCGCAGTGAAAAATGACCCTTTTTGGCAAAGTGCCTAGCTGTAGTTTTTGAACCCTACCTCTGCCGGCACCTAGGGAAACCTAGCAAACCTATACATTTTTGAAAACTAGACACCCAGGGGAATCCAGGATGGGGTGACTTGACTGCCTCCCACCAGGTTCTGTTACCCAGAATCCCTTGCAAACATAAAACATTGTCAAAAAAAACACATTTTCCCCACATTTCTGTGGTGGAAAGTTCTGGAATCTGCGTGGATCCACAAATTTCCACCCACCCCGCGTTCCCCAAAGTCTTACGAGAAAAATGGTACCTCACTTGTGTGGGTCGGCCTAGTGCCTGCGACAGGAAACGGCGCAAAACGCAATGCGGTCCCACCTCAATTTCGCAGTGAAAAATGACCCTTTTTTGGCAAAGTGCCTAGCTGTAGTTTTTGAACCCTACCTCTGCCGGCACCTAGGGAAACCTAGCAAGCCTATACATTTTTGAAAACTAGACACCCAGGGGAATCCAGGATGGGGTGACTTGACTGCCTCCCACCAGGTTCTGTTACCCAGAATCCCTTGCAAACATAAAAAATTGTCCAAAAAAACACATTTTCCCCACATTTCTGTGGTGGAAAGTTCTGGAATCTGCGTGGATCCACAAATTTCCACCCACCCCGCGTTTCCCAAAGTCTTACGAGAAAAATGGTACCTCACTTGTGTGGGTCGGCCTAGTGCCTGCGACAGGAAACGGCGCAAAACGCAACGTGGTCACATCTCAATTTCGCAGTGAAAAATTACCCTTTTTTGGCAAAGTGCCTAGCTGTAGTTTTTGAACCCTACCTCTGCCGGCACCTAGGGAAACCTAGCAAACCTATACATTTTTGAAAACTAGACACCCAGGGGAATCCAGGATGGGGTGACTTGACTGCCTCCCACCAGGTTCTGTTACCCAGAATCCCTTGCAAACATAAAAAAGTGTCCAAAAAACACATTTTCCCCACATTTCTGTGGTGGAAAGTTCTGGAAACTGCGTGGATCCACAAATTTCCACCCACCCCGCGTTCCCCAAAGTCTTACGAGAAAAATGGTACCTCACTTGTGTGGGTCGGCCTAGTGCCTGCGACAGGAAACGGCGCAAAACGCAACGTGGTCACACCTCAATTTCGCAGTGAAAAATGACCCTTTTTGGCAAAGTGCCTAGCTGTAGTTTTTGAACCCTACCTCTGCCGGCACCTAGGGAAACCTAGCAAACCTATACATTTTTGAAAACTAGACACCCAGGGGAATCCAGGATGGGGTGACTTGACTGCCTCCCACCAGGTTCTGTTACCCAGAATCCCTTGCAAACATAAAAAATTGTCCAAAAAACACATTTTCCCCACATTTCTGTGGTGGAAAGTTCTGGAATCTGCGTGGATCCACAAATTTCCACCCACCCCGCGTTCCCCAAAGTCTTACGAGAAAAATGGTACCTCACTTGTGTGGGTCGGCCTAGTGCCTGCGACAGGAAACGGCGCAAAACGCAACGTGGTCACATCTCAATTTCGCAGTGAAAAATGACCCTTTTTTGGCAAAGTGCCTAGCTGTAGTTTTTGAACCCTACCTCTGCCGGCACCTAGGGAAACCTAGCAAACCTATACATTTTTGAAAACTAGACACCCAGGGGAATCCAGGATGGGGTGACTTGACTGCCTCCCACCAGGTTCTGTTACCCAGAATCCCTTGCAAACATAGAAAATTGTCCAAAAAACACATTTTCCCCACATTTCTGTGGTGGAAAGTTCTGGAATCTGCGTGGATCCACAAATTTCCACCCACCCCGCGTTCCCCAAAGTCTTACGAGAAAAATGGTACCTCACTTGTGTGGGTCGGCCTAGTGCCTGCGACAGGAAACGGCGCAAAACGCAACGTGGTCACACCTCAATTTCGCAGTGAAAAATGACCCTTTTTTGGCAAAGTGCCTAGCTGTAGTTTTTGAACCCTAGCTCTGCCGGCACCTAGGGAAACCTACCAAACACACACATTTCTGAAAAGTAGACACCCGGGGCTTCCAGGGAGGTATGGCTTGCGTGGATCCCCCAACGTTTCCTTACCCAGAATCCCTGCAAACCTCAATTTTAGCTGGAAAAAATCACTTTTTCACACATTTGTGTGTGGGAAAGTGTGGCATCACTGGCCTCACACAAATTTCCTACCACCCAGCGTTCCCCAGGTCTCCCGATAAAAATGGTGCCTCACTTGTGTGGGAGGCCCAAGTACCAGCGACAGGCAAGGGCCCACAACGTAGTGAGGCGACCTCAAAATTGCCTATCTCAAAACCACCTGGTTTTGCAAGGGGGTCACCTGGGTTTTGGCCCCGTGCTCGGCGGCCATCTAGGAAACCTACCAAACCCACACATTTCTGAAAAGTAGACACCCGGGGGCTTCAGGAGGTATGGCTTGCGTGGATCCCCCAACGTTTCCTTACCCAGAATCCCTTGCAAACCTCAATTTTAGCTGAAAAAATCACTTTTTCACACATTTGTGTGTGGAAAGTGTGGCATCACTGGCCTCACACAAATTTCCTACCACCCAGCGTTCCCCCAGGTCTCCCGATAAAAATGGTGCCTCACTTGTGTGGGAGGCCCAAGTACCGCGACAGGCAAGGGCCCAAAACATTTTTTGATAGGCAATGTTGATGTTGCCTCAAAGCGTTTTGTGTCCTTGCCTGTCGCTGGTACTTGGGCCTCCCACACAAGTGAGGCACCATTTTATCGGGAGACCTGGGGAACGCTGGGTGGTAGGAAATTTGTGTGAGGCCAGTGATGCCACACTTTCCCACACACAAATGTGTGAAAAAGTGATTTTTTCAGCTAAAAGTGAGGTTTGCAGGGGATTCTGGGTAAGGAAACGTTGGGGATCCACGCAAGCCATACCTCCCTGGAAGCCCCAGGTGTCTACTTTTCAGAAATGTGTGGGTTTGGTAGGTTTCCCTAGATGGCCGCCGAGCACGGGGCCAAAAACCCAGGTGACTCCCTTGCAAAACCAGATGGTTTTGTGAAAGGCCATTTTGAGGTCGCCTCAATACGTTGTGGGCCCTTGCCTGTCGCGGTACTTGGGCCTCCCACACAAGTGAGGCACCATTTTTATCGGGAGACCTGGGGAACGCTGGGTGGTAGGAAATTTGTGTGAGGCCAGTGATGCCACACTTTCCACACACAAATGTGTGAAAAAGTGATTTTTTCAGCTAAAAGTGAGGTTTGCAGGGGATTCTGGGTAAGGAAACGTTGGGGGATCCACGCAAGCCATACCTCCCTGGAAGCCCCCGGTGTCTACTTTTCAGAAATGTGTGGGTTTGGTAGGTTTCCCTAGATGGCCGCCGAGCACGGGGCCAAAACCCAGGTGACTCCCTTGCAAAACCAGGTGGTTTTGTGAAAGGCCATTTTGAGGTCGCCTCAATACGTTGTGGGCCCTTGCCTGTCGCGGGTACTTGGGCCTCCCACACAAGTGAGGCACCATTTTTATCGGGAGACCTGGGGAACGCTGGGTGGTAGGAAATTTGTGTGAGGCCAGTGATGCCACACTTTCCCACACACAAATGTGTGAAAAAAGTGATTTTTCAGCTAAAAGTGAGGTTTGCAGGGGATTCTGGGTAAGGAAACGTTGGGGGATCCACGCAAGCCATACCTCCCTGGAAGCCCCCGGGTGTCTACTTTTCAGAAATGTGTGGGTTTGGTAGGTTTCCCTAGATGGCCGCCGAGCACGGGGCCAAAAACCCAGGTGACCCCCCATGCAAAACCAGGTGGTTTTGTGAAAGGCCATTTTGAGGTCGCCTCAATACGTTGTGGGCCCTTGCCTGTCGCGGGTACTTGGGCCTCCCACACAAGTGAGGCACCATTTTTATCGGGAGACCTGGGGGAACGCTGGGTGGTAGGAAATTTGTGTGAGGCCAGTGATGCCACACTTTCCCACACACAAATGTGTGAAAAAAGTGATTTTTTCAGCTAAAAGTGAGGTTTGCAGGGGATTCTGGGTAAGGAAACGTTGGGGGATCCACGCAAGCCATACCTCCCTGGAAGCCCCCGGGTGTCTACTTTTCAGAAATGTGTGGGTTTGGTAGGTTTCCCTATGTGGCCGCCGAGCCCCGGGCCAAAAACCCAGGTGACCCCCTTGCAAAACCAAGTCATAATGAGATAATGTGTTGTTTATTTCTGCAGCGTGAAAATGTTGGCACAATATTGCAAGGAAAATGTGACAGACATTTTGAGGTTTGCAGGACATTGTGGGTACCATAACTTGTTGGGATCCACAAGAGAGATATCACCATGTACTCCCATGGGTGTTTCGTTTACGACAATATCTACAGTTGGTAGGTTATTCTTAGACGGAATGTACACCTTGGCAGACAGACTAAAAAGACAAAGATTACTGCACAGCCATCTATTCCTCAAGCACACACACACATACTGGTTGGATTTGGCACGAGGGCAAGTGATGGTTCAGTATATACAATTTTATTAACAAGAGATTTCACAAAAATGAAATGCACTGTCAATAATTGAAAGGACAAAAAACGGAACCAGTGACTCGCAGCTCGTGAGCTGTAAAGCCACGTCAAGGCCCCAACCGCTTTACAGGCCATTCACACACCTTTCATACGTGATACACACAAGACCATTCACACCCCCAGGCACGAAACAAACACATTACAACATTCACAAAAAGGGACAAGGTACACCCTGCTTGAGAAAGACAAAAAAAAAATATTACTGCACAACCATCTAATCCTCAAGCACACCCACACATACTGGTTGGATTTGGCACGAGGGTGAGTGATGGTTCAGTATATACAATTGTATTAACAAGTGATTTCACAAAAATGAAATGCACTGTTAATAATTGAAAGGACGAGAAACTGAACCATTGACTCACAGCTCGTGAGCTGTAAAGCCACGACAAGGCACAACCTCTTTACAGGCCATTCATACACCTTTCATACGTGTGACAAATACAAAACCATTCACACCACCAGCCGCGGGCCCATCACATTACAACACTCACACCAGCAGACAGCGCCATTCAAGGGCCCATCACTTTCACACGCCCACATTCCTAACACAGCAACAACACAACTGATGGATTGCGTGGAGTGTCG
Source organism: Calotriton arnoldi (assembly GCA_963921515.1). Lineage (NCBI taxonomy): Eukaryota > Metazoa > Chordata > Amphibia > Caudata > Salamandridae > Calotriton > Calotriton arnoldi. The sequence goes on along the minus strand of CAWUFW010000554.1, from coordinate 3,731,186 downwards.
CTCGACTAGCAGTGTGTGTAGTGACCAGCAGCAAGTCACTACTCACACACTGCCAGCCGAGCGCCACTCCACGCAAACCGCCAGCCAAGCACCAGCCTACACACACCACCATCACATTTAGGATTATTTTTATACAAAAAAGAAAACACAAACAAATTGCAAATAGATACAAATCTACTAACACAAAATCAGAAACATTGCACTAATGCCAACCTTGAAACAGAACAACAATTCTTAAACATTACAGACCAGGCAGTTCACTTTACCACTCATGGTTGCTCCCAATAATTCTTTTGCTTGTGGTACGCTCTATAACAAGCAGGCACACACAGCCCAGGGTTAGAAGGACACTCAGGGCAGTACATACGAGTCTCCTTCCGCGTACCTCTTCGCCAACAGACTCTACATCTCCTAGTGGGAAAGTCTTTTGAGGATGTAGGAGGAATGTGATCAGGAAAGTGGCGATCTTTCAATCGAGCCACATCCTCCACCACTCCAACTCTAGGAACACTTGCCTGTTCCACAACAACAAGGCTGCCTATGACAGACTCCTGAAACTGAACAAAAGTCAACTTTGACGCAGGAGAACACTCCTTGAACACAACAAAAGCATTGAAAGTTGCTAAATTGAAGAGATGGATGGCCAACTTCTTATACCAAATGTAAGACTTACGAATAGCAGTGTAAGGTTCCAACCTCTGATCTACTCTATCAACACCACCCATGTGCTTATTGTAGTCTAAAATGCACACAGGTTTGCGCACTTCAGCAATCTGACCCCAAACAGCCACAGGTGAAGTACTCTCATCATGGATGGTAGTCAGCATGTACACATCCCTCCTGTCCACAAATTTCACAGCTAGCAGTTCCTCACTACGCAAGGCACTGCACTGTCCCCTCTGAAGTTTTTTGCAAACAAGCTCTTTTGGATAACCTTTACGGTTAGAGCGGATTGTGCCACAAGCAAAAGTGTCCACTTTGAACAATTCCTTAAACAATTGCACAGCAGTGTAGAAGTTATCAATGTACAAATGGTGGCCTCTGTTAAACAGTCCTCTAGCAAGTTCCCACACAATTTTCTCTGAAACTCCTACTAAAGTGGACGGACAACCAGGGGGGTCAATAGTGGAATCCCTACCAGTGTACACACGCAAATTAAAAACATATCCTGTCCTACTCTCAGACAACATATACAGCTTAATTCCATAGCGTGCCCTCTTGCTAGGAATGTACTGCCTAAAAACCAAACGGCCCTTGAACAGCACCAAAGACTCATCAATAGATATTTCTTTCCCTGGAGTATAGATCTCTGAAAATCGATCTACAAAGTGATCAAGAACAGGCCGAATCTTAAAAAGACGGTCACATTCAGGGTGATCTCGTGGCAACGCCAAACCATTATCAACAAAATGCAGCATCCGAAGCAAAAGTAAATACCGATCACGAGTCATAACTGCAGGAAATATGGCCGTTGCCATCAAGGGACTGGTAGACCAATATGAACTCATGGACGGCTTCCTTATCAAACCCATCAAAAAAGTCAAACCCAAAAACTTCTTCATCTCTTCCAGATTTGTGGGACTCCACCGGGTAGCTCTAGAATGGGGCCTAAGTCTGGCACTGCTGTCCCTCAAAAACTGTTCAGCATACAAATTAGTCTGCTCAACAATCTCACCCAAAAATACATCATCCATAAACAACTGAAAATACTGTATAGGCAAATAATGTTCACAATCCACTCTACACCCTGCATAACCACTAAAGGCAGGCAACACCGGCTGCACCATGTTTGGATCAACCCAGAGTCCAGCACTTCCAGTAGGAAGCCTAGCAGCCCCAGGCTGCAATCCAGATGCCTCTTGCACCATCGGCACATTAGTATCCTCCTCTAAATCAGGCACTTCATCTGCACTGAGAGTACCTTCATCATCCGATGATTCCATGTGGAGAGAAAACTCACTGCCTGAATCTTCCCCTCCCTCCTCTCCCTCAGACGCACTGTCAGTCTCATAATCCTGCTCAGAGGAAGATTCAAGAAGCAAACCAACCACCTGCTGAGCAGTAATTCTACGGCTAGCCATAATGCTTACTAATAAAGGTTACTTGTCAAACAAGTCAACAACAACAAACCCTTTGTAAAAAAAAAAAAAGAAATAAACAAAATGTAGCTTTATCACAAAGACCTATATACTCCAACACTATACCACTCACGTGACAGAAGCAGCTAGACTCACCACCACCTACTCTGCACAGACACAGTAAGGATCAACAATATCCCACTAAAAAGAAGAAGAAAAAAATTACACATAAGACAATGCAAAACATCGCAAAGAATTTCATGCTCTGAACACTAACAAATATGCTGCCATTATGGCACCACTTACAAAAAATTCATTCATGCATGACAATAATACTCATTTGGAGTACACACAACAAAAATATTTTTCTTACCAAATAAATGCAATTACGCAAAACTGCAGAACCACAACTGCCGAAACCGCAAACAGGAATCAAAAGCTTTACACTAGAATAAAAAGGAGGAAAAAAAACATTACAATCACATATGCAAATAATGCACCAGTCCACACACAATCCACCAGCCAAGCTAAGGGGTAGTTGGGCCTAACAGTATAAATAAAATATTCACACCCGTAAAAGGGGAGCAACCCTTGCCCTTTTGGCCACTCCCCAACACAAAAATTAAAAAAACCCTGGTGCCTAGTGGGCATTCCTGCTGCACAATCACATGATCGTGCAGCAGGAATGCACAAAGAGGCATCGGGGGAAAGGAAAACCATTTCCTTTCCCTCGATGCCTCTTTTGATACAAACCCCCCTCCCCGAGCCAAACCTCACCTGATTTCCCCGACGCGCTGGAAGCAAATGGCTTCCAGCGCGTCGGGGAAGAAAGGAAACCCTCAATGATGTCAGCGCGCTGACGTCATTGATGGGGCGGGGGAGGCAGGGGAAGCCCTTCCCTGCCTCCCCCAAAAAAACCTAACGATCAGATTCTCACGGGGGAGCGCCAGCGCTTCCCCGTGGGTGGTCTTATGACGAGCTGGACTCGTCACGAGCACTGTGTGCCATGACGAGTCCAGCTCGTCATAAGCACCGAAGGGGATAAAGGGTCAGAGCAGGATCTCAGCGGCAGACGAGGAGAAGGAACCTCCTGGTCACAGGAACTACACGAGCATTGCGCTCGAGAAATTCAAGGATGCAAAGACCTCCATCAAGGATTACAGCTAACTTTTCAGGGTGTAAATGGAGAGAAGGCACATCTGCCCTGCATATTTATCCACGAAGATGCCACCGTTTTGTGCAATACCTCTACTCAACTGGAGTGCTTTCTACTGGCTAATCAGTAAGTGCTACCTCGTTGGGTAAATGTATAGTGCCTTTCCTACACTACAGCTGCGTAAAGGACCAGAAGAATTGTCTCCAGTGACCTGTGTGTCTGTAACTTTGCCACCGCGCCGAAAGTGCCGGGGTCCTTTGAGTAAGCTGTCCATCATAGTGGGGAAAGGGCGGGCATACGTTGCATACCGCTAGTGTATGTGTGGCGGGGCTTCTAGGCCCGTTCACATGCCTCTTGTTTATAAAGGGTCAGAGCAGGATCTCAGCGGCAGACGAGGAGAAGGAACCTCCTGGTCACAGGAACTACACGAGCATTGCGCTCGAGAAATTCAAGGATGCAAAGACCTCCATCAAGGATTACAGCTAACTTTTCAGGGTGTAAATGGAGAGAAGGCACATCTGCCCTGCATATTTATCCACGAAGATGCCACCGTTTTGTGCAATACCTCTACTCAACTGGAGTGCTTTCTACTGGCTAATCAGTAAGTGCTACCTCGTTGGGTAAATGTATAGTGCCTTTCCTACACTACAGCTGCGTAAAGGACCAGAAGAATTGTCTCCAGTGACCTGTGTGTCTGTAACTTTGCCACCGCGCCGAAAGTGCCGGGGTCCTTTGAGTAAGCTGTCCATCATAGTGGGGAAAGGGCGGGCATACGTTGCATACCGCTAGTGTATGTGTGGCGGGGCTTCTAGGCCCGTTCACATGCCTCTTGTTTATAAAGGGTCAGAGCAGGATCTCAGCGGCAGACGAGGAGAAGGAACCTCCTGGTCACAGGAACTACACGAGCATTGCGCTCGAGAAATTCAAGGATGCAAAGACCTCCATCAAGGATTACAGCTAACTTTTCAGGGTGTAAATGGAGAGAAGGCACATCTGCCCTGCATATTTATCCACGAAGATGCCACCGTTTTGTGCAATACCTCTACTCAACTGGAGTGCTTTCTACTGGCTAATCAGTAAGTGCTACCTCGTTGGGTAAATGTATAGTGCCTTTCCTACACTACAGCTGCGTAAAGGACCAGAAGAATTGTCTCCAGTGACCTGTGTGTCTGTAACTTTGCCACCGCGCCGAAAGCGCCGGGATCCTTTGAGTAAGCTGTCCATCATAGTAGGGAAAGGGCGGGCATACGTTGCATACCGCTAGTGTATGTGTGGCGGGGCCAAACGAGCGGGGCTTCTAGGCCCGTTCACATGCCTCTTGTTTATAAAGGGTCAGAGCAGGATCGCAGCGGCAGACGAGGAGAAGGAACCTCCTGGTCACAGGAACTACACGAGGATTGCGCTCGAGAAAATCAAGGGTGCAGAGACCTCCATCAAGGATTGTCTCCAGTGACCTGTGTGTCTGTAACTTTGCCACCGCGCCGAAAGCGCCGGGATCCTTTGAGTAAGCTGTCCATCATAGTAGGGAAAGGGCGGGCATACGTTGCATACCGCTAGTGTATGTGTGGCGGGGCCAAACGAGCGGGGCTTCTAGGCCCGTTCACATGCCTCTTGTTTATAAAGGGTCAGAGCAGGATCGCAGCGGCAGACGAGGAGAAGGAACCTCCTGGTCACAGGAACTACACGAGGATTGCGCTCGAGAAAATCAAGGGTGCAGAGACCTCCATCAAGGATTGTCTCCAGTGACCTGTGTGTCTGTAACTTTGCCACCGCGCCGAAAGCGCCGGGATCCTTTGAGTAAGCTGTCCGTCATAGTAGGGAAAGGGCGGGCATACGTTGCATACCGCTAGTGTATGTGTGGCGGGGCCAAACGAGCGGGGCTTCTAGGCCCGTTCACATGCCTCTTGTTTATAAAGGGTCAGAGCAGGATCGCAGCGGCAGACGAGGAGAAGGAACCTCCTGGTCACAGGAACTACACGAGGATTGCGCTCGAGAAAATCAAGGGTGCAGAGACCTCCATCAAGGATTACAGCTAACTTTACAGGGTGGCAATGGAGAGAAGGTACATCTCCACGCTCACGAAGATGCCACCGTTTTGTGCAATACCTCTACTCAACTGGAGTACTTTCTACTGGCTAATCAGTAAGTGCTACCTCGTTGGGTAAATGTATAATGCCTTTCCTACACTACAGCTGCGTAAAGGACCAGAAGAATTGCAGGATCGCAGCGGCAGACGAGGAGAAGGATTGCGCTCAAGAAAATCAAGGGTGCAGAGACCTCCATCAAGGATTACAGCTAACTTTACAGGGTGGCAATGGAGAGAAGGCACATCTCCACGCTCACAATCCCGCCCTAGTGGGCATTCCTGCTGCACGATCACATGATCGTGCAGCAGGAATGCACAAAAGAGGCATCGGGGAAAGGAAAACCCTTTCCTTTCCCTCGATGTCTCTTTTGAATCAAACCCCCTCCCCGAGCCAAAACTCACCTTATTTCCCGACGCGCTGGAAGCAAATGGCTTCCAGCGCGTCGGGGAAGAAGGAAACCCTCAATGATGTCAGCGCGCCTCGCGCGCTGACGTCATTGATGGGGGCGGGGGCGGGGGAGGCAGGGGAAGTCCTTCCCCTGCCTCCTAAAAAACCCCGACGATCGGATTCCCACGGGGAGCGCCAGCGCTTCCCCGTGGGTGATCTTATGACGAGCTGGACTCGTCATGAGCACACGAGCACTGTGTGCCATGACGAGTCCAGCTCGTCATAAGCATGGAAGGGGTTAATACAACATGGTTTCTGTCATTTAGACCAATCTGGCAAGATTGCATCTTACCTGTTCTACGCTGCCTGCTTTGCGGTGAAGAATGCGTGCTAGACACCTGTCTAACACTCCCATCAGTCATGCCAACGGATATCGATACTCTGCTGGACCCGATAATGGCCCATTCTCTGTGTTGTCCCCAGAGGCTACCAATCCTGATGACGGCATTCCTTGAGATCTCACAGACGCTTCCTGCTGCTGCTGAGGTACGAGATGGATCAACAGGCACACAGGTAACAACGGACGCGAACATTGCTGCGGCATCCTATGCTGAAGGCGATGCTTCACATCTCTGTGCAGTTAACCTTCTAAATGAGGTATTCCAACTGTCACCGACATCGGTAGACGATCTTTTGTCTACAGAAATAGATGATTTCATGTTTACACCAGACCCATACACTGACTTTGATTCGGCTCACAGTGTACCAGGGAAGCAATGAAATTTGGCCTCCATATTTTCAAAACAGAACAAAACTTGGAACTCTTCCTAAAATTGACTTTTTCTTTTTCTCTATTTTTTGAAAATACATGGCAATTCAATCTGCTTACAGTAGAACTATTCATATAGAACGGACTTCTATGAATACTTCCAGGGGCACATTGTCACCTTATTTACCACAATTTCATTTAGTACCATGTTATGAAATGGCTTTGATTTTTGAAAACTTGTCAACCATTTCGTCATATGTATATATTTCTGTTTATTCATTCATGTTGCATTTATTTCCAATATATGCTTAGAATGAAAAAATGCTTTAAAAATGTACAGTACCTATTGCATTCAACAGTTTATTTTAAAACTTCTTTTAATATGCTTTTAGAAATGTTTTTAGCAACATGTGGTACTCAGTTTAATGTTTAGCATTTAATGTTTAGCATTTAGTACTATCGTTCATTCGAAAGTGGAGTGGGTGTTGTATTCCGCTTTAGGTGTCCGTATATAGGTTTTCCTGAAACATGTCCTTATATAGGTACAATTCGCATTGCCCTTATATAGGCATAAGATCCCAGTCCTTATTTAGGCATTAGCCATGCTATCCAAATACAGGCATGGTCACTTACATTCGTCCACCCTAACGTCACAACGAGTTCTTAGACACCAGACCCTTAAGCTCTTGGGAGTTCCCCTAGCACAGGATTATTGATTTCTCCAAGAACTCATTTATTAAGCATGAACCGCTATACCTTAAGGGTTCATTCCTGACGTCTTCCTCTGCCCGACTTTACGTCAATGCTAACATTCCAAGGCACCTACCTTGTATAAATATAACTTCCCTTTCCCAAGCAAGTAGGAGGAGACCTCGACTTTAGAGGAGCCCGTGTCCCGGCCTGACGCACTGACAAGAGACGTTGTCATCCCTGCTCGCAGAGAATCCAGCTTCCAGTGTTCTGACTCCCTTCGCGGGGTGTTAGAGTTCGAGACCCGGAAAGAGATTCCCACCTCTCTCATTCTCAAGGTATGGAGCTGACTAGAACCTAGAGGGACACTTGGCATACCAGACTTGGCATACTATAGCATACCATACTATAGAATACATCACCTACTTCTTACCTTGCACTACACTTAGGTTAGGTACACTGTGGTAGAACTAGTTAGAGAAGCATCTTATGAGTACTCGCATTTTTAGCTTATGTTATTTATGTATATGAATATATGTGTCATAGTTAAAAGATATTGCTAGCGCAGTATTATTTCTTTCTACTGCTTACGCTGTACATAATATATCTCGCATACTGTCTTGTGATCATAACAGCTCATATCTCTTACACGAGAAACAAGACTGTTCAATAAATCCTTTTATTGAAACGCCCCTCTATTCTTTCTGTGTAACTCTGAAGAAACTAAGCATGCACGATTAGCTGAGTGAAACTGTTATCTATTGTTTCCACGATTCTGAGAGTGTTCCGATTCTAAAGGGAAACAAAGTTGTCATGTTTATGCGGTTGCCAGAAACTACTCCCTTCTTGTTTACAAGGAGTTTCTAGTGGCCTCTGAGTTAGCTGGCACAAAGTAATTAAGTTTAATATACTCGATAGGGGCATACTGACCTCAGTCCTATGTCAAACCTATAGGGTATATTATTCCAATGCGCAGAGCCTATTAGGGAAATAGGAACTACACTACACTTTGGGTGACTGACTATGTGTGTGAGTAACTCTATGGGTGAGTGGCGGTGTGTGAATATCTGTATGGGTGTATGAGTGCATATATCAGTGGCTGTATTGATGAGTGACTGCGTGTATGAGTAACTATATGAGTGAGTGAGTGGATGTGAGTGTAGACCTATAAATCAGTGAGTGGGTATGTACAAACTGGTATTGGTGTGTCTATGGTTTCAAAAATGGTAGTCTGTATTTTAGATTGGGTGTATGAAAGGTTATATTAGGGTGTGAGAAGGTGCATCAGATATTAAGTGGATGATGTCATCAGTGATGTCATTTGAGATGTCATCAGTGATGTCATCAGTGATGTCACTGACCATGTCATGAGTGATGTAATATGTGACGTCATCAGCAGTGCATTGCGGGGACGCAAGTTATAGTTAGCTCAGCTGCCTATAACAGCTGAATTTCTCTGGTTTTGTATGAGTAAAATGTTAGCCTAACTATAACGTCCCTGAAACCTATTGTTTTTTAGTGAATATCTTAGGTTTTTTAAAAGCAAATCCCTAACTATAATGTCCCTGAAACCTGTGTTTTTTTTCAGTGAATTTCTCAGGTTCTTTAAATTGCAAGTTACTAACTATAACATCCTTGAAACGTCTGGTTTTTTCAGTGAAATTATACGTTTTTTTAAATGCTAATTACTAACGTTAACGTCCCTGAAACCTCTATTTTTTGGTCTTAATATATATTTAATATGTTAATGCTCAAAAGGTGACATGCAAGGTATGTCAGAAGGTGCTGTCTTGGGGTTCCGAGCGCAAATATTCCTGCGGCACGTCCTCAATGTATAAACATTTGAGGACGATGACATTTGAGGACGATGCATGGAAACCGTCTTGCCAGAGCCGAACTGGCAAGACTCAACAGTACTGAGGAAGGACAAGAGGCCCAGTCATCTACAAGAAAACCTGGTGACAAGGTGCAGAGTATTCCACCAAATCTGCCGGATTTTGCAAAAATTGCACTGATGTGCCCAAAGTGCAAAACTGTTTTGAGTGTGGGGGAGTAATGCTGGACACTATAAATAGTTATCATTGCTATTTTTTTTCCTGTTGTTACGCAGTGTTTTGTGCTCGTTTTATTTGTTTAATTTTTCTATTTCAAAATGTAAAAAACACCAAAAAAACTACAAAATAGTTATAAACCACAAAAAAATATATAAAATAGTTTTAGAAAAAGAAGAAAAAAATGGTTCTTATGGAACCAACTATTCTGGTTTAAAAAAGAAAAGCTATATGTTGTATGAATACATGAGTCAATAGTGTCTGTGTGAATCATTAATGCGTATGTAGTGTCTGAGTGATTTGAAGAGTAAATGAGTAGAGTTTGAGTGAATGGTTGAGTGGAAGAGTAGTGCCTGAGTGATTGTATGAGTGCATGGGTAGTGCCGGAGTCATTGTATAAGTGCAGGAGTACTGCCTAGGTGATTGGATGAGTGCATGGGTACTGCATGGGTGAATGTATGAGTACATGGCTAATGCCTGAGTGAATGTATGAGTGCATGGGTAGTGCGTGAGTGAATGGTTAAGTGCAAGAGTAGTGCCTGGGTCATTGCAAAATCTCTTAGATCCTCTAAGGAACTATTCAGTGTAATTAATTCTCTCTCTTCTCGTCCTGTCTGTGCTTATATTGACAGTTCGCAGGATCTCTGTGATAAGATGGCTAAATATTTTCATTCGAAGATTTCAGAAATATATTCCTCCCTGGACAGTCTCAATTTAGATCTGCTCAATACAGCTCCAACTATCAGCTCTGTTTTCCTCAACTCTCCCTTACTCAATGAGGGGTAAGCAAAACTATCTGCCTTCCTTTCCTTGTCCCACGAGCTTACGGATCGTCTCCTTGGGGGTATTACCTCTGGTTCCCCTCTGGAATCCTGCTCACTGAAGATCATGAAATTAGGAAAGGAGATTATTGTCCCTCACCTTACCTCTGCGCTCAATGCTGCTATCTCATCGGGGCAGTACCCTCACACATGGAAAACAGCGGTGGTCAAACCGTTACTAAAACCTACTTTGGATCCCTCTGAACTAAAAAACTATTGGCCTATCGCTTTGCTACGAGTTCCTGCAAAGATCTTGGAGAAGCATTTAAATCTCCATCTTAGCTCCTATTTGGAGCAACATCGTCTGCTTGATGGCTCCCAGCATTGGGTTCAGAAGTGGCCATAGCCCGGATACTGCTTTAACTTCTGCAATAAACAACATACGCATTCAAGTAGATGCTGGGTACACCTCTCTTTTAATTCTCCTAGACTTAACTGTGGCTTTTGATACCATCTTGCCTAAGAGGCTGGCTGGCTGTCTCAAAGAAATTGGGGTCACAGGTTCCGTTTTTATGCTTTTGTCCTCATTTCTTACGGATCGGTTAAAAAAGTAAAACTGGATCACTTCTACTCTGACGCCACTCATACCTTTTGCGGAGTTCCACAGGGTTCATCATTGAGTCCAACCTTATTTAATATCTATGTCGCTCCTTTGGCCAAGGTTATTAGATCTTTTGGGCTGGAGGCACTGTCCTAAGCGGATGACGCACAAATTATTGTGTCAATTACCAATAGCATTGAGGCATCAGCTGCAAATTTTAAGAGCTGCATGCAGGCTGTGGCCTCCTGGATGGTAGACAACTACTTGCGACTCAATGGTGATAAGACAGAAGTCTTGATATTTGGCAGCCAACAATCTATATGGTCCCATTCCTGGTGGCCTGAAATGCTCGGCTCATGGCCCGGTCCAGCATCAGCAGCAAAAAATCTTGGTGTCATAGTTGACAGCTCTCTCTCTTTTAACCCCCAGATCAACAGAACGGTCTCCACCTGTTTTGGTATCATCAGGATTCTGAGGAAGATCTTTCCTTGTCTCTCCTTTTCCTCCCGAAAGCAGGCAGCGGTGGCCCTGGTTCTGGAACTGGTGTTACGACAGTGTGAGGCCCGCTGGATAATGATTTTAAAAGCTGTGGACAAAGTTCTTAATATTGATCATGAAATGCAGTATTTTTTGGGTACATAGATTAAAGATGCCAGCAATTCAACTATGACTCATGATCCATTTTCTCTACAGAAGTATGTTATCCATAAGGGGTTGATACACATATTGTATATAGGCAGGTTGTATATGATTGCGAATCTGCCCATACAACGATACAATTGAGGCATGTTAAAACGTAAATGTTAACAATTGTTAAGGATGCTATTTTAAGACGAACCCACTGCTAGATTTACCATCGTAATGAAGTAGAGTCAGTAAATACTGAATAAGGTGTTAACATGAATAATATGTTTCGAAAAGGAGGTTTATTTTCATGCTCACACATCCATATTGACTCTTGGACAGACCAGGTACTGACCAGAATATCTTATTGTGGGATTTAGGATTTCCAAACTACCTACCATATAAATTTTCCGATTAACAACAGAATATTTGTTATTCCATATTATTTCATCCCTACATGTTCGTGACATAGAGACACACATATACCGGCAACCCTAGATAGTATTATCAATTTCCCACGATATAGAGATATGCGGAAACTGGCGACATCAGCCCTTATTACTATGCCCCGCGTAATCAGATACAAGATAGAAGAGAATCTTGGTTTCACTGATGTGCACAACACTCGTAACACGCAGAGTCATTAATTAATTTTGCATTATGCTGTAGGATTGAGACAGAATATTGGTCATTTTATGATATTAATAAACGTAATAGGTCTACTTAATACCATTAGGACAATGGCATAACTATAGCACTAAGTAATTTTAGATCGACACATTGTAGTCGCCATATTGGTATGACCAAACACGATCTAAATACAAGGAACAAACGAAGGACGCACTATATTTGCATAGCGCTTTTTTCTGTATCAACTGAATCGGAACAGTGTGATATGTGGTAATCAACAATATAAAACAAATTATTTTTTGTACAATAGGAGCAACTTTATTAGAGATGACTAACGTGGGTTATTTGACAACAGCCGCCATCTTAGTTAAACCAGTTTTTGGATACTATGAATGCATGGGCAGACATCTTATGTAAGGTGTTGTTACAGTGAAAGATAAAATAACATGATAATATATGCAACCCAGAATTGTAAGGAACGGTATTGCGTACAGATACTGATATGGATAATTTATGATGACCTAAAGCCGCATATGGAAGTAAGACATTGGGAAGATGAAAACTCATGACCCTATATAAGGTGGATTCAAAATGGCGCCCGCTAACCACGCCGAGATTGATAGTACGAGGAGCACTCTCCTACATACAGGTAAGAGTCAGATGACGATATTACATTGATTTTGACTGACAGAAGAATTGTTTGAGGATCGTTACGGGGTAACTATAAACCATAGTACTGAGGGACGGGGAGTATTGAGAAGTAAACATTTAGCGTAACCTGGTTTATGGAGAATGGACGCATACATGTTTATGTCCGTTTTATGGTGCTTTATTAATATTAATCATGCAATGATATACACACCCTGAGAACGGCAATGGGACGTGCATGTACGCAATATTGTCCGTACAAGTGGATTGATAGTAAGATGATGCGCGCATATATTAATTTTCGTGTTCGAAAACGGCAATGTTAGTCAGCACGTCAAATAACGCTTAACAGATAGTTTTTGGCATGCATTAGAGTAGTAGGGTCTGTTGACTATTATCACAAAGGGATTTTAAATTGGGTCATGTCGGTTACAGGTCAAAACATCAGCTTACAAGCAGTGGTCGGAATAGAGATATATGGTGGATACGAAGGTAAGATGATCTCCTGTGTACTCGAGTCAGAATACATACGTAACTTAGAAGACCATAACACACAAATAGCAACATCAACATTTTTATGAATTCTATTCTATATTGATTAGGTACTACCACTTGGGAATTTTTGACGATATATTTGATGAGGTGAGCCTGAATATAAATTTTTAAATTTTTGATTTTAGCTTGTTTACCACATGGGTGATTATGTAATGTACCCTCTGGGGGTTTTTTCGTGGATACTGTAACACAACACGATGTAATGATATATGCTTTGTTTACTTCACTTTTCCAAACGTGGAGAACTAAGAGTTATAGATACATTCCCCTTCTTCTGTGAACAAACAAGATATTAGGATGTGGAGTTTTTACTTATTGGCACTTTCCCCACAACCTGAGTAACTGAATGACATGTTATCCTAATTCTGTATGTACTTAATTTTGTAGCCCTGATGAAGTCAGTGATGTTTACACATCAATCTGATGAAACACGTGTTGGCTAAAGGGGACTACTAAAGAATATGGATCGAAGGAATAAATCGACCTGAAACCAAGAGGAGTTGAATTAATTTGTTTCATATGATTGTTTTTGAAGTTGGTTGCTCGGGACTTTCGATATATTGTTCAGACTGGGTTTTCCCAGCCACTGTGGGAGCGCTGGTGGCAGTTCCCTCCCTTTCAGCACCTCGAAATTAGATAAACGATCAATCACATTGGGAATATCAACTAGGTCTGCGCAACAGGCCCAGCCACACCCTATTGCTAAGTTATTTAATATCTATGTTGCTCCATTGGCCAAGGTTATTAGATCATTTGGGCTGGAGGCACTGTCCTAAGCGGATGACGCACAAATTATTGTGTCAATTACCAATAGCATTGAGGCATCCACTGCAAATTTTAAGAGCTGCATGCAGGCTGTGGCCTCCTGGATGGTAGACAACTACCTGCGTCTCAATGGTGATAAGACAGAAGTCTTGATATTTGGCAGCCAACAATCTATATGGTCCCATTCCTGGTGGCCTGAAATGCTCGGCTCATGCCCCGGTCCAGCTTCAGCAGCAAAGAATCTTGGTGTCATAGTTGACAGCTCTCTCTCTTTTAACTCCCAGATCAACAGAACGGTCTCCACCTGTTTTGGTATCATCAGGATTCTGAGGAAGATCTTTCCTTGTCTTTCCTTTTCCTCCCGAAAGCAGGCAGCGGTGGCCCTGGTTCTGTCCAGATTGGATTATTGTAATGCGCTTTACCTGGACATCAATATGGGTTCCATCCACAAATTGCAGCTTGTACAGAATGCAGCGGCCAGACATGTAATGGATCTTCCCAAATTCCACCCTGTTTCGGCATCTATTCGTAAGCTGCACTGGCTTCCCTTAGAAAAGAGAATTTTGTTCAAGGCCCTTTGCCTTGTCCATAAGACTCTTCACAACTCGGGTTCCAAAGGTATTAAACAGCTCTTCCTAAGGTATGTCCCTACCAAACAACTGCGGTCTGCCAGCAAAAACTGGTTGGTAGTTCCCAGATTCAGGAGAGCCAATGGGGGGGGAAGAGCCTTTTCTGTTGCTGCCTCCAAGCTCTGGAATTCTCTCCCCCTATCGATCTCTGGGCAAGACACTCACCTCTTGTTTCGCAAGGCATTAAAAACATGGCTCTTCACTCTTTAATTGCTAGGCCCCTTTCTGTGCTTCCTCCGACCTCCAGCTCTATCTGTGGCACCTTGACGCCCTTGGCAAAGTTCACGCTCTATAAGAATAATATTCATTCATATTCATTCATTCATTGCAAGACTGCATGGGTAATGTCTGGGTCATTGGAAGAATGCATGAGTAGTCCTTGAGGGAATTGCTGAGTGCACGGGTAGTGCCTGAGTGAATGGTTGATTGCAAGAGTAGTGCCTGAGTTATTGCATGACTGCATGGGTAGTGCCTGGATGATTGCATGAGTGCGTGGTTAGTGCCTGGGTGATTGCATGAGTGCAGGAATAGTGCGTGGGTGACTGGATGGGTGCATGGGAAGTACCTGAGTGGAAGCATGGGTCCAAAGGTAATGCCTGGGTCATTGGATGAGTGCATAGGTAGTGCATGAGTGAATGCTTGAGTGCAAGAGCAATGCCTGAGTAATAGCGTGAGTGCATGGGCAGTGCCTGGGTGATTGCATAAGTGCAGGGGTACTGCCTGGGTGATTGGATGAGCGCATGGGTAGTGCCTGAGTGACTTTATGCAAACAGCGGTAATGACTAGGTGCTTATATCAGTGCATGGGTACTGCCTGAGTAAAAGGATGACTGCAAGAATAATGCCTGGGTCATTGGATGAGTGCATGGGTAGTGCATAAGTCATTGCATGAGTGCATGAGTAGTCCTTGAGGGAATGGCTGAGTGCACAGGTAGTGTCTGAGTGAATGGTTGAGTGCAAGAGTGATTGCATGACTGCATGGGTAGTGTCTAAGTGATTGCATTACTGCAGGGGTAGTGCCTGGGTGATTGCATTTTGGAGGAGTAGTGTCTGGGTGATTGGATGAGTGCATGGGAAGTACCTGAGTGGAAGCATGGGTCCAAAGGTAATGCCTGGGTCATTGGATGAGTGCATAGGTAGTACCTGAGTGAATGCTTGAGTGCATGGGTAGTGCCTGAGTGAATGCTTGAGTGCAAGAGTAGTGCCTGAGTAATTGTGTGAGTACATGGGCAGTGCCTGGGTGATTGCATAAGTGCAGGGGTACTGCCTGGGTGATTGGATGAGTGTATGGGTAGTCCCTGGGTGACTTTGTGAGTGCAAGGGTAATGACTGGGTGCTTAGATCAGTGCATGGGTACTGCCTGAGTAAAAGGATGAATGCAAGAGTAATGTCTGGATCATTGGATGAGTGCATGGGTAGTGCATGAGTCATTGCATGAGTGCATGGGTAGTCCTTGAGGGAATGGCTGAGTGCACAGGTAGTGCCTGAGTGAATGGTTGAGTGCAAGAGTAGTGCTTGAGTGATTGCATAACTGTATGGGTAGTGCCTGGGTGATTGCATGAGTGAGTGGGTACTGCCTGGGTGATTGCATGAGTGCAGGAATAGTGCGTGGGTGATTGGATAAGTGCATGGGAAGTACCTGAGTGGAAGCGTAGGTCCAAAGGTAATGCCTGGGTTATTGGATGAGTGCATAGGTAGTGCCTGAGTGAATGGATGAGTGCATGGGTACTGCCTGAGTGAATGCTTGAGTGCAAGAGTAGTGCCTGAGTGATTACATGAGTACATGGGCAGTGCCTGGGTGATTGCATAAGTGCAGGGGTACTGCCTGGGTGATTGGATGAGTGCATGGGTAGAGCCTGAGTGACTTTATGAGTGCAAGGGTAATGACTGGGTGCTTACATCAGTGCATGGGTACTGACTGAGTAAAAGGATGACTCAATCAACCAATCAATCAGGGGTTTGTTGAGCGCGCTACTCACCTGTGAGGGTCTCAAGGCACTGAGGGGGGGGTTCGCAACTCCATTAGCCGAAGAGCCAGGTCTTCAGGTCCCTCCTGAAGGTGTTCAGGGAGGGGGCGAGTCTGATGTCTGCCGGGAGCTCGTTCCAGGTTTTGGCCGCAATGTGGGAGAAGGATCTTTCACCTGCTCTGGCTCTGCGGATGCGTGGGGTTTCGGCCAGTGCGAGGTTGGACGATCGGAGGTTTCTTTTGGGTATGTGGAAGTTGATTCTGTCATTGAGGTATTCGGGTCCGGTGTTGTGCAGTCATCTGTAGGCGTGGGTGAGGATTTTGAAGGTGACTCTTTTCTCCATGGGTAGCCAGTGGAGCGTTCGAAGGTGTTGGCTGATGTGTTCTTGCCGGGGGATGCCGAGGACGAGTCGGGCGGCGGTGTTCTGTATCACCTGTAGTTTTCGGAGTAGGGACTTGTTCATGCCGACGTATAGAGCGTTTCCATAGTCGAGTCTGCTGGTGATGAGTGCGTGGGTGACTGTCTTCCTTGACTCCGGGGGGATCCATTTGAAAGTCTTGCGGAGGATGCGGAGGGTGTTGAAGCAGCTGGAGGCGACGGCGTTGACCTGTCGGTTCATGGTGAGGGATGAGTCGAGTACGATGCCGAGGTTTTTGGCGTGGCCCGAGAGGGTCGTACGCTTCTGAGGGCTGTCGGCCACCAGGTGTTGTCCCATGCTGAAGGGGTGGTTCCGAGTACGAGGACTTCTGTCTTATCGGCGTTGAGCTTGAGGCAGCTGTTGGTCATCCATACGGCGACCTCCTGCATTCCTTTCTGGAAGTTGAGTCTGGCGGTGGCGGGGTCTTTGGTGAGGGAGAGGATGAGTTGAGTGTCGTCAGCGTAAGAGATGATGTTGAGGCCGTGTTGTCGGACGATGGCGGCGAGGGCGGCCATGTAGATGTTGAAGAGGGTCGGGCTCAGCGATGATCCCTGTGGGACTCCGCAGGTGATTTCCGAGGGATCTGAGAGGAAGGGGGTCAGTTTAATTCTTTGGCTTCTTCCGGTGAGAAAAGATCGGATCCAGTCTAGGGCTGTTCCTTGTATGCCGGTGTCGTGTAGTCTGGCGACGAGTGTGTGGTGGGAGACTGTGTCGAAGGCTGCTGATAGGTCGAGAAGGATGAGGGCTGCGGAGTGGCCTTGGTCCAGGAGGGTGCGGATGTCATCTGTGGCGGCAAGTAGGGCGGTCTCTGTGCTGTGGTTGCTTCAGAAGCTGGATTGGGATGGGTCAAGGATGGCATTGTCTTCGATGAATCGTGTCAGTTCCTTGTTGACTGTTTTCTCTGCCACTTTGGCCGCGTAGGGGAGGAGCGAGATGGGCCGGTAGTTTTTGAGGTCGGCTTCTTGAGCAGGGGCCTGACTTCTGCGCGTATCCAGTCATCTGGGAAGGTGCCTGTTTCCAGGGTGGTGTTGATGATGCGTTGTAGTTCGGGTGCGATGGTGGTGGCGGCTCTGTGGTAGATGTATGGGGGGCAGGGGTCGGTGGGGGCCCCCGAGTGGATGCCTTTCATGGTTGCGGTGGTGTCATCAACTGTGATCGGCATCCAGGTGGAGATGGTGGGCTGGCCGGTGCATGTGGGGGGGGGCGGCTGTGGCATCAGGTGGAGGGTCAATGAAGTTGTCATAGAGGTTTTTGATCTTGAGGTGGAAGTATGTTCCAAGCTTGTCGCAGAGGTCTTGGGACGGGGTAATGTCGGTGGCTTCGCTGCAAGGGTTGGTGAATTCCTGGATGACAGTGAAGAGTTCCTTGGAGTTGGTGGAGTTGGTGGAGTTGGCGATGATTTTGGTGTAGATGAAGGTCCTCTTGGTGGTTCTGATTTGGTTGTGGTAGTCGGTCATGGCGTCCTTGTAGGCGGTGTAGTTTTCGAGTGTCTTGGCGTTTCTCCAGTTCTTCTCCAGGCGCCTGCAGGTGCATCTGGTTTTTGGAGATCGGTGGTGAACCAGGCGGCTTTTCTGGGGTGCTGTTTGTCGGTCTTGCGTAGCGGGGCGAGCTTGTCTGCACAGTTGGAGATCCAGGTGTGGAGTTCTCTGGCTGCGGCGTTGGCGTCGGATGCCGGTGTGTGCTTGTCTCGGGTGAGGGTGGAGTGGAGTTGCTCGTCGGTGACCTTGCTCCAGGTTCTTCGTGGTGGGCGTGGGGCTGGTTTGGGTGCTTTGGGTTTGTCAACGGTGAAGTGTACGCAGTGGTGGTCGGTCCATGGGGGCTGCGTTGTGTGGCTGAAATGGACAATGTTTCCTGCTGTGAAGATGGGGTCGAGGGTGAGTCCTGCCCTGTGGGTCTGTGTGGTGACGAGTTGGTTGAGTCCGATGTTGGTGAGGTTGTCCCGGAGGGTGGTGGAGTTGGGGTCGCTGGGGTTGTCGAGGTGGAAGTTCAGGTCTCCGATGAGTATGTAGTTCATTGAGGCTATGTCGTGGGGTGCGATGAGGTCGGTGATGGTGGTGGCGAAGGGGGGCCGGGGGGTCTGTAGATGAGGGTTCCGCGGAGCATGAAGTTGGGGCTAGTCTGGATCAGGAAGTGCAGGTGTTCGGCGGAGGGGAAGGTTTCGCTGGAGGTGGTGAGGCGGAGGGTGTTCTTGTGGATGATGACTGCAAGAGTAATGCCTGGGTCATTGGATCAGTGCATGGGTAGTGCATGAGTCATTGCATGAGTGCATGGGTAGTGCCTGGGTGATTGCATATGTGGAGGAGTAGTGCCTGGATGATTGGATGAGTGCATGGGAAGTACCTGAGTGGAAGCATGTGTCCAAAGGTAATGCCTGGGTCACTGGATGAGTGCATAGGTAGTGCCTGAGTGAATGCATGAGTGCATGGGTAGTGCCTGAGTGACTGCTTGAGTGCAAGAGTAGTGCCTGAGTAATTGCGTGAGTGCATGGGCAATGCCTGGGTGATTGCATAAGTGCAGGGGTACTGCCTGGGTGATTGGAGGAGTGTATGGGTAGTGCCTGAGTGACTTTGTGAGTGCAAGGGTAATGACTGGGTGCTTAGATCAGTGCATGGGTACTGCCTGAGTAAAAGGATTACTGCAAGAGTAATGCCTGGGTCATTGGATGAGCACATGGGTAGTGCATGAGTCATTGCATGAGTGCATGGGTAGTCCTTGAGGGAATGGCTGAGTGCACGGGTAGTGCCTGAGTGAATGGTTGAGTGCAAGAGTAGTGCCTGAGTGATTGCATGACTGCATGGGTAGTGTCTAAGTGATTGCATGACTGCATGGGTAGTGCCTGGGTGATTGAATAAGTGGAGGAGTAGTGCCTGGGTGATTGGATGAGTGAATGGGAAGTACCTGAGTGGAACATGGGTCCAAAGGTAATGCCTGGGTCATTGGATGAGTGCATAGGTAGTGCCTGAGTAAATGCATGAGTGGATGGGTAGTGCCTGAGTAAATGCTTGAGTGCAATGGTAGTGCCTGAGTAATTGTGTGAGTGCATGGGCAGTGCCTGGGTGATTGCATAAGTGCAGGGGTACTGCCTGGGTGATTGGATGAGTGTATGGGTAGTGCCTGAGTGACTTTGCGAGTGCAAGGGTAATGACTGGGTGCTTAGATCAGTGCATGGGTACTGCCTGAGTAAAAGGATGACTGCAAGACTAATGCCTGGATCATTGGATGAGTGCACGGGTAGTGCCTGAGTGAATGGTTGTGTGCAAGAGTAGTGCCCAAATGATTGTATGACTGCATGGGTAGTGCCTTGGTGATTGCATGAGTGCTTGGGTAGTGCCTGGGTGATTGCATGAGTGTAGGTATAGTGCGTGGGTGATTGGATGAGTGCATGGGAAGTACCTGAGTGAAGCATGGGTCCAAAGGTAATGCTTGAGTCATTGGATGAGTGCATAGGTAGTGCCTGAGTGAATGGATAAGTGCATGGGTACTGCCTGAGCGAATGCTTGAGTGCAAGAGTAGTGCCCGAGTAATTGCGTGAGTGCATGGTCAGTGCCTGGGTGATTGCATAAGTGCAGGGGTACTGCTTGGGTGATTGGATGAGTGCATGGGTAGTGCCTGAATGACTTTATGAGTGCAACGGTAATGACTGGGTGCTTAGATCAGTGCATGGGTAATGACTGAGTAAAAGGATGACTGCAAGAGTAATGCCCTGGTCATTGGATCAGTGCATGGGTAGTGCATGAGTCATTGTATGAGTGCATGGGTAGTCCTTGAGGGAATGGCTAAATACACGGGTAGTGCCTGAGTGAATGGTTGAATGCAAGAGCAGTGCTTGAGTGATTGCATGACTGCATGGGTAGTGCCTGGGTGATTGCATAAGTGGAGAAGTAGTGCCTGGGTGATTCCATGAGTGTATGGGTAGTGCCTGAGTGGAAGGATGGGTGCAAGGGTAATGTCTGGATCATTGGATGAATGCATACGTAGTGCCTGAGTGAATGGATGAGTGCATGGATAGTGCCTAAGTGAATGGTTGAGTGGTGCAAGAGTAGTGCCTGAGTGATTACATGAGTGCATGGGCAGTGCCTGGGTGATTACATAAGTGCAGGGGTACTGCCTGGTTGATTGCAAAAGTGCATGGGTAGTGCCTGAGTGCAAAGGTAATAACTGGGTGCTTAGATCAGTGCGTGGGTAGTGCTTGAGTAAAAGAATGACTGCAAGAGTAATCCCCGGGTCATTGGATGACTGCATGGGTAGTGCCTGAGTGAATCGTTGAGTGCAAGAGTAGTGCCTGAAGGATTGCATAAGTACATAGGTAGTGCCTGGGTGATTGAATGAGTGCAGGGTTAGTGCATGGGTTATTGTATGAGTGCATGGGAAGTACCTGAGTGAAAGTACGAGTGTAAGGCTAATTCCTCGGTCATTGGATGAGTGCATGGGTAGTGTCTGAGAGAATGGATGAGTGCATGGGTAGTGCCTGAGTGAATGGTTGAGTGCAAGAGTAGTGCCTGAATGATTGAATAAGTACATGGGTAATGCCTGGGTGTTGGACTTGGCCCTTTTTGCAGGGTCATCCCTAAACTTTTTGCCTTTCTCCTAGCCTTTTTTCTGACATGGTGTTGGTGGTTTTAGGACTCTGGGCATTTTAGCACTGCTGTCCAGTGTAAAGTGCGTGTGCTCTCTGTGATAAACATGGTAAGATTGGTCTACACCTGTTTGGCCTATTTAATTTACCTGTCAGTCCCTTGTAAAGTGGTGTCTCATATACCCAGGGCTGGTAAATTAAATGCTACTGGTGGGCTTGCAGCGCTGATTGCGCCACCCACCAAAGTAGCCTTTCAAACCTATCTCAGGCCTCTGCCATTGCAGGGCCTGTGCGCGCAGTGTTACAAATAAGTTGATCAGTAGCCAACTCAAACCAACCTTCTACCAACAAATAAGCACCAAATTGCTGCCACTTATCTTTGTTTTCCTTTTCACTTTGTAAATATAAATCAACATTCCTAGTTTGACTTCTATAGTGAGTACGTCGACAACAAATACAAACATTGTTTGGTTTTTCAGATGAAACGGTCTTAAACTTTGTAATTTCTTCTGCAAACTCGTCGATATTAATCTCATTCACCTGTTCTTCAACACCTACACCTATCAAGCTCTCACTTTCTCTACACTCCTCTTGTGAACCAAAAAAACAAAACTGTATATCATCACAAACATTTTGTACATCTGATAGTGAACCGTTCAGAAGAGCTGTGTTCATTTCACTTAAACATAATGCAGGACTGTTTACATAGTAGAGTCTCCTTACTAACTTCCGCATTTCTGAGTGGTGTACTGCTAACATTCTTAAATGATGAAAAAGTACTTTTAAACACTTTTCTTGAAAGACAAGCCAGAGAATGACCCTGCAAGTTAGTATATTTCTGTATTTTACATTGATCTAGTCCTTGTATCCTTTTTACTCTTCTGTTTAAGACTTTTTTTTAGCATATTCTCATAAAATAATTCGCAATAAGTCAATAGATTCCTGTAGAATACTGCAAATACTGCTACAATCCCACTTATATACAGGAGCTTGTGTACGCTTCCCTTGAACTTCTTCAGCTATTACTTCTTCCACACTCCTAACAACCAGTTTTTCTTTTGGAATGGCACAACTATCGTTCATCTCATAGCATCAACCACTAGTATCACCTGCATGTACTAATGTGTTCTGTTGAAAATAGCTTTCTTCATTAAAGAAAGCCTTCGTACTAGAAGTGTGCTTCCATTCACCAGTGAACATTTTACAAAAGTTACTACTATTAGCCAGTCTTTTTCTTTTGCTTTTCTCCTTCATAAACAGCATTGTTTTATTCAATGTTTTCATTCTCTTCAATATTAAAATAAATAATTTTCTTTTTATTTCAAAAGCTTTATCTACTACACTTTTAATCTGTTGCTTTTTCCTAGAAGCTGCTGAACTTCTTTTATATTTTTTACAATCTTTCAATAAATGTTGTAGTACTCTACTTCTATACATTCTCTTCCTTATGTCTTTATGTTCTTTCAGCCTTCTTTCAACATGCATTGTTTTCTCATAACATGATTTTCTTTTATCATCTCCTTTTTTCCTTTCCTTCTGATTTGTTGTTGAACTTTTCTTTTTCTTTTCAACATTTTCAAATTGCTTAACATTCTGTAAATGTCTTTTAACAAACTCTTTAGTTCTCTTACCAGAACTCTTTTTCTTCAGTGTAACATTTTGCAGTTCATCGAATTTCCTATTTTCTCTTTCCTTTAAATAATAATGTTTTTTTCTTGTCTTCTCTTTTGATCTTTTTTGACATTCTCAATGTTTTTTACCAATAATATAAATATCTGAAAAACAAAGATATGTTTCAATAGTTTGTTAAATAATTTTATACTTTTGAAATAATTATACATTAATATTCATAACAATAAATAAACAAATACTTTCAATTACATTGCAAATGTCTCCATAACACGTACATATTTAGAATATTGTACTTTACACAATAGCAAACCTGTCACAAGAACACGCACCTTTAAACAGTAACATGGTTCAGATTGCTGTTTTAAATTTGGCTAGTCCCAAGATTCTCATCAGTTGGTAAAAACTGAAGCTTCAACAGAAAAGTGAGGTTTAAGACATGTTGACAAAAAAATTAGAAATTAGGCTACTTGCTATGAGTTTGTGGAAAGGTACACTTGAAGTAGGCTGTATAAATTTACGTGTCTGCTTGAACAATGAGAAATGCAGCCTGTCAAATTTATAACTCTACGTGCTCTTGTGAGTGAGGTATGTGTCTACTTCTACATCTATTGTCTCATAAGTTATTCATCTGAAAATGGTAGCTTGAAAACCTGCTTGGTTTGGCTACCGGTGGACAAATCTCTCAGTTCTGCTTTATCATTCGGTCGCACAGCCTCTGATGTCTTATGTATGTAGGTGTTATGGAGCCTCTCAAATAGCCTGTTCAATACTCAGGTGCCATGTTTTACGAGATAAGAGGAATGCATAGACTTTTTTTAACACAAATTTAGTGACCATAAGCTGTGAAACACAGGTATCCAAAACGCACAGACAGATGTATGTATGCTTTGAGAAAAATGGTGAGACTTATAACAATGATATAGTTGAACACCTGTGTTTCAGAGTGCATGCTGTCTAAATTTGTGTAAAAAAAAATGTATGTATTTCTTTCTGCTCATAAAACATGGCATCTGGGTATTAAGCAAGCTATGTGGGAGGCTCCACAATACCTTCATTCAGAAGACATCACAGGCTCTGTGACCAAACGACAGAGCAGAACTAAGAGATTTGTCTACCAGTAGCCAAACCGACCAGGTTTTCAAGCTACCATCTTCAGATGCATAACACATCAGACAATAGATACAGAAGCAGACACATACATCATTCACAAGACCATGAAGTCCCTTAAACTTGACAGACTGCACTTCCCATTTCAAGGAGACACCTAAATTTAGGCGGGGTACTTCAAGTGTACCTTTCCACAGACTCATAGCAAGTAGCCCAATCGCTAATCCTTTTGCCAACATGTCTTAAACCACACTTTTCTCTTGCAGCTTCAGTTTTCAACAACTGCTCAGAATCTTGGGCCTAGCCAAATTTAAAACAGCAACCCTTCCTATGTCACTCTTATAAGTCCCACTATGTTTCTCAAAGCATGCATGCATGTGTCTGTACCTTTTGCTAGTGGCATCATATATAAAAGAAACATACAAATAGATGTATATCTGTGTTTTATACGTCTAGCAAGTTCAGATGCATAACACGTGTGAGAATACATGTACAAGTAGAGACATACCTCAGTCACAAGACCATGAAGTCCTTTAATCTTGACAGACTGCACTTCCCATTTCATGGAGACACCTAAAGTGTACATTTCCACAGACTCATACGAAGTAGTCTAATCAGTAATCCCTCTCCCAACATGTCTTAAACCTCACTTTTGTGCTGCAGCTTCACTATTCAGCGACTACTGAGAGTGTTGGGCCCAGCCAAATATAAAGCAGCAACCCTGATGATGATGATGATGATGATGAAGGATTTATGAAGCACAACAAATACCGTAGGGTGTCTAGGCGCTGCCTTTAACCGATACAGATCAGGACGGACTGAGTGTGGGAGTTATGTCTTAAACAGCCAGGTTTTTAGGCCCTTTCTAAATTTTAACAGACTGGACTCTTTTTTTAACGAGTTGGGCAAGGAGTTCTACAGCCTAGTTGTTGAGGCCGTGAAGCTCTTGCACCCCCACCTCGCCTTGCTAACTCTCGGAACAATTATGTTTTCCATGTTCAGCAGAACTAAGGGATCATACAGGTATGTATGGCTTAAAAGATTTCGCCAGTTGCGTTGGCTCTAGGTTGTTAAGTGACTTAAAGGCGATGCAAAGTGATTAAAATTGGTTCCTCTTGGCCACTGGTAGCCAGTGAAGATGGAGTAAAGCTGTGGAAAATAATCGAATTTGGAGATACGAAAAAAAGTACTCTTGCTGCTGCATTCTGAACAGTCTGTAATTTTTGAATGCTACGCTTGGGAGAACTGGAAAAGAGAGCATTACAGTAGTCCAATCTTGAGGATATCAGCACCGATACCACTGTTTTCCTTAGGTTCATAGGGATTGCCGGAAGAATTTTCCTCAACATTTTCGAAATAAGAAAGCAAGCCGAGGTGACCGAGTTGATTTGTGCTTCAAAAGACAGCTTGGTGTCAAATATAACTCCTAGATTTCTGACTTTGAGCCCTGGTTTAGGTAAGAAACCAAGTTGGACCGAACACCAGCTATCCGTCCAGAATGAGGGGTTGTTCCCCAGCACCAAAACCTCTGTCTTGGATAAATTCACCTTCAGACAATTGTCTGTCATCCAATTAGCTATATGGCTCATGCAGTCATGAAAGCTAATGGCTGTCTGGCTGAATGGACTGCTCACCGAAACGATAATCTGTGTATCGTCTGCGTATGATACCAGGGCAAATCCATAACTTTTACTAGTCTGGCAAGGGGGATGACATGGGCAAAGGGAGCTGTTAACATGCAGCTCCCTTTGCCCAAAAGCAATACTGCTTCGCTTCATGGAAAGGAGAGCAGTTTTCCTGCTCTCGCTTCCATGAAGCGAAGCAGAAGTTTGCTATGACAGGGCGGGAGCAGTGCTCCCGCCCTGCCATAGCAAACTGCAATGTCCGGGGGGTGGGCACCCTGGGACATTGCTGGAGCCGGCCCTGGGGGGTGGCGGTCCCCAGGGCCATCTAGGGCTCCAGGAGGGGGACCGCGCGGCCCTCCTCCCCACAGATTTAAATCACCGGGGAGGTGGTGGTCCCCGGGGCCGGGGGCCCTCAACGGACCCCCACATATACATAATCTATGCCCCGGGGAGGTGGTGCTCCCCATGGCTGCGTGGGGGCGGGCAGGAGCCCCCCCATGCATTTTATTTGAAACAAAGCCCCGGGAAGGTGGCGGTCCCCGGGGCTGCAGGGGGGCCACGTGCACCCTGCATATTATAAATGAATCCCCGGGGAGGTGGCGGTCCCTGGGACTGCGGGGGCAGGTAAGAGCCCCCCAATGCATTTTATTTAAAAGGAAGCCCCGGGAAGGTGGCGGTCTCCGGGGCTGCGGGGGGGCCGCGTGCCCCGCATATTTTAAACAAATCCCCAGGGAAGTGGTGTCCCTGGGGCTGCGGGGTCCCCTGTGGGGCCCAGCACCAAATACTAACATTGCCCCCAGGACCTGGCCCACTCGGGGGCTTAATTAAACGGGAGACCACGTTTCATTTTTTTTTTTTTAAATCAGCAGGATTCGCGGACCCTACGCGAATCCCACCAAAAATATAAAAAAAATGCTTTTTTTGGCCCTCGGGGTCCCTGTGGCACCCCTTGAACAGGCCTTGGGGGTCAGGGTGTTTCTACCCTGCCTCCTCTTTTTAACTTTTTATGGTTGTTTACCTTTTTTCTTGTGACTCGGTTCAACCGAGTCACAAGATGGCTGCCAACACTTCCTGGTTCGAAGTGTTGCTAGCAATTCACAGTCAAGCTCGTGATCGGAAGGGTTCGCGGATCCACCGCGGTCACCAGATACTAATATTTTTTTATCTATGAATTTCTCAGGAACTACTGAACGGATTTACACCATTTAAAAAAAAAGTTGCTTTCTGAACCAAGAGCTACCTTTTTGCCACATTTGGTGTAATTCCGTTCAGCAGTTCGGTCTGTAGCCCTGTCTAAAGTTTCCTATGGAAATGAACATGGAGAAAACGCGTTTTGGGACCCATCTTTTTTCTCAGCCCCCGCTTGACGAATCACCCCGAAACTTTCAAGACAGGAGCTGACTGGAGCGCCCCATTCGTTTTGAAACGTTCGCGAAGATTGGTAAAACGGCGCCAAAGATATTGGCAAAAGAAAACCGCTTTTTGAATAGAAACAAGGTCGTAACTATAACTACCTACTGGTGACCGACAAAGTCTCCTGAATACATGGGGAGGGCTAAGGCCTCAGGGGTCAGCACAAGAGCAATAGAGATGGGGAGGGAGCTTGTGAGGGATCCCGTCCCCAGAGATGTCCTTGCCCCTGGGGGCCCCCTTCACTGAGGACCGGCACCGCTGACAATTGAGAAAAACAAAAAGAAAACAAATAAGTGCCTCCATATTCCTGTAATAGCATGTCCCCAGGGCTCCCAGTGCTCAGAGACAGAAGGTTAATGAGCACCACTGCACTCAATGAGCACTGTGTTGTGCCTCCCCTGCACCCCATGTCGTGTCAGTAGGAAGCGGGGAGCACACCGTCATCATCACCCACCCACATAGGCACGTGTGGGCACCCAAAAGCTGCTTGCTTCCACGGCGGCATAAAAAGAGCTCTGCCAGCCGAGCGGGGAGCAGGCAGACCATGCGGGCGTGGACTCCCAGTGGGGGCCCAATAATTTGCACATGCCAGTGGAACCATTGGAGGGACAGGGCACCCGGGCTCATCAAAGGTTTTGGTACAAGACTGTTTTGTTGAAAAATAGAAAAGCATCAGCAGGCAAAAGACGCTAATAAAGTATTCAATCCTGAGGCTAAAGGAGTTTCCCCAGAATCTACTAGGGCACTTAAAAATGTGCATATTGTTTTCTTGTGTTGTCCTAGCAAAGGCAGGGGCACCGCTAGTGTGTTATGATATACTTCTGCTTTTATGAATGTGGTAACACCCTGACAAAGCTATTAAGCCTGCCCTTTGATAGCAACGTCATTACTTTTTGTCTAGTATATGTGAGGGGTATCATGGTCTTAGGGTCCGGGGCTTGCTAGGGGTGTGGACAATGAGGATGGTGTCACCATAGATATTTTCACCCGTCTACTTGTACGTATTTGAATGTTAATAGTACTCAGTAAGCAGCGCGCCAAAGGCTATCGTGAAAGCCATACCTTTGGTTAATTGTTTTAAACGTTGCTTTTTTTTTAAAAATAAGCGTCACCTGTGGCACTTTGCACTTCTTGCTTCCTGCCTAACTGCCCGGTCCGCCGTGGCAGTTCCTGCTGATTGAGCGGAGGGAAGCAGCTCCTCCCCCTGACCGCACCTACTTCCGGCAGGGACTCTACTTGACTACATAAGCAGCATGTGTAGGCGGACGCGCAGCACTCAGTAAGCAGCGCACCAAAGGCTATCGTGAAAGCCATACTTTTGGTTAATTGTTTTAAACGCTGCTTTGTTTTTTAATAAGCGTTACCTGTGGCACTTTGCACTCCTTGCTTCTGGTCTTCCTGCCTGATTGTTCCCTGTCCCCGGTCCGCCGCCGCAGTTCCTGCCGATTGAGCGGAGGGACCCAGCTCCTCCCCCTGACCGCACCTACTTCCGGCAGGGACTCTACTTGACTACATAAGCAGCATGTGTAGGCGGACGCGTGCAGCAGGCGCGCCGCTGGCGCGCTGAAGGCGTGCCTAAGGCAAGCCCGTCTGCACCCGTCCGTGCCTGGACGGCGCATAGAGCCAGACCCCTTGCCAGTTCTGCCTTAGATTCCAGGACTGGAATTTCTCTCATGAGTAAGGAACTGATGGAGCAAGGTTTCAAAATTGAAACTTGCTTGTATGCAATCCTCCATATAGTATTAATTTATTAAACTTGTACTGTCAATACTAATCTTTGCATTCACAAACACAGAAGGGATAGACGCTTGCCTATGTGTTTTACTAATGAATAACGCTTGTCTATTAACCAAGATGGCCACTAAAAGCGCGGGACTTCATTGCGCATGTCGCAACCTGATCACATGGTGTGACGTCTTTCTTTGCTTGGTGGGAAACTTCTGCTTCTGCGCAGTGTGCATTAAAATGGCCGCCAAATGATTTAACATGCTTAAGCTTGCTCTCATGTCATTATTAAATTGTCGTTTTCTTAACGCTACTAATGCAGGATAGTAGGGAATAGAGTAGGGAAAGTGGGTATACAGTGAAACTTTTTATTTGTGATTTTAATATTTTCTTCTTGCACTTTTAGTAATTCGTAAACTTGGGCCTGGGTTGGTGTCTTGAAACTCGAGAGACAGAGGGTTCTGCGCATGTGTCCTGTATGCCTGCCAAGTGAAGTCAACTTGGACGTCTCCCAAGGCCACGACCTATTGGCCGAAGATGATATACTCAATGTTTCCGGCGGACAAATTGTTACTTTTCTCCTGTAAAATGTATAACATTTGTCGTGAGACGGGTGGGAAATAAAGCGAATGTATTAATTTGAAGGGGCGGGAACGTAAAGACAATAGGCTTTACAATTTAGGCCAAATCGATATGGTGCGAGAATCCACCCCCTGTCCTTGTCCAATCAGAAGTAGTGGTCCCATATTTTAGCAACATTAAGGGGAGGTACATGGACGTAGAAGGGTATAATAGAATATAGCATTAGTAAATTAGTCAGAGCATGCGTTCACGAAGAACAAGCGTCCATACTGCCAGAGCGCTCTCAACTCCAGACTGCCCAGCTGATCAGTTGCTGACTGAATTCCTGTCCGGAAGAAGTCCTGAGGAGGGGGCGGCGGAGTCTATTAGAAGGAAGGCACGGGAGAATCGAGAGAAGTCGAGTATCAGAGAGGGGAACGGCGCAGGCGTCGTTGTAGAGAGGTCATCGGTCCTGTCCTGATCCTGGAAGAAGTCTTTGCTCTTCATCCTTCCTGGGTCCTATCTTTTCCAACTCCTTTCGCAAGGGGCTTGGTTCTCGCATTTAGGTAACTATACTGCAACCTTTAGTTGCGCTGCTGTCTCTATCTTCTCCTCTTCCTTAAACACCGTCATTTATTAGCAAAATCATTTTTATGCTTTTTCTTGGGTATTTCAATCAAGTACCGTGTTTTCTGTATTTTACTCTGCTAAAACTTTAGATAAACATTTTAAAACTTCCTGACTCAGTGATTATTTCAGGATTATGTACTATAATGAACGTCACTCATTTTAAACTTCCCAATTAGCAAAGGATCCATTGGTAAGTTATTACTCTTCAATCAGAAGGTAATTGGTAGCAGGGACTTTGATAAAAGAGTACATCTGACACCCAGCGTAAGTATTAGTATAGTGTGAATGTATGGGCCCAAGTGAGTATATGGTGTATGAATGTTATTGGCTAATATTGCGCTGGATCAGTTTTCTGGTAAGCAGAGGACGGTTTTTGTTACTCTTTGTTAATTGGGTAATGAGAATTTTATTTTTATTTTTTATGAACTAACATCCGCTTATTTTTGAGTTTTTGTTATATGTTGTCCAGAATACCCCGGGGGGAAAAAGAATAGTGGGTGGCAAGTGGAAGCCATACTGCAGTGAGGTTATCTGTCAGGCAGAAATAGTACTGAGAAGTTAAGCAGGACTTCAAGTACTCGTTAGGGACTCTATGCGTGTGAGTAATAGCAAAAAGGGTACGCTGATAAAATTTTTATGTTATATCACCTAGTAAGGGTAACATTGGAGAAGTAACAGGTACTTCTGGAGCTTGTGTGAAGAGTAGACGGAAGTGTTTTACTCGTAGTGTATGTATTAGTAAACGGAAAGGTTTTACTAAAGGGTGGAAGAAACTATCTTTTTCGAAAATAGTGGAAACTGACACGATAACGAATGTTTTATGTTGTTACTGAAATTTAATTAAGATTTATAGAGAAAATAACTTTGCGTAAATTTTTGTAAAGGGAGGGTCAGTTGCCGGAGAGGGAGCTGACGTCACAAAACGCCGCGCTGTGGTAGGTTGAAACAGCGGGTGTGGAGAAAACCTTTGTAAAGGAGGGGTCAGTAGTCAGGAGTAGTACTGACGTCACAGGTGCCGCGCTGGGATTGGTTAAACCAGCGAGGACAGAAAAGAGCAGATTGTAAAGGAGGGGTTGACAGACAAACGTCACCAAAAGGCCGCGCAAGGATTGGCTCGGAAATAAAAAAATAGCAGACATTTGATTGGTCGAAATTATAGAAGCAAAATTCTTAGTGGATAAGGATTGCATGTTAAAACGCGATCCGACTTTAACAGGAACTCGTCCGGATAGGAGATTTTTAGGTTTTGCAGAATATAATTTTATACACAGAAGATTAGATAGAATGTACGGAGAAAGGAGAAAAATGTCATTTTTGCAAAAGATTAAGAATTATTTTAAAAAGGACAAACCAATCAAAACTAGAGAAGGAATTATTATTCCACCAGCTAAAACGCCAGCATCATTTATGATGATGGAGAGAGGTTATCATACTTGTGTATGGATGGAGAATTGGATAGAATACACCAAAAATGATGGAGTATTAGCATTTCCCGAGAATGGTACCTTCAATGGAAGAATTCTTCAAAACTTGAGATTGAGGATGAATGATTTAGAACCCAGACCTAGATTAACCCAGTATGAAGCTCTAGAAGAATGGGAAACCGAGGCATTTAAGCGGGATAGATCTAGAAGTAATAGGAGTTACCCAGGATTTTACCCCAGATATTTACGTGAGTCAAGAGAGGGTCAGATGAAACAGTGGAGAAGGGCAATGATTACAGAGGGACTGTATCCATTATTCACAGAAGGAGAAAAATCAGGAGGCAAATGTACAGAAAAGACAAAACATTTAATGAGAAATGAGGAATCTGAAGACGAATTTATGGAAGAAATGTTAAGAAATCCCCCACCATATCAGGAAGGGACAAGTGGATGCCGTCCTAGTGCACCACCACAAACTCCAATGGTACCAAAGGTAATGCATGAATTCACCCCGACTAGAATACTTCATGACAAAGAAAAAGAAGCCCTAGAAAAGAACAGAGCAGAATTAATACAGAAAATAACTCAGATAAAAGTACATCCTGATTTGTTGACCATACCTGTAACAATTGGTCCAGTAGTTCCATTATATGGTACGCAGGAAATTGTCCTCAACCCATACTTACACCTACTTCTGTGAGTAACCCCAAACCTGAAATTCCAGTTATAATTGAGGATCAATTTAGTGACTGTGAATCCACAATATCACTCATGGATTTACCTATTCGAGATTCTGAAAATAGTACTCCCAGAAAAGATGTACCTGGAGGTTCAAAAGATGTAAGTTTAGTAACTTCATCAGGAACAAAAAGTGCTACCATAGTAACACCTGAAGATCTAGAAAGATGGGTACAAGGGTCAGTTAAACAGTGCACACCTCCAAAAGTACTGGATATCCATAAATTAAAAGTTGAATTAGAAGAAATAATAGCAGGAAATGTAGGAGTAGAACGCTTGAATACCTATGATGAAGAAGAATTATTATTCTTGTGCAGGAGTATCACTAGAAATGTAAAGATATTCCATGAAAAATTGTCCAATTTAGCATTACAGATGGGCATAGAAATAGGGAGATCAAAAGTACTACAGAAACCCTATAGAGCAGAATTTTCAGATAAAGATTTAGAAAATATGAATGCCTCTGGAAGAAGATTACAAATAAGAGAATTAATGTTAGTTTTACAAAAATGGGGAGATCTAGATAAATGGAGATCTAGGTGGGCCAAGAAAAAGGAAGAAGCACGAACAAGTAGAACAGCATCAGAATATGTGATGAAGGAAGCAGGAAAAGCAGACCAGATGTATCCAATGCGAGAAGTTGCGGGAGGAGGATATGTACATGTCCCATGGAGCAGACAGGATATTTTATCATTTACGAATGATTTTCCAAAGCTGAGAGAAAAACCAATTGAATGGTAGAAACAGGTTGAAAGGTTTGTGAAGGTGTCAAAGGTATTGTTGAAGGATTTGGATGGTCTGTTTGACATAGTGGTACCTGCCGATTTATGGACAGATTGTAAGATCACAGTCGATTGGCCTAGTGATGAATATCCCAGAGATCCGAAAACAGGTGCCCCGTCAAATGATGTGATGAAAAAGTATCAGCAGGTGATAACATACCTGAAAGGAAAAATACCCCCGAAAGAAACAGATTGGGTGAAAATAGATCGAACAACCCAAGAAGCCAGTGAAACAGTACATTCCTATTATGAGCGTTTATTGCAGGTGTTTAAACAGTATAGTGGATTTGAGGACATTGGAGACAAGAACATGAGTCAGTTTGTGTATCGATTTGTTTACGGTCTGAAGCCAGAGATTTGCCAGATGATTAAACAACACATGCTGTGTTGGCAGGGAAAGCCCATAGATGAGATTCTGAAGTATGCTAAATATTGTGGTGACGATATTGAGGATAGACACAAGAAATTACAAGAAAAAGTGATGTGGGCTCAGGTGAAAATGGCAGAGAAGCAGGGAATTAATTTGGAAAATCCGAGTGAAAATCCAGGAAAAGATCCTGGAACAAATGGTGATACGGGAAATGGTGGAAAATTTAGAGGACGAATGAGTAGAGAAGAAGCTAAAAGAAGTTTCCTTGTCATGGATGCGGAAAATTGGGGCATTGGAAGGATGAATGTAAAAAGATTCGTAATAATTATGGCCCAAATCAAAACTTAAATCCACAGATGCAGAACGATTCACAGCAGGGTGTAAATCCCCAAAATCAATTGCCACCTCCACCTGTTCAGGGTAATGTAAGCAGAGCAAAGCATGGTACAGACATTGGATACCCAGGAGGGAGTGGTAAGAATGATTATATGACATCACAATTTCTTTTGCAGGACAATTACTGTAAATACGACTCATGACGGTGCCTAGGAGAGGGGAAGAAGGAGTGCATACTTGGCGCATCCTTACAGGTAGATCAGTCTGGTCCATATGTTGAAGGAAATGTGAAAGGTAATGATATTACTTTCCTTTTGGACACGGGTGCTACCAGGTCTACTGTGAGATCAGCAGACATCCCAGACCTTCCTCTCTCGGGTGAAGATATCCAAGTAGTAGAGGTAGCTAATCAAAGAATTAGAACACCTCTTACAGAACCAATGGAAGTCAAAATAGGAAACTTCAGAGAAATGCACCAATTTGTAGTGTGTGATTCTAGCCCAGTGAATTTATTAGGTAGAGATTTATTGTGCAAAATGAACTGTACAATTTTCTGCACGCCAGATGGTGTGGCAGTTCAGACACCAGATGAGGACCATGTATATAAAATTATGGTTGCAAAACAAGGTACAGAAATAGATTAAATGTTTTCGTTGATAACAAAAGATGAGTTGCCAGAAGAATTAAAAGGTACAGTAAACCAAATAGTATGGGATTTCACCGGAAAAGAAGCAGGACTTATGGCAAAAATAGATCCAGTTCAAATTACTGTAAAAGAAGGTGCGATTTTCCCAAATACTAAACAATACAAAATGAGTGCAGAAGTAAAAGCAGGAGTCATTGAAGAAATCAATCGAATGGTAAAACAAAACATTCTAAAAGAAGTAATGAGTAGCCCATGTAATTCACCAATCATGGGACTAAAGAAACCTAGTGGAAAATATAGGATTGTTCAGGACCTGCGTAAAATAAACAAGATTGTGGAACCTTGTTGTCCCATAGTACCAAATCCTGCAGTAATTCTATACCAGATCCCTTGGAATGCAGGATGGTTCACAGTAATTGATTTGTGTCAAGCATTTTTTTCAATACCATTGCATCCAGACAGCCAGTATCTTTTCTCATTTAAATTTGAGAACAAGGTCTATGTGTGGAATCGTGTTCCTCAGGGGTACACAGAAAGTCCTTCCATTTTCAAGCAGATACTGAAAAAGTGCCTTGAAAAACTAGTGATGCCAGAAAGCTCAGTTTTAGTTCAATATATCGACGACTTATTAGTAGCGTCGACCACCAGAGAAGACTGTGTTGTTGATTCCATAGCATTATTAAATCTTTTGGCTGAGGAAGGGCATAAAGTCTCACCTGAAAAGTTACAGTTTTGCAGGACAGCTGTTAAATATTTGGGACATCAAATTGAGAGGGGAAAAAGAAGAATAACCTCTGAAAGAGTAGAATTAATAAAGAGAATGCAAATGCCTGTAACCCAAAGACAAGTGCGAATGTTCCTAGGAATAGTAGGATACTGTCGACAATGGATACCAAATTTCTCCATGTTAGCTAAGCCCTTAATTAACATGACGAAAAAGAAAGCAAAGGACCCTGTCGAGTGGGAGGATGAAAGTGTAGAAGCTTTTGTAAAATTGAGAAACGCACTTTGTTCAGCACCTGCCTTAGGCATGCCTGATTATAAAAGAGAATTCGCATTATTCTGTCAAGAGAGAGAAAATTGTGCACTTTCTGTCCTAACTCAGAGACATGGACTAGACAGACGTCCTATAGCGTACATTTCTGCTACATTGGACCCAGTAGCAGCCGCGTTGCCAGGATGCTTAAAAGCAGTGGCAGCAACTTGTTTGAGCATTGAACAAAGCGAGTCAATTGTGATGGGACATCCTGTAAAAGTGTATGTTCCACATGCAGTTGTGATTCTATTGACAAGAACACGAACTCAGCATCTTACTCCTAGTCGGTTGACTAAATATGAGAGGATAATAATATGTGCTGAAAATGTGACCATGGTAAGATGTACAATAATAAATCCAGCAACTTTATTGCCGGACCCATATCATGAAACAAATAAAGATGACGAAGAAGATGAACATGATTGTGTACAAATTACAGAATTATGTACAAAACCACGCCCAGACATAGAGGAACAGCCTCTTAAAAAGCCAGACAGGGAGCTATTTGTCGATGGTTCATGTCAAAGACATGAAGATGGTAAACTAACTGCTGCCGATGCGGTATGTGAATTAACTGGAATAGTCGAAGCATCCTATTTACCAGGAGTAAAATCTGCACAAGTAGCTGAATTGATTGCTTTGATAAAAGCTTGCAAAATTGGGAGGAATCAGAGAGTGACCATATTTACAGATAGTCAGTATGGTTACGGGGTTGTGCATGATTTTGGCCAACTGTGGATGCAGAGGGATTTCATGACTTCTTCAGGATCCCCCATTAAAAATGGACAATTTGCAAGGGAATTGCTAGAAGCAATACAATCACCAAAAGAATTGGCTGTGGTGAAATGTGCCGCACACCAGTCAGGAGATGACTGGGTGGTAGTCGGCAACAGATATGCAGACTTGGTGGCTCAACATTGTGCCAAAACCAGAACGTCAGTCAATAAGAGGGTGGAAAGAATGGGAATCAGCTGCCAACTTATGCTGTATATGCCACCTGAAACTTGGAATGAGGTAAAGAAATTGCAAGATGAGGTTGATGAAAGTGAGAAAATTTGTGGATCAAAGTGGGTTGCTCCCAAAGAGGAGAAGATGAAGTATGGATCAGTGCAGATGGCAGACCAGTCATGCCAGACTGTTTACTCTCACAAATGGCCAGAATGCATCATGGAGACACACACATAGGGAGAGATGCAATGATTAGGCTGTTCAGACAAAATTGGTACAATCCCAAATTCAGGGCTGTTGCAGAGAGTCTTTGCCAGAGATGTCTAACTTGCCAAATGCATAATCCAGGCAGGAAAACGATAATTGGGCTTGGAAAAATTGGAAAGGCAGAGGGCCCATTTATAAGACTCCAGTTCGACTTCATACAGTTACCACCATGCAGAGGACTAAAATATGTACTAGTCATAGTATGTCTGTTTTCAAAGTGGGTGGAGGCTTACCCTACTAGGAGAAATGACAGTATTACAGTTGCAAAACTGTTGTTACGTGAGCTCATACCTAGGTTTGGTTTCTCAGTATCTTTGGAATCAGATAGAGGAAAACACTTTAATAGCGAAGTGATCCAGATAATCTGTGAAGCATTTCAAATAAAACAGAAATTGCACTGTGCATATCGCCCAGAGGCTTCTGGAGTAGTTGAACAATTAAATGGCACTATAAAGTCAAGATTGGGAAAAATGTGTGCATCAACATCATTAGAGTGGCCAGACGCATTGCCACTTGTCTTGATGGGAATCAGAAGCATACCTGACAGAACGACAGGATTGAGCCCCCATGAAATAATGATGGGAAGAGCAATGAGACAAACACATGTTCCCACAAACAAATTAGTAAATATATCTGATGATATGGTTCTGGATTATTGCAAAGGATTGGCTGACCTAGTGCGTTCTGTCTCTCATCAGGTTGGAGAAGACGCAGTTTCCAGGCAGCCTGAACTAGAACATGATCTGAATCCTGGTGATTGGGTGGTAGTGAAGAATCACACCAGAGAAACGTGTCTATCACCCAGGTGGAGCAGACCTTGTCAAGTTATATTGACCACCAATACAGCAGTGAAGTGTGCAAGATTTCCTAATTGGATTCACGTAAGCCACACAAAGAGAGTACCAGAACCTGAAGAAGAGAATCTACAGACAACGCCAATCACTGAAGAAGCTGAAGGTTGCCCAGCTGAGGAATCTCAGGCTAGAGGTTCGAGAGAAGCTGACGGAGAACAACCGAGCACAAGTCAGGATTGGATACCAGTGGTAGAAGTTCCTGAAGTATATTACAGAACGAGAAATCAAACAAAATTGGAGGAAATTGAAGAAGATCAGATAGGCGAAGAAGAAGAAGTTCAGGATCAAGAAGAAAAGATAGTAAAAGATCCTGAACTAAATCAGATAGGGAAAGAAAATTGGACTAAAAACAGTGAAGATTTAATTGACTTTACACAGGGAAAGACAGGTTTAGAAGAATCAGGTCAGGTCAGACTGCAGAAGTTCACAGTGCAATAAGCCCTGATCAGAAGCAGTTAGATCAAGAAGAATTCACTAAAGAAAAGGGGGTAAATACAAATGAACATAAAGAAATAAAAAAGGAACAAAGCCAACATCTTGAAAGTCATTGTGGAGCTACTGAAAAGAAACCAATCAGACCTGAAAAAGAACAAACAAAAGAGGCAGTAATCAAAGAAAACAAAACAGTATTGAGCAGTGAAAATAACGAGATCTTTGAAGACGTAAACATAGAAACAGTGCCAACAAAGAAAACAAGAAAAGGAGATCATTGGCCAAGTGTCATTAAAAGAGTAAAATACCACATAACAACCAGAAGTGAAGATCCAGAACAAGTACCTGAAGTGACAAGCCAAACTGAACAAGAGAAAAAGTCAGGAAAAAGAAAAAGTAAAAGACTGAGACTTGTGAATAACAAATTCAAGGGTCCTGACTGGACTTATATCATTCTTGAAGATTTTGAAAGCTCAGAGTCAAGTGACAGTGGTGGCGAAGGAACAAGTGCAGAACTAACATACGAAGAAGAAGAAACAAGACCACCCTGACTAAACAAAAGAATCATCTAAAGAAAAGAAGAAGAGATAAGAAGAGAAATCTTCCTTGTCGGAAAATGCCTGATGATAGAGTTACTGGGAGACCAAAACGAAATTGTTGTAGGAGATGCTGTGCAATCTGCATATGTAGTCTAGTATTGGTGCTTATAGTATGGTTAGTCCTGATTGTAGATAAATAATGAAACTAAAGGGAGGACAGCAAACATGAAGGGCAGTAGAGTAGAATTAATGGCAGATGATGAGGCAGAAATTCATCATGAAATAGCTGATAACGACACTAGTTTAAATGTTTTCACAAAGTTATTGTTTCAGTATGTAGACACAATGGAAGTTAGTAATTGTTATGTCTGTATGAAATTACCTGAATCAGTAGCAGAAGGATTAACATACCATCATTTACCACTGACATATGGCATCTCATGTAGTGTATTAACAAGTTTATTTTATAGAACAGGTAGGCTACAGTATTATTATTCAAACTTAGATGTGATATTTTCAGAGGTTCCGATTCGCAAGAATATGAACCCAGTGCTTACTAGTCAAGACGCACAGTTTATGGGAGAGTTTTTCTTAACAATGAAATCGATAGACATAACACATGCACATAGACACAATCTAACATGTTCTTTACTAGAAGAAGAAAAGATATTTTTGAATTTAGTAGAAGATAGAAGACATGATTTTCAAAAGAAAGCTTCAGAGCATAAGGCTCAGTTGCCACCTTGGGCGGAGAAGGAAGGGAGTTATACACCTGGTAAAGCTCAAGCTGCAATGGCTCTGGATTTCGTAAAGAAAGGGAAAATTTGTCTTCATAGGTTAAAGACTGATTATAACAATGTTTTCATCGGTACCAGTGAATGTGAACACAATTTTTTAATTCTTGGAGGTTGGGGACTCAAAGGAGGAACAGATTCAGTTTTTCCTGGAATCTATTATGTATGTGGGAATAAGGCTTACTTTAGGCTTCCTGCAAGGTGGTATGGAAGTTGTTATTTTGGAATAGTTTTTCCAAAGATATACCACGTAAAAAGAAACACTGGAAGCAATGAAAACAATAATGAATTAATACGTAGTAAAAGAGCTAGTT
The DNA here is from genome assembly GCA_963921515.1 of Calotriton arnoldi. Lineage (NCBI taxonomy): Eukaryota > Metazoa > Chordata > Amphibia > Caudata > Salamandridae > Calotriton > Calotriton arnoldi. The sequence goes on along the minus strand of CAWUFW010000554.1, from coordinate 3,691,622 downwards.
TTTCAGAAATTGTAGGTGATATATTTGGTGCATTGATACCTTCAGTGGGAATAATTCTGAACTCAAGGAAAATATGTAAATTGTCTACAGTGGTTGATCGTTTATTAACGGATACTGCTGGAGATTTTCTAATGATTAATACGGAGATGGTTGCGATTAGATCTATGGTGATGCAAAATCGACTTGCTCTTGACATTCTATTGGCAAAAGAGGAAGGAGTCTGTAAATTATTGAAGACGAAACATTGTTGCACTTATATTCCTGATAAGAGTGCAGAAATTGGAACGTATATTCAGAACATAACTAAACTTGAGAAAGAACTTAAACCACTGGAAGTTGATAGTGTATGGGAAAGATTGACAAATAGTATCTCGTCAATTGGAACCTGGTTTGCTAATGTAGGGAAAGGAATTATAGGTCAAATATTAGTACCCCTAGCAGGGATAGCAATAATAATTTTAGCAATAACAATATGGTGCAAATGCTGTAGAAAGAATGGGACATATAAAGTGACAGGAAAAGGAAAGAAGAAAAAACTAGATGAAATCGAACTAGAAGAATGGAGAAGTGATTTATACAAGAAATTAAAAGGAGACTGTAAGAATAGAAAAAGTAAAAATGAGAATGAAACGATTTGCTAGAAGTTGGCATCTGATTGAGGGTAGTATTTTGATGGCTCAGAAACGCCATCAGAGAGGAGATTGATGGAGCAAGGTTTCAAAATTGAAACTTGCTTGTATGCAATCCTCCTCATAGTATTAATTTATTAAACTTGTACTGTCAATACTAATCTTTGCATTCACAAACACAGAAGGGATAGACGCTTGCCTATGTGTTTTACTAATGAATAACGCTTGTCTATAAACCAAGATGGCCGCTAAAAGTGCGGGACTTCATTGCGCATGTCGCAACCTGATCACATGGTGTGACGTCTTTCTTTGCTTGGTGGGAAACTTCTGCTTCTGCATTAAAATGGCCGCTAAATGATTTAACATGCTTAAGCTTGCTCTCATGTCATTATTAAATTGTCGTTTTCTTAACGCTACTAATGCAGGATAGTATTATGATTAAATGGGAATAGAGTAGGGAAAGTGGGTATACAGTGAAACTTTTTATTTGTGATTTTAATATTTTCTTCTTGCACTTTTAGTAATTCGTAAACTTGGGCCTGGGTTGGTGTCTTGAAACTCGAGAGACAGAGGGTTCTGTATGCCTGCCAAGTGAAGTCAACTTGGACGTCTCCCAAGGCCACGACCTATTGGCCGAAGATGATGTACTCAATGTTTCCGGCGGACAAATTGTTACTTTTCTCCTGTAAAATGTATAACATTTGTCGTGAGATGGGTGGGAAATAAAGCGAATGTATTAATTTGAAGGGGCGGGAACGTAAAGACAATAGGCTTTACAATTTAGGCCAAATCGATATGGTGCGAGAATCCACCCCTGTCCTTGTCCAATCAGAAGTAGTGGTCCCATATTTTAGCAACATTAAGGGGAGGTACATGGACGTAGAAGGGTATAATAGAATATAGCATTAGTAAATTAGTCAGAGCTTGCGTTCACGAAGAACAAGCGTCCATACTGCCAGAGCGCTCTCAACTCCAGACTGCCCAGCTGATCGGTTGCTGACTGAATTCCTGTCCGGAAGAAGTCCTGAGGAGGGGGCGGCGGAGTCTATTAGAAGGAAGGCACGGGAGAATCGAGAGAAGTCGAGTATCAGAGAGGGGAACGGCGCAGGCGTCGTTGTAGAGAGGTCATCGGTCCTGTCCTGATCCTGGAAGAAGTCTTTGCTCTTCATCCTTCCTGGGTCCTATCTTTTCCAACTCCTTTCCCAAGGGGCTTGGTTCTCGCATTTAGGTAACTATACTGCAACCTTTAGTTGCGCTGCTGTCTCTATCTTCTCCTCTTCCTTAAACACCGTCATTTATTAGCAAAATCATTTTTATGCTTTTTCTTGGGTATTTCAATCAAGTACCGTGTTTTCTGTATTTTACTCTGCTAAAACTTTAGATAAACATTTTAAAACTTCCTGACTCAGTGATTATTTCAGGATTATGTACTATAATGAACGTCACTCATTTTAAACTTCCCAATTAGCAAAGGATCCATTGGTAAGTTATTACTCTTCAATCAGAAGGTAATTGGTAGCAGGGACTTTGATAAAAGAGTACATCTGACACCCAGCGTAAGTATTAGTATAGTATTAGTATAGTGTGAATGTATGGGCCCAAGTGAGTATATGGTGTATGAATGTTATTGGCTAATATTGCGCTGGATCAGTTTTCTGGTAAGCAGAGGACGGTTTTTGTTACTCTTTGTTAATTGGGTAATGAGAATTTTATTTGTATTTTTTATGAACTAACATCCGCTTATTTTTGAGTTTTTGTTATATGTTGTCCAGAATACCCCGGGGAAAAAGAATAGTGGGTGGCAAGTGGAAGCCATACTGCAGTGAGGTTATCTGTCAGGCAGAAATAGTACTGAGAAGTTAAGCAGGACTTCAAGTACTCGTTAGGGACTCTATGCGTGTGAGTAATAGCAAAAAGGGTACGCTGATAAAAATTTGATGTTATATCACCTAGTAAGGGTAACATTGGAGAAGTAACAGGTACTTCTGGAGCTTGTGTGAAGAGTAGACGGAAGTGTTTTACTCGTAGTGTATGTATTAGTAAACGGAAAGGTTTTACTAAAGGGTGGAAGAACATTATGATTTAAATACACCGGTTTTCAATTGCAATTGTCTCAACATGCTAGCTCTCTGTCAGGGCTCGGAGGGATTTTGCTCTTCTTGTGGCTTCCTTCTTCCCGGCCCTTCCATCTTGGCCAGCTCACATGGCTCCAGTCAGGAATCACCTGGAAAACAGGTTTCTACGGGAATAATCTGCACCTTAATTAATGCTCGTTCACTGGTAAAACATGCACTTGAAGTAGCTGATCTCATCGAGTCTCACAAATCTGACATCTATTTTATCTCGGAAACTTGGGGTTCTAATACTTCTACGCTAGAACTTCTCAGCCACGCCTTCCGGCTACCAGCCGCATAGGCAAGACCGTCCAATTAAAAGAGGAGGGGGACTGGTGGTCATCTACCGGGATAATTTAGGGCCAATTTCACCACTATGCAGTCTGAGGACTGTGAAGCACTATATTTCAATATTGGGCTCACTAACAATCACACCTTATGAGGCTCTCTCATTTATCGTCCTCCCGGTCCTAAAGCCGGCTTTCTAAACTCCATTAGCGCTTCTCTAGAGGCAGATATCTATAATGCCAATTTTACCGCCCTCAGAGATTTTAACTTTCATTTAGAACAAACTGAAGACAAGGGTACGGCCTCACTAATTGAAATCATGGATGCCTTTGACCTTAAACTTCTTAGTTCTGACCCCACCCACCGTGGGGGGACACACGCTCGATGCGCTATTCTCGAATAATAATGATATTTCCTGTCCTAAAGTGCTTCCTTTGGTCTGGTCCGACCACTCAGCCATCATCTTTAAAATTAACTGCCCTTCAGCTAAGACAGTTCCAAATAAGAGGTCTACAGCTGCCCAGTACAGATCCTGGGCAAAAGTTGATCATAATCAACTAGAGTAGCTACTGAGCATTTCGAGCCCTCCGGTGGTGGACATTCCTGAACTTGCAGCCGAGAATTACTCCACCTGGCTCAACTCCGCTTTTTCTCAATTAGTCCCGATAAAAAAAGGTGGACTAAGCAAGACCCGTCCGTCCGCCCCCTGGTTCTCAAAGGCCCTTAGACTGGAAAAACAAGGTTGTAGATGCCAAGAGAGGAAATGGAGAGCCCAATATGACTCTCACGAGAGAGAAGTTTATTATCTCTCATTAACTAAATATAAAGCCCTTTTGATTACAGAAAAGGCAGCTTACTTTTCATTGCAAATCGAATATGCCAAAAACTCAGCTAAAGAACTCTACCAAGTCATTAATAAACTCACTAAACAATCTGAGTATAAAAGGGATTGGGTCAGCCAGTCCTTTTGCAATGAGATTGCATCGCACTTCAAGGGAAAAATCAATCTAATTTTCAACTCATTCGGTCATAATGGCAATCTTATGCCATCCACCAGTCAAGATAAGGTGAACACCATTTCCGATAATGACTTGTTCACTTCTGAGTTCGACTCATTCTCCCCTGTCACTGCGTGGCAAATAAAAGATCTCATCTTGACCACCAAATCAGGTTCCCCGGATGATCCTTGTCCGCCCTTAGTTATTAAACTGGTACCCGACATTATTGCAGTCCATCTTTCAAACTTGTTTAATAACATGTTCAAAACAGGCATCTTTCCATCCCAATGGAAGCGAGCCTCCATTTTGCCTTTATTGAAAACAACTATTTTGGACCCCGAAGACCCTGCCAACTATCGGCCTATTTCTTGACTTCCCTTCTCTGTGAAAATAGTCGAAAAAGTGAGAAACATCCAATTAAATCAGTTCATTAAAGACTCTAACGGTTTGGATCCCACTCAATTCGGATTTAGATCCGAACACAGTACAGAGACTGCCTTGATAAAGGCCACTGATGAGCTTAAATTCATCCTGGATAAGCCGGGGTCAGCCGCCCTTATCCTGCTGGACTTGTCTGCGGCGTTTGATATGATGGATCATTCCATGTTGATCCACCATCTGGAATCAAAAGGTATAAAAAATCTGGCCTTGAAATTAATCTCATCCATCCTATCTAACAAGGACAACATAATAAACATTGATGATTTTTCTTCAAGCTCATTCCGCCTGCCTTGTGGCGTGCTGCAGGGATCCTCTCTGAGCCCAACTCTTTTTAACATATATGTTGCTGACCTGGCTTCTCTGGTCAAATCCTTCGGGTTCTCCCTTACGTCCTATGCGGATGATACGCAAATCATGCTATCAGCCTCCAACAATGCCAATCACACTTGTCTTTGCATCCACGACTGCATGAAATTCATTGATGGCTGGATGAACAAACACCGCCTTAAGCTCAATGCTGGAAAGACCGAGGTGATCTTATTTGGCAACAATCCCAATTTTTGGTCTGCCCCTTGCTGGCCAATAGGCATGGGCCCCCTCCCTACTCCTACAAGTAAGGCCACGAGATTAGGTGTTATCATAGATGATCGTCTACTCCTAGGCAATCAAATTAATGCAGTGGTCTCCTCCTCATATAATACCTTGAGAATACTTAAAAAACTTCTAGTCTTTCTGCCCATCTCAGTTAGGAAATCAGTTATTTCCACCTAGGTATTGTCCAAGATCGACTACTGCAACGGCCTCTACATTGGCCTGCAAGCTCGATACCTTAACAAACTGCAAATTCTTCAAAATTCGGCAGCCAGACTCCAACTGGACTTGCCTAGGCACCACTCCGTCTCATCTGCTCTCAGAGATCTTCATTGGCTGAAAGTCAAAAACAGAATCAAGTTTAAGACCCTCTGTTTGACTTACAAAGCCCTCCACGATTCAGGACCTTCCTTTCTGAAAAAAAGCTTTATCATGGTACATTCCAACAAGAAACCTGAGATCAGCAGGCTCCTTCAGAATAAACTCTATCAGATTTAAAAAATCGAAATGGGGTGGAAGCAGCTTAGAGCAGCCACGTCCTGGAATCTCCTTCCATTCAATCTTAGGGCAGCACCTTCCCTGCCCCAGTTCAGGAAACTTTTGAAAACCTGGCTTTTCAACCAGTAGGTCCTCCCTTTTGCTATCGTTGCATACTGAAACAGCGCCAAGACACCTTCGGGTATACGCTGCGCTTTACAAATAGTTTAACATAACATAATACTTAGTATTAAGTAGTGTGTGTATGATAAAGTACTTTTCCTTATTATGAGTAAAAGCATTGGCTGGACATTGACTTATTGGGTGTTTTTTGTTATGTACCTGGTGGCTGGGGTACTAGCCCACATCACCTCCTCTGACTAGTCCTTAGACTGCTCTGCCTTGCCACCCTGAGTGAATCAAGTGCTACAGTGGGGAACTTGGTTCCCAGTAGATCGAATGTTGCGGACCTACTACTTCAGCGGGACCCTTATCCTTACCAACAAATAACCAACTTTCTTAAATTGGTGGGGGTTGGGTGAATGGCCTGGCCCTGCACCCAATCTCGCTGCACATGGCCAAAGGCCGTGTGCAGCAGGGAATTGGGTGTCCACAGAGGTCTGATGCAAGGTTTAACCGGAGGCCAGGCCCTTCACCCAGCCCCATGCTGCACACTGCCAAAGGCCTTGCACAGATGGGGTCTGGGTGCTGCAGCGTGGTAGTGCACAGAGACTGGATAGAGGCCAGGCCCTGCAGCCAACCCTCCTGCTAAAAACAGCCAAAGGCTGTGCAAAAGGGGATGCTCACGGCTGGTTGTCCAAGGGGTTTATGTGTATGCTCAACTTTGAATAGGATCAGAAAAATACATAAGTTCACTGAAAAAACAAGAATTAAAGTGATGCTATAATTAAATGTTTAAATGAGATAAGAACTAACATTTGAAAAACCCTGAAATTGTTTTGTGAAGTAACTATAGCTTGCACCCCAGTAATACACTGCTTATGACCTCACATATTACATCACTCATGACAGCTCAAATGGCAGCATCCTTGATACTGCTTCACATTACTGAATAAGCCCTTATAACATTTTAAAAACGAAAGTTGCTAGTAAATAGGCTATGGTCATGTATATCATAGAGTTAATGTTTCTACATGTGTAGGTGTATAGAACGGAAATAGCGTATGCCCTGGAGGCAATTGTGGTTGTTCATGCTGCAAATTATATGGTGCACCATTTACAGACCAGTAAAGTTTGGGGTGCAATGAGTACTCCATATTTAATAAGGTAAAGGCTGAGCACACTTGATGTGGGTTGCAGGTCCATGGTTTAAGTTTGTAAGCCATTGTGTGCATTTCAGGAATGTGTGTCGTGTATTTTACCCAAGTACGGAGGATTGTCCATAGGGCCTGGTGGAAGCTGACTTATTATTGACAAAAGCATACCCGTCAACCTCTAGACTTAAAATTGCTGGTCATGTGAAGACTTTGAGAGGGTAATCCTGTTAAAGTGAATAGAGTACCTATTCGTTCTGGAGGGTCTTCAAGGTTTAAAAAGGGGGTGTCCCCATTAAATTGGGATGTTGAAAATGGCTATCAAGAACTCCCCCAAACTTTTTACTTTCTTTCGCTGAACCTGTTTTTGCTGGTCAAACCAAGGTCAATGGGAGCCCTAGCGTGGGGACTCCAACTGACCTCAGTTCGATCCGTTCCTGTAGCAGGAACTAGGCCCAGTGGCTCAGTGTCTTTATCGGCACAAGTGGGACTGCTGGGTGTTAGGAATTTTGTGGATTCCTGTCAATTCCAGAAGTTTCCATCACAGAAATGTAAGGAAAATGCATGATTTCAGGCAAAGTGTGAGGTTCGCAGGGCAATGTGGGTAAGAAAACATCGTGGGATTCACACAAGGCGCACCACCCTGGAATCCCGTTTGTCAAATTTTCAAAAATTTCTCTGGCTGGTAGGTTTCCATGATTGGCAGCCGAGCACGGCCCCAAATCCCGTAGCTACCCCTGTTGAGGACCTCTCCACGTAGCACTTCAGAGCCTTTTATGTCAAGGTCCCTTGACTAACCCACATAAGTGAGGTACCAAATTTAATCGGGAGACTTGGGGGAATGCTGTGCGGTATGAAATGTGTGTCTCCGCATGGATTTTGCAAGTGTTCCTCACATAAATGTGAGGAAAATGTGTGCTTTTAGTCAACATTTGAGGTTTGCAGGACATTGTGGGTAAGAAATGGTGTGGAAGGCATGCGAAACACACCACCCTGGACAGTCCCAGATGTCTAGTTTCCAGAACTATAAGACAAAAAGGAGGGACTACGGGCCACTTGAATAGGTCCAGCATACAGGCCCACGGAACTACAACAAGAAGAGGTATGCTGTTCCTAAAGGGATCCTACAGAACATTGGATACGTGAAAAACAATAAGGTGGGTGTTCATAAAGATCGAAGAAAATCTTTTCTCCTTTCAGAAAAAGACCCTCACACACCCAGCCAGCTAAGTGTCATGCTTCATCACTGGGTCTGCTCCTTATCGGGTCGGCGCTGCAATACCCGATCGGCACCCGTGATGGGGCCTTCTTTGCGGAGATCTTTTTTCTTAGCCGTTGGGTGAAGTGCGAGTGAGGGCCCTAATGAGTGTAGATGTGAAAAGTGTGTAGTATGTGCTGTCTAAAACAGGAATTAGTGATCCATCCAAAACTATTTTAATGACAATGGTCACTAACCTGATTAAAAACCAGTAAGAGACGCACGCGTCTGCTCAAGGATTGCAGAGTTGTGTGCTCAAACTCAGGTCAACATGTTTCTTGCCTTTTGTTAAGTTAACGGCAATTCTTCAGGACCGAATCTTAAATAATCTACACTTTATGGTCGGTGGTCTGTTCAGTACACAATATAATGACCACCCATACAGCACCCTATAAAGTGGTACCTGTTGATCCAATTCAATGCCTGCAGGATAGAAAAATTGTAAAGTTTTAAAAACATTTAAAAACATCATTCAACAAGGTCATAGTCTGTAATTCAAACTCCGTACCAGGTTTTTGAGTATAACCAAGTTGTCGCAACACTGGAAAAACATTTGTGAATGATGAGCATGCTTCACACATAGTGATGTATGTGATCATGCCAGTGGCGAATATAAACAAAATCTAAAGAAGAAATATTTTTAAAGTAGCAAGGAATATGCACAAGATCGTTATAAAACAGCACACTCACCCAAATAGGGTCATGTCAAAGCCTCAAGGTGTCACAGCAGGCGTAAACACTGTCGGGTTCAGTGTCCAATAAGGTATGAAGAAGGACATCAATATAGGCTAGGTAGAAGATTGCCAAAGCGGAGCCCGAAAGGGGAGCATCCCTATGAGAAAACAATGGCTCTCACCTGGAATACACAGTTTTATCCCACTTAATGAATGCAGGCGAGCCTCAGGGAATGAAGTGTGCCGAGCACTCCAGTCATAAATCCCACCAAAGGTCAAGGGAAATGCACTGGCGGGCGACAACCACAACCCCATGGTCTCTCCAGCAAACAAGGAGGGCAAAGGAGACAGTAAAGTGTGCTCAGAGAGGAGCGCGCGATGCATAGGAAACACGACCATAAAGTATCGCCATACGCTCCTTAGGCTATCCGAGAGGTAACACTCTCTCGGCTCACCTCTCTAATTCCCAAACTCACAGAGAGTAAGACCTCAAGGAGAGTGAAAACGGAGGATACGGGACACAGAAGAAGCCGGTCCCGCTTCACGGACACTCCTGGCAAAGCGGAGCACTTCCGTGTAATAAAATCAAAGTGGCAGCCAAACGAACCCACATTACCATGCTCAGTGATCACTACTCACGTGTATCGCTCCGTCCGCTCGCGGTAGACCTACCCCACACTCTGCCGGAACCGGGTGAATGTACAAACTCACTCATGTGCGAGTGATATTACCCGGCCGGTCAGCAGAGGAGGCGGGACTTCCGGTTGTGCGAGTAGAACAAAGACTAGAGCGTCAACACATACTTCCGGGTACCCATTTTGGAATCCCCATTGGATGTAAATTGATAAGGATGTCCCCAAAGTCTCTGTAATCAAAAAGCTGTATAATGGTTGGTAACTGGTCACTCAAATTACATATAGATGTATTTAATGAACCTAAAAAAGTAGAGAAAGTAAGGGAATGACAAGAACTCGTGTACTAGGCAACCAATATAGTGAGGAGTCTGATAACCAACAGCTCGATGTCTAGGAGTAAATAAGACCCCATGTGGATTGAGTGTAAAAGGTAAAAATCAATAAGTCGTCAAGTACAGGACAAGAATCCAGTTATCAATGGGTAACAGTTCTACCACTAAATAACCGTTCCACCTCTATTAGAAAGGCACGTGGTGGAGATAAAACTGTGTATTCCAGGTGAGAGCCATTGTTTTCTCATAGGGATGCTCCCCTTTCGGGCTCCGCTTTGGCAATCTTCTACCTAGCCTATATTGATGTCCTTCTTCATACCTTATTAGGACACTGAACCCGACAGTGTTTACGCCTGCTGTGACACCTTGAGGCTTTGACATGACCCTATTTGGGTGAGTGTGCTGTTTTATAACGATCTTGTGCATATTCCTTGCTACTTTAAAAATATTTCTTCTTTAGATTTTGTTTATATTCGCCACTGGCATGATCACATACATCACTATGTGTGAAGCATGCTCATCATTCACAAATGTTTTTCCAGTGTTGCGACAACTTGGTTATACTCAAAAACCTGGTACGGAGTTTGAATTACAGACTATGACCTTGTTGAATGATGTTTTTAAATGTTTTTTAAAACTTTACAATTTTTCTATCCTGCAGGCATTGAATTGGATCAACAGGTACCACTTTATAGGGTGCTGTATGGGTGGTCATTATATTGTGTACTGAACAGACCACCGACCATAAAGTGTAGATTATTTAAGATTCGGTCCTGAAGAATTGCCGTTAACTTAACAAAAGGCAAGAAACATGTTGACCTGAGTTTGAGCACACAACTCTGCAATCCTTGAGCAGACGCGTGCGTCTCTTACTGGTTTTTAATCAGGTTAGTGACCATTGTCATTAAAATAGTTTTGGATGGATCACTAATTCCTGTTTTAGACAGCACATACTACACACTTTTCACATCTACACTCATTAGGGCCCTCACTCGCACTTCACCCAACGGCTAAGAAAAAGATCTCCGCAAAGAAGGCCCCATCACGGGTGCCGATCGGGTATTGCAGCGCCGACCCGATAAGGAGCAGACCCAGTGATGAAGCATGACACTTAGCTGGCTGGGTGTGTGAGGGTCTTTTTCTGAAAGGAGAAAAGATTTTCTTCGATCTTTATGAACACCCACCTTATTGTTTTTCACGTATCCAATGTTCTGTAGGATCCCTTTAGGAACAGCATACCTCTTCTTGTTGTAGTTTCCAGAACTACCTGGGTCTGGTAGGTTTTTCCAGATGGCAGCCTTCTCAAGAGCAAAAAGTGCTGCCATTTACCATTGTAAGTGAGACGATATTGGAAGTTAGCCACACTCTCCTGCCAATATGTAAAAACAACACCCAAAAAAATTTAAATGTCCTCTAGCTTGCCATTGGGATGGGATGCTTTAGTCCACAGGGGAGCAGAAAGACTGTTGAGGTTTTAGGAGTGAGGTTGGGGCCTGATGTTTGGATGGGAAAGACCCACCCCGTTATTTTATCAAATATATATATTGCTGCCATACAGTGGGTTTTCTGCCCCCCTGGAGTAGATCAGGGGTAATTACCCCCATCTATGCCCTGTATGGCAGAAAGACTGCTGCCCCATTTACTTGAGGTGGGGGCATAGCCTTGTCTATGTTGGGCAGCCCCTACCCCTATATTTAAAAACAAATCCCTGCCCCGTCTATTAGGCTTTCTACCCCCCCAGAGGAACAGATCGGGGGTAATTACCCCAATCTGCCACCCAGGGGGCAGAGAGTCTTTTCCCCTATTTAGTTGGGGTGGGTGCACGGCCATGCCCATGGTGGGCAGCCTACCCTCCTATTTTATTTTTAACTTCTCTGGTGTCTAGTGTCTAGTTCCCCCTGGGGAAGCAGATTGGGGTAATCACCCCCATCAGCCCTCCAGAGGTTGTAGAAAGACTTTCAGTATAATGTTTTGGGGTGGGGGTATGGCCATGCCCATAATGGGCAGCCCCCACCCCTATAATTATTCTAAAAAACAACCCAGGTGGCAGATCAGAGATTCAGATGGTGCATTTATATTATCAATGGTATCATGGAACATGTCATGAGCGATGTAATATGTGAGGAAATTAGCAGTACATCGCGAGTGCGCAATTTATAGATAATTTAGGACAAGAGCTATATTTACTTGAGATAATTCTAACAGGTGAATTTCAGTGGGATTGATAGTTTAAAACAGCATGTTTTCATTGACATTTTCACCTAACGATAATGTCCCTTCAACCTGTGTTTTTTCAGTGAATTTCTAAGGTTTTTTAAGGTAAAGTACGATATTATTACTGCTCCTAATTATAACATCCCACTAAAAAAAATTCTCAGTGAATTTTTAGGAGTTTTTGTAACGTAAAGGAAGATGTCCATCGCCCTGCGCAGGGGTCTACCCCCCCGCCTCGCACTGCTGACTATGTCATGTAGCGAAATAAAGGGTATCTTTTTCAGTAAGGCAGACCTACTGGCTTTGGCAAAGGGTTGGAACACAAAAATATATAAAGCAGCAGGCCTATTGACTTTGTCAAGTGGTCAGCACATCAACATATATAAAGCAAACATATTGGCTTTGTCAAAAAGTCACCAATACGAGAATCAAATGTATATTTCATAAATTCACACATTGCAGTGTTAAATAATAGTGATTGTCACAAATTATCTTCAAAAAAGCATTAAAAAATGTTTTAACATATCTTTGAGGCTTATTAAAAAACTTTTTCAGGCCAAAAAGTGCTGCCATAGAACCAACCTCAAGAGGCCCCTGCACTACAGCTGAAAAGCATACGGCTCCAGCTCGGAGTGCTTTCAAAAATATGTTTTTTGTTTTTTGTTTTTTAACGGGACAGAAGATCTTCTGCGGATCTGTGTTACCATTAAAAGTAAAATTATGTGTTTGGACTCCAGGGATGGGCACTAGACCTAAGGGTGCAGGATATCCTATATATTTTTCAAATTCTTTTTGTAGAACAGGGGACTGTGTCCCCAAGTCCTAAAATGGCTGCCGCCACATCTGTGTTAATGTGGTGGCAGTCAATCATTTATTATCTTTAGATCTGTCAGGAGATATTTATATATAAATGTTTGAACCTTAATTTGTGAAAAATTTGAGAACGGATTAACATCAATTCACAAAAAGCTCACTTTCTGGACCTAGATATAGCTTCTGCCAAATTTGGTGTCATTCCGTTCAGCAGTTTTTGCGGTTAGGAAAATTGCATGGGGAAAACTTGTTTTGGGAACTCCCCTTTATCTTGGCCCCACTTGACAGATCACCCCGAAACTTTCCAGACAGAAGCTGAGGTGGATGTGACTTTTTTTGATTTACACCTTGAAAAATAACCATGCTGTGATTCTGCCTTCCAATCAAGCATGGTGGAACATCATTGGCAAGTACACAAAAATAGATAAAGATGGTGCAAGGTTTACTGGTCCATGCAGATCTCACAGAAAAAAACAGAGAAATCACTTTCACCTTTATTGGCACTTATTCCTTAAAAAAACAAGCATGCAGGATGTGAGAACTTACATGGTAGTGTCTTCCACATGTTCCCCGCCCAAGGCCAAAAAAAGACAATAATCCACCTGTTTCGTGGGTTAAATGTGGTGGTGATGGCTCCACAAATCAGAGTCTAGGGTGTAACCACTGCCCTGCAGCCCATTCTTTCCAGATTCCAGAGATTGTATCGCAAGCTCCATGCAGCAATCTCTGGGATCTCTGCGTGCCTCAAAATTGTGGCTGGGGCTCCCATCTCTAATTGGAGCTGGAAGAAGCAGTCTGTGATAACTCCCAATGGAAGACTCGCCATCAGAAAGTGGTAAGTGCAGGATCAGGGCAGTTCTTGTACTGCTCCCAGCCCTAACGCAAAGCAAGGAGGGGCAGGATGTTAGAAGAGACCCACCAGGCAGCAATGGTAGCTCACAGCCCGAACCAAAACAGGCCACAAAGGCAGGGGCAGATGCTATAATTCTGATAACTTAAAGAGCAGGCACAAAATAGAAGAGTAATCCTCCTAGGACAGGACACTAAAGAAGACTACATTACAGCCCAAGTATTTTCTGGTGGCATAGAAACTGTTGAGACGAGGAGGTGTTCCACTGTACAGTGCACACTCAACACCATTTGCAGAAGAAGAAAATTGGATCACCCGGCACCCACCCACTTTTTCAAACCCCTAGCATCAGACGCAGAAGCTACAAACTGGAGGAAAATGGGCACAGGACGATGAGAATACTAGAGGCATAGTTAAAGCTAGGGCCGAGGTGTCACCTACCAAACAAATTCTAGCAGACGCTCACTCACTGAGCTTTCTCATCACTCACGAGAAGGAATGAAGCAAGGACAGGCTACCCTGGGGGTCTACTAATATGGCACTAACAAGAAAGAATGGTTGCCACAGACCCAAGTATATGAAGCCTTAACATGCAGCAGCCTAACTCTGTGAGATCATTAGCAGGAGAACACAGAGATAAGCAACTTAACTACAAAGTTGAACCTGAACACTTCACTGAAGTGTGTAAATGTGGCCTAAAGCGAAAAGGCGTCCTGCCTTATTTTACTACCACCAGGAAAGAAAACAACACTAGTGAACCTCCTAGTGCTGACACTGGCAGTCCCTAACTGGCTCCCCCCCCCCCCCCCCAGTAAAAAGTAAAAAATGTCCCTCTGTCCCAGATGAAGTATGTATTTCCTCCAGTGCCAAGATGACTTGGCATTCACTGCACTTTAGAAATGTTTTACTTACTTACTTACATAGTTGTAAAGATCCACTCCACGCAGAATAAGATGAAAGATATCTTTATTGTAGAAGTTACAGCAGGTACCTCCAGCTTCCTCCTCCAGCTTCACAGCTTTTTCTTCTACTTCAAAAACCAACATTCTTCTCCTAGCAACTAGCCTACATTCTAAATTTACAAGACTCCACACATCTCCCCCCTTTACGCATACTTAAACCATAACAATGTTTAGAAATAAGAGATTACAAACAAGGAACATAAGATAATCACATGAACATCAATCACAGAGAATAGGCTGAGGAATACGACATTTAGAAACGTTTCCAGCACTCCAAGCCGAACCATCAGACAAAATGAGAACATTCCTGTTCACTGTTCTGACTTGTATAGGCTTGGAAAATTTGCTGTCACCTTTGGTGACTATTCCTCCACGCTTCACTACTACCCATTCACCTCCCTTTATGTCAGGAACTTTAACACCTTTCTTATTATTGTAGTAACTTGCAGAGATCACTTGGTGTTTCGCAACATCCATCTCAACTGCAGCACGATCAACCCACACACAATCCTTGTTCTTGAGCCATCCAGGGACTTCTTTCACACCCGGTTCACGCCCCTTAAGGGAAACGAATGGTGACACCCCTGTAACTGAATGCGGTGTCACCCTATATGACCAAACCATTTTTTTAAGCTCTTCGGACCACGATAATCCATTGGAAATTGATAGTTGAATACTTTCCATGATCAAACGGTTAACCCTTTCAACCAAGCCATTGGCTTGCGGCCTGAACATGGCAACCCTCTCGCGTTTAATGCCCAACTTGCAGAGAAATTCTTGCATCCTTTTTGACACTAATTGAACTCCATTATCGGATACAAGTACTTTAGGAATCCCCTCATTCATAAAAATTCTCTCCATGAAACTGATCACTTTTTCTGTTACAATGCAATCTGCCGTCTCAACAACAAACCACTTGGAGTGGTAGTCTACCAACACCATCAAAAACTTACTCCGTGAACCAAGTTTTGATATAGGACCAAGAAAATCGAGTGCCACCCTTTCCCATGGACGCTTAGGAAATTCCACACAAGCAAGAGGTGGCTGTCGCACAATTTTGGTTTTTTCACTCATAGCACACGCATGACACTCCTTAACAACCTCCTCAATATCTTTGTCCATCCCAGGCCACCAAAACGACTGACGTACACGTCTTTTTGTCATGTTTCTTCCTAAGTGTCCCTCATGAGCTATATTTACAATTTTAGCCCTCAAAGCTACCGGTGGCACAAGCTGGTTCCTTCTCCATAACTTCCCTTCACTCACACTCAACTCAGTTTCAACGTGACAAAAACTCCTGAACCGAGTGTCCTGGACAAGATCACCCCTCCATCCTTCTGACACTCCACAGATGACCCGCTGTAGAATACTATCATTCAACATAGCAGCATCCCATTCCTCCTTGTCAAAAGCTTGTTCCTCACTACATTTAACTTCATCAACTACAACTTCTGACTCTTCTCCAATAACATCTACAGGCATTCTAGATAGATAGTCTGCTACCACATTTTTTAAACCTTTCATATACTCAACCTCAAAGTTGTACTCCAACACTGACAATATCCACCTAGAAATCCTAGGAGTTACACTCCCTTCAAGACCTCTTCCAGCTTTGAACAAGTGTACAAGGGGCTTGTGATCAGTGCGAACTCTAAAAGGTAACCCCCAGACAAAATATTTAAAATGCTTGATCCCCCAGCAGCACGCTAGAGCTTCCTTTTCAATTACGGAGTATGATCTCTCCGCTCCTTGAAGTCTTCTAGGAGCAAATCCAATTATCGTTTCTACTCCAGCAGACACCTGAGTCAGGACTGCTCCAATCCCCACCGCACTTGCATCTGTAGTAATGAATGTCTTAGATTTAACATTGAAATGCCCAAGGGTGGGTGCGTGAAGAATACCAGCTTTTACCCTATTGAACGCCTCGTCACAAGCACCATCCCACTTAAACATTACTCCACTCTTCATCAGTAACCTCAAAGGCTCCACTATTTCCGTAAAACCACTCACAAATTTGGAGCAGTACTCCGCCAGCCCTAAGAAAGATTTCAACTGGTCTCTATTAAGAGGAGTAGGAGCATCCCTAACAGCAGCAACAATACTCTTTTTTGGTCTGATTCCAGTTTTGGATATCTCATGGCCCAGATATGTTATGTTATGTTATGTTATGTTATGTTATGTTATGTTAGCCACATTTATAAAGCGCGCAGCTGCCCCAGCAAAGAGGCGTCCCGGCGCTGCCAGCAGCAGAGAGTAGCAGAGTCGAAGAGAGACTGGTAGGCAACAGAGAAGAGGGTAGGCGGCCTAAGCTTGTGGAAAGAGAAAGGTTTTAATAGCTTTCCTGAAAGCTAGTAACTCATTTAGGCAGCGGATCTGAGGGGGCAGAGAATTCCATAGTTTAGCGGCCGTGTGGTGGAAAGAGCGACCACCGGCCCGTGCACGCTCACCCGGGGGACAGTGACTAAGTGCTGCCCCGAGGAACGCACTCGCGCAAGGGTTTGTAGGGGGTTAGCATATTGGCAAGAAGGCAGGGTGAAGCAAGTTTCAGGATCTTAAAGGATAGGCAGAGTGCCTTAAATTGGATCCGTTTGGCCACCGGGAGCCAGTGAAGCCGCCGAACGGCGTCAGTGGCGGAACAGTGACGTGAGAGCCCTAAAAGGGCTCTAGCAGCCGCGTTCTGCACACGCTGTAGTCGCATTACCTCAGCCTGATTGGCTCCTAAGAGGAGCGAATTAGCGTAGTCCAGTCTGGATAAAATAGCCGATTGGACGATCAGCTGGCGGGTGAGCGGATTGAAAAACTTCAGCAGCGGCTTAAGACCCCGCAAGAGACCAAAGCAGGTGCCAGCGACTTTTTTGTGTGTTCTTGGAAGCTAAGGGAGGAATCCATCCAGACCCCTAAGTTCTTAACCACCAACTTAGGGGTGGGGGTGTCTCCAAGCACACTAGGCCACCACTGCTCATTCCAGAGGTTCCTGTCCTTCCCCACCAACAATACCTCCGTTTTAGTGGAGTTCAACTGAAGGCAGTTAGAGTTCATCCATTCTGCTACGGCGGCCAGGCCACTCCTAAATCTGAGGGCGTCCAGTGGAGAGCCATCAGATAGGGCCACCACTAGCTGCATATCGTCGGCATAAGAGACCATAGTGAGGCCCATCTTCTTGGCCACCGTAGCAAGAGGCTGGACATATAAATTGAACAGTACGGGGCTCAGAGCCGAACCCTGGGGTACCCCTTGCCCAATGGAGTGGGGCTGGGAGAGGAACGGGGGGCTGACACGCGGAAAGATCTATCGCTCAGCAACGACTTAAGCCATTCGAGTGCGAGGCCTACTACTCCAGCCGCCTCCAGCCGTTGTAGCAGAATCACATGTGAAATCGTGTCAAACGCGGCACTGAGGTCGAGTAAAATCAGAGCTGCAGTATGACCAGAGTCCAGGATGGTCTGTAGGTGAACAGTCATTGCCAGCAGAGCTGTCTCTGTGCTGTGACCTGCACAAAAACCGTTTTGCGAGGGGTCCAAAATATTATTAGTGTTGAGGAATTTAGTAATGATACTGTTAACATGGGCCTCCGCAATCTTAGCCACCGACGGCAGGAGGGAGATAGGCCGGAAATTTTCCAGCTTTGCAGGGTCCAGTGAAGGTTTTTTAAGGATGGGGGAGACCCTAGCTTGTTTCCAAAGAGCAGGGACCACAGCAGTGGTAAATGAGGAGTTAATGATCTGGCATAAAGGAGTCAAAAAAGAGATAGTGATTCTCTAAACTGAGCAGGTCTCAGAGGATCAGCCGGAGAGCCAGATTTAACTTTCTTACTCAAGAGAATAAGCTCGTCCTGTGAAATACTGGGGATAGCTGTTAGAGAATGCAGAGGGGGGTACGCAGCAGGAGGCCGTAAAGGACGGCTTTTGTGGAAAAGAACGGTAAATAGTGTCCACCTTGTTAACAAAAAACAGCGCCAGGTCTTCACAATGTTGCTCAGTAATGGTCGCAGAGGCCTGGGGTTTATTTCTTCCTCTCAATTCTTTCAGAATTTTAAAAATACATTTAGACGGGTTAGGACTCAAATGTATTTCGTTAGCATAATAGTCAGCCCGGGCGATGCAGACATTTCTATGGTAGTTTTTAATCGCAGCCAGGTAGGTTTTTTAGTTATAGTGTCGTAGTCTTTCCTCCACAAGCCCTCTAGTTTCTTACATGCTTTCCGCAGAGTGGCCAGTGTATCATTGTACCAAGGGCTGGGGTCCGCAGAGCGGCCTTTCATCCATTTAGCTGGGATGATGGAGTCCAAAGATTGGACAATCCAGTTGCAGAAATCACTGTAAGCCCCATCGGTATCATTCTGAGGTGCTGGAAGATTCGCAGAGAGAAGCGCATGGAAATCCTCCAACCTCAGTTTACGCCAAGGGCGCCTGAGGACGGGGGGATGTATGTCCCTAGCAAGAGGTTCAGGTGCCGGAAAGAGCATGGTTACCAAAGAATGGTCGGACCATCCCACGGGTTTAGGAATCATTACCATGGCAGATGGAATATTAGAAAAAATAGGGTCCAACAAGTGACCCGCTAAGTGAGTGGGGCCAGGGACCAGTTGATAGAGTTGGCAGGCTGCCAGGTCTGCCAGCACGCTAGTAACTGTGGCGTCTTGCGTCTGGTCAAAGTCACACAATCTTTTCTTAACTGACATTTCTCCTTCTTTATGGTCAATCCGTGCTTCTCCATACGAGTCAATACCTCATCCAGTACCTCGTCATGGTGTTCATAGTTCTTACCCACAACCAACAAATCGTCCTGAAAACATAAAACATCCTTCAGTCCCGCAAAAATCTCTTGCATTACCCTCTGAAACACTGCTGAGGCAGATGCTAACCCAAATGACATCCTACGATATCGGTATGCTCCCAATGGTGTCACAAACGAGGTAAGGTGTCTAGATTCCTCACTAAGATCAATCTGATGATAAGCTGACGACATATCGATAACACTGAATACAACCCCTCCACCCATAGCAGTCAGCATTTCGGAGATATTAGGCAGGGGTTGCCTGTCGACCCATATATTTTTATTCAAGTCGCGCAAGTCAACACACAAACAAATTTTTCCCCCTTCCTTGGGTGCAACCACAATGGGCGCCAACCATTCTGAAGCCTCAATAGGCTCAATAATCCCTTGTTCTAACAACTTCTGGAGTTCATCTTGAAGAGGGCCTCTCATTAGATGTGGTACACTTCTCACTCTATGTACAATAGGTATCGCATTCTTTTTAAGAACAATTCAGTGGGAAAAGTTTTTTAGTTTCCCTAAATCATTAGAGAAAACCTTGGGGAATTTCTCCATCACATTTGCATCATAGCTGTTGACATTATGTACTACCGCAGATTTAACTGGTTGAGCAGCATTAGGATTCAATACAATTCCTAGATCTTTTTGGTGGCGCCAACCTAACAAATTGGAACCCTGTTTTGTCAAATACACACGTCCATACACTTTCTTTCCAGCAAATCCAATTATCATCCATTTAAGCCCCAAGATATCAATGGTTTTACCACCATATCCCACAGCCTTGATATCAGGCTTGTTCCAAGATTCCATACTGCTCATCTTACCCCAAGTTTTGGAATACATATCTTTGGATAGTAGTGTATATAAGCTTCCTGAATCAATTAGCATCCTGACCTCATTAGAATCTAAACTAACGACACAATGGGGTTTTTCTAATTTGTCAGTACTTTCTGTTGCCACACTACTATTCACTACAGTGCTACAGCATACTTCCTGAGGAACACTTTACTCCATCCACACATAGCATTAACTCATGAATGCTTTCATAGGTGTCATTTACTTCTTGTACGTACTGGGTTTTCATCCTGCACACTTTCGCAAGATGGCCTCGCTTTCCACACGCCCTGCAAACCGCATTTCTAGCTATACATTTGGGATTGGAAGCAATATGACCTAGTGCACCACATTGGTAACATGTGATTGCAAGTGCTCCAGTCCCAGAAATAGTATTAGGAATACGAGAACCATCATTGGCTCTGTTTGACTTATAATGTGGTTTAAGAGAGGGTCTCATGATCTTAGTCTCATCAATGGATGCATGGATTTCAGCTCCCTTAGAGACTACCTCGCTTGATCCCAAATCTTTGGAGACTATTGAACTACTGCACTTGTCCATTTCTTTTATCCATAAGTCAGTATTTTCAAGTCCCTTTGCAATTTGTATTGCCTCCTCTAGAGTAGGATCCTTGATAAGTAACTTTTCACGCACCCTCTTGTTATTCGTACACCTTACTATTTGATCTCTTATTAGGGAATCCCCAAGATTTTCAAACTGACAGGTTAAAGATAGCCCTCTCAAAGCAGCAACATAGGTTGCAATATCTTCGTCAACTTTTTGCATTCTGCCTTTCTAACACAACGTTAATTTTGGTAATAAACCTCAAATCCAACATTTTCATGGTCATCTCGTAAACATTAGTTGGTTTACCATCACCCATACCAAGGGAATTCTCAGGTAGGTTCTCATACAGACGGCGCCCTTCAACACCCAAGTGATGGAGTAAAATGGCTTGTTTGCGCACAGGACCATACTTATCTGCTCCAGTTGCTAGTATATACGTTAAGAAAAGTTTTTTCCATTTTTTCCACAGAATAGCGGGTTCCCCCGGAGTGGGAAGGAAAGAGGGAGGCACAGCCAAACCTTGATCAGCCATCACAATGTAACAATTAATATTAACACAACACTTGTTAATAAGTTTCACTAAAAATAGACTGTTATATACAGAAGTCCCACCTAGAAAAAACCAACGTTAGTTCACAAAATAAACTAAGATAATAAAGTAAAATAAAAAAACTTTGTAGATTGTGCAGTTGTGCAGGTACTTTTTGTATCATCCGTGAAGGAGGTTTGAGAAATAACTCCCTCTAATTCAAGTGCTGAGAACTGTTCCAATTGTTGAATGAACCTTGACGAGCAAAATGCCTTGCCTTGTATATTATGTTGTTGACTCCAGATGATCTCGATGTCCGATCTTGATATCCGATGCAGATGGTTGATTCCGTGTGAGAACGTCGTAAAACCAATGTTTAACAAAGAGGTTTTCCCAACCTCTCAAAATGGCCGATCCCGTGCATCGCTTGCGTTCGCTTTCAGCAGGAAATTGGCCACAGTACGTAGAACTCAGCGCGAGTGAAGAAATCGGAACTCAGCGCGAGTGAAGGAATCGCTTGCACGATGCCAACACGAGTAAGCGCGGTAACGTTCTGGTAACGTTGGTTCAGGTTTACTTTTAAATTATTCTGTGTTTGAGAGTATGAAGAGATAGATAAAACGGAGATAATTTAGTTGCCTGAATACAATTTTGAATTGTATACTCGCGCAGTTTTGGGGCATTCACAAGGCGGCAAAATTGGTTAAATCAGCAGTCAGTCAGTAGCGAGAAGTTGGTAAACACTTAAGAAAAATAACATCTTTGCATTATTCCCATACGCAGCAAGGAGAAGTAGTAGTAGTTGTAGATCGGCAAGTAGGGATGTATGGCGAGGTACTCACAGTGAGGAGGAATGTACAGTTTCTTTGAAGAAGTATCCAAGGGTGGAGGTACCAGTTGTCTGCCCCCTGCGCAGATTAGGTTCAGCTCCTCGTCGCCAGTGTAAAGCTCCACTCCACGCAGAATAAGATGAAAGATATCTTTAATGTAGAAGTTACAGCAGGTACCTCCAGCTTCCTCCTCCAGCTTCACAGCTTTTTCTTCTACTTCAAAAACCAACATTCTTTTCCTAGCAACTAGCCTACATTCTATATTTACAAGACTCCACAATAGTCTTCTGTTAGATCTGGAAATGGCTACCACTGCAACTGAGCTAGTTGAAACACTTCAAGTGCTCAAGTAGGAACTGAGGAGCTAAAGGAAAACACTGAGAAAAGCTTGTAGGATCTGCACTCGGCCTTGGATACTAACATCAGCAAGTTCAAACAAGATGTGGACTCTGTGGGAATCAGAGTGGTTTACATGCTTTACATGGAAGGCAAAATAGAAGCCATAGAGACAAGTAAAATGGAAAGAGATCAAACATTTTAACAATTGGAAACTAATTGGAAGCCGCACTGATGTAAACCAATAAGCTGGAGAATAGGCCCAGAATCAAAAAACCATATACTCAGAGGTTTAAAGAGCGGTAGAGGATGCATAATGCAAACTATTTGTTCCAGAATGTTCATCCCTCCTTGCTTACTTATTGGAGAAGACTATACCTCCTGTAAAGAAATTGGGTTATTAGTTGAGGAGGTGGGCTCCCACCTTGGTCTAACCCACAATCCTAGTTATGGTGAATCACTGAAGTCACTAAATTAACCTGAGCTCAACTCCCTGGTAGCTATGTCACAAGGCAGACAGGCTTAACATAGAGACGATGTGTAAAGTATTTATGCAGTACTAAAAAAGTCATAAAGTCAAAATGCAAAATAATAAAAATCCCAAAATGTATTAGAAAAACAGAAATGTGTAATAAACAAAATGACAACAATCCAATAAGGGGAACCGGAGATAATGAAGTTTTAAAGTTTTAAGTAAAAATAGCACTAAGAAGCACAAAGTGCCAATAACAGTCAAGGGTCGTAGTAGACCAGGACCTAAGCGCAATTTGACGTTGACCATGATGGAATGCAGGTCGGATACACTAACCGGGTTTATCTTGGTCAAAGATTCTACCTTCTGATTTTAGTCTTTTAAGTCATAATCCACCTTCAGAGTACAATTCTAAAGCCCACCAGTACCTCAGGGGAGGCTCACAGGATGGCAGTCAGAGGCCCACAGGAGGATCCAGTCCAGGTCCAGTAGCCACTGGACAGCTGGGCAGTTGCATGAAAAGGCCTCTTGTAGCTTGTTGTCTCAATATAGTTTTAACAGGAGGCCAGCCTTATGACTTTTGGAGTCTGCTTCTTTGTCCTGGGCAGGGCCGGACTGGCTACCGGGCGTTTTTTGCTGGGGTGGCAGGGTGGGGTCCAGGTTTACTGCTGAGGGGCTGATTTTGTTGCTAGGAGCTGCCGGCGCCTCTAAATAAACAATGCAAAACAAATAGCTTTAAAGCGTGCTTTTTTAAACATTTGTTTTGCATTGTTTATTGAGGAAAGCCCGGTAGCCAGTCCGGCCCTGGTCCTGGGTACAAGAGTGAGAGCAGGTCCAGTCTTCTGGGCTCTTCTCAGATCCCAGACAGCAGGTTCAATCCTCTTCTGATCTTCTGAATGTCCAGGAGTGCTCTGAAGTAGGTGACTGGAGATGTCACATTTATGCCTGGCATGAGCTAGTGGGTGGAAATGACCCCTGGGGAATCCCTAACCAATGGGGTAAAGGTTGCTGGGGCTAACACTACCCACGTTTAACATTTTCAGGAAAGTGAAGGCCTTCAGCCACACTAAACTTGGCCTGTGAGGGTTGGGGTGTGTGTGGAAGTGTAATATGGTATTACTAGTGGCATCCCGCATCTAAAAAAGGTTGAGGCAGGTCCTGTACCACAATGTCAGAGACAGGTGACTGATAGAACATAAAGTTTTTAGCAACCAAACAGAAAATACACAAGAATAATTTTGGCAACCTGATCTTCTGAATGTCCAGGAGTGCTCTGAAGTAGGTGACTGGAGATGTCACATTTATGCCTGGCATGAGCTAGTGGGTGGAAATGACCCCTGGGGAATCCCTAACCAATGGGGTAAAGGTTGCTGGGGCTAACCCTACCCACGTTTAACATTTTCAGGAAAGTGAAGGCCTTCAGCCACACTAAACTTGGCCTGTGAGGGTTGGGGTGTGTGTGGAACTGTAATATGGTATTACTAGTGGCATCCCGCATCTAAAAAGGTTGAGGCAGGTCCTGTACCACAATGTCAGAGACAGGTGACTGATAGAACATAAAGTTTTTAGCAACCAAACAGAAAATACACAAGAATTATTTTGGCAACCTGATCTTCTGAATGTCAAGGAGTGCTCTGAAGTAGGTGACTGGAGATGTCACATTTATGCCTGGCATGAGCTAGTGGGTGGAAATGACCCCTGGGGAATCCCTAACCAATGGGGTAAAGGTTGCTGGGGCTAACCCTACCCACGTTTAACATTTTCAGGAAAGTGAAGGCCTTCAGCCACACTAAACTTGGCCTGTGAGGGTTGGGGTGTGTGTGGAAGTGTAATATGGTATTACTAGTGGCATCCCGCATCTAAAAAAGGTTGAGGCAGGTCCTGTACCACAATGTCAGAGACAGGTGACTGAGAGAACATAAAGTTTTTAGCAACCAAACAGAAAATACACAAGAATTATTTTGGCAACCTGCTCTCTCAGTTTGAAGTGTGCCCCAAATGTGATAGGTAAAACCCTAGCATGCCTGTCAAGCAGGTTTTGACACTTCCGTAGGACTTGACACAGTGATGTCAACAAGATGTCAGGATTTTACCATCTGATCACTCGGTGGTGTTCTCGTAGGCCCTCTGAGTCCTGCCTATATCCTTGAATAGGATGATATATACTTTCACACCTTGCATTCCAAGATGCACTTCATATTCCTATCCAAGGTCTGCGCCACCTTCCTGGTACATCATGGTTCCTGCAGTCCTTTCTGTCTCCAAACTCTGCCCCGTTCATGCCCTGATGGGGGTGCGCTATTCTCTCTCTTGTTTCCTTGATCCCACAACCTTTCTGACCCTTTTATACCTGCCTTCTGGACTTTTAAATGTCTTTGCTATAACCCAGACTCCATTCCTGGCTTTCATGTGGCCTGCCTTGTGCGTCCTGGTTTTGCTGCTCTTTCCTTTTCCAAGTCTCAGTTCAGTTGTCCCTTCATTGGTGGTTCCCAGATTCCTTGTACCAGCTTGATTACTTGCATCTGGCTCTCTCCCGGCACCTGTGCTCCTCCCCTGAGTCTCCTGCTATTTCTGCCTGGTAAGCCTGAAGTGCAGCAGCTTGCAACTGATCTTGCTGCTAAGTCTCATTGTGCTCTGTTTGATCCTGCCACTATATTCCAGGCTTGCCTTTTGCTTTATTTTTTCATTGTTATTTGATTCCATGTTCCTGTTCTGATTAGTTATTTGTGTCTCTTGCCTGTCTCTTGTTTATTCTGCCTATTTGTTCCTGTGTTTATCTTGTTCCTAGTTCTGACTGCACACATCCAGACCTGTCTTGTATATGCAGATTCCATGCCTTGCATTATATGTTCTTGTTCTGACTGCATATTCCTGTCCTGACCCAGTTAGCGTGCAGATTTTCAGTATACACAGTTCTGTGTATTCCAGTCCTGTTGCTGACCTCATTCCAGTCCTTCATTTCCCTGAGCCCAGTTTGTTTTGCTGTTCTTTGTTCTGTTACCTCTTGTTTTTTCTTGTGTGTTATATTACAGTCTTGTTAATTATTGTTACCAAGGGGCCCAGTGTGTTTTGAGGCCTTGTGCCTCTAACACAGAGATCCACCCAGTGCTCTTTTTCTGTAAGAGCAGCTGGGTATCTCCCTGAACTCTGTGAGATTAATGTGCTCCTTGCCTTGTTGTAAGATATTTTTCACCTCACAAAGTAATCACTTCTGAGGAGCAGGCAAACTATCATTTATGATTGTTTGTCTATCATTTCCATGATTTTATCTTCTTTTTTGTCTGTTCTTGTGCTATCTTAATTGTTTCCCTGCAGACTTCCCAGTAACCTATTCACTGCCTGTTCCAACTTGTTTCAGTCCTCAGCTATTGTTCTGCCTTCCTCACAGACTTTAGGTACTCTCTTGTTTATTTAACCCCTTTCTAGAAAGCCCTTGTTACTGCAGAGAGCAAGCGCCCCAATTACTTTGACCTGTCCTGATCTTTAATAGATTCAGATTGCGAGCCCAATCAGTTCTTGTGAAGATGCTTAGTATCAGGTCCAGAAAGTCTACTTATGTAGTTAGATGCTCAACCAAATGGGGGGCCATGAAGGCAGTGCTCAGAGGATGCTGTATTGGTTTATCGTGTGGGGTGCGGTGCACATTATAGTCTGAGCATCTCCAGACGAAGGATGGCCTAGCACGGGCTCAGCAATTAGCACTGTGTGGCGGGGACAGGCGCCAAGAGGAGTTCTGACTCTTGTGATCGGTCTCGGAGGTGAGGGATAAGCTGGAGCGATATATGCTTCAATCGTATCACCAACTTCTCCATGGGGAGGGGGACAGAACCGGGTGCCTCCTTGCCTGGGTTCTTCAGAGGGAGACCCCAGACCCTGTCATCTTACACCTCTGTTCTTTCCAGGGTCAGGAGGTTTATACACAGGAGGGTATAGTGGACAGATTGCAAACATTTCTGGAACAGGTATACCGTGAACCTGCTCCGTCCTCACGAGCGCCAGTCGAAACCTTTCTAGCATCATTGCCGCTGCCACGACTGGAGATCTGTATGCTTGGGACTTGGATGCAGTCCTCACCCTGGAGGAAGTTTGTATTGCTTTAGGGCAACTACCAGAGGACAAAGCACCTGGATGTGATGGATTGCCTGCCAAGTTTTAGCAGACCTTTTCATCTGTGCTTACCCAGCATCTTTTAGAGAGAGAGAGAGCGAGGGGCCTGCTTCCATCATCTATGAGAGAGGGCTACACAATGCTGCCGAAGCCCAGAGGGAACCCATCGGATCCCTCGGTCTACAGGCCACTTACTATGATTAATACAGACACTAAGATACTTTGTAAATGCTTGCCCCTGCGCCCGGTCATTACTTGCCTGATACACGAAAACCAATGCAGATTCATGCCTCGCCACAGTACCTCAATGAACCTGAGGAGATTGATGCACGTGTTATATGAGGTGGAGGGTTGTGATGAAGAACCGGCGGTGGTGTCAATAGGCATAGCTAAAGTCTTCAATACAGTTAAATGGCACTATCAAGTGCAAGTGTTGGAGGCTATAGAGTTCGGAGTCCACTTTTGTTCTTTGGTACGTCTGCTGTATACACAGCCCACTGCTTGGGTAAGGGTGGGAAGGCTATGTTCTACAATGTGGGATGTGGGGAGAGGCACACGCCAGGGATGTCTGTCTCCCCTCCTTTTGTCTATAGCACTAGAGCCTCTTGCAGTTCAGATTGGGCAGCATATAACCAAATAGGGGATTAGGGTGGGAGGCGTCACCTACTTGGTGTCCTTATATGTGGACAATACTCTTGTTTACCTCTCATCTCCTACGCAGTCTCTACCCATCTTGTTGTCATACTTAATTGCTTTTGGGGCAATATCAGGCCTCCACCTTGATTACGGTAAGTCGCTCGTGTTTCTGCTAGGATCTCTGGCTGCTTGTAGACGGGGGGATTTGCCGCCGGTGCCCCTTCGATGGGAATTGGACTCCTTCCGGTAGCTGGGAATGGTTATAGCACATATCCCACAAAGGCGTACACAATGCAACATAGAGAGGGTCATTGAGGGCCTACGCCCATCGGTGTGATTTTGGACTTTTATTCCTGCTGTCTCTCATGGGCCGTGTGGCTGTTACGAAGATGCTGTTTCTGCCTTGTTGCCTCTGGTGATGAGGGCCTGCGTGACGGTCCTTCTGGTGTTGACTGGGAGCCACCTGCCCATTGGCAACAGATGTGTGCAGTGGTGAAGACAGTGTAAAGTAATGCACGTTTCAAACTCCTGCACTTCCACTTCATTTATCGTATATATTTCACACCAGTGTTAATGCATAGAATAGATCCTGGTAGGGCTGATTCGTGTCACAGGTGTCACGCCCCGGCGGCCTCTTTCCTGCACTTAGCATGGTCATGTCCTAAAGTGTTTGACTACTGGGTGAATATGTTGATTCACATGAGGTCTGTAGTGCGGATCCCTGTAGATATGGGCCCTTTTGTGTGCTTGTTGAGAGACATCCGTAGACCAAAGGGCCAGAAAATGGCCTTTAAGTTCCTGCACTTCTTGTTGTTATTGGCCAAGATACGGGTCACGATTACATGGATGGGTCAGGTTGGACCGAGTGAGGAAAGGTGGGTGGTGGATGTGTTGGAATGGGCTGTGGATGAGAAGGTCCATCTGAGGAGGTGCAGGTGTGATGAGAGGACACAGGAGGACATTGAGGTGTTGGTGGAACTTCTGGATAGGTTAATTAATCCAGAGGGTGTACATTCGCCACGTCGGATGATGAAGGGTCTTCGGCCTTTGATGAGGCATAGAATGAGTCTGTTATGTTTAAGGGCAAGGAGGGATATTTGGATGGGGAAGGAGTGGGATGGTATTATGAAGGGCATGTGAATATGTATGCTGGGCAGATCATCAATGTGATGTTAAATTGATTCTAATGTGAGATGTTAACCTCCTCTGTGACATGGTAGATTGTGGCAAGTAGTTGGGTGTCTATTGGTACCGGTTTGTATTTTTGAAACTAATAAAATATTTCCTAAAAAAAAGTACGTGGATGCCCATTGCCAAGGCGGCGCAGTTTCTTACAGTCTGTTAGAAAGTCCTTTGACTTAACAGGCCACTTTATTAAAGAAAATAGACATTTACAGGCTGAATATTATTCCCTCTTGTTGGCTGACCCTTTCATTCCTTCTGTAATCCTGACCATCAACTGATGTCTGCTAGTGACCTACAAGATAAAACACATTTCTGCAAACCTTGTTAGCAGCAGAAAGACAAAAAAAGTCATTCAAAGAGTGGTGCTGTTAAGGGAATTTTTTCTGAACTTTGTAACTCAAGAAACCTGTGCCAAGACAATATTTTCTCTGGAGACAATTTTCAGAAACAGTATGTTGCAAAGTTTTATAAAACTAATAATTCACTGCCACCAGTTAGAGCAGGGGAACTGTGCCCTTCTTAACTCTTAGAAAACCTCAACTCTTAGAGGCTCAAGAACCAGTCTACAGATACTATTTTCAGAGTTGGCTTATCACAAACAGTTGGGTTTTTAATCAACCAACTTAATGAATCTCAATGCTTCTGTGATTTCTGGCCAAACCACCCTAAATCTGCAGATAAGATTTCAGAGACATCTAACGCTTATTCAGCCATGTCTAATGTACAGAAGAAATATAATCCAGTCTTTAAAAGGTCAGCTGTATCCCAAGAGAATGCCACTGAATTCAAATCAGTGCAAGAAGAATTGTATGTCTTAAAGAGAGATATCATGGATCTATTTGATTATTATGACTCTCTACACTGGCAGAATGCTGCAAAAGGATATGTGTCCTCTAAGACTGTGCCCTGTTTCAAAGAACCAAATATTCTCTCTCTGAACATCACGATGTTAAAGCTTTAACTGAATTGCTTAAGTGGAGGAATGAATCTTTAAAACAGAGCAGAGCTTGAGGTAGAATAAGCCAACCAGCTCAAGATTCAATTAAAACACTCTTCCTTCCCTGCCAGGAGGTAAAGAAAGCTTATCTTGAGCCATGTTCCAGCTGTAATTTGATGGTGATTATTTTCATTATTAATTGTTTTGCACTTATATTGAGTTTAACATGTGACACGCAAATGTATTGAGTATTTTTCGCATTTAGATTGACCATAGGTAATGTAGGCCTTTATTTTAAAATGGTTAATATCTGTTTGCCATCTTGTTCTGTGTCATGTACCTTTTCGTCAATCTTAAATGATGTATTTTTGGTTTCTGTTCCTATGTGAAATGCTTTCTTTTACGCAATCCTTGTAGATTGTGCTAATGAGTTACTGCAATTAACCTGCAGAGTACATCTCGGCCCAATGTAACTCTTGATGTTTCCGAAAACTGCAAGTTTAAAGGGTGTTTAGAGAAGCCTCATCATGTAGTTGCTTGAAAATAATGACTTTATGATATCTGATTGGTCCATTATATGGGAACCATGTGTAGGTGTCTCAAACGTTAGAAATGTGTGATTTAAACTAATGCAATGTAGATGCAGATTCAGTTGCCTTTCTTTCCAACTTCTTAGTAGAACCTTTTTCCCGACTTAGCTGAGTAGGGTGATCTCTTTATGGGAGAACTGATTTTTGCTAAACCTTCCTTTTGAGACAACTTTATAGTAGTTGTCTTTTCATTTATGATTTGCATTGAAGTATGCATTGACTATTGCATTCATGCATTGTTGATTGATTTATAACTAATTTGAGGATTTTAATTGGTAACTTCGCTAATTGTTTAATAAATCTTTATGGTTTGTAACTTAACTACTCTCTGACTTGACCTTGTGGAGCTTAATGTGCTTCACGTTAATGGAATGTATTGAATTTCGATGTTAGCCTCAGTCGGAACTAAAGATTCATTGGGCAACGCTTTATGAACCTTAATTTACACCAGAATTTGCACGAAGCAAAGCACTCTATCAGTTTGGTAGCAGAGGATGGTTTCCACTGAGACTATGACATTTACCATTTGCCCCAGAAATAGTTCAAATCTGCCTTGACTCAGTGTACATTCTCAAGCTTCCATGGTCCCATTTGGAGTATTGGCGATGTTCCAGCATTCCTGAAAGGGGTATCAGGTGTGCAAGTATAAGTAGGGTTATGCATTCCTGATTATGAGTTGTAGAGAGTTGCGGCGTTTGTGGGTCTTGATAATTTGTCATGTTTTGAGTTGCTGTGCCAAATTTGTGTCCAAGAGGGCTCTATGTTGAGATTGAGAATAAGTCATTACATATGTAGTGTAATGCATTTGCCGCAAAGAGTTGCAGTTTGATAATCAGATTCATTGTAATCCAAGATCCCAGGATAGATATGGAATCATGTTAAGTTTTTGACCTTCCTAATGCAGAGCATCCATGGACGCCCCAATACAACCTCTCACATGAGGCGGTGATTGAAGTCATGCTAGAGCAAGGAATCCCGAAGGAGATATTCAACAGCTTTTTTCGCTTTCCGATTCTTAGAAAACATTTTGGCATGGTGTAAGACAGAGAGCCCCTCAATCTTTAATCAGCTAATCAGCTACTGAAGAAAAATCTGGAGGGACTGCAGTTGCCATGCAACTCGGTTCTGGTCCAGGATATAGACGACCTACTGGTGGCATCGACAACCCACTATTCATGCAAGCAAGAGACCATTGCCTTGTCAAATCATTTGGTAAAGAGCAGACATAAAATGTCCCCTACAAAAGTGCAGTACTCTCAGGTGGAGGTTCTGTATCTGGGATAGCATATTAATGAAGGAGCTTGAAAAGTGTTCCAATAGAGAATCTCTACAGTCTTGAGAATTAACCTCTGCATGACACAGAGAGAAGTCAAAATGTTCCTGGGAACGGTGGCTACGGTTGTCAGTGGATTGCCAACTTCTCCCTAGTGGCCTCTAAAAAGACTTGGGGCCTTATTACGAGTTTGGCAGTCCCTTGGACTGCCATATCGGCAGTGGCAGTCCGAGCATGGAGAGATCAGCAGTCCGACTGTCGTAATATGAGGTGGGCAGATTGGCTTTGGGAAAACTGCTGCTGAACCGCCAAGAACACCAGCAGTCCGCCGAAGGCTGGGTTTGTGATCAGGGAAAATCAGCCGCCATAGGGTGGTACGGGGGAGCTGCATGCGAGTTGTCTGATCCACAAGTGGGCCACAACAGTCAACCCGCCTGCTTCAAGGTGGTGGTGACAAAGGACTTGGGGTGCGTACTCACCCCTTTCTTCTTCTTCTTCCAGTCAGAGTCCGACGTGTATCCCTGTCTCCATGTCCCCCCTTCACAGCAGGATCTTCACCCCAAGGATTACCAACCCTGTGTGTGGCGATATATAGGTGAGTTTTTTTTGTTACCATATACCCATTGCCAGGACTGCCCCCATATGGACTGAACCCCGGTAATAGGCATATGGTAATTTTCCACATATATCATGCATATGTGTGCATCCGACACATATGCAGTCAAAATGCACACACAGGCATTGATATATTTGGAACAAGTACTCACCACCGCTGCAAGATCCCCGGCCCTGTGGTCAACTCGTAATACGGCAGTCTTTGGCCTACCAGCGCCGTTGGCTGCTGGTGGGGGGGATGTGGTTCTACGGTGGTCGGAACGCCAAACTCGTAATAAGGCCCTTACACACACTGATGTGTCTGATCCACTACCCTAGGACAGCAATTGCATGAGTACCTTCCTTGAGCTGAGAGAAACTCTGCCACACCCCTTCCCTAGGAATGCCTGACTATGAGAAGATTTCATACTCTATTGTCTTGAATGTGAAGGGTGCGCACTGTAGGTGTTGATGCAGGCCTCGTGTGAATCCAAATGGCTAGTTGCCTATTTTTCTGCCACTCTTGATCCAGTAGCCGGGGCGCCGTCTGGATGCCTAAAGTTGGTGCTGCAGTGGGTGTCTGTATTAAGTGCTGTGAGGGCATTGTTATGGGCTACTCACTTATTGTAATTAAAGGTTCCGCACTCAGTTGAGATTTTGTTGACCCGTAATTGAGCACAACTCATGAAAGAGCAGGCTTACTAGACATGAGCAGGTGATTTTGGCTCCAGACAACATTTCTTTAAAGAGGCGCTACACACCAAATCCTGCTACACTTTTGTCAGTTCCAGTGAATGATATAGGTAATGATTACTGTCTAGATGATAGCGAATTGTGTACCAAGTCAAGACCTGACATACAAGATGTCCCTTTGGAAGAGACAGATTTTAATTTATTTGTGGACGGCTCTTGCTTGAGAGATAGACATAAGATTCTGAAAGCAGCTTATGCTGATGTGCACCTTAAAAGATGTTGTGGAAGCCTCCTATTTTTGCAATGTAACATCCACACGGGTTGCTGAACTGATTGCTCTTACTAGAGTGTGCTGTGTCTTCAACAGTTCGAGATGTTGTATTTCGAGACAGTAGCCCCTAGACATACATTATCAACAGTCGTGTAAACCAAATGGTTATTCATTTATAACAATCAAGAAAGTCTTAAAAACATCAACATCGGCACCGTGGGTCTTGGTGACACAACGTAGTCAGTGCTCTCTTATGCGTGATACACAGATGTGAAAATAGTGGTCAAAAGTGTGCATCTAAAAACGAGAACTGCCCCGCCAGTTGATAATTCATCAGCAGTGTAAATGTGGTTCATGATTACGGTCAATATTTCGATCACGGGGAGATAACAGGACCATCACCAGGACTCGTAATGGTATGGAATCCGAGACCAAGCTAGAACAAACAAGAAACACTATAGTCAGCAGAAGGTACAACTAATACCTGGGAGAATACTCACATATGGCATAGGCTTCCAGACACTAAAACAGAAATAGGACAAGGATTTATGTGAAAAATGTTTTGGAAAGACAGAATTTCCCAGTGGGTGAAAACAGAATTAACCTGTGATTCAACCATGGCTCACCTGATGAATTATATGCTGGGGGAATCAAGGTCTGTTTGTGTGAGTAGGCCTGGGGTGAAAGATAATAAGAGCAAAGGCAAACTGAACCCATTATTAGGAAGGAGAATACAACTGCAACATTAAATACTGTACTGTTCTT
This sequence comes from Calotriton arnoldi, assembly GCA_963921515.1. NCBI lineage: Eukaryota > Metazoa > Chordata > Amphibia > Caudata > Salamandridae > Calotriton > Calotriton arnoldi. The sequence continues at coordinate 3,657,676 of CAWUFW010000554.1, read as the reverse complement.
GTTTTTAGATTTGCACTTTTGACCACTATTATTATGTGTGTATGTGTGTATTATAAATAAATAACCATTTAGTTCAAATGATTGTTGATAATATGTGCGTAGGGGCCACTGTCTCAAAATACCTGTTGACTCTTGGGCTCCCTTGTTACCTAGACCACCAACAGTTTGAGATTAGCCAACCATACTAATAGTACAGTTTTGGCATGGTCTATGGCTTAGGACAGTTGTGGTCCCTGAGGAGTGTCATGAATTCCTCTGGCTCTCCCATAGGAATGTAAGTTAAATAATCAATCAAATCAATCAATAATGGGGTTTAAAGCGCGCTACTCACCCGTGAGGGTCTCAAGGCGCTGGGGGGGGGGAGAGATGCAGCTCCGGTTCAGCCGAAGATCCAGGTCTTGAGGCTCTTCCTGAAGGTGTGCAGAGTAGGGGAGCGTCTGATGTTGACTCGGAGTTTGTTACAGGCTTTGGCCGCGATGTAGGAGAAGGCTCTTCCACCCGCTCTGGTTCTGCGTATGCGCAGGGTTTCTGCTAGGGCGAGGTCGGCGGAGGTTTCTATTGGGTACTTGGAAGGAGAGTCTATCATTGAGGTATTTGGGTCCAATGTTGTGGAGGGATTTGTAGGCATGGGTGAGTAGCTTGAAAGTTACTCTCTTCTCGACGGGGAGCAAATGGAGGTCTTGCAGGTGTTGAGTGATGTGCTCATGTCGGGGGATGCCGAGGACGAGTCTGGCCGCGGTGTCCTGGATGGTCTGTAGGTTGCGTAGCAGGGGTTTGTTGATTCCAGCGTAGAGGGCGTTTCCGTAGTCCAGTCAGCTTGTTATGAGTGCATGGGTGACAGTTTTTCTGGCTTCGGGGGGGATCCACTTGAAGGTCTTGCGGAGGGTGTTGAAGCAGGTGGAGGCCATGGCGTTGATCTGTCGGGTCATGGTGAGGGAGGAGTCGAGTATGATACCGAGGTTCGGGGCGTGGTCCGTGGGGGTGGGGGGGTGCCGAGGGCGGGGGGCCATCAGGAGTTGTCCCAAACTGAGGGGGTGGGTCCAAGGATGAGGACTTCTGTCTTCTCTGAGTTGAGTTTCAGACAGCTGCTGCTCATCCAAGCTGCGATGTCTTTCATTCCTTCTTGGAAGCTGAGTCTGGTGGTTTCGGGGTCCTTCGTGAGGGAGAGGATGAGCTGAGTGTCGTCGATGTAGGATACAATGCTGAGTCCATGCTGTCTAACGATGGCAGCGAGGGGGGCCATGTAGATGTTGAAGAGCATGGGACTGAGCGATGATCCTTGTGGTACTCCCCAGTTGATCTCTGTGGGTTCGGAGAGGAAAGGTGGGAGTGTGATCCTTTGGGTTCTGCCGACGAGGAAGGAGCAGAGCCAGTCGAGGGCGGTTCCCTGTATTCCGGCGTCGTGGAGTCTGGCTGCGAGAGTGCGGTGGGAGACGGTGTCGAAGGATGCAGAGAAGTCAAGTTGGATGAGGGATGCGGTGTGGCCTTGGTCGAGGAGCGTGCGGATGTTGTCTGTGGCGGCGAGGAGGGCGTTCTCGGTGCTGTGGTTGCTGCGGAAACCGGATTGGGAGGGGTTGAGGATGTAGTTCTCTTCAATGAAGTTTGTCAGCTGGGCGTTGGCGATCTTCTCTGTGACTTTGGCGGCAAATGGAAAGAGAGAGATGGATCGGTAGTTCTTCAGGTCCATCGGGTATTCAGAGGATTTCTTGAGGAGGGGCTTGACTTCTGCGCGTTTCCAGTCGTCGGGGAAAGTGCCGGATTCGAAGGAGGCGTTGATGGTCCGTCGTAGCTCGGGCACTATGGCGGAGGCGGCTCTGTGAAAGATGTGCTGAGGGCAGGGGTCCGCGGGGGCTCCTGAGTGAGTGCTTTTCATGGTCATGGTGGTATCTTTGGTGGTGACCGGGGTCCAGGCAGTGATGGTGGGCCGGCTGTCGTCGAAGGAGGGAAGGGTGGTTTCTGGAGTCTGCTCGCTGAAGTTGTCGTAGAGGGCTTGTTGCAGAGGTCCTGGGAGGAAGTGACGTCCGTGGCTTCGCTGGGGGGTTTGGTGAATTGCTGGAGGATGTTGAAGAGTTCCTTAGAGTTGCTGGAGTTGGTGAGGATTTTGTTCCGGATTTATATAATCCATATAATGGATTTGTTAGATACGCTACAATTGCCTAGAGAAGTAGCTGTTGTAAAATGTGCTTCACTCAAGAGTGGATGGGATTTTGTGATGGCCGGAAAAGGCTACACAGATGAGATGGCATGGCAAGGTACTGCACCCTTGAGTCCTGCTCATTCAATCAGGAAGACCCTTATAAATCTGAAGGTGGTGCTGTGTTAACCATGTTAAAAACTACTGCCACTTGGTAAGAGATAAAGTGTATTCAAGAGAAAGTTCATAGACCAAAAAAGAGAAGTGGGTTCGGTCAGGATGTGTAAAGAATCAGAATGATGCCTGGATTTTAGCAGATGGGACACCAGCCCTACTGGATGCTATGTTATCTCCCATGGGAAGGTATTTCCACAGTCCCCCCGATACAGCAAGAGATGCAATCTCTTTAAGACCTACTGGTATAACACCCATTTCCATGTCAGAGAATTTGATCACAGTTCCGTTACTTGCCTGCAGTTAAATGCGGCAGGAGGACAGTCGTGACCACGAGTCACATAGGAAGATCAGGTAGTCCTTTTAGCAGAATGCAATTAGATTTTGTGACCGATTGAAATGACCATCTGCAATGGACTCCGCTATATCTTGGTGGTAGTCTGTTTCTTTATGCGTTGGGTGGAAGCCTACTCTATCAGGAGGTGTGACAGTCTCACAGTGGCCAAAATTACTAGTGAGGGGAGTTGATCCCTCATTTCAGTCTACTGGTTTCTGCAGAGTCGGATTGCAGCAGTAATTCTAGGAATGAGATAATGAGACAGCTGTATGTAGAACTGCAGTAGGAGCAGAGGTTCCATTGTAGCTACAGGCCAGAGGATAATGGGATTGCGGTGCATGTCAACAGGACACTGAAGTCTCAACTAGCCACGGTGTGTTCGTCCACTTCTTTAAAATGGCCTAATGCCTTTCCCCTAGTTCTGAGGAGCCTCCCAAGCGCTCCCGGTAGGAGGTCTGGACTCTCCCTCCTCAGTGGGATCTTCATTTGGAGGCATGAGACTTTCTGCCCCGCCAGCAGCTGCACTTATAAATATATTGGATGATGTGATTATTGACTATTGCAAAGGACTGTCTGACACTGTGCATTCTGTCATGCACTAGGGTGACTTGGTCACTCCTCTTTCAAGATAGGAACAGTACCACAACCTAGGTTCATGGGTCTCTGTCTTGGTGAATAAGCACGTCAGAAAATCCTGCTTGGAGACCCATTGGCGTTGCGCTTTCCAGTTCATCCTTGTAAAGAATACTACTGTAAAGTATGGGTCCTCCCAAACTGAATCCATTCCTCCCACTCCAAGAGAGTGAGACAAGCCGGTGAAAAAGTAGTGACAAGAACCACTGATTCACTGAATCAAACTCCAGCACAGAATGAATGTTCGGAGAGAGGAGACGATTGCACACAAGTATCTCATAATGAATCAGAGGCAAGTGCAGAGCCTATGGTGAAGGAGCCAAAAGTAACCACATTGAACCAATCAGATGTAATTAGAGGTGTGCACCCTGAGCTTGAAGAACGTGCAATCACTTCGGCCAGAGGAGTGCTGAGACGAGAGAAGTGGCCAAAAGGTGGTGAGAGACTTACAGCAGTTGTGTCAGTGAAATGCATCCTAGAAACGATCAAAGATGATACAGAGCCAAGTGAAAAAAATTAACAGTAAATAACCATTTGTCAGAGAGTAAAAGAAACAGGTGCCTAGTCGGAGGTACTCAGCCCCTGAGTGGACTTACTTTGCTGAAAGTGGGCCTGATTCGAGAGCATGTGGGTCTGAGAGTCAACTGAGTTTTTGAAAAAAACCCTATGAGCAGTGCTACCACAGTGAAGATTGATTGCTTTTCCATTGACGGAATTCAAGTGACATGTCCAGACACTGAAGATTCTTGTTCTGTATTCTGTGAAAATATTAGGCTCCAGTAGCAGAGTAGGGTTGTTTTTTTTAGAGTACCCTGCTGTAGATTGTAAGTTCTAATTCTGAACTAATAGACTTACACTGAACAAACTGAAAGTTTTGCTGATTTGCAGAGTAGGAGCAACAAGTACAATTTTGATTTTTGATTTTCCTTTTCAATCTGATTTGAGAGAAACAGTGGAGTTGAATACACCAAAACGGTGTAGAATGGTAATAATAACAGTGGTAATTGCCTTAGTTATACTAATGATTGGCTATCCAGCAAGTATTCTTCCACCGAAACTAAACTTGATTTAGCTTGCATGGAGAAGCAATGTAGATTTAACATGAAAATTTTACATAGGGATCTGTCTGAGGGAATTATACAGATGACATATTTTTTAACTTACTCCATGAGTATTGTAAAGTCATGCATGCAAGCAGTTGTTACATTTACACATACTTACCGGTCCCAAATGCAGCTTGTGTTACATACCACTATTTTCCTGCACCATAACTATGAGTTTGTTTTCTCAACATGGTTGTTTTGAATATTATTTTTCTAATTTTGAATTGCTTGTAGATTATGTGCCTATGTACAAAAATGTGAAGAACAATTCTGGAGGAAAATCAGTGGAAAGAATAGGTCATTTAAGAAACTGATAGTCCTATATTTACTAAAGCTAGGGTTAAGTGCAAGTTGAGTAGGCCTGAGAAAGATTTTATTGAAGAATTGGATGAAAGGAGGGAAGAGATTGAGAGGAGAGCAAGGAGAGGAGAGGAGTAATGGTGGGTTGTAAGAAAGAAGAGAAGAAAATGAAGGAGGCAGGAATACATCCAAAGTTACATTTGGATTTGCTACGGGAGGGAAAATTGTGGTTAATGACATGAAAGGAACCGGTTAAGAACCCTCAGATGGTAAATTTTAGCAAATGTGTACACAGATTAAAGGTTGCAGGTGAGCAAAAATGTTCATGTAAAGATCCTGTTATTCCTGTAATTTATTATGTGTGTGGAAAGAATGTTTATTTTCAACTTCCTGAGAAATGGACTGACGGTTGCTATTCAGCTGTAGTGTTTTCTAAGGTATCTCAAGTAGATAAAATGGATGATATGGGGACAGTGTGTTATGGAAAAGCTAAATGTAGTGTTTCTCAAATAGTAGGTGATATTTGTGGCTCTATTATTCCTTCTGTATGGATAGTTCTGAACGATTTGGAAATCAGAAAGCTGTCTACTTGGTAGACCGCCTTGCTACTATAACCACTGGCATTTTAACTGCTATTAACTCTGAGCTTGTAGCAATTAGTGCAATGGTTTGCAAAATAGGCTTGCTTTGGATATCTTGCTCTTTAAAGAGGGCAGGGTCTGCTGCATGTTACGCATTCAGCAGTGCTGCACATACATCCCTGAATCAAGCAACTAAATTAACATGTTTGTCACTAACATTTCAGACGTTTCTAGAGAGGTGAAGGAGTTGGAGAAGACAGGTCACTGAAAAACAATAGGGAAGGGATTTTTAAAAGACTGCTGAGTGGTTTAGTAGTATTGGTTGAGGATTGCCAGGCAATATGTTAACCCACATACTAACAGTTGCAATTTCTGTCCTATGCATATTTCTTTTTATAAGGGGAGTAAAAATGATTACTGCAAAGGCTGGGTCAAGATGCAATGGAAAAAGGCGGCTGCCTGAATCTAAGGGGAGGAAAAGGAAACACGCAGATGTGGAGTTGGAAGAGTTGTAGACCCACCTGATGAGATCAAAGATCGAGAAGATTCCAGATGCAAGTTGCCAAAATCAAAAACTGTTGTGTAAGGGGATGTTTTAAAAAGAAACTTGGGTGTAGTGTGTGGTGACTCCCAAACTCACTACAGGGAGGGATTTGATGGCAGTTTTTTCATAATTAATTGTTTTACACTTATATTGACATTAACATCTAAGCCACAATGTATTGAGTGTATTTTCACATTTAGATTGACTATTGCTAATGTAGGTATATATTGTAAAATGGTTAACGTCTTATTGCCATCTTGTTCTATGTCATGTATTTTTCTTTATTCTAGGAGAAGCTAATCAAGCAATCTCAAATGATGTATCTTTGTTTTTTATTCCCATGTGAAATGTTCCCTTTTACACAATCTTTATAAAATGTGCTAATGAGCTGTTGTGTTGCACCTGCAGAGTACAGCCTGGCCCAATGCAAAATATTATATTGATAATAACTGCAAGACTGAAGGATGTTTATTGTAACCTCATAGTGTTGTTGTTTGAGAAAAGAATGAGTTTAGGTTATCTGCTTGTGCCTTGACCAGATTCGGGTATTATGTAGGAACCATGTGAAGTGATGGAGCAAGGACTCACAATGAGACTTGCTCGGAAGCAAACCTCTCACAGTATTAATTAATTTGTACTAAAACCCATGTAATGTCTTATTAATAACGTCCAACACAAACATATTTATCTACAAGATGCTTGCCTATGTGTTTTCCGCTAATAAGTAATCCTTGTCTAATCCAAAATGGCCGCTAAAACGCGGGAACTCTACTGCGCATGTGTCAACCATGTCACGTGGTATGACGTCTTTCTTTGCTTGGAGGGAATCTTTTGCTTCTGCGCAGTGTATGCTAAAGTGGCCGCTTTAATGTTCTCACATGCTAAAGCTTACGCATTGCTGCAATTAATAATGTGGTATTCTAACGCTACTAATGCGGGATAGACATTTATAATTAAATGGGACTAGGGTAGAAGTAGGAGGTATACAGTGAAAACATTTATTTTTGATTTTAATATGTTTCTTCTTTGATTTTCTATTAGTTCGTAAATGGGCCTGGGTTGACTAAACGGCAGCTCAAGAAACATGTGACCTGCGCATGCGCCCTGAAAACTAATAAAGCAAAGCGATGAAGTCAACATGGAAGATGTCCAAGGACATGACCCGGTGATCACCTTCACAGTTCAACCGAAATGTCCTACAAATTGATACATTTTGTATACACTTTGTATTAAAATTGTTGTGAAACGGGTGGGAAATAAAGCAAATGTATTAATTGAGAGGGGCGGTATTTTAAAACAATGGGCTTAAGAAAATTGAACTAAATTGACATGGTGTGAGGATCAACCTCCTGTCCCTGTCCAATCAGAATTAGTGGGCCCATAATTTTGAAACATTAATGAGAGGTACCTGGGCATAGAAGGGTATAATAGATATAGAATTAGCTAATTAGTTAGCACAGGGGAGCAGCAGTAGCACTTAGGATAAGCAGCGCACGCTCAGAGAACAGATGAACAGATGCGGTAGCAGAGAACCGATGCTATTGCAGAACAGAGCAGACTGACCGCTGTCCGAAGAGGTCCTGAGGTGGGAGCGGCTGACTCTATTAGAGGAAGACGTGGAAGAACCGAGGAGGAACGAAGTGTCAGAGAGGGGAACGACGCAGGCGTTGTAGGTAGAGAGGTCATCTATCCTGTCCTGAACCGGGTCCGGAGGTCTTGGTCTTCATTTTTCTTGGGACCCTTTTCCAACTCCTTGGCCAAGGGGTTTGGTTTTCACACCTTTAGGTAACTATAAATGCGTAATTTTAGTTGTACTGCTGTCTCTATCTTCTCCTTTCTGAGGGACCGTCATTTGTGATTAATAGGTGACTATAAAGTGTGCTACCTCCTTGATATGCGATTAAGTGCCATGTGGTTGTATTTTACTCTGCTAAATAATTTTAGATAAACATTTTAAAACTTCCTGAGTCAGTGGTTATTTCAGGTGTTTGATGAAATTATGTTTTGTATAATCTCATTTTAACCCCAGTTATCAAAGGTCCATTGGTAAGTCATTACTCTTCAATCAGAAAAGGTAATTGGTAGCAGGGATTTGATAAAGAGTACAACTGATTCCCACCAGCGGTGATTACTAGTTAGTGTGAATGAATGGGCCCAGGTGAGTAGTCAGTGTATGAATGCTTGTTACTAGTGACCCGCTGGATCAGTTTTCTGGCTATAAGAGGATGGTTATACTTTGTTAACTGGGTAATGAGAATTTTAAAAGTTTTGTTTTATGTTGTCTAGAAATCCCCCGGGGAAATTGAATAGCGGATGGTAAGTGGAAGCCATACTGCAGTGAGGTTATCTGTCAGGCAGAATTAGTACTGAAAAGTTAAGCAGGACTATCAGTACTTGTTAGGGACTCTGTGTGTGTATGAGTGACAGCAAAGGAATACGCTGGTGAAATTTTGATGTTATATCACCTAGAAAGGGGAACATTGAAGGAGTAGCAGGTATTTCTGAAGCTTACGTGAAGAGTAAACGGATGGGTTTTACTCGTAGTGCATGTCTAGTAAACGGAAGGGTTTTACTAAGTGTGAGGAAATCTATCCTTTTTCAATTTAGGGAAACTGACACGATAGCGAATGTTTTATGTTGTTACTGGATTTTTAATGAAAAGTGTTGAAGAATTAAAGTTTGCGTACGATTTTTGTAAAGGGAGGGTCAGCTGCCGGAGTAGAAGCTGACGTCACAAGTGCCACGCTGAGATTGGCTGAAACAGCGGGCGTGGAACGAGTCTTGTAAAGGAGGGGTCAGTAGTCAGGAGTAATACTGACATCACAGGTGCCGCGCTGGGATTGGTCGACATAGCGAGGGATAGAGAAGTGCAGATTGTAAAGGAGGGGTTGTCAGATAGAGTGAATAGATGTCACAGAAAAACCGCGCTAGGATTGGTTCCGAGACAATTGTTAGCTGGAATTTGATTGGTTGTCGGAATAAAAGACGAAATATTAGTGGACAGTGGAAATTGTATGTGGAAACACGATCCGACTTTGATAGGAAAACGTCCAGACAGGAGATTTTTAGGTTTTGCAGAATATAATTCAATACATAGATATTTACCCAAAATGTACGGAGAAAAGAGAAAATTGTCATTCTTACAAAAGATTAAGAATTATTTTAAGAAAGATAAGCCAATCAAAACTAGGGAAGGAATTATCATTCCACCAGCAAAAACGCCCGCCTCATTCATGATGATGGAGAGGGGTTATCATACTTGCGTATGGTTAGAAAATTGGATAGAATATACAAAAGATGACGGGGTATTAGCTTTCCCAGAGAATGGTACCTTCAATGGGAGAATTCTTCAAAATTTAAGAATGAGAATGAATGAATTAGAACCCAGACCAAGATTAACGCAGTACGAAGCCCTAGAGGAATGGGAGACAGAAGCATTTGAACGTGATAGGCCCAGGAGAAATAGGGGCTATAGGGGATTTTTCCCTAGATACCAGAATGGGACAAGAGAAAGTCAGATGAAACAGTGGAGACGAGCGATGATTAGTGAAGGTTTGTACCCAGTATTCATGGCTGATGAGCAGCTAGGGAGCAAATGCAAAGAAAAGACCAGACATATGACAGGGTTTGGAGAATCCGAAGATGAATTCATGGAAGAAATATTAAAGAACCCTCCACCATACCAAGAAGAGTTGGGTGGATGTTCCCCAAGCGCACCTGTTTTGAGAACACCGTTAGTACCTCGAGTACTGCATAATCCACCAGTTAATAGAGTACTTCAGGATAAGGAAAAAGAGGCTTTAGACAGAAATAGAGCAGAGTTAATACAGAAAATAACATAGTTAAATGTACATCCTGATTCCCTGACTATACCTGTAACCATTGGTCCCGTGGTCCCTTTATATGGCGACAAAGTAAATTGCCCGAAACCTCTAGCTATGACTACACCTGTGGATATTCCTAAACATGAAGCTGTAATAATTGATGATCATATCAGTGACTGTGAATCTATGATTTCGCTAATGGATTTGCCTATTCGAGAATCTGCAAATAGCACCCCCAGAAGAACCACACCTGGTTGTTCAAAGGATGTAAATATAATAACATCTTCAGGAACTAAAAGTGCAACCGTAGTAACTCCGGAAGACTTAGAAAGATGGGCACAGGGAATAGACAGACAGAGTTCACCCCCAAAGATATTGGACATTTATAAATTAAAAGTCGAGTTGGAAGAAATGATAGCAGGCAACGTAGGAGTAGATCGTCTAAATACCTACAGTGAAGAAGAACTATTGTTCGTATGTAGGAGCATAACCAGAAATGTAAAAATATTCCATGAAAAGTTAACGGATTTGGCTTCAGAGATGGGAATTGAAATAAGGAAATCAAAAGTGTTGCAGAGACCATATAGAGCAGAATTTACTGACAAAGACTTAGAAAATATTAATACATCTGGTAGAAAATTACAAATTAAAGAATTAATGACAGTCTTACAGAAATGGGGAGAATTGGATAGATGGAAAACTAGATGGTCAAAGAAAAAGGAAGAAGCACGTTCAAATAGAATGACATCTGAGTATTTATTGAAGGAAACAGGAAAGGTAGAACAGATGTATCCAATGCGAGAGGTTCCAGGAGGAGGCTACGTCCATGTCCCATGGAGTAGCCAAGACATTTTGTCATTTACAAATGATTTTCCAAAGTTGAGAGAAAAACCAATTGAATGGTACAAGCAGGTTGAGAGGTTTGTGAAGGTTTCAAAGGTTTTGTTGACATAGTGGTACCTGCCGATTTATGGACAGACTGTAAAATTACAATCGACTGGCCTAGTGAAAAATATCCTAGGGATCCAAAGACAGGTGCTCCATCAAATGATGTGATGAAGAAGTATCACCAGGTAATAACTTATTTGAAAGGGAAAATACCACCAAAAGAAACAGATTGGGTGAAAATAGACAGAACAACCCAAGAAGCAAATGAATCGGTACATGCCTACTATGAACGTCTATTACAGGTGTTCAAACAGTATAGTGGTTTTGAAGATATTGGAGACAAAAATATGAGTCAGTTTGTCTATCGATTTGTTTATGGTCTAAAACCAGAGATTTGTCAAATGATTAAGCAACATATGTTATGTTGGCAGGGAAAGCCTATTGATGAGATTTTGAAATATGCTAAATATTGTGGGGATGACATTGAAGATAGGCACAAGAAACTACAAGAAAAGGTGATGTGGGCTCAAGTGAAAATGGCTGAGCGACAGGGAATTAATATAGATAATCCAACAGAAAGTCAGGGAAAAGAATCTGGATCCAATGGTGACACAGGAAATGGTGGAAAGGTAAGAGGACGAATGAGTAGAGAAGAGGCTAAAAAGAAATGTCCTTGTCATGGATGCGGAAAGTTGGGACATTGGAAGAACGAATGTAAAAAGATTCAAAATAATAATGGCCCAAATCATAATTTAAATCCACAGACGCAGAACGACTCACAGCAGGGTGTAAATCCTCAGAGTCCGTTGCCACCTGCCCCTATACAGGGAAATGTAAGCAGAGCAAAGCACGGTACAGACATCGGATATCAAGGAGGAAATGGTAAGAATGAATATGTAACTTCACAGTTTCTTTTACAGGATGATTTTAATCCATATGATTATCAATGACGGTGCCTAAGAGAGGGGGAGAAGGAGGGCGTACTTGGCGCCTCCTTGCCGGTAGATCAGTCAGGTCCATATGTTGAAGGGAAAGTAAAAGGTAGTGATATCACCTTTCTTTTGGACACTGGTGCTACCCATTCTACTGTAAGAACAGCAGACATCCCAAACCTCCCTCTCTCTGGAGAAGCTATCCAAGTGGTAGGTGTAGCCAATCGGAAGATTAGAACACCCCTTACAGAACCCATGGAAGTAAGAATTGGAAAATTCCGAGAAATGCACCAATTTGTGGTGTGTGATTCCAGTCCAGTAAATTTACTGGGCAGAGACTTACTGTGCAAAATGAATTGCACTATTTTCTGCACACCGGATGGTGTTGCAATACAGACCCCGGATGAAGATCATGTTTACAAATTCATGATAGTCAAGCAAGGTACGGAGGTAGATGAAATGTTCTCCTTGATAACAAAAGATGAATTACCAGAAGAGTTAAGAACTACAGTGAGCTCAAAGGTATGGGATTTTACTGGAAAAGAAGTAGGTGTGATGGCAAATATAGACCCAGTGAAAATCACTGTAAAGGAAGGCGCAATTTTCCCAAATACCAGACAGTATAAAATGTGTGCTGAAGTGAAAGCAGGAGTTACTGAGGAAATTGGCAGAATGGTGAAACAAGGCATATTAAAAGAAGTTATGAGTAGCCCTTGTAATTCGCCAATCATGGGGTTGAAAAAGCCTAGTGGAAAATATAGGATCGTTCAGGATTTGCGGAAAATTAATAAAATTGTGGTACCTTGTTGTCCTATAGTACCAAATCCTGCAGTGATCCTATACCAAATACCATGGAATGCAGAATGGTTTACAGTAATTGATTTGTGCCAAGCATTTTTCTCAATTCCATTGCACCCAGATAGTCAGTATTTGTTTTCGTTCAAATTTGAAAATCACGTTTATGTGTGGAATCGTGTTCCTCAAGGGTACACAGAAAGTCCCTCCATTTTTAATCAGATACTGAAAAAGTGCCTAGAGAAGGTAGTAATGCCTAGAAACTCAGTCTTAGTGCAGTACATAGACGATTTGTTAATCGCATCTAGAATTTATGACGATTGTGTCACCGACTCGATTGTATTACTCAATCATTTGGCTGAGGAAGGTCACAAGGTGTCACCTGAAAAGTTACAATTTTGTACAACAGCAGTTAAATACTTGGGACACGAAATTGAAAGAGGAAAGAGAAGAATAACCGCTGAGAGAATAAAAATAATTAAGCAAATGAAAATGCCAGTAACACAAAGAGAGGTGAGAATGTTTCTTGGAATAGTAGGATACTGTCGACAATGGATCGTAGGGTTTTCACTACTAGCAAAGCCTTTAATTCAGTTAACCAAAAAGAAAGCAAAGGATCCAGTTGAATGGGATGATGAAAGTGCAAGTGCATTTGTAAAATTAAGAAATGCTTTGTGTGAGGCACCTGCCCTGGGCATGCCTGACTATACAAAAGAATTCACATTATTTTGCTATGAAAGACAAAGTTGTGCACTTTCAGTCTTAACACAAAGACACGGACTGGACAGATGTCCTATAGCATATTTTTTGGCTACATTAGACCCAGTGGCCGCAGCATTGCCAGGCTGTTTAAAAGCAGTAGCTGCTACTTGTATGAGCATTGAACAAAGTGAGTCAATAGTAATGGGGCATCCTGTCAAGGTATTCGTTCCACATGCAGTTGTAATCTTGTTGACAAGAACTAGAACTCAGTATCTCACACCTAGTCGGATGACAAGATATGAGCGAATAATTCTACGAGCTGAAAATGTGACCATAGCTAGGTGCACAGTTGTAAATCCTGCCACACTGTTACCAGATCCATGTTGCGAAGAAGTTAGGGACGACCCAGAACATGACTGTTTGCAAGTCACAGAATTGTGTACCAAACCGCGCCCTGACATACAGGAAATGCCTCTTAAGAACCCAGACAGGGAGCTGTTTGTGGACGGCTCATGCCTAAGGCATGAGGATGGCAAATTGAGTGCAGCATATGCTGTATGTGAACTATCTGGAATAGTCGAAGCATCCTATTTACCAGGAGTCAAATCTGCACAAGTAGCTGAATTAATTGCTTTGATCAAAGCCTCCAAAATTGGGAAAAATCTAAAAGTAACCATATTTACAGACAGTCAATATGGGTACGGGGTTGTGCATGATTTTGGCCAACTATGGATGCAGAGGGATTTTATGACTTCTTCAGGATCCCCAATCAAAAATGGGCAGTTTGTAAAGGAATTATTGGAGGCAATACAATCACCAAAAGAATTGGCAGTGGTGAAATGTGCCGCACACCAGTCAGGAGATGACTGGGTGGTAGCCGGTAACAGATATGCAGACCTAATAGCTCAACACTGTGCCAGAAACAGACTGGCAGTAAACAGAAAAGTCGAAAGAATGGGAATCAGCTGCCAACTTATGCTGTGTTCAACACCTGAAACATGGAATGATGTGAGACGATTGCAAGACGATGCTGAGGAGAGTGAAAAGGATGTTTGGATAAAAATAGGGTGTACCCGAAGAACAGATGATGATGTATGGGTATATTCAGATGGCAGACCAGTTATGCCTGATTGCCTGATTTCACAAATGGCCAGAATGTATCACGGAGACACACATGTAGGGAGAGATGCCATGATTAGACTTTTCAGACAAAATTGGTACAATCCAAAGTTTAGGGCTGCAGCAGAGAGTCTTTGCCAGAGGTGTTTAACTTGTCAAATGTATAATCCAGGAAGAAAAACAGTAATTGGTTTGGGAAAAATTGGAAAGGCAGAAGGCCCATTTGTGAGATTGCAGTTAGATTTCATTCAGTTACCACCATGTAAAGGACTGAAATATGTACTTGTCATAGTGTGTCTGTTTTCAAGGTGGGTGGAGGCTTACCCTACCAGGAGGAATGACAGGATAATAGTTGCAAAACTATTATTACGAGAACTCATTCCACGGTTCGGTTTCCCAGTATCTTTGGAATCAGATAGAGGACGTCACTTTAATAACGATGTAATTCGAATAATCTGTGAAGCATTTAAAATTGAACAAAAATTGCACTGTGCGTACTGCTCAGAGGCTTCTGGAGTGGTTGAACAAATGAATGGCACAATAAAATCAAGATTGTCAAAAATGTGTGCATCCACATCGTTAGGTTGGCCAGATGCATTGCCTCTTGTCTTAATGGGACTCAGAAGCATTCCTGATAGAAATACAGGATTGAGTCCACATGAAATCATCATGGGAAGAGCAATGAGACAAGCCCATGTACCTGGAAATAAACTGCTGAACATAACTGATGATATGGTTCTAGATTATTGCAAAGGATTGGCTGACCTAGTGCGTTCTGTCTCTCATCAGGTTGGAGAAGACGCAGTATCCAGGCAGCCTGAACAAGAGCATGATCTGAACCCCGGAGACTGGGTGGTAGTGAAGCATCACACCAGAGAAACGTGTTTATCACCCAGGTGGGGCGAACCTTGTCAGGTTATATTGGTTACAAACACAGCAGTGAAATGTGCAGATTTACCTAATTGGATTCACGTAAGCCATACCAAAAGGGTGCCAGCTTCTGAAGAGAGAGATCCTCAGTCAGCATCAATAGCTGAGGAAGCCGAAGGTTGTACAGCTGAAGAATCTCAAGTAATAGATTCAGGAGTAGCTGACGAAGAACACCCGAGCACAAGCCAGGACTGGATACCAGTGGTTGATATACCTGAAGTCTTTATAAAAACAAGGAGCAGAGCTAGATTAGAAGAAATTAGTGAGGACCAGATAGGTGAAGAAGAATAAGCTCAGGATAGGGAGGTTGAAACTATAAGAGAACCTGAGCAGGCCCAGTTAGGGAAAAGAAATTGGGCTCAAATTGACAACGAAAGTACAAAATTTGAGCAGGGACAGACAGGTTTAGAAGAACGCGGTCAGGCTGCAGAAGTACAGAGTGCAATAAGCCCTGATCAGAACCAGTTAGGACAAGAAAATCACGTTCAGGGAGAAGAAAATCAAGAAAACACACATCAATAAGACCTGAACAAGAGCAGATAGAGTGGGAAACTAAAATCGAGGACAAACAATTTGTGCCACAACTTGATAATAAAGGAGTTTTTGGAAAAGACTCGGAAGGTGAAGATACAGTGCAAACCAAGAAAGCCAGAAAGGGTGATCATTGGCCTAGTGTCATCAAAAGATTGAAATACCATATAGTAACACGAAGTGAAGACCTTGAACAAGTAAATGAAGTAACAAGCTTATCTGGACAAACAAGTGGGACTGAAAAACGAAAAAGCAAAAGATTGAAACTCGTGAACAATAAGTTTAAAGGTCCTGATTGGACTTATATAATCCTCGAAGACTGCGAAAGTTCAGAAACAAGTGAAAGTGGTGACGAAGGAACAAGTGCAGAATTGACTTATGAAAAAGAAGTGAAACCACCTTGATAACGTTAAAAATTTTGAGGAAAGAAAAAGGAAAGAAGAGAAATCTTCTTAGTCAAAAATGGCTGAAGACAGATTTTCTGGGAGACCGAAACGGAAATGTTGTAAAAGATGCTGTGCTATATGCATATGCAGTCTGGTAGTGGTGCTTATAGTATGGTTAGTTGTGATTGTAGCAATTCCTTACCTTATGATAATGGACAAAAAGAATAACAACGATACCAAGGGAAGGATAGATAAAGTGATAGAGTAGAAATAGAAGCAGAAGATGAACCAGATTTTCATCACGTGGTAACAGATAATGATACTAGCTTAAATGTCTTTACTAAATTATTGTTTCAGTACGTCGATACAATGGATGTTAGTGATTCTTATGTTTGTATGAAGTTACCTGAATCAGTAGCAGAAGGTTTAACCTATCATCATTTGCCTTTAACTTATGGTATATCATGTAGTGTACTAACTAGTTTATTTTATAGAACAGGGAAACTTCAGTATTATTATTCAAATATAGATGTGATATTTCCAGAGGTTCAATTTCGAAAGAATCTGAACCCAGTGCTTAGTAGTCAAGATGCACAGTTTATGGGAGAGGTTTTCTTAACGATGAAGTCAATAGACATAACACATGCACATAGAAGCAATTTAACATGTTCATTACGTGAAGAAGAAAATATATTTTTAAACTTAGTTGAAGATAGAAGACAGAATTTCCAAAAGAAAGCGTCTGAGCATAAAGCTCATCTTCCACCTTGGGCTAAGAAAGAGGGTATTTATACACCTGGCAAGGCTCAAGCTGCTAAGGCTCTAGATTTTGTAAAGACAGGGAAAATTTGTCTTCATAGGTTAAAAACTGAATATAACAATGTTTTTATTGGTACCAGTGAATGTGAACATAATTTCTTAATTCTTGGAGGTTGGGGACTAAAAGGAGGAACAGATTCAGTTTTTCCTGGAATATATTATGTGTGTGGGAAGAAGGCTTACTTTAGGCTTCCTACACGGTGGTATGGAAGTTGTTATTTTGGAGTAGTTTTTCCAAAAATATACCACGTAAAAAGAAACACTGGGAGCAATGAAAATAATAGTGAACTAACACGTAGTAAGAGAGCTAGTTTTTCAGAAATTGTAGGTGATATATTTGGTGCATTGATACCTTCAGTGGGAGTAATTCTGAACTCAAGGAGAATATGTAAATTGTCTACAGTGGTTGATCGTTTATCAACGGATACTGCTGGAGGATTTCTAATGAGTAATGCGGAGATGGTTGCGATTAGATCTATGGTTATGCAAAATCGACTTGCTCTTGATATAATATTAGCAAAAGAGGGCGGAGTTGAATGTTGAAAAAGAAACATTGTTGCACATATATTCCGGACAAAAGTACAGAAATCGGAGCATATATAAAGAATATTACTAAACTTGAGAAGGAACTGAAACCACTGGAAGTTGATAGTGTATGGGAAAGATTGACAAATAGCATTGCGTCAATTGGCACCTGGTTTACTAATGTAGGGAAAGGATTTATAGGTCAAATAATAGTACCCTTAGTAGGGATAGCAATAACAATATTGTCAATAATGATATGGTGCAAATGTTGTAGAAAGAAGGAAACATATAGGGTAACAGGATGAGGCAAGAAAAGGAAATTTGATGAGATTGAATTAGAAGAAATGAGAAGTGAAATTTACAAGAAACTGAAAGGAAAGAATAAGAATAGACAGTGTAAAAATGAAAATGTGACGGAAATATGTTAAGTTGGCATCTGGTTGTAGATAATTTTGATGGCTCAGAAACGCCATCAGAGAGGGGATTGATGGAGCAAGGACTCACAATGAGACTTGCTCGGAAGCAAACCTCTCACAGTATTAATTAATTTGTACTAAAACCCATGTAATGTCTTATTAATAACGTGCAACACAAACATATTTATCTAGAAGATGCTTGCCTATGTGTTTTCCGCTAATAAGTAATCATTGTCTAATCCAAAATGGCCGCTAAAACGCAGGAACTCTACTGCGCATGTGTCAACCATGTCACGTGGTATGACGACTTTCTTTGCTTGGAGGGAATCTTTTGCTTCTGCGCAGTGTATGCTAAAATGGCCACTTTAATGTTCTCACATGCTAAAGCTTACACATTGCTGCAATTAATAATGTGGTATTCTAACGCTACTAATGCGGGATAGACATTTATAATTAAATGGGACTAGGGTAGAAGTAGGAGGTATACAGTGAAAACATTTATTTTTGATTTTTATATGTTTTTTCTTTGATTTTCTATTAGTTCGTAAATGGGCCTGGGTTGACTAAACGGCAGCTCAAGAAACATGTGACCTGCGCATGCGCCCTGAAAACTAACAAAGCAAAGCGATGAAGTCAACTTGGAAGATGTCCAAGGACATGACCCGCTGATCACCTTCACAGTTCAACCGAAATGTCCTACAAATTGATACATTTTGTATACACTTTGTATTAAAATTGTTGTGAAACGGGTGGGAAATAAAGCAAATGTATTAATTGAGAGAGGCGGTATTTTAAAACAATGGGCTTAAGAAAATTGAACTAAATTGACATGGTGTGAGGATCAACCTCCTGTCCCTGTCCAATCAGAATTAGTGGGCCCATAATTTTGAAACATTAATGGGAGGTACCTGGGCATAGAAGGGTATAATAGATATAGAATTAGCTAATTAGTTAGCACAGGGGAGCAACAGTAGCGCTTAGGATAAGCAGCGCACGCTCAGAGAACAGATGAACAGATGCGGTAGCAGAGAACCGATGCTATTGCAGAACAGAGCAGACTGACCGCTGTCCGAAGAGGTCCTGAGGTGGGGGCGGCGGACTCTATTAGAGGAAGACGCGGAAGAACCGAGGAGTAACGAAGTGTCAGAGAGGGGAACGACGCAGGCGTCGTAGGTAGAGAGGTCATCTATCTTGTCCTGAACCGGGTCCGGAGATCTTGGTCTTCATTTTTCTTGTGACCCTTTTCCAACTCCTTGGCCAAGGGGTTTGGTTTTCACACCTTTAGGTAACTATAAATGCGTAATTTTAGTTGTACTGCTGTCTCTATCTTCTCCTTTCTGAGGGACCGTCATTTGTGATTAATAGGTGACTATAAAGTGTGCTTCCTCCTTGATATGCGATTAAGTGCCATGTGGCTTGTATTTTACTCTGCTAAATAATTTTAGATAAACATTTTAAAACTTCCTGAGTCAGTGGTTATTTCAGGTGTTTGATGAAATTATGTTTTGTATAATCTCATTTTAACCCAAGTTATCAAAGGTCCATTGGTAAGTCATTACTCTTCAATCAGAAAAGGTAATTGGTAGCAGGGATTTGATAAAGAGTACAACTGATTCCCACCAGCGGTTATTACTAGTTAGTGTGAATGAATGGGCCCAGGTGAGTATTCAGTGTATGAATGCTTGTTACTAGTGACCCGCTGGATCAGTAGGTGTATCAAAAGTTTGAATTGTGTGATTTAAACAAGTGCAATGTAGATGCAGATTCCGATGCCTTTCTTCCCGACTTCTTAGCGGAAAGTTTCCTCGAATTAGCAGAGTAGGGTGCTCTCTTTATGGGAGAACTGAATTTTTTTTATACTTTAACTTCCTTTTGAGACAGCTTTATAATAGTTGTCTTTGCCTTTATGGCTTTGAATTGCATTGAACTATAAATTAATTACTGCATGCATGTACTGATGAGTGATTTTTAACTAATTTGGTTATTTGAATTTGTAATGTTGATAATCATTTAATAAACCTTTACGGTTTGAAATTTACTATTCTCTGGCTTCCCTGTGGAGCCTAATGTGCTTCACGTAATTGAAATGTATTGAATTTTGATGTTGGCCTGAGGTGAAACTACCCATTCATCGGAGAGCTCTTCGTAAATCTCAATTTGCAGGAAGCAAAGAGCTCTATCAGTAGCTTTTGTTGAATGTAATAACTTTATTCTGATCGCCAAGATCATAAAAGTAAAACATATATAAAAGACACATTAAAAAAATTCTCACAAAGGCATACAAAGTGTCATTGGAGATCAAAAATAAATGTGCAATAGTAATAACACATTGTCAAGTAACCAGTCTAAATATGCATGTCATTATGGGATTAGAAACACATTGACTTCATATTTTAATGCAAAGATACAATGTTCGGCCACAAAAAGTGCAGGGGCTTTTTAAGGTGCATTTACAATTTTAAAAAGAGGTAACAATAGGACGAGAAAAGAGGGCACTTGCTCTATATCAAGCTGTGCAAAATTGCAACAAAGTGCTAGGCATTAATAGGATTAACTCCCTCCAACAAACAGCTTTCTTTTCAGGAAATTCCACAGGCTCTACCCTTTCCTGGGCTGCTTGAATACATTTGGTGCGCCAAATCCAGACAGACAATAAATATCTAGAAACAGAAAAAAACATTGTTCTGCTTGAGTCAGTTGAGAGGATTCTATATGACTCCATATAGCGGTGTGTGTCCAAATTCCTACACAAGGGGGCTACCCACCTGCTTCTTTGGAGCCAATACAAAGGACAGAAAACAGTATATGCGGTAATGATTCCGAAGCCTCTCTGCAGACTGGACATAAATCATCCCCTGGTACATCTCTAGACCATTTGCTACAAAATTGTTTGGTCGGGAGAGTCCTGTACCTAAACTGGATGTACAGTTGGCGAGCCAGTGGGGGAGTAATTTCATCTATAGTTGACTCATAACATGGCAATGGTTTTCCATCTATGAAATCCCTTACCAGGGAGCCACTGCTGGTTAACATTGTTTGAGTACAAGCAGATTCCCAGTAAATTTCTTTTAGTCTGGCTTCCACAATTACACACAACTCTTCAGGAAAAGCCCCAAAACTTTCTAGCCCCAATTTTTCCAAGGGCAATCGAATGGTGTTCAGTCATGGGATTTTGAGTACACAAGTTGGATAAATCAAGTTTTTCAAGCCAACACAATAGGAGCTTAACGCTACTGTTGACCACAATCGATGCAACTAGACAAGCATTCTACACTCGACTTTCTAAATAATTAGTCTATGAGCCAAATCAAAACATAGTGGCGTCATCTGGGTACTTTCTGGTAATCCAAAAGTGATCTTATGAACCTATTTTCAGCTGTGATGAGAATTTAGATATCAGCAAATCCTCATATTTTGCAGCCATAAAGGGCTGCACCTAAAGCCTTCATTTTATAGATTTCTAGGGCTGGTGCGACACTCCTGGAAATAGTTTCCCTATGGATTTTTGGCTACTGAGACTGACTGTTGAGATAAGATTGAATGCGATTTCTGAAGCTGCATGCCCCAGTTAATATTTGGCATAAGCCTCACACTTAAGCAGTTGAAGTGAGGAACCTGGTCAGTTGTGTTGCTACCCACTCTCATTTATCTCTTTGGACCTCTATGTCCAACTGGGCTGAAGTCTTGGAACTATTCAGGTCCAGTCCCCTCTCCGTACAAAACATATTAACTTTCGAGTTGGTATCCTGTTCCAGAGCCGTGAATGTTCCCGAACTGAAAGATCACAGGATTAGAGATTCCTACACAGTCTAAGATGTAATGTCAGAAGCAGATGTGGATAAAAGATGTACCTAAGCCCATTTCTGAACCTCTCCTTGCTTTTCATGTTGACATGGGCATAACTATCGCTTCTGTGGCAGCTCAGCATTCCGATAACAGTAGCGTAAGCTTTTTGGACAGTTTAGTATGTGAGCACAATAATTTGTATATGCTATCCAATGCAGAAGAAACCACAGTGTCAAATTTCTTTATTTTTGATCCAGTGTCTCTCACTGATCCTGACACTATGAAATACCTTCACTCCACTCTTCAGTCAGAAAATACATTCATGGCCATTCCACTGAAAACTCCAGTTGTGGCTATTAATCTTTGTGATCAAAAAAGGACTATAATCCTTTATGACCTCAAGCATTCTA
The DNA here is from genome assembly GCA_963921515.1 of Calotriton arnoldi. Taxonomy (NCBI): domain Eukaryota; kingdom Metazoa; phylum Chordata; class Amphibia; order Caudata; family Salamandridae; genus Calotriton; species Calotriton arnoldi. Next base: position 3,635,807 of record CAWUFW010000554.1, on the reverse strand, counting down.
AGCCTGAAATGTCTACATTCCATCAAGACCTACAATGTAACCGTATGCTTCAGGACCTATTAATAATACTGTATTGAGTGTCATATTATTGGAAATTGTAACGCTATCAAAAGATCATTATGAGAAAATCACTAAAGATATGTCGAAGACATATACCAGCAATTGCAAAGAACAATAATGTACACATTTCTTGGATGTTACAAGCAAGACATCAGTAGCATGCTTTACTAATTAGCCTGTTTCTGCCATGCAAGTACCGCAGGTATCAGCAAGCTGCAGTATTCATCATAAAAACTCTATAACCATGAGACAGCATTGTACCCCTGTGGCATATGTACAAAAGACACTGAACCACAAAGGTATGACAATTCAAGTTCCTGAAATACCAGTGCCTTCTGTTTCTGAAGACAGCCTTGTCCTCATCACAGAAGAAACACCTGCATCTTCTTTTGCAAATGCCTCTGCTCAGAAGAAGACCCTCTTGCTAGTTGAAAATCATTTAATGAAAAGCTCTGTACGCAGAAGGTTATCAATTCAATGTCTCACATCATTCTTGGGAATAATCCAAAGACTAAGAAGATCACTCTAACTCCTGTGTCTTCCTCAGTAGACAACCTGAACACCAATAGGACATGCTCTCAGGCACCTGTGATTTTTCCAGAGGCCAGTCCGGGAACCAAGAAATATACTATTTCCTGTGACTAAAACTGTTTATGAAAACAACCAATGTGCCAGTCTATTAATCACTCAGACATCTGTCGTTGGCTACAAAGCCAGTAAATGCTCCAAAGGAAAGATCCTCAAGCCTTTACAAACACTTCCAATGTCTGTCTTCCTGAAAAGAAACGTATCTTGGTTATCCAGCATTCTCATTCTAGTCCCCACCTCAAAGTAGCTTTACAGGATTTCATTCAGTCCTTCTGTCTTATGAAAGGTTATGACTTTGTTTTCTTGTTTGGACTCCCCGCCCCTGGTTTTGGTTACCTGGGGCTAGCACTTTGGGGTACAGTGGATACTGTCAGGAATTAACTATTAGGCCACTGTGCAGCATTTACGAAAGCCCTCTGGATCCTGCCTTTATCCCTGAATAGAACTAGATACACTTCTACAACTTGCATTCCTAGATCCACTTCATATTCCAGTCTAGGCTTCTGCACCACTTTCTTAATGCATTGTGGCCCCTGTAGTCCTTTCTGTCTCCAAACCCTGTTCCAAACATGCCCTGGTGGTGGTGCTCTATTTTCTCTCTTGTTTCTGGATCTCGCAGACTTTCTGACCCTTTTAAACCTGCCTCCTGGACTTTTCACTCCACTTCGCTCCGACTCCATTCCAAGCTTTCTTGTGGCCTGTTTTTTGCCTCCTGGTTTTGCTGTTCTTTCTTTTTTCAAGATCCAGTTCAGTCTTCCCTTCATTGGTGGTTCCCAGATTCCTTGCACCTGCTTGATTCCTTGCATCTGTCTCTCTCCTGGCACCTCTGCTCCTCCCCTGAGACTCCTGCTATTCCTGCTTGGTAAGCCTACAGTGCAGCGGCTTGCAACAGATCTTGCTGCTAAATCTCCTTGCGCTCTGTTTGATCCTGCAACTATATTCCAAGCTTGTCTTTTGATTTGTTGTTATCTTCATTTGATTCCATGTTCCTGTTCAGTTACTTGTGTCTGTTGCCTGCTCGTTTATCCTGCCTCTTTGTTCTTCTATTTACTTTGTTCCTAGTTCTGACAGCACACATCCAGACCTGTCTTGTATATTCAGATTCCTTGTCTTATATTCTATGCTCCTGTTCTGACTTCATAGTCCTGTCCTAGTTAGTGAGAAAATTCACAGCTCTGTGTATAGTAGTCCTGTTCTCACCCCAATTTCAGTCCAACATTTCCCTGAGCCCAGTTCTGTTGTGGTGTTCCCTGTTCTGTTCCCTCTTCTCTTTTCTTGTACATTATAATCTTGATTATTGTTACCAAGGGTGCCAAGGTGTTTCTGAGGCCTTGTGCACAGAGATCCACTCAGCACTCGTTTTCCACAAGAGCTGCTGGGTGTCTCCCTGAACTCTGTGAGATTAAAAGCAACAAGGCCCCAAGGACCAACAGGTTTCCTGGGAATTTTTACAGAACCCTATGCCTCAAAACTGATCCCCTAAACTGGTGGCTCTTTTCAACTTGTGCTGAAAGAGGGAGGGTTACGCCAACTATGGGCAAAGCCACATTTGCGGTTGTCCCTAAACCTGAACAGGCCAATTGTTCTGCTTAATGATGATGGAAAACTCTACTCGAAGATCCTGGCCGCTTATTGGAACTGGCAAGTGCCCCTGCAGTAGTGGGCCATTGTCAATGTTATATCACCCTAAGCAGCCACACCTCCCTCTGGAACGACTCCTGGTGGTCATCGGAACTCAGGCCCACCCTCACCCCAAAAGATCAGACCCGCAACCTCAGCATCCCCTAGACAGCAAACTCTCCATGAAATGACAGGTCAATGTCGTCTCCTCAGGATGCTCGGCAAAATTTTTAAATGGCTACCCACCGGCACCAGAAAAACAGTGATGCAGGTCCTCATCACCAGCTGTCTGGAGTACGGCAACGCACTCTGTGCAGGCACACCGTCAAACTCATGAGAACACTCCAGACGGTCCAGAATGCAGCAGTCAGGCTGATCCTCAACTTGCCCAAAAGGACCCACATCTCCCAGCACCTGAGAGAGCTCCACTGGCTCCCCAACTAGAAGAGATGCCACTTCAAGCTTCTGACCCACGTCTACAAAGCCCTCCACAACCAAGTACCAGTATACATGAACTACCACCTAAACTCCCACCAGCCACCCAGAAACCTCTGCTCAACTTGCCCTCGCACAGACACCGTGTAGGAAAGTAGGTTCTGCTTCTTATGGTTACCCCCACTTTTTGCTTCATGTTACACTGTTTTTGACTAGTCTGACTGGGATCCTGCTAATCAGGACCCCAGGCTATCTGCTTTCTCCCTAAACTGTTATGTCCTGTACTTAGGTACACTCCAGATTAGATACTGGGGTACCCTTGTCAGTCCCTAGTATATGGTACCCATGTACCCAGGGCATAGGAACCCCAGAGGCCTCCCATGGGCTGAAGCATGTATTATGCCACCCATGAGAGGCCATGCAAAATGGATCTACAGGCCTGCCATTGCAGCCTGTGTAAGTAGGTGCATGCACCACTTACTTAAGATATAGGTTTACTATATCTAAGGGTCACTACACTTAAAACCTATAAGTCACCCCTACAACAGGCCTTGACAATCCTGAAGGCAGGGTGCTTGGTTCTAAGTGAGAGGGTGCCACTGCATGAGCAGGACACCCCTGCAGCCTACGGAGTCCATTTTCCCAGGTTGTTAGTGCTACAGCCATTTAGGACATATAGAGTGGCATTACACGACCACGTGATGACCAACTCTAAAACGGCTGAAAGTAACCCTATCGTATTTGGTATCAAACATTGTGGAATCATACCCCCACACTGGTAACTGGTGTGGGAGGTATGATTCCACCCCTCAGAAACGAGCTTTGTGAGGTCCCTGGTTTTCCCGGTACCAGCCTTCTAGTCCCGGGCAGCCCAAAATTGTTGCTGCTGACCAGAGACACATTTCTGCCCTCATGCTGCTGAGCCAAGCTCGAGCAGGGGAGGCAGAACAATAGGCATCCTGTCACAGGGAGGTGTGACCACCTCCCTGACAGGATTTAGTGTATTAGGCCTGGGTGGGTGCGCTTGCCAGCGACCGAAAGTCTGCATGAGGCGCACATTTGGTGTTCCTGTGCATAGTCCAGTTCAAATCAGTCCTGGGAGCCATTGGCTCCTGCTCTGGCGCGAAACTGGACAAAAAACATGGGAGTAACCTCCCCACTGTCCTGACCCTCCCTTGGAAGGGTCCCCTGAATCTGTCCAACTCTCTCCCGTGGGTATAAAAGGGCTTGCCTGGCTGTAGGACCCTAGATTCGACGTGGACAAGATTCTGAACAAGAGACCACTGACCTTCGACCGTCTGGACACTCTGGACTTCGCTGGACTTTGTTTGGGCCCAACTTAGTCTCCCACTCCGTATGAAGCATCGCTTGTGCCCGTGCACCATACAGGATCCATGCAGGACCTGTGGAGCATCAAGGAAAACCGAAGACATCTCCCTTGGAGTGAAGGAGTCACTCCCCTGCAACCGCAGGCACCACATCACGATTGACCGGTCTGCTGCTCCTGAGCTCCTATGGACTCCGAAGGCTCCAGCAACACAGGCGGTGGGTTTCCAAGTCCCTCGAGGTCCGAGCTGCCCTCTCACCAAGTTTGAGGTCAGAATCCCTCGTGGGGGCTGCAGTACCTGTACCCCTGTGCACAGCGTACTTTTGCAAATGCATATGCTAGTCGGCATTCCCAAAACAAGTGTACTGGGCTCCGAGTAGCCCCAACCTCTGGCACCATTTCCACCAAAGAACTTTGGCCTCCTGGCACCGAGTGCTCCCTGGGCTGTTGCTTTGTAAATCTGCTCAAGGTCCCCTAGCGACGCCTGTGCCTCCGGCCTGTGGGTCCTCTTGAGGGTCATCTTTGCTTTTCTTGGGCTCCCCCGGTTGCTCCAGGCTTTCCCTGACTCCCCTGTGTTTGGTGTGTCTCCTGGACCTTGCTGGTCCGAACTGTAACCTTTCTTGATCATCTTCGCGGGTTGCCACTGCCAAGGCTTGTTCGTGCTCCAGCCGGACACTGACCCCTCAGCATTCGGCATCCTTCATGGGAAAGCTCGTATCCGGCTCCTGGTCGTCCTCAACATCTCCTGGTCCCGATGGCTGCAGAGTCAAGAACCCCCTCAATGCACCTGAAGCACCCGACATCGGTGGACATTTGTCTACCGAGCCCCTGGTCACTCCTGAGTGACCCAGACTCAGTCCCCTCTGCTTTCAGGTACTCTTCATCAAGAATCCACCCTTGGATTCCATCGGACACTTTTCTTCTTTCCCGCAGTGGAATTTCCTTGAAGTCCTCCATTGAGATCGACGGCGGTTTCCGACACCACTTCAGCCCTATGCACCCAGCTTCCCTGGGATAGGTAACTCTGGTACTACGGTATCCACGGGTGGAGTGGCTCTCCAACCTCCTAAGATCCAAAGGGCTTCCTCGTAATCCACTGGGAAGGGTCCTTAAACTTTAAAACTGCAACCGCGACTCTCCTATAGAATTGTACGGAGCACGCGGTCGTGGTCCCACACTGCACCCGTCCCCCATGGGGTCCCTACTTACTCACCTTGGGTGGTTCCTTGGGGTCCCAGCGATTCTACAACCTCTAGACACTGTCGTGAGTCGTGGTTCTTATACCACTATTTTAGTATATGGTTTGGTCTCCCCCTGGAGCCCACTGTGTATTAGTGCTACTTACGATTGTTTCTGTGCTACAATATTGTGTACTTTGTGTTTATCTGCGTGTAGCAGATACTGTGAGGTATTTAGAGTGTGTTATAATAATAAATACATATTTTTATAACTACTGTGTGGTTCTCCTTTCATTTAACCAATACAATAAGGTTGCATTCTGGTAAAACAAGCTGCTTAACATTCCTTCTACAAGTATTGTTGCCCCCCCCCCCACCCCCTGTCCTGAGGAAGACCCGCCTGCAGAGGAATAAATCACCCTCTATGCGCCAGGGTCGAAACGTCGACACTCTCCCCCAGTGAGCCTGTACCCGACAACATCCCAGCCCTGCCCCTTTTCACAGATGAATAAACTCTGTGCACCATCAGAAAATAATAAATACTTGTAAATACATGAGGGACAGGCCTATTTGTAAAACTGGTGCCACTGTGAACCACGACCAGTATACTACGAATTGTACAATGTGAAAATAATTGTTTGGTCTATCTGTTGGATTCCCCTCCTTTATATCTGTCCTACTTCACGAGCACTCTCCCCCTTTTTCCACACTCCCTTTGGAGCAACCTTTCTCTATTGAAAACATTGAATATGGTGATCTGTGATAAATATAAAAATAATTGAGAAATAAAACAGACACCATTTGAGCTATACTTTGTGCCTTTGTGTCATTTGAGGATATACATGCTGGAATTGTGAAGGAACTGGTGGTACATTAATGATACAATGTGAATTCTATATGTACCTGGTATATTCTTACTTAATGAACGCTTATCAGAACTAGAGTGTAATCTTAAGTAGTCTAGGACCATTGTCTTCTATACCAAACGTTACCCAGGTCCTTGGACTTTTATGGGTCACCCCATTATATCGTAATAGCTTACACTGAACAGGCCTTGGATCCTGGAACAATGGACCAAGGGCTTTCCAAGAGAAGGAGCAGGAGGGGTAAAGCTGTGTCTTCCCCCCCAGACTCAGAGTGAGGATCAATCTCTTGAGGGAGATGATCTAAGTAGCTGGGAAGGAACTGTCTCAGAGGAACTGGAACCTGATAAGGTTCAGTTCTTGGGGACAGGGGGCCCTTCCAGGGCAGACTTGAGTTTGGAGCAGCAAACCTGCCCCTCTCTTGAACCCCTCAGACAGCAAGCTGCTGCTGAGTCTGCTGGGAGTGTTAGTGGATCTCACAAGATCTATTGGGATGAGGGACTCCGTTACTCAGAGGGTAGAGACCCCAAGTCTGGAGCCACCAGGAGGTTGGTCATACCTCTGAAGTTTAGGGGCTTCCTACTCACCTTGGCACATGACATCCCCTTAGCAGGACACCTAGGCCAAAGTAAGACTTGGGACAGGCTTGTCCCTCACTTTCACTGGCCTCACATGTCAGAGGACACAAATGAGTTTTGTCGCTCCTCTACCACCTGTCAAGCCAGTGGTAAGTCAGGTGGTACCACAAAGGACCCCCTCATACCACTACCTGTGGTGGTGGTTCCCTTTGAGAGGGTTGGGATTGATATCATTGGTCCCATGAACCCTCCAAAGGCATCTGGGCACAGTTATATTCTAGTGGTGGTAGACCATGCCACTAGGTATCCAGAGGCTATACCCCTTAGAACCACCACAGCTCCTGTGGTGGCCAGGCGCCTCCTGGGAATTTTTTCCAGTGTGGGTTTCCCTAAGGAGGTCTTAACTGACAGAGGTACCAACTTCATGTCAAGTTACATTAATGCAATGTGGAAGGAGTGTGGAGTGAACTACAAGTTCACCACACCCTATCACCTACAATGCAATGGGTTGGTTGAAAGGTTCAACAAAACCCTCAAGGGCATGATCATGGGCCTCCCAGAAAAGCTCCAGCGAAAATGGGATGTCCCATTGCCCTGCCTTCTCTTTGCCTACAGAGAGGTCCCACAAAAGGGGGTTGGCTACAGCTCTTTTGAACTTTTGTTTGGGCATCCAGTTAGGGGTCCCTTGTGTTTAGTGAAGGAGGGATGGGAGCTACCTCTTAAACCTCCCAAACAAGACATAGTGGATTATGTACTTGGTCTCCGCTCCAGTATGGCTGAGTACATGAAGAAGGCAAGGAAAAACCTTGAGGCAAGTCAAGAACTGCAAAAAGCTTGGCATGAACAAAAGGCTGTACTGACTGTTTATCAGCCAGGGCAGAAGGTTTGGGTGTTGGAGCCTGTGCCCCCAGCAGCTCTCCAGGATAAGTGGAGTGGACCCCATACCATACTTGAGCAAAAGGGAGAAGTCACCTACTTCGTGGACCTTGATACTCCAAGGAGCCCCTACAGGGTGCTCCATGTGAACAGGCTCAAGCCATACATTGACAGTGCTGGCATGGGCTTGCTCATGGCAACTGATGAGGGACAGGAGGAAGAGAGTGACCCACTCCCTGACCTCCTCTCACAAAACAGTGATGATGGATCAGTTGATGGTGTAGGCTTGGCAGACAGCTTTACTGGTCAACAACAGATTGATTGTAGGAAGGTCCTCAATCAATACAGGCATTTGTTTTCTCTGACACCCAGTCAAACCACCTGGTGTACCCATGAAGTGGACACAGGGGAGATTCTACCTGTCAAGAATAAAATCTACAGGCAGCCTGACCATGTCAGAAATTGCATCAGGACAGAGGTCCAAAAGATGCTGGAACTGGGAATAATTGAGCCCTCAGATAGCCCTTGGGCTAGCCCAGTAGTCCTGGTACCTAAACCTCACACCCAGGGTGGTAAGAGAGAGATTAGGTTTTGTGTGGACTACAGGGGACTCAATGCAGTCACTAGGACTGATGCTCACCCAATTCCTAGGGCAGATGAGCTTATTGATACTCTGGCCTCAGCCAAGTATTTAAGTATATTTGATCTAACTTCTGGCTATTGGCAAATCAGATTAGCTGAGGATGCCAACCCAAAAACAGCATTCTCAACCCCTAGTGGACATTATCAATTTATTGTAATGCCCTTTGGTTTGAAGAATGCACCTGCCACATTCTAAAGGCTGGTGAATAAAGTCCTTACAGGTCTGGAAGCCTACAGTGCATCATATCTTGATGATATAGCTGTCTTTAGATCCACCTGGATCACCTGAAGAATGTTTTGGAGGCTCTGCGAAAGGAAGGCCTCACTATCAAGGCTACTAAGTGCCAGATAGGGCAGAGCAGGGTTGTGTACCTGGGCCACCTTGTGGGGGGAGGCCAGGTTCAACCATTACAGAGCAAAATCCAGACCATCATGGACTGGGTTGCTCCAACTACCCAGACTCAGGTCACAGCTTTCTTGGGCCTGACTGGGTATTACCGGAGCTTTATTAAACAATATGGGTCTATAGTGACTCCCTTGAATGATCTCACATAAAAAAAAATGCCCAAGAAGGTTCAGTGGACAGTTAGCTGTCAGAAGGCATTTGATGATCTCAAGCAGGCCATGTGCACTGCTCCCATCCTGCAAAGTCCTGACTACTCCAAGCAATTTATTGTCCAAACAGATGCATCTGAGTTGGGGGTAAGGGAAGTGTTGTCACAACTTAATGCAGAGGGTCAGGATCAACCAGTAGCTTTTATCAGCAGATGGTTAACCCCCAGAAAGAAACGTTGGTCAGCTATAGAGAGGGAAGCCTTTGCTGTGGTCTGACCCAGACTCTGTCCCCCTCTGCTTTCAGGTACTCTTCATCAAGAATCCACTCTTGGATTCCATCGGACACTTTTCTTCTTTCTTCTTTCCCGCAGTGGTATTTCTTTGAAGTCCTCCATTGAGATCGACGGCGTTTTCCGACACCACTTCAGCCCTATGCACAAGGCTTCCCTAGGATAGGTAAGTCTGGTACTACGGTATCCACGGGTGGGGTGGCTCTCCAACCTCCAATGATCCAAAGGGCTTTCTCGTAATCCACTGGGATGGGTCCTTAAACTTTAACTACAACCGCGACTCTCCCATAGAATTGAACGGCGCACGCGGTCGTGTTCCCACACTGCACCCGTCCCCAGTGGGGTCCCTACTTACTCACCTTGGGTGGTTCCTTGGGGTACCAGCAATTCTATATCCTCTAGAGACTATCTTGACTCAAGTCGTAGTTCTTATACCACTATTTTAGTATATGGTTTGGTCTCCCCCCTGGAGCCTACTGTGTATTAGTGCTACTTACGATTGTTTCTGTGCTACAGTATTGTGTGCTTTGTGTTTATCTGTGTGTAGCAGATACTGTGAGGTATTTAGAGTGTTATAATAATAAATACATATTTTTATAACTACTGTGTGGTTCTCCCTTCATTTAACAAATCAATAAGGTTGCATTCTGGTAAAACAAGCTGCTTAATATTCCTTCAAGACTAAGCCTGAAGGCTGCTCTCCACAGCTACCACTTATCTTTGACCTCTCAAATCACCATTAGGGTTGTTTGGACTGGTGCAAGGTGCCCACTTTAATTAGTGGACAGCATATACCAGGCCAACTTCTCACACACCACACATCCACCACTGTCGCAGTGGAGGACGATCCTTCTCCCACCTTGCCGCCAAATTCTGGAACGCCCTTCCTCCACCTTTGAAAGTCACCCACATTGGTGGACTTCAGGAAGGGACTCAAGACCTGGCTCTTCGACTGGGAGCCTCAGCCCAGCGCCTGAATACCCTCACAGGTGATAAGTCATGCTATATAAACACAGTTTGATCGATATTGATTAGTCTAACCTGCATTAGGCTGGAGGGGGGTTGTGTTGGAAATGTCCCTTTTTGCAGAGTTACCCCAAACATTTTGCCTTCCTCCTCCTCTTTTTCTGACTTCGTTTTTGCTGACTTTAGGGCTCTGAGCACTTTACCACTGCTGACCAGTGCTAAACTGCATGTGCTCTTAACTAAAATGTGATGACAATTGGTTATCTATGATTGGTATATCTGGTTCACTTATAAGTCCCTAGTAAAGTGGTATACCATATACGTAGGGCCTGTAAACCAAATTCTACTAGCAGGCCTGCAGCACGATTGTGCCACCCACAGAAGTAGCCTTTCAAACTTGACTCAGGCCTGCTACTGAAGGGCCAGTGGGCAGAGTTTACTGCCACTTCGACTTCCCATTTCAAACTACTTGCCAAGCCTTAAACTCCCCTTTTATTACATATCAGTTAGCCTTAAGGTAGGCCCTAGGTGACCCTAAGTGCAGGGGGCAGTGTAAGTAAAAGGTAGGACATGTACCTTTTTGTTTGACATGTCCTGGTAGTGCCAATGACCCAAGTTCGTTTTCACTACTGTGAAGCCTGCTCCTCTTATAGGTTAACATTGGGAACTCCTTAAATATCCTTTTTGAAGTGTAATTCCTGTTTGCAGAGGAGTAGCTGCTTTGTGTTTTATATCATTGGATTGGTAATGACAAATCCTCTTTAATGGTAAAATTGGATCTGATATTACTAGTTTAGAAATGTAACTTTTAGAAAGTGGGCATGTCACTACTCTTAGCGCTTTGTGTGCCTCACAGTCTATCTCCAACACACGTCTGGAGTAGAGTGACAGCTACATTTTGCACGTTTCCTATGGACAGCCGCAAACACAGAGCACTCAGCTGCATCTACATTCATCTGCATTCTGATGGGTCTTCTTGGGCAAGAAGGAGGGGAGGAGCTGATGCGTACACCTGAAGAGGTAGTGTCCTGTCCTCACACAAAACACTGATTTACACCGCACATATAGGCTGGCAGACAGGGCTGGGCTGAAAGGAGACTTGTGCGCCACAAAGGCCTTGCTTTGTAGTTACCCCCACTTCAAAGACACATTTGGGTTATGACCCCTCTCACTAGTTCACTTTGGGATGCTAAGGAGACTCTGCTAAGAAGAGAAGGAGTGCTACAGGAAGGACTGCCACTTTGCTACCTGCTCTGCTGTGTTGGCTTGCTGCCTCTGAGCTGGGTGGCAAGGACTGGGTCTGTTCTCTACAACCTTTTCCAACCTAAGTACCTCCAAGGGCTTGTTGGCTTGCCCCCGTTCAGGAAATATCAGGGCCAACAAAGATTTCATTTGCACAAACGACCGCTGCTAGGCTCTGCTAATCCAGAGTCTGACTCGGCTTGACTTGCCCTTAACCAGTCCTGGGCCTTTGCAGAGTGTCGGCAGCCTCTTTTGGGCATCCATACACATCAGCGCGGTGCACTAATCAAGAGCCGCCATGTCTGCCTGCTCGAACGCAGCCCATCCTGTTTGTTGACTTTGCCGAAGCTGCTACGACCGAAGGCAGTCCAGTTCGACCCGGCGCACTCTGCACGCATCAAGGAAAGACGGGTGTCTGCCCTCCGGGACTCCAATAACCGCATTGTATCCAGTAAGGGGAGACTCAGGCAAAATGGGTCCCAGTCCAGAGGCCGATGGCACCACTGCAATCCCCTGACAAAGGTACTGTGTACTCCAGAGCTTACGAGGTCCCTGCCGACAACCAGCGCTCTTACGGGCATTCCCGAACGGAGCAAGTAGATCAATCTCCCACATACTTGACATTGCATTTTAACTGTAATACTGTAGGAAGCATTGCTTCTCGCTGACCCTGGGAGAAACTCTGTTTCCTATCCACGGCATGGATCACTGTCATTTTATCAGGGTAACCATAAAGAACCTACTGAAAGCGCAAGGGCTCTTACAGCATTGTATATTCTTGAAGTATTCCAAACTTGAGATGCTTTTATTGGAATTCTTATTGTTTTATCTTGTTTCAAAGAGTAAGAGATACTATTTTAATACCTCATTGTGGAGTCTTTTTTGTGGGGTCTTATCTGTTACTGTATCCACGTATGCACAACTGCTTTACACATGTCCTCTTATGTTAAGCATGACTGCTCTATGCCAAGCTACCAAAGGGTGAGCACGGGCTGATTTAATTGTGTGCCTGACTTACCCGGACTAGAAATGCAGTCCCTACTTGGACAGGGTGCATACCTCTGCCAACTAGAGACCCGATCCTAACACCTCTCTATTGAATAATCTCTTACCTGAGATCATAAACACAAACCAAAGTGGATTTGAGGGGGGCACACAATTACACGATAACATTTAGGGTGGCTATCAAGGAACATACACCAGTGGTGTCGATTTCATTAGATGCAGAGAAAGCATTTGATCAGGTGGATTGGTTCTTCCTAAGGACAGTCCTGGAACAGATGAGGACCAGGCTCAAATACATAAAAATAGTCAGTCATGCCTACTTACTTTATTCCCAGAGCTAGAACTGCACTTAATGGTCAACTTCCACATGCATTTCGGTTGAACAGGAGAACTAGGCAGGTTTTCCCACGTCTCCTCTGATATTTGTACCAAACATTGAACGGATGCAGTCAGATCAAGGACCCCCATTTAATAATGGTATCCAATTTGTAGCACAAGAACATGAGATAATTATATAGGTGGACGGTGAGGCCACAATTTCGGATACAGTAAAGCAGCTGAGAGAATTTGAGGTAGAGGCAGGTTAAAAGATAAACAGAGAAAAACCTTAACCTGTCTCTTTCCTCAGATTTGGGGAAAACCATAAAAAAAGATTATCATTTTAGATGGGCTAATGTGCGCATGAAATATCTCTGATTTCTTCAGGGTTCATTTAAGCCAGGAGCTCACTGTACATCTCACCATCTGAAAGAATGAACGTAGTGAAATCGAATGTATTACCAACACTCCTCTTTCTTTTTCAGGCATTTCTAGTGCAGATTAATAATTTCTTTTATGAGCAAATGAAATCAAATGGTGTCTAAATTAATTAGATATTATGCCAGCCCCAGACTTCCATTACATCTACTTCAACAGTCGAGACAGTAGGGAGGGATGCATATGTATCTTGACTGCCTTGCAGTTCTAGATGGCAGCGGAATGATCCAGACAGGATTCAGATAAGATTTGGGTCCATGTGGACCATGCAATGACAGGTAGACACCTCTGGGACTTACTACGGCTAGACAAGAAGCAGAGACCTTAGAATGCCTACTTGAGCACACCATTCACATAGTGGCTATAAAGACGTGCTTAGAACTTTTTGTCCTCCGTGCACACCAATTCACTTGAATATTCTCCCATAGCTCTGACAGAAGACCCTTTTCAAAAATGGACAGATGAAAGGTTTCGTAAAATCTGAGAACTGTTTACGGGGCTGTAAACGAAGTCCTTTATGCAACATAAAACTGGATTCCTCCTAGATGAAAAAGAGATTCTGGTACGTCCACCTTAGACATTGGGTCTTACACTCAAAACTTATGCAAACAGCCACAACATATAAAACGTCATTTAAGATTCTAATTTTGGAACTGGTGGGTGTTGGACTTGGCCCTTTTTCCCTGAATTTTTCGCTTTTGTGGGAATAAACATGTCATGTTGATGAATCTGAAATGCAAATGTTAAATACTGCGCAATGGTGTACGCAGGTTTATTTTGACCACTGTGTAAATGTTACTTTCAAAATGAACGCCATTCCTGGTTGCACATGTGCCGCCTGTCTGAGGTGAGTTGGCGGTCTAGCTGTCTGCTTCCCACCCCCAGCTTTTGGAGGGAAGCCTGGCACCCAGGGTGCTCTACACTTCCCCCTAAACCAGTTGGGACCGGTTCCCCAGGGAACCTTCCAGAAGCTTCCAGCCCTTTCTGGTAGGTGGGGTGAGGAGGGCTGTGCCTCCATGTGCTCAGACTGAGCGTGGACCTGAATGAGAGGGGACACTCTGCCAGGAGGTACCGCCACATTGGGCCTGTGTGCTGGCCCCTGTGCCCATCTGCACCCCTCCGCTGTCCACAGGGCCAGTGAGAGCCCTTTACTGGAGTGAAGACTGCTGTGTCAGGAGGAGTGCCACTTTATGGGAGATGACTGCTTCTGATTTAACTTTTGTATCGTGCATGCACCCCTTGTCATCCCGGAGACAGATGCCAGTCCTCCTGTGTTTTCGCAGGGTATCCTTATGCATCCTGGAAGTTGAAGTCTTGCTTTGCTCCCATTGCAATAATTATGGCAATTTGTCTTACAACAATTATTTAGGCCTGGAAAAAGTACCTGTGATGACATGGCAACAGTAACAAATACGCACAATATACACATACACTGACACACATGCAAATATGCAGACAGCAACTAATCTGCATATTCTGGCAGTCACACCGAAAGTCACCCACATATACCACCCGACATCCAGTCACAAATACTGAGAGATGTGTTATCATATGTTGGTTGCATGTGTAGTAGCACTTTTTGATGCTTTAAGCCCAGCTCAAACCACTGGATATGAGAGGAGTGGATAAGGCACATAGTGGGAACCTAGGAAGTCGTAAAGGAAAATAGGCTGTAGGAGAGCAGGAGAGGATGTATAAATAAGGGGGAGCAAACAGTGTGACAAATTGTGGCCTTATTTAGAATCAGGAACTGATCCCTGTTGGACAGCTACCACGATAAACCAGGGAGCCTGGCGCACACAGCCCCACACAAAATAGATACAGTGAAACAGCACATATGATTGGTAAAAATGCTTCCTCAAGCCTTGGCCTCTTGATATGGAAATCACGTCTATTTGGGACAGGAATGGAGTACATTCATTTTCTACATACTTGCATATGACACAATGTTTACCCGATTGCTCTACACGTCAAATACCGACCATACAATCCTGAACTTTACCTTTACAAATTATTAACAAATGCATTGGCCAACTGAAGAAAACGACGATTACAAATCCCAGAATGCACTGCTTTGTTAAATGAAAGCCCAATACCACAAATATGATGCTTGGCATACATGGAGCAAGCCAGCTAAAAATATACTTAAAAAGGTCTTGACTTTTTACAACAAAATTGCTACAGATTCATTTGAAATATTATTGTGCAAAAAAATGAATTACAAGAGCTCTTATTTTCATCTGACTTCTACTGTAATGAAAACGTGTTACTTTGCTTATTTTCTCTAGTTGTGCCGTCTCCAGCTTCTAGAACTAATGAAGAACGAACTTTTTTTTACTTTGAAGATTGTTTTGTCTGAAGGCGAATTATAAACAGTCATCCTAAGCAAGACGAGGGAAGACTAACACGAGAAAACAAAATCAAGCATACTTTCTTCTGAAACAACTAACTCCCATTACAAAAACAAATAGGATTTGTTGTTGCCATTATCCACCTAAATGTATTACGCTATGAACTGGTTTCATCCACAAAAGCAAGCAACAGTGTTGTGAATGTGAGGTTGGTAGTGAATTGGGTTTATAGGGAAACTCCCACACACAAAAGTTTCTTTTATTTTCTGCGTCTTTTTAACTGTGTGAGGTCGACAGGGTGAGGGCTTACTTTTGAAGTTGGGTTGTGAACAGTTGCGGTCTGCTTTTCCTCCACAGAAATGCCTCTGTACTATCTAATGTTTTGGTGATGGGCCGCTGAAGGGGACATAAAAACTTGCATAGTCACTGCAGTCTAGTCAAAGTTGGGGACAGCATGTCCTATCTGGGGACGGAATCAGAGTGATGAGAGATAGCCTTAGAGGAATGAAGAAGGTCCTGTGGAAAAGATGGCTTTGAACAGCAAATGATTGCTACCAACCATAAGAAGACCGTAACTCCATATTAAGTCAACAAAAAGTTCCAAAATCCAACAGAGTAGTTAAACCTTTTCACCATTCAACCAATAATATCCATCCTATATCCGTTACAATAAAAAAAAATGGCATTAGCTACATAGTGACACATTTAAAGAAGTTATTAGTCCCACTACCAATTTGTACTGTTGGGCAGTCTGTTGCTTACTAGGAAGGATAGTAAAAGCCTTTTCAAGTTTTGCCTCAGTTAACGAACTGTCTCATTAGTAGCTGCAAATGTCCCCTCCAGTTCAGAAACGGATGCCCATCGATGGAGGTTGGCAAAGCGCATTCTACCAACTCCTGTTTTTCGGTGTCTTAGTAATAAGCAGAAAGCTTTAATTTTTAAAGTTATCAATCAAGCAGCAATTGGTCACAGACTGTGAAAGGAACTCTCAAAATACAAGAACTGGCAAAAACATCAAAACAAAATTTTATTTAATTTTGTAACATTTTATAAAGATAACAGTGCTAGCTACAATTATCACAGTTTAATAGCACACATGTCACAAACAGAACACCACAAAAACTTGTAAGAATTTAAGAACATTTTCATCACTCTGTTTACGTGATTGTCATATCTAGACTAAAACACCAGAATACTAACACCCCAGAAAAATAATTCACTATAAAACAGTGATAGGATTTTCTTTTCATAAAATATATATCATTCAAACTGATCTACATTTTGTATATTATAAAACTCTCCCACAAATGGGTCTTCAAACATACATACTTCATCTGAATTACCTCACGGTTAAGGATCATTTCTAAAGATTTACAATAACTTCACAGTATTGCTTTGCAGAAAACTTGAATCCAGTGTTAATAGCTAAGAGCAGCACTAGGCTTCATTTTATTTTGAACTTATCAGTGCTTTAAGTGGGAAGTTGTTGCTGCTTCTTTCATTTCAAAAGGAATACTGGCACTTCTTAGCTCTTCTGCAATACTTTTGACAGGACCGTGCAAGCGCACCTCAGAAGAAAGCAGGTAGTGCAAGACAAGACCAGCACATTATTTTTCCTTCTCCATCAACGGGAAGTACAAAAAACAGCACCATGTACATATGGGACAATAATCAACTGGCAGCGGTTGAAAGTTCACAAACAACATTTGCACAGGTTTATGAAATCAAAGATAACTGTGCAACTGCCAAACTAAGTGCAAAAATCTTTACTCTTAAAATCCTAAAGTAACAAGGAACTAAATAAATGAATATTGACAGTCCAATAAAAGATTAGCATGGCATTAGCATAGAAGATGACATTTGCTGTTGTTCAAGGGCTTGAATAAATATGCTTGTTCTGTAATTGTGACTTTGTGGCAACTTACGCCCGACTTCCAAGAAGCAAGATGCACTTACGGAAAAAGCCTTATGAATTTGGCTTCAAATTACTGCAGGGAACGAAAATGAGTGCTAAATTACATTTGCCAAGAGAAAATAAGTAAAAATTCGGATACTCCTTTCGCTTACGGTTTGAAGAAATTATCTCAGGGAACATGTAAATTTAGGAATGGAGCAAAACATGAAAGTCAAAGGAGTGTCAATAAAGTCGTGAAATATAAACAGAAAAAAATGTAAGTACTTCAAGAAAAAAAAGTATTAGCCTTTATTTTAAGAAACGTCAATGCACATTTTCTGAGATTTGAATTCAAGTGTAAATTAACGTCATGAGAGAGGATCCAGAAACATTAATTATGTGACTTCAAATACAAAATCTAATAAATAATTTATCAAGTGTCATCAGGAAAAATAAAAATAACTTAAGTTTAGTAGATTTTGACCTCAGTGCTATTTTTTTAAATCACTGCAAAAAATAATATTAATATTCAGTAGGTAGAACAGTACAAACACATAAAAAGGCAAATGTGAAATACAATGAAAAATGTACCATTTGAATGTACCAGCCCCATCTTAGTATTGTACTCATATAAAGAAACTTAGACTGCAATACTCTATAAATAAAAATTGTACGAAATCGTTTTTTTACATTACACATACATTCGAAGGAAAAAGCAGGAAAATCTAATTAAAGGCATTTTGTTTTGCCCAAAAAATTAGGTTGAATGGCGTTTGGAGAAAAAAGTACCATAAACGATAAATACCCTATGCATACTGCAATTGTAAATGTTCAAATATACTGTCACAGTAGTAGTGCTTCTTTAATACATTGTATGAGCAAATACAGATGGTTTCCTCTTTTGAAACCCTATAATATCTAGAAAGAGGATGTCTTAGATTCATTTAATGAATAATTATACATTTTAGAACATTCCTTGACTGTGAACCCATCTCAATGAATGCTCCGGTCAAAGAAGTAATATCACATTTTTGTGAAGTATTAAACTTCCTTTTACTTAGGGTAGGTGTAAAGACAGATGGACAGCATATTGATGATTTGATCTATGCAGTGGCAAGTTTCTCCTTGGGTTGAAGAGGAACATTTACATCGCTGAATATGTGAAACCAACTTGTGAATCTAGACGTCTAGTGGGGTATTCAGCAATATGCAGGCCACAAGTCACAGCACTTAAAACCCAACACTCAGAAATGTTTCTTCTGCATAACAGCCTATTAGAACACAGGCGAGGTCAATATATTTTTGCTATTCCAAACAGTGTAACAAATGCAACATAGTACAAATGCATGAGCAAATAACTTTTTTTTGCAAATGCATGATTTGACTGAGTTAATTGAAAAACACACACCAAGTGTTGGTTACTGGTAAAAGGTTTAAACAAAAAGTTATTGACTTCATATCTAGTGTGAATGATTGGGTCGATACTCCAGAAATTTAGCACTTTTCCAGAAATAAGTGACAAAGGTTGACACAACAAATTAGGAAATACTAAATGAAAAAAATAATTAAATGTAATCAACGTGTCTCCATTTTACCCGTAGTCATTTGCATTGAGTAAAATACCCACAAATCTGGAATAGCCACAGCTTTAGAATAAAGATATTGATAGAAAAAAACTATAAGCATATATCCACTCAAACGGGTTAGCTTTGCGTTGCTGGTAAAACAATGCAGTGCACATCCTTTTTAATTGTGAAAAGTTATAGAGAATCTAACTTTCTCTCTAGTGAAACATAAAAAACGCCTTAACTCATATTCTTCTTGTATTTTTTCACCTCCACCGCACTGCAAATGCTTTTCATAGCAAAGCCCTTACCAGACTTTTGACTACACCACACAAGAAGTTCTTAAAGATTAAATAAGAATAGTTTGAGCTGTGTATCTGCTCAGACACCAGCAATTACAGCAGCATTCATCAGAAACATCACCAAGCCACACCCAGAGGATCAACATCATTTTCAATAGAACAAGAAGTTAAACGGTAAATAAATTATACTTTAGGGCAACTTACTTATGTGCCACCATGCAACTGCTACTAGAGATGTAAAACAACTAACTTAAATGCCCTGCATGACTGCAGTTCTTGAACTATTAGAGTTACAATCCAATTTATTATAAACGGCCTTCTTTTTTTAGGAAGTATCTTGAAATTGCTTGTGACAGTGGACCAACTGTGTGATCACATTTTGTGCAAACATTTTAGCACATCTTTGCTTCAGCCTGACTGATTATGCATACAATATTACCTTGAAAATCTGACAAATGCAGAAGGCTAACCTTATTTGGTGTGTTGCATCATCTGAGCATAACACCTAGCGTACTGCGGTTCCGGGTTTCACTGCAAGTTTCCAGAAAACCCATGAAAGAAACAATCTCTCTCACTGAATAAAGCTCTGGGAGTGGCACTGTTACCACTGTGGGTTTTCGGAAAATTTCAATAAGGATTTCAAATCTTCGGTTTGTGTGCCAAAAATCTAGCTGTTGTGCTCCACTACTGACACACATGGTCATTAGCATTGTGTGGGGTGCTGTAGGCCAAACTGCATAAGTACTGCACCTATGAGACTCAATACTGTAAAACTGGGACTAGTAATCATTCAGGAACTTAACTCGAAGGCAACTAGATGGTGAAGGTCTCTACCACAAAGTCTATGTCAACCGGTACCTTTACCTCACACTTGACCATATTTTAACGCTCCTCTACAACTGGTCAACTCAAGTATGTGGATACTATGATACCAAACCTTGTTGTTCAGCTACCAAAGGGAACTCGCTGTACTCAATATTCAGCTGTTTATTTTTCATCCCCTGTGACTCAACGTCATCATGCAGCTTCCATCATGCGGCGGGCAGCCCTTTTTTTCAGCGCTACTCAAAGAATCAAGGCAATTACCCAGAGACTTATTCAATACCTTTAACCATTTGCACTTCATATGTTGTGAATACAGAATTACATGGAGGAGGGCTGCAAGTGCAGTACAGTCACAGGGGACATCTTTCCCTACAGGACTGCAAGTACAGTACAGTCACCAGGGACATCTTTGACTAAATTTGCATTCGTTGGACAACACAGCCACCACAGAGGTTTGAATGATTTTATACCAGGTGAAAGCAATTCAGCCACACCAGGCATTTTAGCTCACATCACTTTGTAGTTCTGTTACTCATATATACTTTTGACATTATAAATACAGTGCTACTAGTACCAGAATAAGATGGGATGGGAGCTAAAAAGCCAGGCATGCCCGATAGTGTCACACCCGAGTTAGCCATAACCTTTAGGCTATGTAGACAGGTATTAAGGAAATCAGACTGCCCCCAGAGAATTCTAGATGGCATGCAACATCTACACATATCAGATTAACCATAATAACCACACACCTGCGGAAGTCTGAAACTACATATGTCCATTGCTCCAGCCCACTGGAAGTAAGTGCCAATATAGATTTTTTTTTACTGAAAAGGCATAGTTTACAATTGTGGAGACATTGTAATTATACTTTGAACTCTGAATATCAGAAACAATCAGATATTGCCTTTTTGAAACATGAAGTAACTATCATTATTCCATCGCAAGGGATTTGACCAGGCCACAGTGGAACTTGCGGATGTGCCTATACAGGTCCCCAGACTGTGTGAAGCGCCTCTCGCACCACTTACAGCCATGAGGCTTCTCCCGCGTGTGCACCACAGCGTGTCGGCTGAGGTTGTGAGAATACTGGAAGCTCTTTCCACACTGCAAGCATGTGTAGGGCTTCTCCCCCGAGTGAGTCCGCTCATGCCTCTTCAGAGTGTACATGCAAGAGAAGGTCTTTCCGCAGATGGTGCAGGTGGGCACTGCACCATCGGGGGACAGTTTGGGCCTTGTGCCATCCCTGTCCCTAAAGTGGGAGCTCAAGTGCAGCTGGAGGATGTGTGGGCTTGGGAACACTTTGCTACACAGGGGGCAGACACATATGTGCCCTGGGGGTACCAGCACAGCAGAAGAGATGTCTGAGCAGTCGAGGTCGTCTTCACTGTCCGGTCTGTCATGATCCAGGTCCTCTTCCCTCACATGAGGGAGTCCGTTCCCCGCGAACATGTGCCCCAGACCGGTGATCAGGCTGCTGGCTGTGGTCCCCAAGTGTTGAACCTCTGGGCTCCTGACCCCACCTTCCTCATCATCTGTCAGCATGTCCTGCTCATTTTTCACAAGTGGCTCAGTGCCCTGATGGTGTGCATCAGGCGCCAGCTGTCCAGGGCCCCGGGAGGGGTTAAAGAGATCCCTCTCTGACACAGGCTTGAAAGACAAATCCAGAACACAGTCCACCTCTGAGACCACCGTCTGCCCCGGTGGCCCCTCGGTCAACTGTCTTTCCTGGCAGACCTCGCTACCCTTTATCCTTCCAGCTGTTTCCGGGCCTGATGCCACCTCTTGGGACACAGCTCTCACTTCCCCCGGCTCAGAGGTCCAACTGACCTTCTCAGGGTATACTGGCACATCACACTGGGTAAGGCTGGATTTTTTCCTGTCCCCAGGGTCCCCCTCGTGCCTCGCAGTGTATGGAGAGTCTGCGCCTAAGCGGCCCTCCCTGTCCTTCATGCGACCCTTGCACACCTTCACCACGTCGTACATGTGCAGGTAGCTGGCGGCGGCCAGCACGTCTTCGGCCGGCAGCCGACCCAGCTCCAGGCGGCCCTCGTACATGAACTGCAGCAGCAGGCCGAAGGCGGCGGCCGTGACGATGTCGCTGTTGAGGTGCACCGTGTCCCGGGCGGCGGTGCCCGGCTGCTCGCGGTAGAAGAGGTGGAAGTACATGCTGCAGGAAGCCAACACGGCCCTGTGCGCCCTGAAGCGGGCTTCGCCCACCAGCACGGTGCAGTCGCACAGGAAGCCCTGCAGACGCTGCTGGCTCAGGCACTGTAGCAGGCGACGGCCGTGCTCCGGGAACTCCATCCCTTCCGCATGCCCTGAAAAAAAACAAAAAACAGGACACATTAGAAGCACACTACGAACCGCAGCCCCGGCAACGCGGAACAAGAAACAACTTTTTCCAAGTATGCACCAATAACTTTTACAGTTTCACATTGTGCCGCCTGTTTGTAATTGTTAATGAGCCCTGCCATCGCTCGACACCTGCCGGGAACAGGAAAAACTAGATTTTTGAGTCAACAGAAGCGTCTAAGGAAGGGGGACACTTCAAAAAGCTTTGTTAATTACGCTCTTCTTGAAGATAAAAAAAAAAAACACACACACAGGAGTGACGAAGTAGTTATGGAAACCGCTGGCAACCAAACACTATGTTTAAAATTGTTTACTGTCTTGTGTCACTCCCCCTCAACATTTCCAAAGTAAAAAGCAAATTCGCATTACATATAAAGCCTCATACAATGTTTATATATACGCTTCTAATTAATGACCCACTTCGCTACCAATATGATCAAAAATATACTCTTTAAATTGTATTGTTAGGGTTTCAGTATCCACAAATGACCCGCCTCATTATTCAAATAAAAAAAAATACAACGGAACAAAAGTTTAACTTGAAATCCAATTGGATCCCATTCCCAAGTCGCCGGTACAAACTAAATTTCCCCTTGCGCTTTTAAAGAAAAAAACATCGGACAAACAAACCGAAATCATGTTTGTGAGCGGGCGCTAAATGCGCCCTGACATCTGTATTAACCCGGCACAGATTAACCATTGTACGCATGCAGACACAAGGGCACCATGGAGATGAATAAAGCAGCAACACGCATCCAGTCCCACAACTTCCTCAGAGAATGCACGCCAGCTCCACTGCGAAAGAGGGGGCGGGGGCTCTCACGGTTTTTAAGCACCAATGTGGGGACGCAGCAAGTTTTCCTTAAAAATAATCATGATTCCACACTAAGTAAACATGTAGTCAATCTCCCTACTTCTGCCCCGCGACGTGTTTGCTGTTAAAGCCCTAAAAAAGTTCGCATGGCCGAAGGCAGCTGACTGCGACACAGCTGCCCCACAGCAGGTGCATTGTTCCCCAGAGCTTACCTCCCCAGAGGCTGTGCGTGCTCCTGGAATAACCCCCGGGCAGACCTGGGGTGGCCGGAGCCTGGACTCTGGAGATGTGAACAGGGAGGGAAGAATAGCAAGTGTGTGAGTGAGAGCGCGAGGGGGGTGCGGGGAGGAAGGCAGTGCTCGGTTTGCTAATTACACTGCAAGCTGGAGAGTCAGCTGCTCTTATTTCACTGCGATGGAAATGCTACCTCCAGCTGTGCTCCTTTTTAATGCCATATGTTCATCCAAATCGAGCTACCAGCCGACCACAGCTTGCTGCCTTTTTAAAGTTCCAGCAGCCCCATTTATAGCCATCAGCCGAACGCCCCCCCCCACCCCCACTTTAAACAGTGCTACTGAAAACATGACATGCTCCTACCTATCAAAAGGGGGAATTTAAGGTTGGGGCATGTGCAGCCCTTACAGTGGTCATTTTGAGGCTACCTGAAGATTAAGATCTCAAGCAGATTACACTGGCGCGTGAGTTCCCCACCCTCCAGCGCTAGGCAGATTTGCTCTTTCCTCTCTGTTCTAAAGTTTAAGGAAATAAAGGGCTGCTCGCGTACTCGTATCTCCAAACCCCCGGGCACGTTATGCACGAAGAATTTAAATTAGAACTAAATATGCTCGGGTTTTAACTGTGTGATTAATAGAAATACCTGATATTATTTTTAAAATTAAGGCAGTAAAGTAAAATGGTAGTAAAAAAGTAAGGCAGAATTTTCCATAAAGTCCCGTATAAAAAGTCCAAGTAGTGATAGCATACGATGTTTGCAGCTGCTCTCTACACGCTGACATGCTCCTTTTGTTTTGCGCTTGGGAGGGGGTGAAATGGCTGGCAAAGCAACACGGAGTTAAAGCAACAGAAACTTGTCTCTTTCAGGAAATAATGAGAAAGTGAGTTCCGGCTCAGTGCAGGGAACAGGGTGAAGCAAGGTACTTACAAGTTGAGGGAGAATGTGCCCGAGGGGCCCAGGGGGGCTCGCACCCGCCGGGGGAGCGCGGCTGCTCCTTCATGGGCTCCCAGATGTGGCTGCGGCCGGAGCCCTCCGCTGTCTGCAGGGTTGCCGTCTGTTACTGGCCGCCTAGCAGCAGCGGTCTTGTGTTGTGGAGCAGGTTGTTAACGAGTCCGGTCTCGCGATGCTTCGCCCCCTCCTCCTCCTCCTCTCCCTCATCAGGAGTGCTCACCCCTCCCTCCTCCTTCACCTCTTCGCTCCTCAACGCGCCTGTGTGCAGCGGCGGCCCAGGCAGGGGTCACCCGCCGTGCACCTGCCACAGAGGAGCTTCCGCGGACCAACCCTCTGACTTGTCACGGGCCCTAAAAAGTTGTGAGTGTAGGGGCGCTGTCACAGACCTGCAGATGGGGGGCGTGCAAGGCATGGGCAGAGAGCGCATTGCCCCACCCAAGTTTTTGGGGAGGGGGACGGGCGGTAGCTGCTATGACAATCTGACCACAGAAGAGGTGGGGCACAGCTGCTGCCCTCGCCCCGCCCGCACTACTTGCTGCAGACCAGGCAAGACGTCGGCAGCAGCTGTCCCTGCAGCAGCTGTGGCCCACCTTATGCTCGGCGTGCGCTTCTGCCCGGCTTGAAAGGAGCCGCCCGAGAGCACGGTGGTCTCCCCGACTCTATCTTTGGCACCCAGAAGATAAAGCAGCCGCCAGAATTAGAAAGAGAAGTGCCAGTTTCGTGTCTTCACTAGGGGTGCACAAAGCTGCTCGTGCGGAATCCTCAGCCCCTCTGTTTCTGGCGTCCCCCTCCCCCCCCCCCCCCCCTTACAAGGCATCGCGCCTAATAGTATAATTATTTGCTAAAAGGAACGTGTCCCTCATGTAATTCATAAACAATCCCACTTGAACCAGCGGGTGACAGATGTCCACTAAGTTTAAACGAGAGCCTTCCCATGCACATGCAGTGCACCATTCCCAAACTAATCAACACGCACAGCACTGCAGAAATATAGGAGTTGTGAACATAAGTACTGCAAACCAAGACAATTCTAGGCACTTTTCTGGTTGAATGAACTGGGTCGCAAAAGAAGAAACTTTGCACTTAAATAATATCTATATTTTTATCGGAAAGATACATTATTGGTTTCCACTTGCATTATAGAGAGAAGGGATTTCCCCTTTGTTAGTCTTGGACTTTGAAACCGCTCCTGCTTGGTATGGTCTTGAAACATTTAATAGGATTTTTTAGAACAACTGCAGTGTCACGCATGACAAATAGAGACAGCTCTTGGACAATTGTTCTGTAGCCTGCGGTTATAGTGCCAGATCATGGAAATAGTGTCCTTGTCATAAGCAAGTATATGGAAAGCTATAATGCCATATTACATAACCACATATAACAAAACAACAGTGTCTCAACCAGTAATCATTAGCAAAGGCAATTACAAAGAGTGTATAAATCACTAGAAGGAGGAGAAGGGAGACCATGAACAGGTTTCATAGAGTATAAAGTGTTATTTGTAAGTAGTTGTATCAGCACTACAGTACAATTTTTCATAAAGTAACCATAACAACCAAGTGTGCACTGAACGTGCTAGTGATGGTGAACGGCGCAGTGACACAGGTGTGAGGAAACAGCGTGAACGTCGAAAAAACAGTAAAAGCAAGTCGTTCTGTGGTCAATGATACAAAGCAAATATATACAAGGTAAGTATTACGATTTAGATTGAGTTGATTGACCACATAAACGCCACGGTTTGCGCTGAATAGTAGGCCCATGGCACCACTATATCTATGTTTTAGTACCCAATAGGAATAAAGTGCGTGGCACTTTCTTTATTTGTAATGAGGCACGTGGCACCCTTGTTAAAATTGTGGCCGCAAGACAAACATGTTGTGGTCCCTAACAAGTTAAGTCGAGCGAGACAGCGCTAGCCAGTATCAATGAGAGTTGAAATTTGAAAAGGGCCACTTTTATAAGCCAGGTACGCACTCACATTAAGAATCCACCCTAGCAAAAGCCTTTCAGATTATATACCTCTCTAAACATTGACATATACCTAACCCACGCTCCTCTCCACTTTTAAACACACCAACACTTTTGCCTTAACATCCCAAACCGCAACTCCCAAAACTCGCTCCAATATGCCTACCTAAATCACCTCCCTGGCCAACATCTACTCACCCAAGTTCTGATTACTTCTGCCTTAGAGACTTCAAACTCCTCATCCGTGCACATTATCCCTACCTCATACTGATCCACCCACCACAAGCAAGATCAATCATCAATCCATACTAGATACAAATCTTTGTTAATTCCTGGTGCATTCTTTGCTATGGACATAAAATTATACTGCATGCATCCCAGAACAAAGAACCTCAACAGCCTCAGAACTCCCAAATCCTTAGCCAACTACCTGTTGACAGTCTTTACTAGTGA
Source organism: Calotriton arnoldi (assembly GCA_963921515.1). NCBI lineage: Eukaryota > Metazoa > Chordata > Amphibia > Caudata > Salamandridae > Calotriton > Calotriton arnoldi. Next base: position 3,609,116 of record CAWUFW010000554.1, on the reverse strand, counting down.
CATGTTATCCACATTGAAGATGGCCTTCTTGATGCTAAAATGGCTGTCCCAAAGTACCAATGTCACCATTAAAGAAAAGAACTCTAGGAAGGCAATCTTGCACCCTACTTGCTTCCAAAAATCCAGGCGCTGCTCAGCATACCACATTTCCTACTAAAATACACCAAAGCCAACACCTTCTGCTGCATTTGAGAACATCTGGATGCTCCATTTGGCTTCATCGCCCAAACCTTATAAGGTCACTCAATTAAAATGTTTCAGAAAAATCATCAATACTTGTCTGTCCATCCTGATCCCAGCTGACAGCCTCATCCTGTGATGGGGTAGAAAATTCCATCAATAACAACAAGAGGGGTGACAGGGACCTAGTAAAAGTTCCAGAACCCTTGCTCACAAGAACAACTATGAAAATAATAATGGGGTATCTGTTCCTGTGATACTGTATCTCAGGTCAGATATGGGGTAGAAGGGGTCTGTCTTAGGAAGCATTGCCCTAACACACCCGTGAGGGTGTCATGCTTCATCATCGGGCTTAGCTCCTTGTGGGGTCTGCACTGCACTACCCCACTGGCCCTGCGAGAGAGCTCTTTTGCTTGTACTTGTGACCGTCATGCCACACATTTTTTTTAGATGACATCACCTTCAGACGAGAATGGTCTAAGATAGTATAAAAGTGCACCCACGACTGGTTGGTCCTGATTATCAACACCTTTCAGACGCACTATTGATCAGGATTACTATCGCGAAGAATGCACTGAAAGCAGGTATCAGTGTATCAACATTCAAGACCCGGTTGGCAGAGATCAACGAAGAATTGAACGAACATAAGGACTACCTTACTCAACAGAAAATTACCAAATACAGAAGAATGTCAAAAGATTAGACAGGGAAAGGATATATCCCTACACTAAAGAAGAATTCCACGCACCGATGGGAGAAACATCATCTGATGAAGGTTAATCTACCTCTCATAGGAAGACCGGCTCATTTAGCAGCACATCAAGCAACGACAGCTGGGGCAGTTGTAACAATCGACGAGGTAACCAACCCCTTTTTCTCCTCACTACTCTAGGACCACCTTCCATGGGAATCATTACAAGGGCACTTACCCAGGGCAGCCACCAATGTGCCACTCAATGTACCAGATGCCGCCGCAACCACACTTTCCCATGTCCCAACAACAATTTACTCAACTCCCTTATTTCAACAGAGGGCGGGGCAGAGGAAGAGGCAGAAGAAGAAACAACAAGAGAGTACAGTGGCTAGAATCGGAACCCCAGATGCGACTCAGAAGCCACACGATGACGACAAAAAACTAGTTGTCAACTTATCTTCCCGCTTTCTTACTGGAGTGGAGACTACAGTTCTAGAAAAAGGCCTAGGTTTTGTCCCCACCCCAAAAGAAGATCTTTTTCGACTAAATACAGAACTACAACATTTTTTTCGCAAAATTCGCCTACGGGATTTCTTACAAGAAATACCCTTCCAGGACCTAGAGGATTCTGGCCTACGCAATCCACCCAGGTTTACACCCACTACAGCATTGATGCCCAGTGAGATCTCTACTTTAAAAAAAGCAGTACTCCAAGATGTAGGCAAGATTACCCCCCATGTGCCTTTCAATAACCTATCCAATCGGGAAATAAACAGCATACGCAATATCACAGAATACCCCTCTGTTATAATAAAACCAGCTAATAAGTGTGCTGCTATTGTACTCCAAGACATCGTGCTTTATGACCAAGAATGCCTGCAACAACTTTCCAACAAGCAGTACTACTGTCCCATAGACACAGACCCGACAACAAGGTTGACAACCAAGATTAAATATCTTGTCAGTGAAGCAGAGACAGAAGGCAGGATATCCAAGAATGAGGCTGATTTCCTGGTTGTTGGACTTGGCCCTTTTTGCAGGGTCATCCCTGAACTTTTCTGCCTTCCTCCTGTATTTTTTCTGACCTGTTTTTGTTGGTTTTATGACTCTGGGCACTTTACCACTGCTGATCAGTGCTAAAGTGCATATGCTCTCCCTATGGTAAATTGATGTATGGATTAGTGACTCCATGATTGGCTGGTTTGGTTTACTTGTCAGACCCTAGTACAGTGCACTGTGTGTGCCCAGGGCTTGTAAAACAAATGCTGCTGGTGGGCTTGCAGCACTGGTTGTGCCACCCACAGAAGCAGCCTGTAAAGTTTGTCTCAGGCCTGCCATTGCAGAGCCTGTGTGCAGTATAGTACTGCCATGTTGACTGGGCAAGTGCACCCACTTGCCAGTCCCTAAACCTTCCCTTTTCTTCATATCAGACACCCCTATGGTAGGCCCAAGGGCAGGGTGCATTGTAAGGATAAGGTAGGACATGCCCTGGTGTGTGTGGCATGTCCTAATAGTGAATTGCAGTCATTTTCGTTTTTCACTATTGCAAGGCTACCTGTTCCCCATAGGCCAGAATGGGCAGTTTGATTATAACATCTTATAATCCTAACTGACCCAGGGAACATGGTAGAAAAACGAACTCAGAATGATAAAATACATATTTTAGTGAAGTTGGTTTTAACATTCTGTGTTTGAAAATACCACTTTTAGAAAGTAGGTATTTTCTTGCCTAACTATCCAATCCTGCCTCTGCTAGGTTGTGTATTCCTTGTCTGGAGTTTGAGTGACAGGGGCTGGGGGATTCCAGGAGGAAGGGTGAGTCAGCACAGGGCTGAATAGAGAGATCTCCATGTAGAGTGGTGGGAGGAGTTGCACCTGGGACCTGAATAGGGCTGTGCCTTCCCTCCACAATGCTGGCTCCACCTCCTGCGGTGTGTCTGATGTCCCTGGCCTACACTGTCAAAGGAAAGAAGGAGTTCTGTAAACAAAGTGCTCCAGGACTGACCAGAACTGGTTTGGACTAGGCAAAGGCCTCTCTGCCTTCAGAGAACAAAGAGTATAAAAGGGGGACCCAGACCCCAGAACTTTAGATCACTTCTGGAACAAACAAGACAAACCTTTGCTGAGGAAAGGAACCAGAGAAGCTGAAGGAGGAGACTATCCCTATGCTGTGTGCTGTTGGAGGGATTGGCCTGCAGTGGTTGCCTGATTTCCAAAGAAAGGAGAAAGGAACTTTGTGCTACTTTCATCTTGCAGAACATCTCCAAGGGCTTGAAGATTGAGCTTGCCTCCTGCTGAAGTCTCAGGGACAAAAGACTTCACCAACCAGCTCCCCTGAATTCCCTTGCTGGGAATTTGAAGTGCCTGCTGTTGTGTTGGGCCTGAGAGACTACGTGTCACTGGGAGCTGGAAGCGCGACTCAAGAGGGAGAAGCGTGTCGCCGCCGCAGCCGCTGTCGTTGCATCGCCGAGAAAGCGTGCCGCCGCTGTCGCCATCGCATCGCCGAAGCGCCTCGCATCACCGTAGAAGAGTGTTGCCGTCGCAGCAGACGCAGGGCCTGTCGCGGCTCAGAAGATTCACTGAGTCGCCGAACAGCCGTCGGGCGTGCACGCATCGCCCCCTGAGTGTCGCACCAAGAGAAAAGACGCCATCTTGTTTCATTGCGCCGGATCGTCATCGCATCACGGCGTTGCTGGTCGCATCGCCACAGAAGCGCAGTAAGAAACCGATGCATCACCTCCCCACGCGGTGAAGAACTGACGCATCACCTCCTCTCCGGTAAGGAACCAACGCATCACCGTCCCCTACGCAGCAGTAGGGAACTGACGCATCACCTCCCCCGAAGCAAGAAACCGACGCATCACCGTTCTTGCGTGTAAGGAACCGACGCATCACCTTCCCTGCAACTCTTTTGTTTGTATCGCGTTACGCATCCAAAGGTACATTGAACATTGAGTGTCGCATTTACCATCTTTATTGAACTGAGCTATTTTCTACCAATTGAACAGTCATATTTTTCATAGTGTATTGTGGATTTTTGTCGTTTTGGGTCTTGTGATAAGTCTATATAAAAATACTTATTTTTATACTACAACCTGTGTGGTGTCCATCTGTAGTGTTGTCACTGGGTTACTGTATGTGTTCACAAATGCTTTACACACTGCCTCTGAGATAAGCCTGCCTGCTCGTGCCAAGCTACCAAGGGGGTGAGCAGGGGTTATTTTAGTAGTGTATCCCCCTTACCCTGACTAGAAGCAAGGGTCCCTATTTGGACAAAGGTACCTACCTCTGCCAACTAGAGACCCCCAGTTCTAACACTGGTCAACTCCAAACCTGTAACTCCATACTTCTACACTCTGCCCAAGATCCACAAAGAGACCCAACCACCACCTGGGAGACCGATTGTATATGGCATCAATTCCCTCCTCAAGCCCTTAAGCAAATTCTGTGATTACTTCCTCAGACCAGTGATGATGAGGGCACCCACAGATCTAAAAGACGCCACAGATGTACTTAATCTATTGCGGAACCTCATCCAACAGGACGATATTGATTTACTAGTCACCCTCGATGTCTAAGCACTGTATACCAATATACCCCAAGATGCGACCATCGAAGTATTGGAAACCACCATGATGGCTGAGACTACCTGGGAATCGTCTACCCCTATCAGTTTCATTGTGGAATGCGCATCCATTGCGCTGAAGGAGAATTTCTTTAAATATAAATATCAACAGTATCATCGTATACAATGAACTTCAATGGGCAGCACCTTTGCGCCAAGCCTAGCCTGTCTCTATATAGCAAAAGTAAACAACAATGGGGTAACCCTGTGTCCCTCAGAACCTGGGTATGAATATACAAAAAACAACAATGGTTCTGTCAGGCAAGAGCACTATTTCTTTTAGAAAGATTAATTCTTTGTACGCTATTTCTTCTATAACCATCATTAATGCTAAACACAGAATTTTGAAACAATGGAACAAGTAGCAAAACCAGGACGCAAGTTGATGAGTATACTGGTATTTATATAAATTAAAGCATTTATATATACTTGCAAGTTATGAACAAGGCTGTCAAGACAAGGTGAAGTCTAAAGTGATGTGTACTAGCGTGACATAGGTGCTTGGTGATAGAATACAGTGCATATAATATGTACAAGGTGATTAAATATACAATATGTACAAGGGAAGAGAATGATTATGGTCAGAATATCAGGACAAAACAATGACTCTGGCGAATGTACAAATTATTCATTCATTTGCAACCAGAGACTTGATAGATCTAAACCGTGTGGGATCATCGACGTTTCAACCCTGTCAAGGCTTAATTAAGAAGTCATCGCGGGTCTTCATCAGGACAAGAGTGGGGGAGTTGGAAGGGACAGCCTATGGATAAGGAAAGTATGACTCAAGGTGTGTTCCATATGATGTGCCAGCCAGGGCACGCAAATTAATGGGGGTCCCGGCTGGACTCTACACCAGACATTCACGGTCTGGTACTTTGATTAATGTCATTCCATGGCGTGATTCACCACCCCTACTGATTCACAAATATCCCGCTTACTTTAGATCCTCCACGCCCGCACTTGCCCGGCCACGTGAGCCATCGAGACCACGGCGGGTTAGTTGGCATTTTGGGCCGCTTTGTTCTGCTTTGCAGTAATAGTGTGAGGTCCCTTGACAGGATGTGGGACCGGGGTGTACATTTCTTTAAAACTTGTATGTTCACTCCTAGATCGGCTCACTTGGACCGGTTGCGCATATTCAATCACCTGAAGACCTATAATTTACGATTGGTCTCTGAGGCCACTTATTTTGGGTGAGTTTTGTCCCCCATGTTTTAGCATTAATTTGCGTGCCCTAGCTGGCACATCATATGGAACACACCTTGATTCATACTTTCCTTATCCATATGCTGTCCCTTCCAACTCCCCCACTCTTGTCCTGATGAAGAACCGCCATGACTTCTTAATTAAGCCTTGACAGGGTTGAAACGTCGACGATCCCACACGGTTCAGATCTATCAAGTCTCTGGTTGCAAATGAATGAATAATTTGTACATTTGCCAGAGTCATTGTTTTGTCCTGATATTCTGACCATAATCATTCTCTTCCCTTGTACATATTGTATATTTAATCACCTTGTACATATTATATGCACTGTATTCTATCACCGAGCACCTATGTCACGCTAGTACACATCACTTTAGACTTCACCTTGTCTTGACAGCCTTGTTCATAACTTGCAAGTATATATAAATACTTTAATTTATATAAATACCAGTATACTCATAAACTTGCGTCCTGGTTTTGCTATGTGTTCCATTGTTTCAAAATTCTGTGTTTAGCATTAATGATGGTTATGGAAGAAATAGCGTACAAAGAATTAATCTTTCTAAAAGAAATAGTGCTCATGCCCGACAGAACCATTGTTGTTTTTTGTATATGTCTCTATATAGCAGCATTTGAGGAACAACATATTCTCTCGGATGCAGATCCTTACAAGACCAATATCATGACCTGGCGGAAGTTCATTGACGACATCATTATTCTGTGGCATAGTGACACAAACCCATGCTGATTTCTGCACATGGATTAACACTCTTGAGAAGTTTTTGAAATTCACCAGCACCGTGGCAGCTCACTCAGTATCGTTCCTGGACCTATTGATCTCCAGGGTAGGTGGAACACTTTCTACCACAAACTACAAGAAACCAATGTATCGGAACAGTCTCCTTGTGTATGAGAGCCACCACCCAAAAGCCCTGCAAGACAATCTTTCGGTAGGCCAATTCCTCCGCTTACGTCGAACCTGTAACACCCTGAAGAAATACGACTCGCAGGCTAAGGAGCTAAGTACCAACCTGACCACACGCCATTACCCATCGAGGATTATCAACCATGCATACAGGAGGGCAAGGAACAACCACCATGACGCCTTGCTGGAGATGAAAGTGAAGGAACCTGTCAACACCCTCACCTGTGTCACAACCTTCACCCCTTCCTCCAATCAAGTCCAGAAAATAGTTAAAAAATACTGGCAAATTCCCAAGACAGGGTCCCTAGACATTCCAGATCCCTTATTTTCATACAAACGCTCAAAGAATCTGAGAGATCTCCTTGTGCACACACACCCTCAAACCCCGCATAGGGAGACGCAACAGACACTGTGGGGATTACCACCAGTCAAAGGTCACTACCCTTGTGGAGACTGTACAGAATGTGCCTTCACACAGGCTACCAAACAGATTGATCTGGGAGAAAGCTGCCCCTGACAACAAAGAAAGCATACTAATTGAAACACTAAGAACTGTACTTATTATTACCTGCCCCTACTCACTACGCTACGGCGGGATGACCACACATATGAAAAAAAACATGGTGACATGACAACATCGCAGCAACATCCGCCGTAAAAGAGCTATCACAAACAATGTTGGCCCATTTCCTTGAAATGAAATCACACATCTGATAACATCAAGTGGACAATCCTTGAGGCCAATGACAGTTGGAACACTGAATCATTGTTCAGCAGAGAGCAACGTTGGGATTTCTGTCTGAAAACCCATATGAATGGTCTCACTGATGAGACCCTGGACCGAATGCTCCAGACAATAAGCAGCCCTTCTAGGTAGTACACAACTGTTTCCCCAGAACACAGCCACCTATTTAGCCTCTTACATCCTGGAAGCAGTCTCCAGATATTATAAATACCTAGACTAACCAGAGTATATCTCAGAGAGATGATTGTGTTTGTTGGCACCCTACATCCGGTGCCTTATGCCTTACCATAATTCTTCTCTCTCCTTTTAACCCCTATGTACAAATATGTCTTTTAAGACTTTATCACCTACCCACACAGCCACCTCCTCGAGATCACGGGTGAACTTTATGCCGGCTATACGGTTTAAACACTGGCCATGTAGCACGCAGGGGAACATAGCTCTGGGAGCCATGTGCAGAGGTTCCTGTGTGAATCTAATTTCTATTCACTCTGTTATGCATGATTCTGTACAATCTACACATATAGAGAGACAGTACACGTTCCCCCTTTCAAGATGGCCACCAAACTAGGGCTTTCGTTTTCATCTCTACACTTGATATCCTGCGAGATACTGTCTTGTGATCCAGTTGGTTTGCCAACAGCACCATGCTTATACATGATTCAAACAAAATCCTCCCCTTCGACTCGATTACACTAAATTAGCAGGTGGAAGGGCCATCTCTGTGGCTGGACAATTCACTTTAACCCATTCCAGTATGGCCGCCCCTGACATCCGGCAACACCCTAGGTTGCCTCACTCAGACTTACTTGACCGCCACTACGTGCTGACGGGCACACCAAGAACTGACGAGATTGCTCTCAGTTGAGTCCGTCTCGGTGTACTTAACTGTAATCGGTCCAGACCTTGTTCTCCAAGGGTAAGCAGAGGGAAGGGTAGGTTACCGGTTTAAACACAGCGACAATCCATGTAAGTACCATAATACCTGAGCGGCTCGTTCTGATTCCACAAGAATGCCCATCTACCTTTTGACTATTTCCTTAAATTTACCTCTTCAGAAACTTGCCGCAGCACTGTCTTGGTCCTCTGCTCTGACCCATGGTGCACAATATTCCTATTTGGAGGGTAAGACCATATCCCTACCCTTATTTTGGTCCACTTCTTTTTTTTGTGTGTGCGTGTGTGTCTGCCAGTTGTGTTTTTATCATAATTTTTAATGCATAGTCACTCACCTTATTTTATTGGATGTGTGACACATTGCACCACAGGAGCTTTGTATTGCACTCCAAGCATGTTTTGATTTTAACAACATAATATTGCTATTATGTACCCCCTGGGGATTGCTACAGGGGGCGTACAAATGAGTACTACTATGGACTATGTCTTGTCTTTCAGGTTGGATGTTGAGACCTCATTTGGGTCAGTTGACATGTAGGTACCTATTTGACATACCTCCATCTTTTTGGTAATTATTGGATACCAAAACACACAGCCCCCCCACGTAGCCATGACTAAGAGTAGCGATTCTCACTTTTTTGGTCCTGATGAAACGCCATGGATCTTTCCTGGACCATTGAGGCGTGAAACATGTTGACCTTTCTTCATAACTAGAAGTGAACAATCTACACATACCTTTTTCATCTTTACCCAGGGGACCTAGGATTAAAAATAACTTTGTGGTACCCCTTAGGTAGTTTTAATTCACCACTTCACTTATCTCCCACACACCTGCACTCACCATCACGACTAGTTTTACTAATAAGATCTCCGCTAAAGAGCCCTCTCCCAAGGCCCGTGGGCACCGACCCCACGAAGAGCTAAGCATGATGAAGCATGACACCCTCACGAGTGTGTGAGGGCACTACTTCCTAATAAAGAAGACCCCCCTCTACCACATATCTAACCTGAGATACAGTACCACAGGAACAGATGCCCCCTTATTATTTTCTTAGAAAATTCCATGCCAATCCAAGCCTCTTACAAAAGGCCCTCCCAACTCTCACCACGCAGCAAGTAAAAATAAGGTGTCTCAACAAGATTTGAATGGATCTCTCCTCCATCTTTTTCTGAGCCATAATATTTTCCAACAGGCTTAATGGCACTAAAACTTTGTCAATAGGTACCCTAGCCATTGCTACCAAACCCAGCTTGATATCCAAAATGTTAGAGCTGCTACTGGATCCACTGTCTTCTCAAGATCCAGCATCACCCCAGTTCTGCCTTCAACAATTGAAAAATGTACAAATCTGTCAACTACTAACCTGTCCCTGTGATCCCACAATGAAAAAAACATATAAGTAATGCGTCACCTCCTTTGAACCGAATTACAAAAAAAAAACACCCCTGCTAAAATGTGCTGCTAAAATGTGCTGAACATTTCAAACACAGAACATGAACTAGAACACCCCATAGGTAAAGCTTTATTACATAAATCTGGCACTGAAACTGCATCTCCAGCAACTTGTAGTCATCGAAACGCTCGGGCAACAAAAAGAAGGTGGATTTTATGTCACACTTAGCCATAAAGACCCCAGGCCTTGGTACATTTGCCAGTGCCACAGTATCATCAATCGAACACAGTATGTTGAGATCAGTGCCTCTCCTATATAATCATTCACAGGTTGCCGTTCTGGCAATGATAGATGTTGTGTTGAAGAGAGCTCTCCTTTCTCCTTCGGCACTATCTCTATTGGTGAAGCTATCAAGAACTCCAGTTGCCAATCATCAAGGGGGACTTCCATCCTCCCTTTTCTAACTTCTTTCATTAGCTTTGCCTTAACTACTGACATACGTTCCTTAACTGAACACAAATGGTCCACCCATTGCTAATCCTAGGGCCTTGATACCCTAACCCAGGGTTCTCCAATGACGGTCCTGGAGTGCCAGATCCATGCCAGATTTTTAGCATATCCACATCTAGATAAATGTAGTTATCTTAAAAATCTGGCATGGATCTGTCCCTTCAGGTTCGACACTGGAGAACCCTGCAAAACCCCGCTGAACCCTTCCAATGGCCAAACCTCTGTAATCTCGTTTAGGACAAAAGAGTAACCAATAATGCAAAACCTCCATTCTTACTGGGGTACAAGCACTTTCCCAGCGGACTCTTACTCTCTGTTCCTCTAAGTGGCTGCTGCTGCCAATTACTGCCTTGAGCTTTCTGTCTCCCCCTTTCCCTGGCTGAAGCAGGGTGAGACAGAGTGCTTGGCACTAGATTTGAGAACTCTTGCTTAAACTTGCAGTAGTCCCTGTTGCAGAAACCTCTGCTTAAGGCCCACCATGCAGTTTCCTGTGGTACCTACCCTTTAATTGTCCACCCAACCTGCAGTGGGTGGGCCATCTTTGAAAGGGGCGATACAACACTGGCCAACCACAGGCTGCATAAGTTGTCAGTGATGGCCTTGTGGGTTCCATCCATTACAAACAGATGTCAGTATGTACTTCCCGTCAGTTTCAACTGGCATCCTCAGCCAGCCTTACCCAGAATTATTCGTCATAGCAAACACAGACCATAACCCTAAAAGTTATTTGCATTTTCCTTATCACATCAATATACTTAAAAAGCACCACACTTCTTTCTGGGTATATGTCACAGTATAATTGTTTCACATAAGTCACAAAGCCTCCTGTTCACTTCTCAGTTGTTACCGGCACCTCTTTGACAGCTCCCAGTGCTTTATTCTTAGACCACTCTTTTGTTCTTACCTATCTGTTGAAGAACTTAAAAATTTCAATACATTCCTATTTCCATATCTTTTCTTTTGTGGCTGCCATCAAGTGTGAACCTAGTGGCGTTTGCATGCTGCTATAAGGCAACTTCTTGGCTTTTACCTCCTGAGTCACGCTCTTTCCTTTCTCCTCTGCAGCCCCATTCCCATCTTTCTTTGACATTTCCTATCCCTCTTCATTTTTACATTCCTTGTCCTCTTTAACACTTACCTTGGTCCTAATCCCTTTATGTAAAACTTACTTCCTAAACTACCCTTCTTCAGCTGATGGTACAGCCCACCCCAACTCCAGTTGATCTCATCTTGACACCACCTCTGCCACTCCTTTTCTATTCCCCACATTGTCCCAATCCTGTAGCTAGTCTCAATGTCTTAATGTCATTGGGCAGGTCAAGGCTTGTCTTCCAATTGCATTAATCAGACTGTCGACTGTAGCCACTCCTCCCTTCCGTAACATTAGGGCCACCTCTAGCGTATCAAACTCTTTTCCCACCATCTCCAATCAACCTTTCCCCCCACTCACGCCTTACTCCATCATTTTGCCACTTTCTTGTTCCTCCAACTCTTCCTCCTCTAAGTCCACACAGTCCAAAAGCATGTCTTCACACACTATCTCCAGACCCACATTTACTCCTAGATCACTAGTGATGGGCCTCTTCCATTGCCCACTCCCCCATCTAAAGCAAATACATCTTTTTCATTCTGTCAACCATTACGGTGGCTGCACTGGACCCTCCCTGCCCTGCTCCAGCTTGGTCCCTGGCCTTTTTCAGGTTGGACACACCAGACCATCCCGTGTGTTTGAACCAGAGTGCCTAAGTCACACAAGACTCTCCCGGCTTTATTCTGTCTCCTGCTGGTGCTCCTGGCTGCGCCCTCCTCATGCCTGGCCACCTCTGTTGCCACTACACTTGTCGACATCGCAATCTCTCTCTTCTTGCTCAGCCTCTACCCACCTGCCCGACCCAGTGATACCTATCCTCCCTTCTAACTGCTGATACACCCTCTCCTTGCCCACTGGCACCACTGCACCTTTTGTCCCTCTTCACTTCTATTCTATGGCAACAACTCCTGCCTGTTCCTACACCCCCTCTGTATCTTATGTACCTCCACCATGCATTAGTCCTTCCCCCATTTGTCTCTCAACTATACTATCCCCAGCATCTTCATCGCGTATTAGCGTGCATTATCCCCTAACTTCTCAACCTCTCTAGGTTCATGACACCAATCTTCCCCACTGCATTTGAGTCGCAGTTCACTTGTTATGGGAATTAATCTCCTGTTATTATTATCAGGATCTTTTCACCCCCCTTCTTTTTTGGTCCCTTTTACTGTGTTATTTGTTGTAGTTCCAACCATCCTGACCTATCCTGCTTACCCCCACTGCCTCACAGGTCAACCCCCTCATCACAGCGCCGGCTCCACCCAGCGGCAGGGGCCACAGATCACAGGCTTCTACCCTGTCTAGCAGGCAAGTGCATCCTTGCAGGCAAGGTAGGGCAGCCTCCTTTTCTCCCCAGCTACTGCTCTGCCCCATCAGCTGTCAAGACAGGGACGTATCTTTGTCTGCAGCCCCCTTTGCACCTGCTCCTGCACGTCTTCAATAACCACCAATACCTGGACCACCCGACAAGGCCTCTCAGTGCCTCCTACACACATGGCAGCCTTCTGCGGCCTACCTGCCCCTTCATCACCAGCAGCACCTGTTTCTATGCGCTCAGGACCTTTCTTTGCAGCGGAGAACAAGTAAGAACTGCCACTACCACCCCACCTCCTGACCACCTAGGAGACATAGCCCTCTTGGGCACCTACACCCCCTTAAACATTCCAGGGACAATTAAATCCTCCGACCCAGCTTCCCTGCAAACCAGTAAGGCTTCGACTACCACAGTTCACCCTCTGCTAGCCATAATCCATGACCATTTGACCGTACCACTATCCTACCTATTCTACCTGAAAAACACCCAAAGCTGACCCCCTGTCAAGCCCCTCTTCCCTTGGTTCACCGGACGACACCACTCGACCAAAATGCCCAGAGGAGAGTTCTTGTCGTTGCCCCATACTAAATGCACCCTCACTGTATCTACCTGATGGCATCCTTTAAAGTCCTGACACAATCTCGCACTATGACACACACATTTGCATTCCTTTTTAGAAGCGTCTGTACAGTACCGGTCATCTTTCCTTTAGTTGAGGCAGGCAAACCTGTTGATTGCTTCATAGTCCTCGACTGCACACTTTAACCCCCGGTGCCGAAACGAGAAGTCTTTCCAACCTTACACAGAGAAAGAAGCCCTCTTAACAGTGCCTCAATTTGAGGACAGATGAGACATAGTAGTAAAATATGTGTTAGCAAATTCAACCGGAACCTGGCACTCTATTATTTCAGTTTTTACTAGTTCAATAAAATTACCCAGAAGGCCAAATTCGAGTTTGAAAGTAATATCAATTTTATTTTAAAGTCCAAAAATTTCCCGACTGATTAGTCTCAATTATTGGTTACTAGAACAGCCTCTCTCCACATTTTCTTTCTACTTCTTTGGTAGGCTGGATGCTGTAAGTCACACTCCACCTTGATGTCTCTCCGTGAACCACTCCATCATCGATCGCCCTCAGGACATAAAAAGGTAAATATAAGCAAAAAGGGGGAAAACAGCAACATTAAGAGATTCCCCTGATCTCAACAAATAAAGTTGTTTTTTTCATTTCTTTTATAATTTCACTAGCTCATCTCAGATTACTTCTGTCTTGACTTCTATATACATATACTTTCTTTCGTCAGCATCTTCTTTTCGTATTTGGCTGTTAATACTTTGTCTCACTTTCCTTGCTTTTTTGGTCTGGGGTAAAATCCGTTCCTTTCTTTCCCCTGCTTCTTTTATGCCAATTAGGTCCTTTCGTTTCCTCTAAAGTCACATCCACCCTACTCATACAATTTGTCCAGGGAGCCAGTGAACCCCAAACAGTCTGCCAATTGTTTTCAGAGCCTAAAAATTTGAAAAAACAGCATATAGCAAGGAACAAACAAAGAGCAAGTATAGTAATGGCACAGGGCCTTACTACAACAAAAGAGTGGTGCAATTAAACCATTATTACACAAGAGGTCAAAACTGCTGGGAAAAATGATATGCTCTCGGTAAAAAAATATTAAGCCTTTGCCGATTTTTAAAAAAAGAACAAGAAGCCCAAAATGAGAAGAAAATATATGCAGAAATAAAGACTGAGTGGACACTCAGGCTTAATTATCTCCCTTTAAAGATTCTCGTATCAAAAGAAATGGTCCATAGGGAAGCGCTGCAACAGCAGAACGCAATACGACCCAAGGCCACAGGTGCAGCAGAGATAGGATACCTAAAGATCAGTGATGACCATGGTAGCCTGAAGCCTGGGAAGACGATACTGAGAACAACCCTATACACAATATCTATATGAACAAATCCGCCGGCAAAGACTGATGAAATGGAAGATCCCAAGATAACCAGCCCATCATGCAACGGTAAATCTCAAATCCTTTATTCACCATCAATAAATGTTTTATTCCTACATATCAATCAAGAGGGAGGCATGATATTTTCAAGAGAGGAAACATTCTCAAACTGCTACAGGTGGTTCCCTTCCTAGCAAACATAACTTAGGCAGACATAGATCAATTTAATTCATAGGCCCAGCAGATAATAAGGTTCAAGAATCAACTCTTGTTATGTGGGCATGCAGACGGTACTTCGAGAAAAAGACTGCCTATTGGCCTGGGGTATCAACATTGCAATACCTCCTTTACCTTCCTATCCAGCACCATTTGCCTCAACAAAACCGACAACAACACAGATTAGTTTAGGAAACATCAAACAAACATATTTGATTCTGAAAAATCCGGTGGGGAGTACATCCATAACACTATCTCCGCAGCAAAAAACGATGACTGCATCAGACCAAAACGGGAGGATGAAGCTAAATATAGGCTGGCTAACTGAAGCCTTGCATGGTAACAATTCCTTATGACACCACAAGGTTCCTAAAACAAAAAATCTCTAACATCAACCGAAGTAGAAACTTTAAACGTTTGCTCTTGGAACATCAATGGTGCTTAAACCAAAAGTCAGGATAAAAAACTCACAGACCATCTGAAATATAATCATATAATATGTTTGCAAGAGACGTGGGCATTACAACCATTCCCAATTAACGGCTATGCAGATTTTTCTCCCCGGCTGTGAAAATGAAAAAGCCTGGATGCACAAAGGGAGGTTTGGCTACCTTTGAAGCAATAACCCTGCAGTCAGAAGTTGAACAGGGGAACTCAGAAGATGAAAATATCTTAATAATAAAACTCACATAGTGGCACAAAAGCAGTAAGAACCTTCTCTTCCTGGTTAACCTCTATATGCCACCGAATTCAAGAACAAGGACCTCAACTGCATCTGAACTTCTGAACATAATTCTTGCTAGTTTTCGAGAATGACTTTTCCTCGATATTCTGGTAACGGGGGACTTCAATAGGAACTTACTGAACCCATTTATGCAAGATGAGCAAATAAACCAGCAGGACTATTTGTGGTCTGTCCTAATACAGTCCAAGAGGGACAAGTAAAAGTACAAGATGCACAAAGGCAATAACACTAATAAAAGATCTCGAATCCCTAGGTCTAAGAGTTCTTAATGGGAGGTACCAGCAAGACTCTCCACCAGAGTGGACCTATTATTCTACGTCTTCAAACTCCATTCTAGATTATACGGCTGCCACTCTCCCACTTTTGCACCAAGTTACATCGTTAAAGATTTTGAAAATGGACAACAGCGATCATGGGCAGCAAATAATTGAAATTAGTGGCCAAAATTGTCTCCACCATAAGGCTCCCTTCTTACCGGTAGAACTTGGTACAACTAATTACTGGAAGCTCAGATGGTCAGTGTAGGAAAGGGGGTTTCTGTTGCAGTAACCCCGTCACACACAAACCTTTTGCCAGATTTCTGATGCACTTTGACTGAATGTGCCCTGGGTCCCTGCCAATCAGGTTCCCAGGGGCTGTGTTCTTTCCCAAAACAGTACCTTTGTTTCCACAATTGGCACACCTCTGCAGACAAAAATGGGCCTGCAACGACTCATAGACAGGCTTTGCGCATTTCCATCAACCAATGGTATGACAGTTAATTTAAATAAAACAAAAGTTATGTAAGTGAGCGGTTGAAGAAACAAAAGATATAAATGGTTCCTAGGCGGAGAACAACTGGAGCAGACAACAATATATTGATATCTGGACCTTCATTTCGATGACAGGGCCACTTTCAAACAGCACAGTAAGGATTTGTTGAGAAAAGGAAGCTCCTTGACCCTGGCCTTTCGCACTCTACAAAGAACTCTGGATGGTCCAAGTTTTGCACCTTTACTGAAAGTAGTTACAGCTAAACTTATTCCGAGTGTTATGTACGGCAGTGAAGCACTTCGGGGCAGAGATGCAGTCCTCATAAATTCAATTTCATCGAAAGTATTCAGATCACTGTTGAGCCTCCCTCTGAATGCATCTCCAGCCCAGATAAGTTTGAAGTTCGGATTAGTTAACCAGTTACTAGTGAGGAAAGCTGCCTATGTAAAAACCTGGAACAGAATAAGGGCGGCCTCTAAAAGTCAACTATGCCAAGCTCTGTGACAGGAATTGCAAAAGAATGAAGTTGAGCCTGCCCGCCTCTATCTTGACTTAGCAATTAAAGATCTAGGAATTCAAGCAGTATGTAAAAACTCCCCCTGCCCAGTAGCTTTTAAAATATAGGTCAATGTCACAACAAAGAAATTATCACTTCTCAGCGATAAAGAGACGTTCGCTAGTAGATCGCATGCCTGGTCAGTGATCAACAAATATAAACTATTAAAGTGCCAATCATACTTCGAGGCCGGGTGGTCAAGAAATGTGAAAATCTACTGTTAGAAATGGGGGTCTCTAGTTGGCAGAGGTAAGTACCTTTGTCCAAATAGGGACCCTTGGTTCTAGTCAGCGTAAGGGGGATACACACTTTAGATAACCCCTGCTCACCCCCTGGGTAGCTTGGCACGAGCAGACAGACTTATCCCAAAGGCAATGTGTAAAGTATTTGTAATCAAGATACACAGTAATACAGTGATAACACCACAAATGGACACCACACCAGTTTAGAAAAATAAAGTATCTTTATCTAAACTCAACAAGACCAAAACTACACAAATCCAACATACATGTAATAAGAATATGACTTTAGAAAGGTTTCAAACAACTAGGCCCATAGAAAACTATGGATGCGTGATTTCCCTCAAAATACCTGTAGTTGCGACAAAATTCACAAGGCCAAACAGCAGCAGAGATGTGAAGGGTCAAAAAACAAAGAGATGTGACAGTTCCTGAGACCATGGAGAGGCAATGCAACATTTCTGCTTCACGCAGGAGAAGTGATGCGTCGAATCCGGTCTGTAGGGGGAAGTGATGCGTCGATTCCGAGACGGTTCTGGTCCGCGGGTGATGCGACGGGAAAACTTGCTGCACAGGTGTGATGCATGGAAATCCGGCATGCGTTGGCAATCGATGCTGCGGCGTCGAACTGGGCTGCGTCGGTTCCTCCAGCCGCGATCCCTAGATGCGTCGGTTCTTGCAGCGGCGAGAGGCGCTGCGTCGGATTCGGTAGCAGTGCGGCGATGCGTGGCGATTCTTCTCACATTGCGGTGCTGCGTCGGCAAAACTGCCGCAAGAAGAGCGATGCGTTGATTTTCTTGTACTTGCGTTGCTTTTTCAGCTCCCAACAGCAGGAACAAGCTCCAGAGGCCCAACACAGTCACAGGCACCTCTTGGCAGGTCAGAGCTCGCAGCAAGGAAGTTCAGGGGAGCTGGGGGTGAAGTCTTTGTGTCCCTGAGACTTCAGAACAGGAGGCAAGCTCCACTCAAGCCCATTGGAGATCTTCCTCAAGCAGGGGGACACAGCACACAGCAAAGTCCTTCTCCTTTCCTTGGCAGAAACAGCTATTGCAAGCCAACCCCAGACAGCTCACAGCAAAGGGGCAGTACTTCTCCTTCAGTTTCTCCAGCTCTTCTCCTTGGCAAAGGTTCCTCTTGATTCCAGAAGTAGTCTAGAGTTCGGGTTTTAGGTCTAATACTTATACCCCAAAATATCTTTGTTCTCTTTGTGCAAGGGTCTCTGAGCCCAGCCCAAACCAGTTCTGTCCTCACTGGTGCAGCATGACTGCAGTGGGTGGAGACAGCATTGTGCAAGGGAGACAAGCCCTATTCAAGTGCAAGAAAATCTCTTCCCACTACTCTAAATTCAGCCAGGGTCTATTCAGCCTAGCTCTGAGTCATCCAGGAAGGGCCAAGCACACCTCAACCCCCCAGTGGCTGTCTACAATGAATGCACATTCCCAGCCCCTGTCACTCCAAAACCAGACAGTCAATACACAAACAGGCAGAGGCACACAGAATTGTTAAACAAGAAAATGCCTAAGTGGCATTTTCGGACATATAATTAAAAAACATCTTTACTAAAAGATGTGTTATTAAATTCTGAGTTCAGAGAGCCTAAACTTTATTTCTCTATCTTGTCCCAATGGGAAGTTATACTTGTAAGATGTTACAAGTTGCCTTTTGAGAAGGCATGGAAGCCGTCGCCAAATGGATGAAAAACAGCTGCCTACAACTAAACACCAACAAAACAGAAGTACTCATCATGGGCCCAAACCCCGATGCCTGGAGCGACACCTGGTGGCCCCCCGCCCTCGGAAACCCGCCAACCCCCACGGACCACGCACGCAACCTGGGAATCATCCTGGACTCCGAGCTCAAAATGGACCGCCAGATCAACTGTCTCGTCTTCCTGCTTCCACACCCTCCGCCTCCTTCGTAAGACCTTCAAATGGATCCCCCTCGAACACCGAAAGACCGTCACTCACGCCCTGGTCACCAGCAGACTCGACTACGGCAACGCACTCTACGCCGGAATAAACAAAAACTTCACCTGCAAGCTACAGAACATCCAGAACGCCGCCGCAAGACTGGTCCTCAACCTGCCAAAACACTGCCACATCTCCCAGCACCTGCGCACACTCCACTGGCTCCCTGTCGAGGCGAGAATCACCTTCAAGATGCTCACCCACGCACACAAGGCCCTCCACGGCACCGGACCAGCATACCTGAACAGCCGACTCAAATTCCACGCACCCCAAAGGACCCTACGATCAGCCCAGCTCTCCTACGCTGTGGTCCCCCGCACCAGAAAGACCAGATCGGGAGGCCACTCCTTCTCCTTCCTCGCGGCCAAAGCATGGAACGCCCTTCCGCTCCACCTCAGACAGACAACATCGCTTCCCATCTTCGCAAGAAACCTCAAAACCTGGCTCTTCGACAGACCCCCTCCTTGATGGAGGGAACCTGCACCCCACCCCTAGCACCTTGAGACCCTTACGGGTGAGTAGTCGCGCTTTAACAAACCCCTGATTGATTGATTGACAAAACATTTCCCATTCTATCCTTTGGGGCAAGATAGCCTTTAAATAGTGAAAAACGAAATTGGCAGTATTTCACTTTCAGGACATGTCACACATGCCAGTAAATGTCCTACCTTTCACATACACTGCATTCTGCCCAGGGGGGTACCTAGGGCCTATCATAGGGGTGCCGTACATGTAAGAAAAGGGAAGGTTATTCTTGGCCAGTGGGTGCACTTGCCAAGTCGACATGGCAGTTAACAAAGTGCGCACAGACACTGCAGTGGCTGGTCTGAGATACCTTTTCAGGGCTACTCATTTGGGTGGCACAATCAGTGCTGCAGGCCCACTAGTAGCATTTGATTTACAGGCCCTGGCACACTTCAGTGCACTTTACTAGGGGCTTACCAGTAAATCAAATATGCCAATCAGGGAGAACAGATTGTAATAATAATTTACACAGAAAGCACTTGCACTTTGACACTGATCAGCAGTGGCAAAGTGTCCAAAGCATCTAAGCCATCAAAAACGAAATCCAGCATAGCATCAAAAATACAGGATGTAGAGGCCCGTGCTCTCCATGCCACGGGAGTCAAGCTATCCTGGCTGATGAGGGGTGAAACCCCGAAACCGGTCCTAGGATGTTTGGTTCCAGTCCAGGGAGGACCTGGCCTGGCAGTTCGGGCTGGACTGTTCCCATTGGGCACAGGGTCAAGACTGATTTGCATATGGCTGGGTTCAAACTGGAATGGCATGGTGAGCAAAAAAACGATGGATTTAGGCCCAGATCTCTGTACTGGGGTGAATGTATGACATTGTTCTGCATTCTGTCCATCAATTGTTCTTTTTGCATTTGTCACCCCGAGTGGGACGGGTATGCCCAGACGTGGGTCCCGTGCTCTCCATGCCACTGGAGTCAAGGTATCCTGGCTGATGAGGGGTGAACTTTGACACTGATCAGCAGTGGCAAAGTGCCCAAAGCATCTAAGCCAGCAAAAACGAAATCCAGCACAGCATCAAAAATACAGGATGTAGAGGCAAAAGGTCAGGGGAAACCACGCCAAAGATGCCAAGTCTAACATCAACTTTATGCATTACCATTTTGGACTTACTCCTATAGAAATTAAGAAAAAAACTATGGAATAAGACGACTACAAAAGAGCTTTGTAGGATGTGTAACTGAGGGAAAGAAAACGTTATACATATTACATGTTTATGCCTGGCTTTACTACAAGAAAGGAGACGTTGGCTGAAAGCTCCATTCAGTGAGCGTGGAATACGGACCTGCAGGCAGGCAGTCATTGCAAGTTTAAAAACTACTGATCCTACGATGAACTGCCAATACACAAACATTTTAAGAATCGCGGGGAAAAACTATCAGTTATTGCTGTTTGCTAGTGATGAATCAAAATTTTAGTCTTACGTTAGAAAGAAAGAAAGTGACCTGTATGGTCTAACCCACCGCATTTGAACTTTTTAAACTATATTTTTTGGGGCAGGGGGGAACTTGCAATGCTTTTAATTCCAATTTGTCATACTAAGGCAAAGATTTTCACTGCATGCACATATTTTTAGAAATATTAGGAAAAATGTGCCTTGGAGAGGTTGAATGTTCTTAACCCTCATGTCTGAATGGCTACCTCATATAATATGGATAGCAAGTTGAAATTGTTTTTATGTAAATGCATTTGGTTAAATTAGCAAATTAGATGCACTTTATGGTGAAGTTTTGCACAGCACGTGCCCATTTTGGAATTTAGAAAAAGGGTTTGTGAGAGGCTGGCAATGGTCTTCTTTTATTTATATGGAGTATTATTTCTCATTTGATAGTATCATATTGTTATTCCGTAAAGTTTACACTTGTGCAAAGCAAAGCTTGATATCCTGTTTTTATCTTGATTGTGAGAGGCTGACGATGGTCTTGTTTTTTTATATACAGAGTAGTATTTCTTATTTGATAGTATCATAATGTTATTCCGTAATGTTTAATCCTGTGCAAAGCAAAGCATGAGATCCTGTTTTGATCTTGATTTCTCTTTTTTAATCCTTTTATTGTTTAAATTTGTAACTATTTTATGATAATAATTTATGTTAACTGTAATATTAATGTAATGGTTTTAAATAACTATGAATGAATAAATTTACTTACATACCCCTTAGGTCCTTGCTGTTTCTATATTTTTCCCCTGATATATCAGTGGTGCAAGCATCCATATACTCTCTATCAGTTGTTTTTATTGATTATGTTGACCCTTCTCTTCAGCACTAGTAAGCTTTGATTTGACCATATGTGAGAAAACAAAAGCTGCTCCAAAGTTATGTGAAAATGTAGAAAAATAGAAAAAAGTCTATCATAAATGTCCAGCCTACATCCTGTTTTTATGCACCTGTGTTAGCCACAGTCCTCCCTGGAACCGTAGCAAGACTGAAAACATCACGGATGGATGGTTAGGGTCCACCATTCATCAGCTTCTGGTTCATTTACTCCTCCCTTTGTCTACTTGGGTCTTTTCAATTCGCTATTTTGACTGCTGTGGCTGTCCTCTTGGTCGTCACCTTGAGCAGCACCTCAGTTTCAGAATCCTCTGCCTCACAGATTCCTTGCAGCCAGGGCTATCTCCGAGGCAGCACTCCTTTTGCGCTTCCTCTTCGAATGTCCTGGTTTACTGTAACAATGGGGTCCTAGGGAACAAGTGGCACAGTCTCCATAGCCTTTTAATAGTCTTCTCTCTCTTTCCTTTTCTATAGAATTTGCTCCCTTTCTTTCTTTTCTTCAGTCAGTCTGTCTACCCTTTCTAACCATCTTGAGTTTTCCCTAGGTCACTCCAATTGTCTGGCCCTTCTGATGGAGCAAGGTTTCAAAAATGAAACTTGCTTGTACGCAATCTTCCTCATAGTATTAATTTATTAAACTTGTATTGTAAATACTAACCTTTGCATTCACAAACACAAGAGGGACAGAAGCTTGCTTATGTGTTTTACTAATGAATAACGCTTGTCTATAATCCAAAATGTCCGCTAAAGCGCGGGAACCTCAATGCGCATGTCGCAACCTGATCACATGGTGTGACGTCTTTCTTTGCTTGGTGGGAAACTTCTGCTTCTGCGCAGTGTGCACTAAAATGGCCGCTAAATGTTTTCACATGCTTCAGCTTGCTCTCATGTCATTATTAAATTGTTGTTTTCTTAACGCTACTAATGCAGGATAGTATTATAAATAAATGGGAATAGAGTAGGGAAAGTGGCTATACAGTGAAACTTTTTATTTGTGATTTTAATATTTTCTTCTTGCACTTTTTAGTAATTCGTAAACTTGGGCCTGGGTTGGTGTCTTGAAACTCGAGAGACAGATGGTTCTGCGCATGTGTCCTGTATGCCTGCCAAGTGAAGTCAACTTGGACGTCTCTCAATGCCACGACCTATTGGCCGAAGATGATGTACTCAATGTTTCCGGCGGACAAATTGTTACTTTTCTCCTGTAAAATGTATAACATTTGTCGTGAGACGGGTGGGAAATAAAGTGAATGTATTAATTTGAAGGGGCGGGAACGTAAAGACAATAGGCTTTACAATTTAGGCCAAATCGATATGATGCGAGAATCCACCCCCTGTCCCTGTCCAATCAGAAGTAGTGGTCCCATATTTTAGCAACATTAAGGGGAGGTACATGGGCGTAGAAGGGTATAATAGAATATAGCATTAGTTAATTAGGCAGAGCAAGATTCCATGAGAGCATGCTTTCACGAAGCACAGGAGAGCGGAGATGCTGACAGGAAGAGCTCCAGACCGCTAAGCTGATCGATTGCAGACTGAATACCTGACGAGAAGAGGTCCTGAGGAGGGGGCGGCGGAGTCCATTAGAAGGAAGAACGGGAGAATCGAGAGAAGTCGAGTATCAGAGAGGGGAACGGCGCAGGCGTCGTTGTTGAGAGGTCACCGGTCCTGTCCTGATCCTGGAAGAAGACTTTGCTCTTCATCCTTCCTGGGTCCTATCCTTTCCAACTCCTTGGCCAAGGGGCTTGGTTCTCGCATTTAGGTAATTATACTGCAACCTTTAGTTGCGCTGCTGTCTCTATCTTCTCCTCTTCCTTAAACACCGTCATTTATTAGCAAAATCATTTCTATGCTTTTTCTTGGGTATTTCAATCAAGTACCGTGTTTTCTGTATTTTACTCTGCTAAAACTTTAGATAAACATTTAAAAACTTCCTGACTCAGTGGTTATTTCAGGATTATGTACTATAATGAATGTCACTCATTTTAAACTTCCCAATTAGCAAAGGATCCATTGGTAAGTTATTACTCTTCAATAAGAAGGTAATTGGTAGCAGGGACTTTGATAAAAGAGTACATCTGACACCCAGCGTAAGTATTAGTGTAGTGTGAATGTATGGGCCCAAGTGAGTATATGGTGTATGAATGTTGTTGGCTAATATTGCGCTGGATCACTTCCACCAGGATGTCTTGGGAGCGCCACATTTTTTCCAGGTAAGTCCATTGTAGCCCCGACACACACACACTCATTACTTTGCCTGCTCCTGAATGTCCAATTAGCTAATTAGCATAGGATCCCCCAATTGCTGATATACCTATGAATGAAGCAACATGCTTGCAGCATTAAATAGCACCCCATACAGTGCAAAGTTTTTTTGCTCAAGAAATTTCGCTATCCCATCCAAAGGAAAAGTGGCAATTGGTAACAATGTTATTTCCAGCATAAAAGAAAGTCTTTACAGCTTTTCATAATGTCTTTTGAATAGTAAGCAGCCAGTGAGCGGGAGAATATCTGACTTCAATGGAGAAGGTGTTGGACACCCAAAAAATGCACAAGCAGCTATCCGACCCGATCAACTGAGCACAATCGGGAAATCCAGTATCCATTGGCTTACAGTGGAATTACTGTCACCCTAGAAGTGGTCTAACATGAGTAATTCCATTGGAAACTCTCTAAAAAATACCACAAAAAATCTCTGACAAAGTTTAGGCATTGTACTTTCAAATAAAACATGGTTTAAATTCTGAACCCTGCTATTACCGAGAGTGCTGATACGGTTAGCACTGGATATACCTCTTTTCTTTGGAAGATCTACCTCAATTTTAAACAGTTTGTTTTGAAATGTAAAAATAATCATCTAAACTCCGGAATCACATATAAATATAAATATTTTTGCATTGTATTAATTTCAGAACTCTCCACAAGTTATCTTAGGGCCTGATTTAGAGTTTTGCGGATAGGGTACTCCATCACAAATGTGACAGAGTGCCCCGTCCACCAACCCTCATTCTGCCCACCACCCCCTCCATTTAAGGTTGAGCATACCATCAGCTTTTCATTGGCGAAGCTCCCTATGGCACATTCGATGGAAAGCATACTCTGCTGGTCTGATGGAGTGGCGATCATCGGAGTAAAGGCATCACCCTGCCCACCTTATTTAGGTCTAACAGTCATGTCCTTTTTTTCTGTTCGTCACTGCCAGGGAAAATCTGGCAGTGACAAGCAGTAAAATAAAAATAATAATGATCTCCCTAAACTCTGGGAAACAACTCCCGGAGTGTGGGGTCATTACTTATTTGTCTTTCAATAACAAACTCCCACCTTGGGAGTTTGTTTTTGAAAAACAAAACGTTTGGTGGCTGGCCGTCAAAACCAACAGTGGCCGTCCACCAAACTTGTAGTACCTTCAAAGAATCCTCTTAAGGCACAGAGATCACCACTGGTCCGTAGGTGGTCTCTAAATGTGACTGGGGGTTGTTAGCAGGGGTACAAGTCGGGGGTACACGCGGGTGAACGGCATCCACCCACTATTTTCACAGGGTGGACGCCATCCACCCTGCCAAGAAGTTGGACCCCGCTGAAAAATATGCTGAATTCGTCCCGGTGTAATTTGCAAACACCGGGAGACATTTAGCAGCGCCTGCACGTTGTTGTCTGCTTTCGATGCGCAACAACATGCAGGCGGGGACGGGGCTTTCTTAGTTCATACTCCTGCTGGGCCCATAACAAAGGCTGAATCTGAGGGGTCATCAGGCCTCCTTTTGTTCGAGTCTCCTGGCTGGCAGCAGTCAGGAGCCTCACACCTAAAAGCAACTGCAGCAGAGATGAAACAAAGACTCACACCTTGTTAGCACTTCACACATACTTAAGAGAGGCAGCTCTTCCCTTTGTTCCGGTTCTGTTAAGGAGATATGCATGAGCTGTAAGAATGTCAGATGTGTTGGTCTTTCCCAGTATTTACACAAAATAAATAGCATTTATATAGTGCTTACTACCCCTGAGGAGGCGTTGTAATAATTTAAATATCACTATTTTTTTCTTGTAAAGAACTATGGGTAGAAGAAGTTTGCACTGACAAAAGGCAACATTGTTTTATGTGTAGCTTACAAAAGTGTGAATCTTCTGCCTAAATCAGGAGGGTTTCCCTGTATACTCGAAATGTGCTCCAATGTACTCATGATAGACAAGTTAAACATATATGTGAGGGCTTCAGATCTGATGTTTCTTCTTATGATGCCACTTCCTGTGATGCCATTTCTTGTGATGTCACGTGCCATGATGTCACGCGCCGTGATGTCACGCGCCGTGATGTCACTTGCCTACTAATTAACTAGGTTAGTCCCCCACTTCTTTTTTTAGGATTTGTGCCCTGGTTGTCAGTCGGGGTGGTGGATGTAATGTCCTCCACTAACGCGACGGAGCGGGTGCTGCCCACCAATCTCTAAATCATGCCCTTACTCTGGATTTGTTGGGCAGTGTTGACTATCTATAAAAAGACTTTTAGTAATCACTAGAACGTTTGACATATTTTCTTAATATGTAGTTTCTATAAGAGACTGATGGAAATAGACACCCAGGTAACAATGGGCCAGATGTAGGACTCTTTTTAGCGGGCGCAAACGGGTCTTAGACCCGTTTGCGCACGCTAAAAAGCATGGGCCCATGTACAAACAGTATTTTGCGACTCGCAAATAAATTGCGACTCGCAAAATACTGTTTTGCGACTCGCTATTAGGAAGGGGCTTTCCCTTCCTAATAGCGACCGCAAAGCAATGTACCAATGTTTTGCAACCACAATTGCGGTCGCAAAACACTCGCAAATTACCACCTACTTCAGGTAGGTGGTAATTCGCAGAATGGGAAGGTGTCCCCAGGGGACCCCTTCCCCTTGCAAATGCATGCAATATTAATTTTAAGGCAGGCAGTGGTCCCAGGGACCACTGCCTGCCCTTAAAAATGAAACGAAAACGTTTTATTTATTTTTTAAAATGCATCCCGTTTTCCTTTAAGGAAAACGGGCTGCATTTAAAAAAAAAAAAGCTGCTTTATTTAAAAGCAGTCCCAGACATGGTGGTCTGCTAAGCTCAGCAGGCCACCATCCCTGGGAGGGCCTTTCATTCCCAATGGGCTCGCAAATTGCGAGAGGCTCATTAATATTCATGAGCCTCGCAATGTGCGACCCCATTGGGAATCGCAAACAGTGTTAAACACACTGTTGTACATGCCAAATAGTGCCTCGCAAATTGCGAGTCGCAAATGCGACGCAATTTGCAAGGTGCTATTTGGCAGGTCGTACATCTGGGCCAATATTTTTTCACTTTCTTAATCGGCTGTCTTCCTAACATCCAATTTAATTTCGCTTTCAAATTTTTGTTTCATGTGAACCCTAACATTTTGCTCCTTGCCATGTTAATGGAACATTTAACGAGAGCTTTTTTTGTTCCTCAAAACGAAACAGTGTCCTTTGCTGGCCTATTCCTGCCAATTCTTGTAAAATGATGTCGTCTGGATACAGCAGGCAATTAAACTGCCTCCCCATCAAAATAGAGGGAATGAGCAAGCGGTTTTAAATACTACGCATACATCTGCACAATGCAAAGATAATAAAAGAGGAGTGAAAATCAAGTCCTGTTTTAGACCGTTGTTAACCTGACTTTTCTGCAAATAAGTAGCATTGTTGTCTAGGAAAATCCGTACCCAGGTATTCTTGTTCATCTCAGTTGCTAGATGAAGTAAACCACCAGGGATTCCAAAAGAATAAAACTTATTTCCCCAAAGGGCCGTCTGTCTGCTTCATCAAAAGCAACAACAAATCAAGAAATAGAGGAATGTGGCCTAGAAACTTGCGGATAGGTTGAGGTTCAAGCGTGGGCCATGATCATGCAAGCAGTGTTGGCTGTGGACCATTTAAATTGTGTTGCTTTGCTCTGTGTACTAGCCTCAAGATTGAGGACATTCCATCTACTGTGCTCAAGCCACAACATGGGCCTATCTCTTCCAGATTTTCTTTTTGTCTCAGAGTTTGTTGTTTCTAGCACTCCACTTCCACATAGACCCTGCTTGTTGAAGGTTGTGATGAACATATCTGCCATATGTTTTTTGCCTGGGTCTGCACTTGGTATGACCTTACCAGTGGGCCTGGGTCTAGACCAGATCATCATATGTTCAAATAAAAGCATACATCAATATAGTTCCAGTGTACTTTAACGGCTAACAGTGGTTGGCAATTTAGGCTTAATACACTGTAAGTGCAGTGTTCCGGAATGGCTGTCAGCCAACTTTATGCAGTCATTGGGCATTTCAGGAGAAGATAACAGAGACCTATTTTGTTACACATTGCTACAGTGGTCTTTAGACAGTCCTATGTGCACAAAAGCAGTCTTGATAAGACAAAGCGACTATTGATCTTAAATTCTATTAAAATGTTTTTTTTATTATACTAAAGATGATCATACTTTTTGGCATTCCATAAATTTATTTTAATCCTAAATCTGAAAATGTGTCAATGCTAACTGTTTTAGGGCTGCTAGACAATGTGGCCTGCTGCCTAGAGCCCAGTAAGATGAACTGTGTTAATATTGACTTCTTACTTCTGGGGCCAGATCAAAAAGCATTTTTGACCGACGTTATTGTATGTCTTTGGTGCTAAGTACGACAGTATTTGGTGCAAACACCTTTTGCTACAGTATACTGAAGGCAGATTTGTGGAGGTGGTCATGTGTGTACGAATATTTACACATATTTGTTGTGTTGCGTGTTGTTATGGTGGTGATTTGTTGTCTTGTTGTTTGTGCTGTTCATTCGAAAAAACCAGTGGCAGTGAGCAAATCATTTTTTGATACTGTCCTTGGTATGATCAACAGGTCACAAGATCGAATCCTGACAGCTACAGCCCACTTTTCTACCCTTCCCTGGTTGACTACCATTAAAAAAATAAGGTCTGTTAGGTACACTGATTAGGTACAATGCAAATGTGTGTTATGAAGGACGACATAAGAAACCAAGTGTACAATTTATCATTTTAAAATGTCGCAATGATACAAACTTACTTTTATATCCAGGTTGTAGTCGAATTTCCTCAATGACCCAAACTCCTGCCACCTGGGTGGATGCAGTACATGTTCAATTAGTACAAATGGGCAATTTTCCAAAATTGTCTAAACAGGTTTTGCTCAATGCTATTAAAGCCCCATTTTATCCATACAGCTAAATCCGCATTGGTGTCGTGTTTCCCATATGCTAGTCAAAGGGGACTTTTCTGTCAGTACTGGGAACAGCTCATATGCTGTTAGCTCCCCACTGCCTGCTTTAATGAAGGGCATTTTGTTATATCCTCTTAAGTGTCATTGTATGTAATCCAGCCTAGCTGTCTCCTAGCTGCTCAGCCAGAGTGAGAGATGGAATTGGAATGTTGGTGTGACTGTGATGAATGGAATGCCTGGGTGCCTGTGTGGATGAGTGGTGACAGTTGGAGATGGGCTGAGCAGCAGGAAGGCTGCTCCTGTTGGGGCTGGAATAAGGGCTGACAACAAGAATATGGACTAATGTACATATGAGCATGGAACCAATAAAGTAGTCTTCAAAACTCTACCTGGCTACCTGTGTCAACCTGTGCGTGAGGGCACAACATATTTTGGACATGGACTCAAGCGTTTTCCAAGAGTTAAGAGCTGTCTACATATGGGCAAGGATACAAAAACCAAGAGCTACTACAAGAAACAAGTGTAACTACAAGAAGCAAGATTGGAGCTACAGGCTAGCCAGCCCCACCGGTGTCCTTGTCAACGGACGGCCCCAACCACCATTGCCCAGCCTGGACATGCTCCATTGGACTTACAAGAAGGATTTGTGAGTTGGTGGTGTAAGGTACACTACTGCCACATGTGGGTGATCCAGCAACTTCGTTTTTCTGAGGTCTACAATGAGTGTATTGACTGGATGAAAATGGCACCTTTAGTTCTCTTAAGTCAACTTTATGGATACTTCTGATGTGCTGTTTCATTGTCTTTGTGACTGCCCTGGATCAAGAAGTCACTACAAACTGCGTGCAGTGGCTGCACAGATGGAGAATTCTTGGTGCCTAACTGTCATTTGTGGCATGTTGGAAGCTGAACCAATGTGAGTACGTACTAGGGGCCACACAGGAGCGGTGTGGTTGTGTTCATTTTGAACTTTGCAGGCACATGGTTCCCTCATTTTTGTTTTCATTTGCTTTGCGCTCTGTTTTGTGGGCTGTTTGATCTGTGCTTCATGTTCGCAGTGCTG
Source organism: Calotriton arnoldi (assembly GCA_963921515.1). NCBI lineage: Eukaryota > Metazoa > Chordata > Amphibia > Caudata > Salamandridae > Calotriton > Calotriton arnoldi. The sequence goes on along the minus strand of CAWUFW010000554.1, from coordinate 3,579,034 downwards.
GTGGGAGTAGCGAAACATGTGCTGTTTGGCGCTGAGGCAAATGTCCAAATTCTGTCTATGGAGGACTTATGAGGTGAGCCAATTCATTGTTTTCATTCGACACTGGCAGCCCTTTACTTTTGCCAGTTCAACCGCTGCATAGCGGATTGAAAATTATGGCGCGTGCCATCCACAGTCCGTGCGCAGTCTTACCTTCATCTAATTGTCCTACGATGTCACCATGGATTCCCTCTGACGTTTCTGGCTGTTCGCAGTGCTTTGCTGCTTTTGGACGACTGCTTGCAGAAACGCGCCGTGAGCCATACGGCGCGACGTAGACGACGTGCCCCCATGCTTTGGTTGGCTGCCATTGCTGTGTCAAGTTTGTTCAGCCTTCATGATGCTAACCACGTTTTTATCGCTACTTCTGATGCGGCAAGTGCGGCGCGAAGAGATGTCTTTCGTTCTGACACTTCGTTTGTTTCCTCGAATATGTCTGCCTCAATAGAGGGTCATCCTACGATCACCGAGGATAGTTGGTCAAACGCACGTAGGCCAGTGGACACTGCCTTGCGTTCCGGTGCTGAGTGGCAGTTTGTTTTTCGTTTTTCCTTTCGGCTGCCATCTGGTGTCAGAGTCGACATTGACTGTGTTGCCGTTCTCCAAGGAGTTCTTCTCACACGTGTCCTCGGTGTGAAGTTTGTCTGCTGTGGTACTACAATGTGCAGCACACGATCCCGGTGACAGGCACTCCAAGTACTTTGACTGCCTGTGTAAATGAGGGTTTAGCAAGTCAGAGGTCGGAAGCTCCAATTGCCAATGTTACTGTGTCTGGGGCTGTCTCGATGTCCATTGCATATTGGTCTTCAAAGTGTATTTGTTTTGTAATATATCAATTCTGTTTTCCAGGAATGATTTTTTGGGGTCAACATGTTACTGGTGGGGTGCACAATGCAAATGGGTGCACAAAGTAGTACTACTCGGGTGTGAGATCGCTCACCGGCGTGGGATATAGTTTAAAGTTGTACTACATTTGGAGTTGTTTTTGCATGACTTATGGAAGAAATTTTCGAGTTTTGTGATGCCACAGTCTACGCTTCTCCACAGATGGGTGGCCCATGTATCTTAGTGGGTGGTAGTCACAGTTTTCTCCCTTACATGAGGGACGGGCATGGGTACTAGTCCCATTTCTACATTTTACATTAAATGACCTCTACATGGGGGTAGGCTTATGGGTTGGTTCCCATATACACGTGTTTATGATGTTAACTCTTTCACAAGGTTGGGTTATGGGTTTTGGCCCCATTTACATGTTGTGGAGTACAAGGATGCATCCCTACATAGGGTGTGTGTTTATGGGTGTTAGCCCCATTTTCACTTTGTGTGTATGAGGTTTTGCGCTGCACGTTTGGTCTGCTCATTGGGTCTGATGTGTTTGTAAGTCGCATTACGCTGCACGTCTTGTCTTGTCATGTTGTGTGTAAGTCGCCCTGCGCCTCACGTTTTGTGTCTTGTGTGTAAGTCGCCCTGCCCCTCACGTGTTGTTCTGTGTAAGTCGCCCTGCGCTTCAGGTGTTGTTGTGTGTAAGTCGCCCTGCGCCTCACGTTTTGTGTCTTGTGTGTAAGTCGCCCTGCGCCTCACGTGTTGTTCTGTGTAAGTCGCCCTGCGCTTCAGGTGTTGTTGTGTGTAAGTTGCCCATGCGCCTCACTGTGTGTACCCTCTGTGTTGTTCACATTGTGGTACACGTGTATTTTTCGTGTTGGTTTCACCCTTGTTGCCTGTTTTTGGCCTTGGGTGTTTGTCCTGGGGTGTGGTCCACCCTTCTCTACATTTTGAATTTGTTTTTTGGGAAGGATGGAAATATTGCCTGCTTTTGATTTAATCTTACTTGTCAATATTTTCCTTTCCTTCAGATTACGCAGTGTTCCTACTCTTGTGAAGTGGTATTTAGCTTTGCTTCCCTGAGTTAGAACTTTTTCTTCTTCTGTATATTTTCATGTTTATAGTTATTCCCATGTTTTCTCACACTTTCATTTTTCTTTTAAAAGAAAGGGGATAATGTCATATCCTCTTAAGTGTCATTGTATGTAATCCAGCCTAGCTGTCTCCTAGCGGCTCAGCCAGAGTGAGAGATGGTATCAGAATGTTGGTGTGACTGTGATGAATGGAATGCCTGGGTGCCTGTCTGGATGAGTGGTGACAGTTGGAGATGGGCTGAGCAGCAGGAAGGCTGCTCATGGTGGGGCTGGAATAAGGGCTGACAACAAGAATATGGACTGATGTACATATGAGCATGGAACCAATAAAGTAGTCTTCAAAACTCTACCTGGCTACCTGTGTCAACCTGTGCGTGAGGGCACAGCACATTTCTCACTTAGGCGAAGGCTAATTATTTTATAATGACCGAAGAAGAGAATTTATTGTGAAGTGACCAGCACAGAGTCCCTCTATCAATCAAGCAGGAGTCAGAACCCAAAGGTTAGAGCAGCAGTCCAGTGGCAGAATTCTTTGTATGTACCTGCAAAATCCAGCTCCAGAGAGGGAGAAGGGTCTTGCTGACGGAATCAGATTGTAGACATTTTGGATGGATAGAAAGGTACCCCTTGGGTTTGGTGTAATATCTAGCAGCTCTCTTGAGGTGGGGTGCTGTCACTCTGTAGTAAAAGGTGTTTTGCACAGCTAGGATCAGAGGTTAATTTGTGCAGGTGGTTACCTGTGTTGGGGAACAGCACTTATAGGACATATTTATCATCATCAGATTTTGACCTAGAGCAAAAGAGAGAAAAGGCATAAAAAGGAGGTAAGAAAAGACAGTAAAACAATGACAAAGTGAGAAAGGAGGGATACGAACAACTTGGAAGATGGAGCTAAAGAGGGTGTGAAGTGTAGGGTGGTGGAAGAAAGAGGGAAGAGGTGGAATTAACATTCAGTAATTTCTCTATTTGGCAACCCCAGCATTCAGCAATGCCATCGAAGTGCTCTCAGTAAAAACTTTGTTGTGGTCTCCGACACTAGGCCGTCACTCTTCCCTGTGTTTTTCGCCCAAAATAATTTCCGGGCCTGTTCACCTCACAGTCTTTGTCGGTGCGCCATGAGTCTGATTTTTCGGTAAGGTTTCTGAGATAGTCCCACCAGACAGGCCTTGTTTTTACTGCCCACCTTTCCTTGGGATTTGCATATTATTAGAGTATTTGACTTCTTACATTTATTTATGAAAGTGCTAATTTATTTTTTGAATAACTCACTTATTAACAATGCATATATTAACACAGTACATTTGGGGGTTGTAGTTATGTTATAATGGTGTTATTTGCTTGTTTCTCTTCTATTCAAGTCTTGTCACCTTCAAGGATTTATTCGAGTTCCCTGATGAAGGGCTTCTAATGGATACATTTCAGCTTATTAATAGATCCTTGCACAAAATATAATCTGATTATTTGAAAAGGAGCTTGGTATTGATAACTGTTAAACGTAACTGGATAAGGCTGAAATTGTTTTTCTTCGATTCCATTTGTTGTGCTTTGGGAAACACAGATCGACACCCAACGTGTGCTATATTATCAATACACAGTTATATTTTTTACTAATTAAACCCTATCTAAAATTGGTCCAGTAAGATAGCCAGGTGTTCCATTACTGTGCCAAGAGCTGTGGAATCCAAGTTATACTTTTAGTCCTTGTAACTAAGAGAGTTCCTTGCATGCTTGCCGGAAAAGACTGTGTGCAAAGGCAGAGGAAGGCATTCTCTCGGAGGGAAACATACAGTTTAATATTTTTTTAAGCTTAAACGGATCCTGTCACAAACAGGCTTTTCCAGTCTTTGCCTCCTTCTTATTTGAGCTTTTGGATAATGTGAAATGTTGTCATAAAAGGAATGCAGTGTGTTTTGGGGAAGAAGCTGAAATAGTTCTCCCTAAAAAGAGATTTGTGTCCTATGCAGCTCTCTGGATTGAGAGACTTGGAAATGAATGTGAAAATATGAACTACAGTCTCCCAGTTTTATATGATTTATTTTTTCCCATTTGCAGATCCTTATTATGAATGAAAGCCCTTGGGGGGCCTTGGCAGATCTTGTTGTGGGAAGAGCCCATTGCCGTAAACTTAGAAGAAGTGACGTGCGGTGTGGTGTTCTGCTGACGACGGCAATGGCATCCAGGGCCCATCAAAGCCTTGCAGTAATGGGCCCAGTACTTTCCTACGGCAGCATTGGTGAGCTGAGGACCCAATTGGAGATGCAGAGCTCCCTCCCAGCTGGGAAAGTTGTGGCTGCAGCGCATGTGTGTACTGGGGAAAACTGATAGGACATTGTGGTGACTAGCAAGCAGGACCGTATTGGCCGTAGCGGGCACCGGGCATTTCCCCGGTGGGCCACAGGGGTGGGGGCCGGTTTTGTGGCTGCAGGGGCCGTTTTTCTTACAGAGGGCCGGTTTTGCAGCAGTGCTGCAATATCGGCCCCCTGTAAGAAAAGCGGGAGCGGTGCATCGTGACTACCTCCCCAACCCACCCCCCACCCCGCTCCCAGGGCCGGTCAAGCAGCAACCTTCCATGGCTTGTTGCTGTTCCCAGTCCGGCCCTACTAGCAAGAGACAAAGGCAGACTGGTCATTGCAAGCAGGCTGCAGTGACTACTGTACTATACTATGCTTCCTCACTGTGGGGAGTGTGGCGGGCAGGGCTTTAAGTGGGCCGGGTCCTGCCGGTGGTCAGCACCGGCAGTTCTTAAAAGCAGGTGCTGAGACGGGTTCTTATCGGTCTCTCCATTTGTACCTTCGGGTGAAGGAAAAAAAAGCTTAACTCTGCAATAGTACCACCAATCACTGCTTTTGATGTAGCTTCAAAGAGACTCATTTTTCAGTTTTATATAGCGCAAACTTGGAGCAAACATGAGCACCAGTTACACTACACAAGGACATATTCATGTTTTGAATCACTGGATGTTGTGCCGACATGAGGCTTGAACCTACTTTCTCAGCTCGAAAGTCGGCAACTCTAGCCTTACGCCACAACCTCGCCCACAAGAACGGAAGCATTTTCAATATTATATACAACGACGCCATAGTTGGTGCTTATTTATCTTATGTAATTTACAACCATTGATAAGCCAGCAGCCCTGGCTTGTTGTAGGTGTAATGTTACTTGTTGTGTTATATATCTGGATGAATGGACAGACAAAGCAAAATACCAGTGGGGCAGCACACTATGCGAAGTACAGATTTTTAGCTTAAGTGTGTGACATAAAGACCAACTATGGGGCGTGAAATGAGCACCAAACAGACCCGGCAAAGGAGCCTAGACAAATACACATTCCTCAGGTACAAATTGTGAGCGGATGAAGATAACCTGCCACAGGGATCTAATAACACTGGGAAAGCATGTAAGGTGAAATAGCCCATGTTAACAGAAGTGCTAGTCTCAATTCAGAACTCTAAAACAATGCAGGTCAGAAAATAAGTAATGTACCAGGTTAAACTGCTGAGAGCTAATCTCAGGAAGGGCACTGACAAAGTGGAGCAAAAGGAGAAGACACAGGTTGGGTTGACTGCAAGTGAGAAATCATTGAATGCAGCATGGAGACTTGTGATAGGTCAAATCAACCTAGTTTGGCCGATGCAGAAGGCAGATCAAGAAAGAATAATGTGAAACTGGTCAGATTTACTGAGAAAACAGACGGGCTGAATGTTGAACTGTTGACAGAGAAACGGATAACAAAGGGCAATAAACCCAAATGGGATGCTCTCGTCTTCTCAGTGGAGAAGGGCCCCTGTTGCTCTTCCGCAGATTCTCAAGGACCATCAAGGCTTGTCTAGTCAACTACTATGACCCGATTCTGCTGGCAGCCAGTCACCAAGGGCTACTGCAGAACTAGAATTGCATGGCCATAGTGTTCCTGTACTCCATGACAGCAGTACAAAATCAGGGGAGGAGCTTCAATGCAGTGAAGAGGAAATAGAGAAATATAATACATGATGATATTCCACACCCAGCTGTAAATTATTTGAGAAGGAAATACGTGGCATTCCAATACACTGGAGGAGACAGGGGAGAGACTGGATGGAATAGACAAGTTCAAAGCAATTGTTGAAGCACAAGGTGTATGTTTGTATATTAGCTTTCAAGTTAACTGGTCAATCTCCTTGTTTTTCCTCTGAGAGACGAATTGACTATAGGAGTTGACCTACCACTCACGGTTGAACGTCTGCACTCTAAATACCTGGACCTTTGGGTCTCAACAGACCCACAGGCATTTAACGCAGACAACCTAAATCCATTGTTGCAGCCTCTAAATATTCATGTCCAGCATTGAAATAAGTTAACCGTCTCACTCTTAGGATGAGCAGTCCTTTATAAGATTATTGCGCTTGGCTTCATTGTCAGTCTCATTTGCTTGCTTCTCCTTGGGCAGCACGTGCTGGCTTCACCTTTTCTTTTTGTGTTTGACCCTCCCTTACCCTCTTTTAGAGCATGGCCCAAGTACTTGTATCCTTCCACTGCTCATGCTTTCGGAGCTACTTTTTTCTTTTTGTTTATGTCATGAATAAGAGTTCATGTGTTTGCAGGCTGTCTTCGTCATCTCCTTTTCTAACTTGTTCCTCTCACTTATTTTTGTGCTGTTGTCCCCCTCTGTATTGTTGCTTGTCGCCATCGCTGTCCATGTTGCTGCTTACCTCCTCCTGCTGTCCATGTTGTTGTGTGTCCCCCACCCGCTTTCTATGTTTTTGTTTGCCCCTCATACACTCCATGTTGTCGCTTGCCACCTCCATGTTGTTGCTTACCCCACCTGCTGTCTGTGTTGCTGCTTGCTCCCCTGGCCCTCCATGCTGTTGCTTTCCCCCTCACACTGTCTGTTTTATTGCTTGTCCCTTCGACTTCCCATCCTCCATGTTGTTGCTTATCCCCTTCTGCCTTCCCTGTTGTTACTAGCCCCTTCCCCGCTGTCCATCTTGTTGCTTGACTCATCACAATGTCCGCACACTGTCTTGTTGCATGCCTTCTTGTCCTCTCCTCCTGCTGTCTGTTTTGTTGCTTGCCCCTTCCCACTATCCATCTTGTTGTTTGTCCCATCCCGCTGTCCATCTTGTTGCCCTGTCCTAACAGAGAAAAGGCGATATGACGTGTCCAGCGCTGGCTGCATCATAGTGCATTTTTTAAAAACTCATGCCGTGCACCAATTCCTCCCTCCCTCCCGTTGGCGTTGCTTTCCCCCTCCCCTCTCCGGTGTAGCTGCTTGCCCCCACACACCTGCCATAACAAAAAAAAAAGTGCTATGACAGACACTGCTGGCTGCGTCAAACCATTTTTTCCTCGCCACTCCCTCCTTGTTGTACTCCCTCCCTCCAAGATGCCTCTTGTCAGCTATTGAAAAAAGCGGTATAACTATTCATAGCTCTTTTTTTCTAAATTTTCAGTCAGGCTGCTATTCAATATGGCTAAAAACATTGACAAGGCCAATACCATGTGTATGCAAGACCTATTGCCTTTGCTAATGCTTGTTTAAAAAACTGGACGACCTGGTAATATTTCTCCTGTGAACAAATGACAGTCCTCGCATAGAAGTTCTGACCCTAGAGACAAGTACATTTGAAGGAGGTATATTGCCTTCAAACATTAGCAGGTACTACGAGGCTGCGATATTTAACACATGTAAATGGATGAGCCCAGCCGATGAACATTAGTCCCCTAGTCTGGCAAAGTTAGACATAAAAACATGGAAAAAATCAGATTGGTTGTTAGAGGCAACATGAAATACTATCAGAGTAACTACTGTCATATGTATTTTGCTTGAACTAAACATCCAGCCTCCCAAATGTCTCAGGTTTTGATCATGTTTATAAGGCCTTTCTTTGTCTGGCATGAGCCCAAAAGACAGACAAACACATCACTGAAACACGGTTTATTAAAAGTTGATTTGGATATGTTAACCACAGCAGGTATGTATGGCATTTGTCATGTGCCAATCAAGATACTACTTCACAATGGTTGCATACCAGAATATCGTATACAGAAGTATTATCTAACATAACTATTGTGTCCAAAATATTGTTTACAAAGATATCGTCCCACTGGGTGTAATGTTGTATTAAGTCCAATAGGGAAATATTTTTGTAAACAAAATTTAGAGCACAATATTTATTTCAGAAGATACCCTGACAATGATCTTCTGTTAGCACATCTTCACAGTTGCAGAAGAGTACACTCCTGGTTTAGCGTAGATAGAGCAGACATTATTGGGTCATTTGTCTGTGCAAGTGATGCTCAAAAAATACAACAACACGATCTGCAATAAGGAAAGTGGTCAGGCAAGGAAAAGCAACATCAGTTTACCTGGATACTTACTTGCTGTAATATGGAAACATCAACCAGTTGTATTAAAAAATATCCTTATTTAGGAAGTTGGGGTTTGAGAAGCCGGGAATTTCTCTAGGCAGCCAATGAATGAATACTTTTAATGCACTTAATTAACTTATGAAAGAGATAAAAACACCCGTCTTCAGCAATTTGTTAGAACCTTCTGTTTATACCCCTTCTCGGGATCTTACTGCTTGAGAACAACACAATTTTGCTAGCATTCTCAAATATTTTTAGAATTGTACTCTCAGGAGATCAGAAAACCAACAGAGCAGCAACATTGTATATTATAAATTACAAATATTTTATTTATACTACAGCCTTTTCCCTTTATACATCCTCTCATCACGGTTAGACGATTTGGGGGGATATTCACAAGAACATGTGCTAAACATCTCCAAAAAATGTTAACGCAACTTTACACATCGCAGCCTATCACGGGAAAATAACCCTGTGTTAACGTGGAATTCACAACACGGCGGTACCATGCGATAGTCCCCCGAAAACGCGGCCAATGTCCGCGATACAACAACCGTGGCGGTGATAAAAACACAAACCTCAACGCGAAAAAACATGCGATGGGCCAAAGCGCGATGTGGAAATTAGCGATAAGCAGCGCCAGGCCTGCAATACAGACATGGCAGGCGGGAAAAACCACTATAAAAGTAGAAAAAACACACAAACACAAAATGACCAACACCCAAGCACCATGGAGGCAGCTGGAGCAGGCGCAGAGGACGAGCGCAACCCCACAAGCCCCCAGGACAACCAGCCTGGGACCTCGGAGACAGGGAAGGGCAAGGACAAGAAGAAGAGGAAGACGAAGTTCAGTCCGCATGAAAACAGGATCCTGGTCACGGAGGTGATGGAACACCATCAACAACTGTTCGTCACCTCCAACTTGTCATTGGGCACCAAAAATGGAATATGGCGGGACATCGTGGACAAGGTGAATGCCGTCGGAGAGCACAAGAGGTCAATGGATGAGGTCAAGAGGCGATGGATTGACATCAAGCGCAAGACCAAGGAGAAACTCACAGGCAACCAGAAGGCAGCAATGCAGACTGGAGGTGGGAGCCCAGTGCCACAGCTGGAGCTGGATGACATGGAGGAGCTGGTGTTGACAGTCATCAGTGTGGAGACTGTAGCCGGAGTCGGGGGACCGGACACTGCTCGACAGGACACAACACAACCGCAACAGGGTGAGTGACCACCAGGTACTGGGGTGACGGGTGGAGATGGCCACAATGGCAAACATGCACAATCAAGCAGAGCACAGTGCACACCCACAATGACTCTGGATCATGGCCCTGATCCACAGACTGTCACAATGTACAATGCCATGCTGTCTGAATGTGAACTTGTACCATGCGGCTACATACATGCGGACACATTGTAATACACCATCTCCCCTTCACATTGCAGGGGCACCATCAAAACCTCCTGCAGAGCTTCCCAGCCACTCTTCACTGATGACGAGGAGGACACCCCCAGCATCGACACCCAAGCCCCCCAAGACATCATTGACATCATCCGCAACTCACCTCCAGGATCAGGGCAGCCCAGCTGCATCGAGGAGACCCCACCCACTACCCAAACCACCCAGCAGAGGCACCCACAGCCCCGGCAGTCTCCCAAGACCCCCAGGAACAACACATGGCCTTCCAACGCCGTGTGCTGGAGGGCCAGAGGGAGACGGCTGAGCAGGTGCGGGTGGGGTTCGACCTCATGGCTACCAAACTGGATGCCATCCATGGGTGTCTAGGACCCATCAGGGACCAGCTCCAGTCCCTAACGGACACCCACGGCCCACTCCATGGTCTCCAACGAGCCCTGACTGACATCGCTGGAGTCATGACTCGGAGACAAGAACACCTGTCTGCTCAGAGTGGCTCCAGCGATCCCAGCCGTGAGCTGGCACACATGCGGAGGCTCATGGAGGACATGGTGCAGATGGAGGCGGAAAGGATGGCAGCCACCACTGCACATCAGCGAAATGTAGCTGGGAGCTACCATGCCCTGCAGATCCTCATCATGGCATTGCTGCCACAAGGCATGGCGATGATGAATGCTGCTGCCCCCACACCATCCACATCTCCGCCCCCTGGTGTGTCAGTGCCTCCCAGTGCGGCAGGCGTATCCACTCCGGCACCTGATGTGTCACTGCCACACAGTGCGGCCGACAATCCTCCTCCGGCCCCTGATGTGTCAGTGGCACAAAGTGTCGCAGCCGGTACTGCAACACCCACAGGTGGGGCAGAGCACACATCCGAGGACGTGGATGGGATTGAGATCAGAAGGAGGCACTAGCATTCATTTCCGCCACCTTGCCTGTTTCTGCTTGGTGCTGCACATGGTCCCATGACCTTCCACTGACACCCGATACACTGCGCTGCACTCACCTTGGCCCGCGACATGGACTTCCATATCCTGTTTGATGACCAATGACACGGCGACCAGACTGCGGACTGTACCCTTCCTCTTCTGCAGTACTTGTCATCCCCGGATGGACTCTGGCTGGCCCTCCACGGGTCCATATTGTGTAGTGTGCTTGGCATGGCCCTGTACCGCTCCAGCTGCAAAACTCCACTGGATGTGCAATAAACATCCAGAAACACACTGCTGTGTCATGTCTTTCATCATTCATGTATGAATGTGTGGATGAAAGTAGGGACAGTGATTTCCCTTACGTCAATGATGCTCATCTAGTGGGATGCCAGTCACAGTGTGCTACATTGCCTATTGTGTTCCGGTTGCCGTGGACACTACAACAGGGACACACGCATTAGTCACTTCCTTGTCCGGACATGGACTGAACCACGCCCAGAGCCCCAGAGTCATTGTTGCAAACCCTGCGCTGGTCCGGCGTACGCCAGGCCAGACCACTCCGCTTACGCTCCGAGGGGGGGCCCACATAGCTACATGTCGCAGGCGTACATGCTGGTGGTATGCAGGTCACTGGTCTAGTTGTCAGCATGTCACGGCCACTCCCTGAGGGCAGGTTTGCACACACACCACACCCATCCGGCACAGGAGTCACAGGCCATGTGACCCCGCCAATATAAGGAGCCGACAACGTCACATTCCCCACTGCCGGTGGTGACTGGATCACGGACGTTCCACGATACTCAATCATAAAAGGCCCATGACTTGTTGCGCACAGGGTTGGTCGCACCCGAGGCCTTGCGCCCGTCACGGGCCTACCACCACGTGGCGCTGACTGGGGATGCACAGAGTTAGTGGCACCCGAGGCCTTGCGCCCGTCACGGGCCTACCACCATGTGGCGTTGACTGGGGTTGCACAGGGTTAGTGGCACCCGAAGCCTTGTGCCTGTCAGGGGCCTTCCACCACGTGGCGCTGACTGGGGTTGCACAGGGTTAGTGGCTCCAAAATAGCTGAGCGGGTGTGCACCCTGCGATGATGGCGTGTGCACTGATGTGGTCTCTGCCATTGATGCCTCAGGACTCAGCGTCATGTGTGGGACCTGCTGGGCCACGGGGAGGGTCCGCATGATGTGGACCATGCCATGGTGGCGGGACCGGGGCCTGGAGCTTGCACGGGCACGTGGTGTGCCCACTGATGGACACACCGTTGGCGGCAGGTGAGCAGTGGGCCTGGGGTGCGCAAGTGCGGACAGCCAGCGCTCGCTGGCAGGATGGGGTAGGGTGCGGCTGCATGCGTGCGCAGGGACGGACAGGCATTGTTGCAGTGTGCTGTGGGATGGACTCTGCCATGATTGGCTCTGGCCTCGATTACAGATTGCAGACCTGGTGGCTTGCAGTGTATCCCGGCACGTGGTTGGAGACACACCGGTGGCAGCAGATGAACAGTGGGGCCTGGGTGCGCAGGGGCGGCAGTGTCTCTCTCTCTCTCTCCCTTCCTTCCCTCTCTCTCTCACTCACTCTCTCTCTCCCTTCCTTCCCTCTCTCTCTCACTCTCTCTCCTTTCCTTCTCTTTCTCTCTCTCCTTTCCTTCCCTCTCTCTCACTCTCTCTCTCCCTTCCTTTCCTTCTCTCTCTTTCTCTCTCTGCCTTTCTTTCATTCTCTGTTTCTCTGTGTCTCGCTCCTTTGATGTGCGCATGGCACACGTTCTGATTTTGTGCTTTATTTACCAGGCTGTGACATCGTGATTGTCCCGGACGGACCCGACAGGAGTCTTCCGCATTGGTGTTTTGTGTTGTATTTCAATAAAGTTTTTGGTTGTTACTTCAGTGCTGTGTGACTGTTTCTCGTTCTTCTGGCCACACATGTGTGTTATTTTTTGACAATGTGCGTCATCATGCGCTTTTTGTGGCTCTTGTGTTGTGCATGGTATGTGTATGTCCGGGGGGGGCTGGAGGTGGTGGCGGTGGGTGTTGTGGCCCTCATGGGTATCCGAGCTGCATGATCATTGTCTCCATGGCATCTGTGGGTCTTCGGGTGTGGTTCTTCCCTGGGCTCCCTTTCATGCTGCAGGTAGTCGTCCTGCTTAACAGCAGCAAAAGGCAGGTGTTAAATCACTGGTGCTACCCCGGCTTATCGCCTGTTTTTGGTTCGCATTAGCAGATCTGGCAGTTCGTTATGAAAGTGGTGTTGTGGTTTTTTCGTGTGTTTTTGCATGGGAACGCCTACTCTGCATCTCATTAGGGTTAGTTGGTGGTGTCCACCGTGGAGATCAATTTTGGGGCAGTTATCGCGGGAATACTGGCAATGTCTGCAGTTTGCACCCGCTTGTGAATGGGGTGTTAAATCTATCTCCACTTTGGATGCGTTAAGGTGGAGATAAATCGGCGGTAGGTCCTTGTGAATATGCCCCTCGGTGTTCAGACTGTCTGCTGCTTGTGGATTTTCACTAATGTGGGGATGCTGGAGGAGATCTGACCATGTGAATTTGTCAAAAAACTCTGTGACTATATTGAGTGGGCTTTGTATTTAATCCTTGGTGTGTTTACCTTTATCACCCTGAAATGGTGTGTTTGTGCCATTGTCTTCCTTTTCCAGTATGTGTTACTGTCTGTCTGCCTGTTCCAGACTGTGTTTGTGTGTGCTTGTGTGTGGGAGTCTGTACTTCTCTTTCTTCCTGACAGCCTCTGTCTGTCTCAGTGTCCCTGTCTGTGTCTCCATATCCCAGTATCAGTGTTTTCCATTATCTTCTATCAGTGTATTCTCTATTCCAGTTTGTCTCCACACCCCAATATACATTTCTCTCTGAGTGTCAGAATCTCCCAAGTCTCAAGGTCAGTGTCTACCAGTCCCAATGCCATTGAATTCGCTGTCCCAATGTCAGTGCTTACCATGTGAAAGTATTTGTCTCTTTATTCTACTAAACCTGTTTAATTTATTCTTTTTGTGTTATTGTACCACTATCCCTATGCTAGTGCTTTCCCTGTCTAGTGTATTTGTCTGATTACTCAATTGGCGGGATTTTCCCCGATTCCTACAGCCCAAACCACTCAAAGCATTTACAACAAATTTGGCAGAAAGTTAGATCTTAGTCCAGAAAGAGTGCTTTTTGTGTTTTAGTGTAAATCCGTTCATGGGTTTTTGAGAAACTAAGGTTAAAAAACCTCTATATATCACGCCGCAGAAGATCCGCAGAGCCAACAGATCGCCTCCTGAGATCTGGTTGGCTGCCACCATATGAACAAAGAAGTGGGGGCAGCCATCTTAGGACTCGGGACTCAGTCCTGAGCCCTAAAAAAAATGCAAATAAAAGACATAAGGGGCGGCGTAGGGATACCCTGACCTCCTAGGCCTGGTGGTGGGGTCCCAGAGGAACTCCGCCTGGGTCCAAAAACATTTTTTTAAATTTTGCAGTGAATTAGCGAATTGAGGCAAACTTAATTTTAATTACCCCCCCCCCCCCGGGTGGGCCAGGGGCCAGTATTTTTGGGGGGAATGGGGGTGTGTGACCCCCCTCCCCGATCCTCTGAGACACCTTGGGGACCCCATCCCTAGGGCCAAGGTAAAATAATAAGGGAGAGGGGCTCGCAGCCCCCCTACCGGACCCCATCCCCAGGGCCAAAATATATTAAAATGAGGAGGGGGCCTTTCTGCTCCCCTCCCTGAGCCTAAAAAGGCCCCAGGGATTTCATTCCCCGGTGTGGAATAATAAAATGAAGGGAGCGGGCACACTGGCCTCCTCCCTGAGTCTAATTAGGCCCTAGGGACCCCATTCCCTGGGGCCAAAATGTAAATTAAAGGGAATTGGGGCCACGTGGCTCCCCTCCCTGAGCCTTAAAGAGGCCCCCGGGACCCCCACTCTCCAGGGCTTTGACACCTTTTGAAAGGGAAGGGGCCAAGCGACCCCCTTCCAAAGCCTCTATAGGCCTCGAGGACCCCATCCCCCGGAGCCGGTTTAGTGACTATGTCCCGTGAAACCCACCCCCGGAATACAGTAGTTTCCCTGCCAGCACCAGCGCAGGCAGGAAAACGTGTTTGCTCTATTATTAAATTTCCCGTAAATTGGAGCAAACACGAAGGGCCCGATTTCGAGTATGGCGGTCTGAGGACCGCAAGACTCATGTTGGCGCGGCAGTGGCGGATCCAGCCACCGCAGCAGCGGCGATCAGGCCACCCCATTAGGAGTTGGCCAGTTGGACCGCCCTGGGACCGCCAGCTCCGCCATGGAACCACCATTGCCTGGCGTTAGAGCGGCAGTCAGAGGCCACAATATGCTTAATGGGACTGCCGCTGTCTCACCAAGCATATAACGAGTTTCCTCTCCTCCAGGGCTTACATGGAGGTTCTTCCTCCATGTAAATCTTGGAGGAGAGGAAACAAGGAGACCCTATAGGGGCCCCCTGTGCCTCAACCCCATGTGGATGCACACAGGGGGGCATAACATGTGCCCCCTGTGTGCATGCAGATAGGTTCCTGCACAACTTTCGAGTGCATGCCGTGCAGGAACATTGTAGTGCGGTCCCATTGCAGTGCCTTTTTCAAAGGCACTGCCGCCTTTAAAAGAGGTACCTCGCCGCCCACCTGCCAGACAACTTGAAAGTCGTAATCTGGCGGGCGGGGCGACCTTTGGCAGAGCTGTGGTGCGACGGAGCAATGTTCCACCGAAAAGTCGTAATCAGGGCCTAAATCTGCTCCGAGCTACCATGTGATTTAAAAATGCTTGCGCTGGCTGACTTTGTGTTCTGTTTAGAAAAAAAACACATATTCGTGCAATAAAAAACCAGACCACACACCTGTGTATCATGAAAGGCCACTTTATTAGGAAAAGCTTGTAGTCAACAAGAATTCATTGTTTGTAGCGTACATCAGAACCAATAACCTTCCTCACTAATACATAACTCCTGACATCCCCTCTGGCTTAAACTCCCAACATTTGTAACATTACCCAAAATAACACCTCTGATCCACCGAACATCATTCTTTCATCTTCATTCGCATTCCTTCCCTTGCATTACCCAATCTCTTCCTCTCTCCCATTGAACCAATCACCTCAAAACAAAATCCCATTCCCCAACCTACTCTTCCCCCATCTGCGTCCCCCCGAGGGGTAGTTACACCTGCACCTGTCTCTCCATCCCCTCCTAAACTGCCACGTAGGAAAAACCTGGTAAAGTGTTTTCCTGCCCCACTTCCTTACTAAATATCACCAAATTCCTTCTCTACTCTTTCCTGTAGCACCACAATCTCTCCTTCCATTTTCTGCCAAAAGCTCTCTCAGTTCCAAGATGTATAGTCCATTCCCACATTTTGACAGATGAACACCATTGGGGCGAAACAAACGCTCCTCCTCCTCCTACTTTATGTGTTTGTGTGATAAAACTGTCACTCCAATAGACTGGCAAAAAATGCTAATTGCTCTATTAAGCTTTTGTCTTGCTTTGTCCATACCCATGTGCTAAATTGCAACTGTCCAACAACTGCGTGGTACCAATTCTGTCCAAACTATGCTGATTTCCGACCACTTGCTCCCATTTTTTCATTTGCATAATCAAAGTTAAACCAGATAAATGAACGAAATCATTTTCACCTAAATGAATAATTAACAATCTGGCCACCCCTTAGAAAACGATAATTCTGCCAAACGCGGCAACAACCACCCCCATCTCCATCTCATTTCACTCTTTCCCCACCAGAAAACGTCATGTTTGCTGCTGGGAAGCCCCAGTGTCCTGCCATAAATTTGCTGGTCTGCAAACTGCATTGCCCAATGGATAAAAGAGTGTCCTATTATCCAAGTGATCATCTTGGCCCTCGAAGGTCTGTTAATACAGCATGTAGTAAAAACAACAAGAAACATTTTTGAAATTCAAAGCTAAGCACCGACATGTAAAAACCCCTAAAAATGCATTTTCAGATAGATTTCTCACAACACTGAGAGTGTCATCTACCTATTCTGCTTATTTCTCGACAATGTAAACCTAACTGTGCTGCCTCAATTGGTGCTTCATTTCTAATTGAGTGTGTACCATACTTTGTTTTATCCAAACCCAAACATTCAAGGCCTTCCTCACCACTGCCAACAAATTAGATGATGCAATTCTGGACCCATATTCATGACAAAATATCTCTTCAAACCTCCTCCCTGGCCATTCCACAAACCTCTCCCACTATCTTACAGGTCACAAGTCCCCCACCTCTACCTTGTTTAGCCAGATCCATTTGCCTCATCCCATCTGATCTGTCTTTTATATCCTCAACCAAATCCGCTGACCATCTGAGAAAACCTCACTACGACCCACCCCAGCTTTCAATTGTGAACTAAATAACTCAGAAACTCTGATAGCCCCATAAAACATCCATATTTTAGCCAATCGAAAAAGCTGTGCCTCAAATACATAATAACAAAATGTAGGTAACACATCAAGAATTTTTGCCAATAAATCAACAGCCACTGGCTTGCATAACTGTGTCCTACGACTCCCTTCTTTTCTCAATCACATTTTACCCTTCTCACCAACTCTCCCTTTGCTGGGTCATATTCCCAGCATACCTTCCCATAAAATGATGTTCCAGCCAGTTTCCCCGAAATGGTGGCATTAGACAAACGTTTCCCTTTTAAGCTCATCAGAAAATTTATGATTTCACGTTCTCTCTCTTTGTCCTCAATTCATTTCCCATTTTATACATCTAAATTGTAAAAATTCCTGCCCTGCGTGTAAGTATGCTATTTTAAATGTACAACGGGCCCTACAAACAGCATAGTTAATCTAAAATTAAATTAATGAATTTACTATTGCCACAAATATCAGGAACTCAGTTTCCTTTTCTAAAAAAACAATGTTTTATTTTGCGATCAAAACATAGTGGATAGTGTCAAAGGAAATGTTGTAACTTATTTTTTTACTCAGACAATTATTTCCAAGTGACATTAATACGTAATATTCCATATATGTTACAATACACAAAATCACCAACCAGCCCTATCACATTACTTATACAGTACAGGGTCAGTATGTCCTGTTGACGACGTTTCGATCCTCTTACAATGTAAAGATCATCAGGACATTAAAATTTTAATCCCTGAGACACAACTTACATGTGAACAAGAACAGAATCAAAAGAAAAAGGGAGGAAGAAAAGGGGGGGGGGAAGAAACAAAAAAAATGGTTACTTAATATCAAAAACTTGAGGCAAAACCACAAGACAATAGTGACATTATAGGTTAATATAGTATTGTGAACAACCTACTGAGCCTACCTCATTATAAAATAATGTGTGTTACCAAATGAGCCTTAACAAACCGATAAGAGGAGTCTTGCAGCCGCAAGTCTCTTCACTAGGCAGACACCTAAAAATAAAAGCAATGTAAGGAACAGAATGTTTCGGAAGAGGATAAGTAGGGCTACACATAATGGTGCCTACCTGTAGGGTAATGCCAAATTTGTAACAGGGCACGGGGAGCCAGCGCACCTGTACAACATCAATTAAGGGGAGAGACGTGTCTAAATGGAGCCGTGTCGTGGACCGGCATAGTCAGCCGGCGTACTAGTCTCTTAGTGAGGCAGCAAATGCCAAAACCTACTGGGAATAAAAATAAATATAAAAATAAAATATTTAAAGAACAAGATGTTCAATGGGAGATGAGAGGGGCTGCACACAGTGGGGGTGACCTACCTGTAGCCAGGAGTTTTTAGTGCACAGGAAGCTGGTGCCTACAAAGCAACAGGGTCAGGATGGAGACACGTCTGCTCCGAGCCACGATAAAAGCTGGCAGAATCAGCCGGGCGTGCAGAGTTGGTCATCTCGCCTGGAGCACAGTTGGGGCACAATGACACAGGGCTCAGGGAAACCGGCGTGCCCAATCTAAAGTGCTCCAAGTGGGCGGGCCACAGTGGAAATGATTAGAAGCAAAAATATGGCAAAAATAGAAAGAAAACTCTCAGGCACAGGGGGCAACCGGGGCCTAGTGCAAGGTTTCAAATATGTTTCCCAAATATATTATTGCAACGAGGGGACTCAGGATTAAATGAGTTTCTGAGGGCATGATGGCCAAAAATATAATGATAATACTGCTGCTGAGGACAACAATATTAAAGGACAAGAATAAAGGAGAATAGGAAAAGAAAAAAGACAGCTGAACCAAACAAATCATAATTATACAGGTGGACACCCACTTGAAGGTATAACCCATTTCACAAAAAGTGGATGAGCATGGAGTCACATTGATATACTCACACAAAACCTATATATTAGTACAGGTAGCTGAAGAACCTTTATCTTTATATACAATCCCGTATATTTGCTGCAACCTCTTCCTTTAGATTTGAAAAAGTATTTTTCTCAGAAGATGCATCATAGTAGGGAGGTCCAGTCCTCCAATGTATGCAATCCAGTGTGGAGGCTGTCTGTACGGAAAATCCATTTTAGTTCCTCTTTGTTCAGAAACAATGAAATATTCCTACCTCTCATTGGCTGGTTCACAACAGTAATTACTTTCCAGCGTAGTTCATCTTCACTGTGATTATGCTGCACAAAGTGTTCCACTAGTGGGGCAGTCATGACCTTATATCTGAGGGGGCTCCTATGTTAACATATTCTGACACATACTTTTGCGTAGTCTGTCCAATGTATACTAAACCACATGGGCATGTAATGGCATAAATGGCATTACTGATATTACAGCTAGAAAATTGTTTTCGAGTAATCTTGCCATTCTTGTAGCTGAATTCCTTAGATTCAGAAGTAAAGGCACACACACTGCCATGTCTGCACTTAAATTGACCCACGACAGGAGGAAGTCCCCAAAAATCATTCATTGTGGAGTTGGACTTAGCTGGCGAAAGCGGTGCTCTAACCAGATGGTCTTTAATACTCTTATTTTTACAAAATGCAAAAATAGGTCTCTCAAGTGTAAGTTCACCTGCATTCAAGACATTCTAATGTTTCAACATGCATTACTTCAATTGATTCGTTACAGGTGAGTATGTTGTCACACATACCAATCTGTCAGAGGCTTTTTTTTGGGGGGGGGACCATTCCCTGGGGCAATACCACGTTCTCTTCATGGATCTTTTCGCTAGCCCCCTGGGGTAACCTCTGAAAATAAGTTTCTGCAATAATTTCTCTGCCTCGATAAAAAAAGTTTGTTTGAACATACAGTTCCTCCTAATTCTCAAAATTTGGGAGTAAGAAAGAAAGTGCCATAAGGCTCTAGGATGATGACTCGAATATTCTAGGAGAGTATTTCTTTCTGTGGGCTTGCGATATAGGGTGGTGTATAGATTCCCATTCTCAGATCTGATCATTAAGTATAGGAAGGCCACTTCATGTTTGCTGTATTGAAGTGTGACCCTTAGGCCCTTACTTTCAGAATTCACCTGTTAGACCTAGCATCCTTGGCGTGGGTCTCCCTTCCATGTTTTGAGGATGCCTCCAATGTTATTGATCTGTTTTTGCTGGTTTAGATGCTTTGGGCACTGTGCCACTGCTATTCAGTGCCACAGTGCAAGTGCTCCCTATGATAACTTGTGTTATGTATTAGTGACTCCATGATTAGATGATTGGTTTACTTGTCAGTCCCTAGTACAGTGCACTGAGTGTGCCCAGGGCTGGTAAATCCAATGCTGCTGGTGGGCTTGCAGCACTGGTTGTGCCACCCACAGAAGTAGCTTGTAAAGTGTGTCTCAGGCCTGCCATTGCAGAGCCTGTGTGCAGCCTAGGGCTGCCATGTCGACTTGGTGAGTGCACCCACTTACCAGTCCCTAAACCTTCCCTTTACTGCATGTTGGTCACCCCTAAAGTAGGCCCTAGGGCAGGGTGCATTGTAAGTATAAGGTAGGACATGCCCTGGTGTGTGTGGCATGTCCTAATAGTGAATTACAGCCATTTTCGTTTTTCACTATTGCAAGGCTACCTGTTCCCCATAGGCCAGAATGGGCAGTTTTGATTATTACACCTTATAATCCTAACTGACCCAGGGAACATGGTAGAGAAACGAATTTAGTATGCCTGAACTCAGAATGATAAAATACATCTTTTAGTGAAGTTGATTTTAACATTCTGTGTTTGAAAATACCACTTTTAGAAAGTAGGTATTTTCTTGCCTAACCTATCCAAGCCTGCCTCTGCTAGGTTGTGTATTCCTTGTCTGGAGTTTGAGTGACAGGGGCTGGGGGTGGCTCCAGGAGACAGGGTGAGTCAGCACAGGGCTGAATAGAGAGATCTGCATCCAGAGGGAGGGAGGAGTTGCACCTTGGTCTGAATAGGGCTGTGCCTGCCTGCCACAATGCTGGCTCCCCCTCCTGCTGGGCGGCTGAGGACTCTGCCCCACATTCTGAAAGGAAAGAAGGAGTCCTGTAAACAAAGTGCTCCAGGACTGACCAGAACTGGTTTTGGACTAGACAAAGGCCTCTCTGCCTTCAGAGAACAAAGAGAAAAGGTGTATAAAAAGGGGACCCAGACACCTAGGAAATTAGATCACTTTTGGAAAACAAGAAGAAACCTTTGCTGAGGAGCGGAACCAAGAAGAAACTGAGGAGAAGACTATCCCTAAGCTAGAGGGATCTGCCTGCAGTGGTTGCCTGACTGCCAAAGAAAGGAGAAGGGAACTTTGTGTGTACTTTCATCAACTTGTGAAGGATCTCCAAGGGCTTGATTTCAGAGCTTGCCTCCTGCTGAAGTCTCAGGAACAACAGACTTCACCCACCAGCTCCCCTGTATTCCCTTGCTGGGAATTTGGACCTTCTGACACACTTGCGTGTCGCTGGGAGCTGGAAGCGCGACTCAAGACGAAGAAGCGTGTCGCCGGCGCAGCCGCTGCTTCTCGCATCGCCTGAGAAGAGTGTCGACGTCGCATCAGATGCCGGCGCATCCCCGAAGAAGCGCGCCGCTGACACCCTCGCATCCTTCGAAGCGCCTCGCAGCACCGGAGAAAAGTGTCGCCGTCGCATCAGACGCCGTCGCATCCCCGGGGCAGAGCATCAACCTCGCATCAGACGCCGACGCATCGCAACACGAGGCACCCCGCATCCCAGGAGAAGATCGTCGACCTCGCATCAGACGCCGTCGCATCGCCAGGGAAGCGTGTCGCAGGGCCTGTCGCGGCTCCAAAGATTCATCTAAATCGCCGCACGGCCGTCGGGCGTGCACGCATCACCCCTTCGTTGTCGCAACATCAAGAAGACGCCATTTTGTTTCTTTGCACCAGATCTTCATCGCATCACGGCGCTGCTTGTCGCATCGCCACAGAAGCGCAGTAAGAAACCGACGCATCACCTCCCCACGCCGAGAAGAACCGACGCATCACTGTCCCCTGCGCATCAGTGGGGAACCGACGCATCACCGTTCTTGCGTGTAAGGAACCGACGCATCACCTTCCCTGCACCACTTTTGTTGTATCGTGTTACGCATCTCAGGTACATTGAACGCAAAGTGTTGCATTTCCATTTTAAGAGACTCAAGCTAATTCTACCATCTTTAAAGTACAGTATTGTGGATTATTTTTGTCGTTTATGGTCTTGTGGTAAATCTATATAAAAGATACTTATTTTTATAATACAACCTGTGTGGTGTCCATTTGTAGTGTTGTCACTGGATTACTGTATGTGTTCACAAATGCTTTACACACTGCCTCTGAACTAAGCTTGTCTGCTCGTGCCAAGCTACCAAGGGGGTGAGCAGGGGTTATTTCAGGAGTGTACCCCCTTACCCTGACTAAACACAGGGGTCCCTATTTGGTCAAAGGTACCTACCTCTGCCAACCAGAGACCCCCAAATCTAACATTGGTGGTCAGCGGTGAGGATTCTGGACTTGCATTTGTGACTCATGTACAGTGATTGGTGAACACTACCTAGTGAGTGCAGACCAAAACGCAACCACATACTTTTGGTAGATATTCTTTTCTGGGACTTTCTATTTTTGCTAAAAACTGCCAAGTTTAATCACCATGGATACAGCAGCATCCATAGCATCTGTTGAGTGTGATTGGGAAGAGGAGAGACTAGAATGCTACAATCTCAAACAGCTGAAGCACTACTGCAGGAAATTTAAAGTTGCTATGACCGGAATCACCAAGAAGGATGATTTCCAAAAGGCGCTGAGGGCCTGGGTTCAAGCAAGGAATACCCCTGAGAATGAGGAAGGGGCTGAGAATGCAGATGAGCAGCTGGATGGGCCAGTGGGTCCAGGGGAGAGGAGAGCACCTTCCCCGTAGGTAGCAGTGTTTCTGCCAGAGGTCTGTCCCCAGAAGAGCTGGAGGACAGAGAAAAGAGTAGGATGCATGAGATGGAGCTGACCAAGCTCAAGTTAAAGGGGCAGTTGGAATTTGAATTGCAATCTAGAAAGTTGGCATTAGAAGAGAAAAGAATGGATCATGAGCATGAAAAAAGTTTGAGGGAGATGGAGTTCAGAGCCAAGAATTTAGAGATTACTCCCTCTGGTGGCAGCACACCGTCCGTGCCTGTTGAGGCTAGGGTGTATATTCCTAAGGATGTGGTTAAGGAGTTTTTTAAGAATGATGATATTGGGCAATGGTTCAAGGCCTATGAGGTAGCCATGACTTCCCACCGGGTCCCTGAGAAGGATTGGGGAGCGGGGTTGTGGGGTCGGTTCCTTAGTGAGGGGCGGGATACCTTGTTGGACTTGCCCTCTGAAGTCTATAATTCCTACAGCCACATGAAGAATGCATTGATGACCAGGTATGGGTTGACTCCTGAACTCTATAGGCAGAGGTTCAGGAACTGTAAGAAGATTGAAGGCAGTACCTGGGTTGAGTATGTGACCTTTTTTTGCAGAGCCTTGGATGGTTGGGTAAAGGGTAGCAAAGCAAATGATTTTCAGGCGCTCTTTGATTTGATTGCATGGGAGCACTTGTCCAGTAATTGTTTTCCTGAGCTACGCCAGCACCTGATTGATAGTAGGCTGACTAACCCTAGGCAGCTTGCTGAGGAGGCGGACCGCTGGGTGAGCACCCGGGTCCACAAGGGTCACATGGGAGACTCCGCCAAGGGTGGGCAGGGTCCCCCGCAGAGGAATGGGGGGGACAAGGGTAAACAGAGGGAGTTCCAGAAAGGGCCCCAAAGTAAATCCCAAGGGAACCAAGGGAAAGGTTCCCAGCCCCCCCCTGAGAATAAGCACGGGGCCCCGACAGGTCCACCTGTTCATAGGGGACCCCTGGTGTGCTACAAGTGTGGCGCCCTAGGCCACAAGGCCAATGATCCCCATTGCCCTTTGTTTGGAAATCCAGCACCCCCTGGTGCAGTCCCCCGGCAGTTGGCTAGTGTAGCCCTGGGGAAGGAGATGGGTGCCCAAGGTGGGCGGGATCCTGTAGTATTGTCCCTTGTCTCATTAGGAGACTCTGAGATGGTCCCTAGGACCCCACTGCCTGAGAACACTAAGAAGTACAGGCAGTGGGTGACCATCAATGGCCATAGGGTGGAGGCTCTGAGAGACACAGGAGCCAGTGTGACAGCTGTCAAGTGTCACCTGGTGTCTAAAGAGCAGGTGGTCCCTGATGCATTCTATCCAGTTGTTGCCACTGACAACACAGAGAGCCACTGCAAGGTGGCTCAGGTTCCCTTTGAGTGGGGGGGGGGTCTCTGGTACTCTTCAAGTAGCTGTGAGGCCAGCCATGCCTGTTGACTGTTTGTTAGGGAACAATTTGGAGACCTCCCCTTGGGCTAAGGTGGAGCGGAGTGCTCATTTGGAGATGTTGGGCTTGCCTGATTGGGCGTGTGTGACCACCCGGTCCATGGCAGCCAGAGGTGTTCAAGAGGACCTGGAGCCTGAGAGGGAGGCCCAGGTGCCTGCCGGAGAGAGAAGAGGCAGGGGGCGCGGGAAACCAGCCCCCGAAGTTCCCACGGTCCAGGAGGAGGCAGACCCTGAGGGGGATGCCCTGGAGCCTACAGGGGAACAGGTAGCTGAACTGGGGGACCTGCCTGAGCTGACCCATTGGCAGCAAGATGGAGGACCCTCCAGGGAGGAGTTCTGCGAGGAGCAGAACAAGTGCCCTTCTCTCGTAGGTCTGAGGCAACAGGCCACAGACCAGGCAGCAGGTGATCAGTCTGGATCACATTGGATCTACTGGGAGAATGGTCTCCTGTATAGCGAGCCTAAGGTTGCTGAGCCTGGGTCAGCCCATGTACTGGTGGTACCCCAGCGCTTCAGAGCCTTCCTACTGGGTTTGGCTCATGATGTGCCTTTAGCAGGACATCTGGGGCAGGACAAGACCTTTGAAAGGCTTGTCACCCATTTCTTTTGGCCCCAGATGCGCAGGAGTGCCGCCACTCACTGCAGGACCTGTCAGACTTGCCAGGCAAGTGGAAAGAGTGGGAGGAAGCAGAAGGCTCCTCTCCAGCCATTCCCTGTAGTCAGCACCCCCCTTTGAACGGGTGGGTATTGACATTGTGGGGCCTCTGGATCCCAAGACAGCCATGGGCAACAGGTTCATCCTGGTCTTGGTGGACCACGCCACCCGGTACCCTGAAGCCATCCCTCTGAGGACAGTGACGGCCCCCGTGGTGGGACGGGCACTGATGGGAATGTTCTCCCGTGTGGGGTTCCCTCAAGAGGTGGTGTCTGACAGAGGTACTAACTTTATATCCAAGTATATGAAGTCCCTGTGGCAGGAGTGCGGTGTAACGTACAAGTACACCACTCCTTACCACCCCCAAGGAAATGGGTTGGTTGAGAGATTCAACCGGACCCTGAAGGGCATGATTATGGGTCTGGAAGAACCCATGAAGCGTAAGTGGGACGTCCTCTTGCCATGCCTTCTTTTTGCATACCGTGAGGTGCCACAGAAGTCTCTAGGGTTCAGCCCCTTTGAGCTTCTGTATGGTCACCCAGTGAGAGAACCTCTGAGTTTGGTCAAGGAAGGCTGGGAGCAATCTCCCAGGAAACCTCCCCAGGATGTATTTAGTTACATGCTGGCCTTCAGGAACCAAACTAGGCATTTCAGGAAACTTGCTGAGGTAAATCTGGAAGCCAGCCAGGAGGAAATGAAGCGGTGGTACGACCAGAATGCCACTCTGGTTGAGCTTCAACCTGGTCAGAAAGTGTGGGTCATGGCCCCAGTGGAGCCCTGTGCGCTCCAGGATAAGTGGACCGGACCCTTTGAGGTGGTGGAGCGCAAAAGTCCTGTTACCTACTTGGTGGACATGCGGTCTCCCAGGAACCCCTTGCGGGTCCTGCACGTCAACCGCCTGAAGCCCCACTTGGAGAGGTCCCAAGTGGGCATGCTCTTAGCTACAGATGCTGGGATGGAGGAGGAGACCGAGCCTCTTCCTGACCTCCTGTCAGCCCAAGAGCAAGATGGATCAGTGGAGGGTGTGAACCTCTCTACCTCCCTGACACCTGAGCAGCAAGGTGACTGTCGCCAACTGTTGGGGCAGTTTCCTGACCTGTTCTCCCTGGTTCCTAGTGTCACTGACTGGTGCGTCCATGATGTGGACACTGGGGACAGTCTTCCTGTCAAGCACAAGGCTTACAGGGTGACTGACAGGGTGAGAGCTTGCATCAAGGAGGAGGTCTCCAAGATGTTTGCATTGGGGGTAATTGAGTCCTCTCACAGCCCTTGGGCCAGCCCAGTGGTCTTGGTCCCAAAGGCTGCCGCGCCTGGTGCCACACCCGAACTCCGGTTCTGTGTGGACTACAGAGGACTCAATTCCGTCACCAGGACTGACGCACACCCCATCCCCAGAGCTGATGAGCTCATAGATCGGTTAGGGGCTGCCCGGTACCTCAGTACGTTTGACTTAACGTCTGGGTACTGGCAGATCGCCTTGACTGATGGGGCAAAGGAGAGGTCAGCATTCTCCACACCAGATGGGCACTACCAATTCCGGGTGATGCCCTTTGGGATGAAGAATGCCCCTGCCACCTTTCAGAGGTTGGTCAACCAGGTGTTGGTTGGACTGGAGGAATTCAGTGCCGCCTACCTGGATGACATCGCAGTGTTCAGCACCAGTTGGGAAGAATATCTGTGCCACCTCTGGGAAGTGTTGATGGTTCTGCGGAGGGCAGGCCTCACGATCAAGGCGAGTAAGTGCCAGATCGGGCAGGGTTCCGTGGTGTACTTGGGACACCAGGTTGGGAGCGGCCAGGTGGCGCCCCTACAGCCCAAGATAGATACCATTCTGGCTTGGGAGCCCCCCAAGACCCAGACAGCGGTGAGAGCCTTCCTAGGACTCACCGGGTTTTACAGGAGATTTGTCAAAGGGTATGGCAGCATTGTTGCACCCTTGACAGAGCTGACTTCCAGGAAGCAGCCCAAGGGAGTGATTTGGACTGACACCTGTCAACAAGCTTTTGACACCTTGAAGGCAGCCATGTGCACGGCGCCCGTGCTCCTGGCCCCCAACTTCTCCAAAGAGTTTATCATTCAGACAGACGCTTCAGAGCATGGTGTGGGGGCTGTTTTGTCACAGATGAATGAGGAGGGCCTAGACCAACCTGTAGCCTTCCTTAGTAGAAGGTTACTTCCATGGGAGCAGAGGTGGAGTGCTATTGAGCGTGAGGCATTTGCTGTGGTCTGGGCACTGAAGAAGCTGAGACCATACCTGTTTGGGACTCACTTCCGGGTTCAGACAGACCACAGGCCCCTCAGATGGTTGATGCAGATGAGGGGTGAGAATCCAAAGCTGTTGTGGTGGTCCATTTCCCTACAGGGGATGGACTTCACGGTGGAACACCGCCCTGGTACAGAACCCGCCAATGCTGATGGTCTGTCCCGATTTTTCCGCCTTAGTGAAGAGAACTCCCTGGAGGTAGGATAGTTCTCCCCACATTTCAGCTGGAGGGGAGACGTGTTAGACACGTGTTAGACCTAGCATCCTTGGCATGGGTCTCCCTTCCATTTTTTGAGGATGCCTCCAATGTTATTGATCTGTTTTTGCTGGTTTAGATGCTTTGGGCACTGTGCCACTGCTATTCAGTGCCACAGTGCAAGTGCTCCCTATGATAACTTGTGTTATGTATTAGTGACTCCATGATTGGATGATTGGTTTACTTGTCAGTCCCTAGTACAGTGCACTGAGTGTGCCCAGGGCTGGTAAATCCAATGCTGCTGGTGGGCTTGCAGCACTGGTTGTGCCACCCACAGAAGCAGCTTGTAAAGTGTGTCTCAGGCCTGCCATTGCAGAGCCTGTGTGCAGCCTAGGGCTGCCATGTCAACTTGGTGAGTGCACCCACTTATCAGTCCCTAAACCTTCCCTTTACTGCATGTTGGTCACCCCTAAAGTAGGCCCTAGGGCAGGGTGCATTATAAGTGTAAGGTAGGACATGCCCTGGTGTGTGTGGCATGTCCTAATAGTGAATTACAGCCATTTTCGTTTTTCACTATTGCAAGGCTACCTGTTCCCCATAGGCCAGAATGGGCAGTTTTGATTATTACACCTTATAATCCTAACTGACCCAGGGAACATGGTAGAGAAACGAATTTAGTATGCCTGAACTCAGAATGATAAAATACATCTTTTAGTGAAGTTGATTTTAACATTCTGTGTTTGAAAAATACCACTTTTAGAAAGTAGGTATTTTCTTGCCCAACCTTCCAAGCCTGCCTCTGCTAGGTTGTGTATTCCTTGTCTGGAGTTTGAGTGACAGGGGCTGGGGTGGCTCCAGGAGACAGGGTGAGTCAGCACAGGGCTGAATAGAGAGATCTGCATCCAGAGTGGAGGGAGGAGTTGCACCTGGGTCTGAATAGGGCTGTGCCGCCTTCCTTAATGCTGGCTCCCCCTCCTGCTGGGCGGCTGAGGACTCTGCCCCACATTCTGAAAGGAAAGAAGGAGTCCTGTAAACAAAGTGCTCCAGGACTGACCAGAACTGGTTTTGGACTAGGCAAAGGCCTCTCTGCCTTCAGAGAACAAAGAGAAAAGGTGTATATAAAGGGGACCCAGACCCCTAGGAAATTAGATCTCCTTTGCTGAGGAGCGGAACCAAGAAGAAACTGAGGAGAAGACTATCCCTAAGCTAGAGGGATCTGCCTGCAGTGGTTGCCTGACTGCCAAAGAAAGGAGAAGGGAACTTTGTGTGTACTTTCATCAACTTGTGAAGGATTTCCAAGGGCTTGATTTCAGAGCTTGCCTCCTGCTGAAGTCTCAGGAACAACAGACTTCACCCACCAGCTCCCCTGTATTCCCTTGCTGGGAATTTGGACCTTCTGACACACTTGCGTGTCGCTGGGAGCTGGAAGCGCGACTCAAGACGAAGAAGTGTGTCGCCGCCGCAGCCGCTGCTTCTCGCATCGCCGGAGAAGAGTGTTGATGTCGCATCAGACGCCGGCTCATCCCCGAAGAAGCGCGCCGCTGACACCCTCGCATCCTTCGAAGCGCCTCGCAGCACCGGAGAAAAGTATCGCCGTCGCATCAGACGCCGTCGCATCCCCGTGGCAGAGCATCGACCTCGCATCAGATGCCGACGCATCGCGGCACGAGGCACCCCGCATCCCAGGAGAAGATCGTCGACCTCGCATCAGACGCCGTCGCATCGCCAGGGAAGCGTGTTGCAGGGCCTGTCGCGGCTCCAAAGATTCATCGAAATCGCCGCACGGCCGTTGGGCGTGCACGCATCACCCCTTCGTTGTCGCAACATCAAGAAGACGCCATTTTGTTTCTTTGCACCAGATCTTCATCGCATCACGGCGCTGCTTGTCGCATCGCCACAGAAGCGCAGTAAGAAACCCACGCATCACCTCCCCACGCCGAGAAGAACCGACGCATCACTGTCCCCCGCGCATCAGTAGGGAACCGACGCATCACCGTTCTTGCGTGTAAGGAACCGACGCATCACCTTCCCTGCACCACTTTTTGTTGTATCGCGTTACGCATCTCAGGTACATTGAACGCAAAGTGTCGCATTTCCATTTTAAGAGACTTAAGCTACTTCTACCATCTTTAAAGTACAGTATTGTGGATTATTTTTGTCGTTTATGGTCTTGTGGTAAATCTATATAAAAGATACTTATTTTTATAATACAACCTGTGTGGTGCCCATTTGTAGTGTTGTCACTGGATTACTGTATGTGTTCACAAATGCTTTACACACTGCCTCTGAACTAAGCCTGTCTGCTCGTGCCAAGCTACCAAGGGGGTGAGCAGGGGTTATTTCAGGAGTGTACCCCCTTACCCTGACTAGACGCAAGGGTTCCTATTTGGTCAAAGGTACCTACCTCTGCCAACTAGAGACCCCCAAATCTAACACCACCCAACTAAGGAATTCACCCAGTATATTTTCATCACCCTGTCAGATGAAAATATTTCGTCAATATAGCACTTCCACATCATGATGTGACTGCGAAATGGTTTGAGGCTAGATAAAATAACCTTGCATTCCAAATCATCCATAAACAAAATGCAAAGTTTAGGACAAAAACGGCCCCATTGATTGTGTCTTTGATTTATTGATAAAAATCATTATCAAACAAGGAATTTCTTTTTTGTCAAAGTGAGTTGGAGTAGCTCAAGTATAAATGATATGAGGACTTGGTGTGGCCTAGTTCTTTTATTCAGTGTCTTCCTGATGACTTTGAATTGTGTTTGGGGAAATCTTGTGTTTGGGCTCACCTCGCTTCCGCGTTCCACGGCCAGGCTGAGCGCTGATTGGTCTGCCTCTTCCAATCAGCAGCTCGACCAGGAGGAGCCAGTTGTGCCCCCCGGCCAATTAATGCCTGCCGTGGCGCGGACGCGCAACTCTGCCAAACAGTTCTAGAGCACCGTGAGCACCTACCTGACTCTCGGTATTGCTCTGCTTTCCGCATCACGTTTTAAAAGTTTTTATTGCCTGTAATTGTGTTTGGGGATATCTTGTGTTTGGGCTCACCTCACTTCCGCGTTCCACGGCCAGGCTGAGCGCTGATTGGTCTGCCTCTTCCAATCAGCAGCTCGACCGGGAGGAGACAGTTGTGCCCCCCGGCCACTTAATGCCTGCCGTGGCGCGGACGCGCAGTGGACGCTCGCAGCTGGCGTGCTGCTGGCACGCCGAAGGCGCGCCTAAGGCAAGCCCGTCCACGCCCGGATGACGCGAGACGCCAGACATGCTGCTGGATCGGCCTGCGCCAAGCATGTGCACTCCCGGGAAAACTTATTTGCTCTGTGTCCCACTTGAGGGTCCCTTTTGTTTTAGGTGCTGCGGGTTCAACTCCTTGGCCGCCGCGACCCTCATACCCCCCTTCACATGCTGTTAAGCTTCTCAGCCTGAACTGCTGCTCTCTAGTGAAGCATTTTGCCGCGGTATATGATTTACTCCATGACGAGGCACCAGATATTCTCTTCCTCACAGAGACATGGCTCACGGCCAATACAGAGGCGGAGCCTGGTCTGGCCCTGCCCCAGGGTTACAACACCGCGACACTCAGTAGAGGGACCCGGGGAGGTGGCATCGCAATTATCTTTAAAATTGGCTACACTTGCACTTTTATTAAAGAGGCCCTGGTTGGTTGTGAGTGTGCTCACTTCAAGATTCCCTTTAATACCAATTTCACACTGTCTGGGCTCTTGATCTATCACCCTCCTGGCCCTTCCAAAGAGTTCAGGGATGCGCTGATCGCAGCATCAGGCATACTGGCCATTAGACCGGCCAATTTCAGTATCATTGGAGATCTGAATTTGCATCTAGACGCTAATCAAGACTGTGAGATCAGCAACTTCCTAGCGGACCTTGCCGCCCTCCAAATTACACAGCGCGTCCCAGGCTGCACACACTCTGCTGGACTTTTATTGGATCCGGTCTTCTCCAATCTACCCACTCTCACAGTTAATATGCCCATTCCTATGAGCTGGTCTGTTCACTATCTGGTATCCATGGCACTTCAGGGAGTTGGGCCTCTCCAGGGCGCAGCTCGTAAATCGGTTTTAAAACGCCCTTGGCATAAACTTGACACCGAGCAGTTCCGCGCCCTTCCCCTGAGGCACACACCCAACCTGCCTGACAATGCTGATGTGGCTGAGAGCACCCTATCGGACTGGACCTTGCACTCTCTTGATACTCTCATTCCCGCCAGGTGGTCCTAGAGCCGTAACACTCAATCTAGTCCGTGGTATAATAGCAATCTGGCTTCTGCCCGGAAAGCCTGCAAAAGACTGGAATGGGCGTGGAGGCGGGACTACGATCCAGTGTTGAAAATGCAATATCTGGTAGCCATCAAGAACTATCACAGGGCCATTCAGAAGGAAATAGCAGCCTACTTTGTGGATGAGATCAGAAATAGCAGTAACCCTGCTAAATGTATCTTTTCCATACTTAAAGATCTCAAATCTTTGGGGCAACCCAGAGCTCCCCCTCTCTCCTCCAATCAGCAATGTGAAGCCCTTGCCGTCTTCTTTATTAAGAAGGTCGAGAACATCTACAGGACCTTCCCCCACACCGAGACTAGGACAGGCCCCTCACGGTGGCCCCGCGACACCCCCACACTCTCTGTTTTCCCGGCGCTCTCTCAAGAAGGGATGTGCACGATCTGCAATAAACTTAAATCAGGATCCCCTGCAGACCCTCTTAAACCAGTCCAATTTCAAAAATTCCTACCTCAGCTTCTCTCCCTCTTTTGCAAACTGATCAACCTATCTCTGTCCTCTGCGGTAGTCCCCAGGACCTGGAAACTTGCCAAGGTGGTCCCTTTACTTAAAAAACCTACATTGGATGCCTCAAAACCAGAGAACTTTCGCCCTATTTCTCTCCTTCCGTGGGTATCTAAGATCGCCGAAGCTTACATCAACTCTCTTCTCACGAGGTTAATCGAAAATAACAATCTGCTCGACCCTTCCCAGAATGGCTTCCGCCCATGTCACAGCACTGAAACCGCCCTTCTGCCTGTAACAGAACATAAAAGGGGCGTGTTAGATGTCGGTCACACGTCAGCTCTGATCCTGCTGGATCTAAGCGCTGCGTTCGATACAGTGTACCACCAGATCTTGCTGCAGCGCTTGGAGGATATTGGTATTGGAGGCCTTGCCTTGGGCTGGTTCACCTCCTTTCTATCGGAGAGAACCTTTCAAGTGTCTGTCCCCCCCCTTCTGCTCCCAGGTACATGCTGTTCACCAAGGGGTTCCTCAGGGCTCGGCTTTGAGCCCAACCCTATTTAACATCTACATTCAACCCTTAGCAGCAGTAGCCAGGAGCAGAGGATTAACTGTGGTATCTTATGCAGATGATACACAGTTGGTGGTGGCACTATCAGATGACTCCGCGCAGGATGTGCTTAAGTTCAAGGCAGATCTAACAGCTATCGCAGACTGGATGACCACCAATTGCCTCAAACTGAATGCTAGCAAATCTGAGATCTTGTTGGTGGGGAAAGATACTCAACTGTGGAGCGAGCGTTGGTGGCCATCCACTCTGGGCTGGCTGCCTGTCCCTAAACAGATAGTCAAAAATCTGGGAGTATGGGTTGACTCCACTCTTACTTTTCAGGCCCAAACCAAAGCGGTAGCTGGGACCTGCTTTGGGCTCCTACGTGGCCTTAAACCACTGTTGGAATTCTTTGACCCCACTATCCGTCAGGTTTTCGTCCAGGCTACCATACTATCCAGGCTGGACTAAGCCAGCTCCCTATATTTGAGGGCCAATAGAGCAGAGATTCTCCGCCTACAAAGGGCACAAAACGCTGTGGCCCGGACACTCCTCGGCTTGCCGAGAATCTGTTCTACAACCGACGCTATCCGCAGACTGCATTGGTTGCCGGTGGTGAAACGTATCAAGTTCAAAACTCTCTGTATCGCCCATAGAATTCTGAATATTCCTTCCCCTGATATTCTGGCCTATCTCCTCTCGCCCTACACACCCACCCACCAGCTACGCTCAATGGGCCTGCATCTGACGGTTGTCCCCCGGGTAAGGAAAGTCCAGGCTGGAGGGCGCTCTTTTCGCGTTCTCGCTCAGAAGCTCTGGAACTCTCTCCCTGTGAGTATCAGAAGCATCCAAAACCATGCGCTGTTCCGTAAAGCCATTAAAACTCATCTCTTCCCTGCATAATCGGTCTTCTGTTCTTCTCCTACAGTGCCTATAGCAGTTTGCAGTCTTAGCGCCGGGACACTCCTTTGCTGGGGCAGCTGCGCGCTCTACAAAACTTATAACATTTGATACCATCTAGTTGGGGAATATTGGTATACAATGATTCAGTGTCCATGGTACCTAAGAAAGAGTATGACTGATTAAATGGGAAGTGTTCTATCTGGTTTATAAGGTCCATACTGTCCCGTACGTAAGAGCTGGTGTTAGGGACGAAATCTTTAATGCTTGTAAGTATGAGCACTGTGTAGATGCTGTAACTGATTTACCCACCAGATCCACTACTGTTATTACCCCCAAAGCCCAGATGTTCAATGGTAACTCTGTCTTCTCTTCATTCACACCTGGTGCCAACATGCAGAATCTCTGCCACTACAAACGAGATAATGCATCTGCTATATTATTGCTTGTCCCAGGCACATGTCTAGCTTTAAATACAGTGCTCATCTGTAAGCATAACAGCATGAAACGACTCAACAATCTTCACAGTCGTAATTCTTTTGCTTTCTGTCTGTTCACTAGGTCAACCACAGTCATATTTTCCACATTAAATAACACAGTCTTGTTTGCCAACTCCTGCACACAGACCGCCAATGCAACCAACAGGGGGAAAAAATCCAAAAATGATGTACTCCTTCCTTGTTTCATCCGTTGCTCTGGCCACTTCTCAGCGCACCACCGTCCGCTCCAGAAAACGCTAAAACCTTTTGCCCCAGCAGCATCATAAAAAAACCTGAACCTTCCAAAATGTTCTGTCATCCAATTAATATGTGGAAACCCCATTGTAGTATCCTAAAAGGTTCTCCAGATGCACAAATCAGCTCTCACTGCCATAGAAATTCTCACTCTATTATCAGGTAAAGATGCTCCTGCCATTTCGAAACCCAATCTCCTGCAAAAAGTACATCCTGCCTTCACAAAACTCGACATGCAAAATTCAGAATTCTCAACAGTTTTTGAACTGGGTGCAAATCAACTTTCCGCTCACCAGTCACCATGTCTACAAAGGCTTGTATCTCCACCACTCTTCTGACTGGTAATTTTGCCATCATGTGCAATATGTCCAATTCAATTCCTAGAAAGGTTAAGGAGGTATCTGGGCCCTCAGTCTTTTCCTCTGACAGCAGTACAATCAAATCATGAGCCAGACGCTGAAAACGCTGTAAAGCTCTGTCACACTCACCTGT
Organism: Calotriton arnoldi; assembly: GCA_963921515.1. NCBI lineage: Eukaryota > Metazoa > Chordata > Amphibia > Caudata > Salamandridae > Calotriton > Calotriton arnoldi. Next base: position 3,544,142 of record CAWUFW010000554.1, on the reverse strand, counting down.
CTCATGCCTATCTACAAAAAGGAAATCATCTAATTAGAGACAGACAAGCTTGTGACGACCCATTGCAAAAAAGAGCTAAACATCTAAAAAAAGAGAGCAAGAAATGTTATGTTATGTTGGAGCATTTGTAAAGCGCATGGCTGCCCCAGCAACGGGGCGTCCCAGCGCTAGTTCAGAAAGAGCAAGAAACAGCACATTGTCCACAAATAGTACATTATCAACAAATATAGCTTCCCCAAACTGCATTCCCAAAAGAGACAAATCTGCTAGGAGTACTGGCAATAAACAAAATACATATTTAATGTCGCTCTTCACCAGCTCTGCACCTTCACCCCCAAGTCTTATCAGCCATATAGCATTGTCTACTGATGCATCTGATACAGCAAGATCCTCTTCCGCAATGTAATCATTTACTGACATCTCTTGAGGCCAGAAAACATGATGAATCTGATGATATTCCCCTTATGCTTTCTTAGGTACCACCCCAAGGGGAGAAATCATCAGAGCAGTTAAAGGCCATTCCCAAAAGTATCAAGTATTGAGTCCCTGTCCCCTACCTGATACGCCCACCCCTTGTAGGATGGTCCTATACTGAAAGGGCCGATAAGTGGTTGGGAACCCACTAGCGATATGTATCATTGCTGGCGGGTGTGTAGATGATATTCACTGTAACCATAGTTCAGAATCTATGTCCGCTTGTTAGGATTCAAACTCAATTGTGCCCTAAATTCTTCATCGTATCTTAACCATGCATAGCCTCCAAAATGCATTTGGGATTTGCGAATTATGTCCAGTATTTAAATAAAGAAACAGCCCTATCCCTATGCTTTTCACAATATATGCTAGCATAAATTAGAAAAGCTGATGTCCAACTGTCCAACGTCACTCGTACCCAAGGGCGTCTTGCTAACTCTCTTTCTTCCTTCTTTCGATTGGAAATTCCTTATTAATAATTTGAAAACATCCACATATTTGGGCTTCCATATTCAGTTTTTTGTCTTTTCAGATAAATGCAAACCTAAAGGCATTGCTATCCTCATGTAAGGTAGCTTCTTTCTGTGTTTAAGATCATCCTCCTCACCGTCCCCCATTTTTGCTGTCCTCTGTGTCTTTGTCCTTTTTATCTTCACACTGCGTTTTCTTGTCACACATTACTTTCCTTGCTCTTGTATACCCTGCACCCTTTTCCACTGTACCTGAAATCAGCAGCTTCGAGACCCTTGCCGTTCTTTCTTCAATTACCCCATACCCAACCCCTACAGACTTCGTCTCAATATTAGTACTGAAAACCATCCCAACATTCCACACTGACCACCATTGCCCCATGCCTTTTGGCAGCTGCTTCTTGCAGGTGGTATCTCTGTCCTCTGGCCGGCTCCTTTGTGCCTGTCCTTATGGTCCCTTTCGTCTGCACATAACCTCTGAAAGGCACCAAAACTCCTCTTTCCTCCAGTTACAAGTTCTGATGACCCCTCTGGTATATGACCTATTACCCTTTGGAAACTGTCATATCGTCCTCATGCAGCTCGCCCTCTTCCAATTCAACACTTTCATCACCATTGTCCAAAAACAAAACATCAGTATCTTCAGCCTCAAGCGAAACACTCACTCGGTCTCATTCCATCACCTACACCACCATCATACACTCTCCAAGCACTGTAAGTAAGAAGTGTTGCAGAATTCGTACAATCCCTCATTGATGGAAAAGCCACCCAAGACTTCCCCATGTCTTTGGGCCAACATCCTGGAGCCTTTTGCATCTACATACTGTATCCGCCTTAATGAGCAGGGTAGGACCTGCACCCCCCCCCCCTTGCCGCTCCAGTGTAGGGGGGTCTCCAGCTTTGTGAGGCCCAAAAGCCACACTAGCTCTCTCTTCCACCATCCTTTCTACCATATGTGGTATCCAAATCCATTTCCCTTTCTTACCATGCACCTGCTCCTCATCTGAATGCCAGTCCCCCATTCCTTGCTCAATGCAATCAACTGTCCCTCACCTTCCTGTCCTATATTTGTAGCATGATAACTTGATAAGTATGGCACCTCCAACGAGCACCTCTACCCTTGTTCCATGGGTCACCTTTAAGTCTATTCATTCTTATTAACCATTGGATTTGCAGGTGCCATACTTACCAAGTATGGAAGAAGTGACAGCAGGCTTGGAAGTGATATCCCTTCACTAGAGAGGCTTATGTGGGAAATAAGAGGAGATGTGAGAAAAGGAACCACTGATTTATGGATTCTTGTTTAAGAATTTAGAAATGTAACAAATAGGCGATGGTTGTGAATATGTGTACAACGGTATAATGAATGTAATATGCCATTACACATTTAGGGATAAGTATAATTATGTTCATTGTCACCCAAATGGGGGTCTGGCTCAGTAGGCTTAGTGAGATGGATTATTTTTGTTGTGAATCATTTGTATTGAAGATCAGTATTATATGGCTTCTTGGTTGGTTATATTGGTGTTTTCTCTGTTACAGCCTTGAAACATGTGTTGGCTGTAAACATTTGAATCCTTATAAATAAAGAAGAAAGTTTGTGTTGAAGCCCACGGCAAATGTGTAATTAATCATTGTGAGACACTTATGGACTTTATATGGTTTCTGAACTCTCAGAGTTTACATGGGGTATATGTATGTATGTATTTATGTATGTCTGTGTGTGTGTGTATAAATATATATAGTGTTATGGTTATTATTATTATTAATTAACACTTATTAAGCGCATGGCTACCCTGAGGCATCCCAGCGCTGACGGCAGAAAACAGGCACAGGGAGACGGCTACCAGTTAATATTCTGGAATAGCCAGGTTTTAAGACCCTTCCGAAAGGTGAGGTGGGATGTCTCTGAGCGCAGATTCAGGGGAAGGGAATTCCATAGTTTAGCTGTGTTGTATGAGAAGGAGCTTTATTGCGCATACACACCAAACCACTGAAATTCTCCAGTTATGACTACCAATGCACACAACAAACACCATTACTCATGTCACCCTCAATCCTGTTCTCATGATAGTTATTTTCTGTATCATTGGCAAATTGGTGTCTTGAGCATTGCAGATGGCAGAAGTAATAGAATGTGTTGTGTGTGTTTTTAACCGTAACTGGCAAAGTTCCGTGGTTTTGAGCCTGAACCATAACTCAGTTTTTAACTGTGTTACAAAATTTTGTGGTTCTTTTAATGATGTACTTAATTTCCAACCACAGCTTCTCACAACCTTTGTCTTCACAGCAAGGGTTGGCCACAAGACCTGGCCCACGGTCAGGTGTTGCACCTAACCAAACATGGGCAGTGAACTCCTGCTGTGCATTACCTTCAGGTGAGCACAGCAGAGGATGCCACAGGCTGCAAACCTCCTCTATGCACGCCTTCAGCCGTATGCACCAAAGATTTTCCAAAGAGCCTGGGCTTCTGCGGATGAGGAATATAGTCTGTGGTCTGCCAACACTTTAGAAAAAAACAAGTAAGTGAAAACAAAAGTTTGATCAGGAATACGCCCCACTAGCAGTGCCAAATATCCATTCACTAAAAAGTGGGGTCCCTCATACTGAACACAACTATATTTTTGGTCCCTGACTGCACATAGTCAGTGGATGCTCTCTGCGGTCTAAGAACTCAGCACATTGAGCAACCATGGTATGACTTACTGAGATGTTCACGGATGTCTGTGTGCTATTTTTCTTTAGAAAAGTTCTGACTCACTGTCACCCAACCTCAAATGCCATTCTCAAGAGCCATTCCCTTGGTAGCGAGAGGAAATGGCTTCATTTGGTGAGGATTAGGACAGAAGAAGTTGCTCAGCTTCTAAAGAAAGAAGATGGCCTAGACAGGAGAATGTAACCTTCCTGGAACATCATGTTCTGCAGTACCGAAATAGTAGGGCACAGTACGCTGTGTTGAGGAAGTCAAAGACTCAGACAGAGGAAGCAAGAACTCGGATGTCTGGGAGTTCTTCACCCATCCATCAGGTCAAAAGAAGATTAATGTCTAAAAGGCCCTATGTAAAATAAGATAACAGAAGCTTAGGGTACATCTTGCCACTACTTCTTCTGGATTTCCACCATGAGGAGGTACCTGATGTCAAAACATGAGAAAGAGTGTGGCCAGTGGCAGCCGGAGAGAGCGCGTGCACAATCGCAAGATATGGAGCCCTAGCCAAATGTTGAAGTAGAAATCTTTCACAAACCGCAGAATGAGGTAAATCTGCAATTTAAGTTTTTTGCCTTGTGAAATATGGGGTGCAAGCAGCGTCGGATTGGTAACGCGGGCACTCGGGCAATGCCCGAGGGGCCGGTATCCGAATTCCAGCTGTGGGCTCCTTTTTTTAGCAGCCTGAGGGGCTGATTTGGGCGGTATCTGTGTTGTTCGATGCAGCCAGCGGCCCAGTGGGTGCCTGAGTGGCCTTTCTAGATGCAGATGGGCATCCATTACCTCCCTTTTATCACCGGGCAGAGGTGTCACTCCTTTTCTCTCGCCGGGCCGAGCCATTAATATATATATGCATATTGAGCGGGGGCAGGTGCCTGAGCAAAAGTGGCCTCACTTGTTTTCAGGTGTTTCCCCAGTGTAAACTAATCTGTGCATTTTTTTAACCACCCCCCCCCCCCTTTTTTTAAAATAAAATTTCGCCGAAGCAGTGTTTTACGGAAAGGCAATATGCAAATGTGGGCCACTTTTTCTTAGCGTGCCCGGGCCGATTTTTAATCCCAATCCAACCCTGGGTGCAAGGTGCATATTTGATGGCCTTGCTTTGAAATTACTTAACTCATAGACAGCAAAGAGATTTGCTGAAAAAACACAGTTAAAAAAGGAGTTATATGTTCTGCTTTAAATGTGTAAAAACCACTGTAATTCACCTGCACTCAGCATATACCATAACTGGAAAACCTGCCATTTTGTTGTCCCCATAGCTGTTTTTGTGTGTCTGTGCCATTTCGAAATTGGTGTTATGACCATGAAATCTTTTTGTATTAGTTTAGCTAATGCTCCACTAACAAGAATTATGATTCTGAGTTAGAGAGTTGGCTTAAACAGAAGTATATTCTATGTACCCTTTGTGTTAGTGTTTTGTGTCAAAGTGACTCTTAAGTAAAGGAGGAATGCTAGAAACGATCAAGCTGGCCAGGTCTATCAAGTGGGCAGCTAACTGACTTGGATTTTATTTATTCCTCTACATGGACAATTTTAGCTTTATAATCTCATAGGGTTACTGGGAAATCTGTTCATTGGCATGATTGGATCAAGAACGGAATTAGCCAAATTTAGTTGTATGGCATATGCTTCCTTTTGAGGCATCTTTATAAGACGAATCAGTCTGAACTCTCGAAATATCTGAAGTTGGGGTTTGAACTGAGGACAGTGTTGGGTCAATAGAATCACTGTCAACTCAAAATCGTCAGATAAAAAACATGCCCAGGGCAAGAATGGAAGCCAAAATCAACCCTGGTAACAATGTTCAAACCATCCCCACTCTGCTGGAGGCCTTGATTAAAATGGGGCTGTTGGGGAGTGGTTGGGTCATGGCAGAGCATCCTGTTCTGACAGCAGCTCTTTTTCTTCTGCAGTCCACCCGGGAGCGCAAATCCTACAGAGATCAGCTGCGGAGTCCCCCAGGGCTCCTCCCTGAGCCCCACCCTCTTCAACATCAACATTGCCCGCTTGCAGCCATCATCAGAAACCACGGACTCAACATCGTCTCCTACGCCGACGACACACAGCTGATTCTCTCCTTCACCGATGAACCTGCAGCCGCTAAGAGCAACTTCCATGACAGGATGAAGGCAGTAGCTGCCTGGATGAAGGAAAGCCTTCTCAAACTTAACTCTGACAAAACCGAAGTCCTCATCCTGGGCTCCACTCCCTCCTCTTGGGACGACTCCTGGTGGCCAGCAGCACTCGGAAACCCCCCAAAACCCATTGACCACGCACGTAACCTCGGCATCATCCTCAACTCCTCGCTGTCTATGAACCGCCAAATCAATGCCATATCGTCCACCTGCTTCCACACACTGTGCCTGCTCAGAAAGATCTTCAAATGGATCCCCACTGAGTCCAGGAGAACGGTCACCCAGGCGCTCGTCAGCAGCAAGCTCGAGTACGACAATGCACTCTACGCCGACACAACCCAAAAACTCCAAAAGAGTTCATCCAGAACGCCTCCAGAACGCATCCAGAACGCCTCTGCCAGACTTATCCTGGACATCCCCCGCCAAAGCCACATCTCCGGTCACCTGAGAGAGAGACTTCCACTGGCTCCTGATCAACAAAAGAATCACCTTCAAGCTCCTCATGCATGCCTACAAAGCCCTCCACAACACCGGACCCGAATGCCTCAACCACCGCCTCTCCTTCTACATATCGACCAGACATCTCCGCTCAACCCATCTGGCCCTGGCCACTATCCCACGTATCCACAAGACCTCAGAAGGAGGAAGGTCCTTCTCCTACCTCGCTGCGAAGACCTGGAACTCCCTACCTCTGCACCTCAGGCAATCACCGTCACTGCCTCAGTTCAGGAAGGACCTCAAGACCTGGCTCTTCGACTGAACTGCAGAACACCCCACACCCATAGCGCCTTGAGAACCTCACGGGTGATTAGTCACAATTTATAAGAACCCTGATTGATTGATTGATTGATTGATTGAATATTCTAGTCATCGCTAAGTGAATAAAAAAGCGAAACAGGAAAAGTAGTTAAAACTAAGTTGGCAACTGACTGTACAAAATTAGTATTCATGCTTTGCTATGTTATGAAGATAATCACATGAAAAGTTTGTTTTGATTAATGCGAACTTCAAGAAAATTCTGGATTGCCTTTTAATATAGATCTAGTGCAATTTATGTTATGCGGTCTTACGTTCTGAAATTTCTTGGATCAGTGCTGCTTGGAAACAACTATTCTATTCATAGGAAATGTTTGTGTCAATTACTTCATCTTCCTACTGCATCTTATTTACTACAAAACGCTATATCTTTGTTTGGATAGATTTCTTATTATTTCCTGTTCAAGTGTTTTGTAACTTTGTTTTAATATTTAATATACACTTGTGTCTTAATACCAATAGCAATTGTAATGTTAAACATTTAATTAAATTAGTTTTAAATTGGGTCTTTCACCTCACATTAGATCTAATATAAGAATTTGTCTAGTTTTCTCTTTAGCAGGAAGAAACTCCTACTTGATGCTACACTCCCACTCCCTGGCACTAAACAATGATACTGTACAAAAGCAAACAGAGAGAGAAGCGGCATAACTAAATAAAATAAATAACACAAGCATACTTAAGTATGTGATAGAACATTACAGTGACTCTACTCTTCTAAGTGCATTGCACGATGGACAGAGATGACTCAGAACAATAACGACTATCACCTATAGTTCAAAGAGACTCACTGCCCATCCCATTGCTTTTTTGTATAACATTCTATTTATTTAAGAACATTATAGTTAGTCTGACAAAGTACTTTTAGAAGATGATGCCATCAATTTCTTTAGAATTTCTTACCCTGTAAATCAGACACACTTTAGGTCTGAGTAGTATCAGCATTTAAGGGTCCCCTAGATCTCAACTCACGATCTATGAATTTGCTGGCCCGGCAGCAAAATGCTCACTGTATCTTGAGTTCCCTGCTAGCTTGGCATTGATTATTTCACCAAAAGTGCTTCTGGTGGACCATCAGCAGCATTTTCAGAGAGAATGTTATGCTGGGAGGGCATCTTTGGTTGTTACACCAGTCAATGTCACAGGATAACTGTGACATATATGTTACCCCACTATTCTTGAGGATAATCCTTCCCATAGGCAGCCTTTGAGACAGAATAAAACTCTTCATGACTCTATTCTGTAGGAACTCAGGGCCCAATTTAGATCACGGGGTCGGGCCATGGTTCCGCCATGGCACGGAGTAAGTACCTTCGTCGCCCTGGTGGAGGTCCCGACCACCGAATTTATAAATGCATGACGCAACCCTGCACAAACAGTTTTATTTTTCTATTTTGAAAAAGCAAATCCCCAAACTGGATTTCCTTTTTCAAAATAAAAGAAAATGCTTCCCTTGCCAGGGGAGTTATTTCCCATGGCGAGGAGAGCATTATTTGCATTTTACAGTCCATCCCCGCCAGAGTTTGCCTGACGGCAGTGGTTAATTCCTAAAAATATAAGTGCCGGAGCTCTCGTACTACCAGCCTTTTTCTCCTGTTAGCGCTGCCTAAAACAGAAGCCACGAAACCCTACAAGTGTGGAGAGGAAGTGGTGTAGTGCCAACCTCAGAGCTGGGGAATCAGGTTCGAGTCTCAGCGTCTGCAACATCCTGTGATTCTCCACGAATCACATAATCTCCCAATGCCTACCAAAATAAAAAAGGGTGCTCAAGCACCGGTGTTGATGATTAAGTGCCGGTGCTGAGCACCGGAAACCACCGGCTAAAATTAAGCACTGCCAGATGGTGACGGACAGTAAAAAGTGCCTTCATGCCCGCCCATCTAAAATGGCCAGGCGGGCATGTAGCCATTTCTACGACGGCCCATACTCCCCACGGACATCAGAGAATTTTGGCCATGGCAGAGACAGAGTAGTCTCCGACGTGGCCAAACTGATCCGCCCGCATATAGATTGGGTGAGTGGACCACTATGTCGGTGGGGAGGAAACTCCAACTCCCCCGGTGACAAATTTCCCTTCCTGGCAATATATAAATCAGGCCCTCAGTTCCTCTCACTCCCTATGGGAGCAGTCTATCACCAGAATTCTCACCCTCATCCACCCTAACCCACTGCCATCACTTTAGCGCAACGGGGCTCAAACCTTCTGTCAGTGCCACTTAGGCAGGATGCTAATGGTTCACCTATAACCCTGATTCTGAGGGTCCATCGCTCACATCAGTAATACAATGACATAAGGGTTGGCTGTCCTTCATCGGGTCATGAATTTATTCGCATGAGACCCCTACACTGTCAGGAGAGGTACACTAGAGACGTCCTTAATCAAAGAGCTACACTGAGTTTTATATGAAAGGAGGCTCTTCAGGAGACCCAAATAGAACCAGTCCATGCATCATTCTCTCCCAGATTCAAGTACCACACTTTCAGCCACAACCAACCTAGGTCTATCATGACAACACAGTCTCTTGCCTGCACCAGCTGGTCCTAGCATGATCCCTGATGAAAGTACTCATATCATTTTCTCCTCACACACAGCACAACGCTGAGCAAAATGCAAACACAGATGGCATAATTCTGACTTGAAAAATAAATCCATACCAAAGTAAAACCATAACACTCTGCACTGTGTCTTAGTCTCACGTTTGCCAAGTAGGTTCCAAAATAAAAAATCATGACTGTACCACTTCTAGGTGCTACCTGCAAGCCTGTAATAGGACATCATACTCTGACTTACTGCAGCTTAAAAGCAGACATACAGATAGAATGTCTTCCGGTAGTTTAAGAAAGCCAGATGTTAACGCTCCATCTACCAATCAGCAGTACCCCTGGGGAGAGACTAACAGGCGCTATATACCAATTCAGCTTACCTATGGGAGATGCAGCCACTACAGAGATTTAAAATGTTAGATTTCCCTTGTACAGCACAGGAAAAGGACCATCTCACGTCCATCAACCTCCCGCTGACACAAAGTATCATGGATTGATTGTAGGGAGGGAGAGATTAAGATGTCATTTAGCTGGCAAGGTCAAGGGGCATAACAAAGACTGATGTCCCATGGCTACCCTAAGCTAGAAGCCCATCCAGTTTCTGCAGTATTCATTATTAAATAGAAAATGGCATCCAGGTTTGCATACCCATTCATCTATTTACCCATGTATGCTGGACGCTGCCATGTATTTCATGCTTTGGTTGCATGTCTTATGCACCTTATTTGTACATATTTCGCCACTTCTTAAAAATACAAGATGAATTAGTCAATCAGCGCTTATAATGGTTTATTATGTGCATTTTTATTATTCTAATGAAAGAGAACAGGGTATAAAAAAATAGTCAAATGGGAATTTTCTCTCTGGTACTTTAGAGTGAGTAAAATTGATCCTTAACAGAGTTTTGATATACATTTCCACCACCCTCCATGCCCCATGGTGTGATAAACATTTTCTCGCGGACCAGTGATTTAATTGGATGTACATCTATTGTCATTGTATACATGCATGTAGGTATACCTGAATGTGTTTCCTTGGTTATGAAAGGTAAAGTGATGACACCTCCCAAGATGCAGTTAGTTATGTTAACAAATAATTGACTTGGGAAGGCAAAAAACCTATACAAGTAACACAGTAATACAGAGCTTTTGACTGGTTGCAAACCCTCCAGTTCGGAAAATCAGTGAGTTTGCGACTGGTCAAAAATGTTTTCTAATATATTAGGCTCATTTAGCAATTAAGAATTTTTATTTTCAAATCGCTAATAAGTTTAGAAATGATTACAGATTCGTAATTTGGAAGGGGCATGTTTGGGACATCCCTTCCAAATTGGGAATCGATAAGCTATGTTTAAGTGGTTTGCAACCGGAATTCCGGTTGCAAACTATTGACCAGTAACAGACTCCCAATTTAGGGTGGAAACTAATTCGCAAAGACGAAAGGGTCTCATCTGGAATCATGGTGGCAACTTCAAGAGGAGTAGGCAGTAGTTCAGGGGGAAATGCCTTCTATCCCTGAAGTGTTTCAAAATGCAAAAAAGTTTAATTTTTAAATCCACCCCATTTCCTTTAAGAAACTCAGACTGCTTTAAAAAATATTTTCACGTGGACGATGGTCTGCTTTCCCATGCAACCAGAACAGTACATGTGGCCCCATGACTCCAGGCCCTGTCAACATGAAAGTATCCTAATTTTGAAGCAGATGCTATCAGCAACAACATTAAGGCCTTCACATATGTTCTCATCAAATGAACACCAACTCACTGGTATGTCATAAAGATCAGCACATACTTTGATAAGTTGCCAGTGACTACTAAACCCAATTCTGCTTCAAAAGGCTTGCAGCTAAAAGCAATAAAATATTTTCACGTTACCAGTCTTGACTGCAGAACAAAGGAGAACAAAAAACATGCTCACCCCTACAGTAATTGCTGCACCACCACAGATTTTTTTAAATCTGCAAATAATGTTTTGTTCTCTTCTAAAACCAGATAAAAGGCATCGAGACACATGTGCAGGTAGTAGATGAGTCCAATTTTTAGTAGTGTTGCAATTGTATTTAAAAACTCTTTCTAATGTTTACCTTTTTTTTCCAGGATCAGAATTTGGGCAATGGTCTTATGCGGCAGCAGCAACTCTAATGTTGATAAGTTTAGAAATGATGTAGATATTACTGTATAGATGATTCTATATTTTTAGGTTTTGCATACTGAGCTACACAAGAAAAATAACAAAACAATGTATCTAGGGGCCTATTCACACTCTCTATTTTGTGATGTGAAGTTGTAGATCATTAGCGCTACTACATGCTACAAAATGCTATCAACTAAATGCGTAGACATCCACCACTCCTACCATTTCCATTAGGGAGTTTCCACCACATGTGTGGTTATCTCCTCACATGTAGATCAATGTTTTAGTAGTAAATGTGCGCAGGATGGGGGAGTGGGTGAAAAATGAGGAATACTTACACCTAAATGAGAGGGTTAAGGGACGAATGAGGAGGGGCTTGGGGAGGGACATGAAAATACAAACACCCGTCCACAAAAGAGTAATCCCATTTGTTATATCCTGATATGTTGTACTTGTATGTACTCTAGCCCTGCTGCCTCTAGCTGCTCAGCCAGAGTGTGAGTTGGTTATGGAATGTTGGTGTGCCTGTGATGCGTGGAATGCCTGGGTGTCTGAGTGGATGAGTGTTGGTAGGAGGATGGGGGGATAGTGTTGGTCAATTGTTTATTTGCTGTATCTTTACCATCCTTTCTTGCTTTAATGGTTCTTTCTCCTGCGATGTTTTGTCTTTATTGCTGCAACCGAGAGACTTGTACCATGATTCATTTTTCTTGTTTATAGTTCTTGATTGGTGTTATATTATATTCATTTTTCGTTTTCTTTGAAGAAAAAGGGATAATGTTATATCCTGATATGTTGTACTTGTATGTACTCTAGCCCTGCTGCCTCTAGCTGCTCAGCCAGTGTGTGAGTTGGTTATGGAATGTTGGTGTGCCTGTGATGCGTGGAATGCCTGGGTGTCTGAGTGGATGAGTGTTGGTAGTTATGGATGGGCTGAGCAGCTAGGCAGGCTGCTCCTGGTGGGGCTGGTACCACACCAGTGCTGGCTGGATTCAAGACAGATGTAACTTGGACAGATGGATGAAATAAAGAAGACTTAAATACATCCTGGCTCCTGGTGTCTACCTGTGAGATCACAACACCATTGCTATTCACAAACTATATGTCTAAAGCTACAAGAGCCAAAAATATCTAAACATAATAGTAAATGTAGTCCAGCTCAGCCTTGGAGTAAGCCCAGCACCACACATGGCCATTCACAGGTAAGGCAACACACTCTCATTGAAAACAATGTTGCCAGCGACTTCAAATAACCCATAGAAATACTGTTAACTAAATAAAATTATTTGGGCTTTAAAAATATATATAACATATATATGTGTGTATTTTGATATAAACATAGTTATGATTAGTAAATAATTATTATACTAATATGAACTTTCATAGTAAACATATTTTAAGATCAAGAATAAATGGAATTGGGAAACCTTTCTTACAAAACATAAACATTGTAAATAAATCATATAAATAACTTTTAGTAAGTTTTAATAGCTGATGAATACAAATAAAAATTTCTGTTGAGATTATTTGAAATTACTATTTCATAGTTAAAATGTTTTAATATTTTATATTATTATTTCTAGGTTTGAAAAACATATTTTAAATTATTTTACATTAATATTTTCCATTAAAATCTAATTTTTATTTTTATTTAATTTGCATTTTTAAAATTTCCTTTATACTTTTCTATATGGTGATCTACATGGATGGAGGCCGCCATCTGCTTGTGAAAAGTTATGATGATACACTCTCTAAGGTCCCCTTAGAGTTGCATGGGTTGGATTTCTAATTCCCTGACACTAAGGGCCAACCTGAATCATACACCCACTGAGCAATATTGTATAGGAAGTGTTTCCTGATAATTATTAGATAGCAAGCAGACTCATACGATGAGTTTGGGGACAACAGTGGAACTTCAAACCCTCTTTCATTAATGAATCACACACTCAAAGATCACTGAACTGAATATGCATTTTAAAATGTTCATTTTAAGATCACAATCTAGTGCACACAATATGAATTGTGACATCACAGTATATAAAATTAAAGCAGTGAAGCAATTCATGAACAGTGAAAACAACATGAAAAAATTAGAACATGGTTATTGAGTTTTAGTGCCCTAATGCCCTCATTGTGCTCTGTTTAGGTGCTGTGCCAGTTCTAGCAGATTGGTAAATAGTAAGCCTGTTCTTGAATTTCAAAGGTGGGGTGCATACCATTTTTGCGACAACAGGGTCTGTTGTTGAATTTGGAATAGCAAGCCTCCTATTCTGGGCACAAGGCCAAGGACAATCAGGGCTGTTCAAGAACAAACGCAGCTCCAGCACCAGCCAGTGAAGGCCCTGCAGAAGCCTTCAGTTAATATGGATGATAATTTCGGGCCCTGTCAATTTTGATTGCGATTGCCCAATTGAAGTCTTCTCTGACCTTGGGTTGTTTGAGTCCGTTTTTTATACGAATCAGTCAGATTCTGTTGAATAATGTTAAATTAAACATAAAAACACCAAGATATATTGTTGAATACTGCTAAATTAACAATAAACATAGTATTAAGAAGCTTGTTGAACACCCCTAAGCTAAACAGTAAACAAAAAATAAAAACGTGCCCTTTTACCTGCTGTCGGAGTCAAAAATCCCTTTCACCTACTATCGGATTGATTTACAGTATTTCTTTCTCAAAAGAGAACAAAACTAAGACACACAGTTATTTACTGACTATTAATGTGTTTTGCGAAGTTGCATTATTAAAACTTCATGATACATTGGCAGAACATGATAGAAATGTGCATTGGATGGAAAACACACGTTTACATACCGAAATAAAAGGACTTTGCATTAAAAAATACAATTTTCACAATTTCGAGTCCTGATGTAGGAGGCTCCACAAGATAGTGGAGAGATGTAAGACTACACCTACGAGTAACTTTACACTCAGAAATGGTGAATAGCAAAAAAGTGCATTAGTAAATATCCGTGTGAGTAAATCTACAAATGTGTATTAACCTTTGTGAATGTGGGCTTTATTGAGCAAACTCCTGGAATGTATTCAACATTCCATCATTTTATAAGTGAGGTCCCAAATGTGTTATGGATCTTTGAGGAACAAGAGCAAGGCTGTGTAGAATGGTTCAGGAAGGGGGCTGGTGTAGGGGTACATGTAAGGCTGCAAGGTCTACTGTTCAAATTGTGAGCTAAGAGAGTTAAACAAATTAGAGGAATCTATAGCTGCTCAGTTTTTTGCCTGGTTGAAAGCAGACCTGTTTAGTGATTTGTCAGATAAGATAAGACGTTAAAACAAGACAAGATAAGATAAGATAAAACGAGATGAGATAAGATCATTATAGGACTAGTTTAAATACTTGGTAACACAGGAGAAATCCCATTTCCTTGTTTTGATAAACAAATACAATTATTGTATTACTTTGAGAAATTGATACTGACATCTATGTTCATGAGAGCCTTAAAGTGATTTAATATTATTTTTAAATTTGTTATTAACTCAATGGCATAATTCACCCCAGTAACTTTCTCTTGTTTTCAAAGAGTGGCCAGTATGTGGATTATTTAGTTGTAAAACGAGTATATACCAGCTAAACTAGATGTCAACTCCACAAGGAAAATTGTTTTGTCTCTAGGGATGCCTAACCATACCTCTTCAGTGTCTCACATTGATGTCATATCCAGTCTGAATCACAGGACATAAATAGTACCTGTCAACTAGGCATTAGAATGTAATAACACTTTATTGTTCCATCAATACTTTATTCCTCAAAGCACTACTTATCATAAAAAGCCATTGTTATACCAACTAATTAAATTGATTTGTAGAGTATACATCAATTATTATGCAGCTGTTTTTTGATTTCCATGACAGTTTCACCCATACATTCATCAGAGAGAGGAATTCCTCCAATCCATAATAGTCTCATACATCTCTGCCAAAAGCGAATATTCACTTGTATGGCACAAGATAAACCAGTAGTCTAATATGCTTTGGATGTCCAACACCCAGGTGCCTGAAGCATCAATCAAAGATACCTTATTGGAATTAAGAGCTGACTGTACAGTTTTAATTTTGTCCATCTTTTCTCCCAAACTTTCAGTCCAAACCATAAACTTATATACTACTGTATACAAATTAATTGCAGAGATCCTTGCTGAAAATCTATCCGGCCCCAGTGTAGACCGTTCTTTAGATTGTTTCACCTTTCGACCAACGTTATTGATCCACTCTAAATCATAATGCCATATTTTCTCAATAATTCTTTGAAAAAACCCACAACCCCAGGCCTCCGCTCCTCAAACCCCCCTGGAAATTGTTAATTAAATCTTATGGATTTTTCGGTCTCGCCTGAGACAGCGCACACAGTGTCGCTTGTGAGTCTCTTGTAAATAAAAAATAAAACGTAAAAAGGACTTAGAGCCCTCACAGTATTTGCCATTACCTACTATTGGTTGACTTTGACGTCACTCTCATTTTCTTGCTTCTAATTGGTCACTTTGTGGGTTTTTCCTTTCCATGGAGACGCCCTGTCCTGCGTTGCTTGTTTATAATTGACTTCTTAGGGCCTCTGTGTGATCCATGGAGGAGTTGGAGGCCCCTTGTCACAGTGTCTGCGCCGACCTCGATCAAAAACAAGCATTGGCAAAGCTAATTCATCTTGCTATACAAGATCTATTGGCTTTGTCAATGTTTTTTAGCCATATGGCACAGCACAAGGGCGCTGTGCAACATGGCGGGAAAAATGGGGAAAAAAGCGCTACGACACAGCCTACATTGACCACATCAAAGCACCTTTATTTTCATTACTTCCAGCCATGTTGCACATCAGTACTACTGAAAGTAAAGAAAGAAACTTCATCTGATAGAAAAGTTAAACTGACAAAATACCTTCTCCATGAAATAATAATGTTTTTGTGGAAAATGTTAGTGTTAATTTTAAAGAGCAGAATGACAAAGAGTTAGGAAGTGAAATGGAGGTGGACATACAGTGTGGGGGGAGGTGTGGATGGGGAAGGGGTTTGTAAAAAACAAAAAGAGTAAAGTGAGTGGGGTAATAAGTGGTTTGTAGGAATGTCAGTATTGCAGCAAAGGGGTAAGAGGTTTGTAAAAAATAAAAGTTGTAAAGTGGGAGATGTGATAAGGGGTTTGTAAATAAAAACTGGAGTAAAGCAGGAGAGAGTAAGGGGTCTGGAAAAAAGGGAGTAAATTGGGTGGGAGAATAAGGGGTTTGTAAAAAGGGCTGTAAAGTGAGAGGGTAACTAAGGGGGTTTAAAAAAGGGAGTAAAGTCGGAGTAGGAGTAAGGGTCTTGTAAAAAATAAAAGGGGAGTAAAGCAAGAGTGGGACAAATGGATTTGAAAAAAGGAAGATGGTTTCATCTAAAAAGGCTTTCATCAGTTTGCTTTCATCAACCTAGTGAAACCCATTCTTGATCAAATAAAACCATCCACATTGGTTCGAAATACAACCTCATTTATGCCCTATTACTAATATATTATGCAGTTGTATAGGCTTGGGCAGAATTTCAGTATCACCAGAGTAATTTAGATAATTCTATGTTACTCTTTGACATAGAATTACCAGTAATAACATGATTATGCCTGCTCACGCAATTAAGTAATTTGGATGGTTTAAATTCTACAGCGAGAGCACATTTAGTGAGTATGAGTGGCTGCTCGCGCTGCTGTTTATTTTCTGTTGTATTTAGCGCTATGTTCTTAGTGCAAAAAAGGGTGAATTTTTCATTAATAAACTAGAACTAATGCTGGGAGTAAATTGGGGGAATATCCTACCCCAAGTGCACATTTAGCAAGTGCAAGTGGGTGCTTGTGCTCATTATTCATGTTCTGTTGCATTTAGGGCCATTTCTTAGAGCAAAATGCATTCTTGTGTCCATTCTGGACACAGGAGGCGTTTTTGCACTAAGACAATTGTGCTAAATGCAGAATTCCTCTTCTTGTGGAATTACACAGAATCTCGCAGAATTTTGGGGTAATTCCATGTGATTACGTGTTAGAAATTGGGTTTCTGGTCGGTAGAGGTATGCACCCTGTCCAAGCAGGAACCACAGTCCTAGTCAAGGTAAGTCAAAACACACCCTAAATTAATCTGTGCTCACCCCCTGGTAGCTTAGCACAGAGCAGTCAGGCCTAACTTAAGAGACAATGTGTAAAATATTTGTGCAACACTTCAAACAGTAAAACAATGAGACAGCACACAAAAAGATACCACACCTGGGTAGGAAAATAGAGCTTAATTTAATGAACAAAAGAAGACCAAGATGACAAAAATCCAATGAGTAGAACCGGAATTATGAATGTTTAAAGAATAAACAAAGTGTAGTGCTTAAAAGCATAAAGCCCCAACCAGAGCTATTTGGTTGTGCTAGACCAGGTCAAATCCAAAAGTTCAGGCTGACTGTGATGGAGCACGGGTCGGATACATGGACCAGCCTTGGCCCCCTGAAAAGTACCTTGGTTGCGTCATCGTCAAAGACGGGATGCGGGGAGCAGAGGCGATGCATCGTCTTCAAAGATGAGATGTGAGGTGCAGGTGAGGCATGCGTCATTGTCGATATGCCACACCTTCAGCTGTGCGTCAGAGTAGATCCTCGCAACGGCAGCGATGCGTCAACAGCAATGCATGGATTCTGCTACAGCAGCCCTTTAAACCCACTTCCAAGGGCCCAGGACTGGATTGGCACCACTTGGCAGGGCGGACTCACAGATGGCAGAGTCCCAGTTCTGAGGCAGATGAGTTGGAAGTCTTTTATGTCCCTGAGATTTCGATCAGGAGGCAAGCCAGCAAGCCTTTGCAGTCACTTTGGTTCTGGGTTCAAGTGATGTGGGTCCAGTCCTTCTTACCCAGGCAAGGAGGGCCGCAGGTTAGCACAGCAAGAAAGCAGTTCTTCCAGAGCAGCAGTCCAGTAGAGTGACAGTCCTTCAGCAGCACATAGCGGTCCTTCTTAATGGCAGAGTATCTACAGGTCCAGAAGTGTACTGACTTGGTAGGGTCAGAATTCCAGTTCTTATATACAGTGGTGCCTTTGGGCAGATTTCAAAGCGGGGTGTTGAAGTGCACAGAGGTCCTTCCTTTCTGCCCTGGCTCCAGGCTCACTACAGGGGGTTAAACAGTCCTTTATGTGGGGACAGGACATAGCCTATTCAGGTGTAAGTGTGAGGCTGTGCCCAGCTCCTCTCTTCCATCCGGCCCAGGATGGCCCATCAGGATGTGGATGCCCATCAAGTCACACCTAAGCTTCCTTTGTGTATGGCTGTCTAGAGGGAATGCACACAGCCCAGTTGTCACCCACCCCAGGTGTGTATTGGAGACAGGCTGCAGACACAGGAGACACACTAAGAGAAGAAAAATGCTATCTTTCTAAAACCAAAAAGAACAGATGATGGACGGAATGCTGAACAATTCAAACATTCACCCCCCAGTCACAAATTTGGGTTTAATCCATCGTTTTTTTGCTCACCACGCCACCCCAGTTTGGACCCAGCTATATGCAAATCTGTCTTGACCCTGCTCCCCATCGGAACAGTCCAGCCTGAACTGTCAGGCAAGGTCCTTCCTGGATGAGAAACAAGCATCTTGGGACCGGTTTCAGGGTATCACACCTCATCAGGCAGGCTAGCTTGAATCCAGTGACACAGGGAGCATGGGACCCACATCTGGACATACCCTTCCCACTTTGGGGCGACAAAAGCAAAAAGAACAGATGATGGACGGAATGCTGAACAAATCACACATTCACCCCTAGTCACAGATCTGGCTTTAATCCATCCGTTTTTTTGCTCCTCTTTGCCACCCAAGTCTGGACCCATCCATATGCAAATCATTCTTGACCCTGCTTCCCATGGGAACAGTCCAGCTCAAACTGCCAGGCCAGGTCCTCCCAGGACCGGAAACAAGCATCCTGGGATCAGTTTCAGGAACTCACCCCTCACCAGCTAGGACCGCTTGAATCCAGTGGCACAGTGAGCACGGGACCCACGTCTGGGCATACCATTCCCTCTTAGGGCGACAAAAGCAAAAAGAACAGATGATGGACTAAATGCTGAACAAATCAAACATTCACCCCTAGTCACAGATCTGGGTTTAATCCATCGTTTTTTTGCTCTCCATACCACCCCAGTGTGGACCCAGCCATATGCAAATCAGTCTTGACCCTGCTCTCCATGGGACCAGTCCAACTCAAACTGCCAGGATAGGTCCTCTCTGGACTGGAAACAAGCATCCTGGGACCGGTTTTGGGGTAACACCACTCATCAGCCAGGCTAGCTTGAATCCAGTGGCACATTGAGCATGGGACCCACATCTGGGCATCCCCCCCACCCCCACTTAGGGCAACAAAAGGAAAAGGAACAGGTGATGGACAGAATGCTGAACAAATCAAACATTCAACTTCAGTCACAGATCTGAATTTAATACATCGTTTTTTTGTTCACCACGCCACCCCAGTTTGGACCCAGCCATATGCAAATCAGTCTTGACCCTGCTCCCCATGGGAACATTCCAGCCCGAACTGCCAGGCCAGGTACTCCCTGGACCGGCAACAAGCATCCTGGGACCGTGTTCGGGGTATCACCCCTCATGAGCCAGGCTAGCTTGAATCCAGTGGCACATTAAGCACGGGACCCACGTCTATGCATACCATTCCCACTTAGGGCGACAAAAGCAAAAAGAACAGGTGATGGATGGAATGCTGAACAAATCAAAAATTCCCCCACCCCCCCAGTCACAGATCTGGGTTTAATCCATTGTTTATTTTCTAAAAGTGGAGTTTTAAAATTGTAATAATAAATTTGACTTTACCAGTAAAGAGGATTTATCATTACAATCCCACAAGTACTAAACATGACAGCGCTACCTCCGTCCAATTGTGAATTACAGCTTATTAAGTGTAAAAAGGAATCCCCAATGTTAACCTATGGAAGGGATTGACCTCACAGCAGTGAAAAACACATTTGGGAGTTTTTCACTTCCAGGACATGTAAAACTTGAAAGTACATGTCCTACCTTTTAATTACAGAGCGCCCTGTCCGACGGGCTACCGAGGGCCCACCTTAGGGGTGACCTATGTGCAATAAAAGGGACGTTTAAGGCTTGGTAAGGGGTTTTAAATACCAAGTCGAAAGGGCAGTATAAACTGCACACACAGATTCTGCAGTGGCAGGCCTGATACATGTTTAAAGGGCTACTTAATTGGGTGGCACAATCAGTGCTGCAGGCCTACTAGTAGCATTTAATTTACAGGCCCTGTGCACATGTATTGCACTTTACTATGTTATGTTATGTTATGTTATGTTATGTTATGTTATGTTAAGTTAAGTTAGAAGATTTATACTGCATGGCTGCCCCAGCAACAGGTCAACCCAGCGCAAATAAAAATCCAGGAAATAAGCATTGCAGGATGATGAACATAGGGGCTGTAAAATTAGTTCAGGAAGAGCCAGGTTTTTATGGCCTTTCTATAGGCCAGATGGTTGTCAATATTTCTGACACCCTGGAATCCAATTTTACCTAAAATCTCAACCATAGGCCCCTAATGCTCAAAACAAAAACAGATCTTAACAGATGGTACACGTTCACCCTTAACATTGTGGCCAGAGAGGCCCATTTCAAGATGATGGTTTACCACGGATTTTTTTCCAACCATCTCTATTGACGCTTTTCAGCCTTTACAATGGCGTTAACATGAGGACACATTTTGCTTACAATAGTGTGCGCGGATCACAGCCTGTAGGTAGCATATGGTTGTAACATTGTGAAAGTACATAACTATGACACAAATTGCCTAATTGCTTATAATCTTGGCAGTCAATATAAGTGTGATGTGGCAGCATTCGTAGGTGGCCTGGTAGGGGGCAGAGGACTGCAGTCCTACTATGAGCATGTGGGTGCTCGGGAGCAGTGCGGGAGTTACCACGTTTCTTATATGTGCTCCCGAACTTCCCATTTATAGTTCCCCAGCAATGGTTTTGGGCACTGCTTGCCAGAGTCCCCTCCTTTCTGTGGGCCAGAGATCCCCTCCCCCACATAGCTTCTGGTAAGTGCACGCAGTCGACTTGTAATACTGGGATGGGCATGTCAGATCTGCGACTTTATTATTGGGCATCCCAGTTTCTAGTGCTAAATGACTGATTGTGTTGGGTGGCACAATCCCACCTTCTCAGCAGAGGTGGCCCTGATCCGCCAGGATATTCTGGGGATGTTATATGATTCCCCTATCCCCCAGATCCTCCCTGAGGCAACCAGAATAGTATTGCTGGCATGGAGATCGGCCAGAGATGGACCAGATGGAACCAAAGGTTACACTGGAAACACCCCTATGGCGGGCCGCTGGCTAGGGCATTGCGCACAGCTTTGGGGATTTAGTAAATGGGACCTAATTGGTATAACGAAGGTAGGGATATCTGTCAGGGTAATCATATGAAGTCCTTCCAGGACTTCCAGACTGATTTTGAGTTACCCAAATACCAGTTTTACAGGTGCCTAAGTTGCTCCATGCACTTGTACTCCATCAGAGTTCCCTCTCTGACATACCCAAATACAGCCATTGAAGCAAAGATCCTTGTGGATCCGCTAGGAACATGGGGGATATCCTGATTTACAAGCCACTGGTCATCAACTTATCTCATCTTTTCTTAGGGCACAAAACTAAATGGGAGGTGTGGGTCGGCCCCTTTGATGAAAGTGATTGGAGTAATGCTTGTATAGCCCCATGGTTGCTTGTTATTTCACCACAACTCTGTCTTACACAGCTTTAATATTTACATACTACCTGCCTAATGGCTCAGAGGCTGTGGGTGCGAAAAAAATCTCCCTACACCGACATGCTTCCGATGCTCGGATGGAGAGGGGCATTTCTTCCATGTGGTGTGGAAATGCCCTATCATCGCAACATGACTGGAAGGGGATCTTTACTACCCCATTGAAAATACTGGGTAGATCAATGGAACACTCACCTAGGGTTGCGCTGTTGGGTATCCTGGAGGACATGGGAGGTGGTTGAGGAGACTGTGCCCTATTGGGGATTAGAGCTATGATCAATAGAAGGGACATTGCGAAGTAATGGAAATCTGTGACTCCCCCCGCCCGACCATGCAGAATAGTGGTCAGCCACGAACTGTGCACAAAGCATGAAGAGCCTATTTAAGTGGCAAGAGATTGCCCCCCAAAATATCCTAAAATATGGGTGAAATGGTGGGACTATTTTGGTTTGGCAGGATGAGCGTGATGAAATATTATGTATGTCAACTTTTGAGATATCTCTACTATCACTGCACTTTGTATGTTGTCATGTTTAATAAAAAAACAATAAAATTTGGTTATAAAAAGATTGAGTTAGTGTGGTGGAAGGAATTATAATTTGGGAATCCGATTTAAGATCCATTAACAGGTGTTCTAAGATATTTTTCCCAGATGTACGTTTTCTTTTCTCTCATCAGCAACTGTTATTCACATATTCTGGATCCCACAAAAATGCTTAGCGTGTATTTGGTGTTTATAACACCTGATGAATCAGCAAGAAAGTGTTTGGGAAATTGAGTTATAAGGCATCTCACTCTGACAATCTTCTTTTTTGTTAGAAAAGCCATTTGAGAGATTTAATAGGTATTACAAAAACCTTTGTTAAATTCTATGTACTGGTGTTCTGGGAATGTAGTCTCCTGAAGAGTTTCACAGTAAACTGAAAAAATATTTGTTTTGAAGTTGGTAGAGATGCTGAAGAACTGAAGGTACCACATAAGTTGAATACTGATGCCAGGCCACAATCAATATTGTCTCTTTCAAGCCTCTGGATCAGTGGCGTAGCAAGGGGGGGACGCCCCCCCCCTTTTACATGCGGCCGCGCTGGGCGGCAAACGCAGGATTTGTTTGCCAACACACATACCACCCCCCTACCCCCGCTCTTACGGGGCGGCAAAGGCTGGGACCACCACAGGTGGCAAAGGGCCTAGCTACGCCACTGCTCTGGATGACAGTGCAGCGTTGAGCAGATCTAAAGCCTGTGTGTGGGCAATTGCAGAAAGCCTCATCTACTCTTCTAAAGCTACATAACGTTATGACCACCTTAAATACCAGTACCATAGCTATTGGATCACTGTTGTTTGGGCTTTTTGTCACTGTTATGCGGGAGTCAAAACTTTTGGGCATTTTTCAAATGTGGGAAGTGCTAATTAGGGTATCAACATTAATGACAATGCACTAACTGAGGCATTTTAAAAAATGTGCAATGTACTACATTTTGAATATCTGAAAAATGTTCTTCATAGGATATAGTGGATTTGTCTTCATTGTGTTAGCGTGGTGTAGGAAACATACTTGGCAAGCTATGGAAGAGAGGCCTTGACCTGAACTGTCATCGAGCTTCCACACCACCTGGTCAGGGCAACTCACAAGAGTAAGTCTGTCATTCCCCGAGTGGTAACCTTTTGTTTTAGTCAGTCAAAAAATTTTTATTTCGATCACTTTAGATCAAAAAAGTACTACACGAAAGAGTACACTTTTAGTTTCACCTTTGTTAGCTTGCCCATGCACCAAGACTATCCTGAGATACACTAGAGATTGTGTTGTAAAAACACCTCAAGCAACAATGCAGTTAATGCAGCCAAGGACTTAGAGAACCAAACCAACTTTTAATAGAAGTAAATGTATTTATTCTAAGCCCATCAAAAATGAAGAAAATTGGACAAGCTATTCCAAAGTTGTTGGAGAAAGTTAACTACTTGGATTGAAACCACTAGTAAAAATGTTTTGATATAAGTAAATATGGAAGGGGAAAATCCTACAAAGAAAATTACATAGCCCATTTTGGGACTGTAGTGACACCCTCGATTCAAGTTAGGCCACACAACATGTGTACAGAGTCAGAATGAATTTGAAGGTTGTGCAGGACAAAGATTTTACATTCCACCTTAGTATGTGTTGTAGGGGAAAATAATTCTGTCTACAAGTTTGTACTATATGGCCGTACCCAACAAGACCACCATGTGCTCTGATGTGGTATGAGCTACTGTATAAAAGCTGTCAAGTTTAAATCAAGAATCTGTACCAGGAGAAGATTTTTTTTGGACAGCCGTAGTTCAAGGCTAGGTGATCAGATGCTACTGGGACCTTTCCCGAATCAGTTCTCCACATGCAGATTTTCTGGGGTTGTTGTTAGCTGATGGGACGATGTCAGAGCTCTGCATCCAGACAAGCTCCACAGGTTCAACCATGGGATTCTAAAGATCAAGCTGGATCCATTTTGTGGTTTTGAATTTCCTCCAAGAGCGTCAAAATACCTCTTAGCTTGGAAGATATTGTAACTTGCAAACCAGTGCTTTACCCCCCCACCCCCTCTCCCCCCAGTCATCTGGATGTTTTCAAACCAGTGGTAAAATTAGTAAAGGAATTATAAAAACAATGTATTTCTGAATGTATGCCTCTTTTTTATTTCTAACTAATAAAAACTACTTGAACAAAAAAACAAAACAATATTAAGAAGTTGATCATTTTAAACACAAATACATACAAATATGAAAGAATATTTGATCACCAAGTATGCTCTTATAGTGGCATTACAACTTTGATTTATTTCTGTGTTTGTTTTGGCTTTACAACTGTTTGGTTTACATTAGGTTTTATGTTTTTCCTGTTCGTTTTCAATTTGTTTTTTTAGTTAATTATTTCTTTCTTAGTTTTACCTTGTCATTTTTCCACTGTGGGTATTTAACATATAAACAACTCCTTCACTTCAAAGCCCATATATGGTATTTCCCTTCACTTCAAAGCCCATGTATGGTATTTAAGTTATATTTATCTACAACACATTAAGAGTGAGGAAACAAAATAGATTTGAATGTGTTCAGAACCCTGTGTTTGTTCACAAACCATGCAGCATGGCACTCTAGGAGTGCATACACATAGCTATGCAAACACATATGCTAATAATTCTAACATACAGTAAGTGCTGAGCAAATCTCTGATCACCATGCCCTGTTGATGAACCACATTCCATTTAGTGGGAAACACTTGTGCAACCATCTGTGCACTTTTCATTTTTATATATACAATCAACGTCACATTTGTAAAAAATCGGCATTTAACACATTGAAGTATTGGGGTTAAACATCTAGGTATCGGATGATCATGTCTTGCCAGTGCATCTGAGTGCGATAGCGCTATCTTCCCCATCTTTTATAAAATTGTTGTTAATAATGAAAAATGTATTTTTCGCGAAGCAATTTGTTAAATTCAACGGCATATTATCCTGGAAATTCTACTTGAATGTCTTTTATGGAGAAGAACTTGCTAATAAAGTGTATTGTCTCCTGATCTCCAACGAGAATGTTACATTTCTAATTTACATACAGATATTTTGCCATTTGAGGTTAAGTGTATATTACATAACTTCACCCTATGCCTCTGTCACTAGCGGAATGCAGCCGGATCTGACTGACCTAGTCCCGCTACTAGGGCCTTGCACTTCAGCTCACAACAGATGAGCTGAAGATTAATGACTGGCAACAAAAATGAGAAAAGAAGGCCTAGAAGTGATGTTATGGTTTCAGAAAGAGATGATGTGCTGCGCCTGGTGAAGCAAGTTAAGGGACTTCTATTTAAAGCAAGCATTGGCCGCTAACCTTTTGGCTTTGCCTATGATTATTTTGTTAGTGAATTCTTTCTGTATGAAGGTGTGCACTGTATCAAAAAAAGAATTGTCTAAAAGCCAAAATGTATATATTTAGTTAAAAGCACATTTTGCATGACTAATGCTTGGCACTGAAGGGGACTACTTATTGTGCTGATGTGCACATTGTGCAAGAGCAGAATGCACTCCCTCACAGTCAGGGAAACCAATGGCTGAAGTTGGCTGACCCTGTTCCCCATTTGGTATTCTTTAGTGGGCTGAAGCAAAATGTGAATGACAGTACAGTACACCAATGCATGAATAGGGCAAACTGAAAGCCCCTGTAAGTACACATATGAGATGTAATTTTTTTTTTTTTTTTAAACAACAGTTCTTGGCTAACACCAGACTTGAAAAATAAAATTCTGTACATTATACAAACTGAGATTCCTAAAAATTTAAATATTGTAAATAAGGTCTCAGTTGACCTGCATTGGTACAACCGTGTCAGGGATTTATTAGTGGAGTAGGGTAGAGCACACCCTATCAGTGTTGAGTTGGCAGAGCTGTGTTTGGGCCTCTGGCGTGGAACTGCAAGTGGGCGACCTGTGTGTAGGTCTTTACATAGAAATGGCATGGGATGATGTAAATCGGGAGTGGGGTACAGTGAGTGCACTGAGTATGTGTTCAAAAGTACTACAAGTCCAAGAACTAAAATAGCTGGTTTTCTCCAAGTCAGGATTTACTGCATTCTCTGATCAAAGCACAGAGAGATAACGGCCAGGAAAGATGCTGGTGAGAATAGAGGTGCATGAACACAGTTATCTGTGGGTCAAGGTATGGTAATGGCTCTGCAGGTTGGAGATGCGGCGCAGTGACTCTTTGGCTAACTTAGCAGCTATTGTCATCTGGGGCAGAGTGATCCGGTGCTGATGAAGCCTTAAAGGCAATCTATGCAGCTGCTTTATTATGCGCCACATGTTGTAATAAGAGGCCAACAGACTGTTAAAAAAATCGCCTTTGCATGCTTGCTGGTAGAAAGGGAGCAGCCAAAACACAGAACATGATTTAGCATGGCAGAGGAAAAAACACATGCACTGGCGCTCTTCCTTATTTGCTGACTCAAACTAATATTACATTCCAGCGTGGAAAGGGGAAAATCATTTGGACATCAGGAGACAGGTGCGTGGGAGATGGCATGGCCATACGTGAGGGGTGCGAAGGTGGGAGTGAAAAAGTGCATGGACATGTGGAGAGGTAAATGGAAGAGAATGAGATGTGCAGAGGGGAGAGGGGAGAGACAGCTGGATGTAAATTGAACAAGAAAAAGACAGTGGTACAGCAGAGATTATGGCCGCAGAAGGCAAACGCCAAAGGACAAAATAAGAATTTTAAGCAAGGTACCCGCCTTATATCCTGAGCAAAGGAGGTATTGGAGGACCCGCGTGAAATATTTTCACCCTGGACCCACATGTCTGTAGCAGACCCAGCGCCGGCCTGGCCGTAGCCGGCATCGGATGTTTCCCCAGAAGGCGGAAAGGGTGGGGGCCGGTTTTGCAGCAGTAGGGGTCGGTTTTGTTACTGGGGGGTCGGCCTCGCAGCAGTGCTGCAATATTGGCCCCCAGTAACAAAAGCAGCAGTGCTTCATACTTGCATATCCCCCCTCCACAGGAGGCGGGGGGGGGGCTGGTCCGACAAACTTGCCAGGGTTGCTTTGGGTTCCCAGTCTGGCCCTGAGCAGTCCTGCAGATTTCAAGAAACTACAAAATACATTTGAAGGTGTATAGGATGAAGCACATTTTCTTTTATTTATTTTTTGCCAAACGTGGAAGGTGAAGTTTGGAAACATGTATGGTCTGCAAAACAGAACGTGTTGTAAACAGTTTCAGACAAAAAAATGTGAAAAAATATTGATTACTAACAAAACGAATCATCCATGATAAACATAGGATTTGCGCCAAAATCGTCAGTTCATCCCAAATCCATTAATTGCAAAACATTTACTCACTCTGCAAATGAACAGTCTCTTGGCGCTGATTAATTTTAGCCAACAGTATTCATTAAAACAACCTTTATAGACTGAAAGTGTGAGTTGGCTCTGCCAACAATTAAGCCATTGTCTTGCAGGTTACACACAGAGTCCCAGAGCTGGTGTTCTACCCAGTGGGTTGTGTTACCATTTATTTGGACCCTTTGCAGTTCAACCCCATCAAAATGAAAATGCAATATTTGTAAGAGGTGGAAGAGAGATGTGTATTTTGTTCGGAACAGTCATTGAGATGAGTCAAGGAATTCGTGTTCAGCATCACCCACCAAGCTCTTCTCGTACTGCAGGGGCTCGCTAGACTGCCAAGGGTACCACCCGTGCTTCTTTGTATCTACATGGAAGTCCGTTTTTACTATATTCTATTTTAAAAGGCAAATTCAGTTCCTTAAATAATTCAAGTGGAAATCAAATCTCACTCTGAATGAAGTCACCGAAATCCTTTCTGCTGCGGGACAGAAATCCAGCACCTTACTTGTTTTCTATTCTCTATTATGAAGTCCTTTGCTTCTCGCGAAAAGAAACTTCTATGATCGTTTACGAATCACGACATAGAGCCTTTGAATCTGAATACATGTAAACAAACCGTCCCACATAATCGTAAATTGTTCCAAACAACTTTCGCCAGAGCAATACTTTATAGGTCTTGATATGTCCCACAGCGCCTACACTCTGACACTATTCAAAGAAAGTCAATGTAATGCTCATGGCTGCTGAAATTAACATGGCATGTAGATAAATCAAGAACAAAACACAGAAATTATAAATATTGAGAATATACTTACTTTATTCTACCAGGCTGATTCTCTGGGATGCTTTGGCAAAGAGAGCAGGCCTCAGTAATCCCATTGGGAAGTCGTGCATGCTGGGAACAGCAAAAGCACAAAGCTGTAATCCATGACATGTGGCTAGGATTGTATCATGTGACCCATAAAACAGGCCCACTTTGTAAACAAATAAACACAAAAAAACTAACTGGCCGCCGTGAGCATTTCTAAATAATTCCCAGCGCTATCTGTTTTTATCAATTTATATTATTTTGCCATTTCTTGAGTTTTAGATAGTGGTCTTGTAACTCCTGTACTTCTGCGGCATTTAAATACTGTGGTTCAGCATTCTTTTGTGAGTGCCTGTAACACATGGAAGAAAGGTCATTTAATTTGCAGGAGAGTTGTTTTGAAAAAAATATAATTATAGCCACACTTGTAGATTATAAGGATGCTGCAAGTCAGTGAGGAGTTCTCTGATCATATGCATGTCGGGTGACAGTATAAAACAGAGACTCTAATGTGAATTTGCAACATCCTTTTTAGGTCCAGCTGCTGACAGCTGTCACTGTTTGCCAAGCTCATGTCAAAAAAGCAAACAAAAAAACAACAGGTAAACAAAGGGGCTGTTGTGCCTACTTCAGCCATTGGCTTGTGGTGATCAGCCTCCTTCAGCCATTAGTTGTACAAAGTGGCCATCAAGTGCTCCATAGCATTTCACATTTTTTTATTTTGTTCACGTTTTGCTTGGTATTGGTGATGAGCCTGAAAGTAGTCCCTCTCCAGAAGCCCAATGCAAAGGTAAGGCTATCATTCGCAGACAGCATGTGAGAAGAACAGGTCTGCACTTTCTCAGGCCACCTTTTCGCATTGTGCAGGACATGTGGTTCGAACAATATGCTTGTCCGTCCACCCCCTCGAACTTCTGCTCGCTGGAAATGCTTAAGCATCTCTGCTTGGCTCTTGTATGCATGTCCAAGATGTGCAGCAGCAGGGGCAAGCACAGGTGCGAGAAGAGCTCATGTGAATGACTGCCATGTCTCCCCATAGAACATCTTGGACAATGCTGTACCACAGAAGTGTCCGTCAAGCTTATAGCCTGTCATATGCTTGGAGCGTCTACTTTGTTATATAATAATCGTCTATATTTGTAAAGCACAAACATATTACCCCTTAAGGTTTCAAGGCGCTGGGGGCCGTCGACGAGATATAGGGGCCGATTATGATGTCGGTCGGAGTTGCCTCCAACCGACATCATCGTAGAATTGGGACTGACTGACCTCCGGACGGCGGTCCCGACCGCCAAATTACGATGTGACTGCACATGTTGCGGTCGCATACTCACATTTCCCTATGGTAGCTTGTGTTACGGCTGTAAACCAGCCGTAGCACAAGCTCCCATAGGGAAATGGGAGGTTCTGTTCATCCCTGCACCTCATGGCAGGCACCTCAGGGTGCCTGCCACATGGTGCAGGGATCAACAGGGGAGCACCATAGGTACCCCCTCGGCCCCCAACCAGAGGCCATAAGGAGAAGAGTGCCCTGCTTGGGGCCCTCAAACTCGCTTTCCGACAGGCTTTCCATGTCAGAAAGCCCGGCATGGAAAGCCTGTCGGAAACCGAGTATCGTAATCCCAGCAGCGGAAACGCCGTCCATTGGGATTACGGGTCAGTCTCCGACTGACATATGGGCTCCTTGAGCATGAGCAGCCGGTTTCAATTCCGACCCCCTACATTGAAATTAGGCGGTCGGAATTGAAACCGAAGATCTCAGGTCGGAGGCTTTCCGACCAAGATCGTAATAGGCCCCTAAGTGAGCTATTGCCTAGAGTCACATGATACTGAGTTGAGCTGCAGCCGGCGCTGGGGATCGAACCGTAAGCCCCGTGCTCAGGAGTCAGCGGCTCTGGCCGCTGAGCCACACCTCTCCTGGTGTCCTGCAAGGATCCTCAATGGCACTGCTGGCTTCGCCTGCTGCTTCGGATAGAGAGTGGGGTATGTATAGCTATCAATATTGCAGCCACTGCAGTCTCACCGGTTTTAAGAGGGTGAAGAGGCAGACTGGACTAGGGGTTGGTAGGAGCATCTGGATGCTGTCCAGGTTGAGGGCAATATTCGAGCCAGAAGTAGACAGCGTCTGCTTATTGTTAGCTGCATAGCAGATAGAAGAGGGCTTGCAATACAGGTCATGTACTTCTCAAGAAGGCTTTCAGAGTTCAGTCCTCAAACATGTGTACAGGAAATAAGAAATAAACGCCTTTGCATTTCATAAAGTTTGGCATAAAAAGACGCACCTGCCTTTTACCTTTTAACAGGCAACACTAAAGCACAATGGCTTTTGGTTGAACACAGTGAATACCTTGGTACTTTGAATTACATGAGAGTATAGATTGTTAGTTTTCTATGTTGAGGAGTCTAAGTATAGTGGCTACAGTGGCTGAATCAGCTGCAGCCACTTTGAATGCAAGACACTTATCAAAGAGTCAGGGGCGGCTCCTCCACTAAGGCGGAGGAGCATCACTCCACTGCTCTTTGAGCAGTGCAAAAAAAATACTCGGAGTCAGGTTAGGGCGGGGCGGGGCTGGCCAGAGCAGGGGAGGAGTGGTTTGCACTCCCTAAGTACGCTTGGCGGTTTGACCGGCCCTCTTGGGCAGGCCAAACCGTCATTCGCACTTTGCTTGTTCGACACCAGGCTGTAATGCACAGCCTGGTGGGGAACATGCACAGGCTTCCAGTCCCTCTCTGAGTGCCGAACCACAGCGTTCAGACCAATCACAACGCTGCTGTAAAGCAGCGTCGTGATTGGCTGGGAGAATCTGGGTGCTTCCGTTCTGCCAGTGCACTGCAGAGAGAAGAGGACAGAGGAGAGGCGGCGGCGGCCACAGGTAAGTTTATTTTATTTTATTTTTCAGCCCACCCCTTTACCGAGGCAGCCACCACTGCAAAGAGTGTGCATGACATCAATGCTGGAAAGCATTAAAAGTTATTTAATAATATACCATATGTGAATGGTAGCGTAAAGCTGCACACGTGGTGTGAACTGAGCCATCGGAGGAAATTATGCATACACTTTAAACAATTATAATGTGTAGAGAAAGCAACAGCAAGGTTTCAAGATAATCCCACATAAGTTGTAAAATGTGATCAATAATTCATGTATCTCCCATCCCAAAGGTTTGTTATTAGAATCGCTTATGACTTCCTAAATGATGTCACCTGGTCACACGAGTCAGAGATCTCTCCTGACAAGTGGTCTATGGTGTTCTCCATTGATTAATAGGAGCTTGGGGGAATGCCAACAGGGGAAGGTCTGCCCCTCAGGCATTTTTGGGCTGTTGGTATAGTCCAGAGGACTGTATTCGCGGTTGGGCTACCCTAGTAGGGTGGGGTAGCAGGGACAATAAATTAGCAGGTTTTGGGCTACCAGCCACCATTTTTGTAAAAGGTGACACTGTGGCTGGTAGTGTATTCAGGCAGGACTGCAATTTAGGTCTGTACCTGGTTGCTTGGTAGAGTTTACAGGAAAGGATGATGGATCCGCGCATTGTGGGAGCCATCTGCTTGTTGAGAGCTACGAGTCGGGGGGATCTGCTGTCAGCTGGCGTGGAGGCAGGCCATATAGGCGGGGCAGGATGGGCTGACAAGGAGAGCCTCTGACGGGGTGGCAGCGGTGCTGTTCATGTGCTCACTGCCCTGTCCCAAAGTAATGAAGGAGGGTGAGTCTGAAGGGGCAGAGGCGCTGAACATAGAGCAGATGGGCAGCAATAAGAAGTTACAATCGGCGGGGAGAGGGGAGCAGAAGCGACAGGGGCCCATGCAGTTCAGATGCAGAGAGGCATAAGGGGGAGGGGCAAAGCAGCACGGACGCCATTTTGAATTTGGCATCTACAGGCGCAGAGTAGGGGCCGGACGTGGTCCTAAGGGCAAAGGCCTCTGAGGCTACATGGGGCACTTGAGGGTTGGGGCATAAAGAGGACATGATAGCCATACCAAGGAAAGCAGCAGGGAGGGCCACTTCACTTCCGGATTATACTAGAGGATGGGATTTGGTGTGAGTCAGGAGTGGCAGGGAGGGCATGCTCTATGAGTATTGCACAGGTACAGAGCATGAGCGCAGTGAAGGCGGGTGCAGAGGGGACTCGGAGGAAGCTTGCAGCAGGGCTCATGGGGGGCCCCTGACAGCGATAGTTCAGGCGATGTTGTACTGAAGTGAGGAATAGGGCTCAAAGAAGGGGACGAGGAGGACGCAGAAGGGCAGGATGGTCTTGAGGAACTGTTTGCCCCTAAAGAAACAAGCACAAAGCCTGTGAAGGTATATGCTAAGAAAACAAGGGGCTTTACAGCTGCGACAAGGGAGGCACACACCTCAAGGACCGTGGATATTATGAAGAGTGTGGGGACAAGTGCAAGTGAAGTGGGCAGGAAAGAAGTCAGCTGGGGGGATGTGTGGGGTGGGAAGGAGAGTAAGGGCAAGCAAGGGCAAAAGGGTAGGGCTGCAGTGAGGAGGCACTAGTGAAGAGGGCATGTGGGTGTGGATACTAGATGGGGAGCCAGAGAGAGACTTTGACAGGGCAGCTACCAGCACATCGGGCCTTATTGATGGTTCAACTGAAGGTTGTAGGTTGGCAGTCGGGGGGCAGACTCAGGAGAGTCTGGTGTGGCTCCACTACCCAGGGTGGGAGAGAGGGTATGGTGTAAGGTGGCCGGCCTGACTACATCAGTGGACAGTGGCCTGCGGGTGGTCTTGGAGGCCACTTCAAGTACGGCACAGGGAAGGTCCGGCATGGCCTCCATGAATATGACGAGAAAACAGCCTACATGGAATTGGTGAGACTTATCAGGAGTGGAAGATAAACCCTGTGTAGAAGTGGCTTACATGCAAGGTCATGTGAGGTGGAGGAGGGCCTGGTACTGGACTACGACAAGTACGATGCTGAGGAAGTTGAATTGATGGAATGGATTGGGGATAGTGGGGTTGCTGGGGGGTGTGAGGGGCAGAAAAAGGACAGTCGGGGTTGGGGGGAAGGACTAAACAAGTGTCCGTTAGTGTGTTACAGGAGACAGAGAGGCGGAAGTCACTGGTGGATTCGCAGACGGAGGTCGCGGACTGTAAAAGGCTAGCAGGATGGCAAGTTTCAGTGTGGGTGCCAATCTGAAGCACATTGTCTGACAGTGAGGTCAGTATGTATGAAGAGGAAGGGGCGAAGGCAGAGACCAACAGGAAAGGTCAGTACACCAAGGCCTTAGAGGAAGGTGGAAAGGGGGCTAAATAGGACAATAGCACCGAGACAGACAAGATAAAAGAGGGAAACAAGGACATGAAGGAGGGAAGGGTACATAGAAGAAAGAGAGCAATGAGCTTAAGGTGAAGAAGGTGCCAGTTATGAAGATAACAAATCTGTTAGAGGCACATCTGATGGCTTCCACAAAAGAGAAGATTTAGAAAGGGTAATACATGGAGGTATTCAAAGTATTGCATAGAGAAGTCAGGATGAAAGAAGGCTCAAAGGAGGAAGAATATGAACTGGCCAAATAGACCATTGAAAACTGGACAGCAATATTTCTCATATATGCCAGCGTGTATTGTGAGAAATTTCCTGAAAGGTGTGGGCTTTGTTCAAGTATATGGATATTACACAGAAAGCCCACATAACAAGTTCCTACTCCGCAAACTCCAGACAATACAGAACACCGCAGCCAGACTCGTCCTCGGCATCCCCCGGCACGAACACATCAGCCAACACCTGCGGAGACTCCACTGGCTCCCCGTGGAGAAAAGAGTCACCTTTAAAATCCTCACTCACGCCTACAAATGCCTACACAACAACGGACCCAAATACCTCAACGACAGAATAAACTTCCACGTACCCAAAAGAAACCTCCAATCTACCAACCTCGCACTGGCTGAAACCCCACCCATCCACAGAGCCAGAGCAGGCGGAAGATCGTTCTCTCACATTGCAACCAAGACCTGGAATGAGCTACCAGCAGACATCAGGCGCACCCCCTCCCTGAACACCTTCAGGAAGACTCTCAAGACCTGGCTATTCGGCTGAATGGAGCTGCGTACCCCTCCCCCCCCAGCGCCTTGAGACCCTCACGGGTGAGTAGCGCACTTACAATTCCCTGATTGATTGATTGAGGGCTTGACTGGTGGAAAATGCAGATGGTAAGTCGGGGTATGACTTGTGGCTCCATATGATGGGACCGGTACATCCAAAGCAAACAGTCTATATGACCAATGGTTTGCCGTTAGTATATTGGCCCTTTCAGAGGCTCCCACCCAGGGAGGGGTGGGAACAATGGCCAGAGGATAGTCAGGGTGAGGAGGGGAATATTGCTTTATATCATATCATTTGTAAGTGTTTTTTTATATGTATTTTATGGCAGTGTGTTTGATTTTATGTGTTTATTAATTGATTGATTTGTGTGTTTAGTAAGATAATTTACTCATTTTAAAATTTTTGAAATTTGTATTTTTATTTGTAATAATGTGTCAAAATAATGTGTATATATAATGTTTTTAAGGCGTAAGAGTGACAAGAATATAAAAAGTGAATATTTTCATTTTAATGTAATGTTACTTATTTTAATGATATGCAAATTTTCATTAGAAATTAAATTAATTTTGTTAAATTATAATTTCTTAAAATAATATTTCATATTTATTTTTAATGTACTGATTAATTACACTAAATTAACATTTGCGTATTTTATTGTAAATAATAAAAAAATAATTTGGGGGAAAATTAAAATGTATTAAATTAAAATTTAATAATGTAAACAAATTGTAAAATTAGGTTTATTACCTATTTGTAATGAACAAATAAGTTTAACTATTATATTTTTATTGCAAACTTATAATATTTTTGTTTAAATGTTGAAAATTATAATCTTGTTCTTAAGAAATTGTTGGCAAAAATTGTTTTATCAAAATTGTTGAAATAAATGTAAAAAATATTCAACATTCTGTATAATTAAATTATGAAAATTGAAAAAATATGTATTATTTATGATGTATTATTCAAGATGTATTTGTATATTTATATGTTATAGGTGTATTTATTTAAATTTTAATAAAAACGAATTTGAATAATGCCATTTTTAATATTTCAAATATTGGAATAACTTCTGATGTTGGGAATATATTTTTTAAATGTATTAATTTAATGTAATTTATATCTATTATATAATTAGAAATATAGTTTTATATGTTTGTTTTATATATTCAATGATTCAAAGATGCTGCTGTTCATCAGAAGAGGTAATTCCTTTTTAAAGGTTTTTTTTAAGGTTTTGAGGGTAGGTCGAGGTCAGTTATAGTTTGGTTTGTGGGATTTAATACAATTAGCTGTACAAATTTTTGTGTTTTGCACTAGTGTATTGGTTTAGGTTTTTCGACATTGTTTTAGTAATGTATCGATATGTTTCAGTATTATGCGTATTGTTACTTGCTTTATGATAATTAAGTGTTATATATATGCATTTTTTTACTGTACCATTTTCGAGCGTGTCCATTGGGCACTCGTATTTAGGGCCTCATTACGATGACGGTCAGACGCGCCGCAGACAGGAACCATTCGACAAGAAGTCGGCGATCCTGCCCACCCTATCAGGATGCGATCACCGTGCAGGTTGTCGTAAAATGCTTTTTTCTAGAGAGGTTTGTGCTGCGGCCCAGGAAAAGGGCTGCAGTGCAAGTCACCCTAGAAAAAACCGTTTTGTGCACATCCATGCACCGTGTGCCAGGCACCATGCGGTGCCTGGCACACGGTGCATGGATGTGTGTGGG
Organism: Calotriton arnoldi; assembly: GCA_963921515.1. Lineage (NCBI taxonomy): Eukaryota > Metazoa > Chordata > Amphibia > Caudata > Salamandridae > Calotriton > Calotriton arnoldi. The sequence continues at coordinate 3,507,634 of CAWUFW010000554.1, read as the reverse complement.
GGCACTACATGTGCCCCTAGGCCACTAAGCTTAGTGGCACATGGGAAACAGGGGCCCTGCTTGGGGCCCCAAAGTCTCTTTCTGTCACAGACAGTCAGAAAGGGACATCCTTATCCCTATGACGGTGCCTGCGCAGGCACCACATCCATTGTAGGGGTTAGAGTCCGACTGTCACCTCGACGGGCTCCTTGAGCCTGTCGGAGGCGGTGGTCTCCCCCCCAAACATAATTGCTCAGACTGCCGGTATTTTAATCCGGCGGTCCGACAAATGGCCTATGTCGGGTGGCTGTCGGTGGCGGTCCGCCCAACATCATAATGAGGGGCTTACTAGTTGTTTTTTTAAAGGAAATCTGTTTTTGTTTCTAACAAACCAATATTTTATACTTTGTTTTTATTTTTTGGGGTTTCTAGGAGCAAGTCTTTTTTAAACACTTTTGTAGGTTCTTTTATGGTGCCTACATACTTTAGATTGCTTTGATAGATCTCTTTTGGATTGGTTATATTTTTGCATTTTTTTGGGCTTTTTGAAAAATATTTTCCAGATTTTGGTGGATTATACTTTTTGACTACGTGGATACAGAGGATGATCAGCAGCTTCAGAACAGTAAGTCATGTTTAATTTCTTTGTTTTTGGTGGGAAATGTTATATTTTATCATTTATGTAACTGTTATGTGATTGTTATTTGGTATTGTTTATTTTATGTTTTGTAATTATTTTGTACAACTGATTGAGTTTGTTGTTTGAGGTTTTTGGATTGTGAGGTTTATATTTTTTATATAAATAATATATATTATTTTATTACAACAGTCTTATTTAAAATTGGAGTTTTATTTAATGTGTTGACTGATGTAATACAATATGATGTTTATTATTTATATAAAAAACAATTTGTAATGTTGGATAAGTTTATGCTATACTTTTTGGGGAGTTTTTTAGGTTCGTTTTTTTTTATAACGCTTTTGGCTATTATTGCTAAGTAATCTACTTTTTTGTTGTTTATGAAGAGTTTTACTTTAAATTGTAGCATGTTATACATTCTTTTGGTTTGTTTGCTAAGTTTAGGTATAATTTGGGTTACAGCTTGCGCCATTCATAGTTGTTGGTAGCTTTGCTCTTTTTGTAGGGCTTCTGTAAATTTATAGAGCGTAGGTAGGGTTCTGCCTAGTATGGATTGGAAGGCATTGTGCCATCCTTGCACTGCATTGTTTGTTTTGGCTTCCTGTACCAAGGTTCAGTCATAGACATTCCACCATGGTATATGGAATTTGGGTGGTCGTCTGTGTCAGGAGCAATGAAGTCTGCAAACCCAAGTATCTTAGAAATAATCCATTAGGGAGCTTAGTTTGTGTTTATTTTGTAGGTAGAAAGGGCCTTCTATTAGTAAATTATAGTGGTTAGCTTCCTCAGGGACATAGACTAGTGCTATCATTTTTTTATTTCACAGACAAATTGATGGTTTGTAGCATATTCCACACTTAGGGCCTTACTATGAGTAGCCCTCAGCACTGGCAGTCTTTAGATCTCCGTACTACAAGTTGACCACGGTGGCTACGGAGAACTTGTTGCAGTGGTGATTATTTTTCCATATGTCTCGATGCCTGTGTGAGCATTTCGACTGCATATGTGTCAAATGCACACATATGCATGATACATGTGGAAAAATACCACCTACCCATTGCCGGAGTCCAGCCCATATGTGGGCAGTCCTGGCAATGGGTATATGGTACAAAAAAGACTCACCTGTACATCTCCGCAAACAGGGTCATATACTTCGGGGTGAAGATGCTGCTGTGACGGAGGAACTTGGAGAAAGGGATCCATGTCGAACTATGCCTGGAAGAACAGGAGAGGGGTGAGTATGCACCCCAAATCCTTCCTTACCGCTGACTCGAAGCTGGCAGTCGGACTGTTGTGGTCAACTCGTCGGAAAGCCTACTCATAGAACTGATGGCGGTGGAGCTCCTCAGTACCGCCCTATGGCAGCTACCTTTCCCCGACTGTGAACTCTGCAGTCGGTGGTGTGCTGGCGGTGTCGGTGGTTCAGCCGTGGTCTTCGGAAATGCAATCCGCCCAACTCGTAATACGGCTGTCTAGCCACCGAGCTCGCCACGTTCAGATCGCCACCACCTGTGCAGCGGCTCACGGACCACCAAACTCATAATAAGGCCATAGTGCAGATTATTGGAGATGTCTCCATAGGCTTTGATTGAAATGATAGCAACAGCCTTATATGGCTGTGTGTGGGTAAACTTTCAAAATTGTTTGAATAATAGCTTATTCAGAGACTATGATTATTTTTTGTGGTTAGTAGTTATTTGTTTTATGTTTCATATGGTTTAAGAGTTCGTAGTAAGTGCTATATTGTTTATTTGGTAGTAGGGTATTTATGAATGGTATATTTGTATTTTAATATACACCATGTATGGTGTATATCTCAGTGAATGGTTTAGGCACATTTTGAGGGTCCCATCCATCATCCAGGTTTGACAATGGCTTAGTTTTAGTAAGTTATCTGCTGTAGAAAATATTAGGATTTGTCATTGTTTTATTTTTCATATAACAGGAAGGGTTCCTCATTATGTGTAATGTTTTAAGTGTTCAGGTATTCCTATATCTTGGTATCTTCTAGGGGCAGGAGGGGTATCACTGGTGGCTTTTTGTAGTTCCTGCAATTAAATGTTTAAAAGTGGATATAGGTGGTAGTTGGCATGTGATGTGTTTGGGGACTTTAGGGAGTATATCTTTTAGGATTTTGTTGTGGGCTCCTGGGAACTAGTGCTTGCCACTCTTATATCCTGAAATTCCTCCCGTACTTATACTTCTGCTATATTTAGGGGTTGCTGTGTTCCCTTACATTAATTACAACATAATCTTTTGTAGTGCCCTCCCATAGCATGCATTACAGTAATATTTAGTGCATTTGCATTTCACAGTTTCTATCAATGTAATTTCTTGGTTGCAGGTGTAGCCCATGTGCCTAAATAATTGCTCTCCTTTCTGTCATGTATATATCTTGCTCTTCCTGTCATTATGTCCAAAAATAGTGTAATTGTATAAAGAATTACAATTTTTAAATGTTTATACATTTGTTATTTACATATAAAATTATGCAACTACTTTTCTTATTTATACTTACATGCATGTTTTTTTAGTTGTTTCACACTTTTTTTGCAGTGTTTCCATTGGCGGTATTGTAATGTGGAGCAGGTGCTTTCTTTTCTGTTGGTAGAACTAAAGAGCATGGTGTGTTTCTGTTTTATAAGAAATTACATATACTTAAATTCTATGTCTTTTTTGGTTTCTGATCGGTGTAGTTTTTCGGTAGCTTAACACTTTCTCAATGTTGCAATATTTTCTTTTAGTAAGGACATGTAAATAGATAGAAGTTGTAGAGTGTTTTGTGAATTGTTTGTTATTTTATAATTTTAATTTTAATTAAAAGTGAGATTTAGTTTAAATATAAGTTTTACTTACTTTGCAAGGTAGTTATCAAGATATATATATATATTTATTTTCAGGTTCTGGTCAGAGAATTCCACAGAGTTTTCTATTTTTGTAGCTTTTTTCTTTTTTTGGACTATTAAGTTGATAAAATGTGTGTGCCTTTTATATTGTTGGTTTAATTGATTGTGTGATTTTAGTAGTTAAGTTTGTTTATAGTTTCATTTCATTGGTTAGTTTTGTATTGTTTTGAATTTTTTATGTATTATGTCCTTTTAAGGTAAACACTAATTTATGTTTTATTTATTTATTTTATTTATTTGTAATGTTTAATATGTAGTTCGATACTTTTAAATTGTATTTCATTTGTATATATATATATATATATATATATATATATATATATACATATATTTCTATTATTATTTAGATTGTTGTATAAATGTTTGTAGTTTATGTAAATAGTTTTTTAATTAATGTTGCTATGCATTTAGTTATATTTTTATTTTTGTGGTTGATTTATAATTATTTTGGTGATCTAATATATTTTTATTTGTTGTAAAGACGTGTATATGTTGTTTAATGTTTATTTTAATGTTTTGCGTAACATAAACAGTGGTTCTTTTTATATTTATTAAAGATAATGTAATTATTTTGGTGATATTATTGCCATTGATGTTGCGTTAGGCGATATCTTCGACTATTCATTTGTTTATTTAAAGGTAATGATATTTTAATTTTCGATATAAGTAAAAAAACAATATTTTTAACAGAGGTATTTGTGTTCTCGATATTTGTGGTTTTATTAGTTAAGTATAAGAAGGCGATATTTTTGTTACTGATATTCAATTTCCGATATTTTTGTACATCAATGTGTGCATCGATATTTTGTCATTGAAATCAAACAGGATGTGGAACTGCGGTGAGTTTGGGGGTTTTCCCTGACAGCTGGCTTTGCTGTATTTATTAGTATTGGAGGTTGAAGAGACAAGTAAAAGACACAGAGGGGGAGGTGTTTCGGGATCAGACTGAGTCTAAATTGACAGTGTTTCAGTTATTATCCGTGTTGCGTAAGGCATTGAGTGGTCTGAACTTACCGTCAAAGGAATATGGGATGCGCTCATTTCGAATAGGGGTGGTGATGGAGGCAGGCAGGCTGGGTTGAGACATAGGCTGAATAATGCAGTTGAGTGGGTGGTTGTCAGATTGCTACAAGCGTTATGTTCAGGAAGAGTATGCACACAGCAAATAATACCTAATTCTTGTATTGTTTCATTATAGGTTCTGTGTGGGGCCCAGCAACAGAGTGGATGACAGTTGGGATTGTGAGGCACTCTTTTGTGAAGTGGTCGCAGTGACAAGCAAAGAAGAGAAGACATAGGGCAGATTTTAGTTTGGGGAAGCATGGGGTGGGAGTGCGTTGACAAGGAAAAGCGGAAAGTTATGACATGCATTGTTACCTCTGTTGAATAAAATGTTAGGTGCCAAAGGCTGCCCGGAGATATTGGCACTCCATTTGGGAGAAAACGATCTGATGAGAGAGAAGGGTTTGGCGCTGATAAAAGCAATGAAGGAAAAATTAAAGGAGATTAAGAGCTTGTGTGCAGGTACACATTCGATATTGACAGCTTTGATCTCTAGGTGAAAGTGAAGGGGAGCGGAGAGATCAGCTGCCATTGACAAGGCAAGACGGCAGTTGAATAGAGAAATGCAAACATTGTGTAAGGAGGAAGGGTTGAGTCGTGTTGTGCACCCAGAATTGAGATTCAAAGTGGCGCAGTTTTTCCGGGGAGATGGAGTACACATGTCAGTTTTAGGGCTAGATTTTATTTGATGCCATTGAGAGGGGCGTTATCAGTGGCCCTGGGAGAAAAGTTATGGTAGAAGGTAGGGCTGAGGTGGTAAGTGGCATGCATTCCAGCATTGATGGAAGTTGCTTGGTTTTAGTGGGAAGTGGGGGATGGCAGAAAAACTCTGGAGAGGAGATTTTGTGGGTGGTGGTTGGACAAGTGGTTTTCATGGTCTAAAGCAGTTTTATTTTTGTTGGAGTGGGTCAGTCAGTTTGAAAGGGGAGAGGGTTAAGGAGATGCTTGCAGAAGGCAGAAAGTTCAAGGTTTACAGTTTTAAGAATTAAGGGCCCGATTACGATGCCGGACGGAAAAGCCTTCCGTCCTCCATGGTGTCGTAAAAATACCTCCCGCATGACCCGCGGCATTTCCGTCGGTCAAATCACGATGCAATGTAGGCAAAATCAGACCGCGGCGGCCAGATGACACAAAACACCGTCCACCACGGTCGGATAAGCTGCAAATCTGACCGTGGCGGTCGGGGAAAGCTGTTCAACAGCCTGGAAAGGCCGCTCCTGCCGCGGTATGACCGCACGGCTAATTACGATGAGAATGCGGAGCTGGCGGACCGAGCACTGCGTCTGATCACCGCGCAAGCACATAGGCCAAATGAATGGCGGACGCAACCAACTTCACAACAATGCCCGAGGTGTGCCTGTACTCCCTGCTGCCCTCAATCACAACACACACGCCACAATGATACACCCCAACTTGCTCTTGGTAAGGAAACACATGCGCAGCATGGAAGAGACATCTGGAGGTCACCAAACATGTGGACACACCCACATACAACAGTGTAAAACCAACCCCTTCCGGGACCAACATCCTTTGCACACCACAAGCCGAGACAGAGAGACAGGACACCATTGACTCACACTGCACAACATCACACACACCTATCTCCACACAACAACACTCTCACCCACACACCTCACACACATCACATATCTCCACCACCACCTTGCACCCTGCACCTCTCATCCATTTGCACCATGCACCCCAAGAAAAAGCACAAAATCACTGACTCAGAGTTGAAAGTGATGGTAGACGAGAAAATCAGGGGAGAACCACATTTGTCCGGGAACCTGGTCCAACACACCCCACTTGCGTGCAAGAATCAGATGTGGGCAAGGATCCACAGCAAAGTCAAGGCGTAGGGACCACCCTACGCACTGTGCGTGACATCAGGAGGCGGTGGCTCCACCCCAAGGCCTGGCTCAAGCGTCGGGCCCAGAGGAACCACGCAGCGACACAGAGAACTGGTGGCAGCCCTCTCATTACACCACTAACCTTCACCATGTGGCAGCTAACACCGCAGAAAGTGCCTCCCAACAGGTAGCTTGCCATCTTACTGGGGAGTGGTTGTTGAGACCTGACAGCAAGACCACAACTCCCACAAGGCCCTCTGTCTCCCCTCACAAACAGCATGGAGCCAAATGACCCCCACATCCCGCACTTGGTAGCCAACTCTGGAAACCCCTATAAGTTTTTAGGCCATGCACATACAGCTAATACCATCAAGAGGCCACATGATTCACAGTGTCATTGATGAAGTCACATGCAACTGCAAAGCAGAATACAAGAACGCCACCACAAAAAGCCAATGCGCAAGTCCCATTGCCTCAAAGCAGAAAGACTCGGGTCAACACAACACATGCATGGAAACTCTGTCAGCCCCCACAAACCACAGGAGGTAAGCACAAAAAGCACAACACAAATCATGAAGTCGCGGCATAGTAGTCAGATCCACATAGAAAATTCCCAAATGTCCAAGCATTAACTGAATTGGATGAGCAACAAGTTAGTACCAGAGGACATGTCCTCAGAAATACAATATCTGTCCATATGAAATTGGCCCTCTAGCCATGTCACATCGCTAACGAGCAATGTAGGTACCCAGGGCTTTAAGTGGGATGAAGAAACTGGGGGGTCTCTCAAAGGGGCGTGGCCAATGTAATTAAGGGCGTGGCCTAAAAACCTTAGCCATAAATCTGTGCTTAGCATACTGGGCTACCCGACTTGCATTTTTCTGTCACTGCTATTGCACCCAGATATATGATACAACAAGTAGCATGATACCTACTACAATTCCGGACTACTGGCTTTGTCAATGTTTGTCAGTTGCATAAGATAAAGAAGCAGCAACTATGGCTTGCATCTAACATTGGAAAAGCTTCCACTTAAAGCCCCGGTGACACCACAGCGATGTTGCTGCTCATGAGTCTCCAAAGGAGTGAATTCCAGAGACAAAATGAATCCTTAAAGTATTTCACTTCCCCACAACGCTCACCTGGCATGACGTCATGCAGTAACTTCTCCACCAGTGAGAAGTGAGGAGTGTGACCATGCGCACATCGATGTGCCTGATGTCAATGCATTCCAGCAAAAAGAACGGACCGCCTGTGGTAGGGCACAAAACAGAGCCCGATAGAGACCCGTACCGAGGCCCCCTTAAATAAATGACGGTGCCCAGCACCATTGAGACCCGTCCCACTTAAAGCCCTGTATGTACCTCAACATCATGTGCGACTGATGACAAACTGACATGAATGCCTAGTAATGCCAAGGTAAAAGTCAGGTCATCTCAAATTAAATGTGCCAAACATGAACATCAAAGTTGTGCTGTGTGCCGAACATGCTGACAATATGACCTCACTCCAAAAGGTGACTCGCTAGCAACAGCAGGCGACCGTGCCATGGATGAGCCCAGCCAGCCTCCCCCCAGGAAGGTGAACCCTCGGATGCAGAGTCCCTGGTCTTTTCAGGTGAGGAGGACCGACCTGGCCCCTCCGGCGTGCCCAGGACAGCCCATGCTTAGGCCCTCACTGACCCCACCACCACCACGACTCCCACAACAGCTGCACTGCAAACGCAGACCCCTGCAGCAACGACCTGTGTGTCAGCCACCTCCATCATCACCACCGCTGCCTCCAACACTGTCCCTGTGCCAGCAGTTGCGAATACCACCAGGCACACCGGGGATGCTGGTGACGGTGTGTGGCGGCTGCGCCAGGCAACGCCACCGGTCCGTGGCTTTAGGGTAGGTGGCAGGCCAACTGGGGGCCAGTCACAGGAGGACAATGAGACAGAGGCCCTGGACACCATGCTAACTGTCCTCGGTGCATACCAGCAGAACCAGGGACAGATGGGCCAGGTCCTTGAAGAAGTGCGGGAACAGCGCCTGCTGCAGAGGTCCATGGACACTCGCATGGGACACATTGCTGAGTACATGGTCCAGCTCGTGGGTGATCTGCGGGACATGCCAGCTGCCCTGACAGCTGCCCCCCCCGGCCAGCCGGATGATAGTCACACTACCGCAGCAGCGGCCACAGGGAAGGATAAGTCACACCACAGCGAATCCTCAGACACCTCTGAGCATGCAGCAGGTTCCCCCTCTGGCAAACGGCAGAGGAGGCATCCTAAAAAGACCCCGGGACGATCACGTGGCACAGCACCGTGCCGTACCACTTCTCGGAGCAACCGCTGATGTCACCACTGTAACACCGAACATTGACTTTGTTGTAAATCAGAACCTACATTGCCACAAGGATGGGAGTGTTCTGTTGTACTTTGGAACTCTACCATTGTGTGTTCTACACTAACGATCCGTGTACCATCACTTTCAAATTCACCTCTCACCTGTCACATATTGGCCAAGGAACACAACTCACAACAGTATGCCTTCGTGTCAAGAGCATTTACATCATAGTAAGTAGCATGTCAACTCACATTGCAATGTATCCGAATATGTAAAAGCGAAAATCCAATGAGAGAGTGGAGGAAGCTGGAAAGGCACAAGGAAATAACAGTGCATTGACAGATTATGGAATAACCGCAAAAGCACACCACTAGGCAACACTGTACAATATGCCTTCCAGAGAACACCGGCCAACACCATCAACATGAACAGTTGGGGGACTGGAGCACACGACTACACCTCCCAACACAGTTCACCCCTAAGCATCCTGGTAAATGCAGTTCAGCTGAAATGCTTACTTGTGTGACAGTTGTCGTGTGTCACCAAGGTTGGTGCAGGTCAGTGGTGTGATTCTCTAGACACATGTGTGTCGCGTTATCATCCTACATCAGTAGAGGTAAGATACATTGTGATCGGTGTCTGCTGAGGAAGCTGTCACAATCCACTCGAGTCTCTGTACCTCTCCCTGCCCAAATCAGGTGAGACACTTCAGTCCCATGACAAGTAAGCATCATGACTGAACTGCATTTACCAGCATGCTAAGGGATGGACTGTGCAGGGAGGTGAAGCAGTGTGCTCCCACCCCCCTAATAACTTCAACATGGACATGACGGTAGTTGTCACAGATCACATAGCGCAGAACAATGAAATCCTTAGCAGTGTGCCCACAAGAGCCAGCATCACACCACATCCTGTCATGTGGACGATGGTGACATTGTCGCATTCACACACTCAAGTACTGTTGCACAGGGCTTTTCATGTGACATGTGCGATTTATGCATGTTTACCCAGATGAACACCAGTCCCTGACAACATACCCACGCTAAATCTATTTTCCAAACGTACTTAGCTTCTCCTGCATGAGCACAACTGCTGCGTGCACAGGCCAGGCATCACGTATATAGGAACTGTTGCACAACGTGTTCCTTTTGTGGCAATGTTCTGCTAACTCCCCCATATGTGATTGTGGATAGTCATTTGTGGCCTCACATTTCCACGGCGAAAGCATACTTCAATAAGTGTGCATGCACAATGGGCCTCTGTTTAGACAAGTAGTCGCTCCCACATCAGCCCGGAGACCTTCGAATTCCAGGTGTCTTGACCGTCCCGCACGATTCAGTCACTGCTGAACACGGCACTCCCACTTTTTTCTCGGTGAAATGACACACAAATTATTGATAGCGTCTGATACTGAAGGCCATTGCACACTTCTTTTTCAAACTTGTGGGCTCTGGCCTTGTCCCTTCGTTTCATGCTATTTCTGGAGTACCACCGGGTGTCATTCCTCAAAATTCCATACTGCATTTAGCGGATGCAGATCATTACTTTGGCTGTACAGCTGAGCGCTGGTTCTACGAGTGCTCTCACGCCATGTCTGACCGTCCTGTGGGCCAAGCCGAGCCCGGTCAGTTGCAACTGTACCATGACCGCATGCAGCTTCTCTTTGGATGTGTCCCATTGGGTGTGCTGCGCATCAGTTATAGGCTAACGTTCCGCTATGCCTATTTCACCTGCGTGCAACCTGTCTTTTCCTGCAGAAGATGTTTGTTTAAGTGGGCCATGGATGTCTGCCTTTCAAACACATACCTTGCTGACCTGGATCATGAGCTGTGGGTGAGTCCTTTGTTGGTCCACGAGCAGGACTGCTTCGGTGAGACACGTTTATGGGATGCCTTTCAATGTGTCAGACAGGCTGACGGCTGCGCCTGTACATTTGCGCAATGGCTTCTGTGCCATGCCTACATCGAACCTCTCCCAGGTTGCGATGGGATGCTCCTTTCAACCTTGTGGTGCGAGGAGCACATCTGTTCCTTCATACTGCTGGATTGGATGACGGTCCTTTTCGCTGAAGATGATTTGGATCGTCTTTTGGAACTGATTGCCTTCGAAGCTGCCTGTGCCTTCTTGGATTCGTAACTACTTAACAGCAACAGGAACTGTTGGTGACTAATTCAATTTTCGTTTACCTTTCTTCACGCCTCCTGACAGGAATTGTCATCCAGCTCTCTGACTTTAGCCCTGTCTGCATTGGCTTTGACTATGCTGAGCTCTGCGGTCTGTTTCGCTTGGTACCACAGACCTGAGCAAGTGGAGGCTGTCGTCTGACCATCGTGGACATTGTCGTCTGGCATGAGTCCGGCTTCCATTATGCAGCTGTAGCGCACGAATATTACATGGCGCAGTTGTTTTGCAAGTACCCAGGGCTCGAGTCGGGGGTACACACAGGTACATGGCGTCCCCCCTCTTTTCACGGGGTGGACGCCGTCCCCCCTGCCAAGAAGTTGGTCCCCTTAGAAATATGCTGAACTTGTTCCGGTGTACTTTCCAGACACCGGGACACGTTCAGCAGCACCTGCACGTTGACTGCTTTCCATTCCCAGCAGCAACATGCAGGCAGCGAGGGAGCCTTTTTTCACCTCCAGCTGGGCCGAAGTAAAGGGGCCATCTGACCTCCTTTTGTTTGTATATGCTGACTGGGGGCCGCCTTGAACCTTACATTCAAATGTAGATGCCAGAGAGGGAAACATAGGCACACAGCTTGCCTCTCTTCACAGGTACTTAAGAGAGGCATGCTTTTGCCTTTGTTCTGTCCCTGTATATCAGTGTAGACACTGTAAGACTGTCAGATGGGTTAGTCTGTCCCAGTATTTGCACAAATTATTTTAGTCGCACTATTTTACTTCTTTCATAGCGCTACGTCGTGACGTTGTGAGGTTATTTGCATTTTGTCTTACTTGGTCAGTCCCCCCACTTCTTTTTATAGGACTTGTGCCCTGCAAGTACCTTAGTATATGTCTGTCACATGAGAAGTGTCCGCAGAGCTTGTTTTCTGCGCGTTCCTGAAGTACTGTCTGAACATTCTGTCCGTGGTCGGAGAACATTGTCCCTTGTCATTCTGGTCTGGTCTGGCCCTAGCACACTGACTCAACAAAGTCTCACAGCTGCAAGAGGACACGGATCCCCTTTAGATGACATGGGAAGGCGGGCTAGATGCCCCACACTTGGAGAGTGATCCATCCAGTGATGAGAGCGACACAGCAAATGTGATGTGAATTTCACCATATATAGGCTGAGCAATGGGGTCTGCTGACAAAGCCCATAGACCAGGGACATCCCATACAACTCCTTCCTGCAAGGGGTGTGGGGATATGCTCATGGGTCTACGTCCAGAGGGATTATTGATGCGACATCTGCTTCATGTTAAATGATATGTCACTGTGGTTACTGGTTAGGTACTCATGCATTCTCAACCTGTTGTGGCACGTATGTTGCATGCTTTGACAGTGTAGTAAAAACTTCACATTTAAAACCGTTTCTTGTCTTCAACTTATCTACTTGTGTACAGGCGCTTGAATGCCTCTGAGTGAGTAGGAGAGCAAGTGAGGCAGTATAGCAATTGTGTCCTGTGCGTAGGGGTGCTTCGGAGTGCTCAGTCCCTGCATGCCCAAGTTCTCTAATCCTGCGCATAGTCCAGTATGTGTACAAAATCTCAGGAACAATTGTCAAAGTTCGTGACACAACAGCAAGGCACACAGACACAGTCATGGTCGCTCATTGTTAACTTACACTCTACTGAAGTAGTTGACGATGAACTGTTGACGCTGGTCAAGGCCTTCTTCCCCACCACTGTCATCATCACTGGGCATGTAAGGGTTGTAAGCGGGAGATGGTGCTGTTCCGCCAGATTTAGCAGTCATGTGCTGAACCCGGATACTTTGCACAGACGTGTGAGATGATCTGATCCGCCTGGCATACCACTTGCACGTTGATGGAGTGGTAGTGTTTGCAGTTCCTATAGATGGGTTCACTTGCCTGTGGTGGAACGAGGCCAATGTGGGTACCATCAATGGCTCCCATCAACATTTAGGATGCCTCCCAGGCAGGCCCGGCTCCAGGAATTTTTATTTGGGTGGGCCAACGATGCATTCGGGTGGGCCACTGCGGGCCCGATTTGTCACTTATATATATCGCCAGGCCTGCTTCAGGGCCCTCCTTTATTTCTGGGACCATATTGGTCAAACCCCACCACTAATATTGCTCCCCAATAGTCCACAACTCAACTGCCTGTCCTATAACTTTACTCTACATCCTGAACTAACTTAGGGGCCCATTACGATGCCGGACGGAAGCCCATCTGTGCTGGTGGCGGAAAACGTTCACCACGCTCTGCCCTTGTCCCTCACGCATTGCCCTTGTCTTGTCATCCATTCATGTGCTTGTCCATTCATCTAGCTATCCATCCATGTCCTCATTTACTCATTCATTCCTCCATCAGTGTCCTCATTCTTCTATCTATTCAGCTAACCATTCACTCCTTCTCACATTCATCCATTCACTCAACCACACATGCAACTTTAAATGAATTTTTCTTAAGTGCATTTTGGGTATATTACTCCTTATACTTTTTGTGCATTCCTCTTTTTGTGCATTTCTCACGTTTCTCACTCCCTCCTTTGACAGATGTGGAGGGTTAGTGAAGTTGATGGCACTTCAGTGATCCACTGCCACCCGACAGTCAGATAGTTTGCTAGGAAGGTTTTGTTTTTACGTTGTAGCCCAAATCAGGCAGACTGCTAGCCCAAACGTATCCCAATGATTGATCACACAATGGAGCTGGTTAGACCTATGTGGTAGTGCTAAAACTGGCACAAATTATATTTCTTCCTGTTCCCAGCAGCTATCACAGTGGAAAAAGCCCTCTTTTCCATCTTGCTGAGACACAGCATAACTTATTAATTGGTGGCTCCCACTAGCACAAATTGTACAAAATGCAAAAATATCCTTGGGCAAAATGAGCACAAAAAATGTTTGCACACACTACTTTCCACACAGCCAAAACTGAGTGCAAAAATTATTTGTGCCAGTATAGGACTCTGGTGGTTGTATACACACAACTTTCACATTTTTCAGTGTTCTTTAAATTTGAGTTGTCTTAAATGAATATTCATGATCACAGTGCAGAAAAAAACCTAGATTGCCGCAGAAAATCATGTACATGACCAATGGAGAGTTTTTAGCCCATTTGAAACAATGACTGATGTAATGTGCCATTTCAACCTCCAAAGATACAGTGACAGTAACGAACCATAAAGCAGAGCAAATTGCATCAATTTCTACAGCTTGCAAGATGTGTAGGGTCAAATTTAACAAAGGAGTTTGCAGTCAGAAAGCTGACAATAGATATAACTATAATGAAGTTAAAAAAAAAAAGTAAATCAAAAGCCTGGTCCTCTCTTCCATCTGAAATATCTGATGTTGCATGTGAATGTCACACCTGTGCATGTTGTTGACTACAAGGACCATGAATTCTCCCTTGTGAACAATACATTTCCAGATTACTAACCTCAGAATAAGTTACTTGCAGTTCTGAAAGATACTGGGGAATATTTTCTTCTCGTGAGTACTTGAAACTACAATGAACTTCAAAACCCAGACTGCATTTGGAAGAACTGGTGCTGATATGCCAGCAGTGTGCCCCCTCCCTCCGTAAGAGTTGCATATGCAATTGACAGACTGTCAAGGTTTTTGCGATGTGATTTGCGCAAAAACAACTCAAGTTTTTGAAAAAAATGCACGCCATAATTGCTCCTCGCTCTATCACTCCCCTACACTTTATTCAGTTTTGGAAATTAAGTCACTGAGTTTATAACAGACTGCCTAATCTTCTACTGACAGCAAATTAGTAAGGAGTTCTTCTTGCAGCCAATGGAGAAACAAGGCTACTCGAATGCATTAGTTCGGATAGGGCCCTCACTGCGAGTTGGCCAGGTTCAGGTGAGGGAATATTGGGGGAGGGTGGGGGGTATGGAGAATCTCCGAATCCTGCCACTATCCTTGCACCTAGTTCCAGCTAAGAGTTGTAGTCCCCAGAACGGGGAATAACTATGAAGATATGAAAATACCATGTGAAAATACACCTTTTTCCGATTCTAGGGACTATTTACCTTGATATTTACTACCTGCTTTGAGCAAATGGTAGGCTCCAGTGGGTCGGCAGGTGTGGGTCAGGAGGTGATGAGCATGGGGCAGGCAGGGCTTCTGGGGTGAGGGGAAGCTGTGGCATTGCTGTTGGGTGAGCGTTGTCTGCTTCCCTGATGTACAGGAGGTGGCAGGCAGGGCCCGGGTTGTGCTTGTGCCCAGAGTCCCTGACCAATTTACCCGCAATTTTACTGAGTGCGCATCCACACCTGGTAATAAGGGGTCCAGTGTTTCAGAACCCATAATTTTTGTTCAGGGAACAATGTACCACTAATAGTGTGGCAGCTTGGTATTTCCAGCAGAGATACTGCTTTACATTCTGGTAATGAGCCCCTAACTACCCACCACAAGATGGTGATAAAATGGCAGTTAATGCCAGGATCTCCAGTTGTATATCCAGGAAAGTATTTTAGCAGCTTTGCTTCCACCAGAATTGGCCTCTGGAATGCAGGCCACACAATCTAGTTGTTAACACAAGGTGGAGGAAGTGAGTGACCTTGTATTCTAACCATGCATTTCAAAGCATGGTTACAGCAAAAACGTGTGATCCTCGACAAATCACCGCCTATCCTTGGTCTCTGTTATTCACATGTAAAGAGAAAAAGTTTAAAAAAAGTCTTAGAGTGATGTTTAAAGAAATTCCAACTCCTTCTAAATGAGGGAGCGTCTTAAAAAAAACCTTCATTTTTATGTGATTTGTTTCAGATCTGTCATTAAAAGCAAACACGCATGCAGTATTTTCAACATTGAAAATTAAAAGCTGCTATAGGGATCCATCAACATTCTCACTAGGCACAGCTCCTGCTTGCCGGCCCTATATGTCCTACAGTGATATATAAGGACAGCACAGTGTGGACCCACAAGGTGGCATCATAACAGCAAACATGGAATCAAATGAGTGGGTCAGTGTGCAAAGAGTGAGAGATGGAGCCTTTGTCAGTGTTAATTTGAAACTGAAAACGATGCAAACTCCTTCAGGTAATGTCTCTTTTTAATTGCGGTAAAATGTACACTTTCATTTAATCCAAGAGTCATAGAAATAAATGAAGGAAGCACTTAGCAAATTAAAGCGAATGTTTTCTTTTGGCATTTTTTATTGTTTTGGGGTGAGTTTAAGATCCCATCTAAACTGTAGGAAGAAGATGGGCTGTGATTCTCTTTTTTAACATGTATTGTTTTGGGGTGAGTTTAAGTTACCATATAAGTTGTAATACGAATGTGGGATGTGATTGCCATTCGCGAAAAGAAAAGCACATTGCTTTCCCCACAAAACTCATTCACTTGCCTTTTATTTTGTTTAATTCCGTCTCAAACACAAACCCCTGTTTTGACTCGATCCAAATATTGTCAAATGGTGATTGTGGTGTCGTAGGTCTGGGCCTAGCGCAGAGGACACAGAGAGCCGTACAGCGTGTGTCAGGTAGTGGCCAGTAACTCACTTACCACGCCCAGCATGATCTGGGCTATTTATTAGCACTCATACGTGCTGGCCGAGCGTACGCTGGGCCAGCCCATTACATTGCGTAGCGGGATCGAACTGGGGGGGAAAACACCCCTTACTCAATGGGCAATATGGAGCGGCCCAACCTGGACAACATTACATTCCTCCTTTACCCGAAGAACAAAACAAAAACAAAGTAGTGAGAACACCCAACAGTTATAAACACCAGTACATGATAAACTGGATATCTATGGAACAGTCTTACTTGATCTGCAGACACCACCGTGTCTTCTGCTTGGAGGTCGACAGCAGGCTACAAAGTCCTGATACTTCTGGGACGGCTTGGGGTAGGGCCGCAGGCAGTATCGACCTTGGCTGTTTCTGTCAGGGGGGGTCAGCAAAGGTTCTGCAGGGCTGCCATTGTCTCGTGTTGGTTGATCACCCCTGAGTTCCTTGTCATGGGCCTTCTCGGGAGCTGGGGCGCTTATGTCACCTTCCGCGGTGACGGCTGTGGGACGGCCGTCCCCTCCCTGGGAACCGCGAGGAATGTCCGGTTCAGCCATCCTTGGCTCGTCGAGTGGCAGAAACTCCTCCGCGTCGTCAGCGGGGACTCTCTTGAAGAAGAATACGTTGCGGGTGACACTCTCGTGCCCCCGTGATGCCGTCACCATCGTACCTTTGATTCCAATCAATGTCCATGGATCCAGTTCAAATGGCAACCTGAACTTTCCGCCGGGATGGCGGTCTCGCACCAGCACTCGGTCGCCGACAGTGATCGGGCTCTCCTTCGCATGCCTCCTCTGAGACGCCTCCTGGTTGGTCTTCATCCGCTTTGCCAGGGAATGGTTTGGAGGGTTCGGGGACTCTGCCCACAACGGATGGTGCAGGATGGTGTCTGTCACCGCTCAACCAAAACACAGGCGGCTCGGGGAGATGCCGGTGGTGCAATGGGGGGTGAGGCGATATTCGCGGAGAAAACTGTATAGTGCTTGTTCCAGGATGTGGCCATCGGCTATGGATATTTGGATCGTCTTGTTCAAGGTCCGCATCAGACGTTCTACTTCCCCATTCGCTTGGGGCCACCTTGGGGTTATCCGGTGGTGCTTGATCCGGTGTGAGGTCAGGTACTCGAGTAGCTCAGCACTGGTGAATGGCGGACCGTTGTCTGTCCGGAGTTCTCCAATCACGCCATGGGTGGCCATAATCTTCTCTAGTTTGGGAATGACTTCTCCTGCTGACGTAGAGGAGACGATTTCGATTTCCGGGTATCGCGAGAAGTCATCCACGACTACTAGCATGTACTTCCCTCCCGGTAGGCTGCCGAAATCTGCGCTGGCTCTTTCCCAGGGAGCGTTGGGGCCTGCTTCGGTGATCACAGGCGCGGGTCTGCTGGGCAGGCTGGTTCCAAGGCAAACTGGGCAGCGTTGGATGATCGATTCGACCTGTTGATCTAGACCGGGGAACCAGACTTTGCTCCTAAGGCGGCTCTTTGATTTTACAATTCCCTGGTGTGCTCCATGTGCAAGGAGGGCTGCCTGGTGAGTCAGGCGTTCTGGCAGGACGAGGCGTGGGCCTCTCAGGAGACAACCATCTGCAGATACGGACAACTCGTGGCGCACTTGATGTAGAGCCTTTAAAGTGGTTTGGGCTTCTGTCGTGCGGAATGGTGTCGGGTTTTGTAACGGCTTCCAGTCTCCCGAGGTGATTGCCTGGATGGCGATCTGGAGGCAGTCATCCTCTCTCGTGGCTTGTATCACTTCATCCAGCGAGATCGGGAGCGGTCTGGACCGTTCGATTATCATTCGCACGTAGTCTTCCGTTGCTGCCGCTTCTGCAGCTTCTGGCTTGGTGACAGGTCTGGCATGCCTGGATAGGAAGTCCACCGGATTTCGGGTGCCTGGTCTGTATTCTACGGTGAACTGGTATTCTTGTAGCTGCAACACCCATTTCGCTATCCGCGGGGGAGGACGCGATGATGATCCTTGAAACAGCGGGACGAGGGGCTTGTGGTCGGTGACCACTGTGAAAGGGTGTCCGTACAAGTAGATGTGGAAATGGCGGCATCCCCACAGGATCGCAATGGCTTTTTTCTCGATTTGAGAGTAGCGTTGTTCCGTGGGCGTAAGTGTCCTGCTGGCGTAGGCCACCGGGGCCCATTCTCCACAGGTCTGCTGTTGGGCTAGGACCGCTCCTAAGCCCGTGGGGCTGGCATCCACCACCAGCTTGGACTCGTGTCGGGGGTCGAAGTATACCAACGTAGTGTCAGCTGAGAGAGCAGCTTTCGTGTGGCGGAATGCCTCCTCTTGCTCCGCTTCCCACACCCAGTGGCTGGTGGTTTTGGTGAGGTCACGGAGAGGCCCGGTCAGGTCCGAGAGGTTTTTGATGAAACGCCCGCAGTACGTGACCATGCTAGGAAGCTGCGGACGCCGGACACTGACGTCGGGGCGGGGGCATTTTGTATGTCCGGGTCGGGGCCAATGCCTTTGTCGGAGAAACAATAGCCGAAGAAACTGATGTCTCTCCTCAAGAACTCGCACTTTTCACGGTGGAGGGTGAGTCCACGGTCTCGGATGCGGGAGAACACAGCTTGGAGACGCAGGAGATGCTCTTCCAGCGTGGGTGCATGCACCAGAATGTCCTCACTCATGTTGAGCACACCTTCCAGCTCCTGGAGGACATTTTTGACGATGTTTTGGAACACTTTGGCAGCGCTGGAGATGCCAAAGTTGAGGCGGGTGTAGCGCCAGAGTCCTGCATGGGTGGAGAAAGTAGTGATGGGGCAAGAGTCTGGGTGGAGCGGGATCTGGTGATAGCCTGAGCGAAGGTCCATCTTCGAGAACCATTTGGAGCCAGCGAGCTCCCCGATGATGTCGTCTACTGTTGGAGTCAGGTGGCGCTCCCGTTTGATTGCGAGATTCGGGACCCTCATGTCCACACAGATGCGGACTGCTTCCAGCTGTTTCGGTTTCTTCGCGACGACAATGGGTGACACCCATGGGGTGGGGCCACGCACCCGTTCAATGATACCCGCTCTCTCCAGAAGGCGTAGCTCTGCTTCTACTTTGGGGCGGAGGTGGAAGGCAATCCTCCTGTGGCGGAGGGCGATCGGGGCAACGGACTTATCGATGTGCAGTCGGACTGCTGGACCCTTCAGGCATCCAATTCCTTCGAATAGCGTTCCGAAACCTTGCAGCAGGCGGTCTAGGTCGTTGGCATGCACGGTGAATGCAAAGTGGATCAGGTTGAGATCCTGCGCAGTGCGGCAGCCAAGTAGAAATCCTGAACCTTCCTGTGACACATATACTTTGGCCTGTTGGTGTGCGGTCTCATGAGAGAGATTGGCCTGGAATACGCCACACACCGTGAGTGGAGAACGGGTGCCGAAGGCATAGACTTGTACTCTGGTAGGGCGTAGCGTAGGAGGGTTGGGCAAACTCCTGTAGACGCTGGCAGCCATGAGATTGATGGTAGCACCTGTGTCGATGAGGGCAGCTATGGCATGTTCTTCCACTTTGACCTTACACATGGGTGTAGCGTGTTGGGTGGCCGGCAGAGCATTCAGCATTCGGACTACGTGGACAGTGGCAGCATCGGCTTCATCGTTGTCCATGTCACTGCCGGGGGGACCATCGGGGGGCGGTTCAATCGCGCGAACTCGCCGTGGCGGGCCATTTTGCTTCCTCCTCTGTGTCGACCGGCATACTTTGGAGAAATGGTTCACTTTCCCGCACGCGCTGCAGGTCTTGCCATGTGCGGGGCAGGCTCCTTCGTGGGGTAATAGGCCCCCACACCACCCACATGGGCGACTACGGGAGTTCTGTTGGGAGATCGTAGTCTTCGGCCTCGTGGCTCTCTGTCGTGGCTCCTGAACGTCGGTTCGAAGGGCGCATACCGGTTCTTCCTTGACCGTGGTGGCAGGCTTGGGGTCCATGTGCGCCGCGCGGGCCTTGGACAATTCTTTGGAGCGGCCAAGTGTCAAGATGTCCCTCATGTACATGTTGTGCTCTTGCAGGACTCGTTCGCACAGCTTGGAGGACGCGCAGCCTTGGATGAACTGGGCCCGGACTTCGTCGTCCTCATCTGGGAGGGTGCAGGTGCTCGCCAGCTCTTTTAGCCTCGCGTAGAAAACATCTACTGACTCCTCCGGCTGTTGGCGTGCCTGGCGGAGTAAGAAACGCTCGTAGTCGGGGTTGGCAAAAGGCTCGAAATGGGCCGAGATGGCGTTGCGCATCGTGGCGTAGTTTCTTGGGGGCCCCGCTTCCCGCACAGTCTTCGATATTTTATGGATGTCCGCCCCTCCGAGGTGAAAAAGCATGGGTCTCCTCCGTGGAGCAGGGATGTCCGCCGCGTCGAAATACGTTTCTAGGCGCTCAACCCATGCCTTCCAGCGTGCTGCTTGGGAGGGTGGGGGGCCTGTGACGGTGAATGGCTCCAGATGAGGCACTGACGTCATGTGGGCGATGCAGTGGGCACGACTGGGATGTCAGAGCACTCGCAGTGGGACACCAGCAGGCAGGGCCCATGATTAGGCGCGGTGCCAAGCGGGGCGCCATAGGGTGGTGCAGGCAGCGAACCCTCGACGTCTGCAGTGTGGCTGCAAGGGGCGAGGTTCAGCAGGTGGGTGCGCACAGCCACAAGAGGGCGCTGTGGAGCGGGTCCTGACAAGCTTGGCCCAAGCGCTGCGTGTCTGTGCCAGATGGGAGCGCGCTGCCCCGTGGCGCCACGTGTGGCCAGACAGAGGCGGCCTGGAATGCCTCTGACGCAGGGAGAGAGAGATATGGCCCAGCAGGGCCGTGGCTGGAGGCACGTGGCGTGGAAAGCGC
This sequence comes from Calotriton arnoldi, assembly GCA_963921515.1. NCBI lineage: Eukaryota > Metazoa > Chordata > Amphibia > Caudata > Salamandridae > Calotriton > Calotriton arnoldi. The sequence goes on along the minus strand of CAWUFW010000554.1, from coordinate 3,486,405 downwards.
CGGGAGGAGAGCGGCTGGGAGTGGGCGTCGTCACTCTTACCGCGAGCTTGAGGGCTGCAGGAGGTCCGTAGCGGAGATGGCCGGGTGCCGGAGGGCACGGAATGAATCCGTACGCACGCGCGTGCGTGTGCGCGGGTGCGGCCAACAGAGCGGCCGTAGAGGATGTCGAAGGCGTCGGCTGTGGGCTGCTCGGGAAGCCGGTGCAGGGCCTCGCGAAGGCGGCAGCAGGTGTGCGGCAGAGAGCACAGCGTGCCAGGCGAAGGACGCGGGAGACGCGGCTGGGGCGTTCTCGCGGTGACGGTGCAGGCGGCAGGCACAGCCGGTGTGGTGAGTCACGGCGGGGTGGGGAGACCACCTCATCGCCAGTGTGGTGTTGTAGGTCTGGGCCTAGCGCAGAGGACACAGAGAGCTGTACAGCGTGTGTCAGGTAGTGGCCAGTAACTCACTTACCACGCCCAGCATGATCTGGGCTATTTTTTAGCACTCATACGTGCTGGCCGAGCTTACGCTGGGCCAGCCCATTACATTGTGTAACGGGATCGAACTGGGGGGGAAAACACCCCTTACTCAATGGGCAATATGGAGCGGCCCAACCTGGACAACATTACAGTGATGTTGGATTTAATTAACCAATGCACAAAACATTGTAGAATGATGGTGTTTAAATGCATTTGTTCTAATGTACTTGAATGCCCTGATTATGAGTCAAACAGGGTGAAATTACCGTAGTATGGAATTCCATTTCACCTGATTACATGTGAGTCGGTGTTCCAACACCTAGTTTACATGGATGTTGGAACGTGGGACCCAATTATACTAGGCAGTAATTCTGCCCTGAAAAATCAGCAGCATCCAAATCTCTTTCCTGCAGCGGTTCCTCCGCCAGCACTCTCAAAAACATTGAAAAATAAAACGAGTTTAAAATCCGTTTTATTATCGTTTTATTTTTCTAGTGCCGACTCTTGAGGGCGGGGCCAGGGTGAAGACAGACTGAAGGGGGAGTGGCGGGCACTGCCTTCACTGCGCATGTGGGTTTCGACAGCCGTCTCAGGACGGCCAAGCCCACGTGCAGTGAAGCTCTCTCCAACCCGAGCTGCATTGCTGGGTTGGAGAGAGCAGGTACAGGCCCCCAGTCTGTCTGGGAGTGCAAATCAATGGTGCTCAGGCCAATCCAGAAGCTGCTCTCTTGCATGAACGGAGCTTCAGGATTGGCCGCAGGGCAGTCTGGGAGCCTGTGCCTGCCTGCAGTGGAGGAGCAGAAGAGCGCAATCTTGGAGGGCAGCAGGTAATTTTTTTTTTTTTTAAAGTTATTTGTCTCCGTCGTCGTCCCCTCACCCCATCGACCCCCTCCCGCCTCTTTTCCCTGACACGAGCCGCTCCTGCCTCTTTTTCCATATTTTTTCTAACAGGGGGGACATACAGTGCTCCTTTCTGACAGAAATTAGCTTCCCTCTCCCTCCCTTATTCCCTACACCTTCCTCTCTCTGTCCCCAATCCACACACAGGCCACATCATATATTTACCACCTGTTCAGGGCACGTGGTAAAATGTATACATTAAACCCCTTTGGATTGGGACTTCCATGTGGTTTTATAACCAGCAAATCTAGTCCTACACAGTAATTGTCCATTCTGTAGAGTTTAGTTTGTAATTGCACAGTACTGGTGCAGTGTTACTGCACGATAACATTATTTTCTCATGCGGATGTACCAACCCACCAGTACCATGCTACTCGGAATCAGACCCATAGTATTGATGAAAGCAGGAGTCACCCTGAAGGTAGACAAATGAAAGATGCATCAAGATGTCAGAAATTCCCAGTAAGCACAATATAATTTTGTGATGTTGCTATTTGATTGCTTCTAGATGTCCATGGAAGTTGGTGTGGCTTAGTTTGCTAGCACCGTGATGATGATGATTATACAAGGGTATCGTAGGTTGGCTGAGTCAAAATCAAATCAAATAACTTAATCAACCAAAAGGCCATAAAAGCATATGCATCTGCGATGTTACCGGTGCCCCTTTTCATCGTCGGCGTGCGGGCGCCAAGCAGCTCTCGGAGTGGGCTTCTAAAGTTGGCCTATGCAATGTGTGGAGAACATGGAATCCCCGTCCCTGCCAATAAACTCAAACCACCGCTGCCCATCATACCCACTCACGCATTGATTTAGTTTTTATGCCCCCCCCCGAATGTCACTTGGTTGTGAGTATCCAAACACTTGCCCATGTGATCTCTGACCATTCACCCCTACTCCTTGGCCTGGGATGCCCCACGAGCACTCTCCACCCCATATGGCGACTTAAAGCCTGGTTCCTTCAAGACAAGGAATATAGAAAGACACTAAAGGAGGAGCTTAGGCAATACTTCCAACGTAATGAGGGCACGGTCAGTTCACCTGTCACGCTGTGGGCGGCCGGTAACGCCACTCTCAGAGGCTTTGCTAAAGGATATATCAAAAAGAACTACTGGGCCCGTGAAGAGCACCTCTCCCAACTGGAGGCCCATGCACTCCGACTGGAGCAGGCCACAGGCGCAATGGAGCGGGACATAGTGTCCTGCCATCTCGAGCTCCTGCGCAAAGAAATTCATCATGTCTCCCTAGAATCAGCTAAGTGAATTTGGAGGTCTTCTACAGCCCGAGTTTACGGCTGGGGAGATAAAAATGGCAAGCTCCTGTACTGGCTGGTATCTCGCCCTCTGCCTAATCGGATAATTCCCAAAATTGTGGACACAGAGGGCGGCACTCAGAAAGCATCCGCAGCCATAGCTCAGACATTTGCTGTATACTATAGGTGCCTCCATTACAGTGCCTTGACCCCAGATTCAGAGCCCTATTCTGACTTCCTGCAAGATGTCCTGCTCCCGCAGCTCCCGGAGACTGACATTCAGATGCTTGATCAACCCATCTCACGGGAGAAGATAGACCAGGCCATCTCGGCAATAGCAACAGGCAAGACATCAGGCCCTGATGGCTATCCAGCGGAGTACTACTCGGCGTTCAAGAAGATCTTGACACCACGGCTTCTGGCCCTGTACACAGAAGCACCGGAGAGAGGAGCCTTTCTGCAGGACATTGATGTGACCACGACCATAGTCATCCCTAAGCCGCACCCTCCCTCAACTTCTTGCTCGGACTAACGTCCGATTTCACTCATTAACACTGAGGTCAAATTCTACGCCACGATTCCAGCTGTCCGCCTCAAGCACATACTCACCACCTTAATACATCCCGATCAGTGTGGGTTCATGTCCCCTCATAGTACAAGGCATTGCCTGCGGCGCCTGCACGTGGCACTGGCTCACCCTCACCTCCTTCCACCATGCCTGGCTTTGCTACTGATAGACTTCGAGAAAGCTTTTGATACGGTGGACTGGCGATACTTGGAAGCCGTGCTGACCCGAGCAGGCTTCGGCCCATACTTTAGAGAGCTTGTATGAGTGTTATACTCTAATCCATCGGCTCGAGTCTTGATCAATGGGATCTTCTCAGAGGACTTCCCCATCCGTAGAGGAACAAGACAGGGCTGCCCCCTATCCACCCTACTTTTCGCCCTAGCGATAGAACCGCTAGCCCGACTACTCAGATGCGATGCCCAAATCCAGGGATGGTGCTGGAACGCCTCCCATGAAGAGCGTATCGCCCTCTATGTGGACGACGTTGTTTGTTCATGGCAGACCCCGCTCGTACGGGTCCCCGTTGTCTTCGTATCCTAGAACACTTTGGGGAAGTGTCAGGTCTAAGACTCAACCCTGTCAAATCGATTCTGGTGCCCCTACACATTTCTCGTGAATGTGTGGCATGGCAATCGGATATCCCAATTTGACGCCTTAGCTTTTGCTACCTGGGGATCTGGGTGGCAATTCAACCGGAACTCACTTGGTCCCTCAACCTTACCCCACTACTAAAGAAGACCAAAGAGGACCTCCGTAAATGGCAGGCTCTCCCCTTGAACCCGATGGGGAAAATTGCCTTGTACAAGATGATGATACTACCTCGATTCCTCTATGTACTTATGTACTGCAAAATCTGCCTCTCCATCTCCCGCAACACTGGTTTTATGCCTTAGACAAAATGGTCACATCGTTCCTCTGTGGTAACTCATGACCGCGGGTGGCCGGTGTATGAGGCATCGGGGTTTCCAACCAAGTATGAGTGAGTGTGGGGCAAATGGCTGGGCCTTTTGGGTTAATACGCAATAGGGTTGTGTAGTGGTCTCTTCCTTTGGTTTAATGTTTTTGATTTACTCACACTCAGAATGTATTGTAAGAACTGATACCGCCGCATATTGCACAGTATTTATGTAATGCAGTGCATGTTCTTGTGCGATGAACAGTTGTGTCTATATATTATCAACTTTAAACCCAATAAAGTTGAGTATCAAAAAAAAAGCAAATGCATATAACACAGTGAAAGCAAAGCAATCAATAAATACATACAACAAATTGACAAGAACACAAAAAATGAAAGAAAAAATAATAAAACAAATTAAAACACCATAAAAAAGTAGAACAATAATATTCAGCAAAACGAACAGACAAACTGAGGCATTTCTTTAAAAGCCATACAAGCTAATGTATAATTATCAGCAATGGTAGCTCCTAATAAACACTAAGAACTATGATAAGAACTATGAACTATGACTAAGAACTATGATATAGGCAGCACGGCTAGCTATGTCAACTAAAAATTGTTTAAAGCAAACACAAGGAGATAATGGACGGAGCGCTGAAACTTTTCAGACACTCACCCCCAGTCACAGATCTGGGTTGAATCCATCATCGTTCTTTAGCTCACTTGGCCACCCCAGTTCAGACACAGCTATATGCAAATCAGTCTTGACCCTGTGCCTCATGGGAACAGTCCAGACCGAACTGCAAAGCCATGTCTTCCCTGGACCGGAAACAAGCATCCTGGGACCGGTTTCGGGCTAACAGCCCTCATCAGCCAGGCTAGCTTGAATCCAGTGGCAAAGTGAGCAAGGGACCCACGTCTGGGCATACCCTGCCAACTAAAAATTGCTTGCCTTGAAAATGATATGCTTAACACCTAAAGATATTGTATAAAGTGACGAAAGTGCAGGATAAAATGTGCAACGGTTCAACTCATGGGTGCACAACACATCTTATTGTGTTTCAGGCTATGTTAGGAAAGGCCACCATAAAGTGCGAAGTACTTAAAATCTTGTGTGGCAGAAGATATGCTAATTAGCTCTCCTGAAAAACGGCAACAAAACTTCCAAATTCCCATAACAAAAACCTCTAGCTAAGGTCTGCTATGTTAATGTGAAACCTGGGGATTAGCCTGGCTAAATCGTCAAACAGATGCAAGTATGTATGTAGATGTAATTTGCATACCACAGGTATACATATCCTGGTTTGGGTTTTAGTGCATCGGTACGTGCTGACTGACCAAATGTAGTGTCTTGTAGTAAGAATCTAAAACGTGATTCTACTTTTGATCTCTCAGTGAGCTATCCATTGGGGATTTCACTGTTGGGGCACCAGGGATGGAAAGAATGACGACCATAAACCCATGCAAAAGTTTAGGGTTGTGATAAACATATGGAGGGTGTTTTATGCATGAATGAACTTGTTTTGAGAAAATCAACCCCTATGGAAGTAAACCATCTAAATGTGAACTTGGTGTCACTTAAATGGCAGTAGGTCAATCAGTGCCTTTGGCATTGTTCAAAGGGATACACATTTCTTCACTTGTCTTCTGATGTACTGAAGAGCATTAAAATGTCAAAAGGGTATACAGAAATGCACAGTATTTGTATTTATTGAATATTTATCATATTACGTTAAATTTCCAGATTTCTTCTCACTTGTTAATCCTACTAGATAAGTATAACGACGAAAGTCCCAGAGCATCTGATCAATGGATCTATCAAAGTAATTTTTTCTTTGTCACTTGTATTATTCCCTTTTCCGCTTATCCCAAAGAGTCTTTTATTCCAAGAGATCTCCCAAATTCCTGCTCTAGTGCTATTTGGTGATCCCCTTAATGTGTTCTAAGAAAGGGAAGACCGAAGATATATCTCGTCGCCATGCAGTCTTTAAGGTATAGCCACCCTCAGTCCCTTTTTTCCAGACTCATAGCGGCACTGAATCGTTTTTGGGGTGCAGAACCCACATTTTGAGGCGATGCCTACTGGCCTCCCCATGTAAATTAATGTTGGGTTTACCTTTTAGCGATTGTTGATAATCACAAAAATGATCTGCATGGTTTTGCAATAAGGATGTCAAACGTCGGAGAGAACGAGGATGGCTGATTGATCATGATCATTTGTGGGCACCTGTTGTTAAAGTTAACCTTAGCAGATTGTGTTAATCTTTTTATTATCAAATGTACAATGCAAGATGGAGGATTACTAATGCCCACAGATAGCCAAAGACACCCCATTCCCCACTTCATTTTCCTACAGGTCCAGCCTGCTGGGGGGAATACACATAGGGGCATATTCTCAAGAACGTGTGATAACTACCGCAAAATTAGTCTAACGCAACTCTTCACATCGCAGTCCTTCACGGGAAAACAACTCTGTGTCAACGTGGTATTCACAACACGGCTCATGTGAGAAAATTGTCAATGATGGTGTTCCCACGGGCAATTCCTGCTGCGGCTGCAGTGGGGTGTGGGCCACCTGCCTCATCCTCATCATCATCGTCCGGTGCATTTGGCACCTGTATCCATGGGGCCTTGCTGCGTACACATCTGTTGTGCAACACACAACATGCAACGATCATCTTGCACACGATGCCTGGGCTGTGCAGGAGCCTCCCACCTGTGACGTCCAGGCACCTGAAACGTGACTTCAACACGCCAAATGTGCGTTCCACGATGCCCCTGGTGCGTTTGTGGGCCGCATTGTACAGCCTCTGGGCCTGTGTGTCCGGGGCTCGGAGGGGTGTCATCATCCAAGCGTAGAGTGCATATCCTTGGTCACCTGTGACTGTGCAGAGAGACATGAGCCAATAGTTGGCTCTGCAAGATGTGATGGCCGGCTCAGTGGCTCATTGGTGTGTGATATGTGTGACTTCGTGATTCCTGCATGACATGTACTGCTGTTGCAAGTGAGCGGCATCAATGTGTATTATGTAGCCTCACTGCTGCTCCTCCCTTCCCCTGAGCCCATCCACTAGTGTGCGCAGCGCCGTTGCATCACTCGCACCCCTACGGCACACTATTGTCATGCCTGTCTGCGCATGTCCACAAGCCTGACAACGACACAGTGATGTCGTGCGCTGAAGGTGGACGGACACGTGTGTGTAGGCCTATGGTAAGGACAGGACGGACACAGATGTAGAGGTCATGCCTGGCTGAAGTCGCCATGCGGTTGAGGGTAGACCTTTGGCTTATGCTGCGGAAATAGCGACACACACAACAGTTGGCATGTCTGATCCCTGAGCCCGAGCGGGCTTGCGCACCCTCATTTACCCCTCGGCCGAGCCCGTACTCCGGGGCCATGCTACATAGCAACATTGTGTGTTGCGTGATGGGTGGCGCCGACACCACACCTGAGACACACGCATTAGTTACCGCCTTGGCAAGGCCTACACTTAACCACGCCCAGAGCCACGTGTTGAATGACCACACCCCTACGCCGTACTGCCGTATGCCGGTCCACTCCCTCACGCCCACAGGGGGTCCGACACAGATACATGTCCCAGGTCCACCCCACTGCCTGAGGTGACAAGGTTGCGCATGCTGTACACAGCACAATGTAATGTGGTATGGCCCGGGGCCCACATGCATACAAAATGACCACACGGACACACTGAGATAATTAGTGGAACTGGCTACGGGCACGTGCGCCCGGCCCCTTTTATTGCCAGGGTCACACGTCCAGTGACGCCTGTGCTGGATGGGTGTTGGGTAGTGTAAGCCACCCCTCAGGGGTTGGATGGTGCTGGCAACAACTACAACAGTGATCAGACAATCAGGAGTTCAAAGTACAAACAGCAAGGGTCCATGACTTGAGCTGCACAGAGTCGGTGGCCCCGGATGCTCAGCGGCCGGCACAGGCACACCGCCACGGGACGGTGCCTGGCGATGCACTGAGGTAGGGCCACGGGATCTGAGCGGGTCCTCGTTGATGTCCAAGGAGAATGTCGCGGAGTGTTACTGGGGACAGTGGAAGGTGTCCATCCAGGGCATGACGCAGAGGGCAGAAGCAAGTAGAGACAGGCAATATGGAGGAGTTGAATGCTACAGTCTCCTCTTTCCCACAATGTCAGTACCAGCTACATGATGATGAAGACAACCCCCAGGCCATAGACTCAGACGCCACCAACGTTCAACCAGAGAATGTCCATGACTCCCGTGGCACAGAGTCAGTGGCACCAGAGCCGGAAGGGGATGCAGTCAGCGATGAGGCCTGTACAATGATATAAACTCTGCAAATAACAAATCAAGACTCAGTTCCAATTCTGTGTCCTACTCGACCGCAGTGTGTGCCGGAGGCAGCGGTCAGCGCAGGGCACCCGCTGTGCAGCCAGCTCCTCCTGGATCTCTAACACACGGTGTTGAAATGGCATGTGGAGAAGATTCCTGGTTGACAGAGTTGGTGGCACCACATCGAAGGGAGTATAGGGATATAAACAATGCCATAAATATGTACTCTGCCATTGTGTAATCAAGACTCAGTTTCAAATGTGTGACCTACTTGACCATAGTGTAGGCCGGAGGCAGCGGTGGAGTACGTCAATGAAAAAGGAGTAAAGCGGGCCTGTGTCGCGGAGGCCGTGATGGTCTGAGGAGGCTGCCAAGGTCGCGGGCTTCGGGCTTGGAGCTTGCGCCGGCACGTGGTGGGCCCTCTTTGACACACGCCGGTGTCGGCAGGTGAGCAGTGAAGCCTGGCTGCGAAGGGCGGGCATGACGGGTCCGGGGACCAGCGGCCCGGGGTGCAGCAGGCGCACAGGATCGCAGGCCACACCACTCACGGCGACGGCGTCGTCCTCGTGGCGGGGTGGGAGGCCCCGCCCTGGCAGACACGTTGGGCATTCCGGAAGAGAACCACACCCAGAGCTACGTGCTTTTTATTCACACCCCTGCACTGGCCTGGCGTATGCCGGGCCAGCCCACTCCGCACACGCTTACAGGGGGGGACGTCACAAGCTACATTTCGGCGATCTTCCCCACTGGCTGGGGTGACATGGTTGCGTCCACTGACCACTACACTCCAAACACCAGCAGTGCATGTAGACATGGCTACGTCTGTGGTCTGCATACTGCAGTTTGTCCAGCACATCTCCGCCACACTTGGCATTGTGTACATACTCATTCATGGGTCACTTGCCTCCTTCGCACATGCCTGGTTCCCACCTCTCCCCACATTCCGGTATTGTGTGGCTGAGGTGCCATGTCGTCGATGGCTCATGTACATGGCTGACCAAGGTTGCCACAGTAAGTTGTGCTGTCGTGTCTGGTGGGGGGGCATGTTGTTTGGCATGTTGTATGTGATTTTGTGACGTGTGCAGTGCCAGAGTTGTGAGTTGCATGATTGTGGGGTTGAGGTGTGTGGTGTGTTCATTTGGTACTTGCCAACGAGCAGTGCATTCCCATGGGTGCCATCCTGGAAGCGCTGGTTGATGATGGACTGTCGGAAGATGAGGGGATCATGCACACTGCCTGGGTAGTTGGCTATGACATTGGTGAGGAGTCCCCTGTGGTCCACTATTGCCTGCACGTTGATGGGATGCGTGTGCTTTCTGTTGCGGTACTTGTGTGCGGTGTTGGCAGGGGGCACAAGTGGGACAAGTGTACAGTCGATTGCCCCCGACACGTGCGGGGATCCAGCTATGGCGTATAGTCCTTGCTTGGTCTCCAGCTGTTCCTGCGCATTGTGGGGGACGTATGGGTGCTGGGGTCGCTAGCTGGTGAGGGCATCCGGGACAGGTGTGAGGAACTTGGATGGGGCTGGCTGTGAGACTCCTCCGACTCGGGCGGTTGTTGTTTGGGAGGATACCAGAGGCCAACAGGTGCAGCACAGCCAGCAGCTTTGTCTGCGGAGGGATGTTGGTTGTCCGCTGTGTTGGTACCGTCAGCCTGTGGGCAATGATGTTCAGGATGCGGAGGATGTGGTGGTCCGGGGGGGGCGGGGGTCCGTTGGGGGGGGTGGGGGTCCTGGGGGTCCTGGGGGTGGTGGCGGTGGGTGTTGTTGCCCTCTGGGGGCTCCGGGGTGCATGGTGAGTGGCTCCATGGCATCTGTTGTTCTTCAGGTGTGGCTGTGGGCTGGGCTCCCTTTTCTTGTGCAGGTTGACGTCCGACTTTGCACCAGGTCAGAGCAGGTGTTAATTTCCTGCTGGTAACACGCCGTATCGCCTGTTTTGTGTTCCTTTCGCCGATGTGGCTGGTCGTTGAGAATGTTGCGTTGTGGTGTTGTCGCGGCTTTTTGCTCGGGAACACCTACTCTGCATCTCATTAGCGTTAGTTGCTGGGATCATCTGTGGCAATGTTTTTTGCGACTGCTTTCGCAGGAAAACTGGTGTTATGGGCTGTTAGCTCCAGCTTGTGAATGGGGCGATAAATTTAGCGCGACTTTGGATGCGTTAAAGTGCTGATAACTCGGCGATAGCTCCTTGAGAATATGCCCCATAGTTTCCTGATACAGTAGGCTCCACAAGATTATACCTGCATGGGGTTATGTATGCACCAGCCTCCAGAGTGCCCGTTCGACAAACTCTGGGGGATATTTACAAGGAACTTCTGCAGAGCTGCACTGCACGCAATTTAGCCATGCTGCGCCATTTCAAAAACGCAGTGATGCACCGTATTTACAAGAATACAGCGCACCCCTGTGTTTTCCCTTGCGCTGGCTCTATGATAAATCTGCCTAGCGCCAACACAGACACCATTGCTCCATAGTGCAAGGGTGCCTGCGTTGCAGGGATGATTCCCTGCAATGCAGGCATCCTTGTGCAAGGGTGTCTGTGTTGCAGGGATTATTGTTTATGTGCAGGAAGGGACACCTTCCTGCACCTAAATAATCTTTAAGAGCAAAAATGAGGAGAAATAAAAGTATTTCTCCTTGTTGTGCCAATCTAATGCTTGCTATTCAGTGGCGTTAGTTTTTGGCGCTGCCTCAGATTTACAGATTCTTGTAAATCTGAGGCAGCGTCAAAAAGCAAAGGTTGTTTCGTTGGAACGCCCACAGCAACACCCACTGCACAACCCAAGCGGACAATATTTACAATGCGGCGTTAAGCCACACAAAGTGGCTTAACGCCGCATTGTAAATATGATGAAGGGCATTGTGCCACCGGAACATCGAAAAAAAGTGAAGTTCCGGTGGTGCAAAGCCCTTGTGAATATTCCCCTGTGTATCACTGGACTCCAACTGCACATCACTGATGAGGCCCAAAAGGTCGAATCTGGCCTCCAGTTGCTTTTGTTCCCATGTAAATGGACTTGACCTAGCCGTTTGTTCTGGACTGTGCTTAAGGGAGCAGGACCAAGTTGGATTTGCATATGGTTGGTTTCTGTCTGCAGTGGCGTAGTAGGGAAAAAATGATGAACTGGAATGTTACCCAGTTAATCAATAGAATCTGAAAATAATTCAAGCATTTCAATTAAAACTTTTATGTTTATGTTTTTTTTCTCCAAAAACCATTCTGAAGTAGAAAACTCTGTTGTGGACTGATTGGTCCGGACTTTAAATCTTTTGAATGTTCTCCCACTGATTTACTGTAGCCTTCTGCCTAGGACTTTGAATGTAAGTTGGCACCCACTCCAGTTTGTTAAAGACCAACACAGACCAGCGTGGAGCCTGCTCTTTTGCTTCCTAAAATTGGATCAATGAGCTGCCTATTTTGTCAAGGCTAGTGCTAAACCTGATGCCCTACTCAAGTATCGCTGGCTAGCCCGACTGCTTTTGCTGCTGATATTTCCAGCTTGGAAGCCACAACCAGCCATAACTTTGCAGAGATGTAGACATGGAGCCAAGCAGCCCCCTTCTATCTCCCACTAGACGTGTTTCCTAAGAACCATCTATTTTCACGTGTAGGTAAGCTAGGTGGTGTCTCTGACTGGCACTTGCATGCCATTCCTTTGCCAAGCTTTGCTTTTTTACTTATGTTCCCCTTTTTGTGACCACTGACATGCTTTTTTTCAGTACCGTGTACGAGTTCACACACTTGTTGCTCCCTTGTTGCTCACTCTACTCCCTTTCAGTAACTAGATCTGTCCCCCTGCATATGAGGCTATTAAGCCAGAGTCGCTGGATCCCCAGTGATAACCCACTTACTAAGCATTAGGTAGCACTAACACTATACCTAGACATAAGCATATTTCTCATCCCATAACTCATGTCTATGAACACAGAGGCACTTGAGTCACCTGTGTTAGAATCTTGTTGTACCTTATTACACGTTGCAGTATTTGTATCTTGTGCTCTTGTAAGATTTCTGTTGTTCACGATCAGTTAGTGACTACAATTAGTGGTTAAAGGGTCACTGTATTTCAGTGACAGGATCACAATCCTATATACTCTCTTTGTATTACAAACAGGATAGTATTCACGGGTTAGGAACTCTAAACATTATGTATTGTGCATAACTTGGGAGGTCAGTTTTGCAACTCTATTTAATTGTGTTATTTTGTTGTTTTATTTCATTCCTGTATTTTTCACTTTTTGTTTACTGTTTTTACTGTACATATGCTTATATTTGTGAGGTATTATTGAAGTGTTGTCCTGCTGTATAAAATAACAACTCTGGCTGGACAATCCATCAGTAAGGCAGTTGTAGTGATCCTGTTGTAATGTTCATTAGCTGTTTCTTCACACTACCTCCCTTGAGCAATGCCTTGGTGCTCTGTTATCATACTCACAGTCAAGGAGGCTTAGTGGCCTACTTTCCGGCACAGAGTACTGTCCTTGTGAGTGGTAAACACCTGCAATCTCCTCTTTGATATTGATGGGTTGTTCCCTCAACTGCAACAACCGGTGAGAATGCCTCAAACTTGATCTTCTGATCATGGTAGAAAGTGCTTATGATTGCCACATCACTTTGTCATGGCTCTGTAATGCCCAGTCATCCAGATGGAAGGTTCAAGCATTTTGCATGGCAGTGGGTTTGGAATTCAAGAGTCACGATGACAATTAGAGCCAATTAACTGTTGCTATTGGGTTGAACTGTTATATTCTCGATATGATAGTTTTATGGCTGTTGTGACCCATGATGTGTGTGAATGTTGTTCACAGGTGTGCCCCCAATGTGCCACTTTGTGCTTCTCCTTGAACTTCTATGTGCTATGGGTCTCGTGTTGATAGTTTTGTATATTGTACTGTGCGCCATTTATTGCCTTAGATTGTAACCAATGCACTAAGCATGTTTTATCATATTTTGCAGCTTACATGTTGATTGTGTGAAAATATGTGGGTGATGTGAATTAAATATTATGGAACTGACGTCTTGGCCAAGCGTGGGGTGTGACTCATATATGGCATCCTGAATGTTGGTTTAATGGGGCTGTGCTCATTTCCATGCAGGAGTAAGGGAAATTGACTTGAGTGAGAGATCAGTGTCTGTCTGCATATGTCTATTTATTGACCTGAGGAGCTTACTGTATGTATGTTGTGGTGCCATTCTGTCTGGATGTGTTCTTGGGGGTGTGCCTGTGGGGATAGAGGGATTTGTTTAACCGGGAGACCTGTTCAGTAATGCACTCTCAGTGCTGGATTTGTGCGTGTCATCGTGCTAGAATCGTTGAAACATTGTTGTGTTTTTATTATATTCGCATATTTTTAGCACAGACTTTGTTTTACTCTCTGCTTGTTGTATTTAAACTGATTTTTTGCCTTCTTCGGATGAACGCTACATGTTAGTTTGAAAGCTATGAATAAACGAATTTATAATAAGAAAGAGATCGCATCTCCATGATGTAGACATGTAGTCATCCGGACTAAATGATTTGACATCTGAAGAGCTGACCTGGCAGTCGAACAGTTTAAAATAACTGCACTCTAGCCTCTTACTTCAAAGAGCAGCCCTTTAAACTCATCAATAAAACGTTTCATAGTTAAAGCAAAAAAACATTCAAAATAAATTCAATTTGTTCAAATACTTTTATGTTCGGAGCAATTTCTGTAATCTTTTACTGATATGAGACTACAACCCTGTTAGACAGCAATTCAAACTAGGAAGCATAGGCAAAACCAATAGGTTTGACTTTAAAGTGTTAATGTTTGCAAACACTGTGCATGCCAGTTTTTGTCTCTTAACGCCTTAAACGCAAACCTATTGGCTAACGTAAAATTGTAAACGCCCTGGAAACGTCTCCATCCATGACAATTTACACCAACAATTTGCACCTACACATATGCACACAATTTTCTAACTGTTTATCCTTAGGATTCTGTCTTTGGACATGTGCTTATTGTCTGACCCTGTCTCTGTTTACAAGTGGATTCAGGTATTGATTTGGAGACTGTTTAGTATGCTGCTGATGAAATACCTTTAAGACTGAGTGTCTCTATACGGTGGATAACTCTCGAGTGGTGTGTCTTGAATATGTGAATGCACCGAAGGTACTGAAGGATCTCAAATGGACAAACCCAGAAGAGAAAGATTTTTATGCAATAAAAAGTGAGATTATGGGTGATGAGGACATGGATGATTTGGATTTACAAAGTCATCACGTGTCATGAAAGCAATAACAAAGAAAGATGATAAGCAGATATGTGAGTTTTTTAATGGGAAACTATGTACATGTCTCTGTCCATGACATGATTGCATGAGGAGGGAGCCACACCATCACCCAGGAGATTCAGGGCACCCACAAATGGGCTGCAGGGGGAGGACAAGGCAGTATATAGGGGTTGCAGGAGAGGGGGTGGCACACAGAGAGACAGCAATCTAGGGCAGACTTAGGAAGGCAGCAACTCTAAAGTGGCTCCAGAGCAGACAGGGCAGTAGCGGCTCGTGGAGGGAGTGCTGCGGGGCGACGGGGTGGGGGGTAGTAAACTCCGGCTCACGGCCGACCGGCGTAATGTAAATAAATAAATAAATAAAACGAATTTAATTGCGCGCGCTGAAACGCCAAATGGCGATGCAGCGCGTGCAATGAAATTCGTTTTATTTATTTATTAATTTACATTACTCCGGTCGGCCGTGAGCCGGAGTTTACTACCCCCCACCCTGCCCCGCCCCACCGCCGCGCAGCACTCCCTCCACGAGCCACTACTGAGACAGGGCATATAGAGAGTGAATGGTAAGGTACACAGAGGTGCAGCAGAGCGTGGGTGGCCTGGACAGGGATGAAGTATCACACATAAGGCCTCTAAAGGCATGGTAGGTCAATAAACAGGGGCTGTAGAGAAGAATGACACATAGAGGGACTGCATGGCAGGTGTGGTCACACAGCTAGGCGCAGGGGAGGAGGAGCACACAGAGAGTCAGCAATGTTGGGATTGGGGCCAAAGAGGAGCATCAAGGGATAGGATCACAAAGAGGGGAAAAGTGAGAGGTGTGGACAGAGGTACATGCACCATCCTACGTTAATACATACACACCCATGATCATACACCAACACACCCACCATCACACACCAAAATACCCATCATCTTATGTCCACACACCCAACATCATACTTCCAGACAATTAACATCATACAACAATACACTGACTTTCCACACTACCACCATCAGACGCAATCACACTCACCAGTAAATGTCCACACAGACCACATTGCATGCCAGCACACCCACCACACTCACTGTCACAGGTCAATAAACCCATTGTCATATGCCAAGACACATATTTTTATATAGCAACACATTCACTATCATATGTCCACATAAACAACATCATGTGACAGTATCCGCATCCTCATACATGACACACCCACCATCAAACGCCAAAACACCAACCGTCACATATGCACACAAGCAACATCATACACCAACAGACACATCATTATATGACAAAACAACCAACATCATGCATCCACACAACCCATTACACGCAAACACATCCACCGTCGTACACCAACTCAACCATCATTATACATCTAGACAATTAATCTGTTATGCAAACACACCAACCATCATACATGCACAAACCCAACAACATAAATACTCAAGCACCATTATATTCTAAGACACCAACAATCATATAGTCACAAAACCAAAATATGCCAACACACAAAAGCAAAAACCACAGAATACCTATGAAATCCCTTGAAAAAACAAATGGTAAAGTGATTTACGGTTGACTAATGTTATTACAGTGACTTCACCATAAAAACTAAAATGTCATAAAATTAATGAGTTACGGTGCTACCTTCAACTTTTGTCACAACCCACTGTACTAAGATAACCATAGCTCCAGACCATCTATTTGCAACATCACATATCTTTTCAAGCCAAAAATAATCACACAATACCCAATATAGAACATACTTAAGTATTAATATTCCAGGGGCGTGGCCAAGGAGCCGAGAATAGCGGACGCGTGAGCTCGGAGCTCCGCGCCGGCCCTTTAATTATTAGCATTTCCCCGCGACGCTCGGGACCGGAGGGCACCTCAACCCTCGCTTAAAGGTGCGAGGACGCCGTGGGCTAGTCCCGGTGTTCGAGCCTGTCCCTGGTGCGGCTGTGAGGAGTCCGGACTCCGGTTGCCTGCCGACACCCGCTGTAGACAAGATGGCGGCCCGGGGCTGAACGGAGGCGCAGAGCGGCACGGAGCCTGGGCTTCCCTGGATCCTGGACCCGGCTGGAGGTTACGCGGTCGGCGGTCCGACATACCCTGCTGCAAGTAGCGTGAGCCTGGTGCAATAAGGAGGCGGCAGCGGCCCGGAGGCACAGCTGTGAGCGCGCTGTACTGCGGCCGTCATTGGAGAGGGGCGGTGTACTGTTGGAGCCCAGTTGGGGCTCGAGGCTTGAGGTGTGGGCCTCGTTGCCTGCCCCACGCATGGGGGGAAAAAGCCTGCTATTAGTGCAAAAGGAGGGGCAGCTGCTTGGACTGGACGCAGTTATGTGGTGCCACTGTTGGGGGCCCTTAAACTCAACTGACCAGGAAAGTCTGCTGCGAGGGCTGGCCTGAGACGGAGGGCTGCCTGGAGGCCTCATCGGCACTGATTACTGGGCCTGTGGGGTCCTGAGAACGGTACTGGGGACCTGGCCCTTGGGTCAGAAGCTGAGGCCAACTTGGAGGTCTGCCCGTGCTTGGGGACTCCGGTGATGCCGGAGTGAGTCACTCCCGCTCTCCTTGGGGCTTGTTGGAGGGGCCCCGTTGCCCATCTGAACTGACACAGTGGAGCAGTGGACGCCAGACTTATGTTAGTGCGCAGCTGAGTCCCAGGGAGTTTGCGGTGTGGATCCTTCTTGCCTCGCTTGGGCCAGTGGTTCTGGATCCCCGTGGGTCCCCCCGTGGAGGCCGGGGACAACGCAGTGGGGGTGCACCCCTGAAACTCTGTAGAAGCAGTTTGAAGAGGGTTACTGCCTAAGAAGGGAGGTGAAGATTACCCAGGACTCCTGAGTGGGCAGTGGCTGGGGTGTAGCCCCGGGACCCGGACAGCGACAGGTAGTCCAGTGAGCGCACCACTCGGGAACCTGCTGTGGGAGTAGGGGGGCTGGGGCCCCCCGGGGTACCATAGTCCCCATCTGCGAAGCGACCGGTGGAACTCCGGAGCTAGCGGCTGAGCGGCTCTTCCCCCCTTGGTGGGATCACTTGACTGGGGGACCTGTCCAGCGCCATGGGAAAACCTCGAGGTAAGCAGACCGGGGCCCTGCACGACCCGGAGGATAGTGCCCCGGAACAGTCGCGGACTACTGCGGAAGACCCAGTGCAGCTGCAACTGAACAAGATACTGAAAGCCACCCTCCATCAGGACACCAGCACGGTGGCGGTGGGGCTGGGGCTCGGCCTCCTGCGAGAAGAGCACAAGAAGCTCTCAGAAAGAGTGAAAGAGACGGAATCCGGCATAGCGGTAATAGTCCCCGCCCAAAAGGCCCTGGAGCAACAGATGAGGGCCCTCATGGACAGGGTGAACATGCTGGAACAACGGGCCGAAGACGTGGAAGGGCGCAACAGGCGGAACAACATTTGAGTTCTGGGGCTGCCGGAGGGAGTCAAGGGCAAAGACATGGTGTCTTACTTGGAGCAGTGGCTGAGAAGCGTGGCGGCACCTGAAGCCCTGTCAACCTTCTACACTCTCGAAAGGGCCCACAGAGTCCCGGCCAGGCTTCTGGCGCCGGGCCGCCCTCCGCGGCCAGTAGTGGCCCGGTTGCTTAATTTCTGGTACAGAAGGCCCCTACACCGTTAATAACAGTAAAGTCTCCCTCTTCCCGGACTATACATTGGAGGTGCAGAGAAAGCGGGCCTCGTTCTTGGAGGTCAAGAAAGTGCTGAGAGAGGAGGGCCTTCAATACTCTCTGATGTTTCCAGCCCGATTGCGGATCATCTTGGAGGATACCACTCACTTCTGTGGCAGTCCGAAAGAAGCCTGGGAGTGGCTCGAGTCCTACAGAGCTGGGCCCTCTCGGTTGGCGGGCCCCAGACCGGAGCTAAAAAAAACGACAAAACGGGAGAGGCGCTCTGGGAAGCGGTCTCGTAGAGGAGCCCCTAAAAAACCGACTGCCTCGCAAACAGAGAAGGAGCGAGCTGAAGACCTTCAGGCGGTGGCGGCACTTATGCAGGGCAGGAGCACGTCCCCAGAGGCGGAGGTTTGTTCATCAAAAGACACCGGTGACAACGACTCGGACACCTCCCCAGTGGCAGTGTGAAATTGCCGGTGGAGACACCGAATACAGCAGATGAGATCATCTGAGGCCGCCTGAACTCAGTGGTGACCCTGGCTCCTCTGTTGCTGCTGGTCTGTTGTTGGCGGACTCTGGTCCCGAGCTGACCTGTAACTGGTGGGGCCAGCGCACTCCGGACGGTTTGTAAGCCAGACTTATGCCTTTCACTGTTCATCCCCCGCTGAGGGTCTTGCTGGGTTAAGACCTCATTCAGGGCTATGTTTCACATGTCGTTTGGGCGACTGCTCTGGGGTTTGGGAGTTGTTCAAAATGGGGGTTCATTTGTTAGATTTCTTTGTCTTATTGTTTGCAGAGGAGGGAGGGTGTGCACGACAGAGGGGGCGGGCGGGGAGGGGTTCCCCTTGATCGGGTATGGGGCGTATGCCCGTGGACATGGCAAGCACATTTAACACTGTAAAGTTCCTTACATGGAACATCCGTGGAATGGGCACAATGGCCAAACGCCACAACATTTATTCCTATCTGCGGCGTAGAGATGTGCACATCGCCTTCCTCCAGGAGACACATCTTAACAGGGAGGAGGTTGGGAAATTAAAAAGGAGATGGAGGAGCCAGATCTTTGTAACTACCTTCTCAGCCTTTGCTAGGGGGGTGTTAATTTGGGTGAAACCTGGGGTCCCCTTTGCCCTTGAACACTCCTGGCCTGACGCGGAGGGGCAGTACACCCTACTTACGGGTAGATTAGCAGGGCAGGAGTTGACACTAGGCAATGTATTTGCGCCCAATCAGGACCAAGTCGGCTTCCTGGAGTCTTTCTCCGCCTCACTGGCTCTCCACCTGAGTGGCCACCTTATCTTAGGGGGTGATTTTAATTGTGTCGCGAATGTTACAGTTGATCGCTCCCACCCTCCCCTACCGGGGACTCAGCCGCACCGCACGGCAGTGGGTTTCCGTGCTTGGATGTCCCACTGGGGCCTCAAGGATATATGGAGATTGCAACACGCTAGGGACAGGGAATATTCCTATTTTTCACCCGTTCACCAGGTGCATTCTAGACTTGATGCGTTCCTCTGTTCCCAGGCCTTCAGTAGTTCTGTCTCCCACTCTGAATATTTGGGGCGCACCTTCTCGGATCATAGCATGTTATTAATATTACATCAGCCATCGGGGAGACGTCCCCCGATCCCTGCGTGGCAACTAAATCCATCGTTGCTCAACGATGCCCCCTTCAGGACCTCGTTGCTCACAGTAATTGAAACATACTTCCCCATTAATACCAGGACAGCCTCATCATCCCAGTTGGAATGGGAGGCATTTAAGGTGGTCGTACGAGGCCACTGCATGGGTCAAGCATGTGGAGCCCATAGGGAACTGCACCAAGAGCTCTTGAACTTGGAGGGGACCATTCGTAGACTTGATAATTTACAGGGGGAAGATGAGGGACACCGGGTGACTTTACAGGAGGCACGGGACCGCTACAATGACGCATTGGGCAGACTGCGGTGTTATAATTACAAAGATTACCTAGACAGAGTGCAGAAGGAAGAAGGGAGGGCGGGTCGACTGCTGGCGAGGCTTATTAAACCTGAGATGGGGGGGAGCTCCCATCGCCAAAATTGGCCTGGACTCAGGAGAAGTAGTGCACGACCCGGGCGCAATTAATGACCCATTCCTGAGGTACTATGAGAAATTGTACGAGGCTCCGGCTGTGGCCCCTTTGCAAGATAGACAACACTTCTTAGGCCCCCTACAGCTGAGCACACTGGAGGCTGAAGCTCAGGAGGAGCTGGGAGGCCCGATTACCCTACAGGAAGTCAGGGCCGCAATTGCGGCGTTGGCGCCTGGTAAAACACCGGGGCCTGACGGCCTTTCCGGCTGAGTTCTACCAGCGGTTCGCTGACACAATAGCCCCGCATTTGGTCACGTTGTGTGCAGAGGCGTATGAGGGTGGGGGCGGGTTACCGAGCTCCACCCAGATGGCATTGGTGGTCCCCCTCTCAAAGTCCAAGAAGCCGGAGGCTGGAGTAAGGGACTACAGACCTATCTCTATGCTCAATTTGGATTTTAAGATCTTGAGCAAGATACTGGCAGGTAGGCTGCTCCCACACATGAAGACCTTAATCCATCCGGACCAAAATGGGTTTATTCCCTCGCGCTGCACCTCTTACAATCTCCGCAGACTCTAATCGGTACTGTATCATGCAGAGGCTCCAACCCGCCGACAGGCAGCGGTACTGTCGGTGGACTTGGAGAAGGCTTTTGATACGGTGAGCTGGGAGTATTTGTGTGAGGTAATGTTGCGTATGAGTCTGGGTGAGGACTGGGTGCAATGGGTGAAGCTTCCTTATGCCTCTCCTACTGCAAGAGTTAAGACGGGTAGAACCATTTCTAGACAGTATAAGGTATCTTGGGGATCGCGGCAGGGGTGTCCCCTTTCTCCGCTCCTGTTTGCCCTGGCCATCGAACCCCTAGCAGAAAGGTTCCGTCTGGGGGGGGTGGGACTGGGACTGACACTTGGCGAGTGGCGGCACCACGCCTCTCTGTATGCAGACGATTTGCTGCTATATCTATCTGAGGCAGTCGAGGGTGCCACTGAGGCTTTGCATATCCTGGATATTTTGCTCGGCTCTCGGGCCTCAGGGTTAACAAATCCAAGACGTATTTGTTCCCAATAGCAGGGCCATTGCCCAGGCCAGCGGCGCTGCCAGCTGACATCCTTTGGGCTCGGAGCACCTTTAAATATCTGGGTATTCACATCTTTCACGACTTGGATGACCTAAGGGACGGAAACCTAGGGGGGGGCACTTCGCTCGCTCCGCTGTTGCGTGTGCTTTTGGTGCACGTTACAGCTACCTATCATGGCGCGGATCACCCTCTCCAAAATGGTAATGCTGCCCTGGCTGTTGTACTTTTTTGTGAACCTTCCAGTCATGATGCCGAGCAGCTGGTTCCGCCCCCTGAATGCCCTTTTGAGGGACCTGGTATGGGGAGGCGGGCGCCCTAGGGTGTCCCTGAAAATACTGCCGCGCCCCATGTTGGAGGGTGGACTGGGGGTCCCAAACTTCGAATTCTATATGTTGGCTGCTCAATTGCAGTGGTTGGCACAATGGGTGGGGGGTGAAAACGAAGAGGGAACATGCCTATCAGACCCGACGTCTAGCCCTATACTGGTGACGGCGAAATTACTGCTGCCGGCTACGCCTACCCCTTACTGCTCCCTATTACAGCGCACAGCTTTCCAGGCGTGGAAAAGATGTCAGGGAGGGGGGCGGCTGCCAACTAAATATTCCCCCATGCTACCCCTAGTGGGGTTGCCGCATGGCAATCCACAATCTATATTTACGTGTGACCAACTAGCGCGATGGTCCGAGGCTGGTCTGGACAATGTAGGGGATTGTTACTCAGACAAAGCTCTGATCCCATTCGCAGAGCTGATGGATGACTGCGGGCTCCCTCCAGGTCAGTTCCTGTGCTATGAGGCGTTGGTGCGCTTGTTCGAGCAATTGTGGGGTGGCAGGAGGGAGGAGCCTGACACACACCCGATTCTTCACGCTTTGTTCATGCTTGGCACCGCGGGACACTTGGTTAAATGGCTATATGCCACACTAATAGAAGCTTCTATCACTCCTCTAGTAGTGCTACGGGCGAGATGGGATAGGACCGGGGGCAGAGTCCTCACTGACTCCGAGTGGCGCAGGGCGTTGAGGTATCCCAAAAAGGTTTCCCGGAATACCCGTTTAAAATATATTCAGTTTAATTACACGCACATGACTTATATGACGCCCCACAGACTTCACGTGACATATGGTGGGGAGGTGCGACAATGCCCCAGGTGTGCTTACCCAGATGCGAATTTCAGTCATATGACCTGGGAATGCCAAGGATTGCGTCCTTTCTGGGAAGCTGTGCTGGACAAAATCAAGGCCGTGCTAGGAAGGGTGTTGGCCTCTACGATGCAGGTATGCTTATTGGGCCTCTTTCCCAGGCCACCTAAGCGCATGGTGGGAAATCGGTTGATTGATCTTGCATTGGGTCTCGCTAAGATTAGGATAGCGATGGAGTGGAAGTCTGCAAGGGGGCCACAATTTGCAGCTTGGAACAGGGATGTGGTTGCTTGGGCCGGGCGGAGGGCAGAATATTGAGTTGGGAAGAGGCTCGCGGAATAAGAAAGCGCCCCATTGCTGAACAGTGGAGAAGGTTTTAGCCGAATGGGAGAAACCTGTGGGCTCCAGTGGCGAAGAAAATGGGCTGGCTCACGGACCCCCATCCGGTGCCATGGCACAAGACGTTTCCCTGGGATCCCCCCGGAACTCTGGGGATTTGATATGTGGGGGGGCTACATAGGGGCCTCTGCCCACCCTTGGTTGGCTAGCCTTACGCAGATGTAATGCTCATTATAGGGGGTTTTCCCTCCCCTCTTAGACCTGCCTGTGGGTCAGGTCTGTTGCCACTCCCTTAGGATCTCACTGGTTTCAATGCGTATGCACCACTCCTCTGCACAAGTTACCTTTTGGTTTTTCCTTTGTTTTGGCTTTTTAATTATGGTTGTTTCCTTTCTTCTTCTTTTTTAATTTCGTTTTTCATATCTTTGGCTTGAATTTTGATTATAACATGCTGGGACCACGAACTCAACCAAGTATACACAGATGATGGACCAATTTTGGATGGCTACCCACATAACAGATGTAAAATAATTGTAATAGTGGAGCAAGCACTGGTGAAAGTAACCACCACTCGATGTTGTAATTAGCCCATTAAGCTGCCAGGTTTAGTGCAATGGATATTGTGTTGGGCTCTGGGATATGACCCCATTAGCACTGTTCTACTAAAAGATTGTCTGCTGGGATTACCAGTGAATTACTGTTGTTAGTATTGCATTGCATAACTTGGACTCTTTCCGATACTACGATTATCTCTGTCGTTATGCATATCCTGTATGTGAACTTGTATAAAATACCAATAAAAACATTTTTTTTTAAAGTATTAATATTTCAACACTACCACTGTCATACATCCACACAACCAACATTATAAGCCAACAAATCCAACATACTATGGGAACACATCTATCTTTATATTTGTTTCCAACCACCACCATATGGCAATACACCTAAAATCATATAGAGGTCATATAATTACTGCATATCCTCCACTATATGTCTGGACAACCACCAGCATATGGTCCACACATACAAATCAAGACAGTCGGACAGTCACGTTTCTAGACCCACGCCTACCAACATACTTCCATACACCCATCAAAGGCCCATACCAACCACAGCCACTGCCCATGCCCAGCATTAAATGCCTGCTTAGTCAACGGTACACACTGTCGAGGGTACCCCCTAAAGGTTATTTTTAAGGTCTGGGAGAAAGGGGGGACAACAAATCAAAAATCAATGCAAGAACCTCCCACTAGACCTATATTGCTTTTATAAAGGCTAACTACAGCTCTATGGGGCTATCCACAATGAGTACATAGCAAACATGCAATTTTTATTTTTATACATAAAATGTATTTTGTTCGAAAATCATTATTTCATCATTTATATCAAAAAGGTAAAAACATTCATTACGTCTGTAGTTTCCTTCCACATTTCTTTTATATGAATGTTCAACAATTTCATTTTTACAAAAATCAGCATAAACATTGTTTTTTTGACATGGACAATGCTATCTGTGTCATTCATATATATATGTATGTGACCCCTACAAAATGACCACACTTGCATACTAGCCTCTCACATCCACGTGCATACTCATTTATTCAGCAAACCATATCCTACCCTCCCAAGATCGCATACACTATTATGGTCACCATAAAGACAGATGTGTTACAGTCTCCATGACAATGTTGTGGGTCGGGTATCTCACATCCAGGTCAACGCACGTTTCGGTGGGTATTGTCACTTTTAAACCACCTTCTTCAGGACCACCAATACAACAAAATAAAGGCGAGTGGTTGGGGTATAACTTCAAGATGAGGAAGTAATACTTGCAAAACAGGGAATTGACTGTCCGTTATAGTAATTTCCAGCAAATCTCGAGTGATTCAAATACTGGAACAGATCACGCATGTCCACGCTGTGCTGGTACTCTGTTTGTCCATGGGCATCTGTCCCAATACAGGTCAGCAGTATAATAAGAAAGTCCTTAGTAGCCACTAATCTGACTATTTAGTGCATCCATGACACCTGTCTGGAGTCCTTCTTCCGCGATCCTTATTTTAAGACAGAGTGTTAGAATAAAACGATCCAGAAGGGGGATTTCATGACTGTCCACACTTCGCCATTGAGAGAAGCCTTCTGCATCATTCATTTTGAACTGGAGGCACACGTATCTATATTAGTGGATCATTTTATTCTAACACTCTGTCTGAAAATAAGGACAGTCAATTCCCTGTTTTGCAAAAGTATTACTTCCTCATCTTGAAGTTATACCCCAACCACTCGCCTTTATTTTGTTGTATTGGTGGTCCTGAAGAAGGTGGTTTAAAAGTGACAATACCCACCGAAACGTGCGTTGACCTGGATGTGAGATACCCGACCCACAACACTGTCATAGAGACTGTAACACATCTGTCTTTATGGTGACCATAATAGTGTATGCGATCTTGGGAGGGTAGGATATGGTTTGCTGAATAAATGAGTATGCATGTGGATGTGAGAGGCTAGTATGCAAGTGTGGTCAATTTGTAGGGGTCATATACATATATATATGAATGACACAGATAGCATTGTCCATGTCAAAAAAACAATGTTTATGCTGATTTTTTGTAAAAAATGAAATTGTTGAACATTCATATAAAAGAAATGTGGAAGGAAACTACAGACGTAATGAATGTTTTTTTACCCTTTTTGATATAAATGATGAAATAATGATTATCGAACAAAATAAATTTTATGTATAAAAATAAAAATTGCATGTTTGCTAAGTACTCATTGTGGATAGCCCCATAGAGCTGTAGTTAGCCTTTATAAAAGCAATATAGGTATAGTGGGAGGTTCTTGCATTGATTTTTGCTTAGTCAACGGTATACATCCTGTTCTTAATTGATGCAGGTGGGACCCACCTGAACCAATTTTTGGGGAAGAGCAGTTATTTTTCCTCAACAGACTTTAACCCCAAACAAAAAAGAAAAAGGGGGAAAAGAAGGAGAAAGTCAAAGACAGAAAACTGAGACAAAAAAAAAAAAGCAGTGGTGAAAAAGAACCTGAAAGATTGAAATACAGTGGCAGGGAATGTCTGGTGGTGGAGAAAAGAGTCATGAGGTGTAATCAAAACTGCGCAGCATTGGTATTGGGCACCCTGACATTCGATAGCAACAGCCTCGGGCTTTGGAGCAAAACTTTAGATGCCTGTTAAGCACTGTATATACCCATACACCCACTTCCACTTCACAGTGTTGTTCATAAACTCACACCCATGTACATGATCCCATCTTCAAATGACCGTACAAGTACCTTCACGCACCCACACAGCCACCATCATGTGGTCCTTTGCTTGCGTTGAGTTTTCCTTTGCACATGATTAGTAGTTTTCCCATATTAAATTGTTGTGTGAGTTTGCGTTTCAGGCCAAATGGATCTGGTAAATGTATTTTGGCGCATCATTTTCATTCTGTACCTGCAGTCAAAATAAGGTGTCATGATTCATAAGAAAGTTGTGTGTTTTTGTCTTTGCTTGATTGCAGTAGTCACCTAGATGGTTGAGCATGGTCAGTAAAATATACTGTTAAAGCAACAGTTATCCTTCAATTGAACATAGTAAACCTGTTTTTCTTGATGTAGTATTCGGTCTCATTCCACGACTTGATGGCTGGTCTGGTCTGTTCCCCATCGGGACTCCGTTGCTGCATTTTGCTTCAATTACTGCTTTATTCATTATGAGACAACGTTGACTGTCCGGGTGAGCCACCACTTTACTGAAAAGACTGGTTTAAATCATTTAATATTTATTTAAAAGCTATTGTTGCGCAACGCTACAAGGCAGAGAGGAGAAAATACATATTGGAACACTGTATGGTAGTGGAGGGACCACTGATTTTTAAGCATTTACCTATAAGTACACTTATTTAGGGTCAGAAACTTTATGAATATCAGGAGGCTGTAGAACGGTCGCAGCAAAAGCATCATTTTCAGAAGGTTCAGATTTTTCTTCAGGAGCTGCAGCCAAATAAGTGTAATGAATCAAATGTAACAGCTTTGAGAGTTTTGGCCTCATTGTGTGAGTTCAAAAGTTTCACGGATCCGTTAATCAGAGATCAATTCGTTGTACTTTGCTACAGGAAAAAACAAATCAATAAAAACAACTTTCCTTTAAGAAATTAACTTTAGCAGAGGCAATTGAGGCCACCAACAGGTATTCACAGGAAGAAGCAAACATTCTCTGCAAAAACCACAGCTGCTGTCTGGGCACTTAAATCGAATCCCACATGCAACAAAAACAATTATGGAGACTAATTACAAGCCCCTTGCGCCATCAATACGTCACTTTTAGAATGGGAATGACGTACCGAGGGCGCAAGGAGCTCGTAAATAAGCCCCACAGTTTCAAATTTTCTAATCAATCTAGAAAGGTAGATTGCTCCAGATGTGGTTCTATTAGTCTTTAAGGGTTGGGAGGGTCCCTCTTAACCTCCAATTTCCCTGAGATAGACTAATCAGTAAGGATAAGTGTTGTGGTAGTGTACTATTGCACCCTCTTGCTGGGTGTGACTCTCAAACCCAAAAGAAGAATTTGCAGGGAAAGGAATAGAAGGTGCTGACCCTAAGATTAGAACAGTATAATACAGAACAATTCACAGCTTAAATATTCATAAATAACAACAACCAGATTTGTTGGTGTTCTAGAGTATATATGTATTTTGTCTAGATGACTTCTGGAAAATCACAAATGTAAGTAAAGTTCATAAATTAAACAGGTTGTATCCTATACAAATGTGCCTAGCTGTTATAGGTGTCAAATCCTGTGTTAAGCACACGGCCCTCCTATTGAACGTCATGGTTGGGCCAATCAGGCCTTAGCCAACACGTGTTTTGCCCCCTATAGGCGTGCAGGCCTGGGGATTTTTCAAGGCTGAAAACAAAAACAACTTTCTAACTTCTTTTCCTCCTTCATCTTTTAGAAGAACACTGCTGGAGTTAGCACATGTAAGCCAGTTACATGGGACTCTTGATAAAAAGAGGATCTTAAGCACTTAGTCACTAAGACTCCGCCTATGCTGGCCGTGCTTGGGGAAAAAGCTGGTTTGGATTTTTTGGGGTCCCTCAATGAAGAATGGTTTAGCAGTAAGAATGATCCACCTCTGCTTGATTGCTGATCTAAATAGATTGAAGTCACGTTTGTTGAGCATTCAGATACCAGGGCGGGTACTGATGTTTTGAGGGAAGCCTTTGCACCTGAGGTTCTCCTGAATGTATTCTTTACTGACAATGGGTTACAGTGTACATCTTGAGTAATGGATGAATTTCTGAGAGAGACAGGCATTCAGAACTGCAGGACAAGTCTGTTTCATCCCCAGTGAAATTATTAAGCAGAAAAGGGGAAAAGATTGATCTGTTATTGTATCAGGTTGGCTCTAGCAGGAATATTATCTGTAGAACAAGTAGTGCATGAAATGTTATGGTCAGTTAATGCCAGGTCTTACACCTCCACAAGTGGAGAGGGTGAATAGTACCTAAGAGGAGCAACAGTGGCTCAAGTTTTCTTCCTAACAATTTGTGTGTGAATTGTGCAGGGACTGGAAGATGAGTGCCATGGTGGAGAAAAAAACAAACACAAGCCACGTCACGCTATGATTCTCGGGGACAGTGTTAGGATTAAGTTAGCATGTGGAGTTAGAGAAGGTGAGTTGAAGTTTGCTGTGGATGTAGTTTTAGACAATAAATTTGCTGTGTGTGTTGGCTATTAGTGGATTAAGAGCATGGTAGCCCACATTGGAACAGGAAAGGGAAAGTGGTGAAGTGGTTCAGAATTAAGAAGAGGGGCTGTGGGCATACTGAGCACATGAAGAGAACTGACGTGGAGGTCGTCTTACATGGTAGTCTCACAGAGAAATTTAATGCAAACACGGGAGGCCAAAAGAGACATCTCATGAAGAATCCCACTTAATTGGAAGACATATTTAAATTTCTTTTACTGTAAATTTCATGCTGTGATGATTTCAGTTACAGATGTGTTTGTATTTGTTGCTATGTGTTGTGGCTCAGTCTTGTCTGTAGTATTGTCGTTGTTTTAAATATACTTTCATGTTGGGTGATTAGTTTTATAGGTTTATCCTACAAAAAGGGACATACATTGTATCTCTTATGCGGTTCTCTATGTTTACTCTGCAAGTCCTTGAGATCGGAATGTTTATTGCTGTAAAGCTTAATGATCTCTGTATGGGATGTGAACTCCCAGGAAAGGGCTCAGACCTGCAGCTGCCTTCTCGAAACATTTTCCCTCTATATATGCCTCCAGGCACATTACATACAAACTCATCCTTCCTTCACAATTGAAACTTGGCATCCCCATCAGCTGCTTCCTATTTCCTCTGCTATCGTTTTGCTAGTGGAGCACCCAAACCATCTGCAATAAAACAACAATAGCACTTGATCTATCAACTCGCAATCTCCATTTTCCATAATATCCATAGCAAAGACTGAACTCCATTATCTCTGGCAATCCATCACAATGCCCATGCAATATTCACTCTAATTCTACCACTTAAACAAAGGTGAAGTGTAGGCTTGCAGCTCAATCAAACCCCCTATTGCACCCCATCGCAAAGTAAGATATTGTTTGCTCTTCCTCTCTGCACATCAAACTTTCCCTTAAGGACTTTACAACTTTAGGATTGCCCTTATTTTTGCCAGACACCCCATGGGTCGTTCTCTGAGAATCTCAATCACTTTCACTACATTGTTCCCCTGGTACTTCTCTGTGATGTCAGACTGTCCTCCCACCTCCTGTCTCCAATACAGATTTTTCATCCATGACCTTGAGATTTTTAGCACTCATCCACTTCCAATCCTTCAGCACACTTCACTTTATAATTTTTTCTAAAACACTACTAACATCTGAATCTTTCATTGATCTCTCCACCTATTGTGATGTGTACTTCATTTGAATACCATGTACTTCTACCTGCAGGTCCTACTCCCATTTCCAAACATAAATTATGTCTTGAATAATTTTTGCTCCATCAAGACCAAGGGCCTGATTTACATCTTAGCGGATGGGTTACTCCGTCACAACGATTACGAATATCCCGTCCGCCGAAATGTAAATCCCATTATATCCTATGGGATTTATATTTTGGTGGATGGGATATCCATCACCGTTGTGACAGAGTAACCCATCCGCCAAGATTTACATCAGGCCCCAAGTCAGAAACGCAACCTCACTTTTTTTTGAGACATCTATTATATTCCACATTGACCTCAGCTTTCAATATTATTTAACTCCATCACCCTTTTATTCATTCCCTAGGTATCTACAACCATGTATCTCCTCTGCCATTCACATCAAGAAGATCGCTGATTATGAACCTGCTCTCTGCGCCCTCTCCTCCACTTATGCCAAAGTTAAATCTTTCTACTTTCTGTCACTTATTTCCCCCATCTACTCGTGCAAACTGTTTCAAACGCAATCATGCATCCTGCCAAAACCCAACATTATCATCTCTCACTACTGTCTCATAACTCCCGCAATCCCTACATTATTCTTTAAAATCCCAAATGGTAAAGTTGACCTTTCTGACTGTTCTCGTCCACCTCTCCTACACTACTACCCTTTCAGCCCATTCCTATGCTCTCCAAACGCCCCCTTTTTCTTCCGATTAGCAAATCCTCTCTTTTGCCCCACCCGTATTTATTATGAACCATTTGACCCCTTTACCCCTCAAATAACCAAAGGCCTCACCTCTCTAACACTCCACCAACTAACAACACTGCTCAGCTTATACGTGATCACCACCACATACCGATCCCTGCTTCAAATGTACAGTTGATTAACCCACTTAACTTACGATCGCCCTTCGCCCAACACTCCCTCTATTTACCACAATTCCTTTCTTCTTCCATCCTCCTTCTAGACACTTGGTTTGATTCACGAGTCGTATTATTTAATTGTTTCTACCACAGATTTGCCACTTTTGGTGCAGCAACTGGTGTTGCTACTACCCAGTTTAATGGAATGCAAGATTTTGAACTTGAAAAGATAAATGATTAAGGTGGTCTCACTCAGATTCTGAACTCTGATTTGCTTGTCACACAAGCAATCCTGCTGCTTTGTGCTGTAAGGTCAGTGGAGACAACAAACTCAATAAGCAAAACTGGACACTCTTGCCTTGTGCCTCAGAGTAAAAGAAACGTCTCAGGCAAATCCAATTATCCACGAAGCATTCTCTTGACAGTTGACCATTACCCATATTTGAGATTTCCCTCCTCACTATCAAGCATTATCTGCATGCTGCAGGAATAGGCCCACCTGCTTTTGAGACCTTCTTTTGGTCTGATTCATGGCTGATTTTGTTTTTATTGTCACTAGCCTGTGTCCTCATTGTAAATCATAAGTGATCATGGTGCACCTCATGTGGCTTGTCTCCCTGTGCTCGCGAGTCTAGCATTTTACTGTATATTTTGATAACCACACACAGCAGGTATACTTATCAATACCAGCAACATAATGTAAGAAGTTTCCTGATTTTTTTCTGCAAACAAATGTGCAGCCCCAATCACCTACTGTGACTAACCTTTGACTATCCTGAAGGATTTAAACAATTTCGTAAGGGTTTAAAGAAAGAACCGAGGTGTAATATTATACATTTCAATCAATCAATCAGGGGTTTGTTAAAGTGCGACTACTCACCCGTAAGGGTCTCAAGGCGCTAGGGGTGGGGGGGGGTGCAGGTTCCATCCATCAAGGCGGGGGGGCTGTCGAAGAGCCAGGTTTTGAGGTTTCTTGCGAAGATGGGGAGCGATGTTGTCTGTCTGAGGTGGAGCGGAAGGGCGTTCCATGCTTTGGCCGCGAGGAAGGAGAAGGAGCGGCCTCCCGATCTGGTCTTTCTGGTGCAATGGACGATGGCGTAGGAGAGCTGGGCTGATCGTAGGGTCCTTTGGGGTGCGTGGAATTTGAGTCGGCTGTTCAGGTATGCTGGTCAGGTGCCGTGGAGGGCCTTGTGTGCGTGGGTGAGCATCTTGAAGGTGATTCTCGCCTCGACAGGGAGCCAGTGGAGTGTGCGCAGGTGCTGGGAGATGTGGCAGTGTTTTGGCAGGTTGAGGACCAGTCTTGCGGCGGCATTCTGGATGTTCTGTAGCTTGCGGGTGAGGTTTTTGTTTATTCCGGCGTAGAGTGCGTTGCCGTAGTCGAGTCTGCTGGTGACCAGGGCGTGAGTGATGGTCTTTCGGTGTTCGAGGGGATCCATTTGAAGGTCTTACGAAGGAGGCGGAGGGTGTGGAAGCAGGAAGACGAGACAGAGTTGATCTGGCGGTCCATTTTGAGCTCGGAGTCCAGGATGATTCCCAGGTTGCGTGCGTGGTCCGTGGGGGTTGGCGGGTTTCCGAGGGCGGGGGGCCACCAGGTGTCGCTCCAGGCATCGGGGTTTGGGCCCATGATGAGTACTTCTGTTTTGTTGGTGTTTAGTTGTAGGCAGCTGTTTTTCATCCATTTGGCGACGGCTTCCATGCCTTCTCGAAAGTTGCGTCTGGCGGTGTTGGGCTCGTTGGATAGGGAGAGGATGAGCTGGGTGTCGTCTGCGTATGACACGATGTTGAGTCCGTAGGGTTCTGACGATGGGGGCGAGTGGAGCCATGTAGACGTTGAAGAGCGTCGGGCTGAGGGAGGAGCCCTGGGGGACTCCGCAGGTGGTAGGTGTGGGGTCCGAGAGGAAAGGGGGAGTCTGACCCGCTGCGTCCTGCCGGAGAGGAAGGAGCGGATCCAGTCGAGGGCCTTGTCCTGGATTCCTGCGTCGTGGAGTCTGCGTATTAGGGTGCGGTGGGAGACTGTGTCGAACGCCGCTGATAGGTCGAGGAGGATGAGGGCTACTGTTTCTCCTTTGTACAGTAGGGTGCGGATGTTGTCTGTTGCGGCGAGGAGGGCGGTTTCCGTACTGTGGTTTTTTCTGAAGCCGGATTGGGAGGAGTCGAGGATGTTGTGTTCTTCAATGAATGTGGCGAGTTGGCTGTTGATGGCTTTCTCAATGACTTTCGCTGGGAACGGGAGCAGGGAGATGGGTCTGTAGTTTTTGAGGTCGGTGGGGTCCGCTGAGGGTTTCTTTAGGAGGGGGTTGACCTCGGCGTGTTTCCAGTCGTCGGGGAACGAGGCGGTCGCCAGGGAGCGGTTGATGGTGTGGCGGAGCATGGGTGTGATGGTGTCGGCGGCTCTGTTGAAGATGTGGTGGGGGCAGGGGTCCGTGGCGGCCCCTGAGTGGATTGACTTCATTGTCTTCAGTGTGTCTTCGGTGGTGAGGGCTGTCCAGTCGTCAATCACTGGTTTCCGGGTGTCGGGGGTGGTTGGTGAGGGTTCAGTGTGTTGGTTGTCTTCATCGAAGTTGTCGTAGATGCTCTTGATTTTGTGGTGGAAAAAGGTGCTGAGTTTGTCGCAGAGGTCTTGTGAGGGAGGGATGTCGGTAGACTCGCTAGTGGGTTGGGCGAACTCCTTGATGATGCTGAAGAGTTCCTTGCTGTTGTGCGCGTGGGTGGAGATTCTGTCTTCAATCGCTTTTTTCCTCGTTTCTCTGATGAGTTGATGGTGGGCGTTGGTGGCGGCTCTGAAGTTGTCGTGGGCTTCTGTGGATTTGGTGTTCCTCCAGGCCTTTTCGAGGCGGCGGCATGTTCTTCTGGACTCTCGAAGTTCGGTGGTAAACCATCTGGCTTTCTTGGTGCGGGTATTGTTGTTTTTCTTGAGGGGGGCTATGGTGTTGGTGCTGTCCAAGATCCATCTATGCAGGGTTCGGGCTGCGGTGTTGGGGTCGTCGTTTTCCGCGATGGTTGGGGTGGAGTTGTTGAGTGAGGAGGTGAGCTGGTCGTCGGTGATTTTGGTCCAGTTTCTTCGTGGAAGCAGGTGCTGGTGTCTGTGGATGGTGGGTGTTCTGAAGGTGAAGTGGACGCAACGATGGTCGGTCCAGGGAGTTCGGTGGTGTGGCTGAAGGTGATGGAGTTTCCTGTAGTGAAGAGGGGGTCGAGGGTGTGTCCTGCTGAGTGCGTGGGCTTGGTCACGATCTGGCGCAGTCCAATGTTGTGGAGGTTGTCCAGGAGGGATGTGGTGTTGGGGTCCAGTTGGTTGTCGAGGTGGAAGTTGAGGTCTCCCAGCAGGGTGTTGTTGGTGGATGCGATGGCCTGCGGGGAGATAATGTCCGTGATGGAGTTGGCGAAAGGTCCGCGGGGTCCAGGGGTCAGTAGATGAGGGTTCCTCGGAGGGTGGCGGTGGGGCTGGCCAGTATCTTGAAGTGAAGGTGTTCCATCAGTTCTGTGGGCTCGTCAGGGAGTGTGCTCAGGCGGAGGCTGGATTTGTGGACGATGGCGATTCCTCCTCCTGGGCGGGTGGGGCGGTCCTTCCTGGAGATCTTGTATCCTTGGGGGATGGCGATGGCGATGTCCGGTCCCGAGGTGGTGTTGGTCCAGGTTTCGGTGAAGAACGCTACGTCCGGGGTGGTGCTGTCGAGGAGGTCCCAGTTTTCTGTGGCGTGTTTGTGGAGGGATCGGACGTTGAGGAGGATGCATTGCAGGGTCTTCGGTTCGGTTGTGGTCTTGTGGGCGGGTTGTGCTGGATCCGTGTTCTTGGCGGTGCTGCAGGTGTGCCGGCAGCGGTGACAGCTGAAGGGTCCGTTGGAGTCGGCTGGTGATGCTAGCTTGCAGTTGTTGTTGCGGCCTGGGTTGAGTGCGTGGAGTGCTGCTGGGTCGTAGCGTTGGCGGGGCGGAGGTCCAGGGTTCCTGGCGCTGGTCGCGGTCGGGTCAGCGACGCGCCAGCGGCGCGCCCGCGGCCCGCGGCAGCTGCGCGGCCGCGCAGTGGCCGCCATTAAGCACGGGTCGGGGAGGGCTGGACAGCTGGGAGGCAGGAGCGGGGAGGGGAGCTGGATTGGGCCGGTCACGCTGGGGGGAGGGGCCGCGGGGCAGCAGCGGCGGGGAAAGGTAAAGGGAGGAAATAAGGGATAAAGAAAAAAGGGAAAATAGGCAGAAATAAGGCACAAAAGAGCAGAGATGCAGAAAAGTGCAGAAAGGTGAAAGATAAAAGAGGGTAGAAAAACGAGTGAAAACGAGTGAAAGGGCAGAGCGAGAGGAAGGGAAAATGAGCAGAAATAAGGCACAAAAGAGCAGAGATGCAGAAAAGTGCAGAAAGGTGAAAGATAGAAAAGGGTAGAAAAACGAGTGAAAGAGCAGCGTGAGCGGAAGGAGACAGAGGTCCACTGGACCACCAGGGATGAGGCGCAGGGAAACCTGCGGGTGGAGGAGGGCCTCGATCACCAACACTCGAGAGTGCAGGGGCAGGGGCAGGCCTCACTTAATGGTGGAGCTGCGAGGGTGGGAGAGCAATTTCACTGACAATGAGTCAGTGGTCTTGCTCGCCTGTCCCCGCAGTGGCCGCCATTAAGTAGGGGTCTGGGAGGGCTGGACAGCTGGGAGGCGGGAGCGGGGAGGGAGCTGGATTGGGCCGGTCGCGCTGGGAGGAGGGGCCGCGGGGGCAGCAGCGGCGGGGAAAGGTAAAGGGAGGAAATAAGGGATAAGGAAAAAAAGGGAAAATAGGCAGAAATAAGGCACAAAAGAGCAGAGATGCAGAAAAGTGCAGAAAGGTGAAAGATAAAAGAGGGTAGAAAAACGAGTGAAAACGAGTGAAAGGGCAGAGCGAGAGGAAGGGAAAATGAGCAGAAATAAGGCACAAAAGAGCAGAGATGCAGAAAAGTGCAGAAAGGTGAAAGATAGAAAAGGGTAGAAAAACGAGTGAAAGAGCAGAGTGAGAGGAAGGAGACAGAGGTCCACTGGACCACCAGGGATGAGGCGCAGGGAAACCTGCGGGTGGAGGAGGGCCTCGATCACCAACACTCGAGAGTGCAGGGGCAGGCCTCACTTAATGGTGGAGCTGCGAGGGTGGGAGAGCAATTTCACTGACAATGAGTCAGTGGTCTTGCTCGCCTGTCCCCGCAGTGGCCGCCATTAAGTAGGGGTCGGGAGGGCTGGACAGCTGGGAGGTGGGAGCGGGGAGGGGAGCTGGATTGGGCCGGTCGCGCTGGGGGGGAGGGGCCGTGGGGGCAGCAGCGGCGGGGAAAGGTAAAGGGAGGAAATAAGGGATAAAGAAAAAAGGGAAAATAGGCAGAAATAAGGCACAAAAGAGCAGAGATGCAGAAAAGTGCAGAAAGGTGAAAGATAAAAGAGGGTAGAAAAACGAGTGAAAACGAGTGAAAGGGCAGAGCGAGAGGAAGGGAAAATTAGCAGAAATATGGCACAAAAGAGCAGAGATGCAGAAAAGTGCAGAAAGGTGAAAGATAGAAAAGGGTAGAAAAACGAGTGAAAGAGCAGAGTGAGAGGAAGGAGACAGAGGTCCACTGGACCACCAGGGATGAGGCGCAGGGAAACCTGCGGGTGGAGGAGGGCCTCGATCACCAACACTCGAGAGTGCAGGGGCAGGGGCAGGCCTCACTTAATGGTGGAGCTGCGAGGGTGGGAGAGCAATTTCACTGACAGTCAGAAGTAGCCAGAATGCTTCTTATATTTGTCTTTATTTAGCTGATTCAGCATATTGAACAGAAATCCTACGCACTGTACACAAAAGGATGTCACATTTGGTGTTGAGCTTACGTTTTTTCTTAGCCTTCACTGCTGGACTCCTTTCGGTTTATCCCTGTTAGCTTAGCATTGAAATTCCAAATTGTTAACAAGAAGCACTGTTTGCTAATTAAAAGTTCAAGAAAGACTAGAGATGGTTGCACTTTTCTCTGGTTGATGGCTGTTAGACTTGGCACCATTGGCGTGGGTCTCCCTTCCATTTTTTTGCTGTTGCCTCTTATGTTTTGCTGGTTTTAGATGCTTTTGGGCACTGTGCCACTGCTGTTCAGTGCCACAGTGCAAGTGCTCCCTACTGTAAATTGATGTATGGATTAGTGACTCCATGATTGGATGATTGGTTTACTTGTCAGTCCCTAGTACAGTGCACGGAGTGTGCCCAGGGCTTGTAAATCCAATGCCGCTGGTGGGCTTGCAGCACTGGTTGTGCCACCCACAGAAGCGGCTTGTAAAATGTGTCTCAGGCCTGCCATTGCAGAGCCTGTGTGCAGTCTGTGACTGCCATGTCGACTTGGCAAGTGCACCCACTTGCCAGTCCCTAAACCTTCCCTTATCTTCATATCAGACACCCCTAAGGTAGGCCCAAGGGCAGGGTGCATTGTAAGTATAAGGTAGGACATGCCCTGGTGTGTGTGGCATGTCCTAATAGTGAATTACAGCCATTTTCGTTTTTCACTATTGCAAGGCTACCTGTTCTCCATAGGCCAGAATGGGCAGTTTTGATTATTACACCTTATAATCCTAACTGACCCAGAGAACATGGTAGAAAAACGAATTTAGTATGCCTGAACTCAGGATGATAAAATACATCTTTTAGTGAAGTTGGTTTTAACATTCTTTGTTTGAAAATACCACTTTTAGAAAGTAGGTATTTTCTTGCCTAAACCATCCAGCTGCCTCTGCTCAGGTTGTGTATTGTATGTCTGGGTTTTGTGAGTGACAGGGGCTGGGGGATTCCAGGAGGCAGGGTGAGTCAGCACTAGGCTGAATAGGTCTGCCTGAAGGAGGATGGGTGGGAGGAGTTGCACCTGGGTCTGAATAGGGCTGTGCCTGCCTTCCACAATGCTGGCTCCACCTCCTGCCGGGCGTCTGATGGCTCTGCCCCTCACTCTCAAAGGAAAGAAGGAGTCAGAAAAACAAAGTGCTCCAGGACTGACCAGAACTGGTTTGGACTAGGCAAAGGCCTCTCTGCCTTCAGAGAACAAAGGGAAAAGGTGTATAAAAAGGGGACCCAGACCCCTAGGAGATTAGATCACTTCTGGGAAATCAAGAAACCTGTTGCCAAGGAGAAGAACCGGAGAAGCTGAAGGAGGAGTACTGCCCCTGTGCTGTTTTGCTGATTGGGGTTGGCCTGCAGTGGTTGCTTTCTGCCAAGGACAGGAGAAAAGACTTTGCTGTGCTTTGTCATCTTGAAGAAGGGAATCTCCAAGGGCTTGAACTGAGCTTGCCTCCTGCCTGAAGTCACAGGGACACAAAGACTTCACCCCTTCTGTTTGCCTGCATCTGGAACTGCTGTTTTAGCTGCTAACAGAGGGAAATTGCAACACCGACGCCGGCGAGCGACGCCGTAACCTGCACCGAAGCCGTGGGCACCGCTCGTGAAGAGCACGACGCACCGCCCCGACTTGCACCGTAGGCCCGACGCCTGCCGACGCCGTGCGACATCGACTCCGAGCCGCCATCGAGGCCGCTGCCTGCACCGGAGCCGAGGACACCGCTCGTGGACGCTCACGACGCACCGTCCCGACTCGCACCGCAGCCCCGACTTCACCGACGCCAGGGCTTCATCATCGCGGAGCCGATCCTCGACGTGGGTGACCCTCGAATCCATCGACGCCGCACCATCGTAAGGAACCGACGCCTCGCCGCCATCCGCGACGTCACCTCCCCGACACAGTAAGGAACCGACGCTCACCTCCCTGCGCTGCAGTAAGGAACCGAGACATCACCTCCCCTGGGGTCGTAAGGAACCGACGCCGCCGGCGCCAACGAAGCATCACCTCCCCGACGCCGTGCACCGTCTTTGTTTTCATCGAATTCCAGGTACTGTTCTTTGTGGGTCTGCTCGACTCCAGGCCCGACGCCGCGCACCTCGCGGTCGGCGCCGTACTTTGGGATTTCCACCGGCCACGACGTCGTGATAACTCCAAGTGGAGTTATTTGTTGCTACAAGCTTTATTTGATTGACTATCCTATTTTTGAAGATAACGTGAACTGTCTCTATCATTTTAAGTCTATTTTTGAGTACAGTATTGTGGATTTTTGCTATTGGGTCTTGTGATAAGTCTATATAAAGATTACTTATTTTTACATAAACAACCTGTGTGGTGTCCATCTGTAGTGTTTTCACTGTATTACTGTATGTGGTCACAAATGCTTTACACACTGCCTCTGAGATAAGCCTGTCTGCTCGTGCCAAGCTACCAGGGGGTGAGCAGGGGTTATTTTAGGAGTGTTTCCCCCTTATCCTGACTAGAAGCAAGGGTCCCTATTTGGACAAAGGTGCAGACCATTGCCAACTAGAGACCCCCAGTTCTAACATTGGTGGTCAGCGGTGAGGATTTGGACTTGCATTTGTGATTCATATACAGTGATTGGTGTACACTACTAGTGAGTGCAGACCAATACGCGACCACATACCTTTTGATAGGACTTTTTTTTCCTTGGAACCTTTATTTTTGTTGAGAACTGCCAATTTTCACCATGAGCAAAAAAGGATCCATTGCACCTGCAGATATTGAATTTGAAGAAGATAGGGTTGATACCTACACTGTGACAGAACTCAAAGCTGTTTGCAAAAAGTTTAAAATCTCTATGAGAGGCCTCACCAGGAAGGAGGAGTTTCACAAGGCGCTAAGGGCCTGGTTGGAAGCACGGAATGCCAGTGGGCAGTCCGAGGAGCCTGTGGAGGAGGCAGAGAATTTAGATGGGCAGCTTGAGGGGCCATTGGGCTTAACTGGGAGGAGAGCGCCTTCCAGGGAGGGCAGCAGTGTTTCTCAAAAGGGCCTGTCTCCAGAGGAGCTGGAGGACAGGGACAAAAGCAGGATGCATGAAATGGAGATGGCCAAACTGAAACAGGGAAGCCATGATAGCCTTGAGCATAAGAAATTGGAGTTAGAAAGTAAGAGGTTGGCTATGGAAGAAAAGAAGATGCTTTTAGAGCATGAGAGAGTGGTGAGGGAGCTAGAGCTAAAGGCTAGAAGCCTAGAAATCACTCCCTCTGGTGGCAGCACACCTCCAGTGCCTGTAGAAAGTAGAGTGTACATCCCCAAGGAGGTTATTAAGGATTTCATGAAGGGGGAGGACATTGGGCAATGGTTTAAAGCATATGAGATCGCCATGACATCACACCGGGTCCCTGAGAAGGATTGGGGAGCGGGGTTGTGGGGCCGCTTTGCAGGTGAGGGAAGGGAAACCTTGCTAGCCTTGCCCACAATTGATCAGATGTCCTATGCCCACCTGAAGGAAGCTTTAGTGGCAAGGTATGGGTTAACTCCAGAGCTTTATAGGCAGAAGTTTAGGAACTGCAAAAAGCTGGAGTCTAGTACCTGGGTGGAGTATGTGTCTTATTTTTGCAGAGCATTGGATGGATGGGTGAAGGGTAGCAAAGTAAATGACTTACAGGAGTTCTATGATTTAATCGCATGGGAGCACTTGTCCAGTAGTTGTTTTCCAGAGCTACGCCAGCACCTAGTTGACAGTAAGCTGACTAATCCTAGAAAGCTTGCTGAGGAGGCGGACCGCTGGGTCAGTACCCGGGTCCACAAGGGTCTTGTGGGAGACTCCGCCAAAGGTGGGCAGGGTCCCCAGCAGAAGAGTGGGGGGACAAGGGTAAACAGAAGGAGTTCCAAAAAGGGCCCCAAAGTAAACCCCAAGGGAACCAAGGTAAGGGTTCCCAGCCTCCCACTGAGAAAAGACCATGGGTCCCAACAGATAAGTCTGTTCAGAAGGGGCCCAAAGCATGTTTTAGTTGTGGTCAGGTGGGTCACTTTGTAGGAAGTCCCAAGTGCCCCAATACCGTGACCACTGCACCCACTGGTGCACCACCCCGGCAGATGGCTAGTGTAGCCCTGGGAGAGGAGTTGGGTGCCCAAGGTGGGTGGGGTCCCGCAGAGATGTCCCTGGTCTCTTTAGGAGACAGTGAGATGGTCCCTAGGACCCAGCTGCCTGATAACACTAAGAAATACAGGCAGTGGGTGACCATCAATGGCCATAGGGTGGAGGCTCTGAGAGACACCGGGGCCAGTGTGACAGCTGTCAGTTGTCGGCTGGTGTCTGAGGAGCAGGTGGTCCCCAATGTATTCTACCCTGTAGTTGCCGCTGACAACTCAGAGAGCCACTGCAAGGTGGCCCAGGTTCCCTTTGAGTGGGGGGTCTCAGGTATCCTTCAAGTAGCTGTGAGGCCAGCCATGCCTGTTGACTGTCTGCTAGGCAATGATTTGGAGAGCTCCCCTTGGGCGAAGGTGGAGCGGAGGTCTCATTTGGAGATGTTGGGTCTGCCAGAGTGGGCGTGTGTGACCACTCGGTCAATGGCAGCCGGTAAGGGTATTCAAGAGGACCTGGAGCCTGGAAGAAGGGCCCAGGTGCCTGCCTTAAAGAGAGGAGGCAGGGGGCGCGGGAAACCGGCCCCCGAAGTTCCCACGGTCCAGGAGGAGGCAGACCTTGAGGGGGATGCCCTGGAACCTACAGGGGAACAAGTGGCTGAACTGGGGGACCTGCCTGAGCTGACCCATTGGCAGCAGGAAGGGGGCCCCTCCAGGGAAGAATTCTGCGAGGAGCAGAAGAAGTGCCCTTCTCTTGAGGGCTTGCGGCAACAGGCTGTAAGCCAGGCAGCAGGTGATCAGTCTGGATCACACTGGATCTACTGGGAGAATGGTCTCCTGTATAGTGAGCCTAAGGTTGCTGAGCCTGGGTCAGCCCGTGTGCTGGTGGTACCCCAGCGCTTCAGAGCCTTCCTACTGGGTCTGGCTCATGATGTGCCTTTAGCAGGACATTTGGGGCAAGACAAGACCTTTCAAAGGCTTGTCACCCACTTTCATTGGCCCCAAATGCGCAAGAGTTCAGATACTCATTGCAGGACTTGTCAGACTTGCCAGGCAAGTGGTAAGAGTGGGAGGAAGCACAAGGCTCCTCTCCAACCTTTCCCTGTTGTCAGCACCCCCTTTGAGAGGGTGGGTATTGACATTGTGGGGCCTCTGGATCCCAAGACAGCCATGGGCAACAGGTTCATCCTGGTCTTGGTGGACCATGCCACCCGGTACCCGGAAGCCATCCCTCTTCGGACAGTGACGGCCCCCGTGGTGGGACGTGCACTGATGGGGATTTTCTCCCGTGTGGGGTTCCCCAAGGAGGTGGTGTCTGACCGTGGTACTAACTTCATTTCCAAGTATATGAAGTCCCTGTGGCAGGAGTGTGGTGTAACCTATAAGTTCACCACTCCTTACCACCCCCAAGGTAATGGACTGGTTGAGAGATTCAACCGGACCCTTAAAGGCATGATTATGGGTCTGGAAGAACCCATGAGGCGTAAGTGGGACGTCCTCTTGCCATGCCTGCTCTTTGCTTACAGAGAGGTGCCCCAGAAGTCCTTAGGGTTCAGTCCCTTTGAACTGCTGTACGGCCATCCTGTAAGAGGACCTCTGAGTCTGGTCAAGGAAGGCTGGGAGAAAGCTCCCAGGAAAACTCCCCAGGATGTATTTAGTTACATGCTGGCCTTCAGGAACCAGACTCGGCGTTTCAGACAACTCGCTGAGGCGAATCTGGAAGCCAGCCAGGAAGAGATGAAACGTTGGCATGATCAGAACGCCACTCTGATCGAGTTTCAGCCTGGACAAAAGGTTTGGGTCATGGCCCCAGTGGAGCCCTGTGCGCTCCAGGATAAGTGGACCGGACCATTTGAGGTGGTGGAGCGCAAGAGGGATGTCACCTACTTGGTGGACTTGCAGTCTCCCAGGAACCCCTTGCGGGTCCTGCATGTGAACCGCCTGAAGCCCCACTTTGAGAGGTCTGAAGTGGGCATGCTCTTAGCAACAGATGCTGGGATGGAAGAGGAGACTGAACCTCTTCCTGACCTCCTGTATGCAAAAGAGCAAGATGGGTCAGTGGATGGTGTGAACCTCTCTCCCACCCTGACCCCAGAACAGCAGAATGACTGTCGCCAACTGTTGGGACAGTTTTCTGATCTGTTCTCCCTGACTCCCAGTATCACTGAATGGTGCATCCATGATGTGGATACTGGGGACAGTCCTCCTGTGAAGCATAAAACTTACAGAGTGACTGACAGGGTGAGAGCTTGCATCAAGGAGGAGGTCTCCAAGATGTTTGCCTTAGGGGTGATTGAGTCCTCTAACAGCCCTTGGGCCAGCCCAGTGGTCTTGGTCCCAAAGGCTGCCGCGCCTGGTGCCACACCCGAACTCCGGTTCTGTGTGGACTACCGAGGACTCAATTCAGTCACAAGGACTGACGCGCACCCCATCCCCAGAGCTGATGAGCTCATTGATCGGTTAGGGGCTGCCCGGTACCTCAGCACGTTTGATCTAACGTCTG
Source organism: Calotriton arnoldi (assembly GCA_963921515.1). Lineage (NCBI taxonomy): Eukaryota > Metazoa > Chordata > Amphibia > Caudata > Salamandridae > Calotriton > Calotriton arnoldi. Next base: position 3,443,392 of record CAWUFW010000554.1, on the reverse strand, counting down.
GGTACTGGCAGATCGCCTTAACTGATGGGGCCAAAGAGAGGTCAGCATTCTCCACACCAGATGGGCACTACCAATTCCGGGTGATGCCCTTTGGGATGAAGAATGCCCCTGCCACCTTTCAGAGGTTGGTCAACCAGGTGTTGGCTGGGCTGGAGGATTTCAGTGCCGCCTACCTAGATGACATTGCAGTGTTCAGCGCCACTTGGGAGGAACATCTGCACCACCTCTGGGAAGTGTTGAAGGCGCTGCGGAGGGCAGGCCTCACGATCAAGGCGAGTAAGTGCCAGATCGGGCAGGGTTCTGTGGTGTACTTGGGACACCAGGTAGGGAGCGGCCAGGTGGCGCCCCTACAGCCCAAGATAGATACCATCCTGGCTTGGGAACCCCCAAAACCCAAACAGAGGTGAGGGCCTTCTTAGGACTCACCGGGTATTACAGGAGGTTTGTCAAGGGGTATGGCAACATTGTTGCACCCTTGACTGAGCTGACTTCCAGGAAGCAGCCCAGGAAAGTGAACTGGACTGATGCCTGCCAAAAGGCTTTTGATGCCCTGAAATCTGCCATGTGCACGGCGCCCGTGCTTCAGGCGCCCAACTTCTCAAGGGAATTCATTGTGCAGACAGATGCTTCAGAGCATGGTGTTGGGGCTGTGCTTTCACAGATAAATGAAGAGGGCCTAGACCAACCTGTAGCCTTTATTAGTAGGAGGTTACTCCCACGGGAACAGAGGTGGAGTGCGATTGAACGTGAGGCATTTGCTGTGGTCTGGGCGCTGAAGAAGTTGAGACCATATTTGTTTGGGACTCACTTCCGGGTTCAGACAGACCACAGGCCCCTCAGATGGTTAATGCAGATGAGGGGTGAGAATCCAAAACTGTTGAGGTGGTCCATTTCCCTACAGGGGATGGACTTTACGGTGGAACACCGCCCTGGTACAGAACACGCCAATGCTGATGGTCTGTCCAGATTTTTCCGCCTTAGTGATGAGAACTCCCAGGAGGAAGGGTAGTTCTCCCCACATTTCAGCTGGAGGGGACACGTGTTAGACTTGGCACCATTGGCGTGGGTCTCCCTTCCATTTTTTTGCTGTTGCCTCTTATGTTTTGCTGGTTTTAGATGCTTTTGGGCACTGTGCCACTGCTGTTCAGTGCCACAGTGCAAGTGCTCCCTACTGTAAATTGATGTATGGATTAGTGACTCCATGATTGGATGATTGGTTTACTTGTCAGTCCCTAGTACAGTGCACGGAGTGTGCCCAGGGCTTGTAAATCCAATGCCGCTGGTGGGCTTGCAGCACTGGTTGTGCCACCCACAGAAGCGGCTTGTAAAATGTGTCTCAGGCCTGCCATTGCAGAGCCTGTGTGCAGTCTGTGACTGCCATAGTCGACTTGGCAAGTGCACCCACTTGCCAGTCCCTAAACCTTCCCTTATCTTCATATCAGACACCCCTAAGGTAGGCCCAAGGGCAGGGTGCATTGTAAGTATAAGGTAGGACATGCCCTGGTGTGTGTGGCATGTCCTAATAGTGAATTACAGCCATTTTCGTTTTTCACTATTGCAAGGCTACCTGTTCTCCATAGGCCAGAATGGGCAGTTTTGATTATTACACCTTATAATCCTAACTGACCCAGAGAACATGGTAGAAAAACGAATTTAGTATGCCTGAACTCAGGATGATAAAATACATCTTTTAGTGAAGTTGGTTTTAACATTCTTTGTTTGAAAATACCACTTTTAGAAAGTAGGTATTTTCTTGCCTAAACCATCCAGCTGCCTCTGCTCAGGTTGTGTATTGTATGTCTGGGTTTTGTGAGTGACAGGGGCTGGGGGATTCCAGGAGGCAGGGTGAGTCAGCACTAGGCTGAATAGGTCTGCCTGAAGGAGGATGGGTGGGAGGAGTTGCACCTGGGTCTGAATAGGGCTGTGCCTGCCTTCCACAATGCTGGCTCCACCTCCTGCCGGGCGCCTGATGGCTCTGCCCCTCACTCTCAAAGGAAAGAAGGAGTCAGAAAAACAAAGTGCTCCAGGACTGACCAGAACTGGTTTGGACTAGGCAAAGGCCTCTCTGCCTTCAGAGAACAAAGGGAAAAGGTGTATAAAAAGGGGACCCAGACCCCTAGGAGATTAGATCACTTCTGGGAAATCAAGAAACCTGTTGCCAAGGAGAAGAACCGGAGAAGCTGAAGGAGGAGTACTGCCCCTGTGCTGTTTTGCTGATTGGGGTTGGCCTGCAGTGGTTGCTTTCTGCCAAGGACAGGAGAAAAGACTTTGCTGTGCTTTGTCATCTTGAAGAAGGGAATCTCCAAGGGCTTGAACTGAGCTTGCCTCCTGCCTGAAGTCACAGGGACACAAAGACTTCACCCCTTCTGTTTGCCTGCATCTGGAACTGCTGTTTTAGCTGCTAACAGAGGGAAATTGCAACACCGACGCCGGCGAGCGACGCCGTAACCTGCACCGAAGCCGTGGGCACCGCTCGTGAAGAGCACGACGCACCGCCCGACTTGCACCGTAGGCCCGACGCCTGCCGACGCCGTGCGACATCGACTCCGAGCCGCCATCGAGGCCGCTGCCTGCACCGGAGCCGAGGACACCGCTCGTGACGCTCACGACGCACCGTCCCGACTCGCACCGCAGCCCCGACTTCACCGACGCCAGGGCTTCATCATCGCGGAGCCGATCCTCGACGTGGGTGACCCCCGAATCCATCGACGCCGCACCATCGTAAGGAACCGACGCTCGCCGCCATCCGCGACGTCACCTCCCCGACACAGTAAGGAACCGACGCCTCACCTCCCCTGCGCTGCAGTAAGGAACCGAGACATCACCTCCCCTGGGGTCGTAAGGAACCGACGCCGCCGGCGCCAACGAAGCATCACCTCCCCGACGCCGTGCACCGTCTTTGTTTTCATCGAATTCCAGGTACTGTTCTTTGTGGGTCTGCTCGACTCCAGGCCCGACGCCGCGCACCTCGCGGTCGGCGCCGTACTTTGGGATTTCCACCGGCCACGACGTCGTGATAACTCCAAGTGGAGTTATTTGTTGCTACAAGCTTTATTTGATTGACTATCCTATTTTTGAAGATAACGTGAACTGTCTCTATCATTTTAAGTCTATTTTTGAGTACAGTATTGTGGATTTTTGCTATTGGGTCTTGTGATAAGTCTATATAAAGATTACTTATTTTTACATAAACAACCTGTGTGGTGTCCATCTGTAGTGTTTTCACTGTATTACTGTATGTGGTCACAAATGCTTTACACACTGCCTCTGAGATAAGCCTGTCTGCTCGTGCCAAGCTACCAGGGGGTGAGCAGGGGTTATTTTAGGAGTGTTTCCCCCTTATCCTGACTAGAAGCAAGGGTCCCTATTTGGACAAAGGTGCAGACCATTGCCAACTAGAGACCCCCAGTTCTAACAATGGCTTTGGTGATGGCATGTTCAGTGGAGGGACGGTAGCCTGAACAACAAAGACCCACTGGAGAATAGTCATACCCGGGGAAGAGGAAACAAGCTGGCAGTTACTGACTGTGTCACTGTGGTGACCCGGTCTCATTGAAGCAGCTGGGACTTGTTACCTTGCAGGTACAGGGCATGCTGAATATATAGTGGGAGCCAATGTTCATATGGCAATGGCGAAATACTCCAATCTATTTCTTAATCTCAATTTATTTGATTCTTATGATCTCTTTTAGACCATTTCTTCAGATTAAACACAGCCACACAGCCAACACGTGTTTTGAGGTACACACCTCTTTTTCAAGGCTGTAATAAACATGTATACACATAACCAATATTTACAATACACTTAAAATGTATTCATAGAATATATGCATCTTAACAGGTAGTAAAGTTATTAAGTTAAATTTACACACTGGTACCTAACTGCTTGTGGCCATGAACTGGGCCGAAATGCGAAGTGATAAAATGGTTCCAGATGTGTGACTTGATAACTGTTGTTCAACTTTTGTTTGTGTATTGTCCTGTTGTATTTGTTTTCTCATTGTTTGGTTTCTTATTCCACGATGTATTTAGCGGGGGACTGTGCAAATTGAATTTGTGGCTGTGTTTTTTTATCTGAAGACATGGTCTAAAGGAATCACATGATCAAATACAATGAGATTCGGAAATAGACTGGAGTATTTCGTCATTAGCATATGAACATTATTTAGATCTGATAAGCTTTTGAGCGGCCTCCTGAAAGGAAGAATGTATTTATTATTCCCTGCACCAGTGGGGTTTGATGTTGGAGGTGTAAGGCGCCGGGTACTCTATCCCCTCACCCCATTTTTTTGAACTTTTTGATATAGTGGCAGGAAACTGCCAGATAAGCAAAATCACGAGCGAATGTAAACTGAAAGGGATGCAATCCTAGACAATCGTAGACTGTTTGACCGTGGCGGTTAAACAAAGGGGATGGCCCAGTGGCCTATGAAAGCCTTTTCTGGCGTGTGTCCCCAGAGGATGGGAGCCTGGCAACCACAACACCAGACACCGTTGGCTGCTTGCAGAGCCCCATACAGAGAGAGTAACAGTCGGGACTCTGCAGCTGGACATATAAATTAAGGTGCCCCATATAAGAAAACAGTAACATAAAATGTTGTCCAAATGAAATGTCTCCGAATCTCAGTGAACCACCCGCTCTGAAGCAAGCTGTGCAGGGGTCTCAGTTATCTGGACCTTTTCTCACTTCTTTTTTTTCAGCTTCCTGACCTACATGTTGATTTTGGCATCTCTTTCTCCTAAACATCTGTTTATCCCATTTATTTCACAAGTTCTAAAAACATCTATTGTCCACTACATGTATTCACAATCTCTCTGGCATCGGACTTCTCAGATTTTTTTCTCATTTCCTGTACCTGTTGCTCCATGCTCTTGTTATTTTTTATTAATTAGTGTGCCATTGTATGCACTTTGTGAAAAGGTTTTCTACCAGCGCAGCATAAATATCAAACACTGACTGGAGCTGAGAAATGTCAGCATTTTGAACTTGAACTTAATGATACCGGTTAGGGCAGCGCAGACAACAATAGGAAAAAGTTATGTATAAAAATATGCTTTTTCCTTTCTGATGTTTGCAAATGTTCGAGACCTGTGCTCCTCAATACAAGAGCAAATAAAACAGTTTACCTCTAAATGCTGAAGCTTGTAGAAGGTGTAAAATGTACATGTGAACTTTGTGTGATACAAGCTGGAACCATGCTCACTTTTATTGCTCTTTCTCAGATAGTTGTGTAAAGGATCCATAATAATTCTCCAGGACGTAGGTTCTTTATTAAGCCTTTTCACAGGTCAACTGCCAGCATTTCACAATTAATCATTATATGCAGAATGCCCTCACAATGATGCCAGTGGTATGGCTCCCTGCAGGGTTCACCTTCTACAGCAGCAGCAGGGCAATCAGAATGCCACACATCTACTTCCTTAAGCACCAAACGAACAATGCCCCCTGACAAAACTGAGGAAAATCTTAACATGACTAAAAAATGAAATAACACAAATACACCAGGCATATTGCATATTACAGAAGACCCAAATAACAAAAGCAATGCCTTCCTTTACCAAGGAAACCCAGTTCACATTTCAAATGCGCCCATCCCCCTTCTTAAGCCCAGACTTCATGACCTGCATAGGAGTGGCAAATTTTGAAACCCCTTTACTCATTGGTAATTTCACTACCGTTAAGTTCCCCACATTCACTCATGGTTTTCGTACTGCTTTACACAAATATTAAAATGATTTTCTTTGAGACATTTTTTCCAGTTCATTGTAAGCCAACATACCAGAGTCCCAATGAACGCACTTCCCCGTCTTTCCTTTCACCCAGCCTGTAGGTATATAGATATTCACTCTTCTCCCCCTGAGCACCTCAAAATGCACCATTTCAGTCGTGATATGATGAGTCACTCTATAAGCATCCAACCATTTTAATAATTCTACTCTCCGGGACCTACATGTGGATTCAGCCAATTTGTTGCATAAACTGATTATTTGGCTCAACTCTACAAGTTTTGTTTTCACACCCTCGGGTGACACTAGTGAACTTAGTTCAATGCACCAGCACTGATTGTGGAAAGCAGGTAATTGTAGCCTCTTTTGGAGTCCATTCCAGGCCACCAATACTCCAAATCTAACCTACTTTGAGTTTTATTGATGCCTTGGAACACTCATATGCCATGTACAAACGTCACTTTCGCAGCTACACAGGTGGCACCAATTTAGGTCATCTTATAAATAAATCCCCAACCAATGCCAACTCACCTTTAACTATGCAATAATCCTGTTAAGTCAGAGTTGTTCTTCTCCTTTTGGTTCCAACGTATCCATAATTTTTCCTTCATCTTACTCTAAACAACATCTTTATGTAAATCTTTTGCCCATTCTTCTTGTGAAATAACAGCACATTCTGCCATTAAATCCTCATCCTCATCATTAAAGTGTTTTAGCACTGTTTTCCCCATCAAATGCTACCCCAGAGAGACAGTCTTCTCTTTTATTATAAATACCTGGAATCCATTTAATTTCATGAGAATATTACTGTAGCGGTACAATCCACCTGGAGGTGTGAGCTCAAATTGAGTCAAACCCCTTTCTTTCAAACACCTCAATTAAAGGTTTGTGGTCAGACCAGCCTTCAAAATGCATGCCCATAGAAAATTCTTAAACTTCTTAAATTTCTTGATACCCTAATAGTTATCCAGTTCCTGAGTAGTTTTTTTCCACCTACTCCTGAATATCGGTTAAATTAAGGCAATGCAGCGCAAAGACCTTTAGAGCTGGTTTTAGTCACTAGATAGCATTTTAAATCCAAATCACAACTTTGTAAAACATGAATTCACTATAGAATCCTCTTTACTTCCTGAAATTCTCTTTCACATTTTGCAGACCACATGAACACTGAACCTTTCTGCAAAAGCCCTGAATGGCAACAGTTCGTTTTAGACTATAAATTAATTCAGACTAAATCTACACCATACCTAAGAATGTGGTCACATCCTCCGAAAAGGTGGGAGAAGGCATCATCTCTATTGACTTTACTGAATCTAGTTTAAGCATGATGTTATTACGTGACCCAGGTATTCAAATTAAGGGCCTGATTTATATTTGGGCGGACGGCCTGTTGTTCCACCAGGGAGACGAAGTAAATTATTACTTCGTCACCTTGGTGGAAGGACCGCCCTCCAGGCTTATAAATAGCCGCTATGCTGGCTGTCGGTCATTTGTAAAGCTTTGCCAGGAACCAGCATTACTTTGGTTATTATCAATGCATTTTATTGTTTGACACCGGGCTCTGTCACTGAGATCGAGCCCTGTACCAGTTTTCTGGCTTTTTTTTCAAAAAGAAAATCCCGAAGTGGGATTTTCTTTTTGAAAATAAAAAATGCAATGCTCCCTCGCCATTGGAGTACTCATGCATGATGAGGGAAACATTTAGCAGTTTTCACTGCCCTTCCCTGCCAGGGTTTTCCTAGCTGTGACGAGGGTGAAAATTGACCAGTCATCCAGCCCTTCTAAATTAGCTGGGCAGAATGGCAGGTCAGCCTCCATCGGCCGCTACTCCACAGGACCATCGGAGACCATTTGGCCTCGGCGGAGATGGGGTAGTCTCTGTGGTGGCCAAACTTAAGGTCTGCCTGCATAGAAATCTGGCGGGCAGACCCTTATGTTGGCGAGGAAGGAACTCCTTTGCCACTGTAACGGAGTTCACTTCCCATCAGCATATAATTTGGACCCTAAGTCTTCTCAAACTTACATTATTTCCTTTTATAGTCAACCCATTTCCCAACAGAATTTTTTTAGAGTTTTCTGACTCTTGCTTCATTTTAAGTCATTGTTTTTACCATGAACCAGAATATAGGCTTGATAAAAAATTAACAACAGGCACACTACTCGGTAAGCGATACATTGCAAGCCGGGAGACCAAAGAGGCTGAAATAAGTCCAAAAGCATTCTACTGAAGTGGTAAGTGTGAAAGTGTGTTAAAAGACTGATAAGTTTTTAGAGTCTTGTGTCGCAGGTGCAGTCAGGCCTAGCATTAAAAGGCTGCTGTGTCATCGAAATCTGTAATGAATTTTGATGAACCTTGGGTAAAAGATGAATGGGCTGGCCAAATTAAGAAATAGCCATTACAACGAAGCTGTTACCAAGCAGAGCCTTTACCACGCATGCGTTACAACGCATACACTGTTACCACGCATTTTTTTACAATGTATGTGCTGAGGGCATATGCTGGTAACGGCGGTAAAGGCACCTGCGTGTTCAAGGTTATTGGCGTATTTAAAGGAGCAAAGAGATCCTTCCACTTCCTCTTGACGACCTGTGCCGGGCCTCACAAGAGTTACCTCATCGATTGGGTCTGGGGCGGGTGTTGGGCTTTAGATTGGGGGTGTTTTTTTTTAGGAACTGGGGGCCAAGGTGAGGTTGCGCCGGGGACGAGCTTGAGAACTGAGGGCAGGGGTCAGGGAAAACATTTTTCACACATAGGCCTTTAACATACATGCTTTACAACAAAATATGTTGTAAAAGCATGCGTGGTAAAGGTTATGCGTGGTAAAGGCATTTGCGCTGTAAAGCATGCATGGTAAAGGCATGCGTTGCAACGGAATGTGTTGTTCCATCATACCAACCGGCCAAATTGTGCCAGCATAGGGTAGGTCTCAGTGCGTGGCAACTGTTCCATGGTTTGAAGCTCATACCTTAAAGCAGGATAGCGGACCTTGGAATGAGCCATGCTTCTCGACAATGAACAATGCTCAGAATGTGAAAATCATCCAGAAATAAAGAAGTCTTCTTCACGGGTTTGTTGAGGTGCATAGAAACGTCTCTACTCACCGCCAGAATAAGCCATATTACTTTTCTAGAACACAGAAGTATTTTCAACAGCTTCTTTATTAAGCATCCAATTCACAGCTGTTATTCCTCACCGAACAGGAACTGTGAGTCTTCACAGACCCTGTGGAATTAGGATGGGAACTGCGAGCCTTTATAGACTACGCTCAGTTACTTTGACCAGCAGGACCCACAGATCCTGAGAGCCTCCTAGAAACACTGTTAAGAAACACAAGACTATGTGGAAAAGAGGTATACTTATCTGCAGGTGACACTCCTACTTCTTGAGGCCACATTTCTTTGAACACTGTAATAATGGAAAGAAGTTTACAACTTGTGTATTTATAGGGCTTGGGACCTCTAGTGGTCACAGGAGAAAAACATGATTCTCAGTAACATAAAGTATAATATTATTCTATGGGGCTTATTTACAAGCCCCTTGCGCCACCCGTACGTCACTTTTCCCATGTTAAAAATGACACAAAAGTGGCGCAAGGGACTTGTAAATAAGCCCCTGTGTGTCTTGCGAATACAAAATGGTGATGTTCTGTGTCCTGGGTCTTTGGAAGAGGCGTCAGCACAGCCTCAAAGTCTGATCCTGCATGCAGTTGAATATTCAAGGATCTATCTTTGCCACATTTTTTGCCCATTGCCCCTCATTCCCTTGTTTCTGTTATCCATGTTCTAGTTTTCACACTTGTGTTAGGATTTTTGCCAGTCTTTTCTCCTGAGATGTAATTCGAATTCATGTGTTAGGATATTGACCTACACATCACTTATATTGCTGGTTCAAAGAATTATCTTGCTAATGCTCTCTCTAGGTGATACCCTGACATAAATTATTCGGAGGAGAATGAATCTTCTATCCTACCAACTCACTGTTTTATGATTGACAAATAATTCTTGACCAGATAAGAGAACCATTTATTGCCTTACAAAGAGAAACATTATCTTTGCCTGATCAACTAGAAGTAACAAATGGACTTCTTTTTGTTAACAAGATAATATGGGTACCGTCTACTGAATTACAAGTTCAGGTTATGAAGTAATATCATGATTTATCAATTTCAAGTCACTGCAGAGTGGAGACCAATATTGTGTGTGTTACAAGGTACTTTTGGTGGTCTTCTCCTAAAAAAGATGTTAAACATTTTGCAGCCTCCTGCTATGTATGTTCCCGAACCAAGAGCTCACATCAATTACCAGATGGGTTATTACAGCCCTGTGAAGTGGCAGAAGGGTTCGAGGGGATAGAACCAGAAGAGGGGGAATTACCAGATATTCCTCGGTGGGCTGCAATAAAATTAACTCCTGCAAAGGCAATAGATATGGTTAACAGAGAGGAAGGACAAAATAAACAAACAAAGTACAAGAAAACAAAGAAAGGACTTTGTCTCAAACAAGTAGAAGAAACCAGCATGGAAACGGAAGGGGGACTAAAAAAGGAGGAGGCATGGCCAGAGACTCGGAGTGAGGAAGGGAAAGAGGAGACTTCGGTGGAGGAGTTCAGGATGCCAAGGACAAGCCTAGAACAGGGACCTACACTGGTGTGGGACCAGAATCGAAGAGCAGGAGGCTCGATTGACCACCGGGAGGTCTCCTAAGTCAAAATTCCTGTGTAGAGACCCTGGTCTCAGCCACGCGCCTGGAGCCAGGTAAGTGATCGGGTACGAGGGTGGCGGGCTGGACTGAGACAGTTTAAGCCATAAAAAAAAAAAAAAAAATTTTTTTAGGGAAACATTAGGAACCTTAACTTCCTGCCCATCCCTTTGTCGAAAAAAACTCGAACTTCAGCCAGGGGGAAACCTAACTAGCAAGAATCTTTTGTGTTGTGCTATTGTTTTTTTTTTGTTGAAACTATTCATAACGACTAGAAGAGACTCCGTAATATATTTGGTTTAACTCTTTCGCCTAAGTACTTGGATTTTTTTTTCTCCAAATACCACGACTCCTGACCGATAAATAAATACCATCAGGGGCGGAGGTAACCCAAGGATTAAGTGAGCTAGTCAGAGCTAACAAAAGGGTTAGAGAACCCGAGAAGGAGAGAATACGAGTGCCAACGAAGAGAAAAGAGGCACCGCTAACTCAACCCACAGCTGGAGAGTTACCACTGACAGCTAGGAAGAAAAGGAAAAGAAGAGTGACAGATTAGGGGAAGCCGGAAGACCGCAGGGATAGTTAAGGTACGCTTCATACAGCGTTCGTATTTGTGCTTTACTTTGTTCTCTCAGAGGGAATCCAGAATGGAGCTCTCTCTGCCCGAAAAAGGGGAAGAAGGCAAACAGTGAGGAGAAGATGCCCACAAGATTATTTCTCACAACAGCCCATCTCAAATTTCATTAAGAACAACAACTGAGAAGTGGAAGCTACAACATTAAATAAAAACCCTGTGGGGACTAACCCTCACCCAGGTTCCTGTTTTTTTTTCTTCCCACTATCAGTGGACCTGCAACAAGCCCTTAGAGATTCCAGTTGAAACTTGGTCTTGTACATCCATAGATTGTATTATGGCATCTGAGGGGTGCACATTGAACATGGTAACAGTGGATAAGATAAACTAAGATGGTGCATTTTAGCCAATTGCCAGGATTACCTACTGTTCCAGGCATGGCACAAGTCTTCCTTAGAGATATGTTTCGCCTTCACAGCCTACCTCACAGCATTTCTGCTAGGGCTACTAATTATATAGCAAATTTATGGAAAGCAGTGTGCAAGAGATTGAGTATACAACAGGCATCATCTTCAGGCTAGCATTCCAATGGTCTGACTGAGTGAATGAACCAGATAGTGGAGCAAATCCTGCCATGTTTGGTTAGTGGCACACAGATAATTGGTAGATACTCTTGCCTTCAGCAGACTTTTTGCATATAACAACACTATTCATTCTGTCACGGTGTATTCGCTATATGGTATGACTCTGTGTGTATGTGAAGCGAGCATCTCCTCTATGTCTTGTCTTGTCTCCAAAGATTTCTAATCCAAGAAGGGGACATTGTAAATATTAAAAGTGCACAGGGTCAGGCCTTTTACTCACTGCTGGCTTTAGTTTATCTCTTGTAATAATACCATGCTTATCAGATGTACAATGTAAAACCTATCCATCACCCCAATAACATAAAAGGGGAAGGCCTCCTCGCTCCATTAACCATAATTCATAGAGGGGTGTTTCTCTCTAAGACTGTCTCTTTGAATGGCATTCTGTGGTTTGAACACAAAACTCTGATCTGCCTAAGGTCAGCGATCTTCAGGGAGATAGATATCTACCACAGTTCCAGTAGTTAATGTGATATTGTCTTGGCAAAAATGGTGAAAGTGTACCAGAAACAAACCAAACTTAACTTTAAGATGGATGGCCCAGGCAGTCATGCAAGAGCTGTACCTACTGCCACTGAGATGTTGGCACCCTTGTAAGAAATGCAGACAAGCCTGATCATAATTGATTCTAATATTGACAATCTTAGATTGAAGTTAAACCTCATGAAATAGAGAATCAATTATCATGCCACCAGAATAGAATTGGCAGGAAGAAGGACCTCAGATAGAGAGGATGTTTGCAACAATGTAATTGAAAAGCTGCGGCATATGGAAAAGGTTCTGGCAGTAACACAGGCCAAAAATAAGTACTTTTAGAGTGGCTCTCACAGAAAGAACATCCAGGTTGAAAGTGTAGCAGCAGAAACTACAGACACAGGAAACATGGAGCTCTTCATCAAAGAAAAAGTCAGTGCACTCTTTGGATTGGAGGCCTTCTCTGTTTTGTGTGTGATCGAATAGGTGACAGGCCCTGAATCACCCAGGCTTCCATGCAGGCTAAATCTGAGGGCTATTGTTGTCTATTGTGAGAAAATGGATTGTTGGTTGAGTGGGGAGTTAACCCTGCAAAAGCAACAGCCACAATCCCTGTCAGGGTGAAACACAAGAGTCAGCAAATTAACCTGTGCTTAACTATCTGGTAGCTTGGCACAAAAGCCGTCAGTCTTAACTTAGAGGTAATGTGTAAAGTTTTTAATGCGCACACAAACAGCAATAAAGTGAAAACGCAACACAAGAAAATCCCATACCAATTGTGAGAAGCTGGCTTGGCATATGTTGCACAGTTATGTAAGTGGGCACCCTGCACCAATCCAGACAACCCTTATGGTGATTTATGTGGTCTTAGAAAACCTTAGAAAGCTCTCTAAGTGGTAGCTGTGGAGAGCAGCCTTCAGGCGTAGTCCAGAAGGAGTGTAAAGCAGCTTGTTTTACCAGAACATAATCTTATAGATATAGATTAAGTGAAAAAGAACCACACACTATACTTATAAAAATATGTATTTATTATAAGACACTCACTAACACATACAGATATCTCCTAGCTGGAGATATACGCATTTCACACAATACTTTTCAATAGAACAGGTAAGTAGCAAGAAATACACAGTGGTCACCAGGGGGAGACCAAACCATATACTAAAATAGTGGTATGCGAACCATGACTCGTGTCAAGACGATACCCAGAAGATGTAGAAGTGCCGAGGAACCAAGCAACTACCCGAGGTAAGTAACTAGGAACCCTACGGAAGCCATGTGCAGAGTGGGAACACGACCGCGGGCTCAATACAAGTCAATGGGTAAGTCGCGGTTGCAATTTTAAAGAAGAAGGACCCTTCACAGTGGACCATGAAGAAACCCCGTGGAAGACAGGAGGTTGGAGAGCCAACCCACCCGTGGATACCATAGGAATCAGGATACCTACACCAGGAAAGCCGGGTGCATAGGTGTGAAGTGGTGTCCAAAACCGCCATCGAACTCAATGGAGGACTTCAGGAAGATGCCGCTGCTGGAGAAGGTGAAAGTGTCTGGTGGAACCCAAAGGTGAATTCAGGATGAGAAGTACCTGCAAGCAGAAGAGACAGAGTCTATGCCACTCAGGAGTGACCAGGAGGCACGGAAGACGAATGCCCACCGATGTCGAGTGCTGCAGTAGAGATGACGGTGACCTTGGAGCTGCAGCTGTGAGGGCCAGGCAACTCTGTGGAAGACCAGGAGCTGTTCACGAGCTGTCCCATGTCGGATGTCGAGAGTTGAGGGGACGGTGTCCGTCAAGAGCACCAACAAGCCTTGGCAACTGCAAACAACGTGGAAAGCGATCAAGGTGCAGTGTCGGGACCAGCAAGGTCCAGGTGACTCACCACAAGCAGGGGAGTCAGGGCAGGCACCAGGCAATCAGGGGAGCCTGCAGAAATCAAAGAACACCCTCAGGAGGACCCACAGGCTGGAGGCACTGGAGTCTCAAGAGTACCTCGACGAGCTCACCAAAGATGCAGGCCCACTGTGCAAGTGATGCGGTGAGGACAAAGATCTTGGTCACCGGAGATGCTTGAGGTTGGAGCCCAAAGATCTTGATGGAAGGAAGCCAACAAGCTGTTGCAACAGCAAGTCCACGCGGTGCACAGGGGTTCGGTTCCTGCGGCTCCGACAAGGGATACTGGCCTCAAACTTGGTGAGAGGACAGAGCAGGCCTCGAGAGATGTGAAGAACCACCACCTGTGTTGCTGAGCCTTTCGGAGTCCATGGGAGCCCAGGATCAGCAGACTGGTCAGCTTAGTTGCGGTGCCTGCAGATGCAGGCAAGTGACTCCTTCATTTCAATGGAGATTCCTTCAGGTGTCTTGGATGCCCACAGGCCTTGGAAGGTTCCTGTATGGAGCACAGGCATGGACGTTGCAGCAGACGAGCAGGGCGACAAGATCAGGAGCAGTAGGAGTCTTCCTGGTTGCAGCCTTGATGCCCAGCGCAAAGTCCAGCGAAGTCCAGAGTGCCCAGACTGTCGAAGAAGAAGTGGTGTCTTGAAATTAATCTTGTCCCACAACGAATCTAGGGACCCACCGTCAGGTAAGCTCTTAAATACCCTAAGGAAAGGGTTGGGAAGATTCAGGGTTCCCTCCCAGGGGAGGGGTCGGACAGTGGGGAGGATACTCCCATGTCCTTTGTCCAGTTTTGCACCAGAGCGGGAGTCAACGGCTCCCTGAGCTGGTTTGAACTGGACTATACAAGGAGGGCACCAAATGTGCCCTTCAAGCAGACTAAGTGGCGCTGGCAAACGCTCCCACATGGCCCAAATACACTAAACCCTGTCTGGGAGGTGGTCACACCTCCCTGTGACAGGGTACCTATTGTTCTGCCTTCCCCTGCTTGAGCTTGGCTCAGCAGCAGGAGGGCAGAACTGTGTCTCTGGTTGGCAGCATCCATGTGCTGCTGTCCGTGTCTAGAAGACTGGTACTGGGAGCACTGAGGGCCTCCCGGAGGACCTTTACAGTGCATGGAATCATACCCCCACACCGTTTACGGTGTGGGGGTATGATTCCAACATGTTTGATACCAAACATGATAGGGTTTGTTACAGCCAATTTGGAGATGGTCATCGCATAATGACGCATGGCCACTCTATGTATCTCAATGGTTGATGCACATACAACCAGGGAGAATGGACTCCGAATGTTGTAGGGGTGTCCAGCTCATGCAGGGGCACTCTCACACTTAGAACCGAGCACCCTGCCTTCAGGATTGAAAGGCCTGCTCTAGGGGTGACTTATAGGTTTTAAGTGCAGTGACCTTAGATATAGAGAAACCTATATCTTTCATAAGTGGTGCTAGAATCAGCTTACACAGGTTACAGTTTGAGTGGTCCCTCATGGGTGGCATAATACATGCTTCAGCCCACGGGGGACCCCTGGTGTACACAGTACTATTTACTGGGGACTGATAAGGGTACACCAGTGTCCAATCTGGGATGTACCTAAGTACTTACCATACCAATTTAGGGGAGAAAGCACAGAGACTGGGGTCCTGATTAGCAGGATTCCAGTCAGACTAGGCAGAAACAGCATAGCACCAGGCAAAAAGTGGGGGTAACCATAAAAGCAGATCCTACTTTCCCACACCAATTTAAAAAGATAGAGTAAATTTTAATAAGTTATTTGATACCAAAACGAAAAAAATCCAATCAGTAGAATCGGAGTTATGAATTTATAAATTTTCATGTAAAAACTTGTGCCTACAGGATCAAAGCACTAACCATGAACATCTAGTTGTACGAGAGTTGGACAAAGTCAAAAATATGGCTGACCGCGATGCTGGAGTCAAGGAGCGGATTGGGCCCGATCGAGGCTTTCCTTCAGCCTTAGAAGAAATGTCAACAAAAAGTTGCCTGAGAATGTAAATTTCAGCGGGGCAAGGCTGCAGGTGGTGTCTGAGGGGAGCCGCTGGACGAAGTCACAGTGAAAATTTCTACGTTCGGATTTAGTCTCTTTTTGAAAGTCAAAAATCTCCAGTGGAGCAAAGCTGAAGTCTGTAGCTTCTATTGTGTGGCTGTCTGGGAGGAATAAACAAAGTCCAACTGCCAACTACACACAGTCATGTGACCCACGAACAGGCTGCAGGTACCAAATAGTTAGGGCAGGAAAATGGCAACTTTCTAAAAGTGGCATTTTTAAAATTGTAATTTAAAATCTGACTTTACCATTAAAGAGGATTTTTAACTCCAGTTTCACAAAACATGAAATGTCTCTCTGTTCCCAATCAAACGTTAGCACTTATTAAATGTAATAAGGCAACCCAATGTTATGTCACGATTGGAATCTTTCTTACCAATTTTGGTGTGCTGGGATGGTTCCCGACTTCGGTTCTTGATGGTTCTGGTTTGTCCGTGGTAAGGGCGACCCTTTCTGATAGCCACAGTGCTGCTGATAATGAATGCCAAAGCAGACTGTGCCTTCCAGAAGGAGTCCCAAGAGGAAAAAACACAGTAAGGAAAAACCTCTATTGCAGGCGGAGACTCCAGGAACGGTAAAGGAAAAAGGAGATGACCAAGAAAACAAGGGTAGAGGACCCCAGCAAGGAGAATGGACTTGAAGACAAGAATTCCGGGCAAGAGCAGAAGGCTTCTAGGAAGTCCAAACTTGAACAGGAAGCGCCAAAAGGAATGCGAAAATACACCAGACAGGAGCAAAAGCACCAACAGGAGCGAGGACACACCAGCAAGAGCAAGGAGTGTTGCAACGCAAGGAAATGAAAGATTCAGCCCTTTATATACCCATAGACAGGAAGTGACATAACAGGAAGTAAGCAGTTGCCATCTTGGATAGGGAAAAGATAATGAAAAGAATAGGAAAGGTCGCCATTTTAGAACAAGGCCTTCTGGGAACAAGACTGTGGAATCATGGGAAGAAGAAAGGCAACAAGATAGCCCCAATAGAAGAATGAAAATCAGCAAATTAGTTAAATATATCACCAAGGGAAAAGTAAGTGTAAATGTGCACAGCAGAGTGTTATATTGGAAGCCGCAGTTCCAGCACTGGAGCTGTAGCATTCCTAATTTGTCAAATATTCCACAACAGGCCGCCACGTGGATCTGCGGTGTGCCCAACACCAAAAAGAAATGGGCATTGCAGAATGCACCCGCGATGCCAGAACAGCAACAGCGGCCCGCTGCGCAGCACCGCGACATGCCTGGGGAGAAGAGGGAGGCGTCGCAGGAGGCATCACGGGCTGCACCGTGGCCATGAAGCGGGCAGAGTTGCGGGCCGAACCATGGCCCGCAACACAACAGTAGGTCCCTCTCCTGAAGCCCCAGGTTTGGTAGGAAAAAGCGTAAAAAATTGGCGGACATGGACAGGAGCATGAACTGAGTCAGCATCCTCCCAAGATCTATCAATGGGAGGATAACCCTTCCAACGAATTAAGAACTGTAAGCGGTTCCTAAAAAAACGGGAGTCACAGATTTCTTGGACCTCGTATTCAGAAACATCATTGACTAAAACTGGAGGAGGTCGGAAAAAAACCCTCTTATCGGTATCTGTAGTATAGGGTTTCAATTGTGAATTATGGAAAACAGGGTGAATTTTCCAGGAACAAGGTAGTTGTAGATGAAAATACACTGGGTTCACCACTTGAGTGATTTTGAAGGGTCCATAAAAGTGTAGTTTGAATTTACTAAGGGACAGGTGGTGAGGCAAGAATCTTGAGGAAAGCCAAACCTTACTGTTAACCTGGTGAGAGACTGACGTCCGTCGAAGGGCGTCAGCAGTGTCTTTGATTTTCTTTTTGGCTTCCTGAAGGTTAACATGAACTCTTTGTCTGACAGCTCTGAGATGTCGGGTAAAAGAGGCTGCCGCTGTAACAGAAGTAGAGTCTTGTAAAACTGATGGAAAGGTCCTAGGATGGTAACCATATAAACAGAAAAATGGGGTAGTCTTGGATGCCCTATGGACAGCGTTGCCATAGGAAAATTCCACTAATGGTAGATAGGAGGACCAATCGCTTTGGGTAGAGTTGCAAAAGCAATGGAGGTATTGTTCCAGCTCCTGATTTTAAGCATTCAGGTTGACCATTTGTCTGGGGTTGAATCCCCGAGGACAAGGCTACTTCAATGTGAAGGGATTTACAAAAGTGTTTCCAAAACCGAGATATATAATGAGGACCTCGGTCGGATATAATGATCCGTGGAAGGCCATGAAGGTAGTAAAACTCTTGTATGAAGATTTTTCCTAGTTCTTTTGCAGTAGGTTGTTTCCTTAAAGCGGTAAAATGTGCCATCTCGGAGAAGGAGTCTACTGTCATCATAATGACTTGGTTACCTGCAGAAGGGGGCAGAGAGGACATGAAATCAGTGGACATTGTATGCCATGGTGCTGGTGGGACAGGCAGAGGTTGGAGTAACCCTACAGGTTTAGTGTGAGGTGTTTTGGCCTGAGCACAGACAGGACAAGACGGTACATAGTTTTCAGTATGTTTTCTTACTGATGGCCACCAAAAAGAGCAATAACTCTAGAGTATTTTTAAAACCGCGATGACCAGCAAAGGTTGGGCGTGACACATCTGTAAGGCTTCTAGTTGTGCCTTTTGTGTTGAGAGGAATAACGCCCTTCCACAGTAATAGCATTTATCATGTTCTTAATCTGATCATTCAGCTTCTTCCACTATTCTCGGTTTAGGGATGTATAATCTAATTGGACCCTATCAAGAAATGATTGAATCATGCCCATGATTTGTTGTGACTCAATTATGTTTTGTTGTGTGAGAGTTTGCTCCTTCAGGTCAACGACGAGATAAGGCGTCTGCCAGACTGTTCTGAGACCCCAGTATATAAGTAATGGTAAAGTCGTATTGACTGAAAAAGTAAGCCCACCCGACCTGACGACTATTCTGACATTGAATGGGACTAACAGGCACATGCATCAAAAGAAAAACCGGTCGCAAACGGGCAGATTCTCAGAATCTGCCCCTTTGCGACCGGTATTTTTGCATTTGGGATGCATCATCCCAAATGCAAAAATCGCAATTTAAGTAATCTCTAAATTGCGATTACTTAAATTGCGATTGCATTTAAGGAATCGCAAATTGAGATTCCTTAAATGCAATGCAACAAAGTAAAAAAATTAGCGATTTCGCTACTAGGGCGCAATTTACCATGAAGTTGAACTTCATGGTAAATTGCAAAACTTTGAGAAATGCACTAAAGTGCATTTTTCAAAGTTGAAGGTTACACACACACATGTCCTTGGGACATGTGTGTGCGCAACATATGTGCACGGATCAATTTCAGGGGTGCAACAGGGTGTCCTTTTGACACACCTGCACCCTTGAAATTGCGTAGCGCAATTTGCGAGTACCTATTGGTACTCGCAAATAGCGCTTCAATTTCCCATTCATTCCTATGGGCCTGTAGGCCCATAGGAATGAATGGGAAGCCATTCCTTATTTGCGACTCGCAATTTGCGAGTCGCAAATAAGGAATGTGAAGGAATCGCTATTATTATAGCGATTCCTACATGCATAGGATTTTGCGAATCCTTAATTGCGAATCCTTAATATTCGCTATTAAGGACTCGCAAAATCCTAGCTTGATGCATGTGCCAGTAAGACTTGTAGGTTCCTATGGTCTGTTCTGATTTCAAACGACTCCTTAGTACCCATTAGAAACTGCCTCCATTCACAACAGGCTAACTTCATGGCTAATCGTTCTCGTTCAAGAACAGAGTAATTCCTCTTGGAATCTGACAAGACGTGTGACAAGTAAAAAACAGGATGTTCCAGCCCATCATCTTCTTGTTGTTGGAGGAGGACAGCATCTACTGTCCTGTCTGAAGCATCTGTTTCTACAATAAACTTCTTTGTATCAGGATGACGTAAAATAGGAGCCTGAGTGAATGCCTGTTTTAAAGACTGAAAGGCTGTTTCTGCAGTTTCGGTTCAATTGAATCCCTGTCGCAGATTTTCCTTCTTTAAGGTTTGGGAGATATAACTTGTTCGGTGAGCAAAATTATCGATAAACTGGTGAAAGAAGTTTGTCAAGCCTAGGAAACATTGGGTTTCGTTGAAGGTGAAGGCCAATTTAAAATAGCCTTTACTTTTTGTCGGTCCTTGTTGATCCGGTAACCAAAATTTTACACTTCAGATTTGTCAAATTCGCACTTTGCAGGCTTACAGAAAAGACTGTTTTGGTGTAGTCTTTCCAGGACTTGACTGACATGTGAATGATGCAGCTCAGGAGCAGCAGAATAAACCATAATGTCATCTGAATATATATTACAACAATATGGTTTAGAAGATCCGCAAACACATTATCCATGAATCGTTGAAAAATGGAAGAAGTATTGGTCACTCCAATGGGCATAAATGGCCCAAGGGTGTTCGAAATGTGGGTTTCCACTCATCATCTTCCTTGACTCGAAGGAGATAAGCACCTCGAAGAGCTAACTTGGTAAATATTTGTGACCCTCTAACGGACTCTAAAGTATCCTTAATTAAGGGTAAGGGATAACAATCTTTGATAGTGACCTTATTTAAACCCCTAAAGTCTATACATGGCCGTACATCTTTACTCTTCTTTGGCACGAAGAAGAGAGGTGCCCTGGCAGGTGACGAGGACCCAGTAATCAGACCACTCTGAAGATTCTCTTTGAGTTATTGTCTAAGGGTCTCCCTCTCAGGTTCGGTGAGAGAGTACTCTTCCAAAAGGTACTGTTGCTCCGGGTTCCAGAGGAGTGGCATAGTCAAATTCCCTATGGGGAGGGAGTGTCAAGTTCTTTGGTTACTGGAAGATGTCCACATACATTTGGTAGTGACTAGGTATACCTTGAACTATATTGACGGAGTTACAAACATCTTCTCTCACCATAGGCATCTCCTTGAGTGACCAGTATTCCTCAGTAGGATAAAAGAACTGTTGACAAAAATGTGACGATAAGGAGATAGTTCTAGTTTCCCAGTTGATATAAGGATTGTGTCTGATCAGCCAAGGTATCCCAAAAATCATGATATTATTGGGTGAGACAATCAAATCAAAGGACAAGTACTCTTGGTGAATGCCAAAAGTCAGTTGTAATGATGGCGTCATTTCTTTGACTGGTCCAGAAACAAGGGGGGGTTCCATCCACTGCATGTACTCGTCCTGGAGTCTCCTTAGGAACACGAAATATTTGTTTTTCTGTAGCCCATCTTCATCCAAATACATTCCACTGGCACCACAGTTTAACAGTGCGAGTACCTTTTCTTCTGTACCATTAGGTAATCTTAGAAGCATAGGCAGAAGAAAGAGAGAATTTGAGGTTTCTTTCGAGGTGCAGATTGAAGGTATTCCAGACCATCCCGTCCTCTCCCTTCTTACAGAGGACGGGATCTGGTGTTTCCCAACTGCCTTGATGGACGAGTAGGACAACTACAAATGGCCCTAAGCACCACAATATAAGCACAGTCATTGGTTTCTTCTGTGTTCTCGTTCAGTCTCAGACAGTGGTCCTCTGGTCAGACTTATTTGCATAGGTTCTTCTCCCGAAGGAAGTGTTTCTGGTAAGACAGCATCTTTATGTTGCTGAACATGTGACTTTCGTCTCTCCAATCAACGGTCATTGAGACGATGTTCCACTGACAACGCCAAATCCATTAACTTGGTCATAGTATCTGCGCAAGGAGAATGCACCAATTCGTCTTTAATTTCTTCTCGCAGACCTCTGCGAAAAAGAGTGACTAGTGTACGTTCAACCCAAGTGGACTCTGCAGCCAGTTGTCTAAAGCACGTTATGTATTGCAGGACATATTGATTCTCTTGCTGGATATCACACAGGGCTTCTTCTGCTGAGGTCTCCAATCTGGGTCTTTCAAACATTTGCTTAAAAACAGAAAAAAAGAACATTTAATTTGACAACCGAGGGTCCTCTGTGGCTACCAAGGGTGTTGCCCATGCCAATGCAGGACCAGACAAAGCGCTAATCAAATATCCAACCTTAATTCTATCCAATGCAAACTGGGGTGGACGGACAGCAAAAAACACTATCCAGAAATTCTTTCATCATATTTGATCTCCGGAATAACGAGGAATGGTGGTAGCGACTATGGGCGCATCAGACGTCATAGTGGCTAATACTTGGCGTAAGGCAACATTTTCCTCACACAACTGTTGTAATTCTTGGGCTTGCTGTTGAACAGTCTGCACTAACGCCTGTGCCACTTCTACTGATCCTTCAGGAGGTGGTGCTTGGGGAAGATCCATGGCATCAGGATCAAAATGGGTTTCTGGGTGTTGCAATCTGTCACAATTGGATTTTTTCTTATGAATTTTGGTGCAGTGGGATGATTCCCGACTTCGGTTCTAGAAGGTTCTGGTTTGTCCGAGTTAAGGGGGACCTTTTCCAGTAGCCACAGTGCAGCTGAGAATGAACGCCAAAGCAGACTGTGCCTTCCGGAAGGAGTCCCAAGAGGAAAAAGCCCAGTAGGGAAAAACCTCTATTGCAGGCAGAGACTCTAGGAATGAAAAAGGAAAAAAAGAGATGACCAAGAAAACAAGGGCAGAGGACACCAGCAAGGAGAATGGACTTGAAGACAGGAATTCCAAGCAAGAGCAGAAGGCTTCTAGGAAATCCAAACTGGAACAGGAAGCGAAAATACACCAAACAGGAGCAAAAGCACCAACAGGAGCGAGGACACAGCAGCAGGAGCAAGGGGTGTTGCAAAGCAAGGAAATGAAAGTTTCAGCCCCTTATATACCCATAGATAGGAAGTGACGTAACAGGAAGTAAGCAGTCGCCATTTTGGATACGGAAAAGATAATGAAAAGAATAGGAAAGGTCGACATCTTAGAATGGTACAACAAAAACCTCTCCAAGGCATTCTGGGCACATTACTGTAGAATCATGTTAAGAAGAACGGCAACAAGGTTGCTCTAATAGCAAACTGAAAATCAGCAAATTTGCTTAATATATCACCAAGCGAAAGGTAAGTGTAAATGTGCCCAGCAGAGTGTTATATTGTAAGCCGCATTTCCAAGACGAGCTGCAGCATTCCTAACATGTCAAATATTCCATAACGGGGCGCTGCGTGGTTTTGCGGCGTGCCAGACACCAAAATGAAATAGGCATCGCGGAATGCACCCCGGACGCCAGAACAGCAACAGCAGGCCGCTGCACAGCACGGCAACACACCCGAGGAGAGGAGGGCAGTGTTGTGGGCTGCACCGGGTAACCTAGAATCAATACCGGTGACCCTGCTTGTCAAAGTGTGTATTCCTAGGCAAACATTTTATTTCACGAAGCCTCCATTTTCTTTATTATCACCTAGGAGAGAACGTTTAAATACCTGAGTTCAGGATGTACGCTGTACAAGCACCTCTTGAGTTTGATTTAAGAGACTATAGTGATACTTCACCTGTAATAAGAATCTAGGCCATGTGTAGGGTTTACATATCTACTGATTTGCCTCCTAATTCACAAACTGCATTGTCGCTGAGGGTGGGCGAGCCAGTAACCTCTCTAAATGTACTTTTAATGAATGTCTCTCTGTCCAGTTTATAATCTGTGTACTAAGGTCAAACACTTCACATGTTTAAGAAATACACATTTTTTAATTTGTAAGAGACTGTATAATATTTTTACTTTGTGTTTGTTGCGCGATATACAGGCCAAACGTTTTCATGGCTTGGCTCATTCACTGACTTTTAGAGCCAAGCTCGGCCATCAACTCAGCTCTGTCTTGGCTCGCCCTATTAATTTGCTGGTGTGCCCACCTCTATTTGCAACTCAAACTTAGTACATGGGGCTGTCAGTCAATTATGTAAATTGCTAACTCTAACTTTAATGCTTCTCGTAGTAGAAACGAAAAAGAGTGCGTGCAGTGCAAATGCATTTAAAATGCAATCCCAGGGCAGGGACTCCAGGCCACTGTGTTGTATGTGACTGTTGTCATGGGATCCATAGGAAAACTACCATGCTCAGGTGGAACGGGAAGGGGGGTTAGTTTCAAGGGGGATGTTTGGCGTGTGACTCTCCCAAATGCACTCTTGGCTTGGTAGTGGAGGTGGGGACTGAGTTGGGTTTGCTATATCTGTGTCATTTATGTCTCTTTGTTCTCATTTCACAAAGAGATTTTAAGCTGTTCATTTTGTGAAGTTTAAAATTAAATGTATATAATGAATGGTTTACCAAAAAATACACCTTGAATGGGTGCAAATTTACTTCTTTTTGGATTTCACAAATATTGGCAGTAGCAGGCTTGGAAAGATGCACTAGTCTAAAGTTTCCAGGCATACTACTGACAATCAAACTCCCAAAAGCTGAGCAGGAGTCCATTAGACCACGGGAATCCTTGGATATCTTTAAGTTGATCCCATACGTCCATCTTCCCACTCAGGAGAAGGGACATATTTTGGATCAGATCTCTTCTAATGTAATAATAGAAATAGCCGTACCCCTTCCCCTTGTATGGTCTGATCATTTTCTCCTTGGTTTTAAAGTTAATAAAGAACCTAATTGCCCTAAATTTTATGGGAAGCCCCGCCCAGTAGTTTTAGACCTTTTCACCTTATCACGTCAGATGCCCTGAGCGCTGCCCCTAGTAATCATCCGATCCCCTTCAGTGGCAATCTTGAGAACAATGCAGACTGTCTGGAGAACTGGCAACAGCTCCGCGCATGGGAGCTTGCACCCCCCCACCTCTCGCTCAGCAAAGTCTGCTCGAGCCTCGGCTCCTTGGTTTACAGAAGCCCTCAGGAAAAGTAAGAGTGCCTGCAAACGTCTGGAGAGGGCTTGGCGGAAGTATTTTAATCTTAATGACAAAATAATTTACAAACAGGTGCTGAAGGCTCATTATAATAAAATTTGTGAGGAGAAGAAACTTTTCTTCTCCTCCAATTGAGTTGGCTGAAAACAAAAGCAAAGAAATTTTCAAAATAGTAAGAGAGTTCTCATCTCCAAGTGCGGTTGTCAGGCCATTTACCCCCACTGCTGCATGGACTAGCCATTTGGCCACTTACTTCCACGAAAAAATTAAAAATATTCAAGATGCTTTTCCGGAGCAGCCCCGGGTTAAGGGAGGGTGTTTGGAGCTTCTGTCCCCTCCCATCTCTGCGAAGGGACCGTCACTCATTCAATTTCCTCCCATCCCCCTGGAAAAATCCTTGGAAATTATGAGAGCCCTAAAATCAGGTTCCCCATCTGACCCGTGCCCAGCTAAAATATTGGCTTCCATAGCGGGGACTATTAACCCAGCGGTGAATCTAATCCTCAACGCTTCACTGCAGAACGGGCATGTTCCAGATAGATGGAAGAATGCAAAAATTCTCCCCCTATTAAAAAAGCCTTTATCTGATCCCGCGATAGTCTCAAACTACAGGCCTATATCTTTGCTCCCCTTTTTTTCCAGAGTATTGGAAAAATATGTGAACCTCGTCACCACTGAATATGTGGAAGCTAATCAGGTGCTTCACCAGAGCCAGTCTGGCTTCAGAGCAAACTTTAGCACTGAAACAGCGCTACTGGAAGTCTTGGAGGTTATTAAAGGGACTTTAGACAAGGGAGGTAAGGCCGTGTTGATATTATTGGACTTATCTGCGGCCTTTGATACCGTGCCCCATGACCGGCTTCTGTAGAGACTTCAGGAGTGCGGACTTGGTGGCACGGTACTCAAGTGGTTTTCCTCCTTTCTGAACGATCGTCAGCAAACGATCTGGTCCCCGCCCTTTGCTGCCCCCATTCCCCCCATGAAGGTTGGGGTTCCACAGGGCTCGATTTTGAGCCTGACACTCTTTAATCTTTACATGGTCCCCCTTGCGCATTTGGCCGAGGCCCATGGAGCAACAATAGTATCAGCCGCAGACGATACTTAGCTGTTCTTTACCTGTGAGAAGGGCGCTGATTTTAGAGGGGATGTGATTAACACCTGCCTATCAGAGGTGTTCTCCTGGTTACAATTGAACCAACTCAAGTGTAACTCCGAGAAATCGGAGATCATTTTCTTTGGCCTCCCCCCTGCGATGTATGGCGCAACTGGTGGCCCTCAAACATGTCCCCTCCTACAACCTCGGTAAAGACCGTTAAGAACCTAGGGGTTACGCTGGAGGATAACTTAACTATGAGGGCCCAGATTCAAGCAGTAGCTGGGTCCTGTTTCGGCCTGCTAAAAATGCTAAAACAGTTTCTGCCCCTACTTCCAGTTGCACACAGGAAAACGGTGGTCCAGGCTTTGATAGTATCAAGCCTGGACTATGTGAACGTTCTGTACCTGGGTCTACCGGAATATTTATTGACACACCTCCAGGTGGTCCAGAACGCGGCGGCCAGGGCGATACTTATGCTAGGCCCTAGAACGCGGATGTCCTCCCACCTGAAATCCCTCCATTGGTTACCAATCCGCAAGAGGATCCGTTTTAAAGCGTTGGTTTTGGCCTTCAAAGCTCTCCATGGTATGGGTGCCTTTTACATCAGGAAAAGAGTCCAGTATTACATTCCGCACCGAACTTTGAGGTCTTCATCGCAGCGGCAGGCGCTCACCCCCAAGTTTTCCCGCGCCCGTATTGGCGGCCGCTCCTTTCAGGTGCAAGCCGCTCGGCTCTGGAACGGCCTGCCATTGGCACTTAGAGAGGTTCAGGATCTGCTTATCTTTAGGAAGCAACTGAAAACATGGTTATTCCAGCAATAGTATATGAGCCAAGCCTAGGGTCAGTTATACTGTTAGTGCCTGTTTTGAGGTCTTACAGCGCCGGGACACTCTATTTGAGTAGCTGTGCGCTCTATAAGTACCAAGTTTCATTTCATTTCATTTCAAAAGGTGATGGAATGAATGCTTGCAAATAGTCTAACCAGTGGCAATCACTCAGGGTAGCATTCCAACAAATAGTTTTTCTTCCACTGTGCCACTCTAGACAGAGGCCCACCTAATGCAACTCAGTTCTGACCCTGTTCCTCATGGAAACAATACATTCCAACCCTTGGTCATCTCATCCCCCTCTACCCTGCAGCACAGCCTGTGTTTTTTAGTTTGGAAATCTAAGATTCACCCTCCCCCCACCCCGAATCTCACGAACTAAGCTATGCCCCTGCATACCCCTGCTGATGTGGACAAGCAGAGAGTTGTTGGTGAACCCAAACTGTAGTTACTGGCTGCACAAGCACATTGCACATCATACTGGATCGGTAACCCTAGGCATTTCCCCAAGGACACACCAGAAGTGCAGCCACTTCATATTTTCTGCACACAATAATGTGGGTAAGGATAGCAGCAGATACGGTGCTCCTAACATATTTTGGCTTGCTACAAACTGGTTGAAACTGCGGGACCAGATAGGCCCTTTACCCCAATGGTTCCTAGATACAGCAACCTAGCTCTACCATTAAGATTAGAAAAGGGTGCTTAGGGACTACTATTGGAACTACACCTATAAACGGCAGAAGTGTTGTGTCCCAGTGATAGCTTTTTATCTGTTAATGCATCCAAACGGAAAGGCGGCATGTCTTCATGTTTCCTATGTCCCTGGGAGATTACAACCTATTGACCAAGATAATACACGTGACACATGCTATTCATTTGGGATTATATCTATGCACCAAGCACTCCAAGCAAGTCAATTCAGTGCAGGCAAGAACAGGGAGAGATGGGACCTGGGCATTGTATTGACGGTTAACAAATGACAATTTTGTTGCCTGCAAACTAAGATGCATCACTTAAAGGTAAACATAGACATACTAGGGCCTGTTCACAAAGTTAAGTTCGGTTGTTATATAATTTATATAGGGGTGGAGTGGAGAGGTGTGGTGCAGCGGCCAGGGCAGCTGACTTCGGAGCACAGGGTTCACGGTTCGATCCCCGGCTCCGGCGGCAGCTTAGCTCAGCACCATGTGACTCTGGGCAATAGCTCACTTAATTTCCACGACGGCCCCCAGCGCCTTGAGACCCGTAAGGGTGAGTAGCTGCGCTATATAAAAAAACGGACTTACTGGGTGAAAATTCCGCTCCTCCAGCAGAGTTCATGAAGTTTTACCCACTCTGCATTAAAAACTCTGCCAACCGTCATGTGGCAGAGTTTTATCTCGCTTGGGGCTCGCCAATGTCAAATTGGCGAGAGCAAGCAAGAATTTGCGTCCCTTAGTGCGATTTTCATTTGCTAAACGCCTCCCGGTAAGATTTCTCAACACAGGCAGTGGCAGCAAGTCTCGACCGTTTGTGTTGAGAAAGCTTCCACTCAAGTAGAAAATCTACTGTAGCGGCAGAAGAAAGCAGCACCCGCGGGCACCCCACATAGTGCAGTTTGCGCTGATGTTACAGTGCGGGAATAGTTCCTGGTGCTAAAAGTCAGAACAAGCAGCGCGATGTGCCGTATTCCGCCCACTTGTAGAACTCCGCGGAATCTTGCTGAGTTTTTATGCAACTCTACGGAATTCCACAGAGTGAAACTCCGCAAGATCCCCATACCCCTAAATTTACCTTATTTACGCTTGTCAGAAATTCACAAAGGAATTCCTATCAGGTGTAAGCTGTTTTATAATTGTGAAGATCTCAAGGCACCAGGCACAGCTTTCATTGCACATTCCAATCAGGATCAGTGAATTCAGAAAAGTGGTAAAACTACACACTGACATAGATTTAAAAATCTGAGTGTAGTTTTACAAAGTTTTTTTGTTGATAGGTCTCATTGCCTTTACACTCTTACATAAAGTCTATAATTCCAAACTCCCTTACTCTGAAACGAAATAAAGAAAGTTTATTCACGCAATGGAGGGAACATGCAGGCATGCCGCAGACAGGACTCCGGTTTTTCCCATGCGAGGTGGTGTTGCCCCTCCCCAGTGCAACTGATTCTGGAGGTAATTTTTGCTGCTCTTTCTGTAATGGTAGGCAAGCGCATGAGACCGGGTCCCTTATGCTGGTACTGGAACATGTAAACAACCAAGGAGCTTACAAGATTTCGGCTACTGGGGAAAACATGCCAGAGAACGTGCAAAAACACTGATTTCCACAAGTTATTCCTCAAAATCTTACAGTCTCTGTTATTGCCCCACCTATGGAACACCAGGGCAACTGATATTGTTAATTAAGAGGTGGGCAAATAACGGGGATAAACCCAAGGCTCTTGTAATCGAGGGCGTTATCCCTAGTTCAATACAGATGCTTTAGAGATGGGTACATTTATTCTGGGTAGGATTTCTGCTATGTTTCAGGTTTTTTGATCTATTTGTATGCATCCCCCAATAATAAAAATGAAAGTTTAGAAGAGAGAGACTAACCACCTATCTAAAAATATCAAGGTAGTTTCTGTTTTCCACCGGATCCTAGGGATCCTTTTGATCCACATTAAGTTACTGACCAGGTGTTGAGGAATGATCTTAGAATTTTATAGTGTTTTTTCAACATTTCCAGTTTACTGGAATATAGTATTACTGTGTCCACTAGTAGTTTAACATACATCTGAGCCTTTCCACTCTACTCCCGTTTTGATAAACTTTTCCTCTTAGCACTGCTCGTCAAAGGGTGACATAAAGCTATTACCAAGCATCTCAATGAAGGCTTTCTCAGCATCTAGCATCATAACAGCAATTGGCGTCTCACGTCCACCTGCCTACTATACTGCATGTAGCAGTGCTTGTATTGGTGTGTTCATGCTACTTCTTGGTGTGAATCCTTTGTGATTGGGATTTATGAGTTTTAAGTCTTATCGCTTATGGCCCATTGGTAAGATTTCTGTAATTATGTTTAGATGATTATCCATAAAAGAGTTAGTCATGTATTAATGACATAATCAAGGGTATTTTCCTGATTTTAAAAACAGTGCTATAGTAGCTTGTTCTCAGCTTTTTGTCATGCTCCTATTAATGTTATGCTTTCGAATCGAGCACACATAAACAGTTATCAGTCCTCTCAGCATTTATAAAATTCTGCTTGTTCCCTACCTAGTCCTGGAGGTTTGTTGTTTAGCAGCTTCCATAGGACCGGTGTGATTTCTTCTTCAGGGATGTGCTAGCACATCTTTTTCTGTTGCTAGTTATTCAGCTGAGAATATCCTAGACGTCAGAGTGAGTTTTCAACTACTTTATGGCATATTTTCCTTCATTCACTGTAGAGTTTAGTTTATTAGGCCAGAAATTCCTTAATGGCGCGTTTCTATTCAATGTGTATATTTTTCCATGCCTTCCTGTTTTATTGATGTTATCCTGTTTTTGTTTTTGCCGTTCTCACAAACAATAACAGCATAGCCCTTGTCTTTTCTTCATCCTCATATTTTCAAGCTGTTGTGTTTGCAATGTAGCTTCTTAATTCTGTCTTCATGTATATATGTAGCTCTTTCTTTCACTCACACATATTTCTTCTAATGTGTTTTCTAACTCCAGTACCTCTCTGGTCGTTATAAAAATTTTGACTTCAAGAAAAGTTATTTTTCTGCTAGTCGTTGCCGGTAAGTACAGCATGGGGGCGGCAGAGGGCCACGTGCGCACCCATGCACACTCACTTGCACCTATGTACTCACACACGCACACTCATTCACAACATGCACTCACATATACACATACATTCATACATACACACATGCATGCAAGCACCAAACATTAAAAAACATAAAACTTACCAGCAGCAGCATCTCAAGTAGCGCAAGGGAAGCCACTGAGGTTCCAGGAGGGTTGGGACTGCCAGGAGGCAGCAGTCCCTGACTGGACAACGAGTAAGATGGAGTCACTGAGACTTGCTGACGAGGTGTCAGTGATAGACTCTCGGCCCTGGGCACTTTAGGACGTTAAACTGAAGTGGCCAGGTCCAAAGCTAACAGTAAAGGTCCTCCAAATGCTTTTCCAGGCTGAGGAGGACACGCCAACAGGGCTGTGACATCTTCAGTCCAACAAAGTTAAGTTCAGGCAGCTGCGCATTTAGTGCATGTGTAGTGCCTGGCTGCTTAGCCTGAACACAAAGAGTTTCTTCTTGACAGGAAAAAGGTAGGTGGATCGAGGCCCCTCCACCCATATAGATGGGCCACCACTGCTAGTGGTTTTTGATCATCCCATCCTCTCAAACATACTTTGCCTGTTTCCTACACCAAGCCCCTAGTTGCCGAATTATTTATTTCAAACAACTAATTTCATCTTGTTCAGACAATTTCCTGGAAATCTTGCGCCCTCAATATATTCATACAGATTTGTCACCTGCCTTTACTTCTTCAAGCGAGGTGTATGAAAATTCTATTAGAAGAAAATGGGTCGAACAGAATTCTGTGAACCAACCTACCTATTAACCCCTTCCCTGCTAGGCCTTTTCCCCCCCTGTGCTAAGCCTTTTTTTGGCTATTTGGGGTAGTTTGCGTTTAGGCCCCTGTAACTTTTTGACCACATAAGGTATCCACGCCAAATTTGCGTCCTTTTTTTCCAACATCATGGGGATTCTAAAGGTACCCAGGGTTTGTGGATTCCCCTGGAGGGGACCCAGAAATTAGCCAAAATACAGCAAAATATTGTTTTTTTTTTTGAAAAATGGGAAAAAAGGGCTACAGATGAAAGCGTCTGGTTTTTTTCCCTGCAAATGGTATCAAAAAAGGGGTGTGGTGCTGAAATCACCATCTTCCCAGCTTTCAGGGACAAGCAGACTTTTGTCGGAAAACCAAAAATTTTTACACAGTTTTGGCATTTTTCTGGGACATAGCCTATTTTTGCTATTTTTTGTGCTTTCAACCTCCTTCCAGTTAATGGTAGAAATGGGTATGAAAGCAATAATGGATCCTGGAAAGCTATACATTTTAGAAAAGTAGACAAAATTCTGAATTCAGCAAGGGGTCAGTTGTGTAGATCCTTCAAGGTTTCTTTATAGAAACGAACAGTTAAATATAGAAAAAATTGAAAATTAGTTGAAAAAAACAGCCATTTGTGTCAACGTTTTCACCTGTAACTTCTTCTAATTATGACAGCTGTTTGAAAGCAATATACCGTTACATCCGCTGGACCCTTTTGGTTCTGGGGATATATAGGACTAGTAGGTTCCTCAAGAACCCGACGAACCCAGAGCCAATAACTGTGCAGCGACATGCAATGTTTTTTTATTATTTACCGGGTATATAGCAATTATTCTGGGAAAATGTATACATGTAAAAATCGGTATGAAAGACACCTATGTATTTCTGAAATGGGAACAAAATATAGAGTTTAGAAACAGTAGATATTTGCCTATTTCCGAAACTGGGAATACCCATACTAGCATGAGAATTATAAGTTATTTTTCAAAATGACTTCTTTTTTACACATTGTCTTTCATTTGGAAGGCAGAAATGCATCGAAAGTCAATAGGTAATAACAGTTGCTCTACAATTCTGTGTTACCCTAAGTCTCCCGATAAAAATGGTACCTCACTTGTGTGGGTAGGCCTAGTGCCCACGACAGGATACGGCTTAAAACACAATGTGGACACACCACATTTTCACAATGAAAAATTACCCCTTTTTTGCAAAGTGCCTAGCTGTAGTTTTTTAACCATAGCTCTGCCGGCACCTAGGGAAACCTAGCAAACCTATACATTTTTTAAAACTAGACACCAGGGGAATCCAGGATGGGGTGACTGGACTGGCTCTCACCAGGTTCTGTTACCCAGAATCCCTTGCAAACCTAAAAAATTGTCCCAAAAAAACACATTTTCCTCACATTTCTGTGGTGGAAAGTTCTGGAATCTGCGTGCATCCACTAAATTCCACCCACCCCGCGTTCCCCAACATCTTCTGAGAAAAATGGTACCTCACTTGTGTGGGTAGGCCTAGTACCCGCAACAGGAAACGGCGCAAAACGCAACGTAGACACACCACATTTTCATAGTGAAAAATGACCCTTTTTTTGCAAAGTGCCTAGCTGTAGTTTATGAACCCTAGCTCTGCCGGCACCTAGGGAAACCTAGCAAACCTATACATTTTTGAAAACTAGACACCCAGGGGAATCCAGGATAGGATGACTTGACTGGCTCTCGCCAGGTTCTGTTACCCAGAATCCCTTGCAAACCTAAAAAATTGTCAAAAAAAAACAAATTTTCCTCACATTTCTGTGGTGGAAAGTTCTGGAATCTGCGTGGATCCACAGAATTCCACACACCCCACGTTCCCCAAAGTCTTCAGAGAAAAATGGTACCTCACTTGTGTGGGTAGGCCTAGTGCCCGTGACAGGAAACGGCCCAAAACGCAACGTGGACACACCACATTTTCACAGTGAAAAATGACCCTTTTTTTGCAAAGTGCCTAGCTGTAGTTTTTGAACCCTAGCTCTGCCGGCACCTAGGAAAACCTAGCAAACCTGTACATTTTTGAAAACTAGACACCCAGGGGAATCCATGAAGGGGTGACTTGACTGGCTCTCACCAGGTTCTGTTACCCAGAATCCCTTGCAAACCTAAAACATTATTAAAAAAAAAACATTTTCCTCACATTTCTGTGGTGGAAAGTTCTGGAATCTGCGTGGATCCACTAAATTCCACCCACCCCGCGTTCCCCAACATCTTCTGAGAAAAATGGTACCTCACTTGTGTGGGTAGGCCTAGTACCAGCGACAGGAAACGGCGCAAAACGCAACGTAGACACACCACATTTTCATAGTGAAAAATGACCCTTTTTTTGCAAAGTGCCTAGCTGTAGTTTTGGAACCCTAGCTCTGCCGGCACCTAGGGAAACCTAGCAAACCCATACATTTTTGAAAACTAGACACCCAGGGAAATCCAGGATAGGATGACTTGACTGGATCTCGCCAGGTTCTGTTACCCAGAATCCCTTGCAAACCTAAACAATTGTCCAAAAAAAACACATTTTTCCTCACATTTCTGTGGTGGAAAGTTCTGGAATCTGCGTGGATCCACAGAATTCCACACACCCCACGTTCCCCAAAGTCTTCAGAGAAAAATGGTACCTCACTTGTGTGGGTAGGCCTAGTGCCCGTGACAGGAAACGGCCCAAAACGCAACGTAGACACACCACATTTTCATAGTGAAAAATGACCCTTTTTTTGCAAAGTGCCTAGCTGTAGTTTTTGAACCCTAGCTCTGCCGGCACCTAGGGAAACCTAGCAAACCCATACATTTTTGAAAACTAGACACCCAGGGGAATCCAGGATAGGATGACTTGACTGGATCTCGCCAGGTTCTGTTACCCAGAATCCCTTGCAAACCTAACAAATTGTCCAAAAAAAACACATTTTTCCTCACATTTCTGTGGTGGAAAGTTCTGGAATCTGCGTGGATCCACAGAATTCCACACACCCCACGTTCCCCAAAGTCTTCAGAGAAAAATGGTACCTCACTTGTGTGGGTAGGCCTAGTGCCCGTGACAGGAAACGGCCCAAAACGC
This sequence comes from Calotriton arnoldi, assembly GCA_963921515.1. Lineage (NCBI taxonomy): Eukaryota > Metazoa > Chordata > Amphibia > Caudata > Salamandridae > Calotriton > Calotriton arnoldi. Next base: position 3,408,967 of record CAWUFW010000554.1, on the reverse strand, counting down.
AACGTGGACACACCACATTTTCACAGTGAAAAATGACCCTTTTTTTGCAAAGTGCCTAGCTGTAGTTTTTTAACCCTAGCTCTGCCGGCACTTAGGAAAACCTAGCAAACCTGTACATTTTTGAAAACTAGACACCCAGGGGAATCCAGGATGGGGTGACTTGACTGGCTCTCACCAGGTTCTGTTACCCAGAATCCCTTGCAAACCTTAAAAAATATTTAAAAAAACACATTTTCCTCACATTTCTGTGGTGGAAAGTTCTGGAATCTGCGTGGATCCACTAAATTCCACCCACCCCGCGTACCCCAACATCTTCTGAGAAAAATGGTACCTCACTTGTGTGGGTAGGCCTAGTACCCGTGACAGGAAACGGCACAAAACGCAACGTAGACACACCACATTTTCATAGTGAAAAATGACCCTTTTTTTGCAAAGTGCCTAGCTGTAGTTTTTGAACCCTAGCTCTGCCGGCACCTAGGGAAACCTAGCAAACCTATACATTTTTGAAAACTAGACACCCTGGGGAATCCAGGATGGGGTGACTTGACTGGCTCTCACCAGGTTCTGTTACCCAGAATCCCTTGCAAACCTAAATAATTGTCAAAAAAAACACATTTTCCTCACATTTCTGTGATGGAAATTTCTGGAATTTGCATGGATCCACAAAATTCCACCCACCCCGCGTTCCCCAAAGTCTTCCGAGAAAAATGGTACCTCACTTGTGTGGGTAGGCCTAGTGCCCGCGACAGAAAACGGCGCAAAACGCAACGTGGACACACCACATTTTCACAGTGAAAAATGACCCTTTTTTTGCAAGGTGCCTAGCTGTAGTTTTTGAACCCTAGCTCTGCCGGCACCTAGGGAAACCTAGCAAACCTATACATTTTTGAAAACTAGACACCCAGGGGAATCCAGGATGGGGTGATTTGACTGGCTCTCACCAGTTTCTGTTTCCCAGAATCCCTTGCAAACCTAAACAATTGTCAAAAAAAACACATTTTCCTCACATTTCTGTGATGGAAAGTTCTGGAATTTGCATGGATCCACAAAATTCCACCCACCCCGCGTTCCCCAAAGTCTTCCGAGAAAAATGGTACCTCACTTGTGTGGGTAGGCCTAGTGCCCGCGACAGGAAACGGCGCAAAACGCAACGTGGACACACCACATTTTCACAGTGAAAAATGACCCTTTTTTTGCAAGGTGCCGAGCTGTAGTTTTTGAACCCTAGCTCTGCCGGCACCTAGGGAAACCTAGCAAACCTATACATGTTTGAAAACTAGACACCCAGGGAATCCAGGATGGGGTGACTTGACTGGCTCTCACCAGGTTCTGTTACCCAGAATCCCTTGCAAACCTAAAAAATTGTCCAAAAAAACAAATTTTCCTCACATTTCTGTGGTGGAAAGTTCTGGAATCTGCGTGGATCCACAAATTTCCTCCCACCCAGTGTTCCCCCAGGTCTCCCGATAAAAATGGTACCTCACTCGCGTGGGTGGGTCAAGGACCCGCGACAGGCAAGGGCCCAAAACCTATCGAAGCGACATCAAAATTACCTATCACAAACCAACCTGGTTTTGCAAGGGGGGGTCCCATGAGTTTTTGGCCCGGGGCTCGGCGGCCACCTAGGGAAACCTACCAAATCCACACATTTCTGGAAACTAGACACCCGGGGGAGTCCAGCGAGGTATGGCTTGCTTGGGTCCCCCAACATTATCCTACCCAGAATCCCCTGCAAACCTCAAATTTTGCTGAAATAATCACTTTTTTCTCAAATTTCTGTGTGGGAAAGTTCTGGAATCTGCGTGGATCCACAAATTTCCTCCCACCCGGCGTTCCCCCAGGTCTCCCGATAAAAATGGTACCTCACTCGCGTGGGTGGGTCAAGGACCCGCGACAGGCAAGGGCCCAAAACCTATCGAGGCAACATCAAAATTACCTATCACAAACCAACCTGGTTTTGCAAGGGGGGTCCGATGAGTTTTTGGCCCAGGGCTCGACGGCCATCTAGGGAAACCTACCAAACCCACACATTTCTGAAAACTAGACACCCGGGGGAGTCCAGCGAGGTATGGCTTGCGTGGGTCCCCCAACATTCTCCTACCCAGAATCCCTTGCAAACCTCAAATTTGGCTGAAAAAATCACTTTTTTCTCAAATTTCTGTGTGGGAAAGTTTTGGAATCTGCGTGGATCCACAAATTTCCTCCCACCCAGCGTTCACCCAGGTCTCCCAATAAAAATGGTACCTCACTTGTGTGGGTAGGCATAGTGGCTGCAACAGGAAATGGCCAAAATCGTACTGTGGAGACTTCAAAATTACCTATAACAAAACTACCTGGTTTTGGGGGGGGCACCTGGGGTTTTGGCCCCGGGCTCGGCGGCCATCTTGGGAAAGTACCAAACCCAAACATTTCTGAAAACTAGACACCCGGGGAAGTCCAATGAGGTTTGGCTTGCATGGATCCCCCAACGTTTTCCTACCCAGAATGCCATGCAAACCTCAAATTTAGCTGAAAAAAACACATTTTCCACATATTTTTGTGTGGAATCACCGTGCCGGCACAAATGTCCTACCCCACAGCGTTTCCCTGAGTCTCCCGAGTAAAATGATACCTCACTTGAGGTTTGGAGGGGATTCTGGGTAGGAAAATGTTGAGGGACGCACGCAAGCCATACCTTGCTGGACTCCCCCGGGTGTCTAGTTTCTAGAAATGTGTGGTTTTGGTAGGTTTCTCTAGATGGCCGCCGAGCCCCGGGCCAAAAACTCATGGGACCCCCTTGCAAAACCAGGTTGGTTTGTGATAGGTTATTTTGATGTCTCCTCAATACGTTTTGGGCCCTTGCCTGTCGCGGGTACTTGACCCACCCACGCGAGTGAGGTATCATTTTTATCAGGAGTCCTGGGGGAACGCTGGGTGGTAGGAAATTTGTGGATCCACGTAGATTCCAGAACTTTCCCAGACAGAAATTTGAGAAAAACGTCATTTTTTTCAGCTAAATTTGAGGTTTGCAGGGGATTCTGGGTAGGAAAACGTTGGGGGACCCACGCAAGCCATACCTCGCTGGACTCCCCCGGGTGTCTAGTTTTCAGAAATGTGTGGGTTTGGTAGCTTCCCAAGATAGCCGCCGAGCCCGGGGCCAAAAACCCAGGTGACCCGCCTTGCAAAACCAGGTTGTTTTGTGATAGGTCATTTTGATGTCTCCTCAATAAGTTTTGGGCCCTTGCCTGTCGTGGGTACTTGACCCACCCACGCGAGTAAGGTATCATTTTTTTCGGGAGACCTGGGGGAACGCTGGGTGGTAGGAAATTAGTGGATCCACGTAGATTCCAGAACTTTCCCTGACAGAAATTTGAGAAAAAAGTGATTTTTTCAGCTAAATTTGAAGTTTGCAGGGGATTCTGGGTCGGAAAACGTTGGGGGACCCACGCAAGCCATACCTCGTTAGACTCCCCTGGGTGTCTAGTTTTCAGAAATGTGTGGGTTTGGTAGTCTCCCAAGATGGCCGCCGAGCCCGGGGCAAAAACCCAGGTGACCTCCCCTTGCAAAACTAGGTTGTTTTGTGATAGGTCATTTTGATGTCTCGTCAATACGTTATGGGCCTTTGCCTGTCGCCGGTACTTGACCCACCCACGCAAGTAAGGTACCATTTTTCTCGGAAGACTTTGGGGAATGCGGGGTGGGTGGAATTTTGTGGATCCACACACATTCCAGAACTTTCCACCACAGAAATGTGAGGAAAATGTGTTTTGTTTTTTACAAATTTGAGGTTTGCAAGGGATTCTGGGTAACAGAACCTGGTGAGAGCCAGACAAGTCACCCCATTCTGGATTCCCCTGGGTGTCTAGTTTCAAAAAATGTATAGGTTTGCTAGGTTTCCCTAGGTTCCAGCAGAGCTAGGGTTAAAAATCTACAGCTAGGCACTTTGCAAAATAGTGTCAGCTTTCTCTGTAAAATGTGATGTGTCCATGTTGCGTTTTGGGCCGTTTCCTGTCGCGGGCACTAGGCCTACCCACACAAGTGAGGTACCATTTTTCTCGGAAGACTTTGGGGAATGCGGGGTGAGTGGAATTTTGTGGATCCATGCATATTCCAGAACTTTCCACCACAGAAATGTGAGGAAAATTTGTTTTTTGGGACAAATTTTGAGGTTTGCAAGGGATTCTGGGTAACAGAACCTTGTGAGAGCCAGTCAAGTCACCCCATCCTGGATTCCCCTCAGTGTCTAGTTCTCAAAAATATATAGGTCTGCTAGGTTTACCTAGGTGCCGGCAGAGCTAGGGTTCAAAATCTACAGCTAGGCACATTCCGAAAAAAAAGTCAGTGCCTAGTGGGCTTTCTGCCGCCCTGGGGAGGGGGGAAATCAGGGGCTATTGCCCCAATATGCCCCCGAGGGGGGCAGAAAGACTATGGCTATTCTTTTGGGGGGTTGGGGGCATTGGGATGCCCATTCTGGTCAGCCCCCACCCCTGCGTATAAAAAAGCCAGCATATTCGCTGGGGCATTGTGGGTTTTCTGCCCCCCCGGGGGGCAAATCAGGGGCTACTGCCCCCATCTGCCTCCTGGGAGGGGCAGAAAGACTGTGGCATCTTTTTTGGGGTGGGTGGGGGCATTGGCATGTCCATTCTTGGCAGCCCCACCCCGAACTTTGGAGAAAAAAAATCCCTGGTGGCTAGTGGGCTTTTTGCCCCCCCCTGGGGGGTGCAGATAAGGTGCTATTGCCCCATCTGCCTCCCAGGGGGTTGCAGAAAGACTGTATAATTTTTTATTTGGGTGGGGGCATTGACATCCCCATTCTGGGCATCCCCCACCCCTACCTATATTAAAAAAAAAAATCCCTGGCGCTTAGTGGGCTTTCTGCCCCCCCCCCCAGGGGGGCAGATCAGGGGCTATTGCCCCCATCTGCCTCCTGGGGGGGCAGAAAGTCTTTTATTTTCTTTGGGGGTGGGGTGGGGGCATTTGCATGCCCATTCTGGGCAGCCCCCACCCCGGGCCTATAAAAAAAATAATCCTTGGCATCTAGGGTGCTTTCTGTCCCCCCGGGGGGGCAGAAAGACTAGAATTTTGTGGGGGGAGGGGTGGGGGCATTGGCATGCCCTTATTGGGCAACCCCCACCCCTAAATTCATTGGGGACTACTGTCCCGATCTGCCCCCCAGGGGGGGCAGAAAGACTATACCTTTATGGCGTGGGTGGGGGCATTGGTATGCCCATATTGGGCAGCCCCCACCCCTAATTATAATTTGGAAAAAAATCCCTGGTATCTACTGGGCTTTCTGCCCCCCGGGGGGACAGATTGGGGGCTACTGCCCCCATCTGCCCCCCAGGGGGGGCAGAATGACTGTACCTTTGTGGCAGAGGGGTGGGGGCACTGGCATGCCCATATTGGGCAGCCCCCACCCCTAATTATAATTTTTTTTTAAATCCCTGGCATCTAGTGGGCTTTCTGCCCCTAGGGGGGTGGCAGATTGGGGGCTACTGCCCCCCAGGGGGGCAGAAAGACTGTGATTTTGTGGCCGGGGGGTGGGGGCATTGGCATGCCCATATTGGGTAGCCCCCACCCCTAATTATTTTTGTAAAAAAAATCCCTGGTATCTAGTGGGCTTTCTGCCCCCCCGGGGGGCAAAGGCCCTTGCCCAAGGGGCCGCTCCCCCCTCCCTGGTGCCTAGTGGGTGGATCCCTGCTTGGGGATCGCCCTCCTGGGGCGATCCCCAAGCAGGGATCCACTGGGGAGGGATACCATTAGAAAGGGGAGATTCTCCCTTTTCCAGCGATACCTCTCCCGTCTTTCTACGTGCTCAGGGGGCTGAGATAGCCCCCTGAGCACGTAGAAAGGGAAACTGAAATGAGCCTCTAGGCTCATTTCAGTTTCGGTTTCACTGAAATGACGTCAGCGCAACGTGCGCGCTGATCGTCATTTCAGGGAAACCAGGGGGGGGGGGTTCGGGAGCTGGGGAAGCTCTTCCGCAGCTCCCGAGGCTCTTGAGGGGTAAAGGGGATCCCTCTGGTGCCCGCACCAGAGGGATTCCCAGTGTCATGGCGTCGGACGCGCGGGAGCCGTCCAACGCACATGAGCACTGATGCGACGGACGGCTCCCGCGCGTCCGACGCATCGAAGGGGTTAATAAGTTGGCTTGCAAAATTCCTAATCGGAAGTCACAATCCAACTGACCTCAATACCATACATGAGGTAGGCCCCAAATTGCAACTCACTCGGATTCCTGGCCATCACTGAGATGGTGGCCTGCTGGGGTCAGCAGACCACCATGTCTGTGATAATTTTTTTAATGTTTTTTTTATTTGGAAATAGGCTGCATTTAAAAAAAGATATATATTTTGAAAAGTTAATTTGGGAGTAAGCGGTGGTCCCTTCGACTGCTACCTATCTGCCTACTCCCAAACAAACATTTTTTAAACATTCACAAACTGAAAATTTGCAAATGGGTTACCATCCCAACTCGGGATTTGGTAACCTTTCAATTTTTGTGAAACACTGATACATTGCATTGCAGATAGCAATTTGGAAGGTACACCCTAAACACTCCCATTCTAAATAGCATTCATTCTGCATTTCTAAACACATTTTATGATTCTCCAACAATTTACTGAATCGCAAAATGTTTTTAGTACATAACAAAAAGCTATTTTGCAGTTGTAAATCCTGTGATATTGCTAATCGCAGGCTTTGCAACCACAGAAAGGCTTTATACAGCTGACCCTTTTTTTCCATCCATATCGGTGAATTATCAGAAAAAATGTTTTGGCGTTATTCAATATTCACTACTTTGTGCTGCAATCCTTTATTGATTAGACAATGCTCAATCCGACTTGCCTTTTATGGACGGAAGAACAGAAAGTGCGTTCACTTTTATCTTTATTTTTGCTTAGGCACTCGTCCTCACATTCACAATTTACTTACTCTGACCTCCTCAGATATTTTCAGTACCTTATTGCACCTGTGTGACCACCTAACAATAAAGCTCCGGTACTGCCATTCTTCGAAAAGGTTGTGAACTGGGATCCTTACTTGTGGAACTAAGTATATCACAAGGTCTTCAAAAATTTGGGACAACTGAAAAAGCATGGAGATTTCCAGCCAACAATTTATCATTTCCCATTACACATAACCCACTTTTGACGCACTATTTGAATAGAGTTATTCTGAACACCTACAGTTTAGACCACATGCTGTGACTTCACAAAGCACATGTGGTGAATGAAATACCTTTACTGTCACATATGCAAAAAATTAAAATATTTAAAGCTTTAGTATACAATTCAAATTATTCCACAATTTATTTCAAGTGCATCCTATTGTGGTGTATAAGTGAGACAGTGGGTTAATTGAACTTGCTTGTTTGGGCACAATGGATTATTAATGTCTGATTTGAGCACTCTGCTTTACATGCTGCTATTAATGATCTCACAGACCTTTAAGTGCCCACCAATGCTGATTATGGTTGTGATAGAAGCACCAGAGGCACTGAACGTAGAGGAATTGTACCCAGGTAAGGTACTCCACATACAGGTATTGCCCTCAGATGCCATGATAATCAAACAATGCATCATATATTGCCATTATATGCCCAGATACAGCTGTCACATACAAACAATCACACAGGTACTCACATGCAGAGACATTTGTAAGACATAGGCAAAATGGGAAAATTCCTAGGTCCCCCACCTTCCAAATAGCCCCAGATAAAGGCATTGGGACAGTCAGAAGTTCCTCTTTGGTTGTACTGTGCATAAAAGACTCTCTTTTCTAATCTTTTTTTTATGTAATTGCCATGGCTTTCTAAGCAAGGGACATAGTAGCAACCTAACAACACAAAAGGAAACCTCTGCTAAAGTCTTTCTGGCTTACTTCGCTTGCCTACTGTTTTAGCAAACATTTATAAAGAATCAGGGACAAACATAAACATTTATAGTCGAAATTATCCATCCTAAAGGACATCCGATCGAGGTTTTTGAAACACGTAAAAATGTGCCTTGTTCTATGAAAGGTCAGCAGTGTAAAGTCCTCTTCATAGCTATATTAAGTTTGCATAAAGGTGTGCCCCTTTTTTCAACTTTGTTTTTTACTGATTTCTCACTACCACACCTTATTGTCTTGTTAAAACCTTATTAATAACAGATGTTACCATAACCCAAGGAAAAATATGGGGAAAAAACAAGTGCAATTATTTACACATTTCATAAAAATACCAAAGGAAACTAAAATACACCACTAGGCGCCAATAACCATATTCGGGATGTAATTCACATGAAGTAGAATTTTCTCTATGACAGTGAATTCTATTCCTAAAACCCATTGATACAACTGCGCTGAGTCGAAACCGTTGATAACTGGTAGACTAGAATTTGCTCCAGAGCATCTATTTCACACATCAGAACGCACCACTAAAAGAAGACACTTCAACCAACACCATTCTTCAACCATGAACAATAGAGTAGCTACTTGCTCACTCAACATGACAGCGCTTTGAAGCCTCTTGAAGGGGTAGAGAAGCACCAGAGAACTGCTATAATTCAATGCGACACAATACAATACTCTTGTGAGAAGTTCCATTAAAATAGAAGACTGGGTGTTTTTTTGTGATAATGTCAGTAATGAGAGGTTTTTAGAAAGAGTCCAAATTTGCTCTCTGGTACAAGTTCAACCTTTTACTTACAAGAATGGACTCCAACTCCACACTATAATTTCTTCTTCGAGGCGACAGTTCTTTGCCACAGTGTATCAATGGAAATCAGATCAACTTAAATCAATCATCAACATAACTTACTGTTTTAATTTCAGTTAATGAAGGGAGTTTTAAGCAAGTTTTAAGGGTTTTATTCTCGTTAAGAGTTTAGCAAGTTCTCTCCTTTCCCTTTTTATTCAATTAGTAAATTAGATAATTCAGTTACAGAAAACATCAAAAAAAATATTGTTAGAGTCACCAATAATGCAAAATAAAAGTGTGTTCCATAAAGGAATTAGTCCCAATTCTATCCAAAAGGATCCTAATCTAACAAAACCCATGAAGAGTTCTTGGAAAAGAGCAAGATCAAAGGAGCATCAAATCGAATTCTAAATTAAGTCGAACTCCCCATAAAGTGTAGTTCTTGAAACTCAGCCGAGTCTCATCCTCTCCAAAAGCATTAGCATACAGTCGCAGTAGCGACTGTACAGAAGTAAATCTTGATCAGGCAATTAGAAAAACAGATACAGCAGAAGCTGCACTTGTCAGGGCAAAAAGATGAAGAAATTGTCACCAACAAAGTGTCAGGCAAAGGCACTCACCGCCAGCAGTAGTTCACAGCGAAAATCGCAAGTGGGCAGGAGTGGGGCAAGTGGGAATGTGCTAACTAGCTAGAAACACACACTAATATAAAAGACACGAGAACACGCTAACAACAAAGTTCCAGGTCTGATCGTTCCCATCCAATGAGAAGTCATCTTCCGACAGTAAGCAGCTCCGTTCTTCCTTTCTCACGGCAAACATATGAAGTTCACAATTCATTATCAAAATTGTATCCATTCGCACCAAACATTTAACAGGGAACGTTCATCCTTGGTTCTCATGGAAGATTATTGCAGGGTCTATTCTATTTCTTATTCAATGTTTCACTGAGGAACAATGAACTACAAAGACAGAAACATTTACTTGCAGATCTCCAGTTAGATAATGACATTCACATGTTGTATTAGAATACCTTTATTGTTAAAACACAATTCTCTATTCAGTATTATATAAACATATGATAAAAAGGAAGTTTAACTTTAATTTTAGTTCATCGAGAATATGTAGCTTAGGAAAGAAAAATATTTTATAAACTCGGCACATTCTGTAGATATGACAGAATCTAAGCAAGTCACATTTAGGTTAAGCTATTGAACACTCCTGTGCATGGTTCAGCATTTCCTAAAGAGCATTTATTTATGAATGGAAAAGCCTGGTTAAAGCCTGCCAGTGAAAATGAATGCCTGGTGGATTTTGCACAATTTGTCTACGTGTCATTTTAAAATAAATGTTTCGTGTTTAAACCTAAGGCAAGTTAGCATTGGTGTTAAATAATTTTATAGGCGAATTTTCTTCTTCGACAAGAACATGTTTTAAACCCACTTGTATTTGTAATCTTTTATTGGCAAGACCAAAATGTTGTTCTTAAAACAGCTACTATCCATGCATGAAAAATTGCTTTCTAAGGTAACTTGCCTACCTGGTGTCTTTGATGCAAAAAGGATCATGGATATTGATTCACAACATGGGCAGGTGTGGAAGAAGTAACATTACACACTGCTCAGTTCCATTGAATTAAAGACTTGTTCCATTCCTACTCCTTCAATAGCTGCCTATCTGCAAAGCGGTTAGGGGATGGACACAGAGTGGATGCCAAATAAAAGAAGGATATTCTACTCCTTTTGTTTCTGCTTAGACCCAGAACTATTTTAAGGCATGGGCCAGGTGGGCAATTCTTTAGGCCCACCATCTTGCAGGGACCCCTCTGGAAAAAACACTGAAATTCACCAGTAATACTTAATTCAAGTAACTATAACTTGTGCCCTATGACGTACAGTGTTGTCATCAATGATGTCATTTCAGTTATCATCAGTGATGTTATCAATGATGTCATAGAACATTTCATGAGTGTTGTCATATGTAAAGTCTTAAGCAGTACATGACATGGGCGCAAGTTATAGTTCCTTCAGTTGACTTTAACCAGTGAATTTCAGTGGTTTTATGTGTTTAAAAAACATTACATTTTAACTGACATTTTCACCTAATGTCACTTTAACCTTTGTTTTTTACTGTGAATTTCTGAGGTTTTTTTCATGTAAAGTAACAATATAGAGAGATGTAATTTTAAGTAAGGTAGACCTACTGGCTTTGTCAAAGAGTCATAAGACTTAAATATAAAAAGCGGACCAATTGGATTTAGCAAAGGGCCAGTACAACAACCTTTATAAAGCAGACCTACTGGCTTTGTGAAAAATCACCACAATAATGTATCAAAAACCATATTTCAAAGTAATCCTTATAAATACACATGGAGGTGCATAATAATTATTTTCACAAAACTATTTAAAATAAAGCACTTTTATTCCAAACAACTCTAAATGTTTGTAGGAGTCTTTCTTTAAAACTCTTCAGGCCACAAAATGTAGCTATAGAACCAATCACCAGAAGGCCCAGCACTCCACCCAAGGAGCATACAGCTCCAGCTAGTGCTTTAAAAATAATGGAAATCTCTCCTGGGGTCATGCATTTCATGACCCAGGAGACTTACACTTTTATTTAAACAGCTTTCCTGTGGGACTGCTGTGCTCCTTGCAGCCCCCCCCAAACACTTTTATAAACTGTAGTTGATACCCCTGCTTGGTGCACCAAAACAACCATATATATGTATTTTTTTTAAAAGCCAGTGGAGGGCATTATGGGGCGCTCCCGGATGGAGCTGTGAATAATTTATAAGCGGCCTTGCTGCTTCAACAGTGAGGTGGAGAGACTGTTTTTTTATATATATATTGGGTACCCAGTTCCCAGCCAGGACACATACAGTCTATTTTTCTGTAAATTGCAGCATGCCACACTGCCTGTGCCTTTTTTAAATTCATTTTTTTTTGGGGTGGGTGTCCCGGTCACACCCGGAGCATTCAAATTTCGATAAGGCACACTCTGTATGGCGCAAGTTGCTCGGATGTCCAAATCCTTGCCCAAACTAAAACAGGCTTAAGATGGGCTGTGACTGAAATTTGCCTGGGATTTAGATCAAGCTTAAAAGGATGTAATGATGTGCCTTTTGGTAATTTCAGTAGGGATATGAAGCAGGAATTTTCACCTTTGTCTAGCACATCAAGATTTCAATAGCCCCACAAATCTGAACCATAAGGAGTGGTGCTGCACGCTTGGGCCCTATATATTTCCAGTGCTGGTGAGATAGGATAGGAAGAGGCTTTCTTTGCAAATCCAACAATAGACTATGCTTAAGGGACAGAGCTTTTTCCTATCTCCCCTGACCAACTGGTGGAGTCTGACAATCTCACCCCTAGATAGTCAAATTCAAAAACCCTATCCAATTTGGCTCCATCTAAGGCCACATTCCCTTTAGCTTTCTTGCTGTTGTGAATATCATGTATTTCATTTTTGACTTGTTTATCTCAAAATTGGTGAACTTCCCCAAAAGTGTGTTAAGATACATAGCAGTTTTAGATATAAGAAGCGTGCCATCTGCAAATAGCAGACTTGGCATTTGGGAGCCGGCAATTTTGGGCGCATCATTCACACAATTCATTAAATAGGGTATGCTTTCATTGATGAGTAATAAAAATAATGTGTCAGCAAAGATGCACCCTTGCCGAACACCATGCCCTATTGCAAAGCTCTCTGTGCTTTCCCCCCTTGGGCCTCATCTGACTCTGGCAAAAGTATCAGTGTACAAATTCCGAATCAGCATCAGTTGCCCTAAGGGAACACCGATTTTCGTGAGGACCTCCCAAAGTTTCGCCCTTGGGACCAGGTCAAATGCTGCACAAAGCTCAACGAAAACGACAAAGAGTTCCCCCTGTTCCAAGTCGACAACTTTCCATTTTAAGGTCAAAAACCGAAAATCTGGTCTGCAGTACTTGTTTTGGGAATTAAGCCAGCTTGTTTTAGAGAAAGGGTCTTGTTGGATCTAATCCTATCCCAAAGTCATACGAGAAGTTGTTTACTATATATGTTTGTATGTTATCGATCAGGGATATGGGGCGATAATTACCTGATTCTTGCCTTGAGTCCTTTTTATAAATAGGTGTTATTTAAGCCTCTCTACATGAGTTAGGGATAGGGGCCCCCACCGCAATTATGTTAGTCAGAATATTAATATAGGGAGCCCAAATCTGAGGTTCAGCACAGAACATATCCGAAGGTATCCCGTCAATCTCAGGAGCTTTTGCCACTTTCTGCTCCTTTAATGCTTCGAGGGATTCTTCAATGGTAAAATACACTACCTCTTTCAATTCAGCCCTACTACAGGGCTGAGTATCAGGGTTTGTTAGAGGTGTTCTGGAGAGTGGCTCTGCATAGATGGCCTTGAAATGCTCAACCCAGTCCACCTCGGAGATACAACATTCAGGGTAAGCATAATCTTTGCAGCCATTGTGTGTGACCAGATGCTAGAACAATCTAAAGTCCCTCCCCTTTGCTGCTTCCAGGAGGTCCTCCTAAACCTTAACTTCCCACTGGGATTTGCTGGATTTAATTGCCTGGGCGTAATCCCGTCTAGCTTTTAAAATATCTGGCCTCATATTACTTTTTAAGGCTTCCATCAGAGCTGTTTTAACCACTCTGCATTTTTTTATCAAACCATTTGTGTGATCTAGAGGCCAATTTGCGAGGTAGGATCTTTCTCTCAAAAAAAGGTTTCAATTTCCAAAATAATGATTTATGCGTCGCCAATATCTGAAGGGGAGTGCTAACCTTTCTTAGTGCACTATAGACAGCACCATAAATCTCTTTCAACAAAGACTCATTGCTTGCAATATCCACCCATTTTACCTTGAGCCTAATATTGTTCAGGGCCACAGTGTTATCCCCAAACAAGATTTATCCTTGAGGTGAGTCCCTTTTAGTGTGAGGGTAAGAGGAGAGTGATCGCTCTCCAGGCGATCAATAATCTCCATATCTACCATCTCATGCCAAAGCGTAAGGTCAGTAATACATAATCAATGTTACTGGAGTAGTCTCCCCTCCTAAAGTTGAGATTGGCAGTAAGATCCAACGGGGTACGCCCATTACAAGCTCTTAGGCCATGGGAGGCAGTTATGTCTGAAATCTGGATGGCAGTTGCACTCATCTTGGGACTCTTTTTAGCTGAAGAATAGGTGGGGACCCCCAACATTCATCTTCTAGCCGAAACAAATATAGCAGGGGCTGGTAGGGCTCAAAGCAGAAGTTAAAATCAGTCACCTACATGGATACCAGTCCCTTAGTCTTCTAGTTCAGTGTTAAGGATTTTCATAGTTTGGGACAATTTATTAAAAGGGGAAGACCTATTGTACACATTCACCAGGAGGTGGGGGTAGCCTGCTTCGGGACACTTTAAGTGCAAGGAGATTGGGGGATTCAATATCGATTACCTTGATCAAGCAATCTAAGGAGGTTTTAATCCATATGAGCAGACCGCCCAATGGCCTATCTGCTATAGAGGGGAGGGCGTCAATAATACATGTGGAGTAGCCTTGCTTGTAGAGCTTATCAACTGCCCAAGTTTCTTTGAAAATACAAATTTGAAATCCCTTTAAAAATCAGCTCCAATCCTCATCCGTTAACTTGAATTTAATGCCTGCTATGTTCCAACTCACAAGCCGGATGATGCTGCTGGCGGCAGCCAATCAGATTTAATCTTTTGATCTGTCGGGTCCAAGGATCCTCCGCGGCCTGAAATAAACATACATTCTGAACCTTAATTTCTCAATAACTACTGAACAGATTTACACCACATCACAAATAGAACATTTTCTGGATAAAGATCTAGCTCTCTGCCAAATTTTGGTGTAATACCATTCAGCTATTTTTTCTATATCACCCCAAAACTTTGCTGAGATAGATGAGACACTTTTTTTAAATTGAGATTCGTCAAACGGCACCAAAGTTAGTAGCAAACCAAAGAAAAATCCATTTGCTATGGAAACTTGGCATATATATATATATATATATATATTATCTACTGGCGGTCGCCAGTAGATAGTTATAGTTAGGACCTATTTTCCATAGGAAATTCACAACATTCTATTTCCAATAACTTTGGCGCCGGTTGATGAATCTTCGCGAAATTTTCAAAACTCGTGGGGCGCTCCGGACCGCTCCTATTCTGAAAGTCTCGGGGTGATTCGTCAAGTGGGGCCGAGAAAAAGGGGGGTCCCAAAACGTGTTTTCCCCATGCAATTTTCAATAGGAACCTATAGTCGTAGCTACAGCCCGAACTGCTGAACGGAATTACACCAAATTTGGCAAAAAGGTAGCCCTTGGTTCAGAGTCGTGCCTTTTGGTTAAATGGTGTAAATCCGTTCAGTAGTTCCTGAGAAAATCAGAAGTAAAATCACATATATATCTATGGCCGCGGTGGATGAGCGCACCCTGAGCGCACCCTCCCGACCATGAGCTTCATGCTAATTGGCTGACAACACTCCAAACCAGGAAGTGTTGTTGGCCATCTTGTGACTCGGTAGAACCGAGTCACAAGAAAACAGGGAAAAAAAATGCGCAAAAGAAGCGAAGGGGGCAGGGTAGAAACACCCTGACCCCCTAGGCCTGCTCAAAAGCATTTTTTTTTAAAATCACGGCAGGATGCGCGCTGGATACGCGGATCCCGCCGTGATTAAACAAAAATCGAAGCGTGGTCTCCCGCGCTTCGAGGGTATTTTGCCCCCGGGTGGGCCTAGTCCCGAGGGCATGCGGGGAGTGGGTTTATATTTTAGGGGGGGCCTCTAAGGCCCCCCAAGCCCCGTGGACCGCCACCCCCCGGGGCTTCAAATAAATAATGCTGGCGGGGTGGCACACGGCCCCCCCGCAGCCCCGGGGACCGCCACCCCCCCCCCCCCCCAGGCTATTTAAAAAAAAATAATAATAACCTGTGTGGGGGGGCTGCAGCCCCCACACGCCCCGGGGACCACCACCTCCCCAGGGCACTAGTATTTAAATTCGGGGGTCCGTAATAGACCCCTGGCCCCGGGGATCACCACCTCCTCGGGGCTGTGCAATCGTTGGGAGGGGGGCCGCGCGGCCCCCCTCCTGGAGCCTGTGGTGGCCCTGGGGACCGCCACCCCCCAGGGCCGGCTCCTGCAGTGTCCCGGGGTGCCTATCCCCGGGACACTGCTGTTTGCAATGGCAGGACGGGAGCCGCGTGGCTCCCATCCTGTCATTGCAAACTTGCTTTGCTTCATTGAAGCGAGAGCAGGGAAACCTCCTCTCGCTTCAATGAAGCAAAGCAGATTGCTTTTCCATAAAGGGAGCTGCATGTCATCAGCTCCCCTTATGGAAAAGCAATGCCGGCTCCCGCAGGACGCGGGGAGCCGGCGGGACCGTGCGGGGATTGGGGACCCCCCCACGGTCCCCAACGAGTGGCCAGGCCCCCCAGGGATGGGGTCCCTGGGGCCATTAGTGGCCCGGGAGGGGGGCCACGCAGCCCCTCTCCCCAAAAATAACATTTTTTTTTTTTAAACGTAAAGGCCGGCCCCGGGGGTTGGGGTCCCTGGGGCCTTAAATGGCCTGAGGAGGGGGGCCACGCAGCCCCCCTCCAAATATATATATTTTTTTTAAAAAGAGGGCATGCCCCGGGGGATGGGGACCCCGGGGCCAATAGAGGCCCAGGGAAGGGGGGCCACGCGGCCCCCTTCCCGTTTAAAAATAAAGAAAATCCTCAGGCCCCGGGGGATGGGGTCCCCGGGGCCAAAAGTGGCCGAGGGAAGGGGGGCCACGCAGCCCCCCTCCCATAAAAAAAAAGGAGAGGAAAAAAAAAAAGACCGGCATCGTGCCGGAGGTTCCGCCCCCTCCCTGCAGCAGTCTGCAAACGCGCCCCCTGGCGCGTTGTAAGAAGGGGAAGTAATTCCCCTTGAATACTGGGGGTCCCTGGTGGCCAACTAGCCCACCAGGGACCTCCAGTATGCGCCAGGGAGCTGCGTTGCAGAGAGGTGTTCAGAGGCCATGCCCCTTTTTACACCTCTCTGCAACGCAGCTCTGTGGTGCTTTTTGGAGGTACATGGTGGGCTAGTTGGACTCCAGGGACCCTCAGGATTCAAGGGGACTTAATCCTTAATCCCCCAACTTAAAACGCGCCTCGGGGCGCGTTGGCACAGTGGTGAAGGGAGGGGGCGGGGCTTCAGGTGACATGTGTGCAAACAGGCCCCGTGGCGCGTTTTAAGATGGGGAATTAAATTCCCTACAATCCTGAGGGTCCCTGGGGGCCAACTAGCCCACCAGGTACGTCCAGAAAGCGCCACAGAGCTGCGTTGCAGAGCGCTGTAAAAAGGGGCGTGGCCTCTGAACACCTCTCTGCAACGCAGCTCCCTGGCGCATACTGGAGGTACAGAGTGGGCTAGTTGGACCCCAGGGACCCTCATGATTCAAGGGGACTTAATCCTCCAACTTAAAACGTGCCACGGGGCGCGTTTGCACAGTGGTGAAGGGAGGGGGCGGGGCTTGAGATGACATGTGTGCAAACAGGCCCCGAGGCGTGTTTTAAGTTGGGGGATTAAGTCCCCTTCAATCCTGAGGGTCCCTGGAGTCCAACTAGCCCACCAGGTACTTCCGGTAAGCGCCCATAAGCTGCGTTGCAGAGAGGTGTAAAAAGGGGCATAGCCTCGGACCACGTCTCTGCAACGCAGCTCTGTGGTGCTTACTGGAGGTACCTGGTGGGCTAGTTGGGCCCCAGGGACTCTCAGGATTCAAGGGGTCTTTATCCCCCAACTTAAAATGCGCCATGGGACGAGTTTGCACAGTGGTGAAGGGAGGGGGCGGGGCGTGAGGTGACATGTGAGCAAACACGCCCGTGGCTTGTTTTAAGTAGGGGAATTAATGCCCCGTCAATCCTGAGGGCCCCTGGGGTCTAACTAGTCTACCAGGTACCTCCAGTAAGCGCAACAGAGCTGCGTTGCAGAGAGGTGTAAAAAGGGGTGTGGCCTCGGACCACCTCTCTGCAACGCAGCTCTGTGGTGCTTACTGGAGGTACCTGGTGGGCTACTTGGACTCCAGGGACCCTCAGGATTGAAGGAAACTTAATAACCCAACTTAAAACGCTCCACGGGGCGTGTTTGCACAGTGGTGAAGAGAGGGGACGGGGCCTGATGTGACAAGTTAGTTAGTTAGTTTTAATCCCCCTGCCCTATTATGTACTAGGGACTTACAGAGGAGGTCTTGCTAATCACAGGGGTACCCCAACGCATAGTGTTCCCTAGTGTATGTAGGTGTTTTCACTGTATTCTAAGTGTCTTTTAGCATAGCACTGGCTCTAGGCCTGGTTAGTCAGAGCCAGTTAACACCAGTACCCGTCTGAAAAAGTTGTGGGCACAGGATGATTTTGAAACAAGGCCTCTTTCTGCTCCTCTGTTGGTTCTTTCTGCACGTCTTGCTTCTTCCTGCACTTTTCTTCGTCTTTGTGGACTTCTGTTGCTTGTGCATTTCTTTTGCTTCTTTCTGTGCATTTTTTCTTCTTTCTTCACATGTCCTACCTCTGTAGACATAGTTCGAAATTAGCATTTAAAAAACCTTTGAAATTCACTGAAAAAACCATAGGTTTCAGGCACGTTATAGTTAGAAATTAGCCTTTGAAATTCACTGAAAAAACCATGTTTCAGGCACTTATAGCCATTTATATACTCCAACACACATATATACTGCCTTTCACATATGTAGTTACTCACACATGTACCACTGAGATATACATTCAATCACTAACACACCCATACACACACTCACCCACCCATACAGTCCATCACAGACGCACTCTTGAAACCATGCACCCAGTGAATCACCCACTCACACATCTATGCACAGAGTCACACACACCCCACCCACACAAACACTCAGGCACCCATACAGATACTCAGACAACCAATCCATAACCCATATAGACACTCATGTAGCTAGTCACAAACCCATGCAGCTGCTTACACAACAACAGACAGACGGATACAGACATTCACACAGTTTAGTCACTAACCCATGCATTCAGTAAGATACGTTTAATCACTCACTTATAGACTCAGTCATACACCTACTAAATCATCCATTCAGACACTTATACACCCACTCGTTCTTCAATACGCCTTTTCCTATATATATTAAACA
This sequence comes from Calotriton arnoldi, assembly GCA_963921515.1. Classification (NCBI taxonomy): domain Eukaryota; kingdom Metazoa; phylum Chordata; class Amphibia; order Caudata; family Salamandridae; genus Calotriton; species Calotriton arnoldi. Next base: position 3,390,159 of record CAWUFW010000554.1, on the reverse strand, counting down.
TATTTAAACTTTACAGAAACACACAGTCACTGGATGAGGTCATCAGTGATGTCATTTCAGATGTCATCAGTGATGTCATCAGTGATGTCACTGACCATGTCATGAGTGATGTAATATGTGACGTCATCAGCAGTGCATTGCGGGGGCACGAGTTATAGTTAGCTGAACTAACTATAACGGGGGATTTTCTATGGTTTTGTACGAGTGAAATGTCCAACTAACTATAACTTTCCCTAAAACCTATGGTTTTTTCAGTGAATATATATATATATATATTCTCACTGAAAAAACCAAAGGTTACAGGGACGTTATAGTTAGGAAATAAAAAAATTTAAACTTAGAAATCACTAAAATATAAGTACGCGGCGAGGGTTTGCCACAGGGCCTGGCCTGTGTCCAGGCCCTGTGACCATACCCCCTCCCCCCAGGGGAGCCCCTGCCTTCAGCCGTGTGTGGCAGGGCTCGACCGCAGGTGTTTTTCAGCATGGAATTCCAGAAAAAACATCCTTGCTTTGCCTTGGATAAATTCAATACGTTGGGAGGATTTGTCCAAACAGAAGCGGAGCTTCAACTTGGGCACCTGCTCTGTTTATATTTGTTAGCGCAAAATGTCTATCCAACTGGAGTATTTTCTACTGGTTAATTAGTAAGTGTTAACTCGGGTAAATGTCTAGGGCATATTCTACAGTACAGATCCGCAATGTGCATTTAATTTCGGCAATGTGATTGTTCCTCAAGCGACTTCTGTCAGAAATCTGTGATGACGTGAATTCTTCTATAGAGAAGATGATGAGTCTACTAAGAGGTGAATCTACACCAAACAAGGGTACTTCCTCTTAACTATATAAAGCAAGTGCTTGTTTGTTTGGTGGAGATGTCCTCATATCCCTCGGCATCAAGAACCTTTTTTTTTTTTTTTAAATTGGGTTCGAGGTACTCTAATGAGAGTCCTTTGAACCCAACCGTCCAGATTTTCAAATAATTTGTAACCTTATTTTCTCAAAAATGAATGAAAAGATTTACACCAAATCACAAAGAGCAGAATCTGCGGACCAAGATCTAACTTCCTGCCAAATTCGGGGTAAGTCTGTTCAGCAGTTTCTGCGGTAGCGCTTCTTAAAGAAGTCTATAGGAAATGCATGGGGATTTTTCATTTTGGGACCCCCCTTTTTTATAGGCCCCACTTGTCGGGTCACTCCATGCACAAACTAGTCAAGAAGTAGCAACTTTTTGGAATGTTTAGATATACAAATTTGGATTTCCTTTAACATCTCAATAAACTACTGAACAGATTTATACCAAATAATTACACACTTCATTACGGTCAATGGCCGGTCCTCATAATAATAGGTATGTTATGTTGTGTGTGTGTGTGCGCGTGCATGTCCAAGTGCATCTGTGAATGCATGTGTCTGTACCGGGCCCTCGAATATTGTTGATAATTCTTGACATCTCATGGAAATCTATGCCTTGATATTGCTCACCACTGAAAAAATACTTGCTCTGCTTAATGGTGGTAATGATAGGCATATTTGTAGCTGCCATGGCATGATGGTGCTCATCCTTGATATTGCTGGCCCTGACATAATTGTTGTAATGCTTGATTCTCATTATCATCTATGCCCACTGCCTTTATTTGGTATAATGCCCACCTGGGGCCATTTTACACAAGGGCCCCGGGGGTGCAATGGACGTTTGCACCCGCTTTATGGCCCCCGGGGCACTTTGGTATTACAGAACAGTCCGTAGATGCTTCTGTGACCCCTTTGTAATACAAACAGCGCTGTCGCAAATTTAGCGCCAGCGCTATCATTAGAGAATGTTCCCTCATTTGCATGTGGGCATGGTCCCAAGCAAATGAGGGAATCGTTTTGCCTTTGTGTATGCACCATAATACTGACATGGGTGCAGAGGCAAATATGCCTTTAGAAGGGTCACCGAAAGTGTGCCACAAAAAGGAGGCACACTTTCAGTGCACCTTCTAAATGCAGCCCTCTAAAGGGATGAAAGGGGATCCCATGGTCCCCCCAGACATCCCTTGCAAGCGGGTGCAGTCACTCACTCCACACACCTGCAAGGGGATCTCTAATTCCTTTTAAAAGTGCAGGCGGGTTGCCGCCTGCACAGAGAAACACAAAGCAGCTTTTAAACAGCTGCTCCGTATTTCTCTTGAATGCGCTGCCCTGGTGGCAGCGCAAGTTAGCGGCTGCCCGAGGGCAGCACATTCTTCCTGATAGGGCGCCCTTTCCATGTTTGCAGCTGGCTACTTTAAGGTGCACCATGGTGCAAGCATGGAGAGTGCACCCTATCTGTAATACGGTCCCAGGTGATAATTCCTGGTCCATTGTTTTCATGCATGCCATGAAGATGCACAATCCTTGTGTAATACTGGCCCTAGAATAATGGTGATGTTTCCTGCCTATGGGTGACCTCCAATGCAAGATGATGTATTTCTTAGTCTACTATTGACCATAGCATAATAGTGGTAATTACTGACATATTGTGGCATCCATGGCTTCAGATGGCAAAGAAAATGAAACATTGATATTTGTGTAGCAAGCGTGTTTACTAAAAATAAAAAGCTGGTATTTCAGACAAGAATTGACTTTATTTGGGGATGTGTGTATTTTTTTTTCCAGAATGAAAAGCGTGTACTTGACCGCAAAATGTCATATTTTTATAATGTGACATGCTGATATTAGGGGGCAAAATTGATTTATTTTCCAATATATATATAAAGTAGATGTTGGAGTGATAATACCTACTGCAGTCTGAAGCTATAATATCTAAGAGAAGTGAAGCTAATTAGCTGTCTTTATCTGTAAAGTCCCTGTGCCTGAGCAGCAGCACTGCTATTTTTTATATTATACATATTTTATTTTATTTTTTTTGTAAAGCACTACTAACCACCCAAGGTAACTTATCAGCACTTTCGGGTATAGGGACATCTAGGAACAAAACAGAATAGTACAATTGCAGGAGACTGGTGCTCTGAGCGCCAGTTGGTCAACCGACATGGATAGAAAGCTGTAAGGTTCCTTAGATCAAATTATGGCAAAGCATTGAAGAAGGATAGAGTCTAGCAAAATCTGGATGTAGAAGATGAGGCTGAACTTAAGAATTTGAAACGACGAGACATAGAGGCGTAAGGGCCAGTAAAGCCAAATCCTTCTGCCAAAAATGTCCCTAAATATTAAGAAGACCTTGAAGAAGAACAGAGGCCAATGAAAACTGGAAGTAGAAGGCATTTGACCTGTCAGGTTGAAAAGACTGAGGGCAATGTGAGGAGGTTAGAGCCTATAAATTCAGTTCACCTCTGCTGTAGTGACTTAGATTGCAACAGGTACTCTTTTTTTTGGCACCTTGCACATTCCAAAGAGATTCGTGCTCCTGATATGATTGAGGATCCACTTGGAAGGGTAATGGAAAAATTAAAGGAGCATTTTAGGTTGGATGCTGTGGCAAATGATAGGCCTTGTCAAATTGCCTTTTCTGAACTGCTTGGTAGTAATGTTTCAGGGAATTTGTGCTGAAAATGCACCAATTTGCCACCATGTTCTCAAATTTATCCTAAATTGGATGGACCTGAAATACTCCTGAAAGGGTCAGGTTTGCTTGGTACACCATGTAACCAGTTTAATATTTCACAAGTGCCCTTTCCGGTGGCTTTTTGGGAACTTTATGAGAAAACTGTGCAATAAAATGCACTTTTAGACCCCCTTTTTTAAAAGCAATTTTCAGAGAAGAAGGCCACATCTAAAATATGCTGGCCAATAAACAATTTCCTAGATATCATGAAGGAAAGTTTTAATTCTATTAAGGACAAGGTGGCGAGGATTATGCTGTTCTCTCTTCGCTTTATTTTAACATAGAAGCCATGTAAACCACATAAAGAACTACTTTTCCAATGAATCATCAGAAAAAACAGAGAAAAAGGACACCAACAATAGTCCAATCATAATGTCCCAAACAGGAACATAGTCATCATCATCAAAGTACTTTATTCGGCACTATCGAGATAGGCCATAGAAGTGCATAAAACTAATAAAATACCATGCAGTTAAAAAACAACAGGTAAATAAAAATCAACCCCTTCAGCCCAATTCAATCCAGACATTCAAGGGGTCAACATTCTTTCATGTAATGAGAGATAGGCTTTAAGAACAATACAAATAAGAAAAGGTTCAAAGAGAATGCCGCAAATTAATGGAAAACACATCAATCTAGACCCGCCTCTTTCTGATACGGATTGCTTTACAGATAAATAAGGCAATACTAAAACAGATAACTGGAGATTCTATAGCACACCAAAAATGCATTGCAGCTTTATACTCCCGAATGTTGTGTGCAATAAATAGGGGTTTTAAAACTTCCTTCTTTAAATCAGCATAAAAACGACAAAAAAGCATAAAATTTAAAATACATTGTTTAGAAATATCATCGCACGGACATGGGGTAGCTATTAAGTCCCATTTGTTTGTTTTAGGGAATGAGACGAAAAGGTGTACTGTGCTTAATAGCTACCTGGTAACAATAGCGGTGTTGATAATGTGTCACCCAGGTTGGATAGGGTTGAAAGCCTATAGGAAAATTATAAGCCATGTATGTTGTCACTGTGTGTTTCCCCATGTCAGAAATGGCTCTGTTTCTTGTCCTTGCATCCAATAGAGCAGCTTTCATTGTCGACTTCTCTCGTGTTAAGATCTTGGCTGGCTTTTCAAGTCCAGGAAAGCCGAAAGTCTTTCTGAAAGTGCTATTAATAAAAGACATGATCCAGAGTTAGGCAGTCTTGTATGATGCACCTTGTAAATTGGGTTTCGGGTTTAGCCCATAAAGAGCGCCACAGGGAGATTGGATTTAATGACAAAATGTCAACCAGATGATCCATTCCTGCTTCTCTATGCATCATGGTGGATGAGGCCTAGGGAGAGGTGCAGAGTAGGCATCTTAGAAAATTATTTTCCTCGACCTGCAAGGAGTTGCTAGTCTCATATCCCCACACGCCTCCACCATAGGTTGCTGCCAAAAGAACTTTGGCTTTATAGATGGTAACCATCTCATTAATAGGTCGGCTTCCAAGCTTACTAGAGAATCTGAACACCCCCCCACAAAATCTTTCCATCTTAAGTGTTATGAATATGATCCATGCAAGTGCCGTTTGCAGAAAACATCATGCCTAAATAACAGAAAGGTTTGACCTTTGCTATCTAGACACCCTCAAGATACAAAAGATTTTACATACTTGGGAGTTTTCCCACAGGCCATTGTAAATGTCTTTGACTTGTTGATTTTCAACTTTCTAGAGTCCATAAAAACTACAAAGGAATCCATTAATCTCAGCGATCCGACTGCGGTTCTTAATAAGAGTACAGCGTCATCGGCATAGAAGAGGACGGGAATCGAGCGACCAGCGACAATCGGCGCATCAGCCTGCACGGACCACAGCATATCATCAACCCCATTTATAAATATTAAGAATAAAAAGGAGGCCAATACACACCCATGACGAACACCCCTCCTGATTCTAAAATAGGGTGATTGTTCTCCATTGGGGCCAAACCTTACTTTGGTAGAGTGATTCTCATATAGCTGTGTAAGAAGACCAGCAATCTCCAAGGGGGGCCACAAGAGAGCAAATTATGCCACAGTAGAGCATGGCCAACTAGATCAAATGCTCTCTCTTTGCTCTAGTATATTTCCCAATCAGGAGTTAAAGGTTCAAGCACTGCTCCACCGTCCCAAGTCCCTTCCTGAATCCATACTGGGCATCAGTCAGGATCGAATTATGCCTTGCCCAATCCTCAAGTCTTCTCAGAACAACTCTTCCCAAGAGTTTAGCAGAGAAGTCCAGGAGGGAAATGGGATGGTAGCATTTTGGATCTGCTTTGTCACCTTTCCTAAATATAGGCACTATAACCAACTTAGGCCAGGAGAAAGGGAAAATACCCTGAGCGACTGAATAAAAAAATGCGGGTAAGTATTGGTTCCCAAAGCTCTCCCATTCCCAGAAAGGCATCAATGGGGACCCCGTCTGGCCCTAGGGCTTGTCCTTTTGCGCATTTGTGCAGAGCACCCACAATTTCATCTAGAATGAATATCAGGGGTGCAACATTATTGGTGGCAGAACTCTTGGTTAGATTGTTTGCGGCCAGTGATAGAGACCTTGAATCGTTAGTCGGTATTGGATCAAAAATCCTCTCAAAATGGGCATCCCATGCCTGTGAGGATACCAGAGATGTGAGCACAGGACCTTAGCAACATAGTCCTTTCTTGTCAGTGATTCCCACTCTTTCTTCATGCGCTGGCTAGCAACTCATCCTAGACTCTTAATCTTATTTGGACACTTAGTTACCTGAAAAAATAAATGTGTATAAATAACCTGCTTCCCTCCAATGTGTGTAATCATATTAGCAAGTTGTAAAACCATAGTGAATAATTCAACATTCATGAACCACATAAATTAATTAACAATTGAGAACCCCGGTTAATAACGTAGTATTACTCACCTTTAAGCAAAAAAGGTAACCACAATGAAGCTTAGGAAAGTCATCAACAGCGGGGGGCAATCACTGGTCTCCGGACCATGGGTGGGAATAATCCTCACCTGCGTGTCCTTAATAGAATTTAAACTTTCCTTCACAATAGCTAGGAAATTTGTATTCTATGTCAGGACCAGAGGTAAGGATTATGCTGGTTTAAAGCTTACAAATCTCTACTGACATCATATCCACAACAGCTTTAAAATAAAACCGTTTGAAACAGGCCCACACGTCTTCCACAAGTTTGTGGTTTACGAGACTCTGGCAGGTCATGGCGATGGAACTCCTACCCACCGACTGACACACACAGATGCCAAATTTCAGCGCACTTGGCAGCCCTTGATCCAGTACCTGACCCGGTTGGAGCACACTAGAACTATGCCTCCGCGACTTCGCGCCCTTCAACTCTTTGACGACCCAGTTCTCCCCAGAGGGGATACCGACGAATTGGATACAGCCTAAGCGCACGACAGCCCTATATGTCCTCCAGATGCTTGGCGCCCGAGGGCCGGTCCCCGGCCGACCGCGAACTGACCCCGCATGCCTCCGGGTTCCTCTTCCTTGCGGGTCCTTCGACCGGAGAGATGTTAGCCCTCTGACTACCTCCTTAGGCCTCTTTCTCTTTCATCTACTTCTTTCTCTTTTCTAAGTATATTTGTTTTTTCTCCTGGTCAATCTTTATTGCAAACCCGACGAACCAGCATGTCCAGCTGCCCACATACCATCTTCTTGCGCAAGGTGCGACCATTTAACCATAGTGGTGGGCCCGAAAGAACTACAAGGGCAATGCAAACATTTTCTCCGGCGTAACAACCGAGGCGACCCTCTCTCCCTTCGCTCACGGTTTGCAGTGACACGCAGACCGCAAAAAGGCCGCAAACCCAGGGGTCTATGCACTGTGGTAATGGTAAAATGGTGAATTCGACATTACGACAATTGAGATATAGTATAGATAGCGTAGGATGATAGGAAAGCTACTACCCAATAACTGTCGAGAATTAAGCTATATTCACATACGTTTCTTACCTTACTATCTATAGCTCTCCTGAACGCGGCCGGCCCAATGTGGTTGTAGGCGGATTGCTGTGTTCTTCCCTTACCCAGTCGTAAGAGTTACTGCCTCGATAACTTGCACTGCCGGCCCTGCTGGGGATGTAGGCGGAATGCAATGGAGATGAACTTTACTCTTTAATAAAGTTGTTTTAAAATCAAAAAAAAAAACAACAAAAAAAACGTTTAAAGGTGGATTCAGAAAACAAGTCCGCTGCATTAACAATGTCCTCTAACCGGACTCCCAACTGAAAGACTTTGGAAGCCATGGCACCTCTTACTGAATGAGCTCCAAAAATCCGGGTGTCAATACCCACTTTCTGCATCACCCAGCGTACCCAACGAGCAATAGTTGGGGAAGACACAGCTCTGAACGGTTTCCTTATAGAAATAAAGAACTGTCTTTCATCTGGAGGTCTGAATTCCTCTGTCATGGCCTCATAAGCTTTAATGCACCTCACTATGCATAACTTGCAATTGTCATCAAAAGAGGGATAATATATAACTCTAGAATTTGTCTTAGTCCTCCTGGACACAGGGAAAGTAAACCCTTCAGGGAAAAATACTCTACTGGTAATATCCCAAGCTCTTACATCAGAGACTCTGCAACAAGAGACCAGGCATAACAACATCGCCAACTTACCGGAAAGTTCCTTCTGTGACAAGTATGTATTACTCTGCCAGGAAATGAAGAGGTTGAGTACTCGATTAACATCCCAAAGGGATGAGTTTCTTGGTTCCGGAGGGAGCGACAATCGAAACCCCCTCATCAGTTTCCACACCAGAGGGTGTTTGCCAACTGGATGACCTTCACTGGGATGACGATCAGCTCAAATCACTAATCGAAGGGAATTTACTGACCTGTAAGCCATACCTTTGGATGCCAGCTCAGTCAGGAAATTCAAAACCTGGACAACATTGGAGCCCACAGGATCCAGGTCCCATTGCATACACCAACGAATTCATCTATTCCAGACTGATCTGTATCGGCGAACAGTGGAGGAGGCCCAGGCCTTGGTGAGGAGAGCCTGAGCTTGCTCTGAAAGGCCTTGGAATGGCCATCTTCTCTGGTAACTCTCCAAGCCATGAGGCGCAGAGACCCTTTAAGAACAAGTTTGTCTTGGTTCCCCAGATGGTCGCTCAGGAGATCCCGATACAGGGATAGAAGGATTGGAGAATCCCATGAAAGTTCCATCAGAACTGGATACCAAGCTTGAGATCTCCAAAAGGGCATCACAAGGATCAAATCTACCCATTGTCTCCTGACCTGTGCCAATACCCGAGTGATCATGGAGAACGGGGGAAATGCATACCCTTTCTCTCTCGTCCAGTCCTGTAAGAAATGTGTCCATCGCCAGCGCCATCGGGTCTGGCCTCCAGCTGAAGAATCGATCCATTTGATGGTCCAGATGTGATGCAAAGAGATCCACTGTGAATTTACCCCACTGGAGAGCCAGAGCTTGAAAGATGGGAGTCTCGAGTTTCCATAGCTCGTGTCTTGGAGATACCTGAAGTTCCAGTCCACCACCACATTGGAGGAGCCTGAAAGATGTTCCGCTGTCACTGAGATTCTGTGCATGAGGCAATATTCCCAAAATTCCCTGACCATATCCGAAAGTGTCTTGGATTTTCTTCTCCCAAGACGGTTGATGTATCTCAGCACTGATACGCTGTCCATCTTCAACAGGACGCAGCATTGGATCTTGTCCTTGGTTCAACAATGTACCATGAAGGAACCCGCCATGAGTTCTAAGCAGTTGATATGCAGACATCTTTCCTGGGAAGACCAACATCCTCCTGTGGAGATATGCCTACAATGGGTGCCCCAGTCGGTTGTGCAGGTGTCTGACTCTATAATGAGGTCCGGGCTAGAACCATATATGACTCTGGCTTTCCTGGACTCCATGTGGGCGAGCCACCACTGCATTTCCTCCTTTGCTTGCTGTGAGATGGGGATCAATTCCGCACAGGAGAGGCCCTTCTAAAGGTGGAATGCCTTCAAACGTTGCACAGCGTGATAATAAAGAGGTACTGGTAACATCGCCTGGATGGAGGACGACAAACGTCCTACTACTCGTGCAATCTAACGCAGCGACGTCTTTGGCTTTGCTAGCGTCTTGCGCAGCTTCTGATGGATCTTCTTCAATTTCCTGGAAGGAAGGCTGAGAGAGGCCACCACCGAGTCTATGACGAATCCCAGATAGGTAGTTTTCTGAGTCGGCAGCAGATGAGATTTTCCCATGTTGAGGACAAATCCTAGAGACTCCAGAAGAGATACTGCATGTTGGAGGTGTTGTGACAACTGTCTTGGACATTGATCCATCAGAAGGATGTTTTCTAGGTAAACTATGAGACAATCTCCTCTGGTCCTCAGATACTCCATCGCTGGCCGGAGGACCTTGGTGAAGCACCCAGCAGCCGACGAGAGACCAAATGGAAGATTCGTGAATTCAAACATCTGCCCACGCCATTGGAATTGGAGAAATCTGCAGTACGGAGGAAAAATGGGAATTGCGAAATACGCATTTTTGATGTCCAGCGGATCATCCAATCGTGAGGGCGCAACAGGTCCCGCAAAAGGTGAATCCTATCCATCTAGAAATGGTGGAAGACCAACCACTCAATGAACTCTTTGAGATTGATAAGTGGTCTTTGATCTCCGTCTTGTGTCTCCACCAGAAAGAGATTGCTGAGGAAACCAGAGGGATGGGCTTGAGCTGGCGCAATGGCTTCTTTCTCCAGAAAGGGGAGAGGAGTTGGCCTAACGGCTAGGGCTGACGACCTTGAATCTGGTGGAACTGGGTTCGAGTCTCGGCAATGACGCTGAACATCCTGTGATTCTGGGCAAATCACTTAATCTCCCCGTGCCTAACAAAAATGAATGTTTCCTCATGTAACGCAACTGGTGCTATGTAAAGCGCTCTGATACCCGATACCTTCGGGTCAAGTTTGCGCTATATAAAACTCCGTAAAATAAAAAATAAAAATAAGAAGCTCTGAGACTTTCGAGTCTATAAGAGAAGCGTCCTGTCAGGAGAAAACAATGGTTCTTGGAAGGTTGGGTTGTACTGGAGAACCATAAAACTCTATGTGCAAACCTTGAATAGTCTGAAGAACCCAAGCATCTGAAGTTATCTTTTGCCAAGTGTGTGCAAATTCCGCTAGCCTGCCCCCAACTTTTCCATGGAAAAAAGGGTAGGACATACTGTTACTATGTCTTTGGGTAGACTGTCCTCAGCGGGTATTTTTGGAGCCCCTGAGACTGAGGTCACCTCTGGAAGGAACGAAACCCCTGAAGCATGAGGAATTGTGCCCTAAGGTTGCCTTGAATTCTAGAGGAGGAGTGCTGGATGGCTAGGCTGTCGGACAAGCTCCCCCTTCCACCACAGCCCCAATGGAAACCTTGGTGTTGAAAATTCGCTTGGTGGAAGATTGTACCTTGTCTAACAAGTTAAAGGGAGCCACAAACTTTTCTAACTCCTTGATGATGGGATCCTCCTTGTGCTACCGCACCAGCTTTCGAACATGCCAAGCCTCCTAGCTTTAGATTGATCTAGATGAGGAACGACCACCATTGTTCTGTAGGGAGGTCACAATTAGCATTACCCAGGAGTATAATTGCCCATTGGGCCCAGTCTGAAAGGACGTCCGGAGGTATAAGAGACCCCTGATACCTTTGCCTCTTTGCTGCATCCAGTATCTTCGTGAGGGGCCCTGTCACTTCCAGGAGCTTATCCAGGCAGAATCACCAGTCCCGGTCGATCTGTTTCTTTGGATCCCTCATATATTTGGCAAGAAACATTGCCATCTTTTAGTCCAATTCCGAAGGTGATTGCGAACCTCCTTATCCAGTGACTTGCACAGCCTGTCTGCCACATACGATGCCACCTTATTGGCCAGAACCCTCTCAGAAGATCTCAGGTGAATAAGGTCTTCAGGATCCAGTATGTCATCAGTAGGGGCGGACGTGTGAGCAGAAACCTCCAAAGTGGGGCACTAAGGATGTGAGGGCTCTCCCTCAGTATCAGACTCCACTGGAGAGTCATCCAAATCACGTTTTGCTGAATGAGAAGGCAAGTCCAGAACTTGAATCTCTTGGGGGACCTCTGGCAGTGGTTGAATTGGCTGGGGGTGGAGTCGCGCGCCAGGAAGGCCCGTTTAAGCCTAATCGAAGGCATCCAAATCTCCAGTTTGGGCGTGTTTGCGATTGGCCTTGACCTTACCTGACCCCGCACCTGGCTGCCCCCGGGATTGTATGGTCCAAGGGCCAGCAAGATCATCCCTCGAAAAGAGGGGTCCATTGCAGTTGTCCATCAGCCGCTGTAAAGCCATCTCGTAGGGAGCCAGGGTGTAGGAGACCGGCTTGTGAATGGACGTGGCAACCGCATCACAAAACTCATCATCCAGGGAAAAATACTGGACCTTCTTTTCCTCTACAAAAGAAGCTGCCTTGTCCTGCATTTCAGGGATGTGGGCACTAGGGTTAACAACGCAGTCAGTTATGTATGCGGCGGCTCTGAGGTGTTTTTTAGTTTCCTTTTTGGTCCCCGGGGACACGGTGCGCCCTTCAATTGACTGGGCTGGGCCTGGGTGAGTGCTCCAATAAAAGCGTCTCACTGTGCTATATAAAGGTGCTAAATACGGACCCCAACGGTTGTAGACAATGCTGGTGAAGAACCAATGATTACAGACCACACAGATATAGGGCGAAGCACTCCAGGCCCCAGCATGTTATGCAGAGGCTCCATGATCGGCTGGCGACACTGCGATCGCCATCAGCGATAACCTGCAAGCCGATCGTGGAGCTGCAGAGGAGCGCATCTCTGTGAGACAGGTACCGCCCTCTGGCGTTCGGTTGGAATTACTGTGCAACGCTCACCGCTGTCAGTGAATCAACAAGCTCACGAAAGGAGCGAAACCTGCTCCCCTGAGCTAATCTGTAGGATGAAAAACAGTGCAATTCAAAACATACAATAAATACTTAAATCACACTGAAAAGCAAGACTAAAAGGCTCGGGTCTGGTGAGAGACCCTGGTACCTGAACTTGCAGGCTGTGGAGCAGCGAGGAAAGAGGGGGAATCATTGACAAGGAAGGACTATGTTGCTGTTTGGGACATTATGATTGGACTATTGTGGTCCCTTTTCTCTGTTTATTTCCCGATGGTTCATGGGAAAAGTAGTTCTTTATGTGGTTTACATGGCTGCTATATTAAAATAAAGCACACAGAGAACAGCCTAATCCTCGCCTCCGGTCCTGACATAGAATTGCTTTGACCGCTTACTGCAGTTCAGCAAAGGTATTACACCGCACCACTTTCAAACATCGCCCTACACAACTGATTTAACGTTATATTTTGCTCAGTTTACTTTACAGTAGCGTATTTGACCTCATTTGGTTCATGTGTGTGAGATTTGTAAGGGTTTAATCTGATGTGTGAATTAGCAGCATAACATTCAAGAATCTAACCTAAAACTTAAAGCACCCATCGCATACCTCCTAAATTCCCCCCAATCGAACAACTTGATGGAAGGGCAGTAAGGGCACAAAAGCTTTGAACAGTGTCCATGCCGGCAGTGGATGGTGGAGTGGTGGAAGTGGGCAGCATTAATGATAGAAGTAGGCGTCAGCCTTCTAAGATAAAAACTGCCACATTTTAATCATTTATGTAAGCACTGGAGAATTGAAGAAGTGGTTGCTTAACTGAACTGATTTCTGAACATAGTACAGAATAAACATAGTTAAAATATTCGTTTGCTTCCTTCCAATGCAGGGCAGCTATTTATTGCCCTATTAGACTTGCACTCCATAGGGAAAAGCCTGAGGCAACGTGAGAAATGGTCTGAGAGACCAGAGAGATGAGGTGAGACTCAATGCAAGATGAGGCCCAAAACTATTTGATTTACATTATCTTTAATTTACTTTTTTTCTGAAGCGTCTCCCTTACAAAGCTCTTTCCCTTTTTTAATTGGATCTGCCATTGTTTCTATTATAATTTTCCAATAACATGTTTACAAAAAATAGAGAATGGAAAATGTATGTTCTCCCTTAAAGAAACTCTGGTTGAATGGTTTTATTTCTGATACTGCACATTTATTCATCTATTTTGTTACTTTTACTTCCCAATTCCAGCAGTTAACACAATTGTGTGCTTGCTTAGTCACATCTGCTTGATAATTCGCTTTACTGGAGGACTAATTTAATTTAGTTGAATGAGACATTGTTAATTGATTAACATTTATTAGGTTAATAACAGCGTTTGATTTTAATTGGCTCTGATGATCTCATTACCACATTCACAAATAAACATGAGCTCTTTGCAGTCCCTTGTATCCCCAGAAGATGAGGTGCTAACCACAAAACAGCTGTTGGGCCTTAGGAGTCAGTGCCCTTGAGCACAAATTAACCATCATCATGGATTTTCAGAAATATACAAAACTTTGTTTATCTGTGTCCATTTTTCAATGGTTGCAGGCTGATTTTGCTTTTTTTTTTATTTAACCAGACTACACTTTATTTATATCTGCTTGAAATGGTTACTTCAGGTGTTATAATTCGTAATAATTCACTGAAGACAAAGGTAAGGTAAGAAGTCTTCTTTATTCAGTCATCCACTCTCCTCAACTGCGCTTCACCAACTTTCATTGTACCTCAACATTCTAAACCAGGCTTCACTTCGATTGTGTTATTTAATAATAACAAAGGGGAGGAGGAACATTCTAATAGGAAGAAGAAAATATATATCACATGAATCCCCTCCATATCACATCGTCCCGGACTGGGCAATGTGTCTTCGAGAGATCGCAGTATGGATGGAGGGTTCATTCCTGAAGCTCAACGGATCGAAAACGGAGCTTATGTTCCTGGGTAAACCTTCTATACCCAACATAATATCCTCTTGGCCAAGCTGTTTCGGTCCTCCCCCTCCCCCCAAAGATTATATCAAGAGTTTGGGAGTCTGGCTAGACCGTAACCTCGATTTTGGGGAACAAGCAAGGAAGGTTGCTGGCAGCTGTTTTGGGCTGATGAGGATGATACGGAAAATCATTCCCCTCCTTCCTATTTCTGCAAGGAAAGTGGTACTCCAGTCCCTTATACTTTCTAGGCTCGACTATGCCAACGCCCTATACTTAGGAACATCTTGCTCCACGATTAAGAAACTACAAATTGTTCAAAACTGTGCGGCACGACAACTCTTGAATATCCCCAGCCGACAGTCAGCAGGGGCTGCACTGGCCGCCCTTCACTGGCTGCCTATCCAGCAGAGAGTGCAGTTTAAGGCTCTCTGTATCACACACAAGGTTTTGCTAGGTCCTGGCCCACCTATCACACGCTCTCTCATGTCCTTTTATCATCCTGAGAGAACCCTGCGATCATGTAATAAACAGCTGGCTGTTGTTCCTAGAATTAGGAAGGCCCGCACAGGGGGTCGCCTCTTTTCATATAATGCTGCTAGGCTTTGGAACTCCCTCCCCCTTGCCATTCGGTGTGAAACTAACCATCTGGCCTTTCGGAAACACATAAAAACCTTCCTGTTTCCATGACTGAGATGTAGACTATGAATTCGGCCTCTAGCGCTGGGATGCCTTTGGTAACCATGCGCTCTATAAATGTTTTACAATTACAATCACAACTATAATACACATTATATACACATATCCCTCTCTTAAACAGCATGAATAATTATATGAGAACAGAAATTAATTAAGTCATAGATTTTATAGTCTTGGAAAGATAGTTGATGGTGATAATTAACATAACTTTAACTTTCATTTATTTAAATTAAATAACCACAGACTCAGGAAATGTTTAAATCTTTATCTAAATTAAATGCATGTGAACAAACTCAGTGCAGTGCAGTCACCTTCATTCATTGGAGTGAAAATTCAATTCATAATCACCATACATATGCCTCGGACTCATGCAATAATCGATACTCAGAGAGAGAAAAAGAGGATAGAGAGAAAAGATCATTTAGCAAAAACGAGAAATTTTAGTTACCAAGGATGGTGTGGAAGACCGACCCCCTGGCCAAAGGGC
This sequence comes from Calotriton arnoldi, assembly GCA_963921515.1. Taxonomy (NCBI): domain Eukaryota; kingdom Metazoa; phylum Chordata; class Amphibia; order Caudata; family Salamandridae; genus Calotriton; species Calotriton arnoldi. Next base: position 3,374,531 of record CAWUFW010000554.1, on the reverse strand, counting down.
TGGTAAGGGTCCCCTGGGATAGATCAGGAGACAAAGACTTCAGGACAGGAATCAGGACTGGATACTTAACCTCTCTAGAATACCGACGGATGCGCCACACCGCTCTCTGACACTCTCTTCCTCCTCGAGATTCTTCCGCAATCTTCAGATCTAACCCAATTAATTTAGGATAGAAAGTTCCTCTTCAAGTTCTGCAGTCAGCTCTTCATCAGCAACTCCAGCATCTCACAGCATCTCCCCAGCACAGCTTCAGCATCTCTCCCAGCAAATTCATAACTAACTAACTAAAGCTATCTTAATTATACCTTTCGTTTCTTCATGTTCCACCCACTAAAGTTTCAATATCGTAAAATACGAAATCTGATTGGTCAGGCAAGGGGGGTTCTTCATCACACCATGCTTACATGTCACTAAAATCAGTTCAACTATTGTTCACAAACCCACCCTCTTATTCTTTAATCATAAATTTTATTCCCATATACTAAAAGTATCAACATAGAAACATTTTAAAACTGTCATGAACGTGTCTCTTCATTGTTGAACTTTTCGCCATCCTGTTCCCAGGATGTAGCATTTGTCCTTTGGCTCCCATTCAACTGCACAGTCATTGTTCATGGTTCACTTCAGTAGGCATGCGCAGACTTGCGTCACTCCATTCAATTCGGCTATGACGAGAGGTCCAAATATGCACTAATGATAAAAGTCAGAAGACAAATGTTACTTTCTAAAATAAAGTGTTTGCACTGTATACCACCCACCTCTACTCTATCCCAATTTATTTATTAATATCTTTTCCTCGCTTTAGCATTAGTTAAATAGCTCGATTCAGTTCAAATAAGCAGATGCCATGCACGCGAGTCTTCAAGACTCCATTTTAGTATCTTCTGCTCATGCGCCAGAATTTCCCTCCAAGCATTAGTTCGTCATCCTACGTAGATGTAGTTGACGCATGCGCACAACAGTTTTCCCATTTAAAGCGGTTTTAGTCCTTCTACATTGTTATCCGCGTTATTACACACTTACGCAAGCTTCACTAACCCGTGTGTTCATGTAGTGCGTATTAGTTTTCACGAAACTTATTAATAACTTTGTTAGTGAGTTAAACGAGTGGATTGCTTCCGAGCAAGTCTCTTTTCTACGAGACCTTGCTCCATCACTGTTATATGCGAAGAGCACTTTCGCCATTAAAATGACCATTAAATTTGCAAAGACATACAGTTTTACTGATAAAACTGTATAGCACACAAACAATATGTGGAAAGCAAGCTAAAGCGAATATTTGTCATTGTGCATATCAAGTAAAGTGTCTTGATTTATTTTGATCCTATTAAAATCTTTGTTTTCACTACATTTAGGAATTACAAAAAAACACTTAATTTGTCTTTTCTTAATTGCTGATATATTTTAAAATATATTTACAGTTCATTTATAGGCATTACATTTGTTGTGTGTTTCTTTCCTTTCTCACACAGTTTATTTTATAAAATCCTCTCACTTTGCAGTCAGAAAAAGAGAAATAAACACCAACCTCCATGTTAAAAGAATAAGCAGAAATCTGCCGGAAAACACAGCCTGGCATTTGACCTCTATCTTTGAATGCACAGCAAATGTGACATGATACCTATTTTGAAAGACATCTTTATTACTCATTTATCTTCGGAACTCCAGCACGGTTATTTTTGGAGTGTTGCAGCACCCTCTGCACCTCTACTCCTAGCGCATACGGGAAGTGAGATCACAGACCCTCTGTAGAGGGAGGGCTTCTAGAAGCTTGATTGTGGTAAAGAGTTGGGCCCGGATTGGCACTCCAGTCTCCCGTTCAACAACAAAGGCTGAACAACAAACTGCTCACCTACAATTAACAAGCAATGTGGAGGGCACAGCTCCAGGCATGCCAATGTTGCAAGAGGGGAAGAAGTAGGAGGTTCAAGGGGCACAGATATATGTATATTTTCCTTGCCTTTTATCTTACTCCATAGTTTGCAGGGCAAAAAAACACCCACAACTGACTAATTTAAAAGTGGCTGTGGGACACTGTGCCAATGAGGACCCAGACCCATATTATGGTGAACCCCACGTGTTGTTAAACATGAACCTCTAAACAAGAATTGGAAAACAGAGGCTTATTTTATGTACAACTTACCTAGCAAGGGAGCTGGAAGGAAAATCCAGAATGAGGGTTGGGGAAAGAAGGAAGTTACCCAAAAAAGGCCACTCGGGTCACTCACGACCACCTCTTGCCTTTCCCAATATAGAAGAGTCGATCAGGCAGTAGAGAATGCAAACCAAGTAGTTTAATAGTGAATTGTGCTGCAGCGGAGTCCAGTCTGACCAGCCACACTAATCAGCTGCAGAGGGACTGACCCCCAACAGCAATACACATTAATTAATACATTTCGATCACCCACAGGACCCGCCTTCTACTGGAAAATTCCAGTTAGAGCAGGTTAACAATGGAGGCACTGCTGAAATGAGGTACACTCCTGGGATCGGCTCCAAGGCCGTCCCAACCGTGCCTGCCACTGTAGAGCATGAGAACGAGCCTATCAAGCAAGATTGGTATGCGAAGATACATTGAATACATTTATTAGGACAGTGAAGCTTAGCCTTGAGAAACATAAGACAATACTGAAGCTGCTTTCTGCTGAGACAAGCAAAAGGGTACTGAAGTTAGTTTCGATCGAGGGCGCCAATTGTACCTAGTTACTCCGGGCACGGAGTCATCCGCAAACAGGGGCTGAAACTCAGAGGGGCCAGGTGACTGGGGCTCAAGCAATGGTGGGCAATGGTGGGCTAGTAAGGCAAGAATTCTGGGTAGCCTTTATTTCAGGGGGAACTGCCTCATTCAAAATGGCGTCGTTCTCCTCCTCTGTCTGGGTCCATGTCAGCTTGGTGTTGGAAAAGGGAACGAATGCTGGGACCTTTTCAAATTCACAATCCCCTACTCCATCCTTCACCCACTGGTCATAGGGTAAAGGTAGGGGTACCTTGCGGCAGCGCCGACAATGGATCCAGTTCTTTCGGCCGGCGACTTTTACTGCGGCACTCGTGGCAAGGAGGACCTGAATAGTTCCCTTCCAACGGGGCTCCAAGCTCTTTTTCCGCTGGAAATTTCTTACGAGGATGAAATCGCCAGGCTGAATGCTGTGTCCAGGCCCATTTGGTGCCGGTGGCAAACTCTCATGGATCTGTTGGTGAATAGAACGCAAACTTTCAGTTAACTGGTAAAGGTAATCTGTTAAAAGGGGGAAGTCTATCTCGGAGAAGCGTCGAGGCTGCGGGACGCCCCAGACATTTGCAGGGCAGCCAAACACGACCTCGTAAGGTGATAACACTGTTCTGGAATGAGCAGTCGTTCTCGTAGACAAAAGGCCTAATGGTAAAGGATCTGGCCACTTCAATCCCGTGCTCTCTTGTATTTTTGCCATTTTTAGTTTGAGAGTACCATTGTACTTCTCAACCAAACCTGCTGACTGGGGGTGGTTCGCAGCATGGAACTTCTGCCTGATGTGTAGACCATCGCACACCACTTGTATCACTTTAGAGTTGAAGTGACTGCCGTTGTCACTCCAAATCAAACGGGGCAAGCCGAAGCGAGGGACAAACTCTTTGAGCAGTGCTTTTGCCGTCGCTAGGGCTGTATTCTCTTTAGTTGGATATGCCTCAACCCATTTACTGAACGCACAGACAACCACCAGGACGTATTTCAAGTTATTGACCCGTTCCATCTCAATGAAATCCATTTGCAGGACTTCAAAGTGGAAGGAAGGTGGTGCGAAGTTTCCGGGGGGTGTAGGGACACCCTTTCCAGGGTTATGCATCATGCACACCATGCAGTATTTCACCAAATGAGCAGCTGTCTTGGGTACCTTGTCATTCTGCCATACTGGGTCTAGTAGTTTGCAGATGCCCTTTGCACTAATATGTGCAGGGCCATGGGCCATGGTGACTACAGGAAGAACATACGCATCTGGTAACATCCATCTTTGCTTTCCGGATTTATCCGTCCAGCACCCATCATCATCTAGACGCGCTGTATTCTCTTGCCGAACCGCTAATTCCTCCATTGTTGCCTCACTGTGTATCTCCTTAACATTGTCTAGGGTGTCTTCAAACATAGTAGCATCGGGAACCCATCTAGCAGGACCTGCCACAAACATCCTTTTCATTCTCGTACGAGCTGTCTCCTTTGCTGTCTGATCTGCAAACGCATTTCTCCTCCCCACATCATCAGTTATTGCCTTGTGAGCACTACACTTTACTATCGCCAACCTCTCGGGGAGTGCCAAAGCAGACAAAAGTCTGTGTATCAAAGAACCATGTTGTATTCATGAGCCATGGGATGTCAAAACCCCTCTCTCCACCCAGAGTCGCCCAAAATTATGGGCGACTCCAAATGCGTACTGGCTGTCAGTATAAATATTGACAGCCAGTCCCTCACTCAGCTCGCAGGCACGAAGGAGGGCAACCAGTACCGCAGCTTGTGCCGACTGGTTGGGAACTCGAGATGTCTCAACAACTGTGCGCAGTGTCGTGATAGCATAAGCAGCTGTTGTAGTGCCATCCGGTAATTTGAAACAAGAGCCATCGACATATAGTTCCCCTTGGGGTTCAGATAAGGGAACATCAGTCAGGTCTACCCGTCCCTTCATCTCCTCCTCCGTTCGGAGCATACAATCCTGTATGTCCGTTTCTGCACTGTCCGAAGGGAGGGGTAGTAACGTGGCTGGGTTCAGGGTGGCACATCTCTTGATAGTGACGTGTGGTGCAAAGAGGGTCAATTCATAGCCGGTCAGACACGCACTAGTAAGGTGCTGCGTCTTCGTCTTATTGAATAATGTATCCACAGCATGAGGTACCGTAACTGTGAGGTCAGTATCAAGAACAAGCCCTGCCGATTGTCGGATAGAGATTGCCACAGCCGCGGCAGCTCTCAGACAGCTCGGGAGGGCTCTAGCGACGTTGTCAAGCAGAGCAGAAAAATAAGCACACGGCCTCTGCTTACCTCCAAAGGCCTGTGTTAAGACAGAGAATGCGCAGCCAGCTTTCTCATGCACATAGAGCACAAATGGCTTCTGGTAGTCAGGAGTGCCAAGCACGGGCGCAGAGCAAAGCGCAATCTTCAATTGCTCAAAAGCATGCTGACATTCAGGCGTCCAAGGCAAGGGTTCATGCACATCTTTAGTGACTAGATGGAGAAGTGGCCTTGTTAGTAACGAGTAGTTAGGCATCCAGTTACGACAATACGAAGTAATGCCAATGAAGGTTCACACCTTCCTTTGTGTCTCAGAGATGGGCATCTTGACAATGGCACTAATTCGCTCAGGTGTTAGCCTCCTTCCCTCCTTCGACAGGAGGTGGCCTAAGTAGGTGACCTCCTGTTGACAATATTGGAATTTGGAAAGGGAGACTTTATGTCCATTCTTGGCCAAATGTAGCAGCAATTTAACTGTTGCAGCCTTTCAACCGTCTTTTGTGTCGGAGGCAATCAGGAGGTCATCTACGTACTGCAGCAATATATTACCTGGGTGAAGCGTAAGGGAATCCAATTGACCTTTGAGGGCTTGACTATATATACTGGGACTCTCTGTATAGCCTTGAGGAGCCCGACAGAATCTAAAGCTTCGGCCAGCCAGGGCAAATCCAAAGAGATACCGACTATCCTGGTGAATAGGTATGCTAAAGAATTCATTTTTCAAATCAATGACTGAGAAGAATTTGGCGGAGGAAGGAATCATTGTCAGAAGCGTTGTAATGTCGGGGACCACCGGGAACTGAGGAACCACTATTTTGTTTACTGCACGCAGGTCAATCACAAAACGATATACATCTGGATGATCATCCGGGGAGCCTGTAGGCGCCCTCTTAAGGATAGGAAGGATAGGGCTGTTACACACATTCGCAGTCGTCTCCTCCACCACTCCTGACTTAATCAAATCCTGTATAATCTGCAACAAGGCTCGTTCCCCTGCTTGTGGTATCTTATACTGAGGGATACGAGGCAAAACCGCATTATCCTTAACCCGAATGGAAACTGGTGGTATCTGCAACAACCCTACATCCGTGTCACCTGTCGCCCACAATGTAGGCGGTACATCCTGAAACTCAACAGGAAGTGGGGCCTCCCTTGACAAATGTTGTTTCGCACTTACCACGGAAGGCCCCATTGTCATGTGTACTCCTTCCGGAGAACAGTAAATTGTAGCGCATAACCTTTTCAATAGATCCAATGCCATCAAATTCTCTCCGCAATTAGATGTCAGCAAAAATGTTGAATCAACGGTGAAGGGACCACTGGTCAGGGCAAGGGGCTTGGAAATGGGGCTTACAACCGGCACACCAGAAAAGCCTACCAAAACATTATTTTGGCCAGACAGGGCTGCCCCGGGGACCAATGAATGAGAAACAGAGCTATTCATTGCACCTGTATCCACCAAAAAATTCCTTCGGCGATCCCTGCAAATCAGCAGTAACATAGGGTCCGTGTTGATCTACAGGTATCTGCACTGGTCCCTCGCCCTGCCTCTGGACGTCCTAGCTGTGAGAGTAAGTAAGTAAGTAAGTATTGGACTTGTAGAGCGCGGACTTAGCCCAAGGGCGTCAAGGTGCTATTAGCAGACTGCGAGGAACAGACCAAAACAAAAACACGCTCATCCTGACGTCTGTGAGAAGAGCCAGGTCTTTAAGGTTTTATGGAAGAGAGAATGGGACAACTGACTAGAGAGCTCTTCCGGGAGGGAGTTCCACAGCTTAGCCGCAGCCGTGGAAAAAGCTCTACCTCCCCACATTGCCTTCTTAACCCCTTCGATGCTTATGACGAGCTGGACTCGTCATGGCACACAGTGCTCGTGTGCTCATGACGAGTCCAGCTCGTCATAAGACTCCACCCACGGGGAAGCGCTGGCGCTCCCCGTGGGGATCCGATCGTTGTTTTTTCGGGAAGGGCTTCCCTGCCTCACCCCCTCCCTCAATGACGCCAGCGCGCGAGGCGCGCTGACGTCATTGGGGGTTTCCCTTAGTTCTCGGACGCGCTTGAAGCCATTTGCTTCCAGCGCGTCGGGGAATAAGGTGAGTTTTGGCTCCGGGAGGGGGGTTTGCAACAAAGAGGCATCGAGGGAAAGGAAAGGGTTTTCCTTTCCCCCGATGCCTCTTTAGTGCATTCCTGCTGCATGATCATGCGATCGTGCAGCAGGAATGCCACTAGACACCAGGGATTTTTTTTTTTTTTTTGTTAAAAGCAAATGAAAATACTGTTTTGGGGAGCGGCCCCTTGGGCAAGGGTCGCTCCCCTTTTGGGGGCCATATGTTTTTTGGTGCTCTGCCCCCCTGGGGGGGGGGCAGGTTTTTTTATATAGCTCGGGCTTTACCCGAAGGTGTCAAAGCGCTTCACAATAGTGTAAGCATGATATAAAAGCAAGCGTTACATTAGATGACGAAAAAGTGATAATTGTGCAAATAACAAGATACAAAAAGGTATGCGTTACAAGAGGAAAAAGTGACAGGTGTGCATGATACATGAGATGCAAAATACAAATAGAGGTATAATACTGCAATAAGTGGCAGTCACTCAGAACACACTGGGAAGGCACTTCTATAGGCATGGAGTACAGAATTTCCTATAGTGGAAGAACTTCCTTGAGGGAGTAGAGAGGGCGTGAATTAAACAGGAGACTTAAAAGGGTACTTGGGCCTCCCACACAAGTGAGGCACCATTTTTATCGGGAGACCTGGGGGAACACTGGGTGGTAGGAAATTTGTGTGAGGCCATAGATGCCACACTTTCCCACACAAAAATGTGTGAAAAAAGTGATTTTTTTCAGCTAAAATTGAGGTTTGCAGGGGATTCTGGGTAAGGAAACGTTGGGGGATCCACGCAAGCCATACCTCCCTGGAAGCCCCCGGGTGTCTACTTTTCAGAAATGTGTGGGTTTGGTAGGTTTCCCTAGATGGCCGCCGAGCACGGGGCCAAAAACCCAGGTGACCCCCCTTGCAAAACCAGGTGGTTTTGAGATAGGCAATTTTGATGTCGCCTCACTACGTTTTGGGCCCTTGCCTGTCGCGGGTACTTGGGACTCCCACACAAGTGAGGCACCATTTTTATCGGGAGACCTGGGGAAACACTGGGTGGTGGCAAATTTGTGTGAGGCCAGTGATGCCACACTTTCCCACACAAAAATGTGTGAAAAAAGTGTTTTTTTCAGCTAAAATTGAGGTTTGCAGGGGATTCTGGGTAAGGAAACGTTGGGGGATCCATGCAAGCCATACCTCCCTGGAAGCCCCCGGGTGTCTACTTTTCAGAAATGTGTGGGTTTGGTAGGTTTCCCTAGATGGCCGCCGAGCACGGGGCCAAAAACCCAGGTGACCCCCCTTGCAAAACCAGGTGGTTTTGAGATAGGCAATTTTGATGTCGCCTCACTACGTTTTGGGCCCTTGCCTGTCGCGGGTACTTGGGCCTCCCACACAAGTGAGGCACCATTTTTATTGGGAGACCTGGGGGAACGCTGGGTGGTAGGAAATTTGTGTGAGGCCAGTGATGCCACACTGTCCCACACAAAAATGTGGGAAAAAAGTGATTTTTTCAGCTAAAATTGAGGTTTGCAGGGGATTCTGGGTAAGGAAACGTTGGGGGATCCACGCAAGCCATACCTCCCTGGAAGCCCCCGGGTGTCTACTTTTCAAAAATGTATAGGTTTGCTAGGTTTCCCTAGGTGCCGGCAGAGGTAGGGTTCAAAAACTACAGCTAGGCACTTTGCCAAAAAAGGGTCATTTTTCACTGCGAAATTGAGGTGTGACCAAGTTGTGTTTTGCGCCGTTTCCTGTTGTAGGCACTAGGCCGACCCACACAAGTGAGGTACCATTTTTCTCGTAAGACTTTGGGGAATGCGGGGTGGGCAGAAATTTGTGGATCCACGCAGATTCCAGAACTTTCCACCACAGAAATGTGGGGAAAATGTGTTTTTTTTTACAATGTTTTAGGTTTGCAAGGGATTCTGGGTAACAGAACCTGGTGGGAGGCAGTCAAGTCACCCCATCCTGGATTCCTCTGGGTGTCTAGTTTTCAAAAATGTATAGGTTTGCTAGGTTTCCCTAGGTGCCGGCAGAGGTAGGGTTAAAAAACTACAGCTAGGCACTTTGCCAAAAAAGGGTCATTTTTCACTGTGAAATTGAAGTGTGACCACGTTGCGTTTTGCGTCGTTTCCTGTCGCAGGCACTAGGCCGACCCACACAAGTGAGGTACCATTTTTCTCATAAGACTTTGGGGAACACGGGGTGGGTGGAAATTTGTGGATCCACGCAGATTCCAGAACTTTCCACCACAGAAATGTGGGGAAATGTGTTTTTTGGACACTTTTTAGGTTTGCAAGGGATTCTGGGTAACAGAACCTGGTGGGAGGCAGTCAAGTCACCCCATCCTGGATTCCCTGGGTGTCTAGTTTTCAAAAATGTATAGGTTTGCTAGGTTTCCCTAGGTGCCGGCAGAGCTAGGGTTCAAAAACTACACCTAGGCACTTTGCCAAAAAAGGGTCATTTTTAACTGCGAAATTGAGGTGTGACCACGTTGCGTTTTGCGCCGTTTCCTGTCGCAGGCACTAGGCCGACCCACACAAGTGAGGTACCAGTTTTCTCGTAAGACTTTGGGGAACGCAGGGTGGGTGGAAATTTGTGGATCCACACAGATTACAGAACTTTCCACCACAGAAATGTGGGGAAAATGTGTTTTTTTTGACAATTTTTTTAGGTTTGCGAGGAATTCTGGGTAACAGAACCTGTTGAGAGCCAGTCAAGTCACCCCATCCTGAATTCCCCTGGGTGTCTAGTTTTAAAAAATGCATAGGTTTGCTAGGTTTCCCTAAGTGCCCGCAGAGCTAGGGTTCAAAAACTACAGCTAGGCACTTTGCAAAAAAAGGGTAATTTTTCATTGTGAAAATGTAGTACGTCCACATTGCATTTTGAGCCATTTCCTGTTGTGGGCACAAGGCCTACCCACACAAGTGAGGTACCATTTTTATCGGGAGACTTAGGGTAACACAGAATTGTAGAGCAACTGTTATTACCTATTGACTTTCGATGCATTTCTGCCTTCCAAATGAAAGACAATGTGTAAAAAATAAGTCATTTTGAAAAATGACCTATAATTCTCATGCTAGTATGGGTACTCCCAATTTCGGAAATGTGCAAATATCTACTGTTTCTAAAATCTACATTTTGTTCCCATTTCAGAAATACATAGGTGTCTTTCATAACAATTTTTCCATGTATACATTTTCCCAAAATAATTGCTATATACCCGGTACATAATAAAAACCATTGCAAGATGCTGCTCAGTTATTGGCTCTGAGTTCGTCGGGTTCTTGGTGACCCTACAAGTCCTATATATCCCCACAACCAGAAAGGTCCAGCGGATATAACGGTATATTGCTTTTAAATAGCTGTCATAATTAGAAGAAGTTACAGGTGAAAACGTTGACACAAATGGCTGTTTTTTTCAACTAATTTTCAATTTTTCCTTCATTTAACTGTTAGTTTCTATAAGGGAAACTTTAAGGATCTACACAAATGACCCCTTGCTGAATTCAGAATTTTGTCTACTTTTCAGAAATGTATGACTTTCCAGGATCCATTATTGGTTTCATACCCATTTCTACCATTAACTGGAAGGAGGTTGAAAGCACAAAAATAGCAAAAATAGGCTATGTCCCAGAAAAATGCCAAAACTGTGTAAAAAAGTTGGTTTTCTGACAAAAGTCTGCTTGTCCCTGAAAGCTGGGAAGATGGTGATTTCAGCACCACAACCCCTTTTGATGCCATTTGCAGGAAAAACAAGACGCTTTCATCTGTAGCCCTTTTTCACATTTTTCCCCCAAAAACAAAATGTTGCTGTATTTTGGCTAATTTCTGGGTCCCCTCCAGGGGAATCCACAAACCCTGGGTACCTTTAAAATCCCCATGATGTTAGAAAAAAGGACGCAAATTTGGCGTGGATACCTTATGTGGTCAAAAAGTTACAGGGGCCTAAGCGCGCACTACCCCAAATAGCCAAAAAAAGGCTTAGCACAGGGGGGGGGAAAAAGCCTAGCAGCGAAGGGGTTAAACCTCGGTAAAGTTAACAAGTTTTTATCTGAAGACCGGAGCAGTCTGCTGGGAACATACCGCTGGAACATCGCCTTGATCCATAATCATCATGAGTCAGGCACAGAGTTTTGAAAAGGATCCTGCGGTCCACAGGCAGCCAATGCAATGACCTGATGGAGGCTGTGACTGAATGGAATTTAGGTAGATTCATCACCAGCCTGGCCACCGCGTTCTGTACCAGCTGCAAACGTCACACCAGACCCTTGTCAATGCCCAGATAAAGGGCATTACAGTAGTCCAACCTAGACGTTACCAAGGCAATAACAGCCTGCTTGCGTGCTTCAAAGGAAAGGAAATGGGCAATTGAGACAACCCAGTCACATCCTCCAAATCATAGTCATCATGATAATACTGTCTCCCCTTAGGGTCATCGAAATAATTCTGGTCAGAGCGACCTGGATCTGTCTCGCCCTCCTGATCTCTGTCCTGTCCCCCTCTTCCACGTCCCCTTCCCCTGGAACTCCGTCCTCTAGGAACCGTAACCATCTGCAATAGCACCGGACACTTGCTACGCCAATGACCCTCTTCCCTGCAATATGCACATTAATTCGGTCCCACAGGTGCAGCGTTTCCGCTCGCGCGGGGCGACTGCCGGGCCAGACCGATGCCACGTCCCCTTCCGTTCCCCATAGATACCTGCTGCATTAACACCTTCGTCTTCAACTCCTTATTTTTCTTCTCAACCTTCTCCTCATTTTCTCGATGCTCATAATACTGTGCCATACTCAATATCACTGAGGGGGAGTAGGTAGTCCACATGCTCTCTGAAGCCTGCAACCTAGTTGCGATCTCCGGAAGCAGGTTGGTAACAAACCTGTTAACGAACAGTCGGACACCTCCCTCCACCGACAAATCTTTGCCGCTAAAATCCAGAAACACTCCCTCAAACCTGGTGAAGAAGTCCGATACACTTTCATCTTTCTTCTGTCGACATGCCGCTAACTTATCCCAATCTACTCTTCTAGGGGGAATAAGGGAGTGCATATATGTAATAATTCGACTTGGTAGAGCAAGTATCTCAGCCTTGACCTTCTCGCCAGGCTTCCTCTCCTTGTCCCATGCCTTAATCTCCTCCCAAGTACCACCCAACTAAGCAGCGTGGTCCTGCTTATGCACCTGCCGCCAAATGTCAACTGACACCAATAACCCAAAGAACAACTCAATGTCTGCCAATGTCATAACGGTCGACGTAGCTGCTTCTGTCAATTCCTTATAGTACGCGGTGGGATTTTTCCTAGGGTTGGGCAACTGACTCCTAAAAGACAAGACCTCACTCCTCTTCCACGGAGTGTAAACCCACTGCTCCTGAAAACAACCCTCAACCCGTTGCCGCTCGACCACATCCTGCACATTGCTTAACTCGGGCACCTCAGGGTGGTACAGAGGATGCACTTCCCTCATAGGGAATTGGGTGATCACCGTGGGGCTCTTCTGCGCCAGCCGTCAGCGATAGCCAATTAACACAGCAACACTACCGAAAACCTGGTCTGGCTCCATACCGGATGTATACACACGGTCCCTAATATCGTAAATGGTCTGAGGTGCTACGCCACCGAAATATTGCTCCCACAATCCAATCAGAGTTGCTGACATGTGCCTAAGAGCATGCTGCTGTAGGAAGGGCTCATAGTCCTTCAACACAGCCCACACATCCTCTGTACTGTAAATTGGGCTACGAGCCCATTGGGCCGCCTGATTAGCTACCAACTTCTTCTCTTCGTCTCCCACATCAGATTGTATCAACACGCGTCCCAATTTCTCCTTCGCAGCAGCCCATTCCCCACTGCCCAATCCACGCACTGGCGTATTTATGTTTAACGAAGGTGTTGCGGATGGTGTTAGGATGCTAGAGAGAGAGGCAATAATGGACGAATCTGGCAACAATGAGATCAGAGGGTGCAAAGCGGGCAAAAGGGCCGGAGAGAGTGATGCTGAGGCAATAGGTGTGGCCGGGAGACTTGCAGTTGCAGTTACTGCCGGTAACGAAACTGGGACAGACGAGGGGGAGCTGGTGACCAACCCATTATGGCCACTGGCGACAGAAATGGGGGCTCCAGAAACAGGAGGTGGGGTAGAGGGCTGAGACACGGGGACAGCAGGATATATTTTGTGTGGGGCATATGGTGGCGGAGGCTGAGCCTCCAACAGTTCTTCCACAAACTGGTCATCTTCTTCCCTAGAGACATAAGACTTACTAGATTGTAACCTAAACCTCTTGTCTGCACACTCTATTCCTTTCTCTATTTTCTGTCTATCATACGCTACCGCTTTCTGGGTCAATGTCATCGTCTTTTATTTTCTGGCCTCCTTTTCTGCTCTCATTCGTCTCTGTTTGGCCTCCCGTTGCCATACTTGAAGATAATCAAACATCGACTGTCTACTCCTTTTTGCAAACAATTTATCTTGCAAATAATTCAGTTTTTGATCATCGAAAGTACCTGTCAGTGGCCACTGCAACTCGGCATTGTCCCTAGTATATTTGTGCCATAGTGTACTAAACATAATAGGGCCTAGGCCATGCTTAATATACATGTCATAATTCGGTGTACCCTCTGCGGGCGCAGGCTGCTTCTCTTCCAATCGAGCATCAGCAGAACAACAACGGCATCCCTCACAGCACAACTTGCTAAAGCAAGGCATTCTTACCTCCACACACACACACAGCGCGCTCAACCAAATATCTCACAAACAGCTCTTCCAAAGCAGGTCAACAGACCCCTTCCAACAAAGTATTGGTACCAAATACAAATGTTCAAATATTCTAAGAGCTTAGTCCAAAACGATCCTCAGATCGTACCAAAGTCAAACTAACGGTGCACCATGTTCACAAAGAACCTAAACAAATTCAAGCGCTTGTTCCAAAGACAGTCCACAGACTGCACCAAAGAGAGGCAGGCTCAAGCCCCAGACATTTTCAAAAGTAAGCCAAATTCACTCAGTTGCCTGGCAGGGTACCCGCAGACACCCTGTATCTCTAAACGGTCCGCAGACCTACCAAGTTCAAACAGCTAAGATGACGCCATATTTACCAAGAATCAAGAAAACTCACCTGGTGCACACAGGTCAAACAAAGTTATTCTCCACTGCCGACTCTTCGGACCAAACGGTCAAATCCAAGGGTTTCGCCTTTCAGGACCCCAGCCAGGATGACCACTAGACGAGGCGCCGCCCGATCAGACAGGCGGGGCAGCTGCGAGAACTGAGCTCTATCATGTGGGGATCCCCGATCCGCCCATCTGACCAGACGCGACTGTAGTGTGGCGTGCAGATATGAGACCAGGAAATTGGAAGAGTTTTCCAAGCATTGAATAATGCTTTATTTCCAAGCAAAGAACCCACGACTGAGAAAGACAGCAGCCAGGCAAATAATGACTCAAAGGAGCCTCACATTCTAGAATTCCTTTCATGAGATAGAGAATCCAACAACACTATAATTCCATAAAGTGGTATACAATAAAAAGAAACTTACTATTAGTAAAATGGTAAACACCCTTACCACACATCCCCCTTTTTATATAAACAAAAGAAAATTAACAAATCAATTAAAACAGCAGTGTAAAAACTACAAGAGATAACACGTTTAGACAACATAGTCTCTTAGACGAACAGGAACAGTCCTAACTCTGCTACTGCTCCTACTCCCCCTACATATCCCCTCTCCTTCCCCTTTAACAGGAATAATAGCATGAGATTGCAAAACAGAACTTGGATGAATAGAAACACAATCACCTTGACCTGAAAATGAAGGAGGGGAAGAAGAATTAGTGACAACAGGGGTAGTCAAATCACCAACTCCATACCAATTGTCGTTGAAACTATCACTTTTGTTAACACGAGTTTTGTGGATAATAGCCGCTTGCTCAGATGTAACTTTGACCACAGCATTTTTGTTCCCCAACCCTTGTCTTGGAGCAGAACTGCCATGCGTGAAACTTTCAACACTCGAGCAGGAAAAGAAAATTTAGACTGACCTTTGGAAACCCTAATGGGTTTTTTAATGAGAACCCAATCTCCAGAACTCAATGATTTGTCTTCGACATGCATGCATTTATCATAATCACATTTATAAGCATCTTGTTTTTGCCTAATTTTTTCTCTGACTTTATTCAAATTGAGGGCAGGACGATCACACTTGTCCATTAACCATGCAGGGTTGAGTTTGGAGATGGGAGAACAACCCCTGAGTAAAACATATGGAGAGACACCCGTGGTACTATGTGGTGTTGTATTATAATTCCAGACTTTTTGAAACAAAAAGGAAGCAACATCCAAACCATTAGCGACAGCAGTCTGGACTCCTTCTTTAAGTAGACGATTGGCACGTTCCACAAGACCATTGGAAGATAGACTATATAAAGGAACTAAAATATGCTTAACATCAAGTTTAGTGAGAAACGAATTTACCTCTTGTGCAATGAAATGGGAACCATTATCAGTTATTATTTCTTTGGGAGTGCCCTCAATACAAAATAGACGTTGTAAAAACAGTACAACTGAATTGGCATCAGCGTTTTTGACAAAGGCAAAATAGATCCATTTTGAGAAATAGTCTATGGCAACAATAAGGAATTTCTTGTCTTTACCAAAAACAGAAAAGGGCCCAGCAAAATCAAGACTGATCTTTTGCCAAGCATCATTAGGCCATTGAACAGGGCAAAGGGGTGCACTAGAAGTTTTCCAGTGCTTGTCAGAACACAGGCATTGCGGACACACTTCAATGTGACTTTTAACTTGGTTGTCAATACCGGGCCACCAATATGTCTGTTTAATTTTACTTGTGGTAGCAGTAATTCCTAAGTGCC
This sequence comes from Calotriton arnoldi, assembly GCA_963921515.1. Classification (NCBI taxonomy): domain Eukaryota; kingdom Metazoa; phylum Chordata; class Amphibia; order Caudata; family Salamandridae; genus Calotriton; species Calotriton arnoldi. Next base: position 3,358,596 of record CAWUFW010000554.1, on the reverse strand, counting down.
CCTCGTGAGCTAAAGAAATTATAATATCTCTCAGACCCCTGGGAGGAACAAACTTGTCTTGACGTAACAAAATGCCATTAGAAAAGGATAACTCCGGAGCTATTTGGGCAAAAGTCTTTTCCTCCAGAGAAAGATTTCTGTCAAGTGGCCAACCTTTGACTAAAAACTTTTTGACATTTTGCATGGAGTCATCAGCCTCAAAGCTACGTAACCATTGATCTTGGGTGATTTTAGTGTTTTGAACTACATCCTCAATAGAAAAACACATTCAAAATCATAATCACTTCTGACCAAGTCATCAACACCAGGTAAAGGAAGACGTGAAAGACAATCAGCACGTACATTTTTCCCTCCTGGTAAATATTTGATATCAAAATTAAATTCTTGAAGTCTAGCAAGTAACCTTATGAGTCTCGAAGAAGCTTTGTTAGAACAACTATCTCCAAGCATATATATAAGGGGTTTGTGATCAGTGTAAAGTTGGAATTTAGTCCCCCAAATGTACATTCTGAACTTTTCAACTGACCAGGTACACGCTAATGCCTCGCGCTCGATGGTACTATAGTTTTGTTCAGCTGAACTGAGAGTGCGAGAGGCAAAAGCTATGGTGCTCTCTTGTCCATTCACCATTTGACTTAGAACAGCACCGAGACCCTTGGCACTGGCATCCACAGTTATGATGCTCTCAACACCATGCGTGAAAGGTTTAATAGCGGGAGCATTGATAATCAAATGCTTAACAGAAGTAAAAGCAGCTTGAGTGTCCTCAGACCATAGAAATTTAGCATGTTTTGTAAGCAAATTTCTGAGAGGTTGCACTTGCAAAGCATAACCTTGAACAAAACGAGCGTAATATTCACTTAAGCCAAGGAACGCTCTTAAAGAGTCCTTGTCTAATGGAATAGGAGCATTCTTGATTGCATCAAGTAAGGAGGTCTTAGGTTTAATACCAACACTAGAAATGTTGTGACCAAGATAATCCACTTCTTGAGTGAGAAACTTGTATTTTGTGACATTAACAGTCATTCCGTGTGTCTGTAAAGTATTCAGAACTCTTTCTAAAAGAATGTAATGTTGTTCTATGGATTCAGAATGTACTAATATGTCATCCTGAAATGCCTGAATGCCGGGAATGTCATCAAACATTTGATCCATTAACCTCTGAAATATACTAGCAGCTGACGCCAAACCAAAGGGAAGTCTTTTGTACATGTAGACACCAAATGGGGTAACAAATGTGGTTAAAGGTTGAGACTTTACAGACAAAGGAACTTGATGATACGCAGAGCGTAAATCTATGGTGGAAAAGAACTTGCTACGGCCTATTTTCGCTAGCATATCATGAATATGGGGCAAAGGATGACAATCCACCACAATGTTACGATTTAATACCCTCAAATCAGCACAGAAACGGATGTCCCCTGAAGAGTTGCGTGCAACCACTGCAGTCGAAACCCACTCAGATGATTCAATGGGACAAATGATGTCTTGTGAACACAATAGGGCAAGGTGATCCTTTAAATCTTCCCTCACAGAGAGAGGTACAGGTCTAACTTTTTGAATGATAGGAACAGCATTTTCCTTCAACTTAATAGAATGTTCGAAACCTCTTACTAGACCAATATTGTCACTGAAAACAGTACTATATTTATCAAACAAATTGAGCAAAGAGGAATCATGAGACTGAGTACTGCTTACAGATAATATAGGCAGATCACCAAGAACAACTGGCTCAGAATGACCTGGTCTCAGTAAGATACCAAGACCAGCTTGATCACGCCATCCTAGAATGTCTCTACCCTTTTGTGCTACATATATTTTTGAATGAATTTCCCTATCTTTAAACTTGACGGTGTCACTAAAATATCCACACATAATAATATCATACTCCCCAAATGCTTTGGGATTAACATCAGAAGGAGACAATGCAGTGTTGGTCCATAATTTGTAAAAGGTTTTGTCTGCTATGATAGTAATTGGAGAACCTGAATCTGCAGTAATGTGAAGTGAGATAGAACCGATAAGTACTTCACATATTGGTCCTTTGATCACTTTATCATAAAGCATGTTAACATCAACAGAAAGAGAAACAATATTCAACGCATCACAAATTGACTCATCTTCAGTACTAATTTGACTGACTTTGCTCTTGTCCTTAACTGCTTTACAAACGGTATGAAAATGCCCAATTTTCTTGCAGTTAATACACCGTTTACCTTGGGCAGGACAATTAGGAAAATTGCCCACATGGAATTTGGAGCCACACCTGTAACAAAATACGTTAGATTTTCGTTCAACTGTCTTCTTGTTTTTGAAATGAGTAGCCACTACATTAACATCAGGTTCATTAATATTGTTTGTAGAAAGAGCCATAACACTGGTGCTAGGAGTAACTGTGGGATTAGTACTAGCATTTTCAGTAAGAATTTTGGATGAAGTAACAGAACACTCAATGCTCCTAGCAATTCCCATAACTTCATCCAAAGTGGGATTCTTGCAGGTGAGTATGCGCTCTTGTATCTTCTTGTTGAAACAGTTGAACACAAGTTGATCATGCAACGAAATGTCAAGATTGGTACCAAACTCGCATTTAGCAGCAAGAACACGTAAAGTAGCTAAATAATCCTCAATGGATTCATCATGTTGTTGTTTTCGTTTAAAGAACACATGACATTCTACCATTACTGACGGTTCATCCTTATATTGCTTTCCCAAGCGTGCAAGTGCTTCTAGATACACATTCCAATTGTCATCACCAGAGGTCTCAGGTGCTACGGGTAAGTTGTCAAACAGTTGTTGACCTGCAGTGCCCAGATGATTAAAAAGAATTGCTCTTTTCCTGGAGGGTGAGTATTCAATGGCATCAATTGCCTCTAGATAATTTGAAAATACTCTCAACCATTTATGCCAAGGAGTAATAAGTTTGCCTGGCACTTGTAAAAAGGGAGGTGGAGGCAAAATGTTATTTGAATTAGCCATAAGAACAAATAAATGAACCTTACTTGAGTAAGCACAGACTGCAGCTTGGATGATGATGATACGAGCAGAATGTAGCAAAAGTGAAGCAAAATGAATAAAATAAAATAAAAAGAAACTTACTATTAGTAAAATGGTAAACACCCTTACCACAGTGACCCGACCTCCACACCCAATTACGGGCGAGATGGGTCAGCCCGATGGAGTCCCTGTTCGGGCGCCAACTGAAGGAAGTGACCCGAAAAAGGCCACTCGGGTCACTCACGACCACCTCTTGCCTTCCCAATATAGAAGAGTCGATCAGGCAGTAGAGATTGCAAACCAATTCGTTTATTAGTCAATTGCGCTGCAGCGGAGTCCAGTCTAACCAGCCACACTAATCAGCTGCCGAGGGACTGACCCCCAACAGCAATACACACTAAGTTATACATTTTGATCACCCACAGGACCCGCCTTCTACTGGAAAATTCCAGTTAGAGCAGGTTAACAATGGAGGCACTGCTGAGATGAGGTACACTCCTGGGATCGGGTACACATTATCTCGGCTCCAAGGCCGTCCCAACCGTGCCTGCCACTGTAGAGCATGAGAACGAGCCTATCAAGCAAGATTGGTATGCGAAGATACATTGAATACATTCATTAGGACAGCGAAGCTTAGCCTTGAGAAACATAAGATAATACTGAAGCTGCTTTCTGCTGAGACAAGCAAAAGGGTTCTGAAGTTAGTTTCGATCTTCATACAAGATGGCGGCTATTGAGCTAAAATGGGGCCATGGATGCTAACTTAACATGACACACGACAAGACAGTAGGTGCAGAATAATTTTAATTCCTACAGGAAGGTGGGTGGAGTTCTTGAGACTGTGGTAGCACGACTATCACTGCATTACCTTCAGTTAGGAGACCAGGACATCTCTTGTGTCCCACACGTTTACATGCTGGCGGATTGCATCAAGGAGACGTTGCCAATGACTGTAAGAGTTTCCCATTTCCTTCTGTCTTCTTGCGAGGAAGAGAACCCTACAATCCCCTTATTTTGAGACCCATAAAGATCTGCCCTGGCTCCGCAGATCCCGGAGACTGACAAACTGTTGTTTTAACCCATTATTTAGTGGATCAGTACCCTTCCTCCATTGCTTTGGTCATGGAGTTCAGCCCGTCATAAGCATCCTGGCTGTAGCTCTACCTGTACATTTCATGTTTAGCAGTTTTTCCATCTTTCCCTTCTGTGTCCTCCAGCCTCTCGTTGTCATCTTTTAACAGCCTAAGAGCAAGGCTGCTTCCTCATCACCAGCAAACATTGAGTAACCTTTACTAATATAACTTCTATCACTGCTGAGGCCTCATACTCTGCAACCTCTGCTCAGCTCGCGGCATGCCATCTCAGTCACTAATAGCCCCAACTGTGCACCAGAATGCCAATTCGGTTGTATTGAAAGCGACGAAGCCCGGATGTATTACCAAGACTACTAAATGCACTACTACAAGTCACTGAAAAGTGTGCATAAATTCAGAACAACAGCTAAACTGCTCATTGCAAAATGAAACAGTTCTTAATCCAAGTGAATCATCAATGACTCAATGTGTCCACATTTCCAAACAAGTAATCAGACTTGAAGAGTCGTTCAATCTGCTTTTATTTCCATGAGTTGCAGATGAAGTCAAATTCTTGAAGGAAACTCAAAACGCTTAATGTCAGCAAGAAGGTCAAAAATGTGATTGCTCACAGCTTCATTTGTTTATCACTTGTTAAGTTGTAGTAGTGCTTTTAGTAGTCTTGGATATACATCCGGGCTTCGTTGCTTTCAATTTGAATTAGGTGGCTGGCAGAGCCCCTTATTAGGTGCACACTTTATTTTTATGAACTTTTGATTAAATGTTTATTATGTTTGATTGAGTTTAAACGAGTGCATTCCAGCTGTATATATACCATTGTATTTTCAATTCTGTTGTATTGGCATGCGCACTGAGGTAGGACTGAGTAAACTAGGCCCCCAAAAGACTATGCTCATTTTTGTTGCCTATCAATATGCAACCAACGATTGCTTTTCTTCAACAGTCAGTGGATAAATCTGGGTTTAAGGTTGTGTTTTTTTTACCAAATTGTGTTGCTTATGGTATAGTGCGTTGCCAATCGTGTTTTATTTCTCTCCTTCATGTACCATCCACAGTACATGTTGCACTGTTATGCCCTCAGAAGTTATTAGCCCTGAAGTGAAGTACATACTTTCCATGCTTCACAAACATCAGGATGGAAATGAAAACACAAACTACCCTGAGGACACTTATTTTCACCCTTATTCCTTTCCACTCCCCAGTTTAGGTCATGAAAAACCTTGATGGCCAGTCGCACTCAATCAGGCCAGTGAGAAGGAACTCCAGTTCACCTACGTGCTTTCCTAGCAGAACCCAAATGCCCCCAAGAAATATATAACAATAGGGGATATAGAACACAAATTAGAGAATGCTGTCAGAAAACCAGTCAATGGTTTTGGGTTTCTTGATTGGGGGGCTAATGGCAAGCCCCTCACTATGACGTTATTTCATCAAGATGCCCAAAAGCAGAAATGAGAAGCAGCACAAAGCATTGTTCATATTCAGTGCCCTAGAATTTAGTAGTAGAACCCAACAAAAGCAAAGGGACTGTTTGGCATATGTCATACAAAATAGATTTCCGTCATGTCTGCAGGGGTCATTTTGGCGAAAGTGCTACCACTTGTGTGATGAAACCACTTTCAGTAAAACTGAAATGCCAGCCAGCTGCAGAAACATCGTCCCAAAACGGACATTTTTCCATGAAACAAAAAATCAATCACCCTAGAGCGCAGGTACTTTTCTCTCTGCATAGAGTAGTCATCTATTTGGTTTCCTGTTGGCTACTGCCATGTTGTCTTCAGAATCTTGGACAGGAAAGAGGAGTGTCAGAATGCCTGCCCTAAAGAGGGTGCATTTGTTAATACTCTGAAGCAGACAGTCCTGTGGCAGAAAGGCTTCCGGAGGAGTGATTGTCAGGGCAGAACCAGTTAAGGTTTCGCCATGGGAAACCTGGTTGTTCAATCATCACTAAATGAGGTAGAAAAATTGGTTGGATAGGAGAACCACCTTTTTGCAGAGGTTCTCCTGCAACACCAAACTCTAACACACCCCTAAAAGTGTATTTGGAATATAATAAGTATAAGACCCTGATCTCTTGAGTTTCAACTTTTAAAACAATGACCGATTCAGGAATCTTTCACAATCAAAATGATGCAGCCTAAGCCCAAGCAACACCCTGCTACTGTGGGCGTGTTTCACAGAAGAGCCAAAAAAGCAGCAAAAAGCCAGGGGCACTTTATTGAACTGATCAAGTTTCAAACTTTGTCCTTTTGGGAATACATACATGTCCTTAAAGGCATTCTGGGGCCCTGCGTCGTGAGCAATGCCAAGGCCCACTACATCTGTTTCATGTCAATGATTTTTTGGATGTTTCAGTCAGCTAGTGTGATAAATAAATCTCTGGAACTGTTCCAGAGTCAGCGTTTATTGAGCTAAGATACCGGCAGTACTTTAAAAAAATGTGTTGTAAAAGTTGCAGTCTATCAAGGGAAAGTGCTTTTTTCATCCAATGATCTTGTGGTCTGGCATTTTATTTTGTGTTTAACATTTTTATTGACAAATAAAAACAAATATAACAAATCCCCATCTTCACCCAAATTAACAATTCATCTGAAAAGAGAAAGTATAAACTAGATATGGAAAATTGGTAAGGATAATAAATAACAAAATGAATCCATTAATATTTGTATATAACGAAGAACAATAGAGGTAATATTAAAGATTATCATTTTATGATACTGAGGAGAAAGCAGAGGAGAAAGAAAAGAATCATAGAACAAAGGGAGAAAAGAAGTGAAGAAATGAGAGAAAAAGTAATAAACTAAAAAATGAGACTGAAGTATAATATGAACATTTTTAAAACTCCATAAACATTAGAAATAATCGAAGATGATTAATAGATGACAATTACAAATTATATATAATGTTATTTAATTATGGTAAAGACAATTTAAGTAAATCGGAGTATTTCTAGGTAACCACAGATGATCACATTTAATAACCGACAGTAAAGAACCAGGATTTTGCCTATCCAGTCTGTGATGTTGCCACGCTAGATTCAGAAAAGAGTTAAGAGATATTATATCCTTTTAATTCAATTAGAAGAGATACCTTGTAAAGCATTTGCTATTAGCCAATCAAATAATTTGTCATATAAAGCATTATTAGACCATACACTTTGTGAATCTCCTAAAAATATATTGTCTAAATAAAAATGTACAGAAACATTGGTAATAGCAATGATTTTTTTGCCAAACCTCTTACCAGAATTTGTAAACTTGTGGACATATGAAGAGCATGTGTAAAAAGGAGCCTACAGTAGTCATATCACCAGTATATATCCTAGTAAAGTATTTTTGTTTTATACATATACACAGGGGTATAATACAATCTATTATAAAAGAAAAAGAGAGTTTGAGCAAGGCTAGCTTATCTAGCAGTGCAATAGATCTTAGTCCAAAGTGTATCCTAGATAGAGGTCATGAATTTGGAGATCTTATTCCCCCAGAAGTGCTGTCCCAGACGTATCCCTACCTCTACCATGAACACCAATTCATTTATATCGGACAGAGGCTCTTGTGTAAACATTATTTATATTAGAGTTAATTGAATTAATAGAGGCTACAGAATTGGAGGAAGTGATTGTTGCTTAAGCAGATATGAGGAGGTCAGTCAGCACATTATGTTGATGCATACAGTTTTTAGGGAGATTATATGTGGTGAAAAGGACTGAAAAGGCATGATTGAATTATTTAATAATAGCTGAGAGATTGAAAACAGTCCGTAGTCTAACCATCTTCTCCAAAATTATATCCTTCCAATTTTCATAATTAATTTATTGTACCAAATTGAACTATTAAGAAACTGTTCTAATGGAGATACATTATTGACAACATATGGTTTCAGCAAAGAGTAAGAATGTGAAACCATTAATGGCAGCCACAATTTTGGAGGATTAGTCATAAACATAATGTTTTCGTATGAAAAAGGAAAAAACTCTGCATGTTCTAGGTTGTGCCACAATTTGGCAGCAGTACTGGAAACTGGGTCAACTAATAGAGACTGAATTTGTTTAAAACCAAAAGCTTTATTTTACCTGATAAAAGCCTGGAAAATTGACTCCTCAATGAAATTTGGGTTGTTTCAGTTTTTCCATAGCTATTCTAGCTCTTTTCCCATTCCATAAAACTTTATACAATAAAGTCTTTATTTTATTTAAAAAATATTGTAAGGGTTTTATTGGATAGCACCAAAAGGAAAAAAGTAATAATAAGGAGGATCATCATATTTAGAAGCACACACCAAATTAAAAATAAAGGGGACATTTCTGTGAAAAATGTTGAACTTTAGAAAGAATTTGATCAGAATTGATTTTTAATGTATTTCTAATAGATTTGCAGTACCAGATTCCTAAACATTTTATCTTGGACAAATCCAGATTAAATCAACCCTTTTGAAGGGTTCTTCAAAGCAATTCTTATTAAGAAGCAAAACTTCTGAATTTAAGATATGAACCTTGTAATCAGAGACCTCCGGAAAGATTTTAAGTTCATTAAAAAATGTTCATTAAACATTTTATCTTTGAGAAATTCCTGGATAAACCAACCCGTTCGAAGGGTTCTTCAATACAGTACTTATTAAGGGGCAATACTTATGACTTTTGTATGTTAAGCTTGTAATCAAAGGCCTCAGGAAAGATTTAAATTTCATTAAAAAATGCTGATATAGAAAGTTCAGGCTTAGACATATATAGAAGAATATTGTCAGCATTAGCTGTAAATTTAATGTTTCAATTTTTGACAGCAAAACCAGTAAAATTCTTAGAACCTTTAAAATGAAACAGTTCTTAGGCTAAAATAAATAATGAAGAAGATAAAGGACACCGTTGCCTAGTACCTCTTTTGAATGGAAGATAAGGGAATTGAATGCCATTGACTATAACTAAAGATTTGGGCGAATAGTTCAGCAGGAAGACTATCCTAAGGAAATTAGGCCCAGAACCATGGAAACCTAATGCTTTCAACATACATTTCCAACTAACCCCTGTTGAGAGCTTTTTCTACATTAAGGGTAATTGCTTCAATAGAGTTTTTTTCATTATAGAGGCTTTATCAATAATATTTAGAAAAGTTCTGGAGTTATCATCTATATTCTCCCCTTAACAAATCCTGTTTGTTCTAGTCCGATGATGTCCAGCAATAGACTATTTAACCTGACAACTAATGCATTTACAAAAATATTACTATCTGAATTAATTGATGAAGTACATCTGTAATTTCTTCACAGAGAAGGATCTCTATCTTTTTAAGTATGAGATCTAGAGTTGCTTCAGTGAAGGAACCTTCTAATTTATTAATGACTAAAAAATAATTAATTAGTTTAAGAAGCATAGCAAGGAAAGGTTAGCAAATTGTAAATGAAGTTCTACAATATAGCCTTCAGGCCCAGGAGCCTTTTCAGGTGGGAGCTTTTTTAGAGCTTTAAACAATTCCTCCACCTTCAAAGCATTTTCTAAGAATGATAGGTCAATGTTATAAAAAGAAAGCTTCTTTAAATTGGCGAAATATGTCTTAAACGTCTCATCTGTGCGGGTGGTGGGTGGTCTTCAGGAGTATAAATGCTCTGGTAAAAGTTAGCATAATAAACTGCCATGTTTGAGTCTCTAAAGAGTTTATCACCAGACTCAGGCATAATAGGTTTTAATGTTAGCTTTTATTTTTTGGACTTGAGATAATTTGTCAGTAGGGAACCAGCTCTGTTTTTCCCACCATAAAATTTTGCATTTATTTTAAAAAGGCGACAAATGCTTTTTCAGAAAAGGATTCATTCGGTTGTATTTTGGCTGCAATGGGTCTTCTAAATTTACTTCTTTTTAGAGGTAGAGTATGCATGCTCAAGTTTTGTGATCTTTTCTAGGAATGCCAGTGTATTTTTCAGCCTTTTGTCCTTTCAATGAAACATAACTAATTATGTAGCCCCAAAAGGCTGTCTTAAAAGCATCCCAAACAAAATGCTTCAATAACTCTGTAGCATTGTTCAGAGTTAAATATCCTCCAGTAATCTGAAAGTGTTTGTGGACAAATGGTAGTTTTAAAAGTTTTGAAAATGTTATTAGCAACAATATTAATGAAGACTTTCTGTCACGGAAGGGGTCCATTATTTGATTGCAATTGCCTCCCAAAATAATTGTCATCTGCATGCTCTTAAATTATAAGGGAAACCATCTTCCAGATGGCTAGTTCTGGGTGGTGGGCATTAACATTCATGATAAGGATATTATCTTCTACTTTAAGTTTAACCGTTATCCATCTGCTCTCTGAAACTCTGTCCTTTGAAATCAACGAAATACATACATTCTAATGGCATAGAATGGCGACTCCATTTTTGTTTTCAATTGATAAAGTAAATAAATATCACCTACCCCTTGTTTCCTCAATTTTTCTATATCAGAATCTGCTCAATTAGTTTCTTGTAACAATACCAGATTACCTTTTTATCTGTCCAAGTGTGTTACAACACTCTGCCTCTTGATGTTTTTTTAAAAACTGTAACATTCTGGGTAATGATTCTAAGGTTAGACATATTTAAGCATATATGAAAAATTGCCTCATTAAGCAATAAATATTAAAACTTCTAAGGAAAAAGTAAAAAGAGTATAGATGTAGATAAAAATACAACAAGAAAACTGTAGGAAGGGGAAAACTCACCAAGCATGTTGAAAAATACAAAGTAGGTGACAAAAAGGGAACATAGTCCTAGTCGCTAATAAAAACATGAGAAGAAAATAACTCTAATAACACCGTATGGCAAAAGGGTTGCAGAGCACCTAAGGAAGGATGTGCAGACTAAAGCTCTGTACATAAATACAGAAATGACATTATAAAATAACAAGAAAAGAGGGTTAGAATAGGATAATTATTATTGTACTATATAATAAAACGGAACACAAGACAATGAGACAAGAATTTATAATAGTGAATTCACTTAAGGAGACAAGGGATTGGGTCAGGGATTACCAGTGTACAAACTACATCATCCATGTAGTAGGAAGACAAGACAACAAATTTTGAACAGTAATTGTACATCCAATCTGAAAATAAAAGATAAAGAAATGAGAAAAAAGAGTAAATATTGGAAACTTCAGCACAGGATAAATAAACACCTAAAATGTAGGAGGGGAAAAAGGAAAGGTTACTGCTTCTCAAGTCCATATCCACCACTCTTTAATGCAGAATGAATTCCTACAGTAGATCAGGATCCTCAAATATGGTAGTGTTATCCTTATAAGTAACATTAAAGACATAAGGATGAATGAGATTGTATCTTGCATTCATGTCTTTAAGCTGCGGTTCTAATGCTGGGAATTGTTTTCTACAGTTGACAGTAGCATTCAAGATACCCTGTGAAAAAATAGTATTTTTTCCTGGCTGTTCTAAGTTTTTCTTTAGTCTGGCAGTAGTGAGAACTTCTGTTAGTTCAGTAAATTGTCAGAAAAGTATAATAATTACTCTAGGAAATGGTAGAAGGTTTGGATCTAGAGAGTGAGCTCTCTGAATACTAAGTGGAATGTGACTTTCTATTTGAACAATTGTAAGAATTACTTTCTGCAAAACGGAGATCATATTAGAACCTTCTGAGCCCTCTGGAATACCATAAATTCTTAGGTTATTCTTTTTATTCCTATTTTCCGAATCCTCAGTGGTTCGTGTAAGACGATCTTTTGCCATGTGATAAACATCAGGGACAGAGTTTTAAACATCACTTATACTTGTTCAATCACACAAATTATTTTTTAAAAGATTGGACATTTCTCCTCGATTTTTTTGTAAAGTAACACATGTTTCCATGACAAAAGATTTCAGGTATCTAATTTCTTTCATGAGAACCTCCAACAACAGTGTAAATTTTGCTAGAGAATCAGCATTCTTTTCAGGTCTTTTAATGGAGTTAGATGTGCTAGCTTTTTCACAGATTGCACCTGAGTTATTTAGTCTGTGCGGTCAGATGGAACTTCACCTTCCACGATTTGATTTGCTATACTTGACTGCACCAGGTGAAAGCTTTATAAGTGAGACCAAGTTAGAAGACTTGAATGAAACTACATTGTTTTATAAATTCTCTTCTCTTTCCGTGATCTACCCATACAGCCAAGAAAAGTGCATAATCTGTAAAATTACTACAGTAACAGAAAAAAGCTTTAAAGGGTTCCTCAATATAGCTAACAAATATCATGCCTGAAATGACTGCTGTGTAAACATGACTGCCAATTTTACATATGATATATAGTAGGCCGCCTTTATGTGATATTCAAAGAGTTTCTCACAAAAACCATAAAAGGTTCTCCATAAAAGCCTTTAAGCTAGAAAACTGCACCAGAGATCAGTATTGTTGAGTGCGAAAAAACTCAAAATTGGGGGCGAGAGGAAACACATGTGGAAATGAGGCATCCTTCATGCTGAAAAGGTGGGAGTATGAAAAAGAAATCCTTTTAAAGTGAATAAGAAAAACATTCCTCTGTAGAGTAAGCCTTAAAAATATTGAGAGAAACGTGTCAGAAATCGGAATTCAGAGGTGAGTGTAAAACAAAATGGCTGGCATAAGCAGACATGCTACTGAGAGAGGAATTCTCCATGCTGTAAAATATCAGGAAAGTAATGAGTAAAATCTTACCATTTCAATCCTCAAGGAATCTGTATTCAGTCAACATCATTTCACTGAGAGTTTCTTCCAGCAGCTCACTGTTTTATTTTCAGTTTAATGGAGCTGCACCGAAACTTCATGGAACTGCTGCCATCCCATGCAGCGTTCAGCCACGCTTCTCATGGTCTAGCACACATAGTTTTTTTTTTTACCTTTATCACATAATATCAATACATATTGAGACAAGGAAATGTAAAGACTGTTTGTCGCATTTCCATCTCACAGAATATAAGAGAATTGTTCAAATCAGCCTGAGGCATAAATGTGAAGCATCAATCAAAACTGTAACACTGAGGCCTTCCATACAAGTGGTGGGATTTCCCCGGTACAATAACTCCTGTCAGCCCCGGCCCGTGCAGGTAAGGGTGGTGGGGCCGGGTGGGTGAGTATTTCAACAGACGAGGGAAAATTCATTATTTATTTAATTTTCCCTCATGGCAGTCTGTCAAATCCCCCCGCCCCCCCAACCTGGCCCCACCGCTCTTACCTGCACGGGCCCCCGGCTGCTCCTGGTGAAATTCTGCCACCCACAATTCCGAGGGTCTTCAGTCCCTGAATTATCAGATCCACAAACACAGAACCTGTTAGTTAGAGGCCCAGAGAAACCGGACCTTGTTACATTCTTCAGGGGCTGAGGGCATGACCACAGCCCAGCCCACGACTACCCCGCAGTATGGGGGGAGCAGACATTGCTCCTCCCAGGCAGTCAGAAGCCTGCCCTGACCCCCAACAGCCCTGTCGCTGACACATTCCACCTACTTTTATCAGTTGGAAAACATCCGCGATTTTCTCACCGGAATCAAGAAAACATACATGTTAAACAACCCACTAATACTGGGTCTGTGCACTTGTTTCCCATTCTGGGGAGAAAAGTTGTAATCTCCGAAATTTGGTGTTGAGATACTGGCAGGAATCAGCGATTCAAGGCCACTGGTATCGCCTCACCAAATACCATTGCACTCATAATGAGGGTCTGAGTGTGGGGGCATAGGACAAGTTGTATTGAGCAGTTTTCCACTGTGAATTTGCTTTCAACAAAGGGCCACAGAGACTAATAGGTGTGGAAGGTAGCAACGCCACTAGAAAAAAAGAGAAAAAATCTCCATATACTAATAAACTAAGTAACAATTTCATTCACCCTCTTCCAATCAAGACCTCTCTGGGTCTGCTTTAAATTTTATAAATGTACAGCACATTTCTATTCTTGTGGTAAACAAGTTGGTAATTGTTAGATGAAATGAAGGTTGGATGATATATTTTTATTATATGTTCATTGAACTATGTGTGCCCAGAACAGGCTTTTCCTCAATATGTCTAAAACAATATGAGATCACTAGGCAGTGTCCACTGCACTGTCACCTTTCAGCTGTCCTGCTTCCTTGACAGCCACCTTGTTTCACAGAGGAAAACGTACAAACTTAGGATTCTCTTCAGTTCACACTAGCCTATTCTCTCAGTCTCAAGCTAGCTAGGGACAACATTCAGGGCTGCATTAAAATTTATTTTGGACTTGCACTGTTGCATGTTCTTGGTGGTGTGTAAGGAAGTTCTTGGTGAACAAATCTTTTACAACTGTATTCTGAATGTAGATTTGTGGAGGTGGTAAAAACACACTTCAGCATGAGCCGTAGCTGGCACCCGGCATTTCCCCTGTGGGCCGCCAGGGTGGGGGCTGGTTTTTGGCCCCTGGGGGGTCGTTTTTGATACTGGGGGCTGGGTTTGTATCGGCCCCCTGCAACAAAATCGGCCGAAACTGGCCCTAGCACACAGCTCGGCCGCACCCCCCCCCCCCACTGGGGGGCCGGCCGCACAGTTTGCCAGGGCCGGTTTCGGTTCCCAGTCCGGCCCTGGGTTCATATTTAACTTTTGTAAGTGTGCTGCTGTATTGTTTTGTGTTGTGCCATTGCATTGTTTTTGTGCTGCATTGTTGTATTGTGTTTTGGGGGATTTTGTGGTGATAATGTGTAGCATTTTTTGTGGTGGTGATGTGTTGGGTTGTTTTTGTGGTGTGTTTTCATGTTGTATTATTGCATTTGTGTTATGTTGTACCGTGGTTGTTGTGTTGCATTCTATTTCAATTGTTTTCTTATTATATTGTGTCCATTTCTGTTTATGTTGTGTTATTTTGACTGGGGTTAAGTTATTGTGTGTGTTCTGTAGTTACTTTAGAAACGTCAACAAATGATGCTATATTTCTAGCCAAATGCTGCACATTCCTTTAATGTGCCAGTGAGAGTCAACCATTTTCCCTTGTCTAAGGTTGGAAACATGTTGCTACAACTATTCAAGACACAAGTCAACCCACAGCTGTGGCAGAAACCATACTGTAAATTACCACTCCCACTGCTCTTAACGGCAACGTTCATCCAACTAACTCATCTCTGTGCACTTCATTTTTTCCCTTCCTGCTTGGATGTACTCCAAAGCAGTTGAAAAGTGCTGCATGAGAAAGCTCCAAATTAGAAAAAATGCCAGGCCAAAATGTAAGGTTGTGAAAGAAGAGAAAAGGACAAGAGTTCACGAATAGAAGTATTCTACAGATCATATTATACTTGGTCCTAAACGATCTTTTCAATGTTGATTTCAAGTCTCCACGTGAGAAGTGAGTTGCTCATCCTTTAGACCATTTTACCTCTTGTATACTGCCTCTATGCACTAGAAGGTGGGCAAGGCAGCTGCATGCTGTCTGATCTTTGTGCACAAACTAGCAAACCACCCTGCTTGCGTTGTAACAATAACTTGTATTAACATAGTATTTCTGTCCACACTTCTGCCATTTCTAAGTGCTGTAAAAACAGGCGTTGTTAATGCCAAATGTATAACCCAATTTACTGATACTCAATTTACTCTGTTATGGATGGAAGTTTGAGCTTAGCTTTAAGTCACTGTGTCAGCATTTTTGTAGGACCTTTAGGCCTCATGAAATAACTGTTTAGCAATTGCAAGCCCTTTGATTTAGTAAATCAGAGGATTTGCAAACTCTAAAAACCCTTTTTAAAATGTAAAAAGCCAATGTACTATTTGGAAACGTTTCCTAAGCTATTAAATAGGTTTAGGAAACCATTATGACTTGAAAGGGTTGTGCTTAGTGCATCCCTTCCAAATACCAGTTCTTTATGGTATGTATTAATGTTTTGCACAATTCAGTTGCAAAACATTGACATTTTACCACGACCTCAAAGGAGGTGGTAAATCATTCTCAGAGGGGCAGTGGTGCCCAAGGGACCACTGCTTACTAATAAAACATGTTTGTAAAATATTTAATTTTTCTTTTTAAACTCAACCCGTTTTCCATTTAGGAAAACAATCTGCATTAAAAAAAAGATTGCTTTATTCAAAATCAATCACAGAGATGATGGTGTGCTGACGCCAGCAGGCCTGTGATTGTAGGTAAACACCATGGGTCACAATTTGTGACTTCATTAATATTTATGAGGTTGGTCAAATTGCAACCCACTATGATTCTGTATTTTGTGAAACGACTTGTTAATTAATAGGTCGTTTCACAAAATACAAATGCATTCTGTAAAAGTCGGTGTGCAAATTGCAACGACTTTTACCAAATACATTTTGCGTATAATGAGGCCCTTGCTTATTTGTCATTCCAGCCTGTTTTGACATACTGCTGGCGTACTGAAGTTCACTTGCCTCTGTATCCTGCCAAAGCCTAAGTTTGTGATCTTTATAAGGAACCGACCTTCACTTGATCGATGGGGTTTCTTTCAATGCACATAATTTAAAGCATAGAACATGCATTCTATCGAAACTCATATAGAGCAAAGGACGGAAAAGGCGAAGAATTAAAAGGGACTAGGGTTTTGGCTTAGAAATAGTGTTAAGGTTTTGGGTTAGAGTTAATATTTTAGTTTGCTTAATTTTCAAAGCTGTTCAGCTAGTTGTTTTCTTACTTAAAATTGGGGACAATGCTACAGAAACGATTTGTGATCTGATAGTGCTTAAATATTAATGTGTTGCCAATATACTCATCCTCTCTTGAGTAGGCCCGGGCATAATTTTAATCACGCCTCCATAGTTTACATCATTTTGATTATTTGCATACCAAAATGTACGCAAAAATAACCAGGATTACACCATTTCGCGTAATGAGACTCCTTTTATGGGAGAAATCGTAACACAAGATGTAACATTCAGGTAATTTTTGGAGTGCAAGCAGCAGTAGTTTGAATGCGAACAGCAGTTCCCTTTGCACTCAGCAAATATTTCAGAAGGATTTTTTTACCAAACAGACTGTTTGGGTAATTTTTTAGTGCAAAACTACAAATTCAAACAGGAGCAGCAGTGTTTTGAACGCAAGCAAGCAGATATCAACTGGAAATTACATTTTGAGTGTGAGATGCATTTTGCATAACTATGCGTTATTTTCTGTAATTTTGTAGTAATTTCGCATAACTGCACTGCACAAATGACGTGAGTTTCACACACACCTGCTCTTGCCCCAATTACATTTTACTCCCCGAATTTGGTTGCAAGCAGAAAAGAACATAAGTTTGAGATATGCACAGAAGTGGAAAAAACAATAGCAAAGTCGATAGATCTGACTTTTATCTGGTAGGCCCAGCATTTGCTCATGTCTATGATTACATATGTTATCAAATTGAAGCCAGTCCAATGGTGGTGGAAATAGTGGTTGTTGCAATGGTCATAGTGGTAATGGTGGTTTTAATGGTAGAGTTGTTTTTAATAATGGCGGTGGCAATGTTGGTTATGGTAATGGTGGTGGTAGATGTTATGAACTACATTGCCAAGATCTCAAAGATTACCATACAGGGTCAAAGTCAGGCACTCTGCATACCAAATGACCAGCACAGCAAGTGCATCAGATGAGCTGCAAGGTGTACAGCCTAGAAAAGAAATGAGCGGCCTGTTAATTATATCAGAGCAGCTGCCAGGCACTCAGCAGGAACAAGAAAAGAACAGCCTGGCAAGCATGTCAGGGAGATCAACATTGAAAAGAAATGAGAAGCCCCACATACTATCAGAGGGGCTGCTTGACACTCAGCACTGAAAAGAAATAAGTGGCCAGGTAAGTATATCAGAGATGCTGCTGGGTGTAGGCGGTGCAAAGGAGAAGCTGCTGCCAATATGAGGTGTGGTAAACAGGAGCCCCATTCGCTGAATGGCAGTGTAGCAGTGACAAGGAAGGTGGAGTTAAGTAGAAGCTTGGACTCCACAAGCCACAGCAATAAGCAATGCAGAGCTTACCAGAAGCCAGGATCTAACCAAATATTGGGATGGCCATTTTGAGGTCAGGCCATTCAGAAGAATAATCA
The DNA here is from genome assembly GCA_963921515.1 of Calotriton arnoldi. Classification (NCBI taxonomy): domain Eukaryota; kingdom Metazoa; phylum Chordata; class Amphibia; order Caudata; family Salamandridae; genus Calotriton; species Calotriton arnoldi. The sequence goes on along the minus strand of CAWUFW010000554.1, from coordinate 3,340,535 downwards.
CAATCAATTAGTTACACTGCCATGGTTCACACTTTCCAAAGACATCTTCTCACACTGTATAATTGTCTCAAAGGGTTTATTACAAAAGAAAAATTAATTGTTGGTAAATTACAGAGTCAAATAGCAGAGAAAATCTAAACAGTTTTTGGCTGAATGAGTTATCAATTATTTCTTGTCTCTGGGGTCAAAGCGAAGGTGCTTCAACATTGGTGACGGGCACTTCTTCTGCACCAGGTTAGTTTGGACAAGAACCACACAAAAGATGTTGAGTGGATTGCTTTCAATAAGTCTAACCCCTGGCAATCGCTCATGGTAGCAGCCAACCCATTATTCCTTTGTCCAGTATGACACCTAAGTTTGGACCCAACAATATGCAAATCAACCTTGCCCTGCTCCAATAGGAACTGTCATGGTCACCACAACAGCAGAGCACCACAGAACAAAAGTGGTAACTCAATCATTAGATTCACACTTCTAGTTTACTGACTTTGAAATACTCTTGTCTGACTCACACTAGGGCTCAATACAAAGGATAAGGGTGGAGGTTTTCACTCAGTTCAATGCATGCATTACTATGAGTAAAGGTAGGAAAATTAGTACTATTGCTTTTAATTTACTCTACACTAGCTTTTAGTGACGTGTAATCCTCTGTTCAGTGCTTATGGATGTGCTGTGAAGATCCTGGGGATAGGACAAAAGCAGTAATCTGTTCCTGAGGTTTTCATTGGTTGTTACACTCCTACTATTTTCGACAGACCCATTCAGCAGCTCAAACGTCAGAGGGAGAGCTGGACGTATCGTTGCCCGCTGCCCGCCGCGGCTGCTTTGCAACCCGATTCGCTCTGTTTGGCCAACGAAACGAGCAGAAGCCGCGAGCGGCCGCTACTAACCCTCAATCAATCAATCAATCAATCAATCATGTCACTTATAAAGTGCACTACATACCCGCGAGGGTCTCAAGGCGCTGGGGGAAGAGGGGGGTGGTGCTGCTACTGATCGAAGAGCCAGGTCTTGAGGAGTCTTCTGAAGGCCAGTAGGTCTTGGGTCTGCCGAAGGTTGGTGGGGAGGGTGTTCCAGGTCTTGGCGGCGAGGTGGGAGAAGGATCTGCCGCCGCCGGTCGTTTTCCGGATGCGGGGGACTGTGGCGAGGGCGAGGCTGGTGGAGCGGAGCTGGCGGGTGGGGGTGTAGAAGCTGAGTCGTCTGTTGAGGTAGGCTGGTCCGGAGTTGTGGAGTGCTTTGTGTGCGTGGGTGAGGAGCTTGAAGGTTATCCTCTTGTTGACAGGGAGCCAGTGCAGGTCTCTCAGGTGGGGTGTGATGTGGCTGCGTCGGGGGATGTCGATGATAAGACGTGCAGAGGCGTTCTGGATGCGTTGCAGCCGTCTCAGGAGCTTAGCCGTCGTTCCTGCGTAGAGGGCGTTTCCGTAGTCCAGCCTGCTGGTGACGAGGGCCTGGGTGACTGTTTTTCTTGTTTCGGTGGGGATCCACTTGAAGATCCTGCGGAGCATTCGGAGGGTGTTGAAGCAGGATGAGGAAACGGCGTTGACCTGCTTAGTCATGGAGAGGGTGGGGTCGAGGATGACCCCTAGGTTGCGTGCGTGGTCGGTGGGTGTCGGGGCTGTTCCCAGTGATGTCGGCCACCAGGAGTCGTCCCATGCTGAAGGGTTGGAACCAAGGATGAGGACCTCCGTCTTGTCCGAGTTCAGCTTCAGGCGGCTGGTACTCATCCATTCGGCGATGGCCTTCATTCCTTCGTGGAGGTGGGCTTTGGCGGTGTGAGGGTCTTTGGTGAGGGAGAGGATCAGCTGGGTGTCGTCGGCGTAGGAGATGATGTTGAGGTTGTGCTGTCGGGCGACGTGGGCGAGGGGTGCCATGTAGATGTTGAACAGCGTTGGGCTGAGGGAGGAGCCTTGGGGTACGCCGCAGGTGATCTTGGTGGCTTTGGATCGGAAGGGGCGAGGCGGACGCTTTGTGTTCTGCCGGAGAGGAAGGATGTGGTCCAGTCCAGGGCCTTCTCTTGGATCCCGGCGTCGTGAAGGCGTGTTCGTAGTGTGTGGTGGCAGACCGTGTCGAAGGCGGCTGATAGGTCCAGGAGGATGAGGGCTGCTGTTTCTCCGTTGTCTAGCAGGGTCCTGATGTCATCGGTGGCGGCGATGAGGGCGGTTTCGGTGCTGTGGTTGCTGCGGAAGCCGGACTGGGAAGGGTCCAGGATGTTGTTCTCCTCGAGGTAGCGGGTCAGTTGTTTGTTGACGATTTTCTCGGTGACCTTCGCGGGGAACGGGAGCAGAGAGATGGGTCGGAAGTTCTTGAGGTCCTTGGGGTCTGCCTTGGGTTTCTTGAGTAAGGCGGTGATCTCGGCGTGCTTCCACCTTTCCGGGAAGGTTGCTGTCTCGAAGGAGATGTTGATTATTTTCCGGAGATGGGGCGCGATGGCTGTACTGGCTTTGTTGAAGACGTGGTGAGGGCACGGGTCTAGCGGTGAGCCGGAGTGGATGGTGTTCATGATCTCGCTGGTGTCCTCGTCGTTGATGTTGGTCCAGGAGAGCAGGCGGTTGGTGGTTGTGGGGGCAGTGGTCTCGGTGGTTGCCGGGGCGGTCGTGGTGTTGAAGCTGTCGTGGATGTCGGCGATTTTGCGGTGGAAGAAGGTGGCCAGTGAATCGCACAGGTCTCGCGACGGCGGGATGTCGTTGGTGTTGGAGCTGGGGTTGGAGAGTTCCTTCACGATGTTGAAGAGCTCTTTGCTGTTGTGTGCGTTGTTGTCTAGGCGGTCTTTGAGTGAGGCCCTTTGGCGGATCTGATGAGGTGATGGTGACTGCGGGTGGCGCTCTTGTGGGCGGCGTAGCTGTCCGCTGTCCGTTCGTGGAGCCAGATCTTCTCCAGTTTTCGGCATGTTCGTTTGGAGGCCTGGAGGTCTTCGGTGAACCAGGTGGCTTTCTTGCTGGTGTGGCTGTTGGGCGGATTCTTGAGCGGGGCGAGGGTGTTGGCGCAGTCGTCGATCCACTGTCTGAGGTTGCGGGCGGCGGTGTCGGGGTCGGAGGGTTCGGCGGGTGGGCTCAGGGCGAGGGTTGTGGTTAGCTGGTCTTCGGTGACTCTGCTCCAGCAGCGGCGAGGCATTTGTTCGGTGCGGTGGTGCGTGGTGGGCTTCCTGTAGGTGAAGTGGGTGCAGTGGTGGTCAGTCCAGTGGGGTTCGGAGGTGTGGTTGAAGGAGACGTGTGGGCTTGCGGAAAAGATGGAGTCTAGCGTGTGGCCGGCGGCGTGGGTGGGTGTAGTCATGAGCTGTCTGAGTCCGAGGGTGGCGAGGTTGTCGATCAGGGTGGTGGAGTTGGTGTCCTTGTTGTTCTCGAGGTGGAAGTTCAGGTCCCCGAGGAGGATGTAGTCCGTGGAGGCGATGGCGTGTGTGCTGACGAAGTCAGCGATAGAATCGCTGAACTGTGGTCGGGGTCCGGGGGTCTGTAGATGAGGGTTCCTCTGAGGGTGGTGTTGGGATCGGTGTGGATCTGGAAGTGCATGTGTTCGGCGGTGCTGAGGGTGTCGTCGGTGTTGGTTGAGACTCTGAGGGTGTTCCTGTGGACGATGGCGATGCCTCCTCCGACTCCGTTGGTGCGGTCCCTGCGGGTGATCTTGTAGCCGTCCGGGATGGCAATGGCGATGTCGGGGGCTGAAGCGGGATTCAGCCAGGTCTCCGTCAGGAATGCGACGTCTGGGGAGGTTGAGTCGAGAAGGTCCCAGAGTTCGATGGCGTGTTTGCGGGCGGAGCGGGTGTTGAGGAGGATGCATCTGAGGTAGTTGGGTTCTTTCCTGGGCGGTGGTTTGGCGGGGCGGGTGCTGGCGAAGCTGCAGTTCCGGCAGGTGAAGGGCCCTTGGGTGCGCTTCGGGGTGGCCAGGTAGCAGGCGTGATCTTTTCCGGGGTTGAGTGCGTGGAGGGTGCTGGCGTCGTATCGGCGTCTGTTGATGTGGCGGGCGCGGGGATGCCCGGACCAGGGGTTCTGGCGCTGGGCGCGGTCCCAGCGCGGACGGGCGCAGACGGGCTTGCCTTAGGCGCGCCTTCGGCACGCCAGCGGCGCGCCCGCTGCGCACGTCCGCTGCGCGGCCGCACAGCGGCCGCCATAAATGGGGAGGTGGGAGGGAGGAGCAGGGAATGGGGCAGCGAATGGGCAGTGAGGGGGCGGGGCCGCAGGCGCAGCGGCGGGAAACAGGCACAGAAAGGAAAAACGAGCACAATCAGGGCAGCAAGGGGGCACAGAAAGGAAAAACGAGCACAATCAGGGCAGCAAGGGGGCACAGAAAGGAAAAACGAGCACAATCAGGGCAGCAAGGGGGCACAGAAAGGAAAAATCGAGCACAATCAGGGCAGCAAGGGGGCACAGAAAGGAAAAAAACTAGCACAATCAGGGCAGCAAGGGGGCACAGAAAGGAAAAAACGAGCACAATCAGGGCAGCAAGGGGGCACAGAAAGGAAAAAACTAGCACAATCAGGGCAGCAAGGGGGCACAGAAAGGAAAAACGAGCACAATCAGGGCAGCAAGGGGGCACAAAAAGGAAAAAACTAGCACAATCAGGGCAGCAAGGGGGCACAGAAAGGAAAAAACGAGCACAATCAGGGCAGCAAGGGGCACAGAAAGGAAAAACGAGCACAATCAGGGCAGCAAGGGGGCACAAAAAGGAAAAAACGAGCACAATCAGGGCAGCAAGGGGGCACAGAAAGGAAAAAACGAGCACAATCAGGGCAGCAAGGGGGCACAAAAAGGAAAAAAACGAGCACAATCAGGGCAGCAAGGGGGCACAGAAAGGAAAAAACTAGCACAATCAGGGCAGCAAGGGGGCACAGAAGGAAAAAACGAGCACAATCAGGGGCAGCAGCAGGGCACACAGACGGAGCTGTGTGGTGGGGAGCGACCTACCAGTCAAGGTCAGGGGTCGCTCTCTTCACCACGCAGCGGCCGCCATAAATGGGGAGGTGGGAGGGAGGAGCAGGGAATGGGGCAGCGAATGGGCAGTGAGGGGCGGGGCCGCAGGCGCAGCGGCGGGAAACAGGCACAGAAAGGAAAAAAACGAGCACAATCAGGGCAGCAAGGGGGCACAGAAAGGAAAAAACGAGCCCAATCAGGGCAGCAAGGGGGCACAGAAAGGGAAAAACGAGCACAATCAGGGCAGCAAGGGGGCACAGAAAGGAAAAAACGAGCACAATCAGGGCAGCAAGGGGGCACAGAAAGGAAAAACGAGCACAATCAGGGCAGCAAGGGGGCACAGAAAGGAAAAAACGAGCACAATCAGGGCAGCAAGGGGGCACAGAAAGGAAAAAAACGAGCACAATCAGGGCAGCAAGGGGGCACAGAAAGGAAAAAACGAGCACAATCAGGGCAGCAAGGGGGCACAAAAAGCAAAAACGAGCACAATCAGGGCAGCAAGGGGGCACAGAAAGGAAAAAACGAGCACAATCAGGGCAGCAAGGGGGCACAAAAAGGAAAAAAACGAGCACAATCAGGGCAGCAAGGGGGCACAGAAAGGAAAAACTAGCACAATCAGGGCAGCAAGGGGGCACAGAAGGAAAAAACAGAGCACAATCAGGGGCAGCAGCAGGGCACACAGACGGAGCTGTGTGGTGGGGGAGCGACCTACCAGTCAAGGTCAGGGGTCGCTCTCTTCACCACGCAGCGGCCGCCATAAATGGGGAGGTGGGAGGGAGGAGCAGGGAATGGGGCAGCGAATGGGCAGTGAGGGGCGGGGCCGCAGGGCGCAGCGGCGGGAAACAGGCACAGAAAGGAAAAAACTAGCACAATCAGGGCAGCAAGGGGGCACAGAAAGGAAAAAGCGAGCACAATCAGGGCAGCAAGGGGGCACAGAAAGGAAAAACGAGCACAATGAGGGCAGCAAGGGGGCACAGAAAGGAAAAAACGAGCACAATCAGGGCAGCAAGGGGGCACAGAAAGGAAAAAACGAGCACAATCAGGGCAGCAAGGGGGCACAAAAGGAAAAAAACGAGCACAATCAGGGCAGCAAGGGGGTACAGAAAGGAAAAAACGAGCACAATCAGGGCAGCAAGGGGGCACAGAAAGGAAAAAAACGAGCACAATCAGGGCAGCAAGGGGGCACAGAAAGGAAAAAACGAGCAGAATCAGGGCAGCAAGGGGGCACAGAAAGGAAAAACGAGCACAATCAGGGCAGCAAGGGGGCACAAAAAGGAAAAAACGAGCACAATCAGGGCAGCAAGGGGGCACAGAAAGGAAAAACTAGCACAATCAGGGCAGCAAGGGGGCACAGAAGGAAAAAAACGAGCACAATCAGGGGCAGCAGCAGGGCACACAGACGGAGCTGTGTGGTGGGGGAGCGACCTACCAGTCAAGGTCAGGGGTCGCTCTAACGCGGACGGAGCCGCAAGTGAAGTAGGGTTCGCGGGAGGAGCCGTGGGTGTGCAACCCGACTCACTCTGTTTGGCTAACTGAAACGAGCAGAAGCCGCGGACGGAGCCGCGAGTGAAGCAGGGTTCGCGGGAGGAGCCGCGTGTGTCCTCTTGCAAAAAGCCGTGAGTGAAATTACCTGGCAGCCTGAGTCTGGGCTTATTCCACCGGGCCAGTGGCCCTTCTCAGGGATATCTTTAGAGGCGCACAGCAGGAGCCGGCAGCACCGCCTCCAACGCCTCCAAAGTGAGGTAACTTTTGACATTACTTTTTGCTCTACCATAGAAAAGCGCCCAAAGGAGTAGTCAGCACTGGGCCCCAAAGTTTCATGTAATTAAGCCCTTGGGATGAAGTCTTTGTCTTGCCTCCCCTGCACGGAGTGAGCATTACTATTTCCCCTCTTTTATTCATCTCTGATGGGGCATTTACAGCATGCATGCCACGGAATCGCCCGTGCTTGAGCAGAGGAGATGCATTCAAGGGGAGTAAAGTGAGCGAGCGAGCCAAAAACACGCTAAGCGCTAAATTAAATCGAACAGAAACTGAACTTGATTCGAACTAATTTCTGCCAATCTGAAACCATTGAACCAGGGCGGGGTTGGGTGTCAATCCTGTGCCAATCCTGTATCCCAGGTTATTATCACATACACCTAACCTCCGCTGAAGGAGGCAGATACCGACTCACCCTCTCACCCTCTCATATTTCATCTTTTGAGGGAAGCTATCTGTGCGTGAGTGTGGGTGCGCGCGCCAGAGCTGCAGGCTGAGAGAGGTGGCCGAGGGAAAGTCAACTAACAGACTAACAGACTAATCGTCCTCCCGCATACTCGCATACCTGACCGCCTCTCCCCTCTAAGTCAAGGGGGGCCTACAGCCCACAGCAAGCAAGGGCGACGTAATAAGGGGGTGCGCTAACAAGGGCACGAGGTACGGTTGAGGGTTTGCCAAGCATGAGGTCGGGTAAAGAAAGAGCTAAAGCACCCTTCCCTCCGTTAAAGAGGAAAAGAAAATCATTAGGGACAACTGTAAGTAGCGACAATAAAGCAAACGTCACAAAGGAAGAACAACCTTTAATCTCACCGGTGTTCCGCATTTTTGCAAGGGCAAACAACGCACCGAGTAAGATAGACTTTCTAAAGGACCCAGTAGGTACAATGCTCACTAACCAAGGAAAAGAGAGCCAGCTGCCAGCACCACTAACACCAGTCCTCTTAATAAGAGAAAACACAACAGAGGTCTCAGTAGTTACGCAAGTAGTTACGCAAGAGCCAAACGCTCAAACATTTTCAACATCAACACCAACATGCCCAGTTGTGGCTCGAGAACCAGCTATACAAAGGGATAACCCATGGGGGCGCGAAATAGAATGCGAAGGCAGTTTCACTGGAAATAAATACTCGCAATCCCTGAGACCTACCAATCTCTCACAGTGCCTACTAGAAGAGTCTGACCGTCTAACGCAACATACGCAACATACAATGCAAGAGCAATTTGCCGGCACCAAGGGCCATCAACCAATTGAGGCAAAAATCAATTATCAATCCCCAAAGCAAATTAAGGAGACACATTACTTGGAAAGCACAGAAGTTGGTCAGGCCCAGGAAAAAAACGAAAAATAACAAACTCTCCTGGACCAAAACAAAAACATTCACCAAAAAGGAGGAACCTGTCTCTAACTCCCAACAGCAACGACATTAATAACACGAAGGCTTGTACAACAAACCCCACTCCAGTACTAGCAATGGATTCTGGAACCATATGGGACCTCTTCTTCAGAACCTCACAACTCACACTGGAGGCATTGAATTATCACTCTAACAAAATGGACGTACAAGTAGACCTGTTGAACATTGTAGCAAACGCAATCACAGGGATTGATCAAAGATTAGCGAACCTAAATTCTTTAATCACACAAGCACAAGCTTATGCGGCCACTATAAACACTGAGTGCGCCTGTGGCCCTACACTTGACAAACTAGCAACAATCCCAGAAATCATGACTACTCTTATCGAGGACCTAAAGTTGAAAGTGACTGATGTTAAACACACTACCGCTACCGCTCTTGCAAGACCCCAGCACAACGAAACAAACAAAGAAGTATATAAGATTTGCGCAAACATAGAGACAGATTCAAAGAATGAAAAGGAAAACATAAGACTAATTCTCACCGAAAAAGCGAAGAACATGGAAAACCGGGGTAACTTAAACGGTCCTACACAGGCAAAATTGATAGGTACCACAGCATCTCCAAATACCGAGGATAATCGGGAAGCTATAATCCAATCTATTAAGATGAATCTGACAAGGCGCACGAAGAAGAGACTAAGAAAGCAAAAGAAGCGTGAAAAAGTTCACAAATGAAACGCTGTTGGGGTCAGCCATCCTATGTCATAAAAGAACCAGAGTCAAAACCAGTCCAAAAATTGGATTCGCAAATGAACAATCAAATATATCCAATTTTTAAGAAACCATCAAAAACAAATATTCAGCCAAGGGGCAGCCAGGTCAAGGTAAGCAGCCCAATTGGACAAGACATCAAAGAACCACAGGAGAAGCCCGAAGTAGCGGAGGTAGTAAAAACTGCCACTGTGGACCTAATAGCTCCCCGCCGGGAAAAAACAACTGTAGAACAATCTAAAATGATAAGGGGTAAAGATAAGACGCATTACATGCCCGAAGAAGCGGAGGTAGTAAAAACTGACACAGTAGTCATAACAGCTCCCCGCCGAAAAAAAACAACTGTAGAGCAATCTAAAACGATAACAGGTGAAGATAAGTTGCATTACATGCTCTCACACCCTGGCACATCCACCATCACAAAGGAGAGAACGGGGGAAGCAATCAAAAACCCATTTGATGTGGTAGGAATTAAAACTGAGGCTATTGATAGTGGAGTAGCAAATCGAAGCATCTTCCACCCGTTATACAAATCAAAGGGCAGACATGACATCTTAAACAGGAGCAATTTATTAAAGCTCCTTCATTACATACCATCACTGTCATATGTTACAACTGCAGAGATGGAGAGCGTCCACTTTGAAGTAGGTGAAGATGACCTTACCCAGGAGCTAACAGTAGTGACCTGGACTAATCATCACATAGCAGAGGCAGTACTCCAGGAAAAAGACATTTTTAAAAACTGGGGAATAGCAATCTCGACTCGAGAACAAGAAAAATATCCGTTAGTCTTACTTGAACTATCAAATATCACTCATGGTTCAAATAATCACAAGGAACCCAATCATAGTATATTGAGAGGAACCACAAAATGGCTACCAGACCAGCGTTACAAAAATTTAAGTATATCTGTAACTACAAAGGAGGGGACCAGAACGAATAGAACTATCGAAGACGAGAAACCCCAGAAAATCAGCTGGAGGGGGCAAAACAATACGAAATACAGCGACACACAGTGCCACTCGAGTCGGACCTGACCAAAAGAACATATTGGCAACCCTTGGAGGACCAGCCAAAGACTGCACGATAGATCACCAGTCCCAAAAGCGAACATAGAGGGACACACAGGCCTTTCAGATCCACTTCAAACTCTTTTTCACAATCTGAAATTGGCCTCTTGGAATGTGGCGGGATTACAAAGAGTTCCCAAACAAGGTTCAGCCATAATCAAACTCTTAGAGAATGACATCATTTGCCTACAAGAAACTTGGGCCATAGAGCCGGTTCACATCGAAGGATACGCCGGCTTTCATAAGCCAGCCATCAAACATAACTATTATGGACGACCGTCTGGAGGAATTTCGACCTACGTAAAACACGCAAAACAGTTAACTGTTAGCACCGTGAATACAGGCTCAAATATGCTGCAGGCATTATTATTCGAGGGCAAAGGGCACAGAGAGAAAAATGTTTCGTTTCTCTTAATCAACATATATCTTAATGCCACCGGCCCATTGAAATTAGAGGCGACAGAAACCATGGTTACAATATTACAGGAAACTCTATGCACGCACATATTGCCAGCAAAAATACTGGTGGGAGACTTCAACCTGCATCATTTAGGCATTAACCGGAACGAGAAGAGGCACCTCTCCAAGGCAGAAAGGACGTTTAACCATTTCCTATGGGACTATGATCTATACTCAGCCGAAAAGCTACAACAGGGTTTAACCACAAAAAACCAAGGGTTAACCACATTCAAAAATTGCACCACAATTGATTATATTTTCTTGTGTGACCGCTTAGCTCGCAAATTTGCAAACTTTGAAATTAAATCACATGAGATGAGCGATCACGCAATTCTGCAGATTGAATTGAATATCGAAATCACGCAAAGGGGATGTATTACAACGATATCCCATTCAATAGGAACCGAGGAACATGCCCTGCTGAGAAGAATAAAATGGAACAAGCATAATACCATTGTATTCAAGGCCTGGAAAGAACATCAAGAAGCCACAGGCCCTATTGTCGGCATCGAGCCCAAATTGGAAAATTGGTCAGAATGGATCACGGAGTTGAAAACAGCTTTGTCCAAAAACACGGAAATAGAGCCTAAAATAAAAGAGAAAGTCAACATACACACAACGCTTAACAATCTAAAATTTAGAGAGATCACTCGCAGCCTTAACAAAGCAAAAAAAGCATACAAGGTCGAAGCATCGAAAAAACGCTGGAGAAGCGTAATAAATTGCATAAAGAGCGGAAACAACTGCTATGGACTCTCAAGCAAATTAAGCAGGATGAGGAATGGATTAAGATTCACGAGCTAACAAAACCGCAGAAACACCGACAACTCTGGCAATACATAGCCAAGCTGCATAACGACAAAATAGATCGGGGCAACTCTGTGGATGCTGAGGCATGGATGAGACACGTTTCAATAATCTATGTAGAGAAGGAAATTGCCACAGTTACAGACTGGACAACTAACGCCCACGAAGAAAGCACAAACAAAGGAGCGGTATGCACTTCGGGGGTTGTTAGTAACGATATAGGAGTGGAAGCGGTTGAAAAAATTATTAAAAAGATTAGGAAAGACGGGGCACCTGGACCAAATGGCCTACCGGGGGGACTGTTCAGGGAAGACCCAATCTATTGGGGGAGAATATTATCCAACTTGTTCACCAAATGCCGATTACTGTCCAAGGTGCCAGATTCGTGGCGTGGGTCGATCCTGCAACCCATCTATAAAAAGGGAGACAACTCAGATCCAAAAAATTACAGATTAATTGCCTTACTGGACATTGAAGGAAAAGCTTATGCCAATACTCTGCTGATTGAGCTAAACAGATGGATCGACAAACACGAAATTCTCCCTCCGTATCAAACGGGGTTCCGTAAAGGATGTTCGACAAGTGACAACATAACGGCCATATCATATTTAAGCCAGCAAGCAATTGTAATGAATAAAAAAACCCTCTTTGCCTGCTTCATTGACTATTCTGCAGCTTTTGATGGTGTCCCGCGTGGCAAGCTCTGGTCTAAATTGCGCGATTGGCAAATCCTATCTGACCTCCTTAATGCAATCATTTCCCTATACAGCAACACCTGGATTAAAATTAAATTAACAAACAAAACCGTCACGAGAAAGTGCTTTACAAATCGGGGCTTAAAACAGGGTTGCGTTTTAGCCCCAACCCTTTTCAACTTATACACAGCTGACTTGGGCAAGAAGCTGCAAAATGCCAACCTCGCAGTCCCAAAAATTGGAAGTAGTAGACTCCAAGTCTTACAATATGCGGATGACCTAGTGGTGATGGACCACACAAAAATTGGATTACAAAGGGGTCTAGATGCCTTAAATGCCTACAATCGGACTAATGAGTTGGTATTAAACTCAGAAAAGACCAAAGTTCTGATTTTCGGGAGTTATCCAAAAAAACTCTCCTCAAATGGTATGTAGGTGAAGTGCCAATCACTGTATCAAAATCATACAACTACCTTGGATGCTGGTTATGTGACTCGGGTAAAGCGCGCTTGCATGTGAGCAAAATGAAATCGAAAGTAGAGTCCACAATCTTCGCATTATGCAAACTGCATGAGAAGATGCAAAGCCCTACGACTATCCCAATTAGAAAGGTGTTACAGGCCAAAATAAGGGCGGTTGCAGGCTACGCTCAGCAGGCCTTCCCGGGAAAAATGCACACTATGATGGAAAAAGCGCAATGTCGGGCGTACAAACGTATATTTAAATTACCAAATTATACCCGCAATAGCTGGATTCGTTTGGAGTTCGGCCTGGTGCAGCAGAGTAAAGAATGCCTAGGAGCGCACGCTAAATACTACTACCAAGTACTCAAAGCCCCAGAAGGGAGCCTGAAAAGCATGCTAAAAGCCATCTATGGTGGTGCAGCAAACCCATGGCAGGCATACATGCATGAGGCAGTAGAAACCCTAGGCCTGGCAACACAGAACTGGGTCCAAGATGTCGTTTCCTATCCAGCCATCAGAAAGGCAATTAACAAACAATGCTACCTACTAACAAGAGAGACAGATCGGGCTTACTTTGAGAGTGGTAGAGGCCCTCCTGGGATGGCTGGCACATACACGGAGCACAAAGTCCAGCCCTACTTATATCAAGCACTGGGAAGAAAGGCCCTAAAAAACATCCAGTGGGCCAGATTAGTTCCCCTTCCAATAAAAGAACTGAATCCGGGGTGGAAAGCTCTCGACCAAAAAGTCCGCTGCAGAATCTGTGACTATAAAACGGAATCATTAACCCACTTGATCTGTTGCTGCCCAGGCCTGATACAACTCCGCCGGAAACTACTAAAGCCAATATGGTTAAGTAAAGGAGCTCGGACAGCAACAGAAGGTGTTGCGGCGCTGTTCGCATGCACCCTACTGACTGAACTGGCCCGATTTGGAAGATATATGGAGGAAGCTCGACTCAGACTGATAAAAGAGTAAATCCCTCGCAATCTAAGAAAACAGATTCAATGAGGGCAGTCCAATGTATTCTATAATATTTACTATTCAGTTTTTACTACTTAGCTTTTACAATTTTCCTATGGCATCTTTTAAGCAATGAGATTGGTTATAATTGTATATGAAATTTCTTTAAAAAAATTGTGATGGTCTTTTTATCAATTCTCCACTTTTTTAAAAACATGCTGGTACATTGCAAATGGTTTTAAGTAACTGTGCATAAATAAAATTCATTCATACTCTACACTAGATGTAACAAAGAGTGAACTCAGAACTCTAGGGAAGGAATTGTCAAAGATGAAAGACATGGAGTACCTGAGAAAGAAAGTCTGTGAAATTTATGATAACTAGTTGGGTGAAAGAAATCTGGTACCCCTATTTGGATACATTACCTAATCAATGGTTTGGATCAGAAGTACTAAGATTGAGAATTGGTGTTAACCCTGGTGTGATTAACAGGGAACTAAAATCAGAAATGATGCAACCCAATGGTAAATGTACATGCAGGCTGGGTACAAAATGCGATAATTTACATATTTTAGTGGATTGCCCAAAAGTTCTAGCCCTGCGGAAACAGTTTTTACGCCCATTTTTTTAAAAATATGGTACCGTTGTGCGTGCACAAGCTATCGAACTTCTTACAGACCAAACCTTGAAACTGCAATAGCTATTGCAAAGTACATGGAGGCCGTAAAAAGGTTTTTCATGGAAAAGGAAATGGATGGTCGAAAGATATGATGAAAGTTATGATAGTTTTTAGATAGTTTTATTCGATTCATATCGTTTTAGGAACAGACTGTACAATAGGAACTTTTATTGTTTTTTTACATTTTTATGTCTATATATAGACGTGTGTGTGAATTATAGATTTAAGATTGTGTAAATTTGGAAGAAAGCACATGGAAATTGGATTTTGTAATGGAAGTTGTGATGAATTGAGTATGATTTTAGGATTTTGTAAAGGGTGATATGTTTTTATGTTGTTTATAGACCAATGGTCTAAATAAACTTAACTTTGATTGATTGAATGATACTCCACACTGGGACAGTAATGTTCCCTGCATAGTGCACAGGAGTACAGTTGTGTTCCTCTGCCATTATTGGTACTGGCATCCAAGTTTTTGATTTTGGCTCCTGCCCCACGCTAATGTAGCGTGTGCACAGAGGCCAAGGCATGTCCTTTGACTTGAGTAATGTCCTAGACCTGGAGGGGTGCACCATGTTATTTCACTGACAGTGGTCGGCTGTACCAGTCATGGGTTTAGCACATAGAATGGTAGTAGCAGCGTACCATGATTTGTGAATACATAGTTGTGACCAGACCTTTTTATCTATTGGTATATTCCATATAGGTACCCAATATAGGCTCAGGCGATATCCTAACCTTTCACCTATATTCTCCCCTACATTACACACATAATGGTTCTTGGGGACTGACCTTTTACCTAGATACGGCACTGCACACAAAACGCAGGATTTTCCCTAGTAAAAGCCTCATACATTATGCATGAGGATTCTTGGAAACTCAGCAGGGCCATCATCTCCTACCTAAAAACTATGTACAAGGTTCATTCCCGACGTCATCCTAAGTCCGACAATGGCACAGCAAGGTAGAACCCCTGGGGACACCTTTGGGTATATAAACATCACATCTTGCTGAGATAGACAGAGGAGAACTAGGACTTCCATGCTGACACACTGATGCGAGACGCTGAGGCTCCTGCATACAGATACTCCAGCTCACAGTGGTCTAACATCCCTTGCAGGGTGTCCATCTCGAGACCAAGACGGGGTCCCACAGTCTCTCACTTCAGGTACCTGGGTTGACTTTATCCTAGAGGGATTCTTGGCTTAACACCAACATACATGCTAGGTACACTTGGGTACAACTAATTAGGTTTGCATCGTAGGAGCATTTCACTATCATGTATTTTATATACCTGCCTGTATTCATGGTTTTAGCACCATGGTAGAAATCTACCATCCTTTTACTTATCTAGTGCTTCTAATCATTTATATCTGTTTCTGTCTAGTGATTGTTTCAGCACACCTATTTTACACTAGAATAACGACTGTTCAATAAATGTTTATTGAAAAACTTCCACATCACTTATTCTGTGTATCTCTCTGAGACAAAGTGAGCAGTTTCCACGGTTCTGAGAGATCAGGGTTGTCATGTTCGATAGTTGGCAAGAACTATTCTCTCCTTGGTAAAGAGGGGTTTCTAGTGGCACTGTGATCTAGCTGGTATACAGGCTAACATATTCGGTAGGGGTGTCTAGAATCAGTCTGCTCCAATCCTACAGTATATGTTGTCTAAACGCGCAGATCCTATATAGGTTTATAGGAACTACATGACATGGCGCCACCAACGTTGGTTGGGTACTTATTTAACGGTCAAATCTGAGTAGTCCAGTCGTGCTATTCTCAGAGACCCCTACTCACATTTCCCCAGAGACGTCTGGAGTGGGAGGGAACAAATCCTACGTATTGGCTGTTGGTTAATCAAGCTTGAAGGACATATTGTTCCTATTGTGCATAAAACCTTATCTCAGTTCCCTTGAAAAACTCTTCTTACTAAAAACAATGACTGAGCAGGAAGATGTACATGTCACAGTACAAGATGAAGTAGATGCCGATGCAATACAAATTTCAGAAAATTTTAGAAATGCCATCACCCTAAAACTAGCAGCATATGGTTTAACAGCCAGGGGTGGGCCAATAACTTTCGTGATTGAGGCACATGAATCATATAGAACAGAGGTATTCTATTCATGGGTTAGATTCCCACAAGCAGATGCACGAACAAACACCTTTCATTTCTACATGGAAAATGACATACCGAACGAATATTGTCCGTATGAGGACATTGAAGTTCCGCTCACCTACCAAGAGCATATAAACTGGTTTAAATGTGCCCTTCCCCATACAAGAGATAATGTAAGACTCGGTCTGCTCAGAAGAGACGGAGCAACATGGCCAGCACTAGCGGCCTATACACCAGATCCTGACATTGACACAATGCCAGTAGGAGACTTACGTACACTTCATAAAGAACTAATAAGACTTTACAGAACCATGACACAGTTTGTGATGAGAACACTCACACTTCAGCCAGCCACGGCTATACCAACAGGACTAAATCAAACATCCACAACTAAAATAACACCACAAACGTTACACGCAGTCATGGGCAAGATGCCCACTAAACGTGAACAAATGCCATTCTGGGTAGCTCAAAAAATAACACAGCTAGAGGCAGTATTTCCACACACCAGCCCACAGGAAAAACACAGAATGTTAACAATCTGCTTGCCCATGGGGACAACTCCCCAGATATAGGATTGTACCACTTGGGGAACAGTCTTCGCTGCCAGATGTACCAGGACTCATGGTATCCCATCATTAGCAGTAATGCCAGATGTATTAAGACAAATACAGAACGAGTATGGAGCAGAACCGGCTCTGAACTTAGGGATGAAATTACTAGTTAATTTTGCCCAGGTATCAGCTATAATATTAGCGAACATTAAAGGGGAGGCAGCAGCGGTGGCAATACGCAAATGCCTGAGGGATTTTACTCCTTTACAACAGGAACGTGAATTACCCAAAATTATTGAAACAGCGTATGCAGAATTAGGTAGAGATAGTTTGGGAGCTAGAGCAGTAAAACCTCTACTGATGGGTGGTCCTGAGAAGGATAACATAAAGCAAGCACCTGATTCTTCTAAGAAGAAATGGGACAATAACAATAAAAACAAAAAGATTAGAGAGAATAGATCTCAATCCAGATGTAGGTGTCCTCAACAGGAGCCCTCCGAAAGAAGGTATAACCTTAGGAATAGCGATAACATTAGAAAACCTGACAAGTATCAGGACACTGGTACACGTTCCGCTCGTTCCTTTCAGGGTTCATTGAAAAACTCCGAGAGGGAAGAACGGTCAGAACATAGACAAGACGAGCGCACAAAATCCAGAGATACGCAACGCGCTCCTGAATACACTTCAAAGAAAGAAGAAAAACCAAAATCAAAACCTCAATTTAAAAAGAAGAAAGTAGCAGTTCTTAAGATCAGACATGCCCAGAATTCTGAGGACTCAACTACTGAACGGGGAATGGGCTCTGACGATGCTAGACAGTGCAGCAGAAGTAACAATAGCTCGCCAGAACCTGATGGAATTTCTGTTGACAGCGGAGCTGAATGAACATATCACGGTGGAAACACCTGATAGTAGGGTAAGCGTCCCACATAAGTTACATGAAATAACACTCCAAATAGAGGGGGACAAGCCCAGAAAAATTAAAGGTCTTTTTTGGAAGAACTTAACTTTTGGCTATGACATTCTTTTAGCTGAAAGAGATTGACCGCCTGAAATTGTTATGGATTGCCCAAAGGGAGAAACGGTAATTTTGCCAGCTTTCTCCGACCTCGTTCCCAAATACTTACAACATACATATGCACGGGAGTGGGCGGAAGCCCTTGCCCCTGCACTATATCGCAATCATGTTGGGTGTTATGAAGAGTCAACTCACCACGTGATACCATTAAAATCTACTCCAACTCCACAGAGACAGTATCCAATAAAACAGGAAGCTAAAAAACAGGTCAGAGAGATCTTAGATCAACTTAAAAACCAGGGTGTAATTGAAACATGCACCTCTCCAATGAATAATCCTTTGTTTCCCGTAATGAAACCTGACAATACATATCATCTAGTCTTAGACTACAGACATCTGAACTGTTGCACAAAAACATTTGCAGTACAGAACGCACACAGTGCCACATTGATGAATAACATTGTGCGGAAAAAATACAAAACAACACTAGATATTTCAAATGGATTTTTCTGCCAAAACCTAGGGCCTGGGAGCAGATATTTGACAGCATTCTCAGCGCTGGGGTTCCAGCATCAATTTTGTCGACTCCCCAAGGGGTATAAAAACATCCCGGGGTTGTTCCCAGCTAGGGTAACCGAGTTACTTCAGAATCTGGATGAGGAGGCATTGTCCTATGTAGATGTTATTTATCTGATGGATGATGACCTAGAGGAACACTTGACCAGGGTGAGCACCATAATTTTGGGATTCGCCTCTGAGCGCTATAAATTCAACTTTAAAAAATCGAAAATAGCCCACCTCAATGTCCTATTTCTAGGATACGAGCTATCAAGTGAAGGAAAAAGCCTTGCAGCTAACTTTTTAGAAAAGTGCGCGCTGCTCCAACCTCCTAAATGTTTGAAGAACTTACAATCCATATTGGGATTTTTTAATTTTGGTAGGACATACATTGTGGATTACGCAGAGAGGGTTAAACCTTTCTACGACCTCATAAGATCTGATTTTTCAGTTAGGCAATCGACACAGGAACACACAGATATCCTTTGTTCCCTACAAGCTCACATGATAGCGTCTAAACACTTACAGACACACGTAAATGTCCGCAACCTGGTGATCCGTATAGTTGCGGGTCAATCTGGGTACACTTACCTCACATACAATGAAGGCGAAACGGTACCCATAGCCTACAAATCACATTTGTACACAAACGCAGAGATGCGTTTTGCATCCACAGAAAAAATTCTAACAGCAGTACAGACTGCTGTAGTGAGAGAAAGAGTGCTTGCTCAGGGGAGACGAATAATTGTCGTAACTCCGGTACTGGCCTTAGAGGCTGCTACGCAGGCAAGCGTTCCAAATGCTAAAGCCTTACATCCGAGATGGATACAATGGGCTAATCCTCTCACTGCAACAGATGTAGACTACAGATACGGCCCAAGTCTGAAAACACAAGCATTCCTGCAATATGAACAAGAATATCCTCTCCCAAATGAAATAATGCCTCTAGATCAGTATGAATACATAATTTACACTGACCGATCTCCTCAGCCGGCCATTGGAAGTAAACAACAATACAGTGCTGCATGTGCGATTGTAAAAGGTTGTATGCAGGACAGCAAGTTCCATCCAAGCTATACAAAAACACACTCTCTAGGAGACTGCATGGCACAGCTGGCAGAATTGAAAGCTCTATTACTGGCACTGATAAATATGGATCGAGAATTCCCCACACTAATTGTATGTGATTCTTTTTACTGTGTCCAGTCATATAATGAATATCTTCACCATTTGGGACAAAATGGGTTTAAAGACTCAAAAGGTGGCACAATTAAGCATGAAATGCTATGGGAACAGGTAGCTGAGTTGAAAAACGAACTACCAAGAGCTCACGTGATACACACACTGAGTCCTCAACGTGATGGCGTTCACATTGAAGGGAATTCATTGGCTGATGAAGCTGCGAAGGGGGCAGTACGAACTGCTTCCGTAGCTGCAATCACTCGTTCAAAAACGAAAATAGACGGACAGATAATGGTAGCTGTCATTGCTTCACGCAAAGACAACAAGGCATTGCCGAAAGGCTTTCCACTGAAGTACTCCTACAAGTTAGATGCAAATAACGTTCCTTTTGCTCAGATTCCAGGAGTGGGGGATAGAGTAATACCAAACATGGATCGCAGATTAGGGTTAATACTAGCTGCACACGAGTGTCTGGGTTCTGCACACGCGGGAGTTACTGCAACGGTTTCTTTACTGAAACAACGCTACTGGTGGCCAGGGTTAACAAAGCAGACCAAAGACTATGTCTTAAAATGCAACATCTGCCAGCAAATAAAGGGTTCCACCGTAGCTCGTCCTGGGCAGACACCCTTATTGATATCAGACAGACCACTCGTGTGTGTCTATTTGGACCACTGTGGCCCCTTACAATATGATGGGGCTTACAAGTACATTATGGTTGCAGTGGATTCCTCTTCGAGGTTCCTATGGGTATGGCCTCAGCGCTCGGCTGACGCTCGAACTGTTATCAAAGATTTGCAAGTCTTTATAGGGACATACGCAGTTGGCACATTACATTCTGACCGTGGCCCCGCATTCAGCTCTTGGGCCTACAAGGAAGCCATGGGAAGTTTGGGTGTTGCATTGCGGTACTCCTCTCCGTACCGTCCCGAGGGAAATTCAGTTGTGGAGAGGAAAAACCGGGACTTAAAGCAATCTTTAACAGCAAGAGTATTAGGTGCGAGTGGCAGTTGGGTCAATCATTTGTATGGGGTACAGCGAGCAATTAACCCTTTGGGCACGGCCGGAATTTCCCCGCGGTGCGGGAAAATTCCACGCACACGCCCACCGTGACGTCGGACGGCCGGGGGCCGTCTGACGCATGCAAGGGGTTAATAACATGCCAAGAAGCTCTCTAGGGGGTGTCACTCCTTACGAGGTTCTTTTTGGGACAAGAATGTGGGTACCTGATCTCGATTGTGAAGGCACATTGGCGGATAAAAAACCTTTTGACATCAATAAGATCTCAATGAATCCGGAGCACTTCAAAGAAGCGTGCAGGTGAAAAGGACCGCCACTGGGGAAGTCAAATCAGTCACGGCAAGACCTGTCTGGATTCCTAAAGTAGAGGATCTGGTCAGGGAAAAGATTGTGGACAAGAAAGAATTTGGGCCATCCTACAGAAAGCCTGTACCTGTCCTGGCCATTGAAGGAACAAGAACTGTACTTCTACCGCCCCTTGCCGGAAAAAAAGAGAAGAGATTCATCTCCATTGATCTGATCAAACCACACTATGTGGCCGATACTGAATAGTAGGCCTCGTGGGCTCCTGGGTAGCCGACGCCCTCCTCTCGCTACCATACAGGAAGTTCAGATAGAAAGATTCATCACGTTCGAAGAGTCTCCTATACGGAATGATGGACTATGCAACAATGCAATGGAACTCGTTCCTCTTGAAACAGAAATTCAAACTCAAAATGAAAGACAAATTTCAATTCGACCTAACAATGATGTCTACATCAATATGCCTCGAGAAGAGCCATCTACAAGTTCAACAAGACCTGCTGAGCTACCAAAAATAGATCGAACTGCATCTGGCTATTTCATCGACTTTGATACCTTTTCCCTGGATCCGAGTGAACCTGAAACAATGCCAGCCCCAACATCTCGTCAACAACAAATCAAAGACTTCTTCGTTTTCCTTAAAAAGACATACCTGGTGTCACCTTGGCTAGAACTTTGGATAATCACCAGTATACTGTTCTTCCTTTTTTGGATAGGTTTAGTAACTGTTTTCTGCTTACTAATCAATGGAACTTATCTTCGCCAAAGCTCTGCAGCATCAAAAGTGAACTTAATCCGGAAACCTCATGTTTCATCACATCGTGAGCAAAGAGACTTGTCCTATGTGAACATTTCATCAGGTCCTATACCTGATGGAATAGTATGGGACAAGGTTGATTATGACATATTTGGCCCAACAGAACTTTTAAAAATACTTCATTTATTTAAAATTTTCTTAAATTATATCATTACCTCCAGTACATTTTCCGATGATTGGGATTTTGAAACTGTAAATAATATGTTGTCTGATTTAGAACAATCTGCTGCATTTTCTAGCAATGAAATGTTAGAAGACACATCAGACTTTAATACAATGCATTGTTATCAACATTATGGTCATCATTTCTACACAAATCCCCTAGAAATGTTTTCATGTATCACCAATGGGAGCATTGCCCAACACCGCCGAAAAGTAGTTCGAAAATCTTTGCACAGAAATGTTCATATTTTTCAGGGTTTAACATTTCAGACCCTACCTCATATTACTATATGGTTGCACGGACATCAGCACAGAAGAATATGCTGACTAACATCAAACAGATTTACTCTGCTTCCTTTATTTCCCGACTGTCTGAACAGGGTTTCGACATATGGAAGGACACTATAGACTTAAAATCAGTCTGGGGTTCTAGAGTCTGGCAGGTCCAGGGAACAGAAGCACTATTTAGAGCATACCTCATTCCTCAGCAGATGATATTTCTGAATGATGCTGTGCAACAGACTTCCTGTCTTGGAATAGCCAAGAACAAGGATTTGAACACACCTCGGATTCCACAACCATCACATACCGAGGGAAATTTTACATCACAAGAAGGGGCTACAATAGATGAAATTATACAATACAATAGATCAGACCCCAATTGGAAGGGATGGTTGGTCTGGCCCATAGACACAAACAGATGTCAGGGAAGATTCAGGGGTACCACCGATGGGTTCAGTATCCATAGGCCAGACACACGCTATGTACAAAGAGAACATCCAGGGGTGGTGACATCATACAGTGTTGGGAAGTTATGCCTTGATTGGCTAAAAACCTCACCACTACCCCAGGTGAAACAGCACTTATCCTTACTGACAGAGGATGTGTACCTATGGTATTTTTTATTAGGTCCCAGAAAGCCACGTCAGAAACGTTTCTTATATGCTGTCTACAACGAAATCTGGAAAATCTCCCAACAAGAAGCAGCGGAGAGACTTCGAGTAATAGATAGGACTAACCTAGAGAAGGCGTTAGCCGTAGTTGACTACATTAACATCCAGGATTTATTCACTAGGCAACATTGTATCTTCTGCTATTGATGTACTAGAGCAAGATTTGTCCATATTACAGCACGGGCAAACATAATTCCGCTCTATTATGTTACTAAGCTGGACGCTGCAATCATTGCGCGCTGGTTACGTGCCTTGGCGTTTTATCAACAGTACGTCATTGTTTTCTGCGTACAATCTAACGCAAAAGCAAATAACGATGGCACAAAGGGGGGCAAAATATACAATGCTCCGTATTGAAAAATTGGACAAACTACCTTTTACTGTGGCGGAATCACCATCCACAGAGTGGTTAATCCATGGCCATATAACATTACCGGTTACAACTTTACAGTTTCAATATTGCCTAGAACAACAACAGGCAGGCAGATGTGAAGAAATGGGTAGGGAATTCATCAAGGAATCTCAGGAATTACCGTACAGATTTCGATGCAGGAGTGGGGATCTGGAAATGTTTCTAATAACCCTGGGCGGAGTTCGCGGAGTTCCGCTACGTGGAACTCCGCGAAGTGGGAAAAAAAACACAGCGCTACGCGGAGCTCCTCAAGCAGCGGAGTGCAATAGAAAAATGCCGTTCACGGTGATTTGGGGTGCCGGATGCTTGTCCGCACTCTGCAATCATCGCGAACGGCACCATGCACAGCGCAAGCGGGCGTTGCTTTCCTTTCTGCCGCTCGAGTAGATTTTTACTCGAGCTGCAGCTTTCTCAACGCGAATGGACAGTCTCTCAACTCGAGCGGTTGCGAGCATACGCGACCACTCGCAATGAGAAAAATGACCCCCCGTGTTGAGAAATCTCGCCGGGAGGTTGATTTTCCACGCTCTCGCTCACCAACTTGATGTTGACGATCGCGAAGGAGGAAAAATCTCGCCGGGAGGTGGATTTTCCTCGCTCGCGCTCGTCAACATGAAGTTGACGAACGCGAGTGAGGAAAAAAACTCTGCATCGCAATGCGGAGTTTTTGGGAACTCTGCGATCTCCACTTAACGCGGAGTGCGGAAAACTCTGCAAACTCCGCGAGCAGAGCGGAGTTCACGCCCAGGGTTAGTTTTTAAGCGGTACAAACTGCAGGAACGCTTTAAGTGGATCTCTCATATGCCAGGATATCACGCTGCACGGGGCCTGTAATGGTTTGGTGGCAAACCTATCCTGTCACTTGAGAGGTACCCCTGCAGCCGTGATTACCCTGGTATTCAGGCTACTTTCGAATGGGAGTTACTTGATGCTGAACAATCAAGGTTGTTGTGGGATGCTCCTGGGCATCGCATATCTAGTCACCGTGAGCTCCAGGGTTACTTGCTGTATGTTTCCACCGACACACACAGTCAGGGAGGCGCCGCTATGGCCTTCGTTGAATGTTTCCTTTATAAGGTTTGATACTCTGAGCAGAATGAAAGCCATGCTTCTACAGAAAACCGTGCCCTTAACCTCCACCTGGGAGATTTTTGATCTCTAGATCGCAAGGTCCTCGGCTGAGATACGGGCACTCATACGTACGAACTGCCCCTTCCATTACACAGAAATGGTAAGGCGTATCTTTAACATGTCTGATACGACGGGTATAGCCCACCTATTTAAGACCATAGGTTCGGGACTGGTAAGCACCTTTCAGACGGTCGTCGGGGTTATACCAAACTTTATACACTCCGTATTTGGAAGCATTTTTGGAGGGCTTCCGCTGATCCTGTTACTAGTAGCAGGTATCCTGATTGTAATTTTTCTGCTACGCAATGGACGTCCAAGTCACCAAGGAGATGGAAAAAGCACTCCTGGAGCGTAAATACCGTGATCGCACGGTACAACATCTGGACACACCTTGCCTACGGGAACTGAGCGCCTCTTGGTTCCTGTCATTTAGACCAGTCTGGATGGACTGTGTCCTACCTGTTCTCCGATGCCTTTTCTGCGGAGAAGAATGCGTGTTGGATCTCTGTCTGACACTTCCATCAGTTGCGCAACCGGACATTGATGCTTTACTGGACCCGATAACGGCCCATGTTCTGCAGTGTCCCCAGCGTATTCCCATGTTGATGGCGGAATTCTTAGAGCCACTGCAGGAAGTCTCTACTCCTGTTGGAACGGATACCGGCTCCTCCACCAACACACAGGTCTTGGATGACGCACAGGCTGCCCCAGCATCAGCTGCAGGCAGTACAGAAGACCATCTGTGCTCAATTGACATAATCTGCGAGGTGTTATAGGGATCGTCGTCTGCGAAGGCAGGCAACAGCAATGTTGCGTCTATCAGCCAGGACACATAAACATTTGGCTCGTCGTGTGCTGGGAAAAATTCGGCCTTTTTCTGAAAACAACTCAAATTAGAGCTTCAAAACAATTGACACTTTTTATGACTTGCATGGCTTTCTGATGCTTGTAGTCGTTCGAACTATATATACAGACACATTAGAGCTATTGCTAGAGTGACAATTTTTCCTTTTTAGCATTTTTTAGAGTTTTTAACAATCTTTGACAAAACTATTGTTTTAACTATAGTTGTTTGCGTACAAGTGCCTAGGCAGCCTAGTAGTACGTTAGAATTTAATTATGTCTTCCAGTCGGATGAGGAGTGGGTGTTATATTCCATATAGTTACCCAATATAGGCTCAGGCGATAGCCTAACCTTTCACCTGTATTCTCCCCTACATTACACACATAACGGTTCTTGGGGACTGACCTTTTACCTAGATACGACACTGCACACAAAACGCAGGATTTTCCCTATTAAAAGCCTCATACATTATGCATAAGGATTCTTGGAAACTCAGCAGGGCCATCATCTCCTGCATAAAAACTATGTACAAGGTTCATTCCCAACGTCATCCTAAGTCCGACAATGGCACAGCAAGGTAGAACCCCTGAGGACACCTTAGGGTATATAAACATCACATCTTGCTGAGATAGACAGAGGAGAACTAGGACTTCCATGCCGACACACTGACGCGAGACGCTGAGGCTCCTGCATACAGATACTTCAGCCCGCAGTGGTCTAACATCCCTTGCGGGGTGTCCAACTCGAGACCAAGACGGGGTCCCACAGGCTCTCACTTCAGGTAACGGGATTGACTTTATCCTAGAGGGATTCTTGGCTTAACACCTACATACATGCTAGGTACACTTGGGTACAACTAATTAGGTTTGCATCGTAGGAGTACGCATTTTACTGTCATGTATTTTATATACCTGCCTGTATTCATGGTTTTAGCACCATGGTAGAAATCTACCATCCTTTTACTTATCTAGTGCTT
This sequence comes from Calotriton arnoldi, assembly GCA_963921515.1. Lineage (NCBI taxonomy): Eukaryota > Metazoa > Chordata > Amphibia > Caudata > Salamandridae > Calotriton > Calotriton arnoldi. The sequence goes on along the minus strand of CAWUFW010000554.1, from coordinate 3,314,554 downwards.
CTAATCATTTATATCTGTTTCTGTCTAGTGATTGTTTCAGCACACCTATTTTACACTAGAATAACGACTGTTCAATAAATGCTTATTGAAAAACGTCCACATCACTTATTCTGTGTATCTCTCTGAGACAAAGTGAGCATGAGTGACTGAGCGAAAAGTATTGCACTGTTTCCACGGTTCTGAGAGATCAGGGTTGTCATGTTCGATAGTTGGCAAGAACTATTCTCTCCTTGGTAAAGAGGGGTTTCTAGTGGCACTGTGATCTAGCTGGTATACAGGCTAACATATTCGGTAGGGGTGTCTAGAATCAGTCTGACTCCAATCCTACTGTATATGTTGTCTAAACATGCAGATCCTATATAGGTTTATAGGAACTACACAACACTATGTTAGTGGAAGTGTAGTGGCTCACTCATGTAAAGTTCTGATTCCATGCGCTTTCCCAGATCCTAATGCTGACATCCCGGGTGTATGTTGTGCATGTTGTGTATGTGGCCTCCGCAGTACGTGCTTTGAGTGTATGAGTGAACCAGAGTTATCAAGGCCTGTTGGACCCATTTTGAATGCCCTTGTCCTGGCCTTGTACACAACATCAAGGTGAGGCTGTTTTCCCGACAGTGGTAGTTTAATGCTAATATTTTTCAGGCTGGAGGGAGGAGATTTGGACAACAAAGTGGGGATAGAGGACACAAAGCTCCTTTAGAAATCAAAATAGGCCTTTTTGCTGAAAAAGCTTCTGATTAGCCGTTCTGTAGCACTGCCATTTGGTAGGCAATGGGGTGAAGAGAGGGACTGCAGTTTCTGTCTTTCAAGTCTGCCAAGGCCAGCCTTTTCTATTTCCCCAGCTCACCCTGCAGTGTGGCTGCTTGCAGCCAGGTGCAGAAAGCTCACACCTCTTCTTACCTCTGTTGTGGGTGCTCCAGGGAGGAGCCTGTCCTCCTTTGAGGAGCATCACTCTATACATAGACTGTCTGGAGAGCAGCCTGAAGAGGATACTTGAAAGGAGAACCACCATGAACCAGTTCTGAAAGTATAGGCAGTGAATCTGCATCTCCTGTCTGCTTTGACTGTATAAAAGTGGGACCTATTGACCCACTTGTTTTCCCGTTCCAATTTCTCTATGACCAAGATAGAGAGTGCTCCGGTGGACAGCTCTGCAACCAGAGCTGGTGTCTGCCTGACAGCCAGCTTCCCAGGGGAGGGTTGATATTACCTGGCTGGAAGAAACTGTTCATCTGACTTGAGGTGCGTAGAAACCAACCTGCCTGCTGATAAAAGAGTAGGAGCCTGTCAATCCTACAGGAGAGGTGATTGTACAGGAAGAGCCAGAAGAAATGAGAACTCAGGGGGATATTTACAAGAAAATGCAGGAGTGCTGTGTCACGCCAAATTTGGCAATGCAGCGCTCCAACATTTTTTAAATGCAGGGATGCGCTGTATTTACAAAAATACGGCGCACCCCTGCATTTCCGCTGGCGCTAAAAAAGCTGCTTTTATGTGTGCTACACAATGCATAGAAAGACCAAAAAACGAGGAGAAATTAATCATTTCTCCCCTTATCGCCATCCTAAGACCAGATATTACCTGGCCTTAGCTTTTAGCACTGCCCCGCCCTTGTAAATCTGGGGCAGCATCAAAAAAGCAATGAGTTTTGCGGTGGAACGCCCACAGCAACACCCATTGCCCGCCCCTTTGCTGCAGCGGACTGCTGTGGAAAGGGGCATATTTACATGGTGGCGTTAAGCCACAATAAGTTGCTTAGCACCACCTTGTAAGTATGGGGAATAGCGCAATGCCACCATAGCGTCAAAAAACTGACGCTCCGGTGGTTTTCGGGGCTTGTAAATATGCCCGAGTGCTGGTGGGTCTCCCACAGGATATAGAACAAAAGAGAGTGATCTGTATGCCTCGGGTGTGGGCAGGCAACAGACTCTCTTGGTTACGGTCCCAGTCAGGAACCACGGAATCACAGCTGCTCATTGCCGCTATGCCAAGAACTCTGACAACGATTCATCCCAGGCCACTTTGACCCAAAGAAGTGTGACTGCGGTTCATCTCTTGGACTGTGACCTAAGGAACTGTGACCATGGCTTATCCCTTGCTTGTGTGACCTAGAGGCTGGTCTGGCTTTCTTGTGCAGCTACACCACAACTCTGGAGCTGGGTGCAGTGAAAGCTTAGTTCCCATAAGCAATTAGGATGGTGACCGTGATGAGATCTGCCCCATGTGGCCACCACGACTTGAAGTACCTTAATCTTGCAAGCGATCTTGCTGTGATGGAAGAGGTAAGTTAGAGCTCCATTCCTGATTGTGCATTAGCACAATGCCATGAACACAACCGCTGCTCCTTGGAGAGACAGGGGCTGCGGTTTTAAAAAAATAATGGGAAAGAAGGTGAGGTGTTGGGGACCACTGTCTGCTTTCCTCTATACCTGCAGCAGGCGGCATTCACAAACTGGAATCTGTGGACATTGATTTGTGACTCAGTATCACTTTTGTAGATTGCAGTTTGGGTTCTTGTAAAGAGGGCCATTTACCGCAATACAGGTTATGCAAGTGCAAAAACCATTCCCTTACAGCACTGATCCGAGTCAATATAATTTCATACCAGTGTGAGCGAAGACATCCCCATGGAGTGATTCTAGTTAGTGCTTTAAATCAGATGACTGTATTAAAGATGTTTTGCATGATTAGTAGATTTCAGCGTTGGCAACAGGAGAGCAGCCAAAGAGTCTGTGTGATTTTAGACAAATAATGTTCGTGTGCTTGGTGGCTTAGAATCAACCTTCAAATTTAAATATAAAATGCATAGAAGTGTCAATGTGTACATTGGAAAGCCTGGTTTACTATGGAATAGGACTCCGGATCTTTTCCTTATCAAGTTTCTTGATGACAAAAAGATGTGTCTTTTAAAGTACACAACATTTCTTGTCCCTTGAACAAAATATTAAACATTTCTGCGGGCAGAACAATTTTTGTCACAAAATGGAACGTTTCTGCTTTTACCAAATAAGTTGCTTGAGTACATTATTACCCATAAGGCTTTACTGAGCACACGACACAGAGTAAGATAGATCCTGCTGCAGAATAAAAAAACATTACTTGCGGTAAGGCCTTTTGCGACTCCCTGGCCTGTCAACCTTCTTGAGTATTTCTTTTTTGCCATTTATTCCACTCGGATCTTCCCTCTCAGTTTCCTCTAAAAGTGAGTGAAACAGTTTACTTTGTCACTTGAAACAAAAAAAACTTTTAATAATCTTGTCTTTTTTCTTTTCGTGGTGTCTAGTTCGCATGCCCCCTGCAATACTTTTTGGGGGAAAAGTCATACAAGCAGTAAACATTTTTCCTCTGTACTCGTTGAACACAAAAAATAGAAAGTGCCTCGTTTTTGAGAAGGAGGTTTGAGCTGTGGTAGAGTTACTCCAGCACGGGCGCCATTTCCTGGAAGGAAGTTCATATCCTTTTAGTAATCGCCACAGACCATAAGACTCTTCGACACTTCGTCGTGCAAAACCACATCCTCCTCACTGGATGTTATTCCTCTCACATTTTTTTTATACAGAAATGTTTTCGAATTCGAACAGATCTACCAAAAGTAGCGGACGTTGCAGTTAATTCATGTAAATTGGCCAAACATGGTAACTTGGGGAAAAGCTTCACAGCGTGGTGCTTTTCTCACATTTATGGGGTGAAAGCGACAGGGTGGTCAGAGGGTTATAGGATTACAGCAAGTTTAGATGAGGTGGGGTTTATTTCAGGCGCGCAACGCCCATTGGGCTCAAAGTGCTTCTGCATATTGCAACACTACAGGGCTTGTTAGACAACTGGACTTTGCAGTTTCAAAGTGACAGACTTTAACTGGAAAATTAAAAGTCACTATGTGCAAAAGGTGCTATTCGATTGGACAATGAACTTTCAAATTGCAAAGTATACTTTGCGACTCATTATGATTTGGAAGACGTAGGGCCAGGGGTCGTGAAAAGGACGTCTCTCTCCTCCATTTGATTTGCCAAGCAATGGTTTATAACTGCAATTTCAGTCGTAAATTGTTGCTCAAATACCCGTCAAAGCTGGCGGTATGAAGTTGCAAAGCGGAAGCTGCCTTTGCCTGCCTGCCTCCCACTTTGTGAATGAGAGCTGCAGGCACTCGGGGCGGGGGCCGACAGTGGTGCCGTGGATCACTGCATTCTCCTCTAGATGTCCCCTCGCAGCGCGCCATTTCTATTTTCTACCTGCATGGATGGTTGTCTGCTGTTTCTTGGAACCCTCCATCCTTGCATTCTTAGGCATTCAGTAGGATTTGTAAAATGAAATCCTTCCTCATAAGTATTGAGGAGGTAGTATTCTGAGAATGTACTGCCAGTATGGCAGTACATTTGCATTGGCAGTTGCACCTCTGTGGCAGCTCAATAAAGGTGAGGTTGCAAAGCAGTTAATGCGCAAATATACTGAGGTCCTCATTTATGAGCACTTTTGCACTGCCTGAACGTCACTTTTTGCGTGAAAGGGGCATTCCATGGGCAGGGCCGGACTGGCTACCGGGCGTTTTGGCATGCTGCCGAGTTGGGGGCTGATGTCACTGCGGTGGGGGCTAATTTTGTTGATGGAGACCTGCGTGTGCTACGAAATAAACAAAGCAAAACGAATTTCGTTCAGCACACGCAGGTCCCCAACAACGAAATCAGCCCCCAGCTCGGCAGCATGCCAAAACGCCCGGTAGCCAGTCCGGCCCTGTCCATGGGTGTTGCTGTGGGTGTTCCTACGCAACACCAATGGAATCTGAAGCATCCCCAGATTTACGAGAAATCGTAAACCTGGAAATGCATCAGAGGTGCAACGAGGAGAAATGTTTTAATTTCTCCTCGTTTTTTCCTTTTTCTATGTGTGCTGCATTCTTCATTCTGCAGCACACATAGAAAGAGGAAATCGCCTGAATTGATTGACTGATTTTGTGCAGGAAGGTGTCCCTTCCTGCACAAAATTAAATCAGCCCCGCAACGCAGGCACCCTTCCACCATGGTGCAAGGGTGCTGTGTTGGCGCCTGGCAGCCCATTGTGCGCCTGCAGGCGAAACGGCAGGAATGCACCATATCTCATAGATACGGCGCATTCCTGCCCTTTTGTTTTGACGTAGGGCAGTGCCGCAAGATTCCTTGTGGCGCTGCCCTACGTCAAAACCTCATAAATGAGACCCTGAATTGTTTGCAACCCTGCCTTCGTACCTCAGTCTATTATTAATTCTAAGGGCCTGATTATGAGTGGGTCTGTTAATTCTGACCCCTGTGTAAACTCCTGTTTGGATGCGTTAAATACCTCAACTGTTGTTAAATTTTGTCAGATCAATCCTGCCAAAATGTAATGGGGGGGAAATCAGACAGTATTTTCCTACCTTGTGGAGTTTGGTGTGTTAAACACCAAAATCCAGATGTTATTCCACACAAACTTGTAATGGGTGTTATTTATCGCACCTGATAAATAGCATACCCCTTGGTATTGTTATAAATCAGGTGCAATAAATAGCACTTAAACTTGTAATCAGGCCATAAGAAGCTGGAACATGGTGGTCTATTTACCGAACTCAGTGAATAAATACTAATGCCTCATCATGAGGTATTTACTGAATGTAGTAAATACCCTATGCTGGCATTCTATGCGTAAATAGCCCAATGTTGTATTTACAGAATGTGGTAAATACCTTATATATCATAATTTCCCAACTTGGATTGAGGCATAACATGGAGATTTGCTATTTATTGCACCAAACCCCAAATTCAGATTTTGATCAATGCGCAAATAGGGTTTACGCAGGGATGTGCGCACAGTACCATTGAACGCTGAATCAAGGCATATATTTGCTAGAATGCCACTGATTTTACATACGCTACTAAACCGAACCTCTTGAAATATTATACTTGCTCACAGGTAACTAAAAACATTTTTTCTCCACAACAGTGAACAAAAATGTTCACCCAATAGCAATACTGAGCATTTTGTCTATTTGTTTTGCAGTTTCTATCGCACAAACTCGGCCAAAGGGCATTGTAGCACTTCACATGAGCACAGTTACATTACACAAGGTCACATTCATTTTTTGAGGGGGAGGGGGGCCGGCAGATTAAGTGACTTGCCCAGAATCACAGGATGTTGAGCCGATGCCGAGACTTGAGCCTAGTTCCCCAGTTCCAAAGTCATCAGCTCTGGCTCTTCATTAAAACACGCTGTAACATCTTCTTTGCTTTGTCACGAAGTGCATACAATGCAGGGGAGCAACTAGACTCAAACTTTGCGGGGGGGGGCTAAGAATTTGAATGTGGGGCGGAGCCATCATCAAAGTTGGAGTCACAATAACACTTAGGGTCTGCCTCGAGTAATAAATGTTTGAATTTAATACTCGATGGGATGTAGAACATTATACTCCTGTTTCTGGGACAATTATTAGCAAACTGTGCTTTGTGAACTCATTGAGGGTAGTTGAATAGGTATTAAAAAATCTTTTCAAGATATTTGGGAAAACTCTCCTCCCTCCGCCACTCTTCCCAGATGTTTTTGAAAATTAGTGTCTGGTGGTGTAGTTTATGTACATTTCTTTAATTATTTTCTATTCATATACCATCAGCATCAATACCTTTAGAGTTTTTGTAAGATGGGATGTTGGGACACTGTGAGAGGCTGGCCTTGTATATGATGTCCACTAATGTAAGTGGGCACCCAGCACCAGTCCAGACAACCCTAATGGTGATTTAAGAGGTCTCAGACAACCTTAGAAAGCTATCCAAGTGGTAGCTGTGGAGAGCAGCCTTCAGGCTTAGTCTTGAAGGAGTGTAAAGCAGCTTGTTTTATCAGAATGCAATCTTATAGTATAGATTAAATGAAAAGAGAACCACACAGTAGTTATAAAAATATGTATTTATTATATAACACTACCTAGTAGGTTACAGTATCTCCCACACGGAGATAGACACAAAGCACACAATACTTTAGCAAATAAATCACAGTAAATAGCACTAATACACAGCGGGCCCCAGGGAGGGACGAAACCATATACTAAGAAAGTGGTAAAAGAACCATGACTCGAGTCAGGACAATGTCGAGAGGACATAGAATTGCTGGGACCCCAAGGAACCACCCAAGGTGAGTAGACGGGGACCCCACGGAGTGCGTGTGAACATGACAGCATGCTCCATACAAGTCTATGTGCAAGTCGCGGTTGGAATTTTAAAGATTAAGGACACTTCCCAGTGGACCCTGAAGAAACCCCGTGGAAGACAGAAGGTTGGAGAGCCACACCACCCGTGGATACTGTGGTACCCAAGTTACCTATCCCAGGGAAGCCGGGTGCGTAGGTGTGAAGTGGCGTCAGAAACCACAGTCTAACTCAATGGAGGACTTCAGGAAAGTGCCGCTACTGGAAGTGGAGAAAGTGTCCGGAGGAATCCAAATGTGGATTCTTGATGGAGAGTACCTGAAAGCAGAGGGGACAGAGTCTAGGTCACTTGGGAGTGACCAGGGGCTTGGTAGACGAATGCCCACCGATGTTGGGTGCTTCAGGATGGACGTCAATGACCTTGACTCTGCAGCTGTAGGCGACCAGGTGATGCTGAGGATGCCCAGGAGCCGGATACGAGCTGTCCCACAAAGGATGTCGAGAGCTATGGGGTCGGTGTCCGGCGGGAGCACCAACAAGCCTTGGCAAAAGCAACTCATGCAGGAAGTCAAGAAAGGGTACGGTTCGAATCAGCAAGGTCCAGGAGACTCACCACAAGCAGGGGAGTCAGGGCAGGCCCCAAGCAATCAGGGGAGCCCAAGGAAATCAAAGGAGACCATCAAATGGTCCTACAGGCCAATGGCACAGGAGTCGTGAGAGGACCTCGAGTAGCTCACCAAAAGAGGCAGGCCACGATGCATGCGATGCAATGTGGCTGAAGATTCTGGTCACAGGAGGTGCTCTGGGTTGGGGCTACTTGGAGCCCGGAGATCTTCTTGCAAAGATATCAACAAGCCTTTGCAACTGCAAAGGTGACACAGTACCCAGTGGTTCAGTTATTGCAACCCCCACTCAAGTTGCTGGCCTCAAACTTGGTCAGAGGGGAGAGCAGGCTTTAGGGGCTGAGGAAAACTACCACCTGAGTTGCAGAGCTCACGGAGTCCAGAGGAGCGCGGGATCTGCAGACTGGTCATCTTCATTGCGGTGCCTGCGAATGCAGGGGAGTGACTCCTTCACACCAAGGGAGATTATTTTGGTTGTCCTTGATGTTTCACAGGCCTTGGAAGGTTCCTGGAGGATGCACAGGCACAGAAGATGCAGCAGACTGGAAGGGAGACGAAGTCAGGCCCAAACAAAGTCCAGCCAAGTCCAGAGTGCCCAGACGGTCGAAATGCAGTGGTTTCAATTCTGAATCTTGTCCATGATGAATCTAAGGTCCTACAACCAGGTAAGTCCTTAAGTACCCACGAGACAGGGTTGGAAAGATTCAGGGGACCCTCCCAGGGGAGGGTCTGGACAGGGGGGAGGTTACTCCTATGTCCTTTGTCCAGTTTCGCACCAGAGCAGGAGACAACGGCTCCCAGGACTGGTTTGAACTGGACTATGCACAGGGACACTAAATGTGCCCCTCCTGTAGGTTTTCAGGCGCTGGCAAGTTCACCCAACCAGCCCTAATACACTAAATCCTGTCTGGGAGGTGGTGACACCTCCCTGTGACAGGATGCCTATTGTTCTGCCTTCCCCTGCTCGAGCTTGGCTCAGCAGAAGGAGGGCAGAAATGTGTCTCTGATCGGCAGCAACAATTTTGTGCTGTCCGGGATTAGAAGGCTGGCACCCAGAACACCGAGAGCCCCACGAACGGCCTTCCTGGTGGGTGGAATCATACCTCCCACACCGGCTACCGGTGTAGGGGTATGATTCCAACATGTTTGACACCAAACACAATAGGGTTTGTTGCAGCCGTTTTCGTGATGGTCATCACGCGGTCGCGTTATGCCCCTCTATATTAGTATATGGCTGCTTCACTGACAACCCGGGAGAATGGACTCCGTAGGCTACAGGGGTGTCCTGCTCATGTAGGGGCACCCTCTCACTTAGATCCAAGCACCCTGCGCTCAGGATTGTAAAGGCCTGCTATAGGGGTGACTTATAGGTTTTAAGTGCAGTGACCCATAGATATAGTGAACCTATATCTTAAGTAAGTGGTGTATGCACCAACTTACACAGGCTACAATGGCAAGCCTGTAGTTCCCTTTTGAATGGTCTCTCAGGGGTGGCATAATACATGCTGCAGCCCATGGGAGACTTCTGGGGTACCTATACCCTGGGTACATGGGTACCATATACTAGGGACTGACAAGGGTACCCCAGTATCCAATCTGGAGTGTACCTAAGTACATAACAACACAGTTTAGGGAGAAAGAAGAAAGACTGGGGTCCTGATTAGCAGGATCCTAATCAGACTAGTCAAAAACCAGCTTAGCACCAGGCACAAAGTGGGGGTACACACGCAGAAGGATCCTACCTTCCTACAGACACAAGATAACTTTGGATAGGATTTGGCGTTATGTTCAGAGTTGCCAACTTTGGAACTGGGAAACCAGGTTCAAGTCTCGGCGTCGGCTCAATATCCTGTGATTCTGGGCAAATCACTTAATATCCCTGTTAGATTTGGTACCATTGGCGTGGGTCTCCCTTCAATTTTTTGCAGTTGCCTCATCTGTTTTTGCTGGTCTAGATGCTTTGGGCACTTTGCCCCTGCTGTTCAGTGCCAAAGTGCAAGTGCTCCCTGTTGTAAATTGATGTAATGGATTAGTGATTCCATGATTGGCTGATTTGATTTACTTGTCAGACCCTAGTACAGTGCACCATGTGTGCCCAGGGCCTGTAAATCAAATGCTGCTGGTGGGCTTGCAGCACTGATTGTGCCACCCACAGAAGCAGCTTGTAAAATGTGGCTCAGGCCTGCCATTGCAGAGCCTGTGTGCGGTCTGGGACTGCCATGTCGACTTGGCAAGTGCACACACTTGCCAGTCCCTAAACCTTCCCTTTTCTACATGTTAGTCACCCCTAAGGTAGGCCCAAGGTACCCCTGTGGGCAGGGTGCATTGTATGTAAAGGTAGGACATGCCCTGATTTGTGTGGCATGTCCTGATAGTGAAATACTGCCAATTTCGTTTTCACTATTGCAAGGCTATCTGTTCCCATAGGCCAGAATGGGCAGTTAGTTTATAACATCTTATAAACATAACTGGCCCTAGGAACAAGATGGGAAAATAAAGTTTAGTATGCCTGAACTCAGAATGTTAAAGTGCATCTTTTAGTGTGGGTGATTTTTACATTCTGTGTTTGGAAATACCACTTTTAGAAAGTGGGTATTTTCTTGCCTAACCATCCAGTATGCCTCTGCTAGGTTTGTGTATTGCATGTCTGGCTTGTGAGTGACAGGAGCTGGGAGAGGGCAGTGGCTACGGCAGTCTGATGAGTCAGGGCTGGGCTGAATGGGACCTGAGTTGAATTTAGAGTAGGGGGAGGAGATTTCCTTTCACCTTCCTGGGCCAGGTCTGCTTTCAACAATGCTGTCTCCACCTCCTGCCAGGAAGCTGCACCAGTGAGGACAGAACTGGTTTTGGCTGGGTACAGACATTCTCTGCCTTCAGAGAACAAAGAATTTGTGTGTATAAAAAGAGGGGCCCAGACCCCAGACTTTTAGATCACTTCTGGGAAATCAAGAGGAACCTTTGCCAAGGAGAAGAACCGGAGAAGCTGAAGGAAGATTACTGCCCCTGTGCTGTTTGCTGTTTGGGGTTGGCCTGCAGTGGTTACTTGTTGCCAAGGAAAGGAGAAAAAGGACTTTGCTGTTTGCTTTGTCATCTTGAGGAAGATCTCCAAGGGCTTGAAACGGAGCTTGCCTCCTGTTCTGAAGTCTCAGGGACACAAACCACCAGATCCCCTGAATTTCCTTGCTGGGAATTCTAACCTGCAGAGAGGTGCCTGCTGTTGTTTAGGACCTCTAGAGACTGTTTGTCGCTGTGAGCTGGAAGATCGACACAACAACAAGAAGCGTGTCGCATCCGCACCGATTCCCGACGCATCGCCAAGCCACGGGGAAGAAGCGTGCCTCATCCGCACTTGGTTCCGACGCCTCGCCGAGCAACCAGGAAGAAGCGCGCCGCATCTACACCGAGTCCCGATGCATCGGCGAGAAGATCGTCGCAGCACCTGCCGTGCGGCTGCAAACGTTCACGCATTGTACCGGATCGTCGCATCGAGTCGCCATTTTGTCGCATCGCACCGGATCGTCGCCACGCATCAAGGCACCATCTTGTCGCATCGTAACCGGAACGCAGTAAGAAACAGACGCATCCCCTCCTCTCCGGTAAGGAACAGACGCATCGCCTCCCCTGGGCTGCAGTAAGGAACAGACACATCGCCTCCCCCGAAGCAAGGAACTGACGCATCACCTTCCCTGCGACCCTTTTGTTTATTTTGCGTGACGCATCTAAGGTACTTTGTGGGAAAAGTGTCGCATTTACAACTTGCATTGAACTGAACTATTTCTACGATTTGAAAGAATTATTTTTAATAGTGTATTGTGGATTTTTGTCGTTTGGTCTTGTGTTAGTTTAGATAAAGATTACTTATTTTTCTAAACTGGTGTGGTGTCCATTTGTAGTGTTTTCACTGTGTTACTGTATGTGTTCACAAATGCTTTACACACTGCCTCTGAGATAAGCCTGTCTGCTCGTGCCAAGCTACCAAGGGGGTGATCAGGGGTTATTTTAGGAGTGTATCCCCCTTACCCTGACTAGAAGCAAGGGCCCCTATTTGGACAAAGGTACCTACCTCTGCCAACTAGAGACCCCCATTTCTAACATTGGTGGACAGCGGTGAGGATTTGGACTTGCATTTGTGATTTACATACAGTGATTGGTGTACACTGCTAGTGAGTGCAGACCATTACGCAACCACATACATTTTGGTAGAATTTTTCCTTGGAACTTCTATTTTTTTTTTAGAACTAACAATTTTTTTCACCATGAGCAAAGCAGCATCCATTGCATCTGTGGATATTGAATTTGAAGAAGAGAGGATTGATACCTACACTGTGGCACACCTCAAAGCTGTTTGCAAGAAATTTAAAATCTCTATAAGAGGCCTCACCAGGAAGGAGGAACACCAAAAGGCGCTAAGGGCCTGGTTGGAATCTAGGAATGCCAGTGAGCATCCTGAATAGCCTAGGGAGGAGGCAGATAATTTAGATGGGCAGCTGGAGGGGCCATTGTGCCTAACTGGGGGAAGTGCCTTCCAGGGTGGGCAGCAGTGTTTCTTCAAAGGGCCCGTCCCCAGAGGAGTTGGAGGACAGGGGGAAAAGCAGAGTGCATGAGATGGAGCTGACCAAGCTCAAAGTGGGGAGTCAGAATGACATAGAAAGTAAGAAATTGGAGTTAGAAAATAAGAAGCTAGCCATGGAAGAGAAGAAGATTCTTTTAGAGCATGAGAGCGTGGTGAGGGAGCTGGAGCTGAAAGCAAAGAGCTTACAGATTTCTCCCTCTGGTGGCAGCACACCTTCAGTGCCTGTAGAAGGAAGAGTATATATTCCCAAGGATGTCATTAAGGAATTCATGAAGAGGGAGGACATTGGGCAGTGGTTTAAGGCCTATGAGGTAGCGATGATGTCCCACCGGGTCCCTGAGAAAGATTGGGGAGCAGGGTTGTGGAGCCACTTTATGGATGAAGGAAGAGACACCTTACTAGCATTGCCAAAGGAGGATCAGATGTCCTATGCCCCCATGAAGGAAGCCTTAATAGCCAGATATGGATTGACCCCAGAGCTTTATAGGCAGAAATTTAGAAATTGCAAGAAGCTGGAGTCTAGCACCTGGGTGGAATATGTGTCTTTTGTTTGCAGAGCATTGGATGGTTGGGTGAAGGGTAGCAAAGTAAATGATTTTCAGGAGCTCTATGATTTGATTGCATGGGAGCACTTGTACAGTAGTTGTTTTCCAGAGCTACGCCAGCACCTGATTGATAGTAAGCTGACTGATCCCAGGAAGCTTGCTGTAGAGGCGGACCGCTGGGTCAGTACCAGGGTCCACAAGGGTCTTGTGGGAGACGCCGCCAAAGGTGGGCAGGGTCCCCAGCAGAAGAGTGGGGGGACAAGGGTAAACCAAAGGAGTTCCAGAAAGGGCCCCAAAGTAATCCCCAAGGGAACCAAGGGAAGGGTTCCCAGCCTCCCACTGAGAGGAAACCACGGGCCCCAACAGATAAGCCTGCTCCGAGGGGTCCCAAGACATGTTTTGGTTGTAGTCAGGTGGGCCACTTCTACTGGGATCCTAAATGTCCCAAAAAGGTTAACGCTGCACCCACTGGTGCACCGCCCCGGCAGATGGCTAGTGTAGCCCTGGGGGAGGAGTCGGGTGCCCAAGGTGGGTGGGGTCCCGCAGAGATGTCCCTAGTCTCTTTAGGAGACAGTGAGATGGTCTCTAGGACTCAGCTGCCTGATAACACTAAGAAGTACAGGCAGTGGGTGACCATCAATGGCCATAGGGTGGAGGCTCTGAGAGACACCGGAGCCAGTGTGACAGCTGTCAGTTGTCGGCTGGTGTCTGAGGAGCAAGTCGTCCCTAACGCATTCTACCCAGTAGTTGCCTTTGACAATTCAGAGTGCCACTGCAAGGTGGCACAGGTTCCCTTTGAGTGGGGGGGGGTCTCAGGTACCTTTCAAGTAGCTGTGAGGCCAGCCATGCCTGTTGACTGTCTGCTAGGCAATGATTTGGAGAGCTCCCCTTGGGCTAAGGTGGAGAGAAGGTCTCATTTGGAGATGTTGGGTCTGCCTGAGTGGGCGTGTGTGACCACTCAGTCCATGGCAGCCGGTAAAGGTATTCAAGAGAACCTGGAGCCTGAAAGAGTGGCCCAGGTGCCTGCCTTAAAGAGAAGAGGCAGGGGGCGCGGGAAAGCGGCCCCCGAAGTTCCCACGGTCCAGGAGGAGGCAAACCTTGAGGGGGATGCTCTGGAACCTACAGGGGAACAAGTGGCTGAACTGGGGGCCCTGCCTGAGCTGACCCATTGGCAGCAGGAAGGAGGCCCCTCCAGGGAAGAGTTCTGCGAGGAGCAGAAGAAGTGCCCTTCTCTTGTGGGTTTGCGGCAACAGGCTGCAAACCGGGCAGCAGGTGATCAGTCTGGATCACATTAGATTTACTGGGAGAATGGTCTCCTGTATAGTGAGCCTAAGGTTGCTGAGCCTGGGTCAGCCGGTGTGCTGGTGGTACCCCAGCGCTTCAGAGCCTTCCTACTGGGTCTGGCTCATGATGTGCCTTTAGCGGACATTTGGGGCAAGACAAGACCTTTGAAAGGCTTGTCACCCACTTTTACTGGCCCCAAATGCGCAAGAGTTCAGATACTCATTGCAGGACCTGTCAGACTTGCCAGGCAAGTGGTAAGAGTGGGAGGAAGCACAAGGCTCCTCTCCAACCTTTCCCTGTGGTCAGCACCCCCTTTGAAAGGGTGGGCATTGACATTGTGGGGCCTCTGGATCCCAAGACAGCCATGGGCAACAGGTTCATCCTGGTCTTGGTGGACCATGCCACCCGGTACCCGGAAGCCATCCCTCTCCGGACTGTGATGGCCCCCGTGGTGGGTCGTGCGTTGATGGGGATTTTCTCCCGTGTGGGGTTCCCCAGAGAGGTGGTGTCAGACCATGGTACCAACTTCATATCTAAGTATATGAAGTCCCTGTGGCAGGAGTGTGGTGTAACCTATAAGTTCACCACACCTTACCACCCCCAAGGTAAAGGGCTGGTTGAGAGATTCAACCGGACCCTGAAGGGCATGATTATGGGTCTTGAGGAACCCATGAGGCATAAGTGGGACGTCCTCTTGCCATGCCTTGTGTTTGGTTACAGAGAGGTGTCACAGAAGTCCTTAGGGTTCAGTTCCTTTGAACTGCTGTACGGCCATCCTGTGAGAGGACCTCTGAGTTTGGTGAAAGAAGGCTGGGTGAAAGCTCCCAGTAAACCTCCCCAGGATGTATATAGCTACATGCTGGCCTTCAGAAACCAGACTAGGCGTTTCAGACAACTCGCTCAGGCGAATCTGGAAGCCACCACCTCAAATGGTCCGGTACACTTATCCTGGAGCGCACAGGGCTCCACTGGAGCCATGACCCAAACTTTTTGTCCAGGCTGAAACTCGATCAGAGTGGCATTCTGATCATACCACCCTTTCATCTCTTCCTGGCTGGCAGGAAGAGATGAATCGGTGGTATGATCAGAATGCCACTCTGATCGAGTTTCAGCCAGGACAAAAAGTTTGGGTCATGGCCCCAGTGGAGCCCTGTGCGCTCCAGGATAAGTGTACCGGACCATTTGAGGTGGTGGAGCGCAAGAGTAACGTCACCTACTTGGTGGACTTGAAGTCTCCTAGGAACCCTTTGTGGGTCCTGCATGTGAACCACCTGAAGCCCCACTTGGAGATGTCCAAAGTGGGCATGCTCCTAGCAACAGATGCTGGAATGGAAGAGGAGACTGAGCCTCTTCCTGACCTCCTGTCTGCAAAGGAGCAAGATGGGTCAGTGGATGGTGTGAACCTCTCTACCGCCCTGACCCCTGAGCAGCAGAATGACTGTCGCCAACTGTTGGGACAGTTTTCTGACCTGTTCTCCCTGACCCCTGGTGTCACTCAGTGGTACGTCCATGATGTGGACACTGGGGACAGTCCTCCAGTAAAACACAAGATTTACAGAGTGACTGACAGGGTCAGAGCTTGCATCAAGGAGGAGGTCTCTAAGATGTTAGCGCTAGGGGTTATTGAGCCCTCAGACATTCCTTGGGCCAGCCCAGTGGTCTTGGTTCCAAAGGCTGCAGCACCCGGTGCCACACCAGAACTCCGGCGGTTCTGTGTGGACTACCGAGGGCTCAATTCAGTCACCAGGACTGACGCGCACCCCATCCCCAGAGCTGATGAGCTCATTGATCGGTTGGGGGCTGCCCGGTACCTCAGTACGTTTGACTTAACGTCTGGGTACTAGCAGATCACCTTAACTGATGGGGCAAGAGAGAGGTCAGCATTCTCCACACCAGATGGGCACTACCAATTCCATGTGATGCCCTTTGGGATGAAGAATGCCCCTGCCACCTTTCAGAGGTTGGTCAACCAGGTGTTGACTGGACTGGAGGATTTCAGTGCCGCCTACCTGGATGACATTGCAGTGTTCAGTGCCACTTGGGAGGAACATCTGCACCACCTCTGGGATGTGTTGAAGGCGTTGCGGAGGGCAGGCCTCACGATCAAGGTGAGTAAGTGCCAGATCGGGCAGGGTTCTGTGGTGTACTTGGGACACCAAGTTGGGAGCAGCCAGGTGGCGCCCCTACACCCAAGATTGATACCATTCTGGCTTGGGAACCCCCCAAGACCCAGACAGAGGTGAGAGCCTTTTTAGGACTCACAGGGTATTACAGGAGATTTGTCAAGGGGTATGGCAGCATTGTTGCACCCTTGACAGAGCTGACTTCCAGGAAGCAGTCCAAGAAAGTGAACTGGACTGATGCCTGCCAGAAAGCTTTTGATGCCCTGAAATCTGCCGTGTGCACGGCGCCCGTGCTTCAGGTGCCCAACTTCTCAAAGGAATTCATTGTGCAGACAGATGATTCAGAGCATGGTGTTGGGGCTGTGCTTTCACAGATGAATAAAGAGGGCCTAGACCAACCTGTAGCCTTCATCAGTAGGAGGTTACTTCCACTGGAACAGAGGTGGAGTGCGATTAAGAGTGAGGCACTTGCTGTGGTCTGGGCACTGAAGAAGTTGAGACCATACTTGTTTGGGACTCGCTTCCGGGTTCAGACATACCACAGGCCCCTCAGACGGTTGATGCAGATGAGGGGTGAGAATCCAAAACTGTTGAGGTGGTCCATTTCCCTACAGGGGATGGACTTTACGGTGGAACACCGCCCTGGTACAGAACACGCCAATTCTGATGGTCTGTCCAGAATTTTCCGCCTTAGTGAAGAGAACTCCCAAGAGGGTGGGTAGTTCTCCCCACATTTCAGCTGGAGGGGACACGTGTTAGACTTGGCACCATTGGCGTGGGTCTCCCTTCCATTTTTTGCTGTTGCCTCATCTGTTTTTGCTGGTCTAGATGCTTTGGGCACTTTGCCCCTGCTGTTCAGTGCCAAAGTGCAAGTGCTCCCTGTTGTAAATTGATGTAATGGATTAGTGATTCCATGATTGGCTGATTTGATTTACTTGTCAGACCCTAGTACAGTGCACCATGTGTGCCCAGGGCCTGTAAATCAAATGCTGCTGGTGGACTTGCAGCACTGATTGTGCCACCCACAGAAGCAGCTTGTAAAATGTGGCTCAGGCCTGCCATTGCAGAGCCTGTGTGCAGTCTGGGACTGCCATGTTGACTTGGCAAGTGCACACACTTGCCAGTCCCTAAACCTTCCCTTTTCTACATGTTAGTCACCCCTAAGGTAGGCCCAAGGTACCCCTGTGGGCAGGGTGCATTGTATGTAAAAGGTAGGACATGCCCTGATTTGTGTGGCATGTCCTGATAGTGAAATACTGCCAATTTCGTTTTTCACTATTGCAAGGCTATCTGTTCCCATAGGCCAGAATGGGCAGTTAGTTTATAACATCTTATAAACATAACTGGCCCTAGGAACAAGATAGGAAAATAAAGTTTAGTATGCCTGAACTCAGAATGTTAAAGTGCATCTTTTAGTGTGGGTGATTTTTACATTCTGTGTTTGAAAATACCACTTTTAGAAAGTGGGTATTTTCTTGCCTAACCATCCAGTATGTCTCTGCTAGGTTTGTGTATTGCATGTCTGGCTTGTGAGTGACAGGAGCTGGGAGAGGGCAGTGGCTCCGGCAGTCTGATGAGTCAGGGCTGGGCTGAATGGGACCTGGGTTGAATTTAGAGTAGGGGGAGGAGATTGCCTTTCACCTTCCTGGGCCAGGTCTGCTTTCAACAATGCTGTCTCCACCTCCTGCCAGGAAGCTGCACCAGTGAGGACAGAACTGGTTTTGGCTGGGTACAGATATTCTCTGCCTTCAGAGAACAAAGAATTTCTGTGTATAAAAAGAGGGGCACAGACCCCAGACTTTTAGATCACTTCTGGGAAATCAAGAGGAACCTTTGCCAAGGAGAAGAACCGGAGAAGCTGAAGGAAGATTACTGCCCCTGTGCTGTTTGCTCTTTGGGGTTGGCCTGCAGTGGTTACTTGTTGCCAAGGAAAGGAGAAAAAGGACTTTGCTGTTTGCTTTGTCATCTTGAGGAAGATCTCCAAGGGCTTGAAACTGAGCTTGCCTCCTGTTCTGAAGTCTCAGGGACACAAAGACTTCACCACCAGCTCCCCTGAATTTCCTTGCTGGGAATTCTAACCTGCAGAGAGGTGCCTGCTGTTGTTTAGGACCTCTAGAGACTGTTTGTCGCTGGGAGCTGGAAGATCGACACAACAAGAAGAAGCGTGTCGCATCCGCACCAATTCCCGACGCATCGCCGAGCCACGGGGAAGAAGCGTGCCGCATCCGCACTTGGTTCCGACGCCTCGCTGAGCAACCAGGAAGAAGCGCGCCGCATCTACACCGAGTCCCGACGCATCGGCGAGAAGATCGTCGCAGCACCTGCCGTGCGGCTGCAAACGTTCACGCATTGTACCGGATCGTCGCATCGCATCGAGCCGCCATTTTGTCGCATCGCACCGGATCGTTGCCACGCATCAAGGCGCCATCTTGTCGCATCGTAACCGGAACGCAGTAAGAAACAGACGCATCCCCTCCTCTCTGGTAAGGAACAGACGCATCGCCTCCCCTGGGCTGCAGTAAGGAAGAGACACATCGCCTCCCCTGAAGCAAGGAACTGACGCATCACCTTCCCTGCGACCCTTTTGTTTATTTTGCGTGACGCATCTAAGGTACTTTGTGGGAAAAGTGTCGCATTTACAACTTGCATTGAACTGAACTATTTCTACGATTTGAAAGTCTTATTTTTAATAGTGTATTGTGGATTTTTGTCGTTTGGTCTTGTGTTAGTTTAGATAAAGCTTACTTATTTTTCTAAACTGCTGTGGTGTCCATTTGTAGTGTTTTCACTGGGTTACTGTATGTGTTCACAAATGCTTTACACACTGCCTCTGAGATAAGCCTGTCTGCTTGTGCCAAGCTACCAAGGGGGTGAGCAGGGGTTATTTTAGGAGTGTATCCCCCTTACCCTGACTAGAAGCAAGGGCCCCTATTTGGACAAAGGTACCTACCTCTGCCAACTAGAGACCCCCATTTCTAACAATCCCCATGCCTTAAAAAAAAATGAATGCGACCTTATCCTATTGCTCATGTAAAGCGCTACAATACCTTACGGTCGAGTTAGCGCTGTATAAAACTGCAAAAAACAAAGTGTCTTGCTGTCATGGGCAAGGTGCATCATGGGCAGGCTCTCAAACAGACAGAATGCAAACCGTGGTACTACATGGTAACCCTAAGTTCAAGTTATCATAAAATATTCTTGATTTTGTTATGCTTAGGAATCCAAAAACCTTAAATTCAGCCCTCGTTTGGAAAGATAGTGAATGTAAAACACTACACAAGGAGTGAGTATACATGGTTCGTCCAGAGTAAAGAATAGATGCCCAAACTTGCAACATACTTATGAATACTGGCAGTTGTAGTAGCTGTGAAAATGTCTGCTACGGTGCATGAAGAGTAAGTCATCTACAATTTAACCCTTTTTGTTAACATATTTTTATGGATATCATAGTGAGTGCATTTCAGCAGGATCATGCACTAGTAGAAAATCTGTCAACTGGGCTGCAACGAGATCCTCATATAGAGTTGTCCAGCTTCAGGTTGGTATCAAAGTAAGTAGTGGCTTCACTCTTATCCTCTAATGAGTTGTTTCCCTGATGACCCCCTGCAGTGCTCCGACGTCTTGGTCTCTTACTGACAGGAAAGATCACTGAGCTGTTTAAGCTCTTATTTCTATCTGGAATGGTTAAGGCCTCATGGAAGCAAGATGCATTTACCACGCTACTAAACAAAATTCAATCTGGATGCATCTGACATCAAACAAATTATCTCTGGGTAACACTTTTAGCAGCCTTATGAAAAACTTTAGAGAAGCTGGTAGCTAAACAACTGTGCATTGTCCTGGAAGAAGGCAAACTGTTGGATGACTGGCTGCTGGGCTTTTGCCAACAGAAGGTCCCAAAGGTGGTGCTTGTCTCTATAACAGATGACATCAGCTTCATACTAGATCTAGATGATGCAGGTAGAATGATGCTCCTGGAACTACTGATTTTTGATTTGGTACATCAAAAGTGTTGTTGAGAAGAATTGCAGACTCTGGAGTCAAAGGTATGCTGTGTAATTGTTTTAGAGCCTTCTCTTTGATGGGACTTTCTCAATTAATTCTCTTTACTTCATTTCGGTTGTCAAGTCACATGATTAATTTAGGTGTTCTGTAGGGCTCCTCCTTGTTGCTGATGCAGTTTAATCTGTGTTCAACCTCTGCTGTGCCGTATCCACTTATTTGGATGCCAAGCATTTTCGTATATGAATAACACACAGATCATGAACCAGTAGAACCAAAATGTGCTTGATCTCTGAGCTAACTTGCATGATTGCCTGAACCCTGTCAAGAAACTGATGGACCCCATCTTCCTAAACCTTAACACCGATAGCCAGAGCTCTTACCTTTCTGTTGTGAAACTTCGCTGGAGCAAGTGTTCACAGCCTTTATCCATGGGTGAACCACCAATACCCTTGGCAAAGGTCCATTCATTGAGTGTGATTCTTCAGGAGAATCTATCCTTCGCCCATCATGTTTTCTCTGTTGTTTTCCCTGCTTTAGGTTACTGAAGGCACATAGGAAGATGTTACTATTACTTCCAAGTGATTCCTGCTCTGCAGTAGTATGTTCTTGCATTTTAGATAGGTTGGATACTTAAATTCCCTAAATTTAGGCATACTGGCAGCTCAAACTGCTAGGCTCCAGAATATACAGGATTATTAAGTAAGTCTGGTCTGTAAACTAAAAACACATGGTCATGTGACTGCTGTAAGGCATAAGCTTCACTGGCTGTCAATGGACCAAAGAAATAGGTTAAGACTGTCTGCCTTACTCATAAACTTTACTACAAGAACACCCCATTGGACTATGATAACAATCTAAAGCACTAATATCCACAAAGATCCTGAGATCCTCACATCATTCTCTTCTTCAGGTTCCCAGGATAAGTAAAGCTTGCATTTGGGGGGATGACCAGTCGCCTTTCAGCACCCTAAGGTTTGGAACGAACTTCAATCAACCAAGCCTTTCCTATTTAAGTAACTGAGGTGCTGGCCATTTCCCTTGAGATTCATAAGTCTTGCTTTTGCACCAACATTTTAGATTGTGCAAGTGCCAGAAATCTATTTTTTGAATTTTGGACTATATTGGATATGTTGAGTGAGGTGTGTGAGGTTTGAACGAGAGGGTGAGAACAGAGACCATTGTGCATGCAGCTAATTATCAACTTTTGTGCAAAGAAAATCACACGTGGAGCAATAGAGTGTCCACCCACTGGAGGCAATGTTAAAACACTGATTAAATACTTTGCAAAGGGACATAGCACCTATTTGTGGCAGAAGATTCTCTTTAAGTACTGGAGACACATTTTTTATGTGTTTACATAGGCATGACAGGCATATTTGTGGGGTGCCTACCCCCTGAGTACGTCTGTTGGTACTACTGATAAACAAAAGATGTTAATTGTTTTTAAAGTCAATGGTACGCATTTTGTCTACCTCAGAAGGATGTAAGGCTGAGTGGTTCAACAAGATTCAAACCTCTGACTGGCATTAAACACAAATTCCTAGAGTAGACACATTAGCCCACTAAGCTGCCATATCAGGGTGCTGTGGTCTCTGTGCTGCAACCTTCACTTTCATTATTTTTATGTAGCAAATATATTATAACGAGTTTTATGCACCACTTGCTGTGGCACATGCTGCCATTTTTTGGAGCTAAAATAACAAATTTCCATCAACTCCAAGATACCTATTTTTTCAATTTCAGGAACAGAGGTTTAGATGCAAATCGTGGGATTCAGATCCATTCCGGGATGTGACAAATAAATTGCGGCATTTGATACAAAACTAGCATGCAAATTCAACTGTGATGGAGCACAATTTTTGTAAATAAAATCTGCTCGATGTAATCCACCTTAATGCATGCTTTTATAATATGTGTGGAATAACTAATATGTAATATTATAGTGTACAACACGTGAAATGTGCATAAGGCACGACAATATGATTTTCTTAGTTAATGTAATGAGAATAATGGTAATTGGATGCTATTCTATCTTTCTAACTGCAGAAAATAACCGACAAAAGAAAATGCTTTATTCTTCGTGAAAGTATAATGTAGGCTTTTAGAAAGATATTTTCTCTTTTGCTAAAATAATGCAGGCCTTTGAAATATTAGGGGATGTGCTTTTCCATGCTCCTGTCCTTCAAATGTTTCAAATGCTTCCTTAGAGTACAGATATTTCATTTATTTCTGATTAGATCATTAGAGTTCTTTCCTGTCTAGGCGAGGGATGTAGATGACGAATGTAACTGTTACAACATTTTGAATACATTTGTAGCTAGGTTCTTTCCTCTTCCTCCCAAGGAAGTTATACAATATTTAAACAAAGAGTGTTTAGAAAATAGTAGTAAAATCACTGTCAGTAGACTGTCACACCATTGTGGTTAACCAATAGAAAGTCTTGAGGAGAAAAGAGAATGCAACATATTAACGGAAGAAAGGAAGTAACGTACTATAAAGGTTCCTGTGGGAAAGTGTTCCTCGGCTCATTAACAAGATTGGTGACCTGTCCCCGTGTTCGTGGTATGCTGAATGCCGTGCTAATTCCTGATTCTCTGGCTGGCGTATCCTGCAAATCCTAAAGACTTTTCTAGAGACTTAGCACATCATCGGCTGGTGATGCTGCTCTTGCTATTCCCTAATGGCCGTGGAGTTAGATTTTCAGACTAATTGCACGCTGTGCATTAGTATTACCGTTACGTAAGTGAACTGTGTTTCGCTGATGTTTTCTCTCGCTCTCACTCCTCTATATCTGATGATCTGATGTCTTCATAAATGAGCTGTTATGTTTTTAAAAAAATTTAAATAAGTCTTTATTCAATTTTCTTTTTACAGCAAAGTGAAAACATAATTTCCAACAAATAATCTTCAGCCTTCCCTCCCACCCCCCACCCACCCCACAGCGGATCCAACCAGAATAGTATCTATAATCATTTCATAGAACTTTTAGCAGGAATTACATAGCAAACAACAACAAAAAACAACAAAAAACCACCAGAAAGCTAGGGTGCTAGTCTTGGCCATATCCTAACTAGTAATATACCAGTTGGAATAGCCCTCTATATCCCCCCCGTTTGCTCCCATCCTATTCCTGTTCACTGTACGACTGGGACCAATCCAATAAGGGAGCCCAAATAGCTAGCCCTTTGGCTTTTACCCTGTGACCTCTCCTGGAGTAAACAGCTCTCTCCATCCTATGCACCGCAAGCAATCTTCCTAGCCACTGTTGGACAGACGGGGGGATGGGATCAAGCCAGTGTGTAGCCAGACATAATCTAAACACTGTCATAGCAATAAATAGAAAGGACTGATTTAGATTTGAAGATACAGGATGTCCAACCCCCAGTACAATCAATTGTGATGATAAAATAATTTCACAGCCCAGCATGGTACCCAGGATGTTGCTTACATCCTGCTTCAAAGCGTCTAGCACGGGGCAATCAGCAAACATGTGAATAATATCAGCCGCATGATATTTACAGCGGGGGCATGTTGATCCTGCCACCCGACCCCATTTAGCGATTTTAGCAGGTGTAATATAAAGATTAAACCATGTTTTAAAACATTGGAGCTGAAGGTTAGCAGCGATAAATGTTGTCTGGGCCAGGTGTAGTGAATCTTCTATTTCTCCTAGTCCCACCTGTAAAAGTCCCTGCCATCGATCTAAGTGTTTGTTTAAATCATCCATTGTCAGCTCATTCAGCATTTTGTAAATCCCCCTAGTGTGAGAGAGCCTTTAAGTAACCCATCAATCAGCTTCACCCCAGAGAAACCACAGGTACCCCCGTTTTCTTAGCTAGAAAATCTCTTATTTGAAGATATTTAAAAAATTGCCGATTATTTAACCCAAATCTATCTCTAATAATTTCAAATAGCAACACCTCAGTCCCTTTAGTGACATCGCCCACCACCCTGACGCCTTTATCATACCAGTGCCGCATGTGCCCATCATTAAAAATATTTGGAAGACAGCCGTTCTTAAATATTGGGGTATAAGCATTAATACGCCCAAGGCCAAGTTTTTCCGGACCGTGGTCCAAACCTTAAATGCACAGAGTAGAATTTTAAATTTAACCCTTTTGTAATAATTCAATTCTATATGTCGTAGAAGACACCCGGAGCTTCATCCCTAATAACAACTCAAAGACAGATATAGACGCCCCAATCGGCGTGATTTCCGCTTTTCGTTAAGCAATATCCCCGCTATATGTAAAACTGATGCCCAATGATAAAACTGAAGATTGGGAACTGCCCACCCCCTCTTTCTCTTGATAATGTTAACAATTTAAGCGCTCTCCGAGGGCGACAACCAGCCCATATAAACCTAGAAAATAAATTATTCATAGCGACAAACCAAGAATTACAGATATTCAGAGGAATAGCCCTAAAGAAATACAAAATCTTAGGTAAAAAAGCATTTTGATAGCATTACATCTTCCTACCATCGTAAATTTAAGATTTTCTAATCTATTAAATTCAGCTTTAAATTTTAGAAGCAGCGGGTTCAGATTATTTCCTGTAATCTTCGCAACATCTGCCATGATTTCCACTCCCAGATAAGTAACACTCTGTACCACACAAGAGTTATTCATCTGGATACCTTTACCGACCACAACCTGAGTTTTAGTTGAGTTCAGGCGATAACCAGAGAGTTGCCCAAAAATATCAGCTTCTTTTTCAATCTCCCTCAATGCCATCATGGGATTAGAAGTGATAATCGCGAGATCATCGGCATAAGCTAGTATCTTGGTGCTCCCTCCTATACTTTGCATTCCCGGAATCCGATTGTTACATTCGATCTTCCTGACTAACGGATCAATATACAAAGCAAACAATAAGGGGGAGCACGGGCACCCTGACGGGTCCCTCTGCTGATAAAAACAGGATCCGACGTCTCTCCCATTATTGATATTCTTGCCACAGGGTCTTTATACATTGTTGCAATGGCGGTGATAAAACCTTCCCCAAACCCTCTGCTCTTCAGAGTTGCCCACAGGAACGGCCAGGAGACCCTATCAAAAGCTTTCTCCGCATCAAGCAAGATAAGCCCGATAGGGTCCCCGGTGATTCCTGCCTCGTCAAACAGGGCGATTACCCTCTGGATATGGTCAGTTGTACTTCGTCCAGGTACAAATCCATGCTGGGTTGGAGAAACCAATTTTTTAATAACTGCCGATAATCGTTTAGCCAGAATTTTAGCATATACTTTAACATCGCTATTTATTAAAGTAATAGGTCGATAAGACCCCATCTCTCTCACCGATTTCCCTTTCTTAGGAAAAATAATAATATTAGCGGATTTCCAAGAACCAGGAGCTCCTCTCCCTGCCTGAGCCTCCAAAAACACCTCCTTCATTAGTTCCTGTAGCGGGGAGGTGAACATTTTGTAGAACTCACCAGGAATGGCATCCGTACCCACCGCTTTGCCATTTACCAATGACCTAATAGCTTCTTGAATTTCATCTGCTGTTATAGGTGCATCGAGTGCATCCCTCTCTTCTGTTGACAATATCTCACAAGGAATCCCTGCTAAATACCTCTGTATGTCATCCTCTTCAGTGGTGATATCATCAGTATAGAGTTTCTGATAAAACCGCTGAAAAGCGGCACGTATTTCTAGAGGTTGATTGACTAACCCTACCCCGGGATCATCTATTTCTAATATCCCCCTTGAATTATTCGTTGTCTGGTCCGCACCGCCAAAGGTGGCCGACTCTTTCATTACATTCATATATCTTGGATCGCCAAGCACAGTATTTACTTGCCGCCTTGTTGGCCGAAAGATCCATAATTGTAGATCTAACTAAAGCCACCTTAATTTGTGCCTGCTCTACATCTCCTTTACTTATGAGTGCCTGTATTAGTTGTGTTTCTGCCTCACTCAGTGCCTGGTATTGTTCTTGGAGATACCTTTTTCTTTTGCTTGCGAAGCCCAGCCATACCGCAGTGTTTCCCTCTTATCCCAGCTTTGAGTGTGTCCCAAATTATCCCCAACTCTGCACTGCCTCTATTCTCGTCTATGAATCTCGGAATCCAATCTATCATATGTTGGATATAATCTTCCTCATATAAAAGTGCTCTATTAAAAGTCCAATGAGACATAAGAAGGTTTGGATGTTTGAAGTGAGATCTCTAATACAAGCGGATTGTGATCTGACATAACCCGGGGAATTTTATGATGTCGGACCTAATTAACACTTCCTGGGATACAAAAAATAATCTAACCTGGCATGAGTTTTATGAGGGGCAGAAAAAATGTATATCCCACATCTTGAGGTTTTAATGTAGCCCATGCATCAAACAATCCATGTGTGTTACATAAATTAACCAAAGCATTAAACATTTTAGGTTTGCGACCCCGATATGATTGCACACCTAATTTCATATTCTCGTTGTTTAAATTAACATTAGCATCCCCACAGAAGATTATAGGCAGTGGCCAACCCACCAACTCGACATTCAACCAGTCAAATAAAGCCGGTTCATCCAGCACTGATCCGTAGACAGAACAAAGTGTAAAAGAAAAGTTATCCAAACAACAGTGAGTAATAGCCCATCTACCGTATTGGTCCGCTTTCGCGCGTAGGAGCCTAAAACCTTTTTTACGGGCCAGAATCACAACACCTCTTGTGCGTGTTCCCTGAGTCGTGGCAGAAACCAATTGGTATCCATCTAACACTGCTATCTTTTGTCTGCCAGCTTCCAGATGGGTCTCTTGAAGACAAACTATGTCTGCCCTTAGATATTTCATATCTTCATTAATCCTACGTTTTTTCGAAGGATTATTCAGGCCACATATATTAACTGAGGCTATCCGCAATTTACCCCGTACCATTTATAGTCCACAGCAAGTCCAGACTGTTCCAATTCCTATTACCTGTTAAAACTAATTCAACAAATTTAATTGGTTGGATCCTCCCCCCTGCACCCCACCCCACCCCCCCTCTCCCCAACCCAACCCCCCCCACTCCTTTTTCCCTAGGCAAAAAGGTCCATGGACCCTTGTGACGCCTCCTGCCTAAAGCTGCCACCCCTCGCCACTCATCTTGCTCCCCCAAAAAGGAAAAAAATAAAATAGAATTAACCCCTAAGTGATTATATAGAGCAGACAAATAGACTAGAATAATTTAAACCCCATTGATCCCACTGACATCCCCATTTATCATTCAGGTCCACTCATGCCCCTGTTATCAGAGATTTCCCGCAAAAGTCTTGAGCCTGTATTTCTGAGGAGAATACTCTGGTAGTTCCCTTGTATATGATTTTAAGTCGTGCTGGACTGAGTAAATAAACCTCGCAGCCCTTTTTTGAAATGGTAAAATTAGCTGGCGAAGCCTCCACCTTCTTTCTACTGTAATATGGCAGAAATCTGGCCTGACAAAGAAGGTGTGGCCTTCAGCCGAGCGTCTTGATTCTGGTCGGGCTTTGTCAAACACTGCCTGCCGAAGGAGAAAATTTCCCCAAAAAATCAGTATAGCTCTGTGTTTGTCAGTCACCAGATTCTGCCCCTGCCTTTTCTTAAGCATAAGTGGAAAGCGATGTATTCGTTGCACCTCAGTATCCCAGTCCCAATGTGAGAGTTCGGGAAAGCCACCCTTCAGTAAACGCAGCACAAAGCCTCTAATATCCCCACCCTCTGCATTTTCCGGGATGCCAAGCAGTCTTAAGTTATTACGCCGCTGGCGGTTTTCTAAATCTTCCAACTTCCACATCACGTCCGTCATCCGAGTTTCATTTGACACGACTTGCCGGGTTGACATCTCAGTTTCCACCTCTAAAGCGACCACCCGTTCTTCAAGAGCCGTAGTTCTCTCTGCAATCTCGGCACACGACTTGTTTACTTTTCTAATGGCACCTTGAAGCTTCTTTGTAGCTAAATGAGCCCGTTTATGTTCCTGTCTGGCTTCCCCCTGCATCTGCCTGAGAGTTGAGTATATCAGACTCATTGATGGGGAAGATTCTGCCTCCGTCGGGAGGTATTCACCCTGACTTTTAGGGTCGTCTGCCAGGACTACATCATCGTATCCCCCATCTTCCGTCAAAAGCTGAGTAGTTGAGTAGTCCCATTTTAATTGACTGGAACGACTATTATCAGAGCCAGATTGACCAGTTCCACGTTTTTTCCCACTATGAATTCTCCTCCTTCTTTTAGTTAGAGAAGGCAGGCGTTTTTGAGTGCTAGGGTTAGAGAGGGCGCTATCTGTATCTGAACCTGTATTGTCCATTTCAGAAGTCTCTCCTTCGCTGGGGTTGGATAGCTCAGACTCTTCATTTAGAGAGAAGAATTTCTCTCCACATTCGGGGGTCCCCTCCACTTTCCCCATAGTAGCAATAAACTTAGGATCTTTTATTGAGTTGTCCGCAATTAGGTCCTCACTGCATAGATTATCCCCAGTTATAGCTATTGTAGGTTCAAGTGATCCATAACCTCCCTGTACCGGAGCCAGATCCCCCAATGTAGCCAGACTGGTACTCACAAAATCCACTGTCGGGTCAATATTCACCTCTGCCAGCACTGCCAAAGTATCTTCGTTCAAACAAGAAGTCTCCGCTTTCCCAGCAGTATTAGTCTTCTCCTTCAATTTCACAAATCCAGCAAACATGCCGGGAATCACCTTACGCTGTCTGACTAGTTCTGCCGCTTCCCCAGGACGCTGTTCCTTGATGCAGGTTTTGACTGACTCCGCCTCCTTGCTGCCTGCCGAGGGAGTAGCGTCCCCAGTCTTTCTCCCGGCCGGAGTCTTCCGCGGAGCAGGCAGACCTCGAAGATTCCCTGCAGCATTCACAGTCACCGCGCCACTCTCCACTCGTTCCCGCGGGGGCCTCGATGACTTGGGAGGCATCCTGTTACGTGAGGACCAAATGCGACGCTCCACGCCGCACCAACGGAGAAGCGGTTTCAGTAGCGCTCGGACCAACACCAACAGATAAGTAAAGCGGGTTGTTTCACTTAGCAACCTCTTTCGATGCGCTCGCCGTCCGCCTTCTATTATCAGGGGAATAATCATCTGTAGAGTCGGGGGTTTAGTTTAAGCCACAGAGCGCTTGATGAGTGGCTTTCAGCAGCATTCACGCAGCCGCCATCTTGCCTCCCTTAAGTCAGAGCTGTTATGTTTATTGTGAATTTAATCTGTATTATTGAGAACCAAGTAATGACGTTCTAATTTGTATTTGTGTTTGACCATTCATATTATGAAATAACAAGAAAGCCTAAATAGAAAAGAATAGTGTTTGTCTTTATTCCTGAGTTTCAAAGTTATTTGGACATGTTTATAATGACTAATGTTTAGCGTATTTCTTCATTGTAGGTCCTCATGGAGAAATAGCATTCCGTCTTTCATTAGTTAGTCCCTTTTAGCTCTACCAAAGATTCATCGGAGGACTTTTGTATTGCTAACTGAGTGATAATGACTTATGGGCCCGTCATTAGAGTTAAGTTTCCGTTTGTTATATAGTTGTTGGTGTGGATAAGTGAGATGACAAAAATCCCCCAACGCTTCCGCTGCATCAGTTTTTGGTAGTTGCATCGGATGGCTAGTTTACACTAAAATACTGGGTAATGAAGAGGCGGAGTTTAAAGACAGGACAGATTTAAACAACTTTATGATGTATGTTGAGTTCATACCTTTTTGTCACGTTGAGGTTTGTTGAATCTCAATGGAAAGAAGTTAGCCGGTCCGTCGTAGGCCTGAGATCCCGGGATAAGCCTAAGGGCTGTCTTAGTGTGGCATACACTAAGCTTTATGTGTGTTGTCTGCTGTTGATGCGATAATAGGCCGTCGTTGAACTGAAAGTTACTGCACAGGGAACTTTGCTGAATGAAGTAGTTTATTTGGGTCACTTCAGAGGCGCAACTGGGGAAGTCCCGAGAGTAAGAGGGCATAATCGCACTGGTCGAGGTTGTGCTGGAGTGTAAAAATTTGTTAGAGTACATGAAAATACTTTCGCATTTCTTTTAGTGGAGCAGACAAGCTGTGTTTATGTAGTTTGTTATTGTTTGTCAAAGACTTGAAAAGACATTGACGCTGATTTTGTAAAAAGAGGGTCGGTGGAAAGAGTATTACTGACGTAACAAAATTGCAGCGCTGGTATTTGTCAGTGGTGAGTATACGTCATCAAGGTGCTGCGCTGCTATAGGTTAGTTAGTGTGAGTCGCGCTGAGATTGGACAGTGTAAATAACATTGATTGGAAGCAGAAAAACATAACACGGAAGGGAGTTTGTAGACTTATTTACTAATATGAACCTTACAGATTTAAAAAGAAACATGAAAATAATTAAACTATTAAAAACATTGTTCAGCAGAGATGAGCCAATACCAATTAGAGAAGGAGTTTCTATGGCTCCTGAAGGTACGTCTGCATCATTTATGGCGATAGAAAGGGGATACCATACTTGTACCTGGTTAGAAAATTGGATGAAATATACAGAACAAGATTGTAATTTGGCATTTCCAGCAAATGGTACTTTTAATATTAAGATTTTAGAAAATTTGAGGAGACGAATGAATAATTTGAGTCCAAATCCGAGACCTATGCAGTACGAAGCTCTTGAAGAGTGGGATTACGAAGCATATAAAAGAGAAAGAGACAGACAACTGAATAGATTTAAAAATACAGTGAGTAGGTATTCTGAAGCAAAATGGAATGCTCGGAAAAAATTGTGGAGAAGAGATACTGTTGAAGGAATTGGGATGTTTCCAATTAGAGAGGCTGAGACGACTGAAAGGGTAAAAAATAAGGAGAAAAAGAAAAATATTGAACCACAAGAAAAGGATACAGATTTAAATGGTAGTACAGATGAGTTTGATGAAGATTTCCTGAATGAATTACTGATGAATAGACCTCCGCCATATCAAGAAGAACAGACTAACACAAATACAAATACAAGTGTTTCGAGTGTTTCACCAAATGCTCCTTTAATTCAGATTGAAGAACCAATAAATAGACCACCTGAAGTTGTAAGTCAGATTCAAAATGTAAATAGAGAAGAAGTAGTGAGAATGAACCCGATAATGAACCCAGATGTTTTGTCAGTTCCAGTGACAATTGGTCTAATAGTTCCAATGTATAATTATGGGCAAGGGCTCACTCGAGTACATGCCTTAACTGTTCCAGGGAGGAATAATGAACATCCTCATACAGACTGTAGAGAGATAACTAGAATAAATGGAAATAGTGGCACAAATGGGAGCATAGATACGAGAGAAGTGGGGCAGTTGATCAATATTTCAGAAAAGACAAATGAGACACCAAAACAAGTTATAAATCTTGACCCTAAGAAATTAATGCAAGTTGAAAAGAGAATCAATATACATAGACACCTAATAGATTAAGAAGTGAAATGAATGAAAACGTACAGAGATCGATAGGTCCATCGCCAGAAGAATTAGATGATTGGATTAGAGAAATAGCTCCTGGTTGCAGTGGTCAAAATAAAGATGCATACATAGATGTGAACAAATTGAAAGGAGATTTGAAAGAAATGATTGCAGGTACAATTAGTCCAGAGAGATTTGAGTAAATATCAGGAAGATGAGTTGTTATTTTTGTGTAAAAATATTACAAGAAAAGCAAGAAGCTTGCATGAGACTTTTACTGAAGCTGCACAGATGTATGGAGTTTTTCTCGAAAAGTCTAAAGCTTTACAAAAGACATATAGGTTGGATTTCACAGACAAAGATTTGGAGAATCTGAATGTATCAGGGAGACAATTGCAGATCAAAGAATTGATTAGAACATTAAGACGTTGGGGAGAGTTGGACAGATGGAAAGGAAGATGGGCTAAAAGAAAGGTTGAAGTGAGTGCGACAGCGAAAGCTGTTTTACCATTGCACCCTGTAAGAGAAGCCGAAAAAGAGTAGTACCAGATGATGCAGTTACAGCATACCCAATGAGAGAGGTACCAGGAGGTGGTTTTGTACACGTCCCATGGTCAAGACAGGATATATTGTCGTTTACAAATGATTTCCCTAGGTTGAGAGAAAAGCCTGTTGAATGGTATAGACAAGTAGAAAGGTTTGTGAAAGTCTCAAAGGTTTTGTGGAGTGATTTGGAAGGCCTTTTTGACATTGTAGTCCCAGCGGATTTGTGGGTTGAGTATAAAATTGCTGTAGATTGGCCGAAAAAAGAATATCCAAGATATCCAAAAACAGGAGCAACTTCAGAAGAGGTTATGAAAAAAAATAATCAGGTCATTACGTATTTGAAGGGAAAGATTTCTCCGAAAGAAACAGATTGGGTGAGGATTGACAGGACTACTCAAGAATTGAAAGAATCAATTCATGCATATTATGAAAGGCTTCTTCAAGTGTTTAAACAGTACAGTGGTATAGAAAATATCACAGAGAAAGATATGGGACACTTTGTATATAGGTTTGTGTATGGATTGAGACCTGAGATAAGTGCTATGATTCAGCAGCATTTGATTTGTTGGCAGAGTAAGTCGATTGATTAAATACTTCGTTATGCGAAATACTGTGGAGATGACATAGAAATGAGACACAGAAAATGAAAGAGAAATTAATGTTGGCTCAGATGAAAGCAGCAAAGAAAGTGGGTTATTTGAGTACTGATTCGCCAGATGTTTATCAGGGTAATGGTCAGACTACTACTGAGATGAAAGGTGTAGTTTCAAATGGCAACACTTTGATGCAAATGATTCCGATGGGTCAGGGAAGAGGTAGAGGTAATTTCAAGGATAAAGAAGAAATTGTCATGTTTGCGGTAAATTTGGATACTGGCGACGCGAGTGTAAGAGTCTGCTAAATAATACAGGACAAGTAGGAAATTATGATCAAATGCAGATGCAGAATCAGGGTTATCAGACGCAGATGAATCAGGCACAGATGAATCAGATGCAAAATCAAAATACACAGATACAGGTATCAAATAATAGAGGACAGGGTTTGCAAATACCACAAGCTCCTATGCCAAATCAGGATGTGAATGGTCAAATGCAAAGGTACAATGGGAACGTGGGTTTTCATACCAATGGTCAAATGAATTTGAATGTGCAGATGGCTTCACAATATTTGATGCAGACAGTAGAAAATGACTCAGATACATCACAATGACGGTGCCTGAGGGGGGAGGAAGAGTGCGTTCTTGGCGCATCTCTAGAGGTAGATCAGTCAGGTCCCTATGTGGTTTACGAGGTTGATGGCAATTGTAGTAATCACGCAGGTCAGAAGAGTAGTTTGTAGTACTTATTTATTAGTACATCTTCTTCATGTAGTAACCTCCAGCAGACTGGCAAACAAACTGCCATTAACAGAATCTCCACAAAGAAATCATTCTGAACACATCATCAATGTCCAGGGCAACAGTAGAACATCTCCACACATCTCCCCCCTTATAATATAATAAAGATAACACAAAATATATCATTGAAAAACAAAGATATTATATAAACATTAAATGTGAGTAACATCAACAGGGCCCTTGACTTTGCAAAGACTTCCTTTACTCCAGAACTTTCCATCACTCAACTGAACAACAGAATTTCTCACATTGATCACTTTTTGTGGTCGGCAAAATTTACTTTCACCTTTCCTTACAGCCACCCAGTCACCACAACTGACATCCAACTCTTTAACCGCTTTCCTGTTGTCATAAACCATCTTATTTCTTCTCTGGGACTCCATTGCTTTTGCTAACATGCCATCACGATCAACCCACACTTGATTTTTCTTGCACAACCACACAGGTGATTCCTTCGTTGCAGGTTCCCTTCCTTTGAGGGCTACAAATGGAGATACGCCTGTTGTAGAGTGTGGTGTAATTCTATGGGCCCAAACCATTTTGTTCAATTCAGACTTCCATGCAAGGCCATTAGCTAAGGATAACTGGATATTCTCCATGATTATTCTGTTGACCCTTTCCACTAGTCCATTTGCTTGTGGTCTAAATAATGCGACTTTTTCATGTTTAATACCAAATCCCTCAAGAAATGTTGTCATGACCGTAGAAACTAATTGCACTCCATTATCAGAAACGAACACTTTGGGAATTCTTTCTTCCAAGAATACTCCCTTCAAAAGCTCTACCACGCCCTGACTAGAAGTGTCACTCATAGACTTGACCACAAACCATTTACTGTGATAATCCACCAAAACTGCCAAAAACCTGTCTCTCATGCCCAGCTTATCCACAGGACCAATAAAGTCCAAAGCCACTCTTTCCCATGGACACGTAGGAAGATCAACACATCCTAATGGTGGTTGTCTAACCACTTTACATTTGTCACTATTGCCACAAGCAACACAATCACTAACCACTCTTCCAACTTCTTTGTCCATATTTGGCCACCAGAAGGACTGTCTTAACCTGTTCTTAGTTAAACTTCTTCCTAAATGTCCCTCATGGACAATTTTCATAATCTTACCTCTCAATGTTATTGGAGGTACAATGCGACTACACCGAAAAACTTTATCCTCATGAATGCACAACTCATCCTTCACCACAAGATATTGCTTCAAAGACTCATCAAGAGTACTTAACCCTTGCCATCCATTAGTAATCAGAATCTTCAATTTTCTGTATTCATCATCATTAAGAACAGCATCACTCCACTCCTCTTGTTTCAAAGCTAACTCCTCATCCACAGGACTGACAATAAACTTGTCTGACAGAAAAACATCCTCCTCTTCCTCAGCAACTGGTAAACGAGACAAACAATCTGCCACCACATTTTTATTTCCCCAGACAAATTCCACACAAAAGTTGAGATCAGACACAGATAACAACCACCTGGAAATGCGAGGAGTGACATTACCGTCCAATCCTCTACCACACTTGAATATGTACAGAAGTGGCTTATGATCAGTCTTAAGCGTAAAGGGCAAACCCCAAAGATAATATCTAAAATGGTTCAAACCCCAACAACAAGCTAGAGCCTCCTTCTCAATAGCTGAATAGGACAATTCAGCCCCTTGTAATCTCCGTGAAGCAAAACCAATAATCTTCTCCTCACCTTGGACCATTTGTGTCAAAACAGCCCCTAAGCCCACATTACTAGCATCAGTTGTCACCGTGGTTTTTTTTGTAACGTCAAAATGTCCCAATGTTGGTGCGGTGGCAAGAGACTGTCTGACAGAAGCAAATGCAGCATCACAATCTGTACCCAACACATACTCCACTCCTTTTTTTAGTAAGATCCTCAAAGGCTCTACTATATCTGCAAAGTTAGGAATGAATTTAGAACAATATTCAGCAAGTCCTAAAAAGGACTTCAATTGATCCTTATCTTTAGGTTGAGGTGTATCCATAACAGCTCTTACAATATTTTTCTTTGGTTTAATACCTTTTGCCGAAATTTCATGGCCTAAATAAGACACTTTTTTTTAACGTAATTGACATTTCTCCCTCTTCACTGTCAAACCATACTTCTCCATTGTTTTTAAAACCTCACTCAGCAAACCATCATGATCATTTTCTGACTTTCCCACCACCAATACATCGTCCTGAAAACACAAGACATTTTCCATACCATGAAAAATCTTCTGTATAACCCTCTGAAAAACTGCAGAAGCCGAGGCTAGACCAAATGGCATGCGACAATAACGGTAAGCCCCAAGAGGAGTTATGAAAGAAGTTAATGGCCTAGATTCTGTGTGTAAATTCACTTGATGGTAAGCTGCAGACATATCAAGAACGCTAAATACACTTCCTCCTTCCATCACACTCAACATTTCAGTAATATTGGGTAAGGGTTGGCGATCTACCCATATATTCTTATTCAAATCGCGTAAATCAATGCAGAGGCGAATCTTATTATCAGGTTTAGGAGCGATCACCATTCTGATGACTCAATAGGTTCAATAATATTTTCTTTCAAAAGCTTATCAAGTTCTCGTTGAAGAGGTTCCCTCATAAGAAATGGTATGGGCCTCACTTTATGGACCACTGGAACAGCATTTTCTTTTAGAATTATCTTGTGGGTAAAACCTTCTAGCATACCTAGTTTATCCGTAAACACATTTGGATAAGATTGAAATAAATCTTCACTCCACTTAGTATCATCATCTTGCTTGAATATAACATTATTTTTCCCAAATTCTATAGCCATCACAGGTTCATCTGCATTGGGATTCAAAACAATATTCAAATCATGTTGATGACGCCATCCCAAGAGATTGGACCCTTCCTCAGTCACATAAACTCTCCCATGAACACCATTATCCTTAAAAAATATATTCATCCACGTCACACCAATGATATTAATTTTCCTTCCTCCATACCCCACCGCTTTCACATCAGTTGGCAACAACTCCTCCAGCTTTCCTTGAACATCCTTCATATAAGTTTCTTTCGAAATCAAAGTGAAAAGGCTCCCTGAATCTGCCAACACAGTAACTTGTGCAGTACCTAGAGAAACAGTACAATAAGGTTTTTCTAGAGGTTCAGAACTTTCTCTTTTTAGTCCTTGTAAATTGCTATCTCCATATACAGGTTCCTGAACTATAGAACACACATTTTCACTTATAGACACACAATCATCAACAGTAGAAATGATTTCATGTTGGATTTCTTCCATAACCTCCACTACTTTTACAGAAGAATCTTGCCCCCTTCCCTTTGTTCTACAAACGTTTGCTAAATGACCTCTCCTACCACACAGTCTACAGGTCATGCTTCTTGCTGCACACGCAAGACTAGAAGCAATATGCCCCGGAGCTCCACACCGGTAGCATATTATGTTTCTCTTTTCTACCACTTTGCTTTCTATTGGATGTGAAATTTTGGGTTTTGAATTCAACTTAACTTCTTTAACATCAACTACAGATGATTCTTTATTAAAACTTTTCACAGTTGACTTATTTAAGTCAATTTCCTTCATCCATACCTCTGTATGTTCCATACTCCTGGCAATTTGTATTGATTCTTCTAATGTAGGATCCATGGACAAGAGTCTTTCTTTCACTTTTCTATTATTTGTACAGCGTACTATCTGATCACGAATATTACTTTCAGATAGATTTTGAAACTCACACGTCACAGCTAGACCACGTAACGTAGCAACATAGGTCATAACATCCTCATCCTGACCTTGTATACAGGAAAAAAAATTGTGCCTTTCAAAAACAACACTCACTTTAGGTGTGAAATGTTTCTCTAGCATTTGTATAGACATTTCATAAACATTTATAGGCTGACCATCACCCATTCTCAAAGATACTTCTGGTAAATCATCATAAATCCTACGCCCTTCAGTTCCCAAATGATGAAGCAATATTGCTTGTCTTCTTACAGGACCATATTTATCTCCCCCAATGGCTAACATGTAAGTGAAAAATATATTTTTCCACCTTTTCCAAGGAATAAGAGGTTCTCCAGGAAGTGGCAAGAAACTTGGAGGAGCTGACATGCTCTGATCGGCCATCTTGTATACAAAATAATAAGATAAAGTAAAAAAAATACCATAAAAAACTAAAACAATAGATTAACACAATAGATTAAAACAACAAATTAACACAATGAATCAAAATAATTACCTAAAATAACAAAAGTGCATTAATTATACAATACTGTACTTGTAATACACTTTGTCCAATGAAGTCTTGTTTCAGCCAGTTGTCCTCTTTTCTATGTCAATGTCCCTTTTTCTAACTCCATTAATGCAGACCTTCTTCTAATAACAGTCCTCTTTTTATGCAGACTGCAGTGCACTACGAAGGAACGAAATATAGAAGCAGAGACGGTGATGACTGAAGAAAGCAACGGTTCCCACCAGAGGTAAACACCGCGCTGAGCAAATATGTATGACTATGCAGCGTTGACAATAGGCTCGCGGTAATAGAAAAATACCCGCATTCACTGTAACATTTCTCTCAGTCTATCGAAGCGCGAGGCAGTGCTGGAGATAATTGTAAATGACGAATGGATAAAACACAAGGCAACGCTCGAGCTACTTTTGAAAAGCAAACGGCCGCATTCACTGAAACGTCTTTGTAAGGCCAACAGAGCGCGAGGCAACGCTCAGAAACTTTCAGCAATAATAACCAGTATCACACACATGTAGATAAAACGGCTCCACATATTTTCCAGATTTCCCAGGTTTAGGAGAAGGAAATAAAGATGCCTCACAGCGATGAGAATTACTTTGTCTTGTAAGCGAATTTTTTGTGTTTAAAGCTCCAAGTTAAACTTCCAAATATCGGATTCTTGTGCTTCAAAGCTCCAAGTTAAACTCCCAATTATAGTAGGATTATCTCCCTCCCAAGCCGTAAGTTAGAAGACAGGATGAAGGAAAATCACAGTTTTTCTTTAGCGTTGCTCAATCCAGATACAACAGTTTTCCAGGGGTGGAGGTTATTTACAGCTGTCCCCTGCACAGCTATCCGCTAATCACTCGTCGCCAAAAATTGTAGTGATCACGCAGGTCAGAAGAGTAGTTTGTAGTACTTATTTATTAGTACATCTTCTTCATGTAGTAACCTCCAGCAGACTGGCAAACAAACTGCCATTAACAGAATCTCCACAAAGAAATCAGTCTGAACACATCATCAATGTCCAGGGCAACAGTAGAACATCTCCACACAATGCCATTAAATTTCTCATAGATACTGGTGCTACCCGTTCTCGGGAGAAAGTATTCAAGTTGTAGGAGTTTTAAACAAATTGATTAAAACGCCAGTAACAAACCAATGAAAGTTCAAATTGGCAATTTTCAAGAACTACACAAATTCGTTGTGTGCGACACAAGTCCAATTAATCTGTTAGGAAGGGACTTGTTGTGCAAGATGAACTGTTCCATTTATTGTACCCCAGATGGAATAGCATTTCATACAAAAGATGAAGATGTGATTTTTAAAATGTCGAGGCAGTTTACAGTGAATGATTTGCCTGTTGAGTTGAGAGATATGGTGTTGTCTGATGTGTGGGATTTTACAGGGAAAGATATTGGATTAATGGAAGGAGTTGCACAAATTCAAATTACAGTAAAGCCCAATGCAGAATTTCCAAGAATACCACAGTACAAAATGAGTCCTGAGACAATTGCAGGAGTGACACCTGTGATTAATATGTTGATTGAGCAAGGAATACTAAGAGAAATCCTTGGAAGCCCATGCAATTCACCTAATATGGGAATTCACAAACCGAATGGGAAATATAGGATCATACAGAACCTGAGAAAAGTGAACCAAATTGTTATACCTTGTTTTCCAATTGTACCAAATCCGGCTGTGATCCTATATCAAATCCCATGTGATGCGGAGTGGTTTTCAGTAATTGATCTGTGTCAAGCATTCTTCTCGATACCCTTACATCAGGATAGCCAATATTTATTGGCGTTCCGGTTTGGGAATCGTGTTTTGGCATGGTGCCGAGTTCCTCAAGGGTATACAGAGAGCCCCTCAATCTTCAATCAGATATTGAAGAAATGTTTGGAGTCCTAGGCAATGCATAAAGATTCAGTTCTGGTTCAATATATTGATGACCTTTTGGTTGCATCAAAAACAAGAGAAGACTGTGTGACAGATACAATTGCTCTACTGAACCATTTGACAGTAGGTGGGCATAAGGTGTCCCCGGCAAAATTGTGATTCTGTAAAAAAGAAGTTCTTTATCTAGGCCATATCATTGAAAAGGGAATTCGGAAAGTTTCTCAAGATCAGATCAATGCTATCATGCGAATGAATCCGCCAAAAACACAGAAAGAAGTTCAAATGTTTTTGGGAATGGTTGGATATTGCAGGCAGTGGATTATGAATTTTTCACTGATCGCCAAGCCATTACAGAGATTAACACCCAAAGATGTGACAGACCCAATACATTTTGATGCGGAAGGCATGAAAACATTGCTGGAGTTGCAAGACAACCTACGTCGAGCGCCAGCATTAGGAATGCCAGATTTTGACAAAGAATTTGAGTTGTTCTGTAATGAACGTGATGGTTGTGCCCTGTCAGTTCTAACTCAAACTCATGGAACAGCACGAAGGCCAGTGGCATATTTTTCTGCCACGCTGGATCCAGTCGCTGCAGCATTACCGGGATGTTTAAAAGCAGTAGCTGCTACTTGTGTGAGTCTTGAACAGAGTGAATTGATTGTAATGGGACATGCTTTGAAAGTGTAAGTGCCACATTCAGTTGAGATTTTGTTAACACGAACTCGCACACAGCATCTTACGAGCAGTCAGTTAACAAAATATGAACAAGTGATATTGGGAGCTGAGAATGTAACAGTTGCAAGATGTACGACTTTGAATCCAGCTACATTGTTACCGACTCCAGGCTGTGAAGTGGTTTTGGATGAAGTGGATCATGATTGCCTGGATGTGACTGAATTGTGTACCAAACCAAGGCCCGATATCAAAGACTCTCTATTGACTGAGTCTGATGTTGTTTTGTTTGTGGATGGATCATGTCTGAGAGATTCAGAAGGATGTTTGCGAGCTGCATATGCAATTTGCACAGTGGCAAATGTGATTGAAGATTCATGGTTGGAGAGAGTGAGTTCTGCACAAGTGGCTGAGTTGGTGGCTCTTACCAGAGCATGTTGCTTAGCAAAGCAAATAAGAGTAACAATATTCACTGATAGCCAGTATGACTTCGGGGTTGTCCATGATTTTGGGCAGTTGTGGTCTCAACGTGGATATTTGACCTCTTCGGGTTCACCAATACGAAACAGAGAGTGTGTAAAAGATCTACTGATGGCACTACAATTGCCAGCACAAATTGAAGTGGTAAAATGTTCAGCACATAGGTCCGGTTGTGAGTATATCACACTGGGTAACCGATATGCTGATGAAATTGCACGGTTTTGTGCTTTGAATACATATTCGATTAATGTGGAACCACAAAATGAACAAAATAGCCAAACAGAATGCAGGTTGATATTCTCATCTGTTGAAACCTGGGATGAGGTGAGAGAACTACAGGAAAAAGCAAGTGATTCAGAGAAAGATGGGTGGATCAAATCAGCTTGCACTCTCAGATCAGATGATAAAGTGTGGATCTATAATGATGGAAGACCAGTAATGCCAGACAGTCTGTTATCACAGATGGCAAGGGTCTATCATGGTCCAACACACATAGGTAGAGATGCAGTGATCAGATTGTTTCGTCAAGCATGGTTTAACCCTAAGGTCGGGGTTATTGCAGAAAGTCTCTGTCAAAGATGTATTGTTTGTCAGCAACAAAATGCAGGAAGAAAAACAGTAGTTGGTGTGGGACGAATTGGCAAAGCTGCAGGTCCATTTACTAGGATGCAACTAGATTTTATCGAAATGCCTCCTTGCCAGGGACTAAAATATGTCCTTATGGTTGTTTGTTTGTTTTCTCGATGGGTTGAGGCATATCCAACAAGACGTAATGACAGTCTAACAGTTGCTAAATTGCTACTTAGAGAAATCATACCTAGATTCGGTTTCCCAGTCTCTTTGGAATCTGATAGGGGAACACATTTTAATAATTAAATAATTTGGATGATTTGTGCAGCATTGCAAATTGAGCAAAAATTGCACTGTGCCTACCAACCTGAGGCTTCGGGTGTGGTTGAGCAAATGAATGGCACAATAAAATCTAGATTGGCTTTTTTGTGCATTGTAATTTGTAATTTGTAAAGGAATTTATAAAGCGCCAGAATCACCCCCGAAGGGGTATCTCCGCGCTGCAGAGAAGACAAGGTACAGATTCAGCCTAAATCAGTCCCGAAATAATTCAGTCTTCAGGAGTTTCCTGAATCGGAGAAGACTGGGACATTTGCGCAGATCCTCGGGCTGTGTGTTCCAATATTTTGGAGCCAGGTGAGCGAAAGTTCTGCCTCCTGCTCGTAGTTTCCTGTAGCGGGGGACCACCAACAGCCCTTTCCCTTCGGATCTAAGAGGCCTGTTCGGACGATAAGATTCAATTTTGTCTGCCAAATAGCTGGGACACCTGCCATAAAGTTATTTATGTGCAAGGCAGCAGAGTTTAAATTTAATTCTCTGGCGAATGGACAGCCAGTGAAGCTGTCTCAGCAGAGGCCTAGAGGGGGTACGCGGGGGCATTTTGAGAGCCAGACATGCGGCTACATTCTGGACTATCTGCAGTCTATTCAAAAGAGATTTGTTTGCAGATGCTAGAAGAGCATTGCAATAATCAAGTCGGCCGATGACCAAAGCCTGAATCAGGGTACGGCGAATAGATAAGGGCAGCCACTGAAACACTTGGCGCAAAAGACTCAGAGTGTGGTAGCAGGTCCCTGTTGTGGTCATGACTTGATCTTTCATGGTCAGAGAGTTATCCAAACGGACCCCTACATTTTTTGCCGCCTGAGATGGTATAGGAGCGGGGCCCAACGCTGTGGGCCACCAATTTGGGGACCAAATGGATTGAGCAGAGCCAAACAAAAGGATCTCAGTCTTAGAAGCATTAAGCTGCAGGAAATTTTCTGTCATCCAGTCAGATATGGCCAGCATGCCCTCCGCGAAGCGTTGATCAACTAATTCCGTATCCTTATCAAAAGACAGCAGTAGTTGTGTGTCGTCAGCATTGGAATAGGGAGTGAAACCATATTCCCTAATAATCTTGGTAAGGGGGGCCACATAAACATTAAACAGTGTGGGGCTTAAACAAGAGCCCTGCGGCACCCCCTTAGTAAGCTTCAAAGTATGCGAACGAAAAGGACCTAAGTTAATCGTCTGAGTACACTGATCCAGAAAACTGGCAAGTCACTTGAGTGCCTGTCCCTGCAGACCAAATTCTCCCAATTGGGGAATCAGTTTCTGGTGGGAGACAGTGTCAAGGCTGCTGTCAGATCCAATAACACCAGCAATACTGCCTTGTTGTTATCCAGGGACATTCTGATATAGTCTGTGACACCAATGAGAGTGGTTTCTGTAGAGTGGTGTGGTCTGAATCCAGACTGAGAGGGATCAAGAGTTCCTCTAGATTCCAGGTAACCCATCAGCTGGGTGTTAACGTACCCTTCCACCATTTTGCTCATAAGCGGCAAGAGCAAAATAGGGCGATAGTTAGCAATCACCTCAGCGGGTATCTGGGCTTTTTTCTTAATAGGTAGCACCTGAGCAGCCTTCCATTCAAGTGGGAGTAACCCCTCGCACAAAGAAGTGTTGAGAATGTCACGAATAACGGGAGCCAGGAGAGGGGCAAGAAGGCATACGCGGGCATAACATCAAGGGGAGAACCTGATTTAGCCGTTCTCAGCATGGCTTCTGCCTGGGATATCTGCATCGCATTGAAGTATTGAAGGCCAGTCACAGATGGTCTCGAGATAGAGGGAATCCAAGGAAACAGAGACCTGGGCGAATTGATCATATATTAGGTTTATTTTTTCATCAAAGTAATTAGTTATATTATCACAGAGTGCTTGGGAAGGGGGAATTTGTACATTACAAGCAGTAGGGTTGGTGAAAGTATTGAGAATTTTATAAAGTTCCTTGGTTGAGTTGCCGGCTTGATTGAGCTTTAAAATTACATGGGCCTTCCGTGCCTTTCTTAAATTCTTATGGGAAGAGGTAAGAGCTTTTTTAAAATTAAATTTCTCCATTTCCGTATGGGTTTTGCGCCAAAGTTTTTCCAGGTTTTTGCATTTGGATTTTTCATTACATAAGTCCTGGGTATACCAAGCTGCACCTTGTTTATGACTGTTGGTTTGTTGTAATTTTATGGGGGCGAGAGTGTCTATCACTGTAGTTAAAGCCTCATTAAAAACTCTCAACTTTTTTTCAATGTCCCTATGCTCATCAAATGTTGGGGACTCAAAGTTTTTGTTAAAGGCGTCCAGAGTTACTCTATGGCATTGTCTTTTATGACTGTGTTGATGGTACGTAGGGGCTTGCATTCTAAAACAGTCCTTAATCTGAAATGGGATCAAAGAATGATCAGACCAAAGCACAGGGCGAGGGGGATCGGCAAATTTATAGGGTGAGTTAGTGAGCAAGATGTCCAATGTGTGACCCGCCGAATGGGTAGGGCACGTGTTGATCTTTACAAGGCCCAATGCCGCCATGTCGGCCAGGAAATTAGCTGCATCTCTGTTTTCATTATCTTCGCCATAGATATTAAAATCCCCCAATAACAGGAAGTGTTGAGAGGCAATCGTATATGGGGCAATCTTTTCCATCATTTAAAAATTAAAATCTTTGAGCGGCCCAGGGGGGCGATATATAAGAGCACCCTTGAGGCTGTTCTGGGGGGTTAGGTCAATTTTAAAAATACAAATTTCCATTTCAGTATTGGAGATGGAGTCGATAATGGAGACTTTCAGCCCATCTTTAAGCACGATGGCAACACCTCCCCCCACTTTTTCTACTCTATCCAGTCTGTGGATCCGATATTTCTCAGGAAGAGCAAGGGCAATATCAGGTAGTGAGTGAGGTT
Source organism: Calotriton arnoldi (assembly GCA_963921515.1). Classification (NCBI taxonomy): domain Eukaryota; kingdom Metazoa; phylum Chordata; class Amphibia; order Caudata; family Salamandridae; genus Calotriton; species Calotriton arnoldi. The sequence goes on along the minus strand of CAWUFW010000554.1, from coordinate 3,269,893 downwards.
TAAGCCATGTCTCCGTTAAGAAGCCTAAGTCTGGGGAGTCGGAATTCAGCAAATCCCACAATTCAGTGGCATGTTTAGGCAATGATCGGACATTTGATAAAAAACCACTCCAGGTCATGTCTGTGCTCTGAGAGGATAGACCTGTCCCTGCCTGGAGATCCTGCTTGACATATCGATCCCCTAACTCAGGCGAGAAGCATCTATCACACCAGCTGTGAAAATGACAGAGTTTACACGAGAACAGTCCTTCCAGATCCACCGAAGTGAAAGTAGCGGGGCATGCCATAACCAGCTGCCTAACCTGGATAAGTTGAGAGGCCGTATAACAATGCCTGGACTTATCTGGAGTCAAACGGGAAGGGGTCCTGGCTCCTGGAGACGTCCAGGCGCGGACGGGCGCAGACGGGCTTGCCTTAGGCGCGCCAGCGGCGCTCCCGCTGCGCACGTCCGCTGCGCGTCGGCGCCATCAGCTGATTAAATATCCCGGTCCAAAGTGTCCGAGAAGGAAGACTAGAGCGTCTCCTGACTAAAATGGCCGCTGGAAAGTGGCCATAACCGGAAGTGAGGCAGTAGTGATCCGGTTCTCCCTCCACTCAAACAGCTCGAAATTGCTGCAGTGGAACGGGGAGGAGCGGGCGAGTGAACTTCCGGTTACGGCCAGTTTCCAGCAGCCATTTTAGTCAGGAGACGCTCTAGTCTTCCTTCTCGGACGCTTTGGACCGGGATATTTAAGCAGCTGATGGCGCCGACGCGCACCAGATTGACAAGGTACTACAGGTACCTTACACGGTAGATTCTCGCTGAGGGGGACCTCATTTGCCTATTTTGCACACGTTTGCTAGTTGCACTAGAACTCTCAGCTAAATTGCTGTTTTATATTGAGGAACTTTTTATGTGTTTGTGTATTTTTGGTTTATTTGTATGTTTTTACGCTGGTCATTAGGGCCTCTTAGCTGTTCTCTCGTCCGCTCCTCCCCGTTCCACCGCAGCAATTTCGAGCTGTTTGAGTGGAGGTGCATCCACAACACTGAAATGGCCTGACGTACTGCCATTGGTGTTAATGAGCTTGAGAAGTATCCCAGACAGAAGGACAGGACTGTCCCCACATGAGATTGTGATGGGCAGGGCTATGAGACAGCCGACAGTCCCAACAAATCAACTAATGAACATTACTGATGATTTGGTACTGGATTATTGCAAAGGATTGGCTGACGTGGTACGTTCTGTGTCTCACCAGGTTGGAGAAGTTGCAACAACAACAGAGCAAGAAGAGGGGCATGACCTATGCCCTGGGGACTGGGTGCTTGTGAAAAAGCACGTAAGGAAGTCTTGCCTAGAGCCAAGATGGCATGGTCCCTATCAAGTAATATTGGTGACGACAACTGCTGTTAAGTGTGGAGGTTTGCCGAATTGGATACATGCAAGTCACACCAGAAGAGTCCCAAGTCCACTTGAAAGTGAAGAACTTGCTGTAGAAGAACGACGTGAACCAAGAAATGTTCCAATTCGAGTTGAGAATCAAGTAGAGTGGGCACAAGTTACTGGGACTGATGAAAATGATGCTGTGATTGTCAATGCTGAAAACGAAGTGATCCCTATAAGCAGCAATAAAGAAAAAAGGAAAAGGGATTCAACAAAAGAAAGCACTGAATCAATTATAAGTGACATTGACAATGAAAATGGAAAAAGAACAAAGAAGGGAGACAAGTGGCCAAAAGGAGTAAAAAGAGTCAAATATACTCTAAATAAAAAAGTTCCAGGAACAGTAATTGAGATATCTAGCCAATCTGAACAAAGTGAAGTAGAAAAAGAAGAGCAAGTGCGAAGAACAAAGAGAATTAAAGTACCAAATAAGAAATACACAGCACCTGAATGGACATATGTGGTGACTGCTTCAACGAATGATTGGGAGAAAGAATTTCTTGAATTCTGTTCAAAAAGCAGTTGCTCGTACAAGCCACCCTAAATGAACTGTTTGTCTGAAAAGGGTGCAGAAAAAGAGAGAGGAGATTTATGAAAATAAATGAATTCTGAAAAGTTCTGAAGCAGAAGCAGAAAACCTGAAGGCTCTAAAAGGTGTGGGGTGCACAACCTAGTCTAGAAAAACTTTGTTTAGTAATTTTTGAATAATTTTTTATTTTTTAGAATGGATAGAACTAAAACTGAAACTGGTAAACGGAATCAGGGTATATTTAGACGAAGATGTTTTAATGTTTGTCTTGCATGTGTTACATTAACAATGTTTGTATGGTTGGTATTAACATTTGTAGTACCACATTTTATGTTTATTAATGTAGTTAATATTACTAATAATAATGAACATGTAACAGTAGATGCTAAAAGAGATCTGAAAGAAGATGCAGAGACTAATATTAAGGAATTAACTGGAAATGTTTTACCCTTGGACAAGTCAATTAATGACTTATCACTAAATGTCTTTACTAAACTTCTTTACGAGTACGTGGACACTATTGATGCAAGAGATTGTTTTGTGTGCATGCAGTTACCTACGTCTGTGTCTGAGGGGGTGACTTATCACCTTCCCCTAACATATGGTATTTCATGTAGTGTACTAACAAGTCTGTTTTATGGCAAGGTGACATTTCAATATTTATATTCAAATCTTGATCTAGTATTTTTAGAAGTCCCTATTAGAAAGAATATGAATATAGCGTATAGTGCAAGGAATGCCGAATATATGGGAGATTTTTTCCATTCTACTAAAACAATAGATACAGTATATGCACAACGGAATAATCTGACTTGTAAGTTGCATAGTGTAGAAATAGAATTCATCAATACAGTAGAAGATAGACATAGAGATTTTAAGAAAAGAGCTGCAGACCAAAAAAGTAAAGAACCACCATGGGCACATAACAAAGGTAATTACAAACAGGGTGAGACTTATGCTGCAATGACTCTGGATTGGCCTCATAGAGGAAAGCTTTGCTTATTAAGGCAGAAGACTGAATATAACAATCATTTCATTGGTCCCAGTGAATGTGAACATACTTTCCTAATAACAGGGGGTTGGGGATTAAGAGGTGGTACTGAGCCTGTATTCCCTGGAGCTTATTATGTGTGTGGTAAAAATGCTTACTATAGGTTGCCACCACATTGGTATGGGTGTTGTTATATGGGTATAGTCTACCCTAAGATCTAACATGTTGGTGATAAATATGGAACCAAAGAAAGAAAACTAACACAGAGTAAAAGGGGTTTGAGTGCTGCAGAAATTGTGGGAGATATTGTTGGAACATTGATACCTTCAGTTGGGGTGATTCTAAATTCACAAAAAATTTGAAAAGTGTCTACTGTGGTTGATCGTTAATCAATGGATACTGCTTGTGGATTTTTAATTATTGATACAGAAATGGTTGCTATGAGAACCATGGTTTTATAAAATAGAATTGCCCTAGATGTATTATTGGCAAAAGAGGGCGGAGTCTGTAGTATGCTGAAAATTCAACAATGTTGCACATATATTCCTGATAAAAGTAGAGATCTAGAGGGATATATCAGCAACATTACTCATTTGCATGATGACCTAGCAAAACTGAAGGTTGGTGTTGCTTCGGAGAAACTTGGTAAGGGTTTCTCTTCTATAGGTAATTGGTTTTCAACATTTGCTAACAACTTATTTGGGAGGATACTAACTCCAATAGCTGCTGTTGCTGTTGGTGTACTAATGGTATTATTAATTTATAAATGTTACAAAAATAAAACAGAAGATGTAAAGCGAAAAGCGAGGAAAAGGAAGAGAGAAGAAATAGAAATAGAAGATCGAAAGGGTGCTTATTATAGTGTCATGAAAGATTTAGAGGGGTAAGGTTAAAACAGATGCGAATAAAGGACTCTGCATTCTGAAATTATGTTATCAGATGGTATTCTGATAAGGGTTATTGTGACGGTTTGGAATACCATCAGATGGGGGATTGATGGAGCACGATTTTTGTAAATAAAATCTGCTCGATGTAATCCACCTTAATGCATGCTTTTATAATATGTGTGGAATTACTAATATGTAATATTATAGTGTACAACATGTGAAATGTGCATAAGGCACGACAATATGATTTTCTAAGTTAATATAATGAGAATAATGCTAATTGGATGTTATTCTATCTTTCTAACTGCAGAAAATAACCGACAAAAGAAAATGCTTTATTCTTCGTGAAAGTATAATGTAGGCTTTTAGAAAGATATTTTCTCTTTCGCTAAAATAATGTAGGCCTTAGAAATATTAGGGGATGTGCTTTTCCGTGCTCCTGTCCTTCAAATGTTTCAAATGTTTCCTTCGAGTACAGATATTTAGTTTATTTCAGAATAGATCATTAGAGTTCTTTTCTGTCTAGGCGAGGGATGTAGATGACGAATGTAACTGTTACAACATTTTGAATACATTTGTAGCTAGGTTCTTTCCTCCCAAGGAAGTTATACAATATTTAAACAAAGAGTGTTTAGAGAATAGTAGTAAAATCACTGTCAGTAGACTGTCACGCCATCGTGGTTAACCAATAGTAAGTCTTGAGGAGAAAAGAGAATGCAACATATTAACGGAAGAAAGGAAGTAGCGTACTATAAGGATTCCTGTGGGAAAGTGTTCCTCGGCTCGTTCACAAGATTGGTGACCTGTCCCCGCGTTCATGGCATGCTGAATGCCGTGCTGATTCCTAATTCTCTGGCTGGCGTATCCTGCAAATCCTAAAGACTTTTCTAGAGATTTTGCACATCATCGGCTGGTGATGCTGCTCTTGCTATTCCCTAACGGCCGTGGGGTTAGCTTTTCAGACTAATTGCACGCTGTGCATTAGTATTTCCGTTACGTAAGTTAACTGTGTTTCGCTGATGTTCTCTCACTCTCACTCGTCTGTATCTGATGATCTGATGTCTTCATAAATTAGCTGTTTTGTTTATTGTGAATTTAATCTGTATTATTGAGAACCAAGTAATGACGTTCTAATTTGTATTTGTGTTTGACCATTCATATTATGAAATAACAAGAAAACTTAAATAGAAAAGAATAGTGTTTGTCTTTATTCCTGAGTTTCAAAGTTATTTGGACATGTTTATAATGACTAATGTTTAGCATATTTCTTCATTGTAGGTCCTCATGGAGAAATAGCATTCTGTCTTTCATTATTTCATAGTCCCTTTTAGCTCTACCAAAGATTCATCGGAGGACCTTTGATATTGCTAACTGAGTGATAATGACTTATGGGCCCGTCATTAGAGTTAAGTTTCCGATTGTTATATAGTGGTTGGTGTGGATAAGTGAGATGTCAAAAATCCCCCAACGCTTCCGCTGCATCAACTGTATACACACATACATCATCTGCACTAATTAGAATAGAATTTGAAGCCGGAATTCACCATTTCATGCCTTGCGTTATGAACGTCTTCATAGCACTATGTACATAAATAAACTTCTCTTAGCATTTTTTAATTTTTTAATTTTTACTTAAAGAAGCATACTTGTTTGTTTCGGTCTTATCACTGTCTGGCATTTTTAACAATCTGATGAGAGTTTATATTCCTGCCTTTCATTGTACTCAGAGCGAAAGTGCAGGGCATCCCTCCTGTTTTCTTGTCTTTAGTCTATCCTGCTCTTCGTTGCATATGGTTACCACTGCAAGGAGAGTGATCAGGCCAAGAATGGAGCGGCAAGGGCACAGAAAGCAGTGACAAAATGAACACAGCCTCACCCAGCTTGTATGGACTTGAAAGGGCCGGAGGAATAATTCACAAGAGGCTGATCGTGGGAGGGGGGAAGGGGCTAAATCCCTTTTAGTCCAATGACTATTGCGCCCCTGATACAACGAAAGTACTTCGTGGCTAAGTCTGGTGGATCATCAAAGTTGGCAAGTCCAGGAACTGACTATGTACAGTCACTTATATTTAAATTCTTTTAGACAGGTGCACATGGGTTCCATGGCTGGTGCTACTGATTGGACTACTCAGTCCTATCTGGAGTATCTTGCTGACCCTTTACTCCTTCCAAGGCCATTTTCATCCGTTGAAGCCCCAATTCATTTTACTCAGTGCTTGTAATGCCATAGGTGGAATCCACTCTCTTCCTACTCCAGTAATAATTTTGACTAAGTGTCTAGGGCTCCCTATGAAAGCTGCTATTATCACATCCCATTTCCACAACACAGCAGGGGTACCATGCAACAAAGAAGGGGCATTGGCAAAGCCAAGATGTCTGGCGTTGGTCGCCAGCCTTTTGACTTTGGCGATTTTGTTTTTTGTTCTCTCATGTTTTTTGCAAAACGTTATTGTTGGAGAAGCTGCTGGGTCTCGCCAATCTAAAAAACACTAAGTAAAGGAGAAAAAAAATGTTGGTGTTAAAAAAGTCACACATTCTCATACTAGTCCCTGGCACTAAATGAAACTAATTTGTGTGTGGATGTGCTTTGTGTGAAAGGGAAGCATGTTGTTCTTCACATTGAAGTCAGACAACAGCTAAAATCGGTTGTGGGTAGAAGGAAAATGTGAATGACACAACAACAGACTTATGGATGCAGTCTGGCTGAAAACCCTACAAGTAACTATATTATACACATCATTTTAGTAAATAAAAAGGTCAGACTAGCACCTGACTTAAAAAAGCCAATTAATCTGGTGCTGGCTGCCAGCCACTTGCCTTTGCTAATGCTTTTTTGGAATGTTTTTGTAATTCTTTATTATAAATATATAGAGAAGACTCAAAAGATAGATAAATAGAGAGGCTTACAATGATAGACAGAAAGATAGGGTTGCAAAGATAGATAGATAGCACAGCACTGATTAATTTATAATATAATAGTTAAATATCTAAATAAGCAGGACATACAAGAGCACTGAAAGCAAACTATAAAGACATACAAGCAGGACATTTAGACTAAATTGGTTTACAAGTGTATCTCTACTCCTCAATTTAAAATACATACAGTTATGAATGCATTTCATTGTGTTCATTCTAAATAGAAAATTACTTTTTAAAGAATAGATACAAATGGGCACAAAACTGGTATACTTTGAAATAGCAGCAATCAGATAAATAATAAAAAGACAGATCCAAAAGGAATCACAACATCGTTAGCAGAAGACAGGAACTTATAAAGCTGGAATGGGCCCTGTGCAGTAAAGAGCTGGTAGAAAGCGTCCTGCTGTCATATCATGCTCTAAACCCAAAGGCAACATTAAAGTAATAAGTAAGTGCAAACAATGACACTCGCACTGAAGGAAACTACTTTTTTAGCGGGATGTGCTCCTTGTGCAAAAGCAAAATGCAGTCACTCAAAGTAAAGTTAGCCAGTGGCTGAAGTAGGCTGACCCACTGCCCATGCTGTATGCTGTAGTGGGCAGAAGCAAAATAGGCATGACACAACAACAGACCAATGGTTGAAGAGAGCTTGCTGAAAGCCTCTCTAAGTAAGTATAGTATACATACAATGTTTGTAAAATCAAAAGGTCTTGGCTAACCTCACACTGATAAAGATAAATCTAGTGACCATCTGTAGATATAACAGCAACTGGCCAACATGGATATTTCCTTCCCAATAAAATGAGAGCAAAACCATATGAAATAAAAACTTAATAGTTGAGGTTTTTTTCTTACGAAGGCTTCCACAATGTACAGCACTATGTAAATGTAATTGTTAAAAAAGAAATGCTGCATTGTGATATCAGGCTGAATGTGTGACAGAATATCGACGGACAGAAAATCGACCTGCAAAAATATCGACACAGAAATATAGAAGTCAAAAATATCGAAGTCCAATCTACATAAAGGTAAGTACAAAAATATCGAAAGAAATATATAGTTGTCAAAAATATCAAAGTTAAAAATATCGTTTTTTAAAATGTTTTAATAATAATGTAAAATTAAGTAAATAATACATATAATTAAAAGAAATATAGTTAAAAATATTAAGATATTTAAAAATAATAACTAGGGGGCACATTACGATACCCGGCGTAAATAATTCCGCCAGGCATGGAAGCGGCAAAAATCCGCCCGCACACACCGCCTGAACACCGACCACGCCATTACGATTACACAAACCGAATACCGCCATCGGCGGAAAAAGCACACAAAATACCGCCCGCCAACGTCCGAGTCGGAGACAAACCGCCCGCCACGGACGGAAACACGCACGACAACACAAAACCGCCCGCCCTCACGGCCGACACACCGCACGTGAAATTACGATCGCACCGACATGAGCGCGGAAAACCACAAATATACCGCCCGCCAGCGCAAACAACGCCGATGAGAATCGACACGGCAGAAGCCATGGCGCCCACGTACCTGCACAGAAACCATCCGCACACAAAACCAATAGCACACAACATAGCCAACAAGTCCACACAGCAAGGCACGCACAAATACACAAGCACAGTACATATCCCGAAAACACCCCCCGGACAAACAAAAAATACAAAGGCCAGAACCCCAGACACAACACACCTGAAAACAACAGACCATGAGGACACACCCACATAGGTGAGTACAAAAGCAGCACTCCCACAGACCACAACCCCTTGCTACATTGCAAACCAGAGAGGAGAGGAGAGGACACAGTGACACAGCAAGGACGGCAGCACACCACAGAAACGCACACATCACAACCACCACCACCACCACCACCAAACACCACCACCAAACACCACCACCAAACACCACCACCAAACACCACCACCACCACCAAACACCGGCACCACAAACCCCCTGCACATTACACAACACACACCGCACCAGCACCACAAACACCATGGCACCACAAAGGATGCCCAAGTTCACGCCCATGGAGCTGACGGTCATGGTCGACGAGATCATCAAGGTGTACCCACAAATCTATGGGAACATGGTCCAGCACACACCACTAGCCACCAGAAACAGAATGTGGAACCGGATCGTAGACCAGGTCAATGCAGTCGGGACCCTGCCCAGGAACAGAGTCGAGATTAACAAACGTTGGAATGACGTCAAGAGCCTGGTCAAGAAGAAGGAGGGCAAAAACAGAGAGCTGGCTGCCGTCACTGGCGGAGGGAATCCCGCGCTCTTTAAGACCTTCAAAGCGTGGGAGGAGAAGGTGCGAGTCGTAATCCATCCGGAGATCCTCGCCGGATTAGCAGGGGAGTGGAGGCTGGTAAGTACAAACTAATGTATACCAGCACACCGCTATGTACTCACATGCACTACCACCATGCCACAGCTCCCAGGGACAAACACCCCCATGTCCAGCACACAATACACAACACATCACACACACATGCAACAGACACCACCACACACAGCCCAAACCGAACAACTGCAAGATGCGTGGGGACATGTGTACACTAAGCCAGCCACGTAACCACCAACAGGTCCCCAAATATGCCAGAAGCGCCACAACGAGCACCCACCACACCCATGTGTCCGCCACAGCTGCACCAACCGACAAGTAACAGGTAAGTGGCAGGAACACAAAGTGCAGTGGGTGGGACGGTGGACAGCCCAAGTACAACACACACCAGGCCTCAGTCCCACAGCACAGCAAGGAGGAGCATCCCCCACACCCACGTGTCAGCCACCGCAGTGCACAACGACAGCCGAAAGGCAGACATCACGGTCCACAGCAATCGGTGTCAGTGGGTATCCAGCCACCCCCACGACCCACAACACCCTCCCACCCCCACAGACCTGCAACATGGAGCACCCCCGCTTAGAGCCATGTGGCATCCAGTACAGTGCACGCACGAACAACTTGCAGGTGGGAAACTGGACAGGGCTGGATTACTGGAGGCATGAGGACCGTAACACGACCAACACATGGGACATGTCACGTAGCAGACGAACACGCAGCACCGCCCACCGTCACGAACAAGTGAACAATGTGCACACGGACATGAACAACAGACTCACACCCCACATGACCCATCACAGACATAGCAACACCCAAGGAGCCACGTCTGCATGCACAAGCCACACTGAATATAGTACCACACGGCAGCCACTGTGCAACTCATCACACACAACCGAAACACCATTGAAGTCCTGTCCATGTAGCCCCAACTGCCTGTCAACCACACACCCCACAACTACGCCTATGTAAGACAAACAACACTAGACGCAACAGAGCGGAACAACATAAATGCACACGAACACCACTGAACCCATCAAACACACAGACACACCATGCACAAACAACATACCATCCATCCCATCCGTCAGCCCCAGTCTCATGAAAGGCATGTCATCCGCACAGCTGCCACACATACAGCAGTCACGCTAAGATACATGCCCATTACCAACCATGTGCCAGAAGTCAATGAAGTGCACGACACACTGTGAGCAACAACACACAACATGGGCCACACCCCCGAGCACTGCAGTGATGCACAGGGCAGCACGCACACCAAGGAGATGGGACAACTGCAATACGTTGGCTGGCACACAACCATCACTCACTCATAACGATGCGTCCAATGCCATGTCCAGTAATCACAACAGACAGCAAATATGCAGGCCATGTCAAGCATGCACACACCTCAAACCATGCACTGTCATGCTGCCACAACACATGTCACGTTCGGCACCCATGGCTCACAGCATGTACCCCAAAAGCATATTCCCTCCCAAATGCGAATCTGGGGCATGGCCCCCATGTTGCCATATGCGTTCCTAAGCGTTCCATTTGAACCCCAAAAGCATATTCCCTCCCAAATGCGAATCTGGGGCATGGCCCCCATGTTGCCATATGCGTTCCTAAGCGTTCCATTTGAACCCCAAAAGCATATTCCCTCCCAAATGCGAATCTGGGGCATGGCCCCCATGTTGCCATATGCGTTCCTAAGCGTTCCATTTGAACCCCAAAAGCATATTCCCTCCCAAATGCGAATCTGGGGCATGGCCCCCATGTTGCCATATGCGTTCCTAAGCGTTCCATTTGAACCCCAAAAGCATATTCCCTCCCAAATGCGAATCTGGGGCATGGCCCCCATGTTGCCATATGCGTTCCTAAGCGTTCCATTTGAACCCCAAAAGCAAAGTACAAACCAGACCCAGGATGGGCCAGGAGCCCGCATACACCAGAGTCACAATAAGTAGGGGCACAGCAACACACCCATCGGCATGGCCAATCCGTCCCATGCCACATGTGCACAGCACACAGTCCCATTGCCAAGCACACACAACTACAGATGCTACAGCCACACACACGCCTCCGGGAAACCCATGTACGAGATTGCACGAACTGTCAATGTCAGACGACAAATACATACTTCGCCAGGTGCAACACAATAACTAATCTCATTCTCTCCACAGGTGACGAACTGCTGGATGCTGGGGATGGAGCCAGCAGCCAGCACAGCCAGCCTACAAGCCCCCAACGAGGACACACGGATCTGGAGGATCTGTCCTCCTCTTCAGACACGGACAACCAAGCAGGCCCATCTGGTGTGGCAGGGCCCAGCCGCTCCCCAGGACCCCTCCTACCCACCAACCCATCATCCAGGGCTGCTGAACATTCACAGCCCCCTGCTGCCACTGTCGTTGCGGCCACACCCACGGTCATTGTGGCCACTACCACTGCCGCAACCGCCACCATCGCCGCACCGACCACCACCGCCGCCACCACCGCCACGTCTCCGCTGGCACCAGCCCCAGCGCAGGTGGTGGCCCGGACGACTGGATCCACCCTGGGAGCCACAGCGAGGACCGTGGTGAGCAATGTGGCTAGTGGGCAGGCCGGTGGCAGCAGGACTGGTAGGAGGAGCAGGGTCAGGGAAACGCCAGCCTCCCCTGGGAGCCATGCCCTGCCTCACATGGCCAGAGTCCTTGGGGCCTATGAAGAGGCCCAAGGACAATGGGTCCGGTCTGCCTCAGACACGCGTGAGGTGCTGGGGGTGTTGAGGTCCATGGACGCCCGTATGGGCCAAATCGTGGACCTCATGGGACAGCTGGTGGTGGCGGTGAGGTCACAGCCAGGGACAGCAGCTCCCCTCCGCCACCACCTGCCGGGGCGCAGGGTGGAGCAGCAGTGTCCAGTTCCCCTGCGTCCACAGCCAGTGATCACACCTCAACCACCAGCATGTCGCAAGCAGGCACCCCCCTCGCAAACGTGGAAGGGGCCGTCCGAAGAGGAAACAGATCTCCCGGGAGGACTTCGCACGCTCCAGTCGCAAGTGAGGCAGCCAGCCAGCCTTCCGCCAGCCTTCCTTGACCAGCCACTGCATTGACTTGGACTACGATCCCACTCCACACAGCCATCTGGATGGCATGTGTGTGTTGGACTATGGACATAGAACCAGTGGGTACACCCTGATCATCACGCAGCCATGACCGACAGCTCATTGTCACTGCACGCACCACTTTTGTCATCACCTTACACACAATCACATGTCACAGTTTGTAATAAATGCACCTTTTTCACTAACTGCTGTTTGTGCCCTGTGTCTTATTTGTACGGAATACAACGGCCACCTTGGGCGGAAAGGCACCTGATGCGTGGCATGGCATTTGAATCCGGAGGGCCTGTAGGGACCTAGGGGTGGGAGACAGAACAGGAGCACATTCAATGAGTGTGTCACACACCCATCACACAGTACATGTCAACAACTACAAGCAATGTACACACATCGCACAGAGCTATAGGGCACAATGCCACAGCCACCAACAGTGGCATACTACCCTGGCCATGGAGCGTTGACACACAGCACGCAGTGAACAAACGGCCACCCTGACACAGCACACACACACCTGCACAGATACAGCCACATCAGCCGTCGTACATGGACACTCACCGTCAAGTGAAGTAGCGGGCGATGAGCTGCTGCCGCACATTACCAGCTTCCTCCTCTCCGCTGTCCTCCTCACTCGAGCTGTCCTGGTCTGCGGGCTGGGGCCCTGGTTGATCTCCGTCATCCACGATGAGGGGGATCTGCTTCCGAATGGCCAGATTGTGCAGCATGCAGCACGCCACCACTATCCGGCACACCTTCTGTGGGGAGTACGCCAGCGCACCCCGGTGCGGTCCAGGCACCTGAACCTGGACTTGAGGAGGCCAAAGGTACGCTCGACCACACGTCTGGTCCTCCCATGTGCCTCATTGTAGCGATCGTCTGCTGGGGTGCGAGGATTCCTCAATGGACTGAGCAGCCATGCCCCATTCGGATACGCAGAGTCACCTGGGTGTGAGGGACACAGAGAACCGTTGCTAATCCAACTGGACAGGGGACAGCATCGCACAGCCAGCACGCTACACCACTCCACATACTCACCGACAATACAGGCACGATCCTGTTGCATATTGGACATCAGTCGTGGCAAGATGCTGTTGCGCATTATGTGTGCGTCATGGGCCGAGCCTGGGAACTTTGCACACACGTGGGTGATCACCATGTCCGCAAGGCACACCACTTGCACATTCAGGGAGTGCGTGTGCTTCCTGTTGCGGTACAGGTGCTCAGTGGCCTGTGGTGGAACAAGGCCGACATGTGTGCAGTCAATGGCTCCAACGACGTGTGGGATTCTGCCAAGGGCATAGAATGCACCCTTCACTGCCGCCAATTCACGAGCCCTGGGGAAGCGGATGTACCTGTTACGGTACAGCATCATGGCTGCCAGTACATCCCTCAGCACCTTGCTGAACATGGGCTGGGACATCCCTCCTCCACTGCCCACTGTGTGCTGGAATGACCCAGTGGCGAAGAAATGCATGGCGGCCATCACCTTAGCCGTGGGGGTGACAGCAGTCGGATACACCCTGCGGGGACGGAGATGGGGTTCTAACATGGCACACAGTCGATGCAGGGTTGGCCTGTCCAGCCGAAACTTCCTAATGACCTCCGTATCCTCCATGTCTGCCAGCAATTGGTATGGGCGGTCAATGTTCGGTCTCCGCCTAGGGACAATGGCAGAGGACACATGTCAAAGCAACACGACACATAGCAATTTCGCATACACATCACTGACATGACTGAGCAAGCACATGAGCCACAGCCCAGCTGTCAAGCTGGGACGGCACGGCCACAATACACTTACACAGGTCTCCCAACAATGGCAATGGCTAGTGATACAAACCACTGCCATGTGCATGCACATGGGGATCTAGGCCCCAATGACTTGCGGGCGTGCTGATGGGGACTGACTGCATATCCGTCAAGCGGCAACGCCACGGCAACATGAATGTCTGCTGAGCATGGAACTGCTTCCGCGGCCGGATGAGTATGGCACACGACGACGACGATGTGGGCACAGGCTGAGCGGCCAAAACAAGTGGGACCTGTGGCACGAGGGGATATGAGACAGTAGTAGGTGTCAGCACTGCACCCTATGTACAGCACTGTACGGATCACACCTCCCGAAACATTGACAGGTGTCCACATTGACAGCCCCATGCCAAGACGGCTGTGTGCTTGCAGTCACACGTCACAGGTGAGAGGTTACATTGCACGTGCCAGGTGGCAGACGTACACAGTGGGAGCTGGCATGTGTGTGCATGTGTCTCCTGTTCAGGATCCACCACATGGGCGCTGACTCTGTACTGACCATTGGACACAGCATGTTCCGTGGAAGGCTTGTGTGTGTGGGATGGTGGCACTGGATGTGCCTCCGTTGGGTGGGGGGCCATGCACAGGGCGGGTACGTCGATGATTGCGCATTGTTGGTCACGGTGGGTGCACCAACTAAGATGTGTTGCCCTGTGTTCAATTCCTATGTCCGCATGATGATGGACTGTAGATGTGGGCAGACTACACATTGGTCGATGGGCTGTCTATATGCATGTGCCTTCACACCAGGCACAGCTGCCCCTGCACATGTGACCCCTGCTGGACTCGCTGCTGGGTCTGTGGAGCTGATGCACCTTCTGCGCGTGGGGCGGACAGCTCTCCTCACTTCCCTCATTGCGCATGTCATGACTTTGCCGCAGGTGACATGGATCATGGAGGGCCCACATGTACGCGTGGGTAGGCTACACATGATTGTACACTGGTCGCCACCCCCAGTCAGTTTTTCGAATGGGAAGGTTGTCGTGCTGGTGGTATGTTCGATGTGGCGGATGGGCGGGCCTAGGTGCGGGCTTACATTCCGGACATGGGGGGTAGTTGGATTGGCGACTAGTTGCAGTACACACGGGACTCGTCTCTTCCTTTCCACATCTGGGTCATCCCTTGTACTAACTGACAGTGATACAGTCATCTTCGCCCCAGCCCTCATGTCCTCCCTCGCTCCCCCAATATGCATGCTCACCTGCGAGGCTAGCGCTTGCACAGGCAGCCCCAAGCTCGCACCAGAGAGGGCAAGGAGTGTATGTGTGGGTCCAGTTGCACGAGTGGGCTGTCTCAGGGTATGATGTGTGGCGGGACGCCGTCCACCTGCGTGGTGCCCCAAATGGAGACCCGGCCTGCATGGACTATGCATCACAGTCTTCGCCTTCCGGATCCGCCACCTGCGACACCTAGTGGCTGTGGCTGCCCTTGCGGCCAGGCCGCGTCCGTCTGTGGCTGATGGCCCACACATTCACTCTTTGGCCTCTCTGGGGAGGGCTCGGGGTGGTGGCGCACGCGCTTGCACTTAGTCGCAATGGCATGTGGCGTGGTTGGTATGATGGGCAATGGATGGGATGGTGCGAGCCACCTCCCGTGACGTCAGTGCTGCTCGTGCTGTGGTGCGTCCCCCCTACACTTCCATTTGACTTGTGCCATGCTAGACGTTGAGGTTCTATTGCCTGCGTGATATGAGCAGGAGGAGCGCGAGGAGACCTCTCACACACCATGCTCCACTGCCATGCCGTGCCCTGTATCGCCTGTGCGGATTGACTATGTTGGGGTTACACCTGGTCGACTGGGGCTGTGTGTGCCTTGTCAAGGGGCATGGCGGGCGCACAACAGGATCCAGCTTGTCCACAGAGGGTGGGCTGAGGTGCGCCTGGTACCGCTTTGTACGTGTGCCCGGCTGCTGTGCACACACGTGTTCACTCCCCCGACAGGTGTCCTCTCACGATGCCCAGGGAAGCGGTGGTGTACTGTTCATGACCCCTCCCAACACGGCGTGCTCCAACTTGGCATGTGCGCATCTACCCGTCGCACCCACCCACCTGAGCACTGCGTCCATACGACTTCACACGACACATGTGTGTCTTCCACAGTAGTGCTACTCATTTGCGTTGACATCCAATACCAGTGGACTACATGGTCATGTCACGACTGCCGTGTACTTCACATACTCTCATCCTCTCTCATTCGTACTTGTGAAATGAGTCAGCGGAGACAGTTTTGGTTTCAAACATTATATTGAGTCTTCTGTCCTCTGTGATGCAGTATAGTGGACACTACTGGCAGCGGAATACATGTTGAGGATATACTGAGCATGATTGCAAATGGGATAGGGTGTGGGGTTACATGTGATTGGCTGTTGCATGTGGGATGTGGGCTTCAGAGTGACATCTGCTTGGCCAAGGCTGTGCTAATGTACATTTACGTATAGCTGCGGAGCTGCGGACTTTGACACAGACGGTATACATGTAGCCTACCAGACCGCTTGGCATCATGGGCACAGTCCATCTCAGTTCCATGTGACAGGTTTGCTGCGGTTGTTCCTCATTCACGCGTGCATGTGAGATGACATCAGGGCATGTGCTTGCGTGCATGCAGCGGCGTGCCACTTGTTGTTGCACTGTGGTGGTTACTGGACATGTCACAGTCACTGGGGTCGTGTTGTTGTTGTATGCACTTGTCGTCCATGCAAAGGTCCTGGTATGGGATTCCCGGGCGGGGGTGGGAGGGGTGCAGCACCCACAGACTCCAGGCGACCTATTCATGTCCACTGAGCGGTGTGTGTGTCCATGGGCGCTGGATCCATGTCGTGTCCTGGTTGTTCGTGCAGTTCCGTCCATGTGGGTGCGATACACAGAGCCCATGCCACTGCCTCCCACGATGCATGCGGTGTTCCTGGATGTGATGGGGAACAGTGTGCATGTCCCGGTCATATCCGATGTCATGGCGATGTCGTTGATGGTGTGGTTACAGTTGCCGGTCGTTTGGTATGGCTGTTGTGGTGGTGACTGGCCAGTCCGTGCGGAAGCTAAGCATGGGTGCGGGGTTGGAGATCATAGGTCACTCGGGGAACCTGCGTTGTGGTCCGACGTATTTACAGGTTGTCAGGTATGCGATGCCGTCCAGCAGGGCTTCCATGTCATTGGTGGTGTACATGTTTGCCAGCCAATGAAGCGGATGGTGGCTGTCAAGGTGTTGTTCGTAGGTTGTCCCTTGGAGGACCATGATGGGGCATGCTGGGTGACATTCGATGTAGCTGTTATCGATGATCCGTCGTGTGGAGGCACAGTGGTCCCATTTCAGTGCGGGTGCGATGTTGGCCACATACGCCATGCCCCCATAGGCAGAGCAGGCCCTGTCGTGTGCGTCCAGAGGGAGGAGTAGTGGTAGCAGGTCCGCCTTCAGACATGCCGGGTTGGAGAGGCATATCTCGACGGGATGCTGGTAGGGACACCTCCGACAGTAGAAGACGGGCATGACGCAGCTGAACAATGTGATGCGGTAAGTCAGTCGGTAACTTACGTTCAGCAGGGACAGGAGATCGCATCCCAATGTATGGCACAGGTTGGTTTTGTACAGCTTGAGCTGTTCGGCGTAGTTGGGTAGGTGTGTTGCGGTTGCCATTTCGCAGCGGTTCGTTGAGGTGGCGTGCTCCGGCTGTGTGTGCAGTCTGCAATGTGCACGCTCCGGGGTTGCTGTGAGCTCTGTGTAGTCGTAGGGAGACAGGACTTGTGTTCTGTTGGCTTGTTTGGAGGACACGGGCCCTCTTCCCACATGCTTCTCAGACAGTTCAAGGTCAGTGCTGTGTGACTCCTTCCAATTAACTTGCATGTGGCCGACATGGGGGAGTGTTTTCTTCTTTCTTCCCCGTCCGTTGTGTGCTTCTGTGATATGCGCTATCTGCCCTGTGGTCGGTCTCCTCGGCATGCCTGTGTTGGTCTATTCTTGGACAATGGCTGTATTCACCGGCTTCTGTCGTAGGGCTGTGGTTTCGGAGTTGGAATGGAAGGTCATTCAGTGCTGTCTGCTCTCCCTTGTGTGGGCGGCAGGCTGCCTTTCCGCTCTGCGTTGGGCCTTGTGTGTGAATGTTATTCTTGGGCCACCTGTTGTCGGTCCCCGGGCTCTTTGGTGTTCCGTTTTATATGTCTTGTTCATATGTGCAGGGTGGTATGGGTGTTTCTGTGTGGTACTGGCGTTCCTCTTCCCGAAGGGAGCCCTGCTTCTCCTAGTTGGTGTTGCCATCGCTGTGTGCTACGCCATGTTTGTTACACTGGGGTGTGTCCTGCTGTTTCGTGTCTTCACTGACATGTGTGCGTCGGTTGTGTGGCGTTGGGTGTTGTCCGTGAATTGGGCGTTGGGGACATGTCTGTGGCCGGCCTGTCACGTGTCATGTGCGTTCGGGGTGGGGCTGATGTGTGTGCTGCTTGGTTGTGTCCCTGTGTCTGTGTGCGACGCATGCATGGCGCTGCGGTTGGCCACTGCGTTGTGCGCATGTGTGGCGGCGTCATCGGCGCTTTGGGGCCGTGACGGGGTGGTTGGTTCCTAGTCCCAGGTGGTGTGTACACATATGTTCTGCGATGTTACGATTTGGCCTGTGTGTCATATGTGGATGCGATGGTGGATGTGTTGTGTACACGCGCTGGTGGGGGTTGTCCGCTTTTCCGCCCTTGCACTGTGTGCGCTGTTTGCGTGCACTTGTTGTGTGTGTGCCTACCTGCGTCTCCACGGTACGTTGCGTCCTTGGTGGTGCATCAGCAGGAGCATGGGGACGGCCTGCAGTGCTGGATTCATGCTCGGGGAGCCGCTTTTCGTTGTCCGTGCTCGGCGTCCGTGTTACCGCTTCGGGTTGTCGTACGGTATCTCTTGGCCGTGGGAGCCGGTTGTTTGCGGCATCGTAATTTATGCGCCGGGCGGGACGTGTTTCGTCGGACGGTGTGTGTCAGTTGGGCTGCGCCGCTACGTGTACGGGCGCACTTTGATGGCGGACGGTGTTGCTGGCTTGCCGGCGGTGTTTGGCCTACTTTTCGCATCGTAATTGGGCGGGCGTGTGGACTGCTGCGTGCCGGCGGTAACTGGTGGTTTTTGCATCCGCCAGCACGGCGGTTGTGCTTCCGCCCGCCATCGTAATGGGCCCCTAATACATTAAGTGTTAAAATAAATGAAACATATACATATAAATTAATATATATACTTACTCCACATAGTGCAACAGTAGGGAAAGCGCTGGATAGCGTAGGGGTAAAAATTACTATTCACACTCCAGAGAGTGCAACAGTAGGGAAAGCGCTGGATAGAGTAGAGGTAAAAATTACTATTCCCACTCCAGTGAGTGCAACAGTAGGGAAAGGGTTGGATAGCGTAGGGGTAAAAATTACTATTCCCACTGCAGAGAGTGCAACAGTAGGGAAAGCGCTGGGTAGCGTAGGGGTAAAAATTACTATTCCCACTCCAGTGAGTGCAACAGTAGGGAAAGCGCTGGATAGCGTAGGGGTAAAAATTACTATTCCCACTCCAGAGAGTGCAACAGTAGGGAAAGCGCTGGATAGCATAGGGGTAAAAATTACTATTCCCACTCCAGTGAGTGCAACAGTAGGGAAAGCGTTGGACAACGTAGATGTTAAAAATAACATACTTATAAATTAAATAAATATTGTAATTAAATAATGATTTATTAAGAAATTTAGAAAAAGAAAAAAACTACAAATATATAAAAAATAATAAATACTTTAATAATATTAAATACTTCCCACCCTATTCCCCAATAAACACACAACACACTCCACATAAAATTTCACACAATTACATTAATTTTCAATTAATCAATTAATAAAAATTAATTTGCAATTAATAATTAAATAAAAAAATTGTCAATAACAATAAATAATATGTAATAAAAATTAATAACCAATTAATAATTAATTAACAAAAGGACTAATTATCAATACCAATAAATAATATTTAATATAAATTTATAGCAAATTAATAATTAATTAACGAAAACATCAATACCAATAAATAATATTTAATAAAAATTAACCAATTAATACTTAATTAACGAAAGATTTATTATCAATACCAATAAATAATATTTAATAAAAATTAATACCCAATTAATAATTAATTAACAAAAAATTAATTATCAATACTCCATTTTCTTAATTAATTACTTACAAATAATTTACTTAACACCCTATTCCCGTAAAAACACACAACCCACTCCAATAATAAATTAATACAAATAAAATAATTATCAATTAATAATAATTCATTACCAATTAATAATTAATTAACAATAAATTAATTATTAATAACAATAATTAAAAAAAAGAATTACTTAATTAAAATTAAATTACTTCCCACCTTATTCCCCTATAAACCCACAACCCGCTACGGTACTAAAACGCAAAATTTACTTTTAAAACAATTACTAATTCCTAAAAAGTGTATACATATATTTAAAAAAACAGTACAATACTTAACAAAAATATAGAACACATACATATTAAATACATACTAAAATACATAACACTCATATAAATATCGATATTATTAACATCGATAATTTAACTATAGATATTACTAACATCGATATTTGCAACATCGATATTTCTTATCTTAACTTCGATATTGTGGTTGTAGATATTCTTAACTTCGATATTTTGTCCCTACGATATTTAAAACTCGATATAACTGTGCTTCGATATTTAAAAATCGATATTTTGACTGTCCATCAGGCTAGGTAAATGTATTCATAGTTGTTTTGTCATTACACAATTTTGCTGTTTGTTAGTCAGATGTTACTATAACCCAGTTTAATCGTACTCTACTTTGCATCATTCCGAGAAGTGGGGGAAGCGGAAACGAAGAAGACAGGAGGGAGGATGAAGAACAAGGTTGGACTGGCCATACTGGGCATTGGCCGTTTTACCAGGAGGCTGGAAGAGTGGGGAGATGCTTTTGTAGCAGTGCAGCAGTATTAAAAGCACCTCAGAGTTCCTTGTATATGCAGCAGTTTCAGGCAACAATAAAAGTGCCAAGATAACTCTGGTGATTAATGAACCTGCTGATCAGAGTTTTGTCTAGTGACAGTTTTGGCCCATCTAAGGTAGCGCAGAGGGCTAGTAAGTCTGCCAAAAAGAGCCTGTACTATGCAGATCACAGAAGTGTTTTATGTGCATAGCTCAGTGGGTTCCTGCTTTTGTCACAGAAATCCTTTTGTTACTGTGAAGTTCATAAATTACAATCGTAATCTGGAAAGTTATGTTTTTTCCCTAGTTTTTCATTATCCTAATTTTGCTCAAAAGGGTTTGTTTGAGTAGAAATAAATTCTTACTAGTAAAACCTACTCTAACCACTGTGTTACATTCTGAATCCTAGGTTTGTGCTTCCCCAGACTAAGCACCCTTAAAAAATACCTACCCGTATGGATAACGTGAATTCTACATCTTGTAGTCCCCTTTGTACACTGTTTAAAACACGTATGATTCATTGTCCGTGTGTGTGTGTGTGATGTAAAATGCTGTAACACACTGCACTGTTATTAGAGGTGCTACAAAACAAATTAAATACATATAAGACAAGGGCTATGAAGAGATGAGGGATAGTTGGAGGGTGATAGTGAGGGAAAAATTGAAGAGCCCCAATAAAGATTGCAATATCCTGGTGCACTGTAAGGTCATCATTTACTATGCTTCAAAAAAAGAATGCAATTGTATATATAATGAAAAATGTGTTGTAGAATGCACCATTTTTGCCATATTTCCACACCTTTTGTTGGGGGGAGAACCCCCAACCCAGTGTAGGGATCAGACTCGCTTGCTGCGCTCGCTCGGTATGCACTGTATGGGGGCTGGTATGACAAAAATTTCCCAGTTCGACCCTCATGAAGAACGGAGGAAGGGAGGGAGGAAGAGGAAGGAGGAAGGGAGGAGGGGGAAGAAGGGAAGAGGAAAGAGGGAGAAAGAAGGGAGAGAAAGAGGAAGAAGGGAGGAAGTGAGAAGGGGAGGAAAGGAAAAGGGACAAGGAAAGTAGGAAGGGGGAAGAAGGAAGGAGGAGGGAGGGAAGAAGAAGTAAAAGGGGAGGAAGAAGGACAGTGGGAGGAGGAAGGGCAATGGGAAGAGGAAGGGATGAGAGGAAGACAAGGGATGGAGGAGGAAGCAGGAGGAAAGGAGAGGAGGAGGAAGACTATCAGGGTTAGAGATGTCATGTCTTTAACCAATGTTTCAAGGGTGAGAAGACAGCAGTTCAGTTAGTAGGAAGAGCAGGGCATGAAATGGAAACACTAAGGGGGTGATTAGGATGACGGGCGGACTTTAGTCCGCCCGCCATCCTCGCGGTGCTGGGACCGGCCGCCAGACGTGCGGCGGTCCCGCACCGCTAATTAGGATGCGACCGCCACCCTGGCGGTCGCATTCCGCATATTTGACATTGCGGCGGGTGCTGCTTACAGCAGCACCCGCAGCAATGCCAAATTACCATGTTGTGCATTGCCATGCACAACGTGGCAGGCACCGCGCGGTGCCTGCCACCCTGTGCATGGCAATGTAGGGGGGTACCATAGGTACCCCCCAAGTGCAGCACCCACCCCCCAGGGGGCCCGCAACGGGCCCTCAAAGCGATTCCCCGCCAGCCTTTCCATGGCGGCCTCGCCGCCATGGAAAGGCCTTAAAAACCATACATCCTAATATGGATGGCGGTGCCTGCTAGGCACCGCCACCATATTAAGCCCCAGCTCCGCCCGGCCGGCAATCAGACCGATTGCCAACCGTCGGAAAAGCGGCGGACGCACTTTGCGTCCGCCGCGGTACCCCCGCCATTATAATATGGCGGGGGTAAATCGGGTGGAGATGGCGGGCGGATCGCCACCGCCTGGCTGGCGATGGTGATCCGCCCGCCATCATAATCATCCCCCTAAGTGTTGGTGGTTACTGTTGTGACTTCCTGCTAAGAAGAGTCTGCACTCTACCACTGAAAATCAAATCAATCGATCAATCAGGGGGTTTATAGAGCGCGCTACTCACCCGTGAGGGTCTCAAGGTGCTAGGGGGGGGCAGCTCCAGCTCAGTTGAAGAGCAAGGTCTTGAGGTCCTTCCTGAAGGCGTTTAGGTTTGGGGAGCGTCTCCTGCTAACTGGAAGCTCGTTCCAGGTCTTGGCCGCGATGTAGGAGAAGGCCCTTCCTCCTGCTCTGCTTCTGCGGATACGGGGGAGCTCTGCTAGGGCGAGGTCGGTGGATCGGAGATTCCTTTTGGGTGCGTGGAAGCTGACTCTCTCGTTGAGGTATTTGGGTCCGATGTTGTGGAGGGATTTGTAGGTGTGGATGAGAAGCTTGAAGGTTATTCTCTTTTCGACGGGGAGCCAGTGTAGGTCGCGGAGGTGTTGCGTCATGTGTTCGTGCCGAGGTGTTCCGAGCACGAGTCTGGCCGCGGCGTTCTGGATGGTTTGGAGTTTGTGAAGGAGGATTCTGCTGATGCCGGCATAGAGGGCGTTTCCGTAGTCCAGTCTGCTGGTTATGAGTGCGTGGGTGACGGTTTTTCTGTGCTCGGGTGGGATCCATTTGAAGGTCTTTCGGAGGATCCGGAGGCATTTGAAACTGGTGGAGGCGACGGCGTTGATCTGGCGGGTCATGGTGAGGGAGGAGTCAAGGATGATGCCGAGGTTCCGTGCTTGTTCTGTCGGGGTGGGAGGGCTTCCGAGGGTGGAGGGCCACCATGTGTCGTCCCAGGCGGAGGTCGAGGGTCCCAGGATGAGGACCTCTGTTTTCTCAGTGTTGAGCTTCAGGCAGCTGTCCTTCATCCAGGCTGCAACGTCCTTCATTCCTTCCTGGAAGCTGATCTTGGTGTCATCGGGATCCTTCGTGAGGGAGAGGATGAGCTGGGTGTCATCGGCGTAGGATACTATGTTGAGTCCGTGATGTCTGACGATGGCGGCGAGGGGGGCCATGTAAATGTTGAACAGCGTGGGGCTGAGCGATGATCCCTGTGGTACTCCGCAGCTGATCTCCGTGGGTTCGGAGATGAAGGGGGGGAGTTTGATCCTCTGGGTTCTGCCGGAGAGAAAGGAACGGATCCAGTTGAGGGCGGTTCCTAGTATCCCGGCGTCGTGTAGTCTGGCTGCGAGGGTGTGGTGTGAGACGGTGTCGAACGCCGCGGAGAGGTCTAGTAGGATGAGGGCTGTGGTGTGTCCCTGGTCGAGTAGCATGCGGATGTCATCGGTGGCGGCAAGGAGGGCGGTCTCGGTGCTGTGGTTGCTGCGGAATCCGGACTGGGAGGCGTCTAGGATGGTGTTTTCTTCGATGAACACGGTCAGCTGTGCATTCACGAGTCTTTCGGTGATTTTGGCGGCAAAAGGGAGCAGGGAGATGGGCCGGTAGTTCTTCAGGTCTGTTGGGTCGGCCGTGGGTTTCTTGAGTAGGGGCTTGACTTCAGCCCGCTTCCAGATGTCGGGGAAGATGGCGGATTGGAGGGAGGCGTTGATGGTCTGTCGTAGTTCAGGGGCGATGGTGGTGGTGGCCCTCTGGTAGATGTGCGGAGGGCAGGGGTCAGTGGGGGCTCCAGATCGGGTTGTCATCATGGTCGTGGTGATGAGTTCCATCGTGGCGGGAGTCCAGGTGGTGATGGTGGGATGGTGGTCAGCGGCGGGGGATGGGGTGGCGAACAGCGTCTGGTCGCTGAAATGGTCGTAGATGGTCTTGATCTTCTGAGGGTGAGAATGGTATTGCTAAACCAATCTTTTGTGCCTACCTTCCCTTTATGCTTCAAAACTACAGATTCTCGTATGTCTGCACATTCACTCCCTTGTTTATCTATGATTAATCCTGTTTTCCCAAAAACCTTTAACATTTTATTTCTGCTTAAGTCTGCCCTCACCTTCTAGTAAGCCAGTATTAGGTGTGAGCCCACTCCTGCTAGTAAGTCAGTAGTAGGTATGGAGCATTTTTACTGAAAGTAGTTTCCTACGCTAGCAACAAGCATCCCCTCAAGAAGCTTTATTCCTTGATCCCTTTGCCTCACACAGTACTACAATTGCACTGGTATATACTTTTATGATGTATAGAGAATTTAGACTAGCAGTGTTCATGGCTATTGTGCAAGTTTGGCCATCAATTCTGTCTTGTGGTGGGCTCCTTGGGTAATCACATTTTGAGCTTCATGCGCTGCTCCACAGCCAACATCTTCTGAAATGCGGATTGAATTTCAGGATATGGTAGTGTGTAAGTGGATCACAGCAAAGCATATCTGATGTGAGTGGAAATTCAGGGTCACCATTTAAAGCCATCGAATACAGATTCAACATTAGGCGTGTTCGAAAAACTGGGCAAGAGTCACCCCTGACTCTTTACTGCAATGGAGTTGCCTCCTGTATCTAATATTCCACCTACCCGCTAATGTAAAGACATTGTGTGCTTAAAGAGCACTATTTTCCCAAACTGAATCTGGTTGCATGTTTGAGTACTAATAAAAAAAAATATTATCCAACATAAACACAATGTCCTAATTATCATGTGCACGAATATTGCTCTGATTTTCTATTAGTAACAAGAATGGGGGCAATATTTTTGTGCATGACATTTGGGGCATGATATTTTGTCAGATAATATTTAGGTCGCGATATTTTAATAAACCACCAGATGGCTGGAGGTTGGCCAAACACCTTGTGAAGTTTTTTTAGTCCTATTAGGTTGAGACCAATTCAGTTTTCGGAATATCATTTAGAAGGTGCCATTTGCCACTACCTGCCCCACAATCTAGTATCTGAAATTCCACATTGTACCAAGTCTATTGGAAAAATCTGTATTATACTGCATCATTTGTTTTACATTCTTCTAAAAAACCTTGAGAGAGAACCATAAACTCACTGTAAAAGATGTTAATCGTGTCCTGCCGGGACTAATCTTACTGACCAGTGTGTTTTAAAATGCACTATTTCTCAGAAATTGTCTCTGACACTGTTGTACATTTGCTTTTGCGACTCGCAATTTTTCGCAATTTGAGAGTCGCAAAAGCAAATGGTCGTACATCTGGCCCTTTGACTTTGGCCACATAATTTTATAGCTGCATGCCCACTAATCATTTTTAGGTTTTGCCTAAGACAGGGCATGCACTTTCGCTTGCGAGATCCTCTGTTACTTAAACTAAAAAGGGCTTAGTCTATTAATTACCAATGGTTGGCCTCATCATCATTCACATTTCCTTGCTTCTCATTGGTCAGCCTATGCCAGTTTCACTTTCTCTTCGTGGGTTTGTCCCTGCGATGGAGCACGGATCAAGTACTGGTTGATATCTTTATCAGTGTCCTTCCGCTGGTCATGCTCGGATTAAGTTACTTTTTTTCTCTGCTATCCCTCTTGCTCTGTTGCTTGCTGCCGCCATCCCTCCCGCTCTGTTGTCCCATCTCCACCCCTTTGCCAAGTTCTCTTCTGCCCCACTGCTTGATGCCCCGTTCGTCCCACCTACTCCCCTGCTGCACCGTTGCTTGTTGCATCGCCCATTGCTTGCTGCCCCGTCATTTCACCAAATCCCTTTCACCCCGTTGCCTGTTATCCCATCCCTCCCACCTCATTGCTTGTTGCCCTGTCCCTCCCACCTCTGTGCTTGTGGCACCATCACTCGCACCCCCTCCATACCCTCATTGTAGCTTGTTGTTGCCGCCGTCCCTCCTGCCACCCTCCAACCTACTCTGTTGCTTTTTTACATGTTAGTGGAATGGTAGGTTCCTCAGTGTTCATCCAAAGGCTGGTTTTCTACTGAAGCCTGGCCTGTGATACAGTAGGCCATATATCACAAGTCTCCAGTGTCTCCCCTCACTTGGCCTGTATGACCCTCAAAGAGTCCTTAATGGAGCAAACAGTTCTTCGTTACAGCGTTTTTTGAAACATGCACAATGTGCAAATATCGTGAGAAAATTAGTTTTGAAATGTTTTAGTTTTAATGATGTATAGAGTCGTAACCGATAAACTGATGAGATTGCAACTAAAACTAATTATCTAGGTCATTCAGAAGATTTAATAATGCTATGAATAACTGTAACCACATTTTCGTGTAGAACGCCATTATTGTAAAATAGATGTAGTTTCTAGGGTTCTGTTCAACTTCTCCTTCTCATTCCCCCCTCCCAATCAGTGTCCTGCTGCAAAGCCATCTCTCCCCTCTTTTCGCGGAGCATCAAGTGAATGACGTCAATCTCATACAAATATACAACATTGGTTAGAAAGCATGTATTGTGAATGAGGCTTTTATGATGTACGCAAAGTATCATTTTCAAGAACTTCCATTGGACGTTCCTCTGGAGACGTGATAGTGTTAGTTCTATGAGCAATTGTTTAGGAAATGTTTCATTTGTCTATTACAGCTCTGGAGTGCAGTTGCTGAGGAAGTAAGCTGCAGATTTCTCTTACCACAAGAAACAGGTTAGTGCTAAATAATTTCATTGTTTTTAATTATTACGTTGTTGTTCCTGATTTGACAAATGGGACCCTTACCATGATCATACCTTGCTGAATTTGCAGTATCTATTAATATATTATGTGATTTTTCTATAAAACCTCTGGGATTCTGTCTTTCATTGGATTACTTTGTCTCTAATGTAAGCTTTCATTGAGTCCCAGAGAGTACGAAAATTAGTGGAGTTAACATTGTTATGAAGAAATTCTACCAGGAGTCCATCCATGTGTGCAATATACTGATTATCCGACAATAAATATCGAGGAAAAGAAAAAGAGCGTCTAGATTTAATTGACGGAGGAGTTTGAAAACTAAGAATTAAAGGATTATGATCCGATGTAATTTTAGGGCACAGCTCGATCCCCGCAGTCTGGAGAATCTGATCGTGGGCCCACACAATATCTATCCTGGAGTACTGTCTGTGTGGGCATGAATAGTAAGTGAAACCTGGAAGATCTGGATATAATGTTCTCCATATGTCACTAAGGTTATGCAGGCGTGCTTATTCCAGAATCGCAGCCCTAACTTTGGGCATTCTAGCAGTAGTACGAGGGCTAGTGGAATCTACGGCATAGTTCAACACGCAGTTGAAATCCCCCATAATTATCAACACCCCCTGTAATTCCAATAAGGTTAGCGTTAGTTCTTTGAAAATCTCTGGGTCGTGGGCATTGGGGCCATACAGATTAACCAAAACGCACAGCAGTTTATTTGGCGAGAGAACAAAGCCAGAGAGGGTGCAACTAAGGCCGCCTGCGCGGCACTGGCTAATCTGGAAAGATCTCACGTCACTGCTGTTAAAAATATTGAATCAAGGCAAACCCAGATTTATTTTGATCTGATTTCTGCTCGAGCTCTAGCCGGTAGGTCTCTAAAGGAGGAGGTTGCTGCGAATTACAATAAACTCCGGTCTTCGCAGTACGAATATGGTGAACAGGTGGGGAGGATACTGGCATATCAACTGGCAGACAAAAAAACCAAAAACTCAATGAAGGCAATTAAGGGAATAGATAACATGCTTCATACAGAGACTAGTACGATTCTTAATCAGTTCATAGCATACTATGAAACTCTATATGCTGAATCAGATCCAATAAATCCTGAGGAACTCTCTAAGTGTCTAGGAAGAGCAGTTCTCCCCTCCTTGCAGGAGGAAGCTGCTTTGCAGCTGACTTCTGAAGTCTCTCAGGAAGAATTACTTATGGCTCTGTCGGCACTGCCATCAGGTAAGGCTGCTGGAGATGACTCGATTCCCGTGGAATTTTATAAACGGTTCAAGAATACCTTGATACCAGTCTTTGCCATGTTTATACAAGAGATTGGCACTTCTGGGAGCACTCCCTCAACCTGGGATATTTCCAACATCGTTTTTTTCTTAAAAAAGGGTAAGCCTCCCGATGAATGTGGCTCGTATCGGCCTATTTCCTTCATCAATGCGGATGCCAAGCTCTACGCCAAGGTGCTGGCTACTCGCCTGGCCCCCCTGATGCCGGGCCTTGTCTCCAGACAGCAACACGGCTTCATAGTGGGTCGGGGACCGACAGTACATACCAACACTGCGATTATGGCCTTTGATTATGCTAATCACACAGGCAGCAAGTTAGGCATGATACTTTTAGATGCAGAAAAGGCTTTTGACCGCGTTGCTTGGGGTTGTTTATGGCCTACTCTCACGGCTTTCGGAATTTCGGGCCGATTTCTCACGTGGATCCGAGCCTTATATTGTACACCGCAGGCTAAACTGAGCTATCTTGGCACTCAATCTATGCCTTTTCGTATACATAGAGGTTCACGGCAGGGGTGCCCCCTGTCCCCGCTCTTGTTCGCGCTCTACATTGAGCCCTTAATACGCACATTGATGATTAACGATATATAATTACACCTTGACGTTCTGGTGCATGTGCGCTTAAGGTTACGGCTTACGCAGATGACATTGCGATTTTCACAGCTGATCCACTTGCTTCTTTAAAAATAATCAAGAAAGAGGCACAAGCTTTCAGGTCACTCTCTGCTTACAAACTAAACACTAATAAGACACAAGTGATTAACTTTAAACCTGCTAGACCTATAGCAGGTGTATGTCATGTAGCAACTTATCTTGGCGTGCGTATCTCTACGGAACTACGAAACATATTTAATTTGAATTATGAATCTTTGTTACATGAAGTCACGAAAAAAGCTAAGGCGATGGCATAATCTCCCCATCAGCATTATCGGCAGATGTAATATAATAAAGATGTCGATACTACCTAAATTTTTATACCTATTCCACGCCATCCCTCTAAGAGTTCCTAACCTTTTTTAAAATAAACTTGACGGTATTATAAGTAGCTTTATATGGGGCTATAAGCGAGCTCGCCGAGCGCTTAAGCTTATAAAATATCCTTATATACAAGGGGGTCTTCAACTACCTGATTTCAAGCTCTATTTATGGGCCTCTTTCTCGGGCCGTCTCCATAGCCTTCTCTCAAATAAAGACCAAGATTTTCTACCATCAGCTTTTACTGGGCCATGACAGTGGTAGATTTCTATATCGTACTCTAGATCCGAACTATTACAAGTGAGTCCGCTTCAAGACCATTAGAGATACCATTACTGTTTGGTGGGACATTCCTTCTGCCTACTCGCTTCCAACTTTTCACGATAGGTTCCCTCTTTGGGATAACCCACTCTTGCCCAAGATATTTAAGGATAGAGTGGCAAAAAGCTGGGTTATGTACGGGGTGGAGCGACTTGGTCACTTATACGACATTAACAGTTTCAAGACCTTTCAAAGTCTCCAGATCACATTTTCCCTTCCTCAACAATTTTACTACAAGTATCTGCAGATCAGAGACTTTTTTTTTTAGATTGCTAAGGCTTGTATCCATTTTTGCATACAAGATTCTGACACTTATCCATGAAACACCCCATAAACACTCAATACGTATTGCTTACCAACATTTTACACAGCTTAGAACAGACCCTTGTGTCCAGCTCGCACTGAAGTGGAGCCGCACTTTGGGGACAGACATCCCTGCCGTATTAACTAACGATGCATTTACTACACTAAAAGAAGCTGTAGTGTCAGTCAATTTAAAGCTTCAACATTTTAGGATACTGTGTATGCTATATTATACCCCTAAGAAGATAGCAAGCTGGCGGGGAAAAAGAGGCGACCAAGCCCCCGACAGCACAACAAAATGTCCCAAGTGCGGAGCCACTGCAGTCGACATAGTGCACATATTTGCTACATGCCCGCCGATCTGGGCTTTCTGGGAGGACGCTAGCCATGATTGGAGAGACAGATTGGGTCTAGAACTAAGATTTAACATATTGGAGATAATGATGGGTTTTAAGTCTGACCCTAGCCCGGCACGCCGTGCACTTTTCGCCATCTTATTAGTTACTGCAAGGCTCACCATCGCCAGGGCTTGGATCTCCCCTAAACCTAATAGCTCGGTGGAGTGGTGGATTATGTTGGTCGATATTTGTGAAAGGGAAAAAGCTGTGGCAAAAACCAGAGGTATACGTGCAATGCGGAAATTTCAAACTGTTTGGTATAAGGTACTTAAGGATTGATAATCTAAATATGATTTTCCTGTTGTAGGTGTTCTCGATGTACCAATTTTGTTTTATGAAAATTATGTGATCTGGCTGCTACCCTGGCTTTCCTCTTTATTTTTTTCTCTTTTTCTTTTTCCTCTCACCATTATTGTATATTTGTATACACTGTGGTGATCTCCCTTTGCATCTATAATAAAAAATTATTTTAAAAAAAAAAGGATTACTTTGTCATTTTCCTTGTAGGTGACCCATTATGCTGTCAGTCCTCTTCATGAGTCTGACTCTTAGAAATTTTGCTTAGATTATGCCTAACTAGGATTTTGTGACTTTGCATTTATTTTGTATTTATCTAAACTTCTTGGCGAATCATGCATTTTCTTTCTCTGTGCCTCATTTTTAATATTCTGTAATCAATACCCTTTTTGCTCTATTTTAATCTAGAACTCAGTCCATTATGTGTCCAATACTATATTCTGTTTAACTCTGTTTAAATTGTGGTTTTCTAATGAGGAGTGTAATCTCTAACCACTAGATCAAACGGAAATGCTGGAGCTAAACTAATTTGGTAAACGTTTTGGGTGGTCAAATATTAGGGTCCAAGTGATTATTGGGGTTCAGCTCCCACAAAGTTGGTAGCAGAGAATGGTTAGCGTTAAAGCACCTCCTCTTTAAGAGGTTCATGACATTTTTTTTGAGAATTTTTGGCCTTTAATGCCCAGGTCAAAGGAGAAAGGGATTTTGGAGATTTGCCAATTGTCCCGGTGTTGGATTCTCCTGTGGGGTCACAAGCTGTATTGTGCGGTCCTCAATGAATTGGTGTAAGTATGAATAAGGAGGACTTGAACACATGAGCTTGTCTATGTTTTGTAATGATGGAGTTCTGTTTCTGAGGTGAGTTGTTTGGTTACGTGATGAGGATTGTGACTTCAATTGGTGGGTTTATTACTGTTTTGATGTATTATTCATATTATTAAACCCATTTGATGTTGTTTTCTTTTTTGAAGATTTAAGTTGGGTATTAGATTTTGGTGAAAAATTCAAGATCTCGAGATATTGTAACCTTGTCTGTATTGTGGTGTGTAGAGCAAGGCACTGCTTACACATTGATAGGGATCTGTACTAATACATTTTCCTTATTCAGGCTTGAGAGATTAACTTGGATTACTGTGCTTACCCTGAGTGCACAGGGTGTAGTACATTAACTCGGGTGGTAGAATTCTGCTAGTCAGAAATTTGCCTAGTGAGAACGATTTAGATTTTTTAGCTTTCAATCTTGTGTTCTTGTACAGTTTTTTGTTCATTTCCTTCAAATTTATTTTTTATGGTTGAAAGTATTCCACTCTGTGTAATACTGATTTATTTTCCTGTTTGGGGTAAACAGACAAAGAGTTTATTCATTTCTAATGATTTTTTGTCGTTCTGTAGTTATTTCCCTGTTCAGGGAGAAGCCGCGCTGTGATTGGCTGCTCAAACAGGGAGCAATGCTGGGATTGGTGAGACCTCATCACTAGCTGTGCTCTGACTGGTTGTTAGTCGGTATAGTCTTGCTGTTATAGGGTAACCTTTGACAGAGCCATGCTGCAATTGGTTGTTGTTCATTCGCTAAGTTCGTTTTTAGAGTTGTTTAGACCTTTTAGGTTGATTTGAGCTTAAGTAGGTGTAAACATGGGAGGAGTTTCTTACAAAACTTAAATCTAAGAAAGAGAAGAAGCTTAGAAAGGGTAAAAAAAAATGCCAAAGGAAGGCACACCAGCATTTGAAATGGTGCAAGAGGTTGGGTATTATATGTGTGTTTGAATTCCCAAACGGG
The DNA here is from genome assembly GCA_963921515.1 of Calotriton arnoldi. Classification (NCBI taxonomy): domain Eukaryota; kingdom Metazoa; phylum Chordata; class Amphibia; order Caudata; family Salamandridae; genus Calotriton; species Calotriton arnoldi. The sequence goes on along the minus strand of CAWUFW010000554.1, from coordinate 3,237,073 downwards.
ACAAATATACATCACTTGATGAGAACTTCCAATTTCCAATGGAGGATACTTTTAATTTTGAGAAATTAGATTTACTGAGACAGACCATGCATGATATGAGTACATCACCTAAAATTACACAGTTTGAAGCACTCATTAAATGGGATGGCATGGCAACACAGAAGGAGAGAGAAAAGAAAGACAGGTCTATTAAAAAAATCTTTCAGGGGATTGCTGAAAGCTAAATTAGACAATGAAGAGAAAGGCATGAAGAGTGAACAAGATGGAAAAGGTTGTTACAGAAACAGAAAAAGACAAACCAGCAAAACAGACAAATCAAAAGAGAAGAAAAATGAAGAAGAATCAGATGAAGATGATGATGATGACAAGGTTTTCAGTGAATTGCTAATTTTGAGACCTCCTCCGTATACAGATGAGCAGGTAGAACCGACCCAGATTACTGTTGGGGTTGGTGGAGGAGGAAACACCGTAGCGGTACAAGCTCCTACCTGAGTTGTGCCAAGTGCCCCATTAGAAGTTACGGTCGCATTGGTAATGCCTAGAACAAGTGGATTAGAGCATGCTGCAGAGACAGTGGTGATAGAGCCACCTCCTAAGGAGACATGTATTGGAATTCTTAAAATAGAATTTGGAGAAATCCTTGAACAAACTACTGATATACAGTGCTAATGAAATTAGATATTTGATCAAGAACGCAGCCAGATGCACCAAAGAAGTGCATGACAAATTAGAAGAATTGGCTGATGAATTGGATGTTAATATAGTAAAATGAGGAATGTCAAACAAATTTACAAAATGGATTTAACACATGATGAAATTAAGGAGATGGGTCTTATTAAATATTTATTGAGAAAACACGCGACAGGAGTGATTTAAAGAAATATTGATAAAAATGTAGAAACGGAACAGTAAATAAGAAAAAGATGAAGGATAACGAAGCAAAAACGTGGAGAGGTGTAGCAAGTGATTCAGAAGCAGAGATGAGTACAGGGACTGAGTTTACCTTCAGAGAAGTACATGCAAGGAATTTGGTGCATGTTCCTTGGACAAGGGAAGATTTGTTTCCTTTTACACATAACTTCCCAAAATTGAGTGAGGATCCAGCAAAGTGGTATGTTAAGATCATAAATAAATGTGTCTCTCTCCAATGCTGTGAACGGATTTGAATTTGTTGTTTGAAATTGTTGTTGGAGGAGATTTGTGGTTGGAATGTAAGGTGGTTGCAGGCTGGCCATCACGTTAACTAACTAGACATGGTCCTAACAATTCACCATCACAAGACGTGGCCGAGAAATATAAGGCAGTAATTGAGCATTTGACGAAAAGGATTACAGAAAGGGATATAAATTGGTAAAAAGATTTTAAGAATAATACAAGAGCCTAAAGAGTCAGTGCATTCCTGTTATGAGAGGTTGATGCAGATATTTAAAAGGCATAGCAAAGTCGAAAATCCAGAGAAAGATAATGTTGAAGGTTTGGCTTCTGCTTTCGTGAACGGGTTGAAATCAGAGATTAGTAATCACATTCATGAAAGTGAATTGTGCTGGTCGACAAAGGGCACTGATGAAATTTTGAAACTGGCTCAGAAAAGTAGTGATTATCTTGAAAAGAAACCGAAAAAGCAGCAGGAGAAGCTGATTGTTGCTCAAACAAAGCAATTTGAAAGAGGTCTGATGGGTTCATATATGAATTGTGTGAGAAATGGAATGAATGGTATGAATCAAATGGTGAAAAGTGATAGGATAAATGGTATGATTGGAAATGTTGAAATATTGAAAAATGCTACAGTTTGTCCTTTGTATAGGCGGCTTGAGCATTGGAAGAGAGAATGTAGACAGAATCCAGATAGAATTCAGGACAATACACAACCAATGGTGAGAGAAATAATGCAATGTCAAATATGCAGAATATGGGACAGAACTTACTTTGTGAATGCCACTACCTTCAACCCTGGTAATGCAGCAACATATGAGAAACAAAATGCAGTGTTGTCCAGGTAATCAACCGAATGCTATGATCATCGCTGATGAGATGGCAGGCAATAGTTCACAATGACTGTGCCTGAGAGGGGAGGAAGATTGCTTGCTTAGAGCTGTCTTAGAGGTAGATCAAAATCGCCCATACATTGATGAAGTCAATGGCCATCCCATTTCATTTCTGATTGATATGGGAGCTACCCATTCTATAGTTCATTCTGTGGAAGTTCCGAACCTACCCCTATCGGTAAATGAAGTCCAAGTTGTAGGGATCAATAATAGGCAAATTGTTAACCAGGTTTCAGCAGACGTGCCAGTCAAGATAGCCACCTGATTAAAGGCTCACTGTTGGGGAAGAGTTGCGGGATTTTTCAGGGAAAGAAACTGGATTGATTAATACAGTAGAGCCAGTGAGAATAAATGTAAAACCAGATTCAATATTTCAGAGAACTAGACAGTACAGATTAGTTTTAAAAAAGCAGAGGAGGGAATGAAGCCAGGGATCTAGAAAATGATTCACCAGGGAATCCTTTGAGAAGTTCTTGGCAGTCCATGCAATTCTCCTGTAATGGGAATGAAGAAACAGAGTGGTAAATGGAGAACTGTGCAAGACCTCCAAAAGATAAAATTGTGGTTCCTTGTTCTTTTGTCGTACCGAATCCAGCAGTAATACTGTTCCAAATTCTAGTAGAGGCAGACTGGTACACAGTCATCAACTTGTGTCAAGCATTCTTTTCAGTACTATTGCATGTGGATTCACAATTCCTCTTTGCATTTTAATTTTTAATAAAGTTCTTGTGTGGTGTAGAATCCCACAAGGGCATATACAGAGCCCTTTGCTTTTCTTCCCAGATTCTGAAGAAGGATTTAAAGAGTTTTACATTGCTATGTAATTCAGTCCTAGTCCAGTACATAGATGACCTTTTTGTCAGGCCTGTGTACTCCTCGGGATCCGGATGATGCAATAAGGGGTCCACCCCTTGACATCCCCACACTCCTAAATAATTTCACGGAACTGTAGGGCGATCAAGTGAGGGAAAGGAAGGGAAAGGAACAGCAGGGAGGAGAACCTGAAATACAAAGATACACAGAGTAATTATACATACGCAATATGCTACTCTCAAGTGGTCTCACTAAATGTATATTTACCTTATCCACCGTATGACTACAACCAGCCTGTATAGCCAATGAGAACAACCAGTCTCCAGGGGTAGATAAGACTACAACAAAAAAAATTAATTAACACAAGCATATGAGATTACACACGTACCCAAACCATACCATGAACGGGGTTCCCTTATGCTCACCTTCACGAACTTAATAAGGCCAAAAACTAAATGACCAAATAAACAAAAAACAATGTCTCGTTCCTTGGAATTCCAAACATTGCATCCTTTGTCCAGAATTCTCTAAGATATGCTTCCTGAGATAATCCAAAAGAGAATCCTCTCCCAACTGCTGACAACACAAAGTACTGATTCTCGATAACGAGCCTGAAGTCCAATATATAACCAAAGTCCAGCAAACTCCTTTCCCTTTTTTTAAGATCTCGCGGTTCACTCACTATGATCTTCAACTTGGGAAAGTTCCAGGAACTCCGTAGATTATCGCGGTTACTTCACCGCTACATCTGAGCCGTCAGCGCGGAAGAACAGCCCACCGCCGCACTCAAATGCCAAATGTTCGGATGCGCTCGCTGTCGGGTGCCCCGGAGCCTCTCTGCTCCTACTTTAATCACCAACAGCCTTGCCAATAACGATCTCCCAAAACCTCTGAAGTAGTACTCGGCAAATCCATTTGGGATATTAGCGGCTCCAACGTCCGGTCGAGCCGAGGAAGGTCAGACTCAATTCCAGTATTACGCACGTTCGCTGTACGTGCTTCGCGTCTTTTTGTAGATGCTGGCTCCGCCCCTCCTGCTTCTGGGTAATGTAGTCTTTATACCCAGGCAGGCGCGGTAACCGAGCGAATCCTGACAGTATGCACCCCCGCCTAGCGCCTCCTAGAGCCAGGTTTGGAGGGATGCCTGCGGTAGAAGGACTTCACCGCTTCGGGGGCATGCACGTTGGAACAAGACTCCCAGGAATCATCCTCCGCGGTATATCCCTTCCATGAGATGAGGAACCATAGCTTGCCCTTCCGATACTGGGAATCCAGAACTCTCCCCACCTCATATTCCAATCCCCCGTCGCAAGAGACCGGAGGAGGTGCTCGCCGTCGTGCACCTAATGCTGGTTTCAGGAGACTGCAGTTGAATACAGGATGAATGCGAAGACTGCCAGGTAACTTCAACTTGTAGGCCACAGGATTGACCTGTTTCACAATGGTGTAAGGACCAATGAACCTGGGGTGAAACACACTTCGTAGCTTGAACTTAATGTTCTTGGTGGACAACCACACCCGATCCCTGACCTGATACTGAGGACCGTCTATCCTGTGTCGATCCGCCCATTGTTTGTACTCCTGTTTAGCTACTATCAGCCGTCGTCTGGCTTCCCTATGGACGGAATGTAGGGAATGTAGGGACTCAATGTGTGCCTGCACAGAGGGCTGATCACCCAAGTCCTCTGGTAAGGCTATGGGCATGGTCTTCGCATAGTACCCATAGTTCGCCAAGAACGGGGATACCCCTATAGAACAATGTACTGCGTTGTTATACGATAGCTCCGCCATCCATAACAGGGACACCCAAGACTCTTGGGCCTCCTGAGCATAACACCTGAGATATTTCTTCAGCGTCTGGTTCACCCTTTCGGTCTGTCCATCCGTTTGTGGGTGAAAACTGGTTGAGACAGCCGACTCGATCTTCAAAGCTCTACACCATGTCTTCCAGAAACTTGCTACGAACTGTGGGCCTCTGTCGGACACGATGACCTGTGGCAATCCATGCAGCTGTATCACATTTTCCATCAGTAGTTGTCTGTCCTGCCGTAGGTAGATTCTTACACGGTATAAAGTGGCCCATTTTCGTAAGACTATCTACTACTACTAGAATAGCAGAAAAATCCCGATCCACAGGTAACCCAGTGATGAAATCTAGGCTGATGTTCTGCCATGGCTGGTGAGGAGTTGGCATCGGCCTGAGCTTTCCTCTTTTTCTGGTGTTGTCACCCTTCCCTCTTGCGCAGTCTTCACATAGCGCAACCCATGAACACACATCCTTACGTAACGATTTCCACCAAAAGTAACGTTGGACCATCTGTACGGTTTTACGTATTCCCGGATGGCCAGCCAAGGGAGATACATGACACCAGTTGTATGCCTTTTTCCGTAATTCCTCTGTAGGGAGATACAGCTTATCATTCTGAAATGGCAGGCCTTGTTTGATGTGGCGATCCACTTCCTCACTAGCCCAGGTCTCCCACTGACTGACTGATTTGTTCCTGCTCACTTCTTGAAGGAAGTTGTCGGCCCGTAGGACGCATACAACTTTAGCCGGATCGATTATGGCTGCGGGTGCTTGAGTGAGGGTTTCTACAGCTGTTTCCTGCCTTGATAGTGAATCAGCCTTGCGGTTCTCCATTCCTGGTCGGAAAGTAATGATAAAATCATATTCAGCAAAGAACAAAGTCCACCTCATCTGTCTTTGTGTGAGATGCCGCGCCGTTTTCATGTACTGCAAATTTCGGTGATCAGAATACACGGTAATAGTAGAACGGGCCCCCCATAAGTAATGTCGCCATTCCTGAAACGCCTTTTTGATGGACAACAGTTCCTTCTCAGCAATAGTGTAATTCTTTTCCGCCGTACTCAGTTTCTTGGAAAGGTAAGCTACGGAATGCAGTTGGACGGTGTCTTTGTCTCTCTGTGAGAGAATGGCTCCAATAGCCTCATCCGAAGCATCGGCTTCCACGATAAAAGGCACCTCCAACTGGGGATGTCTGAGCACTGGAGCAGTGGTGAACGCCCGTTTCAAACAGGCAAATGCCTCTGCCGCCTCCTGGGTCCATAGAAAGGGAACCCCCTTTCTAAGCAGTCTGGTGATGGGGACCGCTGTCTGAGAGAAATTCATGATGAACCTGCGATAGTAGTTCGCAAATCCCAGGAAGCATTGAACGTCTCTCGTGCTCCTGGGAACGGGCCAGTCTTGTACTGCCTGTACCTTGCGTTCCGACATGTTCAAACCTTCGGGGCACAACATTACCCCTAGAAATTCAACTTCTTTCACCCCAAATTCGCATTTGCTCAGTTTGCAAAACAAACGATATTCTCTCAGTTTCTCCAACACTAAGATGACATGGTTGTTATGTTCCTCCTTTGACCCAGAATACACCAAAATATCGTCTATATATACGACAACAAAATGGTCAATATAGTCTTTCAATACGTCATTCAGAAAATACTGAAATGCCGCCGGGGCGTTACATAGCTTGAACGGCATTACAGTATATTCGTACAGCCCATAGCGTGTTTTAAAGGCCGTTTTCCACTCATCCCCCTCTCGGATGCGTACCAAGTGATATGCCCCTCTCAAGTCTAGTCTAGTGTAAATCGTGGCTTCCCGTACTTGATCCAATAAGACTGAGATAAGCGGTAAAGGATACCGGTTCTGCACTGTGTTTTTGTTCAGCATCCTGTAATCGCAAAACGCTCTGAGCTCGCCACTAGCCTTAGCTATAAAGAAAAGAGGAGAGGCCGCCGGAGAACGTGAGTGTCTGATAAACCCGATTTCCAGGAACCTATCCAGATATTCTCTGAGATGGCGGGTCTCAGGTTCGGACAAAGCATAAACCCTACAAACAGGAATGGTAGCTCCCTCAATCAAATCGATTTGGCAATCATACACCCTGTGAGGCGGTAGCTGTTCTGCCTTTGTCTTGCTGAAAACATCCTGAAACTGAGCGTACTCTTCCGGCAACACTACTTCCTTCTCCGCTGCCGTAGCCACACAAAAAGGGGAAGCGAGGGCCGTAGCTTGTGACTTATGGTCCTGCATACAGTTTTCTTCGCATTCTTCGGACAGAAACCGTACTGTTTTGGTCTTCCAGTCTATGGTGGGGTTGTGGTGCCAAAACCATGGCATTCCCAGTATAACCTCATACTGTGGGGCATCTATGATGTTCAAAGCTATTACCTCCAGATGCTGTTTTGTCCCATCTTCTATTGATAGTTTAAGATATTCTGTTTGTTCAGTGATGAGACCTGACTTCAAGGGTTTACCATCCACCGCCAGTACCTCCTCGGGGATGTCTCGCGGTACCCTACCTACTGCCAAGTGTTCTACCAACCCACTATCAATAAAATTACCCGTTGCTCCGGAATCTAACATGGCTAGCACTTGATGCACTTGTTGTTTGTACTCCACCCCCACTGCCAACACTATGTGGGTTTCGGTATCTTTCACCCTATTGATCGACAAGGAAGGAATCTTCCACTCCTTCTCACCAACTAGTGCCGAAGGAGCGGTACCTGAAGTTCCGGGAACTATACCTACCGCTGACACTGCAGCCTTCTTATTCCTGTAGGAATAACCCTGTAACCTGGGTTTCGATGGGCAGTCACGTACGAAATGCCCTCGCTTCCCACAGTACATACACAGCCCTTGTGTACGTCGGCTCTCTCGCTCAAGTCTAGAGAGTGGAGCTCTAATGGCCCCTACCTCCATGGGTTCACCTCCCGTGTCAGTGGACCCCGTCTCTTTCCGGTCAATCCTGTCTGACTTATTGAAGGTCTATCATATTTAAGCCTATCTCCACCTCTCTCAGACATGCGACCATCCAGTCTCAGCGTTAGATTAATAAACTCAGGACAGGTAACAGGTTGCGGATCAATCCGAGCTATTACATCTTTCAGCTCATCCCACAAACCCTGATAAAACAGAGACATTCTTTTCTCCTCGGGCCATGCTGCTTCCGCTACCAACCGATTGAACTTAGTGAGGTATGTAACTAGTTCCTGTCTCCCTTGCCTTAATTCAAGCAGCTCTCTATCGGCGCTAAAGGTAGTGGTCCTCCTATCGAACACTCTCTCAAAAGTGGCCCTAAAAGCATCCCAGTCAGATAACACGGGGTCATTGTTCCTCACCAACGGAACTGCCCAATTAGCGGCATCTCCTACTAAATACGAAATTGCAAAAGCCACCCGGGAGTGATTGGTCGGAAAGGCCGAAGGTTTACAGGAGAAGTGGAGCATGACTTGGGTTAAAAACACCTGAATCTTTAAGGGGTCACCTGCATATCTTTCTGGGCTAGCCAACGGTATAGGAGGAGGTACCGTCACCTGTATCTGTGGAGTGCTGGAGGTGGCTACATCAAAAGGATTCCTTGCCAACCTGTCTACCCTTTCACGCAAGGCCGCGGTTTCAAGTCTAGAGGCCGCCAGCTCTTGTTGCACTGCGGCCAATGCTTGGACCACATCGTCCATGGACGCCATGTATTGCCGCACCCGGACCGGGAGGAGTAACCTATCGTGGGTGCGTAATTCTGTCAGGGCTGTGTACTCCTCGGGATCCGGATGATGCAATAAGGGGTCCACCCCTTGACATCCCCACACTCCTAAATAATTTCACGGAACTGTAGGGCGATCAAGTGAGGGAAAGGAAGGGAAAGGAACAGCAGGGAGGAGAACCTGAAATACAAAGATACACAGAGTAATTATACATACGCAATATGCTACTCTCAAGTGGTCTCACTAAATGTGTATATTTACCTTATCCACCGTATGACTACAACCAGCCTGTATAGCCAATGAGAACAACCAGTCTCCAGGGGTAGATAAGTCTACAACAAAAAAAATGAATTAACACAAGCATATGAGATCACACACGTACCCAAACCATACCATGAATGGGGTTCCCTTATGCTCACCTTCACAACTTAATAGGGCAAAAACTAAATGAAAAAATAAACAAAAAACAATGTCTCGTTCCTTGGAATTCCAAACATTGCATCCTTTGTCCAAATTCTCTAAGATATGCTTCCTGAGATAATCAAAAAGAGAATCCTCTCCCAACTGCTGACAACACAAAGTACTGATTCTCGATAACGAGCCTAAAGTCCAATTATAACCAAAGTCCAGCAAACTCCTTTCCCTTTTTAAGATCTCGCGGTTCACTCACCATGATCTTCAACTTGGGAAAGTTCCAGGAACTCCGTAGATTATCGCGGTTACTTCACCGCTACATCTGAGCCGTCAGCGCGGAAGAACAGCCCACCGCCGCACTCAAATGCCAAATGTTTGGATGTGCTCGCTGTCGGGTGCCCCGGAGCCTCTCCGCTCCTACTTTAATCACCAACAGCCTTGCCAATAACGATCTCCCAAAACCTCTGAAGTAGTACTCGACAAATCCATTCGGGATATTAGCGGCTCCAACGTCCGGTCGAGCCGAGGAAGGTCAGACTCAATTCCAGTATTACGCACGTTCGCTGAACGTGCTTCGCGTCTTTTTGTAGACGCTGGCTCCGCCCCTCCTGCTTCTGGGTAATGTAGTCTTTATACCCAGGCAGGCGCGGTAACAGAGCGAATCCTGACACTTTTATTGGCATCGAAAACAAAACAGTATTGCAAACTTAATACCATTGCTCTCTTGAATCCTTTTGTGTAAAATGGGCATAAAGTCTCCCCAGCAAAGATGCAATATTGTGAAAAGGAAGTTATATATCTCGAACATCATAATGAAAAGGGTGTACAAAAAGTCTCAAAAGAACGTGTTACCACAATTCTAAAGTTGAAACCTCCAACCACCCAGAGGGAGGTTTGGATATTTCTGGGAATCGTTGGTTATTGTCTTCAGTGGCTTCCAAATTTCTCCCAGATTGTAAAGCCTTTAGTAAGGCTGACATGTAATCCAATCCGATACTATTTGTTGCCAAGTGCTTTGATTCATTTAAGAGATTGAGACCTTATGTCAGGTGCCCGCACTTGGGATGCCTAACTACAATATGATTTTTTTATTTGTTCTTTCATGAAAAAGATGGATGTGCACTTTCAGTACTTGCTCATAAACATGGAGGACTTATGTGTCCTATCGCTTATCTTTCAGGAGTTTTGTATCCAGTTGCTATGAGTCTTCCCGGATGTCTAAAATAGTTTGAAGCAGTGTGCTTGGCAATAGAGCAAAGTGAAGTAATTGTGATTGGTCATACTTTAATTGTCTATGTTCCACACTCTGTTCAGATTCTTTTAACAAGAACAAAATACAGCATGTTACAAACAGCCAGCTGACACAACATGGGTAGGTGATACTTGGAGCAGAAAATATCATCATTATCATATAAACTTTATCGATTTTTGATTAAAAATCATAAAAGAATGCATACAGTGCACAGTTCAGGATACAAAGAATAAAAATACTTCATTAAGAAGTACAGCATAACAAGTTCAAATACAGAAAACAATAAATGGCAGCATATCAAGTACATATACATAAGATGCATTTCATAAGAAGAAAACATTAATCTGGAACAGGTTGCATTCGGTACATATGTTAAAGGACATCCCCTATTACGAGTACTGAATACACATGATGATAAGAAGCTACATCAGAGATTACAGTATAGCAAATGTAATTTTATTTAGTGTGCCAAAGGACAACATGCAACCAGGAGTCTAATTAACGTGAACTCAACACTCCTGATAAAAATCATGTCACATAAAAACATATTTTTGGAGATGATAAAAGCTGCAAAAATAAGAGCGCTGGTCTGAAATTCATAGACAGCAAGAGGTGCCTTATTTATTTGTAGCAGAGAGTATTAAATCTGGGGCAAATAAAAAACATGTGCAGAGTTTCACAAATTGAAATATTGTCACACATGCAAACAGGTAAATTAGGTTCTTTAAACCAACTTTCTTTTAGGAACATCAACTGGTGAAACATGCCTAGTCTAAAGTAGGTCAGCAACTGATAGTGGTAGCTAGGCATCTCCATGTATAGGTAAGGTTCCATTCCACTGACCGACTTCACCGAGATACACTGATGCATGGAGCGCTTGGTTAAGGCAGAAGCCTCACGCTCTGATGCCACCCTGAGAGAAAATGCCTGCTTCAACCAAGCAACATCTTCTTTGACAATACAACCAGAATCAAAGAAGAGCTCTGGTGTCCCCAATTCTTTCAAGTTGGACATGATGTAATACAGCCATGGAATATGTAACATTTTGTCCAGACCCATACAGCTTATTTAGCTTTAGCTCCTCCCTCAGCCAAACTGAAAGCTACAATAAGAGGGGATGTAGACATATAAAGTCTGATATATACCCCATCCCCAACTCTTCGTATACAATCTCACAAGGGATACCTTGTGCTACACTTAAAAGACCCATCATAAAAAAAATTCCACTAACTGAATCCATGCAGTAGAAACAGCCCCAAATTTCATAGTAAAAGCTAGCTATAGGAATGCATTTGGTTTTAAAAACATCTATCAAAATCTTAATTGGCTTGTGTCCCAGTTGTCGCAGAAAAACTCTTATGCTGAAGGTGCACTGCGTTGTTCTTAATCAGAGAATTCCAACTAAGATCCAAATCAAGTAAACTGGCAAAGTAAAAGAAATTTCCCACCCTGCTTATGTGTTGGCCTTATACCACAAATGTTGGAGTTTTAGTGTTCTTGGGGCCCATTACCCTGACATGGGATTTTTTTAAAATTTAGTCGACAGATCAAGGCTGTCCATAAAATAAATGTAAAAATATAAAAGCCGCTGGAGACCCCTTGCTGTAGTGCAACCAAGATAGCATGATCTGCATATAAGAGGCCGGGGATTGGTCTATCTCCCACCCTCGGGACATCAAACCAATGTTCAGATAGAGGCTGCACAGGGCGATTAATGTACTAAATACAAAGGAAAGGGGCCTGGGTGCATCCTTTGCGAACTCCTCTCTTCAAATTAAATTGCTGTGTACATTCCCCATTGGGGCCCTACATTACCGATGCCGTGAGGCCATTATGTAGGTCTTGCAAAAAAGCAACAGAAACGCGTCCGCCCCCCCATGTACCCCAGCTCAGCCCAGAGCTTAACTCTGTTTACACTATCAAACAATGAGCTGAGGTCCATGAATGCCAGGTGCATAGAGCCTCCTTATACTCTTGTCTAGTTAGAGATTAACAAATGCAGATTAAGGTTTTGCTCCACCGTGCCCCGACCTGGTCTAAACCCCTACTGAATGTCGGATAAGATATTGTGCTCATTTGCCCAAAGAGTAAGTCGTTCCAAGATCACCCGACCTATGATCTTACCTTCCGAGTCCACTAAAGAAATTGGTCCGAAACAAGCATGGTCCGATATGTGCCCCTCTTTAAATACTGGCATTATGACAGAATGACGCCAGCCAGAGGGTAAATGACTGTGAATGGCTGCATTTATATGTTGAGTCAAAATAGGTGCCCAGAGATCAACTAAAGACTTAAACAGATCAAAGGGAACCCCATCGGGTCAGATGCCTTACCTGTGGTTAAGGACAGGATAGCTTTCCTGACTTCCTCCCGCCGTACCGTTATCCTCGTATCTGCCTGGACACTTGGAGTAGGATGTTCAGCACCTTCGAGGTCATGTAGAGCAGAGAAGTGATAAAAGCAAACTTGAGCCGGGAATGTTAGATCCTGATCTGCAACCTGTTCTGAATTAAACAGAGGGTGATTAACAACCCTCCATAAGGCAGCACTGTCCCGCCATACGCTAGCCGTCTGAAGGTACTCTCACATCTCCTTTTTTAGATTACTCTTTCTGTCCCTGACTACCAAAGGGTATGAAGCCCTGGCCTTTTTCACCTCATTTCTATAATGGGGCTTCTTTTTTGAAACAGCCAGCAGCTCTTTATGAGCCCTTGAACATTTTTGTTGAACCACGTGAGGGGAGGTGAAGTCACCCCCGAATTGATAAGGGCAGACATGATATGCCCACACAGCAAGGCAAATGCTGTGAGGATGCAAACATCAGAGGCATCATCCTCTAAACAGATCTGAAACTCAGATTGGCAAATGGACAACAGTTTTGAGTTGAAAACCTCAGGTAATCTTGTCCCATTTTACTCTTTGGCCCTAAACTTTGAGAATAACAGGTTCTTTAAACAAAGAACCTATATCCACCGGCTTTATACTCCACTGAAAAGTGGCAAAAAGGGGATTGTGCCCACTATGAATATCCTGTTCCACATTAAAATTTATCAGTGAAGAAAATAGGCCGGTTGAAACAAAAATATAGTCAATTATAGACCTGGCCCCGCACCTTTAAAGGTGCGTATTCTCTCTTCAGAATTAGCTTCTCGCTCATTAAGCAGGTTGACTAAATTATGGTCTAAAATCAAATTATTTAACATGCCCCCCTGCTCATTGTGCTCGAGGTGTACTTGAGCACTGATTACGCTCTTATTATCGGTCTCGTCATACAAGTAACAATCCAAGCAGGGATTCAAGCATCACCGCTCTATCTTTAGAAGTTCAAGAGAATAATCATTTGAAAACTTACTGAGGTTCCTAAGTACATCATGTGTCTTCCTGTCCCAAATTGAAATGGAAACATTAGCAGGATCCTGGTCTTATTAGCAAAGGACATGAGAATTCCTAATATAAAGGGCGAGTTGGATATAATCATCTCTAGTTTACAGTTCAAATCCAATTTTATTGACATTGCTAATCCCACTCTTGCTCTCCCACGGTTAGAGGAAATAGCTTTGGAGGTAAATGTGGCATACTCATCTAAATGTATAACTCCCTTCATGTCCCAAATCTCCTGCAGGCTAATAATATCACAGGAGTTAATCATTTTGACTCAACCTTCATCACAAATGTTGTCATGAACCCAGCAATATTCCAGTTTACCACTTTTAAATCTCTTTGTGGGCTAGGAATTATTGAGTTACCTAGACCATCAGTCTCAGACACCAATCAATCTTGATTATCTAAGCCTCTCAGTGGCTCAAGACCATTGCTCAAGGCAAGATTAGATGTCTGACCCTGAGAATTCTGGTGATTAAGTCCGCCGCTAGTACCATACTTTACCGCCTCCTGCCATGTCACTCACAAATTCATAGACATAGAACAGGGGGAACACTGTGATTCTGCTGGTGGAAGCTGTGTTAAATGTGAGATTGTTCAGTGAAAAGCCCGCTCTTACAGCATTACAAAAGTTTACAACGATGCAGTCCCCTTGACAAGTTTTGGGAGAATTCCCTATCCAACCCACTCTCCGAATCATTATAATCTCTTCAAAAAGAGTCTGGCTGAGATTATAATTCACTCTTCGGGACAGCCAGTGTACAACTTTATTTTTAAGTTACTGGTAATTCTCATTTTCTTTATGTTTTAAGGGGGGACGTTGGCAGTACTATAACATAGGGAGTAAATGCAGGAGGGAGTTTAATGACCACATGACTGTGTGTATCTACTGGGGGAACTTGCCTGAAATATGCAGCGCCCCCCCCTGAGCTTCCTTCTTCTGTTTGTGGGTCATGATTTTGAGAAGTAGCCCTACCTCCAAAAGCCTTTACGGTGGCCCCCTTTGGTATTGAATGAGCACCGTGTTGTGTTGGGGATATACTTGTGAAGTTAATTTCTAAGCTGCCAGAGCTCTTCACACACCTTTCATATCCCAACGTTTGAGATTGGAAAGGCCTGCTGGGGCCATCCTCTGAAAGTAGTTGTTAATGTCAGAAGGAAAGGTTGTTGGAGAAGACATTTTGCTTAAGATATTTGTCGATTGCGCAAAAATGGACCCCACCGTTTCTCCCATTTTGTCCACGGCCTCCTCCAGTTTAGTAATATGTTTAATGAGAGCTTCAAAAGCAGTTGAGATTTGTGTTACCCATTTAAGAAAAAGGTTCTGATTATTGCGATATTCCAGAGATACTGCCTGAGCTTGGGCCAGACTCTGTCTTTTATTTCCCCTGCTCGGTTTGTTTTCTGATTGGCGTTTATGGGGCGACTTCCCATTTTGAATTTGGGCCTGACCCTTCCCTCATCCACAGCAGACAGTTTTGAGGGCCCAACACAACCCTGGCCCTGGTTATGTATAACACTGCCCAACATATCCTGCGTGGTGGAGCAGCGCTGGGGACCACATGTATCATTTGTATTCTCAACAGAAATGTTCCTTGGCGATTTCTCTGTTTGCCCCTTGGGCAAGTCTGACTCAAAGCTTGTTCGGATCAACTGGTTTTCAACACTGGAAATTTCTTCTGTAAGTACCCAAACAGTATTATTTAAAAAAGATAAAATTGTTTCATTAGCTCTTGGCTGTTTGTCGACCAAATTTAACAGGTCCACTTTCCTCTTGCCCATAGTGATAGTGGTGATAGAGTACAAAAACAGCAAGGCCCAAGCAGCAACCAAGGGAGATAGCTCTTAGGATCGATTAAATCAGTCAGAATCCAGAGTCTACTCACATAAAACACTAGCCGAAAGTGCTGCAAAAAGCAGGACGTCAGAGGGGTGGCCCAGCCTCTTCCTAGCTCTGATGGGCACGGACTGGCCCGCCCATGGTCCGAGCTTTTCTCAGGCGTTTCCCATGTGGCGGGAAGAACAGCTGTGCTAAATAGCTCTTGGGCCCTCCTCCTCATTGCCCCACCTCGCAGCAGTTACTCCTGGGACACAAAGTCCCTTCTGTTGGCATCCTGCGTGGCAGCAAGAACAGCTGTGCTAAATAGTCCCTTCTGTTGGCGTCCCAGAAAATATCTCAATTTTTCAGGTGTAATGTCTTGAACCCAGCAACTCTGCTTCAGATTTCAGATAAATGTGAAGGCAGGGAAGATATTGTTGATGACGAGTTAGAGAACAACCCCATTGAGGTGACCGAGTTATGCACAAAGCCAAGACCGGAATTAAGGATGTCCCATTAGAGGACTCAGATTTGACACTGTTTGTTGATGGTTCCTTTCTGAGAGATCCGTATGGAGGATTGAGAGCTGCTTATGCAATATGTTCTGTTTCAGAGACATTTAGAGGTATCCTCCTTACAAAGCGTGACCTTAGCAGAAATAGCCGAGTTAATTGCCCTAATGAGAGCTAGCTGCTTGACAGAAAATTTTAATGTAACTATCTATACAGATAGGCAGTATGGTTTTGTGGTTGTGCATAACTACGGTCATCTCTGGTCGCAAGGAGACTGGGTGAATGTTTGATTTATTCAGCATTCTGTCCATCATTTGTTGCTGCTGCACTTTTGACTCTAAGTGGGATGGGTATACCCAGACGTGGGTCCCTTGCTCGCTGTGCCACTGAATTCAAGCTAACCTGGCTGATGAAGGGGGATACCCCGAAACAGGTCCCAGGTGCTTGTTTCCGGTCCAGAGAGGACCTGGCTTGGCAGTTCAGGCTGGATTGTTCCCATGAGCAGCAGGGTCAAGACTGATTTGCATATGGCTGGGTCCAAACTGGGGTGGCATAGTGAGCAAAAGAACGATGTATTTAATTCCAATCTCTTGACTGGGGGTGAATGTTTGATTTATTCAGCATTCCGTCCAGTCCATCATTTGTTGCTGCAGCACTCCACAGGACTGTGGCAGTCATGACAGTCACATAGTAATAGTTAAACCACTGAAGGCATTATATATGGCAGAAGATAAAATCTCATTTCAAAAGCAAGGCTGTTGGCATGCTAAACAATCATTAGCAAAGGCAACCTATGTGATATCTTTTGGATTTGCCATTTTTTTTTTGCCATGTTGTAGAGCAGGGCAACGTAGATGAACATAAATAAAAAAGAAGCGCCATGATGCTGTCAACACTGGGCGCATCATTGCACTTTTGTTTTTTTACTTCCAACCATGCTGCACAGCAACCGCGCTGCTGAATAACATGGATTAAAAAACATCAACAAAGCCAAATATTAAGACTATTTGGATTTGTCAATGTTTCTTTCAGCCATGTTATAGCAACTGCTGTGCAGCATGGTTAAAAGTAAATTTTTTTAAAGTGCTATGGCGCGCTCAACCCTGGCCGCGATAGACCTCTTTTTTTTAAATTTCAATCATGCAGCAAAGTAGCCACCATTCTGTACAACATGGCTGAAAAAACATTGACAATGCTAATAGATCTTGCATAGGTAAGACCGATTGTCTTGGTCAATGCATGTTCTTTATGCACTTCTAACTGTGGAGGAAAGGGTGACAGTATTCATCTATGTTGACTTTTGACACCTATACCAAGGGAGGACACAACCTGGACAAGAGGCTTTGACATAATGCCAGGACAATACCTGCACTTCTCAAGCAGGCCAGCCAAAGGCATCTATAGGTGCCCTCTGGGGGTAGGAGAGGTGTAAAACCAGAAGGAGGGTTGGTGAGACATGAGCCTTCCAGCACGACACTGGAGATATATTAAGGGCCTGATTACGATGTTGGGCAGAAACTTTCCGACCGACTCGCGGTCAGCGGTTCTGCCCGATTACGATGCGACCGAACACTGTTCGGTCGGAGTCCGATTGTTCCCTATCAGGGCCCGTGCTCCGCCCGACAACACAGGCTCCTATGGGGAAATGGGGGGTGTGTGTAAAACCCTGCACCCTGTCGCAGGCACTCCACGGTGCCTGCCATACAGTGCAGGGTTTTACAGGGTGGTCTCTTAGGTACCCCCTCGGCCCCCAACCGGAGGCCGCAGGATGAAGGGGGCCCTGCTAGGGGCCCCTAAAGTCACTTTCCGACAGCCTTTTCGTGTCGGACAGGCCGACTCGGAAAGGCTATTGGAAATCGACATCGTAATCAGTCAGTAGGAAACGCTGTTCGTAGAGGTGCACGATGCGCTTCCGACTGACACGGATACCCCGAAAGCCAGTCGGAACCGATTCGGAATGATCGCGCGTTTACTTTCCGACCACGGACATCGTCGGATTGTAAGCCGACCGAGTCGGATGGAAGGGTTCAAATGCGGTTTAGGGAATTCCGACTGTCGGGCGGAGGCTTTCCACCTGGCATCGTAATGAGGCCCTTAGTGTAATGGTTTCTAGCTTCCCTAGTCTTCCCCTGGTGGCACAGTGTCTTCACTGTGTGCCTGTGGGATGAATGCTGATTCCATCTCATAAAAGGCAGAATCGTGGTCTGAATTTGTATGATTCTCACAGGAGAGGACACGTGGCAAAAACATGAGTGGTACAGCACAAACATGCCCCAGACTGACATACCCACACTAACGAATCTCCAGTTTTGTGAATATCCGAAATAAGGCAAATCGAATTTGACAAATAGCAGATGATTTTTATCACAAAAAACATCCCATCGTGGGTCTGGTAGATAAAAGAAAAAGGTCTAAACTCTTATCGATTCCTAAAATAGTAGGAATTGTAAAAGCATTTTGCTTTGAAGTAAAACTTGATAGGGGCTGGCCTGTCCACAAACACCCAAAAATTGTAACTGCTGTGGAGCTTACGTTGGTTGGTTGAATATCTGCATTCCAACCTGCCAACTACAGAAATTTGTGCAGGAGTGTGAAGCTATACAGAAACCAGCTCTGGAAATACACAACTGTAATTTCTAATGTTACTCTTTCCAATTTGGTGACGAATGGTCAAAGGATACAAACGTTAGAAGGGGGAAGCATAACCAACTGTTTCAGCATTTAACATGGGAATTCCTATCGGCAACTTTATTGGGGTTTCTCAAAAATTGTAGAATTAAGGTGCACTCATCAGCATCTAATTGTGGCTTTGTATATTTAATTATTGTTTGCAACCCCGTTTTTTTTTTTTTTAAGTACATCCTTAACATCAGGAAATGTGGTGGGAATGGTCCCAAACATGACACCATGTGATTGGCTGGAATCCGTAAGATGGATTCAAACCAATTCCATTGTGTGCTTCCTGGAGAATACCTAGGATGGGCCCACAGATCTCTCTCAGGTCTGTATGACAGGCGGGGAGAAACCATAACAAACAAAGACTTACAACCCCACATTTCCCCGGCCTGGTCACGGCTAGAGGGGTGAAAAACATACCCCAGACTTGACACAGGACCAGGTTATGAAAACCAAATCCTCAGAGGCTTTGGCAAGAAGTAAGAGAGGATTTGCTTGGCCTGTCTCCACATCTTGCCTAAGTGTGAGATGACAATAAATAATTTTGCAAGTGACAGCCAGCAGGTGTAAGGTGACCCTACCAGGGCTAAGAAGATTTGTTGTGCCCTCCAACATTCCTCCATCATGTTGCCCAAGGACCATTTAGGCATTTTCAGAAATGTGTGGGTTTGGCAGGGTTCCCTAGATGGCCACTGAGCCTGGGGCCAAAAACCCAGGTGACCCCCCCCCCCCTTGCAAACGCAGGTCATTTTGTGATAGGTCATTTCGATGTCTCCTCATTTTTGGCCCTTCCCTGCCGCGGGCACTTGGCCCCACCACACGAGTGAGGTACCATTATTATCGGGAGACCTGGGGTAACGCTGGGTGTTAGGAAATCTGTGTCAGCCGGTAATCCCACAACTTTCCCACACAGAAATTTAAGAAAAAGTTGATTTTTTTTCAGATACATTTGAGGTTTGCAGGGGATTCTGGGTTTGAAAACGTTGGGGGGGGGTCCACGCAAGCCATACCTCCCTCGACTCCCCCAGGTGTCTAGTTTTCAGAAATGTGTGGGTTTGGTAGGTTTCCCAAGATGGCCGCCGAGCCCGGGACCAAAATCCCAGGTGACCCCTCTTGCAAAACCAGGTTGTTTTATGATAGGTAATTTTGATGTCTCCACAATACTTTTTGGGCCCTTCCCTTTTGTGGGCACTTGGCCCACCCACACAAGTGAGGTACCATTTTTTTCGGGAGACGTTGGAGAATGCGGGGTGGGTGTAAGTTTGTGGATCCATGCAGATTCCAGAACTTTCCATCACAGAAATATGAGGAAAATGTTTGTTTTTTTTACAAAGTTTGAGGTAACAGAACCTGGTGAGAGCCACACAAGTCACCCCATCCTGGATTTCCCTGGGTGTCTAGTTTTTAAAAATGTATAGGTTTGCTAGGTTTCCCTAGGTGCCGCCAGAGCTAGGGTTCAAAATCCACAGCTAGGCACTTTGCAAAAAAAAGGTCAGTTTTCACTGGGAAAATATGTGTCCACGTTGCATTGTGGGCTGTCTCCTGTCCCGGGCACTATGCCTACCCACACAAGTGAGGTACCATTTTTATCGGGAGACTTTGGGGAATGTGGGGTGGGTAGAAGTTTGTGGATCCACACAGATTCCAGAACTTTCAATCACAGAAATATGAGGAAAATGTGTTTTTTTTTTTGAAAGTTTGAGGTTTGCAAGGGATTCTGGGTAACAGACCCTGGCGAGAGCCACACAAGTCACCCCATCCTGGATTCTCCTGGGTGTCTAGTTTGTAAAAATGTATAGGATTGCTAGGTTTCCCTAGGTGCCGACTGAGCTAGGATTCTAAATCCACAGCAAAGGCACTTTGCAAAAAAAGGGTCTGTTTTCACTGGAAGAATGTGATGTGTCCATGTTGCGTTTTGGGCCGTTTCCTGTTGCGAACACTAGGCCTACCCACACAAGCGAGGTAGCATTTGTATCGGGAAACTTAGGGGAACACAGAATAGTATAACAAGTGTTATTACCAATTGACTTTCTTTGAATTTCTGCCTTCCAAATGTAAGACAATTTGCAAAAAAAGAAGTCATTTTAAGAAAAATGACCTCTAATTCACATGCTTGTATGGGTACTCAAAATTTGGAGATGTGCAAAAAACCACTGTTTATAAACTCTGTATTTTGTTCCCATATATTGGTTTCCTTGGTACCTATTTTTCACTCTTTATATTTTACCAAATTAATTGCTATATACCCGGTACACAATGAAAAACCATTGCAAGACGCAGCTCTGTTATTGGCTCTGGGTTCTCGGTGAACCTACAAGTCCTATATATCCTCACAACCTGAAGGGTCCAGCGGATGTAACGGTATATTGCATAAAAAAAATCTGTCATACTTAGAAGAAGTTACAGGTGAAAACGTTGGCACAAATGGCTGTTTTTTCAAATCAATTTCAAAATTTTCTATTTTCAACTGTTAGTTTCTATAAATAGACCTTGAAGGATCTACACAAATGACCCCTTGCTGAATTCAGAATATTGTCTGGTTTTCAGAAATGTATAGCTTACCAGGATCCATTATTGGTTTCACACCCATTTCTACCACTAACTGGAAGGTGGTTGAAAGCACAAAAAATAGGAAAAATTAGCTATGTCCCAGTAAAATGCCAAAACTGTGTAGAAAATGTTGATTTTCTGACAAAAGTCTGCCTGGCCCTGAAAGCTGAGAATATGGTGATTTCAGCACCACAAATCCTTTGTTGATGCCTTTTGCGGGTAAAAAAAACCAGACGCTTTCTTCTGCAGCAATTGTTTCCCATTTTTTCAAAAATCCCAACATTTAGCTGTATTTTGACTAATATCTGGGTCCCCTCCAGGCAAATCCACAAACCCTGGGTACCTTTAGAATCCTCATGGTGGGCACAAATTTGACATGGGTACCTTATGTGGCAAAAAGTTACAGGGGCCTAAGCACAAACTACCCCAAATAGCCAAAAAAAAAAAAAGATTAGCACAGGGGGGGAAAAGGCCTAGCAGCGAAAGGGTTAAGCTTGACTCCCACCTCCATCATATGTGTGGAAAGTGACACGCACAGAGCAGTAAAAGACTACGCGAGAATGTCACCCAGTGTGTGAGAGTATGGTTAGGTCAATCGGTTGGTAGAATGAAAATAGAATGGGCATTGTAATTGCACTATTTTATTCTGAGCCCATATTGTTATTTACTCATAATGTTTAATATTGACACGATGATTTCTATTTTCCTTGCAATTCTTATTTTTTTCATTCTATATTATTAATTACTCTTAATTAACAGAGCCCGTTTGCAGATTCTATATTATACAATGCTGTTTCACTTTTTCTAAAAATGCCTATATATTTTTTCTGTTATAATAGATGATGTAATGCGGTATTGTACTTGTGAAAATATCTGCGAGGTTATATAGAATGACAGACAGGGGTGGATGTTATAGTTAACATAGTACCTTAGCTCCTGCATCTCCCGTCTTATGAAGTTTTGTGTTGCAGCTACCATCCACCTCCTGTCAACCATAACTAAACCTTAACTAAAAACATTTTCAGGTGCAGTCACACTCCTGATGTGTGTGACACCGAACTTCAATGAAAAACCATTTTCACCTTTAGTAACTTTGGCTCCCCTTGACTAATTTGCGATTTCAAACTTGAGGAACTCAACACCCAGGACATACGATTCAGTATGTCAATATCTGGTGCAAATTGGTCAAACATATCAAACGTTATAAGGAGGGAGGGTCTCAAAGAAACTTCACTTTTTGTAATAAGCATACACTTTGCCATGTTTTCCGCTCATAACTCCGAAACTGTTGAAAAAACTACAAATGGCACTGCAGACTTTCAATCATGTGGTGCATATACTTGGTTAATTTTCATTCAGACGTTTTGGAGATGTAAGCCAAAATGTGAGTTTCCAGTGGGCAAGCAGCAGTGCTGTTTATATCATTTATTGTTTGCAATATCTGGGGCAAAAGACAGGTAATCATCCATGTGGTAGAAAAATGTAGAAAAATGCATATGCCTCTGGCCCTCATTGACCACCACTCCCAATGTTCCCGAAAACTGGGAGGTAATGAAAATAAAATGAGCTGCCCAGAGGAAGAGCATATTCTGCATGACACATAAATTAGGTGTCTCTCCCTTCCTGTCTACCTTGTCTGTGAGAGACCAAAAACACAAAATGGCCTATTGGATCCAATGCCCAAGAAAGCCATATCCCTAACTTATAAGAAGTTGATTAATAATCGACCGGATCTGTTAGCACGCCTTGGGCAGCAATGGGAGGTGGACTTGGGAGACTCAGAAGACGAAGATTGGCGAGACGCGCTCTCCTCCCCCCGGGGAAATCGCCATCCCCATGAGACTAAAACTGATACAACTTAAAACACTGCACATAGTCTACCTAGCAGCGAGAGTCCTGGTTAAATTGGGGAGTAGGACGGACGCACATTGCCTACGACACTGTTCCCAGGAGGGAACTTTCTTTCACACGATGTGGGAATGTCCGGTCGTCCAAATATACTGGGCCGAGGTTACATCTAGAATGGAAACTGGGGGGGCTGGAGTGGGGTTGGGGCTACTTAACGCTTCCCAGAGGCTCAGTTTATTTAATATATGGGTGGCTACCGATCTAACTCAAACCGAACAATCCTGGGCCTCACTTGGGTGGGCTCTCGCTAAACGGAACATAGCACAAAAATGGGGCATCTGAGAACCGTCATTAATAAGAAGATGGGAGGCCGACATGGATAGGGCCATGATAGCAGAGAAAGATGTCTTTAAAAACAGGGGATGCCCTAAAAAATGGGACCGCAAGTGGACGGCTTGGAACATACATCGGGGTGAGATATGCCTGTCTCCCGCAGTGGAACTACGCCGGAGGGAGGGGAGACCGCGAGACTCACCGGATGCAGAAGAGGAGATAAAATAATGCTGGAAGGTTTTGGACTGGAAGATCAACTGTATTAAGCACCTGTGATGTACCTGATTTCTGTCAAACTACTGACTGTAATGCTGAGCTTTTTGTTGTTTTGTTGAATAAAAAGAGTCTTAAAAAAAAAAAAACAACACAAAATGGCCTTCACCCCAAAACTGCATGTCTAGCCAGAACCACAGTTACTAACTAGTACACTCTGGCCTTACCATGGTATGCTGAAAAAAAAAATTAACCCTACCTAGCATTGCCAAACTGCATGCAACAACACCCTCGTTAGGATAAAAACGGTACACGGAGGGATGGTTTGTAAGCTCCTTATCCCTTCCAGGCTGCCAAAGTACGCCCTGGGAGATATTTTGTTATTTCTGCCTTGGAAATGGGTGGGAGAGGTATTTTTAACCCCCATCATCTCCCCCTGCACTGAAAAACATTGGGAAGAATTGGTTACATTTTAATTAGCAAATTGAACAGGGAACAGACGGAGCTGATGATTCTCGGGCATAGACCAGATCTCCAACCCTCTTTAGAATTGTCTGAGTGCTTGGGTAATCCACCAACCCCTTCCTCCTCCATAAAAAGCCTAGGCATATATGGCTGATTCGCTGTCTATGGATGTACAAGGAAAAAAACTTGTGGTCACCTGCTTTGGCATTCTATGGACTCTTCGCAAAATCCTAGAATTTCTTCCCATCCTGTCCAGAAGAATTGTGGTCCACTCTTTAGTTCTCTCTTTACTGGACTACAGTAACTTCCTATACATGGGTTCACCTAAATACGTCATCAGTAGGCTTCAGGTAGTCCAAAATGCTGCAGCAAGGACGCTACTTTTTTTTAAATTAAATTTTTTCTATTTATTGGTTTTATTTCGATAAATTGCATTGTATACACAACAGCAAGCATCCCACTTGAAATAGTCAACAACAGAGCATACA
The DNA here is from genome assembly GCA_963921515.1 of Calotriton arnoldi. Lineage (NCBI taxonomy): Eukaryota > Metazoa > Chordata > Amphibia > Caudata > Salamandridae > Calotriton > Calotriton arnoldi. The sequence goes on along the minus strand of CAWUFW010000554.1, from coordinate 3,212,759 downwards.
CATGACTGCAGACTTGTCTTTCTTATTCCAGCAGATATGTCCCAAACCCACCCACCCATATCCCACAAATCACGAAAGAGAAAAAAGAACCATACAACTCAGGCAGGAATGTCAGTATTACATTACATTTTGAGGTGTACTTCAAAGGCAGCGCATCTATAAATTCGTACATATGTCTGTTAGTGCACTCGACCAAGTGTTTCCGATATATTTATACCAGGTCTGGGTTTTCCAGGAGATAAGCAGTTAGTGGGGCAAAAAATCTTTAGGTTTGGATGCTTCTGGGAGCTCTTCTGCATATACCTCGAGTTGCTCTTTGCAGTATATCAGGTCTCAAAGCCATTTCCCCAGCGAAGGTGCTGTTTTGGCACACCAATGCATTGCAACTGCCCGTTTAGCAAATAATGTTGACACAGCAACAAGTCGTCTATTACATGGTTTGATTGACTTCAGCAGACCCAACAAACATAGTTCTGGCTTACATTCAATCCTATCTTGCACAATATCTATTAGTGTTTTTACAACCTTCTGCCAAAATTTAGAGATACCATCACAGCCCCATGCCAAGTGAATGAAATCCGCATTGTCCCTCCCACATCTAGGACACCTTGCATCGCTCCGCAATCCAAACTTGAACAACTGTGCTGGCGTATAGTACACCTGATGCAGAAATTTGAAATGTAGAATGCGGAGGTTACAGTTCGCAGTCAGCCGCTCAGTTAATGCGCAGCAGGACTCCCAGTAGCAAGGACGCTACTTAAGGTCCCTAAGCATGCCTCAGCTAAAAATGCCTTTGCCTCCATCCACTGGTGCCCCGTTGAGGATAGATAAAATTCAAAACACACTGTCTCGCATATAGAGGGCTCAACTCTAAAGGTCCCTGTTTGATTAGGGCATTGTTGACATCAGATACCCCCAATAGAACATTAAGATCCTTCAATGCCCGACTCCTGAAGGTGCCTCGAATCCAAAGGACTAGATGGGAGCGGAAGATGCTTCGCACACCTTGTGCCTAAGCTGAGGAACACAATGCCCATGGAACTAAGAAGCCAAGACAATGAGACAAGCTTTAGGAAGCAGCTCAAAGCCTGGCTCTATCCCTACTAATTATACCCTGTAGTATGAACCCATGTAAGCTTAGGTGAAGCGCCCTGACTCATACAGCGCTGGGAAGCCTTCGGGTGGCTATGCGCTTTAGAAGTCCACATAGCATAGCAGCATGCTTTACAGATTCTATTGTATTGTATTGTCAACATCAAGACCAATATGGGGGGACTTTAACTGTGTGTCCGACACTCAGTTAGATCGATCGCACCCTCCACTGTGCGATTCTCATACTGTTCGCACAGTTAGGGCGTTCAGGGACTGGCAACAACAATGGGGGCTCATCGACTCCTGGAGACGACTACATCTACAGGAGCGAGACTATTCCTTTTTCTCAGGGCTCTACGAAGTACCTGTTCATCTAGACCTTTTTTTCTGTACCCCTAATATACATGGTTTAGTGTCTGCAGTGGAGTATCTCTCCCGTACTGTATCAGATCATAATCCTGTCCTGCTGCAGTTACGATGGGCCCAACCCAGATCCTCGATTCCCACGTGGCGGCTTAAGCCGAAATCATTGGAAGACCAGATCTTCTGTGAGTCGATTAGAAACAAGATAATTAAATATTTTACTGATAATACTGATACGGCTTTCTCCCTCCAGGTAGAATGGGACGCCTTCAAGGCAGTGATGCCGGGGTATTGTTTGGCCGAATTGAAAGGTGTTAGACTTTCACTGTTGAGTGACGTTAAAGCTGATTAGGAGCTCTTGAGGGAGGTGGAGATCCGGTGCCCGGGCCACCCTGAGCTACAACCCGAACTATTGGCAGCTAAGGAAGCTGTGGCAGTACAAATAGAACGGCTCTGATGCTTTGACTACAGACAATACGCAGACAGAACACATGCTGAGCGGGATAAATCTGGCTCCTTACTTTCTTGGCTGAATAACTCGGAGAGACATAGCTCGACAATAGTGGAGCTGGAGGACAGGGAGGGTACTAGAATATACTTGCAGGAGGGGGTAAATTATATATTCGCTTGCTACTATTCGAAACTGTATACTAGCTCTCCCACACAAGGCACAGAGGAGATGCGGACATACCTGGAGGCATTGCTGCTACCGCGGATCATGTAGGAGGAGGTGAGAGACATCACTTCACAAGAAATAGCCTCTGCCATCAAACATCTGCACGCAATAAAACCACAGGCATAGACGGGTTCCCGGTGGAGTTCTACGCCGCATACTCTACCGAGTTGACGCCTCGACTGGTGAACCTATATGCAGCAGCTAAGGAGGCCGGCCCTCTGCCGGACACTACCAGAGAGGCGATGATAGTCCCCATCCTGAAACCGGGTAGGCCTGCCAATGACAGATCGGCTTACCGCCTGTTGTCGATGCTTAACCGACTACAAAATACTGAGTAAGATTTTGGCCAACCGACTTTTGCCCTTCATGACTAAGTTGATCCATCAAGATCAGGCGCGGTTTATCCCGGGCCATAAAACGGCAGGGAATATCCGACGACTACTGCCCATCATCGGGGGCAGACCAAGAGGACCGGGGAGGTGCAGCAGTCTTCGTGGTGGATATAGAGAAAGCATTTGATAGCCTTCTACATGACGTTATGGCACGCATGGGGCTGGGCGGGGACTACATCGATTGTGCTTGATTGTTCTATGCTAGCGCTACTGCTCGGGTGTGCACGGGGACGGTTATCTCGGAGGGGTGTCTGGTGGGATGGAGAACCCAGCATGGATACCCTCTCTCCCCCCTGCTATTCGCCATTGCTATGGAGCCATTGGCGGCTGCAGAGAGATCTGGACAATTCTACAGGGGACTGTGCATAGGACGCACTAGACACCGAATTGTGCTCTATGCTGATGACCTACTCCTGTTGCTGAACGATGGAGAAAAGGATCTGAGAGGTGCCCGTTCCATGCTAGAGGAGTTTGGCTTTTTATCTGGGCTCAGGGTAAACTAGCAGAAGTCCAGACTCTTCCCCATGGTACGGAGTGAGCATCCCCCAGCCAGGTTAGCTCAGCTGCAATGGGAGTCACTGTGTTTTCCCTACCGTAGGGTCAGAATCTATCATGACTGGACAGACCTTTTTACAGGAATCTGGGGCGATCTCTCCAGTCGCCAAGAGCTTCCTTTGCCTTCTGGCAGACCCTACCACTCTGGGTGGTTGGCAGGATAGCACTCCTAAAAATGGTGGCGCTCCCTCGGCTTTTATATTATTTTGACACGCTTCCAGTATGAGTTCCAAGGGTGTTTTTTAGAGAATTAGATTCTCTGGTTCAGGTGTTTGTTTGGGGGTCCGGGCGGTGGCGTGTGGCGCTAACGACGATGCAGCGCCCTGTGACCGCAGGCGGATTGGCGGTGCCTGACTTCAAGACTTATTATTTCGCGGTCTAGTTACTGTGGTTGGTCCGGGGGATAGCACAGAGACAAAATCCAGACAGGACCCCAGGCCCGCTTGTACCGCCATCGCTTGATCTCCTGCAGGAGTTCCGCAGGGTGCGTAGACCAGCCAGGGATGACCTACATGCGAACGAGGAGACTATCGAGAGGGAGGTCCCACACACACTGGGTCAATTATTAGGATGGTTCCCCCGCACGTCTAAGACTAAAGTCACAAGCAAATTCCACGATCTGGTATTTAACCTCGCTAAACGCGAGATCGCAAGGTATTGGAAGGCACCGGGGGGGGGTCCTCGCCTACACATGTGGAGGAGGGAAATGATGAAGTGAGCAGGGTGTGAGGGATGTTTATTGTTGAGAAAATTTAGAAGGGGGGTTGGAAGCATAGATGTGGCCCGAGCTTGGGGAGCTAAGGTAGATAGTCTATCCAATCCCGAACCAGACACACCAGCAAGGTCGCCTGCAGGGTCCCAATGAGAGTCCTCTGATAGATAAAATCCCCCCCTCACTGGGTTTGACATGTGGACTTCTAAATGAACACGAAGAATATAGGTCTACCTTTGACTACCTCAGCCCTTCTTGTGTATAATTGAGATATGTTTCTTGCACCAAACCAATTATACCCGGTCATGCTTTGTAGTATTGACTCATGGGGGAGCTGTGGGGTGGACAGTTTCAGATTAAGTGTTAAGATTGTGTCATTACCATGACTTGATTCTATGTATGTGCAGTATAATAGCTCCAGATTCGAACAACCCAAGAACATCCTAATTCTGAGTATACAAAAACCAATAAAATATGTTTACAAAAAAAAACATAGAGACAGATATGTTTTTTTCAAAAGTGAAAAATCCCTCAGGCATTGCGTAAGGTGGGAGCTTGGATTTATTAAACACTTTCTTTGCCATTGTGAAAGGCAGAGGGGTACACAATATCAACCCATCACTGGGAAAGGACCCTGATCTTGGGCAAGATGGGGGATATAAACAACCTTTAGCCCTTCGGGAAGGCAGAGTGTACAAAATACTATCCCATCATTCTGCAAGGCTGGGCCAAATCCATCCCAACTTTGGTGGGGTGGGAATTTCCATAGATCTATTTATTACCAGTACAAAAGTAGTTGTAATATTTGGCCCACTTTGAGGACTCTGTTAGATCACAGTATCAGATTACATTTATTTCATTACGCTTACCTACAGAATGGCAAAGAGGCCAAGTTGCATCAAGAAGGACCCATCGAGGTGGTAATGGCAATATTCCCCAGAACATAAAAGATCATAATCTTAATTAAATCTTGTCTGCTTTTGTTAGGAAGTCTCACATTAAAATACAGCTGCTAAAGGACCAAGCTCTAAGGGGAATTCCACGTAAAATATTTTATCATAATCTGTATAATCTGTAAACCTAATTTTTGCCACAGTTAGAATCAGGTAGATCCAAACTGCAGCCATGGGCATATTTAATTTCAGGCACATGCTATCCTAGAGAGCTAGTAGCAGCATTGTGAGTTAAGCCTTTGCCTACAGGCATGTTTATTCTTAAACATCATATCAATATTGCATCAACAATTATTGGTGGTAGCACAGAAGAATACCAAGTTTGTTACCCCTTTTTACTGTTGATAAAAAATTAATTCTATTTGGAATTTGTAAACTTAAAACTGGTGTTTTTCAAATGTTATTATGCGCTCAGCCACCACCTTTTTGTCATGAACTCCTGGTTGAAAACACACCGGCTTGCCTCTATCCTGCCTATTCAGAGAACAGAAGAGCCACCCATGGTGCCCTGAGTAGCAGAAAGGATACCCCCTAGCAATGTGCTCAGTCTCTAAAACCTATCTTCTTTCAGATGGATATAAGATAAATGACTATTATACAAATGTGACGAACGTCCCACACCTAATGGAGAGGATTCATCTATCACTAAAGCAAAGACCTACAAATCCCTTCACCTTCTGATAAACCGAAGGAGAATCCTTCAGTGGAACTAAATTATAAAACTTATCACATGATTCAAAAAGGTACTCCCGAACTGATTTAGAATTTTGCTGGAGGATAATCCACCCACCAATATTGAGAATGTACTTCTGCCCCACTGGTGATTGAAATTTCCCCACACTTCGAGGTCTCCGCTAGGTAGGTGAAGGTATCTCTCTCAAAGTGTCTATCTAAGGAGGAGCCACAATGGGAAAAGGGGAACTGCTGCCAGACATTCCACCATTCTCATGTTATATGGTGGAAATTCATCATCAATATGAGTACTGCAAATATACCCCTAGAGTGTACCTGTGTGTCTAGCCTCCCTATCATGGTCTGTGCCCCAGTAGATTAGGGGCATCAAGGACTTTCTATGGAGAGCTTTCATGAGACTAATTCTGCCAGACAAGTTGGCAAACCTTAGATTGGGTAGTTGTTCTGCTACCACTTCTAGTGGATTTTACAAAAGAATAAGGCAGGCCCGCTGGAGGCCAGAGGCATCAACAATGGATCTGCAGATTTTCAAGCCCTCGGTGAGAGGCCATTTTAACCATTGGCCCTATCTCTGTCATTATGCCTTGATCCTGTAAACTCACGGCTCAAATCCAAAACCTTGACAAGCTAAAACTATATAGCAAACTCTTTTGAATGTTCTTCCTCCACCATGAACATTAACAGACACTTAATACACATATCTTCCGGACAGTTAATCCTATCTTTAATCCTATTGGCGTATCAATGTTTCTTGACTATTTAATATTATAGTGTTTGCTAGTTAACACATGTCTACAATTTTTAGATCACGCTGCCCTAGGCTCTAATCCTAAGTGCCATTAAATTCCTAAGCAATTAAATTCCTTTAATTCTAAACTCCTTTAAATTCCAATCCCAGCACAAACCTCTGTTTGTGCAGGGATCACAAGATTTGAAACTGCCATCAATTGGGCATTTGGCCAACATGTGCCTGAATGACTGGTTCAGGGCTGTTATATAACACATTTTTTAAGTTCAGCAAGTTAAACATATGTGAAGTCCAGGCCACCTGTTATTTTATGCAGTTTGCTTCTGTAATGTTTGATTACACAGGCACAGCAAAAAGACTTTATAATGAATTAATTTCAGGCTTGCTTCTGCTAGTGCTAAAAACAATTTACCTTAAGGTGTGCAGGTTACATTTATCAGTGTCACATGTAGAAAATATATACCCTTTTTATCTGATTATAACTACCTCCAAGTACAATCCCCTATACAGACTTTTGATAAATGAAATTTCAGATCTCATTGAGGTATGTGTTGGGAAGGGAAGATTGAAATCTTCCCTCAAAATATTAATGAGTAAACACTTTAATAACACTAATGCCGTCAAAAGCACCATCCCCCGATGAGCAACTTGGCTGACTCATTTGAGGTCCACGTCCTAACTTCACACAATTTTACCAACTTAGCCAAGTGTGTCTTCCAGCAACACCTCTCTCTTTTAATCTTCACCTGAAGTTTTATGACGGCGAGACGAGAGTTGAACCATTCTTATTCAAACTATTGAGCAGGGAGTCAAATACTCATCTCTGCAGTGGATGAGTATTACAGATAATCTGTGCCTGGCCCCTTCTTCATGGGATAATTGAGACATATTTCAAGGTAGCGATTATCCACCTATTTCAATTCAGTTTTTCGTCTAGGCATTGTCTGGTAGTTCTGAACCTGAGGCATGCCTGCCTCACAATCCTTGTGTATCATCACAGAAATCTGCCATTAGTAGATCAGACATGTGAATCGTCCAGTTTGCCTCTTGATGTCTCCTCTGCCCTATGGTGTTTCCCATGCTGCTTACAACAGGCTCAGATTCTCTGAGGACCCCTGCATCAGTATGATCATATACACATTCATTCATGTTAATTGCCAGATGATCAAAGTAGTGGGTCATGGGAGAGCTCACTATATGCAACGATCCACTGGCTCTACTCGACGAGTCTCTAGTGGAACCTCTGGGGGTGCACATAATGGGGCTACTTGGTAGCTTTTCCATTGTGTGGGGAACACTCTAATACACCAAGGGCAAAACCGAAAGGCAATTGCAGGCAGAGGTCTATGGCCACCTTCCAGAAAAACAAGGAGTACAGCATTGCCTTAAGATGTATGTTCCAAAATTGGGCTTCTACGCAGGCAGAGGGGCAGACGGTAGGCAGATCAGTCTTGAGTGGTTTGACTAAGGGAGGGATTACTGCTGTTGGCTTCTATTAGACAGATCAAGGCAAGCTGTAAGTTTTGGATCACAGTATGATGCCAAATGATGCAAAGCTAGGTCAAGTAAACCAGCTGATCACCAAAGTGAAGACGAAGGTTTCTAAAGACAATAGCTGCTCAGAGTGATATGAACTAGACTATCAAAAAATGAGGAATTTGTCTTGTAAGAGGTAATCCAGGATTGTAAGGAGAAGACAACGAGGACATACTGTATCAGACAAAGGGTCTCTGGCAAGTCATAACAGGAGCACAGTTCTGTTTTCTAGCAGACAAGGGTAGCAACATTGTCTTGAAGGCAACAGCTATAAAAGGGGAAATCGCCAATCAGTGGTCTGGAGTCCTCTTGTTACTGGATATCTCACTCATGCCAGTACCCAGAACAGAATGTAGGAGTTAAGGATGTGGTCATATACCATGGGAAACAGCGGGTGGTCATGTGTGGCTTCACGCCATTTGGAAGCGGCTTCAGTGTTTGAATAGAAGCTCAAGCAGAGTGATGGGTCACTCATCCAAAACTAGCTCCGCAGTACCCTACTGCAGCGAAACAGTGGCTGTCTAGAATAATTATTTCCTATCCTCCCTAGGGTGGTTTATTACTGAGGTGATCCCCTGCTCCGCACCATTTCAAAAAGGCAGATTAGTCTACAGGGAAAAGGATAGGAAGATTGCCTTAGTCGGGGATATTTCTAACGTCCCCCTCCTCCTACTTTCCCCTATTTGGTGCCGATAGTTGTTTCATAGGCTAGTTTTGTTTATGATATTCACACTTTTCTTGCCATGGATAAGTTTCACACCCTGCTTCTCCCCTTCTGCCACCTTTATTCTTTGCATTTGCTATATACACTCCTCTACTCCATTTGACTACCCGCCATTTTTTCCCCACCATTGCCTTTATGTTGTGCACTCCTTAAAAGCCTGGGGCACTTTGGTCTTCTTTGTAAGGTGTCACAATGCCTCCCTGTGAGAATATGGAGTGGTCCTCTGACAGTTCGAGGTGCCCGAGACCAGAGGTTGATTTTGGGGAATATTTGTAATGTAAAAGATGGGTTACATAACCACTGAATAGTCCACACTCCTCCTCAATGCAATGGGTGAAATGTAAATGTGTGGTAACACATTGTTACAAAAAAAAGATAAGGTTATAAATAAGAGATCTCAGCACTGGAAAAGAAGTCTAGTTCTTATGGCCCTCAGGGGGTCAAGGTAGGATGCTAGGGTCAACCAGAGGGCCTGCCACATTCAGATGTGGAAATGCACCTCCAAAAACTGGAAAAACATCCTGCTCTTGGTACTTGCCAGATTTTGCAGGCTTCTGGGACAAGCGTTCACAGATAGACCAGTTTAGACTGGTCAGTGTTTTGTTTACTAATATCAACTAAAGTCTTTATCTGTTCACTTTGCCCTGGGCATAGCACAAAACACAGTAAAAAAGGGAATGTCTGAGTTTCACAGAAGCAGGTAAATTCTGCACTGGAATGAAGGTGAATAGGCATATAACCCTCCCTCGCCTACCAGGTACACAGGTTTCAGTAAGAGGGGCAAAGAGATGTAAGTGCAGGCTGGGATGCCTGAGAAAGATCACCAGTTTGAGGCAAAGGAAAACAATTACCCAGTCCACTCATATGCATGCCAACGTTTGGGAACAGAAATGAGTGATTCTTACAAAATAATTATGAGAATGTAATTTTCCCATTAACTGGCATGAAAGTGGAGAAAGTTATAAGCAGGAGAACATACATTACAAACAACTTACATTCTGTTTCCATGTCCCAGACACGACGAAGGTAAGGAACCCCAGTTATAGGGACTAAACAGGCCTTAAAATGGAAGAGCCTGTAGGCCGTCTCTCTAAAGGAGTACAGGTAAAAACACCTGTACGTCTGTACTTCTGGACTTTAATTGTGCTCTGACCACTGGAGCCACCTCAAAGCCTGGTTTGAGAAGACGGAAACCACTCAGAATGGGGATGCACTTTCAGTATCCCCTGGTCATACCTTCCGATATCCATAAATAACACAAAATTATGGAGCACCTCCAGTGGGTTTACATAGTTGTCAAACTCAGTGGAGGAAAGGCACAGGGGTGTCAAAAAATCAAATAATGTTAGGGCGGCATAGCTTTCCAAAATGACTTACAATCTAAAGATTTTTTAGGGAGCTCCCTCTAAACATTCTGAGCCCCAATATCCCAAACTGCTCAATACAGGCAATTATATATATTCCTGTCAGCAGGCTCTGCTGAAAGTGTTGCTCGCCACCATGTTCTGTTAGAGCAAGATCTTAACAATCAGTGCTGGAAAGAAGCTTGCCCAACAAGGCAACATTTTCTCTACCTGAAAAGAATGTTAGAGAGATTCCTGCTGTGAAACATCACATCTGTATAAAAGATAAATAACCATTCAGATAATGTCCATGTCACTTTTAGTCCATATAAATTGAACCACCATGACGTTTACTTAGCTTTCTGTTGCCACCAGTTTATTGATTGGTGAGGCCCACCTTTGGAAACCAGAAATGTTTTTCAGGGCATTTTGAGGTGTGTTGTAGGTGCTGGGGGTGCAAAACTATAATGCAATGGTGACGTGTTAGGGTGAAAAGGCTTAGTAGGTTCAGGACATAGTTTTAAGAAGAAGGTGGGGATAATCATGTGTAGCGTTGACAGGTGAACGACGCGTGTGTATCAACCTGTGCCCTAATCACGGCACAATGTTCAGCAAGTGTGGCTAACAAGAGTATATATTGCATACCTCTATGTTCAATGGCAGTCTAGTTGGTACTTTTAAGTGTTATTGCCATGGGGACCAGTGAAATCTGACCTTCTGTTTCCAGTTGTCCATAGAGTGTACATAGTCATGCATACTGTAATGGCTACTTCATGGCTCAGGTGATTGGAATCAACCATGTTTTCAGTGCTTCTATTTATATTTTAGCTGTTTTTACAGTGCAGACCTAGCCATCTATGCAGGGGAGCACTTTACAAATACTTCTAAGGAAAGATACATTAGACTGTTGGGAAGCGAAGTAGTCAACTTGAAGTTTCCAGTCCCTTACCTATTAGGTGCATTCTTAATAAATTTCAAGCCTTTTCTGAATAACAGGTTAGAGGTTTGATAGGTTCCCAGAGACTATTCCATAATCTGGGGCCTAGTCAAGAAAAAGCACGATTTATAGTCTTGCTTTTTCTGTTTCTTGGTTTTTCCAGGAGAAGATGGGCTATGCTTCTGCCATTTCTTTCGCTTACTGTTGAGAGAAGATTGTCCTTTAGGTAGGTGGGTAAATCAGAGTGCAGACATGTACATTATGATGGCCTCTTTAATATTATTTCTGTGTTTTGGGAGGACCAGTGAAGTTCTTTTGAAATGGGGCAAATAGATCTGGCGTCTTTGCACAAGTGGCAACATAGGCTGCAGAATGCAGGTTGGAAGTAGAATTGGGAATGCTGCAGGTGCTGCTGATAGGTAAGAGTACCAAAAACAAAGGGAGGGTTGGAGCATTTAATTTTCTTCAGCAATTGAAATGCAGATGGAAAGTAGCTGTGTGAAAGGATAGATGATTGTGAAATTTTCATCTGTCATTAGAGATTCCTCAGTTTTATAAGAGACATCTATCCCACTAATTCAGGATTTGTTTTATATTGGGATGTTGATGCTTAGGTGCATTATTGAGTGGAAACATCTATAGTGGTATGCACAAAGTCATCTCTGGATGAAGGAGGGTGCTATTTCCTGTAAGGCATGACGGTGAATGAGGAGGGCCCTGAAGGAACCTCTTCGTGCAACTAAATGTGTCTGACCCTAGGGCACGTAGGACTGCACTAAATTGGCCCCATGGTTGCAAATGTAGGACAAGTGTTGCACCAGAATTTTGGATTCTTCGTAGCCCATGAAACTTGTATTTGAGTATACCAATGTAGAGTGCATTTACCTGGAAAAATGGCAGCGCAAAAAGAAGCTGCTCATCCTGAAATTGCCAATTGAACCCATTGGGGAAAAACTAATTAATGGAGAGAAATCTTGCTCACCACATTGATTTGGAGTCAGAAGATTAGGTCACTGTCCAAGGTCACTCCAAGGAGGCACTGAAGAAAGTTTCTTGGGTAACCAAATTGCAGTCCTCTTGTGTGAGTCAGTGATCCGCAAGAGAGACATTGTCTTTCCAGTGTTCAGTTTCAGATCTTTTGTGGTCATCTAGTCAAAGATGGTGGAGAGACAGAATATGAGTGTAGAGCTGCTGGAGTCTGAATGGGATTTCAGTGTACACGTATCTGGGTGTCATGAGCAGATCTGTAGCAGGTTAGGCCAAAGAACAGTGCCTTGAGGTAAGTATTGAACTTGAGCATTCAGGGAGCCCTGTAGTAAGCTGTAGTTGATTCAGCAAGATGAGATGAAAGGTGTGTTAAAGATGATCCATGAGAAGACTCATAGAAAAGGAAAAAGTCCAATCTAGGAAATATTTGAATAATGATGTCGTGAGTACATTCAAGTAGTGTGTGTGTTAAACAGTGCTGACTGCTATGGAGAGATCCAAAAGTATGAGGGAGGTAGCTCTTTTCTCGTCCTCTTGGACACTGAGGTGTTTGCGATGATGATGATAGATTCTTGCCAACAGTGTCAGCAAAAGTCCATCTGGGCATCCACTAGAGGCTCTTGGTCGTTTCAGTAATCAGAGAATTCAATGAATGCAGATTTTTCAAAAAGATTTTCAGTAAATGGTCCTCTGGTGATCTTTCTAAAGTGCTCTGGGTAGCTTGCATTAAGTGTGGGCTTCTTCAAGAGTGACTGAAAAGACATATGCAATATTTTGATCGCATCTGTGTAAATAAAACTGATCATGAAGTTTTTTCTCAAAACATTTAGCAAATGTTCAGATTTCACCTGCTTCAAAGGTTTCAGACTTTGGTTCATGTTTATTATAATCTCATGCATGTAGGGAACAACTTCAGAAACCATTTGATCCTTCTTTGTAGAACGAGACATTCAAGATATTTTGGATTTTATAGGAAATGATAAATGAGACCAACCATCTAACAAAAATTATGAAATAAACTTAGAGGTGGCATGGACCAAATTTCATCCCATGGCTGTGGAAAAAATTTGAAAAATCTGAGGGAACATTAACTCCTTGTCCACTAATGATCCATACACAGTGACATTTCTTTAAAGAGTGACAAATGCAGTAATTTCAGTAATCACCAAACTAAGTAACTCTTCCTTGCCTTAAGGGAATGTTCCTACTTCCTGGAAGGAAGCGATTGTTAAACTACTCCTAAAAAAGCTATCCCTGGATACCATTATTATGGCAGACTATCAACCAATTTCACTGCTTTCTTTGTTAAATAAAATCACAGAGACAGCAGTTAATAACCAACCCTGCACTCCTTTGAGTTCAATGGTATTCTGCAACGGGCCCAATCGGGCTTTAGGAAGGGCCTTATTATAGCGACTAAGCCATGGATGACATTCATAAGATTCTGGATGTGGGAGAAATGGCGGCAATGGTGCTTCTGTACTTATCAGCCACATCTGATATCATCTCACATGCACCCTTCTGAAGTGACTTAGGGGTCCTGCGGTATCAGGTCAACCACTAAGGTGGTTCACCTTCTTTCTATCAGAATGTAAATAAACAGTCCATGTTGCAGAGGTCAGCTCGGCAGCCAAACTCATCTCGGTCGGGGTCCCACAGGGATAGGCATTAAGTCCCAACTTGTTCAATGTATTCGTCTTCCCCTTGGCAAGACTGATTGACTCTTTCAGGCACATCTTTTTGGCCTACATCGATGATTCTAAACCGGTTGTAAAACTAGACGGAGAACCTCAGCAATTTCCCACCTGTCTAGCAGAGCTAACAACATGGATGAGGACAAATTCCCTGATGCTAGATGGGAAAACATGTAAATGGTGGTTTCTGGAAACCAATCACTTGTGGACAACTAAGCTTGGGCCACTACCATCACCTGTTCCACAAGCAAATAAACCTAGGAGTCAAGTCAAGTAAAACTTTATTTGGCCATTAAGGCCATAAAAAATACAAAGCACAAAATACAAACAAATCCTGTTAAGATATACAGTGTAAACATTTAAACATTAAAAATGACTCCTGACAAGCACAACTCAATATCTCATATCATGTTTGACTCCAACCTTACATTCTAACCACCTATAAATAATGGTCACAACTTATATGTTTCTCCTAAAAGTCAATCGGAAAATAATTGTAGTTTCTACCCGCTACATTCAGAATGGCCATGGTCCAACCACTGATTTTATCATGCCTTGATTACTGAAATCCACTCTTGGGAGGGCTCCCTAAATATCTCATACAGAAACCACAAGTTGTGTGAAATACAATGGCCATATTAGTGCTAGGAAGAAAAAGGCTCTGATCTCTAACCACTTGCACAAACTTCACTGGCAGCCCATAGGCAAGAGAAGCATTTTCAAAGCACTATTCCTATGCCGCAAGGCCATACATAATAACCCAAGTGGGGAGAGTTACATGAACTTCTTATTTGGTCGCTATATACCCTCCAGAACTCTCATATCCTACCATCAACACTTGCTTGTGGTCTGCAAGTTTAAAAAATCTAGAATAGGAAGTTGGAGCCCGTTTTTGTTGATCCTGCTGCCTGTCTGTTGCCTGTTTCCCACCGGCTAAAGTGCGAGGGGTGAGGAGACCACAACTCCCGGCACCTCCAAGCGACGCGCACGCCGCCCACGTTACGTCCTACGCCAGGAGGCACTTTAATATCGGCCAGGACTCCCGCAGCGCGGGAGCCCGTTTTTGTTGATCCTGCTGCCTGTCTGTTGCCTGTTTCCCACCGGCTGAAGTGCGAGGGGTGCGAGGGGTAAGGAGACGACAACTCCCGGCACCTCCAAGCGGTGCGCACGCCGCCCACGTTACGTCCTGCGCCAGGAGGCGCTTTAATATCGGCCAGGGCTCCCCCAGTGCGGGACGCGCACGGGCGTGCCCGGGCCATGCCCGGGCCGCGCCTGGGCAAGGGCGGGCCCATCTGCGCCCGTCCGAGACCGGTCGAGGCTGGGCCGGGCCTACTCTCTTGGCCCGTTACTGGAATCCTTCTTATATCTCTAGCGGAGCACCGTTGTCTATACCGTTGTGTACCCCTGACTTTCTGCGGAACTCCCAGTGAACTGTCAGTGACTGAGGAGAAGGTAGGAAGGTGTCTGGCCTTATTTTGTTCTATACATGCACAATAACCACGCGGATTGCAGGGGAGTCCGCCTGCAGAGTGTTCTTGTGTTTTGGGGTATCCTGGTGTCGTATTCTGTCACGCTTATAACTTAGTCTTCTACACCTGTTAAATCCTTGGAGTATAGTGGAGTTATACACCGGCAGCTAAGCGCTTTAAATCGCCAATATTGAACTTATCATGGGTAGGCGTAAGGGGACATTAGCCTCCGGAAGGGCTGCAGCAGGCACTACCGTCCCTGTGACCACCATGGACTTGTTTCTCCAGCGTGCTGCAGCAGTCTTGGATAAGGAGATTGAGCTGGTTAATCGACGCCTCTCTAGGTCCCCTGTCATTGCTCCATTCCCTATGCACGCAGACATACATGTGTCACTGGCCAGCGCTGATGACGATCCATCTAATCCTCTAAATAACACTGGGTTACATGATGGTAGTGGGACAACCCTTTATTCTACAGCCCAACGGTTGCCCCTTTCTCCTGCAGTTATTATCAACAACCACGGGGGCAATGAAGCAAATTCAAACCAAGGGCATGCGCTGGAGGCAATTACTCCCAGCAAGCACACGGTAACATCAAAAGCATCCACGCAAGGGAGCCTACTTCTGATTGAGCCGGGTGGCATAGGGGCAGGGACAGGCACCAAAAGGAAATCCCAAACAACCGGGGGTAAAGCCAAAAGATCAAAACCTAACCTGCTCCCCAAAGCCCTAACTACCACACCAATATTGTTCAAGTCAGACTTGATGGGCGCACTGGAATCTTTCCAGGTAACGATGAAGAACATGTTGGACTCCAAGTTGGGCCCGATAATCCATCGTCTGGCACTGATCGAAAAAAGTATATCGGATATTAAATGCCTTGCTTCACCTGTATTAACTGGAGGGCCAGACGTCCAACCAGTACAAAGCGCCCTATCGGACCCCCCTAACTTGGACAGCCTGCCCAAAAATAGGGTCAGCCACAGGGGTGCCCTTTATCTCCCCTATTGTTTGCCCTCATCTTAGAACCACTGGCCTGTGTGGTTAGAACCCGCCAGGGACTAGATTGCTTTGTGGACGAGTCCCAGATCTTGGAGGAGGAACGTATATCATTATATGCAGATGACATTTTACTCTATGTCACACACCCGGTAGAGACACTCCCCCATATACTACAGATATTTGAAGAATATGGCAGCCACGCTGGCTATAAGATTAACTGGAATAAATCCACCTTATATCCACTAAGCGGGGCAATGGAGCCTCACACCTACCCGAGCTGTTTACGGCTCTCCACAGAGGGGTTTACCTACTTGGGACTCTACATCACCACCGACCCAGTAGCGAGATTGGAACATAACATTCGACGAGTTCTTTTGAATTTTCAGGAGGATGTGAAGAGGTGGAGGAAACTCCCTCTAACCATCATGGGGAGGGCCGCTATGTACAAGATGATAACGCTCCCTCAACTCCTTTATATTTTACAAAATACATACTACAAACTACCGGAAGCTATTTTCACCAACATTAACAGTGAGCTGCGTCTACTTCTGTGGGATGGTGCTCATCCACGAATAGCGCTGCAAACGCTACAACGTAACCCATACAATGGGGGGTTATTAGAGCCTACTATAGAGCAGCCCATCTAATAGTCGTCAACGAATGGAACCATGCGCCGGGAGACCATCCTACCTATAGACTGGAAAGATTACAATTTCGAAATTGCACTCACCTGCACTACATATATGGAGGAGCGGGTGGTGCGCGTCTTCTGCCGGCTACCCAGCGAGTGCTGGCGGCTTGGAAGAGTGCTGAAAAGCAAATGAAATGGGATGGGAAACCTACGCGGGAGACCCCATTGTGGGAGGGAGCTAGATTGCCCGAGATTAGAAAACTGAGGGGCTTTAAACAGTGGGACCTAATAGGCATTTCCAAGATAGGTGACTTATTGGAAAGGGGCTCCATAGCTCCGTTCGCCTCGCTTCAGGCTATATATCAACTTCGGGATTCCCAAGCGTATGCCTATCTCAGACTTAAACACGCCTGGCACGCTGAGGGGCTGGACACAGAAACGCTGCCGGAATATGCCCCGCTAGAAGGTAGGCTTTTGCAGGAGGAGATTCCGACCCAAGCCATATCCTTGACATATAGGACGCAAATCAATAATATGCCCGACAACCTAGGTCCTCTTCGAGCCAAATGGGAACTTACCACCGGCCCACTAGAAGATATTGACTGGGGAGCAGACCTCATGCACCCGCGTGAAGTAGCAATTAGGTTGAGGCTGCGGCTCATACAATACAAGATCCTACACAGAACCTACTTTGACAGGGCACGCTTGCACTCTATGGGGAGGGCGGATAACCCAGACTGTCTTCGATGCCACACGGAACGAGGCACATATATACACACCCTTTGGGAATGCAGACAAATTCAAACCTATTGGCGCAGGATAGTGACTGAACTGAATGATGTACTTGGAGCCCAGCTCGGGCTAGATGTAAAGTTCCTCATATTGGGCATCCCCACAGATGTGGATCTGCCGCGACACAAACTCATGTTCGCCAACCTAGGGCTGGTGGTAGCCAAGAGAGACATTGCTAAATGTTGGGGGGCTCCACGAATCCCTATGTTCACAGAGTGGAGGTCAGGCATGGATCTCTACATGGTCGCAGAGAAGGTGACTTACAAGGCAAGAGGGTGCCCATGGAAATTCCGAAAAATTTGGACGCCATGGATAGAGTATTATGGTTTAGACTTAGACATGGAGGAGGGAGGAATGGGCCTATCACAAGGTAGGTCGGGGACCGGACCTTGATGACTGCTATATAGCCCACTGTTGACAAATGTAACTGTGTTCGAAATGAATCCACTTATATGCATGTATATAATGTTGACTTTTGATCATGTGTTCTCTGTCGGTGAAACTGCTATCACATCATCTGCCCACCATTATAATTTGCTGCTCAATATTCAGCCCACACTCTATATTAATGATCTTTTTGATTGTATGTTTCATTTGTTGAAAATTAATAAAAACATTTAAAAAACAAATTAAAAAAATAGGGTCAGCCACAGCTACAGGGGGGACAAGTAATTGAAAGTCATCCAATGTCTACTCAGAGTGGAAATCATAACCCTAGGGGCAGATTGACAACGCAGCCCCAGCCCCAGCTCCAGGAAGAGATCCACCCAATAGGGGTGCGGACCCAGGGGGAGGGGAAGCCCACCTCCAGCGTCTACCAGTTATTCACCTGCCAGCGGAATCTACCCCCTATGTAGTGGTATTGGGGAACGAGCCAACTCTCGCACGGGGTACGAAGGAGGATTTTTCCCAGTTAAAGAACAAAGTCTTATACTGGTTATCACACAATACATACCTGGGAATAAGGGTGGAGAAATACATCAACATGGTGCGAAGAGTGAGCTGGATTGGTAGTTCTCACAAATCATATATGGGGGATTGTGTCATTGTAAATTTCAACAGGCCTCATATAGCAGAAAGGATTCTATTCTCAGATCCACATCTTGCTCCTTCCTGTTCCAAGTCGACCATTGTGGTGTTACCACTTGTTTTTTTTTATAAACCAGATCAATCAGGGTGTAACTACATGAACCTTGCCAATATGGTCCCATTTGATGGCCCGCTGCAGAGAATTCCATCTATCAGGAACGTTCACTCGAACTTGCCTCCATCTTCAGCTTACTCTGATCAGATGCCCATGCGCCGGCAGGATTTTGGTCCACTGTTAATGGAGCTGTCTAATAGATTTACTCCCCTAACTAGAATGGATGCTTGTGATTGACTTGGTAGCTCCCCACCGGCGGTCTCAGTGAATCCTATAGCCCAGCAGGGATCTCTAGGGCAAAGCCATGGGTGTTTGTGTGTACATGATAATAATGTTATATCCTGGAATGTTGCAGGTTTGGTTAATAAGTTCTCCGACCCATTGTGGACCGCATTTGTGAAACAATTTCATGTGATTTGTTTACAGGAAACATGGTTGGCAGATTGCAGTTTATTTTTGGAGGGTTATAAGTCCTTCTTTGTCCCGGCCTCCCCCTCCACGGCTGGCAGACCAAAGGGTGGTCTGGTTACTTATATTTCTGTAGCTGTAGATTGCCAGATACAGGTTTCGTCTCCACCAAGCCCTTGCATACAATCTCTGGTTTTAAGAAGGGGATCTAATAAACTGGGTCTTATTAATTTTTATAATTCTGTATCAAGCCTTAATGGTGGGTGTAACATCACCATGTTGGGTTCTTTCATAGGGCATCATAGTACAGCTGAACTTCAAAACCTCATGATTACAGGGGACTTTAACAAACATCTTTGTGGAGACCCCAGGGCTACATGATTGGCTGATCTAGGTTGCCCTCGCGTGAGGGGGATGCATTTTGAACACTCTGCCCAGGGGGATGTTCTGAATAATCTCCTACACGAATTTGACCTAACGTCCCTCATGTCACTAACTGATCCTCGTAGCAAGGCAGCCGTCCCTTCCTTTAAAGGGAGAGGGGGTGGTACAATTATTGATTTCATACTAATCTCATTGCTCTTACATTCCTCATTTCGTGGTTTTACAATACAAGAAAGTGCCTTTAGTGATCACAACCCTTTGTGTGTCGAACTTTGTGGACCATTATTGACATGTAAAAGGGGAGTTGAGCAAAAGGGGTTAACGAGACCAACAGACTGTAGAAGAAGGCTAAAGTGGACACAGATTTCACCAAATGCCTTCTATAAATCGGTTACAGAATCTTGCGCTAGCGAATTAGCTATGTGTACTTCGCTGCACACATCCCCGGGGGAGGTCATTAGCGCTTTTAACACTATTTCTGCTAGAGTAAGTGACCTTTTAAGCGCCCCGGCCCGTAGAACAGTCTCCCCGACTCCCAGATGGTTTGATTCTTCTTGCTCGATGGCGGCAAGAAAGCTGCGGGAAGCTCTTAACAGGAGCCCAAGAAACCAGACCCTGGTTAGAGCATGCCGTAAAGATTATAAGTTGAAATTGGCTAAACGTAAATCTGCTCTGAAGGAGGAAGCTTGGAGGGAGTTGACCGAGGCAAGTACCCTGAGGAATAGCTCTAGATTTTGGAGCATTATCAATAGCCTCTTTTTAAAGCATGTTGAAGGTATTGCCATAGGCGCACACATCACCGAGGACGAATGGGTGCTCCACTTTAAAACAATGTTTGAGAGCCCTCCCGAGCTGATCCGTCAGTCAGGTCGAGAAGAAGTTACCCCCGTACTGACTTTTGGGTTGGGGGAGGTCGAGGGGTGTATCGCCGGGCTGACAAGCAATAAAGCCCCGGGACCTGATGGCATCCCTCCGGACCTTTTTAAATCTGACCTCTCTTTTTGGGCCTCGGTACTTGTTGCCGTAATCAATGCGGCGGCAAGGACTGGATGCCCTGAGTCCTGGGCCACTTCGACCATTGTGCCAGTCTTTAAAAAGGGTGACCGTGATAGTACACATTGCTATAAACCGATTTCGTTGTTGGATTCGGTGGTCAAGGTGGTGGGCCGTGTGCTTTTAGATAGATTGACCAGCTGGGCAGAGAAACATGATTAAGGCTCCCGGATTTCCGTTTAAACAGATTTTTACATATAAATACAGACGGGAAAATATTTTTCCTTTGTCTGCATTTATAAATAAAAACGGTAAAATGCCAATAAATAGGTTTAACTTTGTTGTGGTCTTCGAGGAGAAGACACGTCTGTCCGAGCACAGGCGGGGAGTGGGCTTATCGGATTTCAGCTGAGTCAATACAAAGGTCGATGTTAAGGGGCCATTAGGCCTCCTTTTGTTTAAGTATCCTGACTTGGAGCTGTCCTGGCTTGGAGCTATGAGGGGGGAGGAGAGGTGCGGCGGGATGCACGCCTAAAAGAAATGGAGGGAAAACAAATGCACAAAGCTAATCACTTCACAGATACTTGAGAGGCATGCATTTGGCTTTGTTCAGCCCCAAATTCAAGAGATATGCATGCGCTTTACATCACACATTATACTTTAGTGTGAAATGATCTTCGGCGCCAGCCGCTTGCTCGACCTGTAGTGCAGCTGCTTTTTCCTGCTTCGTACCTCTGGGTGTGTGTGATACTGGTCTAATGGCCTCTGTAGTAAGTGTTGGGGCATGTCAACAGAGTGTGTATGCCATGCCTTACAAATTTTACAACATAGAGGCTACCCGCTCCACCCACCCATCTGAACTAGTGCCCCACCATGTCTTTTTAAATTACGCTCTCACTTTTCTTAGATCCTACGGATGTGGCATCTCCGCGCAATGCAGATAGTGGTTGGGTGGGGAGGGGGGTGGGAGGGGGAGAGTTGAGTGTGCCCTCTTGTTTTTTTCTTTGTGGACAGTTTTTTGTTTACGTTAATGCGCACATAGCTGCCAAGGTGTCACGTTGCTATGTGTGACATTTTCATAATTTGGCGACGTTGTTAAGGTCTTCTTTAAGACTGTTGTGGGTGATTGCAGGACCAGCGCAACTTTCACAGGGAGCTCTGCAAAGCACTGTATTTACTGCAGAGTACCGCAGCCTTTACAGTCTGGGGAGGCTCCACCCGGAGCGAGAAGTGGTGGGGACAGAACAGGTGAGGACGGCGTTAACCTTTATGGGTCAATGCCTGTGCTCGTCCTGCGGGGTTGTACGGCATCAGGTCAGGGTAGGGTTTCGACACAGTCTGGCTTACAATGTATTTTGAGTAACTGTCAGAATAATGTACACTGAAATAACATTCTCATCTGAGAGAGTTTGGATTACTGGTTGCTGAGAGGTCACTTGCCTATCTTTGCGCCCAGAAACAGTTTCTTCAATGTTACTCAATCTTAGGATGCAGTGAAATCCGCAATTGTGAATCATCAGTCCGATGGTTTAAAATGAGCCTTTATGTTGACATTTCTAATATGTTTTTATGAAGAAGACTGCATTTATTTTAGTACTGCTAGGTCAGTAACATGCATGCGTACCAATGGCGAAGAATGATTTTATCCAGTCTAAAACATAGTTCTTTCACCTCTAGTCAAATAATATTGTTTTCCTGACTAATATGTGACCACCACGGAAAGTCATGCTATTCACAATCCCTGATTTTGTGAGTTAGTTCCGGAGTAGCGTGCTACTGGATAAAGCGGTTCAGTGCCTCGTCAGGGGTAGTAAGCACTATATAAATGCAATTATAATACAATAAATCAAGTGTAAATCAATGCATAGGATGCGTTACATAAGACAGCGAAGATTACAAGGTCCTTCATAGCTCACTGTGCTACATTAGAAGGTTTGCAATTTATTAACTGCAAGTAACAAAAGGATCTCTTTGTTAAAAGCAGTAACCCATTTACCCATCTACATAAATCTATCTGAACCTATAACAACCAAGCGCGCATTGCCTTTTTAAATGAATGTGAATAAATACTAGCTACATCGTCTTTTTTTTGCTCGCAACAAAATAAAATGTGGATAAATACAGAAAAAATGACCAAAAATAAATATAGATAAATACAGATGGAAATGTTAAAAAAAAAAAAAAAAAACATAAAACCGGGAGCCCTAAACATGATATGCTATCAAACGTACAGTACGGGTTCCACCCAGGCCGGTCCACGGTGGCCCAGTGCCTTAACCTTACTATGATTCTCAGTAAATACACGGTTGCACTTTCTGGCACTATTTATTTAGCTTTCATGGACTTATCCTCCACGTTCGATTGCGTGAACAGGACCAAACTGTAGCAGTCCATGAAAGATATAGGGGCAGACAGTAACATCATCCACTTTCTAGAAGACCTCCACCGAGCAACTAAGGCCAACGTTAGATTCTCGCAGGACCTACGTGTGTCATGGAATTTTGATATTAAAAGAGGTGTACGCCAAGGGTGTATTTTGGCCCCCTTTCTGTTCAATCTTTATATTAATGATTCAGATAAAGCCCTTTTATCAACAGGGGTTGATTATCCGCACGTAGGCCGACGTGGTCTCCCCGTACTACTCTACGCGGATGATGCAGTCCTTATATCTAGGACTGCTAGGGGGCTACAAACCCTACTTGATGCCTTTTCCGCTTTCATGTCGGATCGGGATTTATCCATAAACGACTCGAAATCCTATGTCATGCAAGTGGGGATACGCCCAAAAAAATTGCTCCAATTCAGAGTAGGTTCGGCCAAGGTACCTCGCACAGACGTCTTCTCATACTTGGGGGTCGTATTGGATGCCCATGTGAAATGGGGCCCACTCAAACAAAGAAAGAAGGGGGATCTGGTGCGGGTGAATGCGGCCATTTTCAACTTTGCATCTAAGCTGGGAAACAGACCTATTGCAGCATTGCTGAAGATCTACCAAGCTAAGAGTGTAGCGATAGCTTCTTATTGAAGCGAAATATGGGGGCATGTCTCCACAGATGATCTCCAGGTAGCCGAGAATAGCTTCCTGAAGCGATTATTGGGCGTTCCTCGTGGCTTATCTAACATGGTGAGACACGAAGAACTAGGTGTGCCTTATTTAAGTGATATCTTGGCACTCCGTCCCCTAACATTTTGGTTAAAAACTTGGTTGAGCAAGGAATTAACATTGAGCCAGTTGATTTTAAAAGAGTGTATGACCCTTGATCATGCGCTTAGTATACCATGGCTCAGATACATCAAGAGTAGTTTTGAAAGGTTAGGACGAGTTGAACTGTACACTAACCCTGAACTAATAACCAAACAGGATGTGGGGATAACAAGGGAGTCCTTTGGCAGTCTAAGGAAATTGGAGAGGGAAGAGCTGGAACTGCGTAAACCTAGTGTACGTCAATTTTTAATGTTAAAGACAACATCATCAGCTGAGCCTTATCTCCTGGGGTCTTTTACTATTTATGAACGTTTTTTATTGACCAGGTTTCGCCTGGATCTCTTTCACCTCCTGCTCGCCACACCTGTGGGGAGCAGTAGAGGGCAGCTATTAGCACCCTGTGGTTGCGACGGAGAGTCTCCACAGGATCTGCTACACTTTGTATTATTTTGTAAATTTTATGAGGTCCCCCGGAAGTTTTTTATTGGGCCGTTTTTAAAGAGGATGAATTTTAAACAGGCTCGCCCAGCTCTCCTGTATCTACAACTGTTGAAGGATGAATGTATTTTTTTTTGTTATTGGTTACCTGAAATCTGTGGTGAAGTCTAGGGCCTGTCTTGATTAAATATTAACAAGGGCCAGGGTTTAAGTTCATTTTTTTACATATACTTATTTAAGGGCCAGGGCCGGGTTAACCTTGTTGGCAGGTTTTTAATTCATGTGCTTTGACTATTGGTATTTGAATCTTGCACCTTATGTTACAGATTTCCATGGATTGTTGTGAAATGTATTTTAATTGTGATGAATTGTGTCGATTTTATGAAATTCTCTTGCATTGATAACTTTTACGTTTTATATTTCTGAAACCGAATAAAGTTGAATTGATTGATTGATTGAAGTTGAAGGGTGTTAGACCTGTCAGCCATATGGTGGTCTTTACCTAATGTTTTGCCTTCCTCCTCCATTTTTCTGACCTCTTTTTTGCTGGCCTTTGGACTCTCTGCACTTTACTAATGCTAACCAGTGTTAAAGTGCTTGTGCTGTCTCCTCTAAACATGGTATTATTCCCCAACTGGCATATTTAATTTACTTACAAGTCCCTAGTAAAGTGGTACTACATTTACCCAGGGCCTGTAAATTAAATGCTGCTAGTGGACCTGCAGCACTGGTTGTGCCACCCACTTAAGTAGCTCTTTAAACATGTCTCAGGCCTGCCATTGCAGAGTCTGTGTGTGTAGTTTTAAACTGCAATTTCGACCTGCCAAAATAAGCCTTTTGGCATGCCCAAAACTTACTTTTTACTACATATAAGTCACCCCTAGGGTAGGCTCTGGATAGTCCATTGGGCAGGGTGCGATGTATTTAAAAAGTAGGACATCTACTTTTAGGTTTTACATATCCTGGTAATGAAAAATTCTCACATTTTGTTTTCACTACTGCATGGCCTATCTCTCCCATAGGATAACATTGGAGTTGCCTTATTATATTTTATAAGTGTAATTTCCAAATGGGACGAGAGAACCAGTTCAAGTATGGTGTCTCTGCAATCACAATTTAAAATCCTAACTTATGGTGAAGTCGGATTTTAAATTGCCATTCTGAAAATGTCACTTTTAGAAAGTTGCAAAAACAACAAGGTGATGGATAGAATGCTTGAATTAATCTCAGCCACTGGCAATTGCTTAGGCAGCATCCCAAATCCATTGCTTTTGACCCACCATGCTACCCCAGTTTGGACCCAACCATATGAAAATCAGTCTTGACCCTGTTCCTCACGTAAACAATTCAGCCAGGCCAGGACCTTCTTGAACTAGAACACGAGAGACCCAGGACCAGTTTCACCCTTGTTATGGGCTCTTGAGCTGGGTATAGCTTGGTTCCAGTGGCACAGTGAGCCCGGGTCCCATTTCTGGGCATACCTGGTGCACTTAGGGCATCAAATGCAAAAACAACAAGATGATGTATGGAATGCTTGAATTAATCTCAGCCACTGGCAATCGCTTGGGCCGCATTCCAATCCATAATCTTTTGCCCACCATGTCACCTTAGTTTGGACCCAGCCATATGCAAATCAGTCTTTTTAAAAAAAAAAAATTTATTGAACAAGCTCAAGATAAATACATACTTTACAGATTATGCATGCATGTCGACACAGTCAGCAAACTTGTGAAACATTTGTTGGGTGCTCGAGCATTAGTCTGTACTCTAAAGTCGCCTGAAGGTCCGCGACAAGGGTTTATGTCCATAGCACTAACTGTACACATATATTAAACATGCTAAATATGTATATATAAGTGTATCCCGCACTTGTAGGCGTCTCAAGTCCCTCTGTATTTGCGCCATTGCGTCCAGACCTTCTCCCGCTTCTTAATGCAGCCCCTGCTTTTGTACACAGTTTCTTCTGCTCGCTGGCACCAATCTAAATCTTTTCCCCATTCGGCCACTGATGGTGGCTGAGGCGCTCCCCACAGTCTAGCAATGTTTCGCTTTGCAACACCAGCCGCCAATGTCAACCAAATATTAATATATCTGGGTCTTTCTGTTTCCCCCTTATTCAATAGGAGCAGCTCCTTTGCATCCAGTGCAACCTCCACATTGGATACTGTTGCCATTACTTCTGTAATCTCCGGCCAGAAGGTCCCAATCTTGGGACAGTCCCATAGGATATGGAAGAATGAACCCTCTCGCTGGGAGCCCCTGGCGTAAAGTGGCGTCAGCGCCCTAACCCATTTAAACAACTTGGTGCGAGGATAATATGTACGATGTAGCACTTTAAGCTGTACCAGCCGCTATTTCTCTAGGGCCCTGGAGCGCCTCCAACCACTCCTCATCATCTGTATTGCCCAGATTGTCAACCCAGGCTGCTCTGAGGGCTATCAGAGTATCTGGCATGTTGTTCATAAGTTTACCGTAAATTGTGGATGTGGCTTTCTCGAGGATGGGGTCTGCCAGGAGTCTATCTTCTAGGGGGGAATGATCTGGAAGGGTCTCACCTCGCTGTATATGGTTTCGCAAGGCATGCATGAGTCTCAAGTATGAGAATCTTTGAGTCGGGGTTAGGCTGCATTCCTTCTGTAGGTCCTCGAACGATAGAGGTGCACCGTTTCGCCATACGTCTCCTAACTTTTCTATTCCTATTGTCTGCCAGCTTTTGATGCAAATCAGTCTTGACCCTGTTCCTCATGGGAACAGTCCAGCCCGAACTGCCAGGCGAGGTCCTACCAGAACACAAGCAACCTAGGACTGGATTTGCCCTTGCTATGTGCTTTCCAGAAGTGTAAAGCTTGGTTCCCATGGCACAGTGAGCCTGGTACCCACGTCTGGGCACTTAGGGCATCGAATGCAAAAACAAGGTAATGAATGGAATGCTTGAATTAATCTCAGCCACTGGCAATCACACAGGCCGCATCCCAATCCATTGTTTTTCATCCACCATGCCACCTCAGTTTGGACCCAGCCATATGCAATTCAGTCAGCAAGAGAATCACGTTCAGACTCCTCACCCACGCACACAAGGCCCTCCACGACCTGGGCCCAAAGTACCTCAACGACCGCATGTCCTTCTACACGCCCACACGCCAGCTACGATCAACCAGCCACGCCCTCGCCACCGTACCACGCATCCGCAGAACCACCGCCGGAGGAAGATCCTTCTCCTACCTGGCGGCCAAGACCTGGAACTCCCTCCCCACTCACCTTCGGCGAACCCAGGACCATCTCGCCTTCAGGAAGCAGCTCAAGACCTGGCTGTTCGAGCAGTAACTTACCCCCTCCCCCAGCGCCTTGAGACCCTCCCGGGTGAGTAGCGCGCTCTATAAATGCCGTGATTGATTGATTGATTGAGTCTTGACCCTGTTCCTTATGGGAACAGTCCAGCCCGAACTGCCAGGCCAGGTCCTTTCTGAACCAGAACACAAACAACTCAGTATCAGTTTTGCTCTTGTCATGGGCTCTTCAGCCGGGTATAGCTTGGTTCCAGTGGCACAGTGAGCCCAGGACCACCAGGACCCATGTCTGGGTATGCCCGGCACACTTTGGACATCAAATGAAAAAAAAACTAGATGATGGATGGAATGCTTGAATTAATCTCAGCCACTGGCAATGGCTCAGACCGCAGCCCAATCCATTGTTTTTCATCCACCATGCCACCTCAGTCTAAGGACCTGATTTAGATCTTGCTGGAATCGGTCACACCGTAATTTTTCCGTCGTATTCCCCGCCCGCCTACTATGCGGTCCACCTGCTCTATTTAGATGCTGGTGGGTTGATGGACAAAAGACCGTTGGAATGCAGACAACTCCGCCACATTTGTTCACCCGTGTCGATGGCACCAAAGGCAAAAGCGGTTGTTGGAGGGAGTTTAGCTCATTTCTCCACCGGGTCAATCACGATGTGCCTTCCGGCCGTCGTGACTGTGGCGAGGAAACCTCCACACCTGAGTTGGCAGTTTGGAACTGCTATAAGGCCAAAACTTACCTTTTTTCTGTTTCACACTTCCTTTACCATAATGGAGCCGATCCTCCAAGTCCTGCCTTTGCTGCTGCTACTTGACCATGAAACAAGTCAGTACCGTCGTCGCCAGAATCGAAGATAAGCTTCCATTATAATTAGGGCACCCGGTTTTATGGTATTTATTTTTGTAACATTTCCGTCTCTATTTATCCATATTTATTTTCTGGCCATCTTATTGGTATTTATCCATATTTATTTTGTATTTCAAGAATAAATGTAGCTGTAAAATGGTATATTTCTGCGTTTATATAACTCTTCGATGTGCACTCAAACATGGATGCCTGTCACGTTTAAGCAAACTAAGCAGCCACATATAACAAAAGACTACACTCACAGGTACATATTAGCATCATACTACAAATGTATGTTAACATATGCCTGTATTTAAGGAAATATCATCCTGTATTTTAACCCTCCATGCTTTTTGACTGCTCAGCTCCTGCCTAGAATTCATGAAAGACAGTATGGAGGGTTTCTCACAAGAAGCACCATTTTCAGTATTTTTCCGCTTTTAAAAATAAATACAGACAGGAAACACATTGTTTTCTGACTGTATTTATCTGTAAAAATCAGTAAAAACGGAAAACCGGAAGCCTTAATTATAATTTGTTACCTTTTAACTTGTCTGTTTACATTTGATCTGGACTCGTGCATGTTGAAATCTCTCTAACAAGCAATAACATACCAATGTGTAATGCATATGTGAGTAATGTTGTCGTTTAAGGAGTTTAAACAAACACCCCTGTATAATTTTATTTTAATGTAAAATTTGGTGCAAGTTGCTTTCATGATAATGGACACTTACACAAAAATGGACATCAGTCTAAAAATCACAAACTGAGCATACAGGTGTGTTACCTTAATTTTTCTAAACTATTAAATCATAAACATATTCATTACACATTATTGGGATAATTGAAATGTAATATAATGTAGAAATTTCGAAACTGCGCTTGACAAGGTGAAACGTTTGTTTTAACATAACTGTAAAAGCAATGTCAGTTCCAAACTTAAATCAATTAATATATTCACCTGCCTTCCCGGGCATCGTGGCTCCCAGAGGTTGGAAACAGCAGCAAAAGTTGAGGAGGTGTTGTTGGCTGCAGTGATGGGAGGCAAGAGAGCTGTTTTTGAAATGCAGCGTATATGTACATGACATACGCAATCGAGAATGGAGATGGGCACATCCATTGGCTTTCGTACGTCGGAGTATCACACCCACTAACCGGTCAACTTCCGCCGAGGATGTTTGATAGCAAATGTCCTGACGGCACGGTCGGGCGCCCGCCATTTTAGATTGTGAAATACTGTGTTTTTGAATATTAAGTGCATCTCCACCACTCAAAATGGTGGCTACTTTGTTTACATGTAGAAAATGCTAATGTTGTTCATTTGTTTTTCCAAAAACGTATAATGTAGTGCGTTAATGTGGTTAGATGCAATATTTGTGCTGTGTTGTTTATACCGCCGTTGACAGTATTTGTGATGACAAAATTTTTAAAAAAATAAGATAGTGTGAATAATACATTTACAATGTATTATTTACACATTTGAAACATAAAATATTTACACATGTAAAAAAAATCTCATTAAAATTTTTTTTTTATACCAAACATATTAATGTGCTGTATAATTATGTATTAAAAATGTATATGTATTGAAAACTCAATAAAATGTGTTTCAATTTTAAAATGTTAGCAAACATTTACAACATTTTTAATGTTTTAAATGCAGACGTATGAACCCAGGCAGAGTGAGGAGACGACAGCCTCAAGTGTTCGGACCATTTCCAGACCTTGCCCTCATGGAAGAACGGGATATTATCAAAAAATTCAGATTGAATCAGCAAGCAATTCTTGAATTATGTAATCAGCTGGAGCCAGATCTTCTGCCTCACAATAAGAATACCACAGCAATTACACCAATAGTCAAATTAATGGCAGAACTGGATTTTGTGGCCACAGGATCATTCCAATGCACTGTGGAATATCACAACCAACTTTCAGTGGCGTGCTACAAGAAGTTCTTTCTTCAATGATGAGACACATCAACAGCTTCATTCAGTTTCCTACAAACCAGGATTTTGCCAATGTGAAGGGAGATTTTTATATTTTGGGTTGACCTACCACATGTGGTTGGAGCAATTGATGGCACACATATTTCCTTAGGGCCACCACATGTCAGAGAACAAGTATACTGCAATTGAAAGAACTTCCATTCAGTCAATGTCCAAGTTGTCTGCTTACCATATTTGTGCATCACAAGCATGTGCGCGCGTTTTTCAGGATCAACCCATGATTTCTTTGTACTACAGAACAGCACCAAACCCCTGCAAATGTCACAACGTGGAGCTGAGAGGGCCTTGCTTGTTGGTAAGTTCAATATGTCAAAATGTAGTTTGGTTAATTTCAAGTTTAATGATCTGAAATATAGCAACATTTTGGGGCTAATTTCTTTTATTTTTGTCGTTTAGGAGACTTAGCTTATCTTAACTGACCATGGTTGTTGACACCACGGAGGAATCTGACAACGCCAAGAGAAGTCCACTTCAATGAGGCCCATGGAAGGACACAGAGGCCAGTGGAGTGGCCAGATTCCGAAGTCTGGTTAAGACTGGTGCAGCCCTCCTCTAATCCCCCGATAAGGTGTGCCATATCACCATGGCCTGCTGCATGTTACACAACATAGCCCTGCAACGGAACATCCCATACATTGCAGAGGATGGAGACCATCAAGAGCCACAAGGTGAGGATGTTGAAATGCCAAATGAAGATGATAGTGGTGAAGAGGAAGCAATTGACTTACATCAAGGTGTTATTGACAACTTCTTCACGAATCTGAGTATATATTTACATTTTATTATATTACATGTTACGCCATCTATTAACCTAATGAGGATGACAGTCTGTGCTGGAAAGTTTTTAGTAAGAGCAACTTAAGGAAAATACAGTGCAAAGATAGTTTTGAAACATTGAGTACTCTGTTAACGGTCATCATTTTTCTTTGATTTTACTTTGAAAGGGTGTCCTCAAAATTATTCTTTTGCTATGAGAAAATTTTGTAATGTAATCAACTAATTGGCTTTGTTTTTTTAATCTGTTTTAGGTTCCTTCACAATGTAATCTACTTTTGCCCATTTCCAAGTTGTGACACTTGCAGTTATATGCTGTTGTTGCGAAGTACAAAGGGAACAGTGGTTGATCCTTTGAAAGACACACATACTTTGGGCGTACATATCTTGTACAAAGACAACTTGCACAGTGATTGAATTGAAGTTTCTAAGATTGCGTTAGACTTGTTTTGTGTGGAATGTTGGCACCAAGGCAATATGTGCTGCTTAAATTGCTCTGACCACATGTGGTAGTCGACACAAAGCATACTGATCTCCCTTCACATTTGCAAAATCCTCGTTTTGTGGTAAGTGTCTGAGGCTGTTGATGTGTGTTATCATTGCCGAAAGAACGTCTTGTAGCACAAAACTTTAAGGGCCAGATGTATAAAAAAGCATTTTGCGATTCTCAAATAGCAATTTTTACCAAATCGCTATGTGGTAATCGCAAAATGCTATGTATGTAGGAATCATAAAATATTTTGCGATTCCTTAATATTACCTAATAGCGATTCGGTAAATAGTGAATCGCTATTAGGTAATAATACTCCATTCGTTCCTATGGGCCAAAAGGCCCATAGGTGCGAATGGTTTTGCATTAGCTAATATGTGATTACCTAATTGCTAATCGCAAATTAGCAAATGCACAGCCAAGGGTGCCCAAAGGCCTAACGCCCCCCTGAAGCACCCCAAAAAAGAAAATGTGCACATGTAAAGCTCACACAAGCCCTAGGGGAATGTGTGCGCTACATGGCACTTTAAAAAATGCATTTTTGTGCATTTTTCAAATTCACACATTCTTACCATCAACTTGAAGTTGATGGTAATAGCGTTTCTCTAAATGCGCATTTCACATTTAGGAAAGGCTTCTTACATGTGCATTAGAGATTCGCAAATTGTGATCCTCTATTTTTTGTTTTTGTTTGTTTTTTTGTTTATTAATAGCTTGTCATACCATACAACAATATCATGCGCGTGCCAGGAGCAACGCGCCCAGGAATTCAGGACAAGCAACTTTTTAGGTGCATATACATATCAAGCAATATATGAACAGATACCCAATGAAAATGCCAAAGGCAAACGAAAGAAACAAACCCCCCCCCCCTCCCTCGCCCTCTGGCACTGCAATGATGTGACCTACATAGCGGCAACATTTAGACTTCTGATGCGCACACATGTCGGAATAGTACAATAACCTGGGATCAATTGCATTAAGTATCATTAGCATAGAAATAAGAATGTGTGACATCTTACAACTCAGGGTGGCTTGATAAATATATGGTAAGTCGGGCCCAGAAATCCTTGGGCCTTGATGACTCAGGGAGTTCTTCAGCATAGGTCTCTAGTTGTTCCCTACAGTAGGTCAAGTCCCGGATCCATTTACGAACCGTGGGCAACCCCGTGCACCCCAGTGCTGCGCCACGGCCCGCTTGGCCATTAGCGTCGCCACAGCCACCAACCTCCTGTTACAGGGCTTTAAGGGTGTCACATTGCCCAACAAGCATAGCTCAGGCGTGCATCCCACTCGCTCCAGCACGACCTCCGTTAACACATCCACCACCCTAGACCAAAATGTAACTAACCCCGCACAGAGCCAGGAGAGGTGTAGAAAATCGGCGTCCGCATGCCCACACCGCACACAATTAGCCGTATCCCTCAGGCCAAATTTCCTCAGCTGCACAGGGGTGTAGTAGAGCTGGTGTAAAAAGTTAAAATGTATGATACGTAGATTACAGTTAGCTGTGAGGCGCCCAGTCAGTTTACAGCAAGCATGCCAATGGTCTATGGACATCGTGCTACCCAGAGCTTCGTTCCATTTAGCGTATGAGGGGTGCGCTCCTCCTCACGCTCACGGAGCGATGCAGCGTATAGTTTAGTGATCAGTCCCTTACGATCCTCACTTGCGAGCACCGCCTGCAGCGCCCGCAGTGGCTGAGGCTCAGTGGGGTAGTTAGGATATATATCCCTCATTGCCTGCCGAACCCTCACGTATGTGAAGCATAGCATAGCTCCATGTGACCGACCCGCCTGTACGTCCAGCAGTGAGCGGAACTGGCTTTGTTTGTACAAGTCCCCCAGCTGCGTGACCCCGACCGCTTGCAATGCGCCCAGCGCCAAACGCTCTTGCGCCGCGGATATGCCAGGATGTGCCGCGATCGGCAATTTGGGGGCATAAAGGTAGGGCAGTTTCGCTCGTCTAGCCAATGTCTGCCAGGCCCAGGCGGTGCACTGCACCGGATTGATTTCCGTTCGGGGGCCTCCACTCCCACCCGAGAGAGCAGCTGCCACCAGTGGCAAGGGGAGTATTGCGTCCGCCTCTATCGCCGTATGGGGGAGATAGCGGTGTGGGAAGAACCAATAATGCGCAAAATGTGCCTGAGCGCATAGGTAATAAAGGCGCATATCAGGGGCCTCGAAGCCACCGCGTTCAAAGGGTTGGACTAGGGTGTCCCAGCTACAACGAGGTTTTTTGCCGCCCCACACAAATGATAGTAAGGCCGTCTGTAATGCCTTGAAGGCCGAAATATTCAGACGGAGTGGGATATTCACGAATAAATATAATAGTTTGGGCAAAATGGTCATTTTAATCACAGCAATGCGGTCCGCTAACGATAGGGGCAGGCGGGCCCACCTCTCCGTTTTTTCCGTGAGTTGTGTGATGGTGCGCCCGTAATTCATGGATATAACCTGGGCAGGGTCCTTATGCAGCCAGATCCCTAAGTATTTCACCGGATCCCGGGCCCAAGACAGGGGGAAGTCCATCTCAAATTCGTCAGTACCCGCTGTTAAGGGAAATACTGTCGACTTGGCCCAGTTTATACCTAAGCCAGAGAATCCTTCAAATTTAACATATTCCCTCAGCAGTTCAGGGAGGTGGGTTGCAGGCTCACGGACATATAACAGCATGTCATCCGCATTGAGCGAAACAACAAGTGGCCGTTGTCGAAAGCGCAGTGCAGCGGAGGCGTGCAATTGGCGCAACTTACATGCCAGTGGCTCCAGCGCCAGCGCAAATAGCATTGGTGACAGAGGGCATCCCTGCCGTGTGCCTCTGCCAATGGAAAACGCCGAGGATACCCAGCCATTCACGCGAACTCTAGCCGCAGGTTTGGTATACAGGACCCTGATCCATTGCAAAAAAAACCGAGGGAACACCCATTCGCGTGAGAACGGTAAACATATACTCCCAGGAGAGGGAATCAAACGCCTTGGCGGCGTCTAATAGCACCGCCGCGGCTTGGAAGTCTGCGTCAAAATAGTGAAGAGTGGCGAAGAGAGTTCGCAGGTTGTGCACAGTAGACCGGGCAGGCACAAAACCAGACTGGTCAGGGAGTACCAGCAGGGGAACCAGAGGCTGAAGGCGGAGTGCAATCATTTTCGCCAGTATCTTGGTGTCGATATTAATCATTGAGAGTGGTCTGTATGAATCGCAGTGGCTAGGCTCCTTATCCGGTTTCAGTAGCATCACCAGTAGAGCCTCCCGCAACGAGGGTGGGAGCTGTCCAGTATCATACGCTTCCGCAAATACTTCAAGAAGGCGGGGGGCCAGGTCCTCCGCGAATGCCTTATAGAACTCGCTCGGGAACCCATCTAATCCCGCAGCTTTGCAGGTAGGGAGGGACATAATAGCGAGTTTTACATCTTCCTCATCAAAAGGTTGAGTAAGATATTCCCTGTGGCCGGGAGACAGCCAGCCCAGTGCGACATCATCCAAGTATGAATGGATCTCGGCCGGCTGCACTACATCTCTATTGCTATAGAGTGCCGTGTAATAGTCAAGTATGGTCTCACTAATGGCGGTTGTGCCGTAACAAGCTGTCCCTGCCTCGTCTAGGATTTCCGTGATATACTCTTGCCTCCGCGGCGCAGCCAGTTTTTGCGCGAGCGAACGGCTAGGCCGTCCCCCTCACCATAGTATCGGGCCTTGCTACGCCTGGACCTATGTACCAGTTCCTGGTCAGCCGTGTCGTTATGTTCTGTCACCAGTGCACGGATCTTGGACAGAGTTTCGGGCAGCGGATCTATCTCATAGGCTCGCTCCAGAGTGGAAATATCGGCGGCCAATTTGTGAATTCTGCGCCGTAAGTCACGCAGTACTCCAGCCTGCGCCCCATACAGACCCCTCTGATAGTGACTTTGAACGCTTCCCACATGGTGCCTGCGCTATCAACTGTGCCAGCATTTTCCCGGAAAAATTACGAATCGCCTCTCCTACTGAGGCCCGGAAGACCAGGTCCGTCAGGGAGGACGGTTGTAAGCGCCACTGGAAGGGTGGCCGATCACATGCTGGGACCTGTAGATCCAGGAGCACCGGGGAGTGGTCCGAGAGCGTCCTGGCTAAGTGGCGCACTCCAGTCGCCCACGCACACGCAGCCTCCGTAGCCAGCCAGAAGTCCAAGCGGGACCAAGTCCCATGCACAAATGAAACAAACGTGCTCTCTCGCTCACCCAAATGTTGCATACGCCATATATCCCTCAAGCGTCCCGCATCCATCAGGCCCCGCAGCACCTCCGCCGCCTGTTTAGGCCGTGCATTTTCACTGCCCCTCCGGTCAGCCTCCATATCCAGACAGACATTAAAGTCCCCACCCCATATAATCTCCGCGTCTGGAAACCCCGAGATGCGGCGCCATACATCAGCAAAAATGGCCGGGTCATCAACATTCGGCCCATACACATTTACAAAAAGGACACTCGACCGACCTAGTTGACCATGCACCAACACCACTCGTCCCTGATCATCAGTCTCTGTGCGCGTGACTTGGAACGGTATCCCTTTCTTGATCAGAATAATCACTCCCCTTGCATAGCTAGAATAAGAGGAAGAGGCACGAAAGCCAGCCCATCGAGCCCCCACTTTCCCTTCGGAAGCTTTGGTAAGATGTGTCTCCTGTAAGAAGGCAATGTGGACCTCCATCCTGTCTAAGTAGGCAAACACCGACCTGATCTTTTTGGGAGTATTGAGGCCACGGACATTCCATGTTAAAAGGCGCATTTTACCACTCATCTATTAGCAGGTTATGAAATGTACCTATCGAACATGTCAAAGACATGCCAGTGCAATTACATTGAAAATAGTAAAAAGCATAAAATCCTAAAAAGACAGTGCCAGAGAGCATCCCCCCATCGCAATCCCCCATCCCCCCTCCCACTTCAGCATCCCCAACTCGCCAAAGCCATCCCTACCCGCCCCTCCCCCGTCCCAACGAACTACCAGCAATGCAAAACTGAGATGGGGTGCACCCGTGTGAGGGCGTTAGAGTGCTACTATCCTCCTATCTAGTAGGAGGAGGCTGAGCAGGGGTCGGTAACTATGCCTGGAAATTACAACATCATGGAGCGCGCCCATGGTATGCGAGCAGGCGTATCCCAATCAGCCCCGGCCAAAGACACCTGTGAATGGAAGGAAGAGCAAATCATACTGATAAGTGATACATCATGAGGAATGAGAAGCCTGGATAGTCAAATAGGCAGCCGTGGCAGCAAAACAATTCAGCCAATGCACCCTATGGGTCTATTGTTCCTCAGTCTCTGATGGCGATCGGGATTCGCGTCGCCTCCTTTTGAGGCGTTTGGCATGTTCTAAGGCTGCTTTGGGGTTATTAAAAATGTGAGAGTCCCGGTCAGGGCCTATCTTCAGGCGAGCAGGGTATAGCATGGCATACGGGACCCCTTCCGCTTGTAGAAATTTTTTGACACCTCCAAACTCCCTCCTCGCAGCCTGGACAGTGACAGTAAAGTCGGGAAAAAAGGAGAGTTTATTGCCTTGATGTTCTATGGCCCCTTTCTCTCTCGCCAGACGTAGTATAGTGTCCCGGTCCCTATAATTCAGTACTCGTGCAATAATGGGGCGGGGGGGAGCGCCCGGGGCCGGTCGAGCCGCCAAGGAGCGGTGTGCCCGTTCCACAATGAACATGTGTGAAAGCTGCTCCGTACCGAATAGGTCTGTAATCAATGTTTCAATGTAGGTCTCCATTTTGCCCACATTGGTGGATTCTGGCAGCCCAGTAATGCGGAGGTTATTGCGCCTGGAGCGGGCCTCTAAATCCTCGTTCATGGCTTGGATGACTGAAAGGACTTTTTCCATGTTAAGCGTTTTCCCGGCGACTTCACTTAGACCATCCTCCACTGTAGACACCCGCTGCTCGACTTCCCCCATACGGGCCCTCTGTTTTTCCAGCTGCGAGGACATGTGGTCCAGCCGGTTGTTGACAGCCGCCATTGTTCCCTCGATGGATTGGAGGCTGCGCTGCATGGCCAAAAGCGTGGTCTCAAGGCCAGTGGGCCCTCCCTCCTGGGCGTCAGCCTCCGAGTCCGAGGCAGCCTTCTGTGGGGTTTTAGTGGATTTTCGGGCCTCGAACGTGAGGCGAGGCTGGGTTCTGTCTGTCCTGCCCATGGCGCCAGATATCTAGGCAAGTCCTCCGCAGGGGAGCAAGCCGAATCCCTCGCAGACTCCAGGCGAGTCGTCAAATGAATCCACTCGTTCCTCCCGGTGAGCGCAACTGCCCGCCCGAGATGTGCAGGCCCGCACCTGCACAGGAGGTCGCCCGACAGCAGGGAATGGGCTTGGGGTCAGAACATGAAGGCCCCCCACCAGTGTATGTTCTCGTGACCACTAGCCCCTCATCAAGAGCCAGTGAGTTAGCAGCTCGTTCTAATCAAGGGGATTCAGCACAGGCCCCGGCCACCCAGATGCGAGGAATCACATCAGCGAAGGATCCACAGCAGTTCAAAGCAATGCGGCGTGTATTCCAGACCCAAGCCTGGGTCCCAGCTGCACTCTCCGTCAGAGACCCGCCACAACAGCCTTGAGGATAATCAGTGGCAATGCAGGGGTAAGTATGCCAGTCCCTCCTCTACCAGATCGGTACAGAGGCCTAATGCTCTATCTGTCCTGTGGGACCTCCAAGCACGGGCCCAGCAGTAGCCGCGGCAGTGGCAGCCAGCAGACGGCAGCAACTGGAGTGCGATCTCCTACTCCGGCCTACAACTCCCCCCCCAGGCGCCCGCCCAAGCTCGCAGGCCGCAGCGCCGACCAGGGCCCCCGCCCGCCTCCACTGGTGCGAGCCCCGGCCGGGCCGCGCCCCACTCACCGTGACCAGCACCCAGGAGTCGTCTCCGTCGGCAGTCCGCAAGTGTGTCTCTGCACCTCGGCGCGGGTCCCCAAAGCTCGCACCGGGCCGCCGCCGCCGCCTCTCCCACACGGTGGTCTTGCTCGTGACTGCAGCACCCAACAGCGCAGTGCTCGGGCTCGTCCTCGTAGGGCCCGCACAGGCCTTGTAGGTCCCGGCCGCCCTCAGACAGCACCCCTCCTCAGAGCAGGTAGGTACGCCGCCGGCAGCAGGTCTCGGCCACCTCCAATCGGCGCCTCAGCTTCGCGGCAGGCAGGGTCGCCACAGCCCGGCCGCGTCAGCGGAGTGTGCAGGTGGCCGCCATTTTGTGCGCCAGCCACGGGTCTCGATCGCTCCGGTGAAGCGCCGCCACAGAGCGATCCGCCGCTCCGCAATGTCACCAAAGTATGCAGGGGTCTTGGCCAGCTAGGGTCGCGCGGTTTCCGTAGCGCAGTTTCAGCAGTTCCAGGCGGATTATAGGCGGATGGTGGCTCAGCCGGGCAGAGCGACCTTAAGGTGCGGCCATCTTGCCGTGCGCCCTCTAGCGCCCCCCCGTGATCCTCTATTTGTGTTCGCAATTAAGGTAAACACTAAAAATTGTGATTACCTAAATTGCGAATCCAAAAGCCTTTCATACATAAGGAAAGGCAATTTTGCATTCTAAAACGGCTGAAATTTGCGATTTGCACAGTTTGCTAATGCAAAATGCTTTCATACATCTTGCCCAAAGTTGTTAGTGACATTGCACCGGATGCTGCACCCTGTATTGGAATGATCCTGTGGCCAATAAATGGAGTACTGCCATGATTTAGATTATTGGTGTTATTCATGTGGGATTCCTATTGTGGGCCATGAGAACTTGCTGCAGCTGATGACATAAATCAATATTAGTTAGCCTATTTAATCTGGTATATTTTATTATATTCCGTTCTTCAAAGCTAGCAAGGTCTAAAACTGTAAATGAGAAAAAGACACTATTCCGATTCAGGCCGGAAATCTCCCCGACCGAGCCGGACCCGGAGAGATTTCCGACCGAATCGGACCCTAGCAGCCCGACCGAATGAGTACGATGCGCACGTATGCTATCGGACTCGATTCGGTCGGACTCCCATTGAAGTCAATGGGAGCCAGTCGTACGACGCGTACACGGGCTCCCATTGACTCAATGGGCACGACGCGAACAAGGGCGCCCCCTACAGCATGTTCGCGTCAATGCGGGTCGCGCCGCACATGCACGTGTAGGGGGGACCCATGGGTCCCCCCTGTGTGCGACTCGCGCGCCTACGCTTCCAGGGGGGTCCGACACGGACCCCCAAAGTGCGGCTCCGACAGCTCCTTGGAGCCGGACTGCGCGAGTCGGTCGGAGCGGTCGAGGTGCGCATCGTACTTACCTGGCCGGGGAACGTCTCCATTGCGCGGTGCGAGTCGTCCCCATGCGAGTCGGTCGGGTTCTGCGAACGAGTGGGTCGGCGATTTCGCGAGCGCACGCATCGTACTCGCTCGCCCGGACGCACGTACGAATCGGTCGGGAAATAGGGCTCCGAATCGGATCCGGTTAAGCCGAATCCGATTCGGTGCCCTACCGGCCGAGATCGAAATCGACCCCTATGTATTTTTTCGTTATGCATGGGTTGCAATGGTTAAACAAATAATGAAAACATTTTATTTCCTTCAATTTAATAAAGTACTAGTTAGTGATCTGTAGTTTTTGTTCTTTTTCCTAATTTAAAAACAAATTGGGACACACTGCCTACATGGAAATTAGTTATGGCTAAACAATCATTTTTATGTGTACATTTTTCAATGTATGATATAAAGGAAAATATTAACCAATTGAGAAATGAAATACAACAACTGTCCTTGGCTATGTCAGTTTTGTTTTACTCAATATACCCAAAAATAACAAAAAAAACAGGATGAAATTTAAAAAACCCTACACATTAAAACAGTCAATCATGGTGAATGAAACTATTATTGCAGAGCCAAAATTGTTTGAAGTCAAATGTCCAAAATACAACTGGCATCAGAAAGGTAAATTTGTCCAGAACATAGTCCACTGAGTGAATGGTGGTCCCACACTGCAGGAAATTAGGTTCTGCATCTTTGTGCTCCCTCTGCAACTGCTTCATCTCCCGGAGCTCCGTCAGGACCTGGCCCATCATGTCTTGGGACTGATGGACTGATGGAGGGATCCCAAGACTTGGCTGATGGTGGCCTGGTTGACAGTGAACCCAGTGGCCTCACTTTGCTGGTATACTGTATTGTTGAATTTCTCCTAAAGTGTACAGACAAGAAGTTATAAAACTTTCTTGTCTGTAAGCCAAACTTCAGCCTTCCAGTGGTCTGTCCTGATTGGTCAGAGTTAGGTGGATTAGCCAGGCTCCTTTGATTAAGTGATAAATAGCCCCTGGGGTTACCCAGCTCTTCTGGGAGGGCAGGGTTCTGCTACATAGGAATGCCAGAGCAGGGGGAGGGGTCATAAACCATATTCTTCCATGGAAGGGGGAGACAGGCAGAAGAAGTCAGTATCAATTTACACCTCTCCTCTTTGAATCCAGCCAGATGGTGGGATTAAGGAAGTAATAAGCAGAGGCAAGGGGGAGACTATGGAGATTAACCATCCTGGGGTGTGTTTAGCCAGCTCTTCTCTTTGTGTTGGAAAATAAGCGATGATGAATTTTGGAGAAGTGGTGCTCTCTGGGAGAAAATAGTGCCTCACTTTGGAGGATATGGTCATAGCCTGGGGTGTTGCCCTGCACCTCATTGGACAGGAGTGCCCTCCTGCTTGACCCAGAGAATTTGGAATAAGTATCTGAGAGGGGCTGAGCCTCTCAGATCTGCTCCTTGAAACTTAAGAGAGAAGACGGGTCCATGCTGAGAAGTTTGATTGACACCAACCAAGCCCTGCACTTTGAAGACTGCGCCTGCTGCACAACCTGAACTACAGCCCTGTGGATCGAACTTGCTTCAAAAGGACTAAAGAGTGGACTCCCTGCAAGCTACAGTTTAACAGAGCTCACCTGGAACATCACCACCAAGAATCCTCAGCCTGGAGTACTTCCAGTGGATTTTTAAGGATTTTGTCCAAGTGGATTGTGGGAACTGAAGTCCCAAACTTTCAAGGACCATCTTGGAGCTTCCAGACCCTTGGAGTACGTTTTGGACACTTTGGGACCCTTTGGGGAACTTCAAGAAGAAGTTCCAGACTTTTGGAGAAGTTTGGAGCAACTTTGGAAAAAAGCTCCATAAGTGGACCGACTTGACCTGGCCAGCCAAGCCGGCGACCCTCAACCGCGATCCGGCCTGCTGTCCAGAATCGTCCCATTGAAAAGCTGCAGAGGTCCGACTTCGAGAGTTTGACTAGGAGTAGGCGGAAACCCAAGCCGGCAAACCCTCACCAAATCCGGCCTGGTGAAGAGCATCAAGGGACCCCACAAGAAAAAGCTCTGTAACAGTTTCTAAGTCCGAACGTAGGAAAGGTGACCAGGACCAACCGCGAGAGCCAACCCGCCCACCTTTAACCGTGAGCCGGCCTAGATCCCTGGTTTGTCCCGCTGGAAAGCCCCGGAGGTCGGACTTCCACAAGTTTGACCGGGAGCTCGTCGCAAGGCAAGCCGGCGAACCCTCACCAAATCCGGACTGGCTGAGAGCTTCGAGGGACCCCAGAAAGAAAAGCTCCAGAAAAGTTTCTAAGTCAGAAGCTTAAAACTTTGACCGAGACCTACCATGAGGGGTAGACGCGCAGGGCTCCATCGCAGTCGGCCTGAAACTTTGACCCGGTCTAGTGCGACCAGATGGCCCAATAGGCGCTATAGGTTTCTATGTGCTATATAGTGCTAAATCTTTAAAAATTCATATCTCGGGTTCACTACATTGGATTTTTTTGCTTTGGTATCATTTTAAAGATAAATAATCAAAAACAACAATTCCCTTTGTGTGTATTTGGACAAACCGATAATAAATCATACACCATTCATCCAAGCATACCAATATCACCAAAGAGTGCTGACCGTTTGCAAAAATCCAATATATGAATGTTTATTCTGTAAAATCAGTTAAAAAAGTCATATAAAGAGTGCATATAATAAAAACATGGATTATTTCAAGATAAAATAACTCTCTAAATAGAGAGCCACATCAAAATTTCACAAAGATCATACACATTGTTACAAAAATCACAATAAATGAACATGGGAGAATATCATAGACATTAATTTTTGGTCATTGTTACACACTAATCACAAAGAAATTCATTGGTCAAACAACTATTTTGTACAGTCTCTTGTTTGGCCAAGATAGGGTTGAATTAGTGCTTTTGTAGAACCAGTGCGACGCGTTTCGGTGGGTTAAAATGATCCGACCACCTTCTTCAGGAAAAAGACTTGGTGTCTCCCACAACTTCAGATCGGAATTGGTGATGTGTTATCATTCAATGATCACTCTTGGGAACTGGCTTCTCAAGATCAAGTGCCACCCATCTGTTTTTAGGGTATGCCCATCAAATGTGGGGCTCTCTCTGTGAGCCTTCAATGCAATGTAGTATTAATATATTCTGAATTTTCTGTCACTCGAGTTCTGGGATTGAACAATCTCCAAATTATTGATCCTCCTTACTGTGGTTACATAGGTAGACTTCTTCAAGTTAAAATCAATGCCGGGAAAACGTCTGCCTCCAGCCTCACTTTGGGCGTCTTTCCTTGGGAAATACACACAAAGGGAATTGTTGTTTTTGATTATTTGTCAATTTGGCATCCTGTCCCTTTGTGTAAAGTGGACCCCTCTCGTTGTTTGAGAATCATTTTAAAGATACAAATATTTACTATTTTTATAAATTGGTGTTGGATTTTTATTGTGAGTTGTGTCTTAATTATTTACTGAATTGTTTTTTTTAGATGCTTTACATACCTGTCTTTGAAGTTAAGCCTGCCTGCTCGCAGCGAAGCTACCAAGGGTTGAGCATGGGAATAATTTTCTAGGACCTGTACTGGGCCCTATATTGTGGTAGTGGCCTTATTGCCAGGGGCTTTCCAACAGATCCCGACTTAACTGTGGCACTACAAACGGTACTTAACAGCCATTATTATTCTGTAGTTCCTATCTTATCAGACCTTTATATCCCTACCTTAAAAACTGTGAATACTGTCACATATCTTGAACACATATCATGGATACCATTGAATTGTTCTGAGAATTCTTTCTGTTCTTTCACAGGATCAACCCTAAGCACTATGCAACAATGTTTCTGTCTTAGAAATGTTCAAACTTAGATGTTTGTTTATTTTCACAACACAACTTGATTTTCAGTATACTTCTCTGTATTCCCAAATGTCTGCCAAAAAACTCTAAAAAAGCCATGATTCTTTGAAAAAGGAAATTCTAAGTCCAAAAACAAGGTCTTCGCTGCAGCAATACTGTAGCTCTATTGACTAGCAAGGACACTGTGAACAACAAGGGCGGGTATACCCAATAATGCAATAAACAATGCCATCGGCAAACACTGTGAGAGTCAAGGCACTGCTGAGAAATGTAGTTCAACAGGGCACCTTTGACTAGTACCGTTCTCCATACAAGAGAAGCCACACACCAGACAACAGAGATGCTTTACCAGGACAGCCAGCTTTTCCTTTTCTTGAATGGACTTAGCGCAAGTGGTTTGGGTGTATTGCTCCCAGTGCCTGCTGAGTCTTAAAGAATAAGCCACACCTCCTGACTTATTTTCTAACAAGAAATGATGTTAAATGTTGACCTTTTGCATTACTAGATACACAGTCATGTGGCATTCCTGATGAAGATTTTCCCTCAATCCCCCACTGAGTCATTATTGACAATCTCCCATGATTGAGTTGAGATCACTGCAAATGATAAAGGATACATTGTCTTTGGTACATATCATCTACTACAGCCTCTCTCCATCTCAGGCAATTCTGGAACTATTTATTTTTTGGACTTTAGCAGGATTATTAAGGATTTGTAGTTTCCAACCACATAAAAAATAATGCTGATAACTAGAATTTTCATCTCAAAAGCTATTCTGCAAATGTCAACTCAAGATAAAACTGGCAGCTCTTCTGTAGTTCTCAAGATAAAATTGGCAGCTCTTCTGTAGTTGTTATTCTTCATTTTAATGGCAAGTTTTCAAAGTTTATGGAGCTCTTCATTTCCCAAGGTACCACCAGTCAAGTGTGTTCTAAAATTATAATCTCAAATGGTTTAAGAAAATAAATAGATCCATGTTATTAAATTTTGATATTTAACAAATCAACAAGAGCAACCCTTATGTCCATGCGAACAGGGATATCAAGTGATCCTTGAAACAAGTGTTCACATGAAACTCATTCTCGAAACAATTATGAATGTTACAGATTTTAATGTGTGGACCAAATCCAAGTAAAAAATGTCAATTAAATCATTTGGCAACGTAATAATTGCACAGCCAGTGTATTTAGTACGCAACTCCGGTTCAGCCGAACCGAGTTTTTATTCAACAACAATCATATAGGAAAAAATTATTAGGAGTGTTTTAGAAAGAGGATAGGATAACAAATATGGAAACATTGTCTCTTTAATCACGTCATGATTAAAGAGACAGACAATGTTTCCTTATTTGTTGATGCAATGATTGACTCTTTGTATCCATGACTGTT
The DNA here is from genome assembly GCA_963921515.1 of Calotriton arnoldi. Classification (NCBI taxonomy): domain Eukaryota; kingdom Metazoa; phylum Chordata; class Amphibia; order Caudata; family Salamandridae; genus Calotriton; species Calotriton arnoldi. Next base: position 3,167,949 of record CAWUFW010000554.1, on the reverse strand, counting down.
TTGAATAGAAACTGCTGCCTCTTATTTGTATCAACCAATATACCTCTGATGCTGACGTTTTATTTCACCTTGTTCTAATTTTCTTTGATTCTGGTTTGGTTACAGACCTGGGGTCCTCTTATCATATCGTCTTTCTAAAACACTCCTAATAATTTTTGCCTACATGATTGCTGTTGAATTAAAACTCGGTTCGGCTGAACCGGAGTTGCGTACTAAATACACTAACTGTGCTATTATTGCGTTTCCAAACAATTTAATTGTGAACGCCTGTTTCAAGGATTACCAAATTTTGAGGCACTCCTGTAAAAGTAAATCAGGCCTGTTTTTTTCTCACGGATCAACTGGCCTTGCACCCATGGGGCCTGCTGGGGGCCCCCAAAGCTGTTTCCCAATGCCTTTCTGTGCCGGAAAGGCCAGCACAAAAAGGCAGTGGGAAACTGCCATCGTAATCCCTCGGCCCAAAAGAGCCGGCCGGGTGATTACTGCAGGGTTTCCGGATGGCAGACGGGCTCTCTGAGCCCGTCGTAAGCCATTCGGAAATCAGAGTTGAATTCCCTTCCGACCGAGCCCATCGAAATGGCTCGGCCGGAAGGGAATCCGAACAGCAGATTACGATGCGGGCAGGAGGGCTCAGACCGACGACGTTCGGAGCCCTTCCTGCCCGCATCGTAATCGGGCCTTTAGTAAAAAGTAAAACATAATCCCAATATTACCAAATGACTAGGTATCCCTATTAATGTAAAGCCACTAATAGCACAGGAGAATACGATTCCTCTGCACCCGGTGGCAGGCACCTTGAGGTGCCTGCCACCGGGTGCATTGATGAACTGCACCTCTGCTCTTTTCAAAGAGAGCATGCATCCCATTGAAAAGAATAGGCATGCGACCGAACAGGGTTTGGTCGCATCCTAATTCCAGGGCTGGAACCGACGACAGGAGGTCATTCGGTTCCAGTTCCTGACCGTGTCGGACGGACTCCGGTCCGTCCGACATCGGAATCGGGCCCTTAGTGTCTTTATTCCTTAAAGGCCTTCTTATTTCCATATATCCTTGATTGCTTTGATCACCAATATGTAATACACATCATACTACTGATCGACACTCACTTCATTATGAAAAAGTGAATTAATGTTTTCACAATGAGGGGCCTAACCTGTTCTAAAAACATTTCTTACATTTACTAGATTCCTTTGGTGAATGGCCTCCATTGGTTCAAATAATCTGGGGCTCTCTAAACAATTCAATTGGTTTTATTGAATTTTGATGCTTCCACAGATAAAACAATTCTCATGCCCAAAAACGGGTTTACTAAGAGCACAATTCTTTTCGTTTAAGAAATTAGGTTTGTCAACGTTATGATAACATCGTCCTTCCACTAAGGCCATTTGCAAGGACTTAAACTTCAGGTTTGATATTTTTCTTGTTCCACGCCTAAGGTTTTTGGATAACTATTCATATGTTTTATTGTCAAGCGTGATATTTCTGCACTTTGTTATGCTCTACTCATTTTATAAACAGCTGCACAAGTATTTTTTACATCCACTTTTGGTTGGCAAGAATTTTAAACAGGTTCGACCTGCATTTCTTTATCTACAGATGTTAACAGATACATGCACGTGTTTTTATGTTGCTCACTTTTTATCTGGTGTGTTAGATTGATTTATCATGATGCCTTGTTTTTATCTGTTTTGTGGAACTCTATGGATCTAATACTATGTATTGTTTCTGTTGTGACTTTTATCGTTTTATTAGTTGGCAACCAAATAAAGAGAAATTAAATTAAATGAAAATTACTACACACTTCCACCTTTTCACATCACTCTAATTTGAAAACACTGTCTCCCAAGAACATATTGCTCTCAGTTCGGAAAAGATGGAAGTAGGAAGAGTCTAGTCAACATCTAGAGTTGGAACTTCAGAATTTCCTGGGATGAAGCAAAATCTGTAGTATCTTTAGCAATGGCTTTGACACAATAAGTGTTACACTTAATGAGCTCATAAATGGATAGCACTATTTGGCATGCACAAAAAAACTCACCAGCTATTAGGATAGCTTTGGAATTAAATAAACCAAGAGCACAAAAAAGGCCACACACATATCAACAAACTCAACGCTTGCCCATTTCTGGTGGCTGTGCATCTGAAGAGGCCCCTCCACTCCCTATAGGATGGCTGCGCACCAACATATCAAACTGGACAGTGAGAGGTCAATCCTCCTCTTCTCCTTCTCCCCCGCACCCGGTGTACGGAAATAGACAAGCGTGACACCAAGGGAGTGGAAATCAGAAAATCACAAGAATCAGTAGAAAGTCATTGCCTGAAGTCTGTGTTCTTTATAATCCACCTCTCTGCCACTGTTGACTTCTCAAGTGAATGACCTGCTCCAAAAAGCACAGCTGCAAATAATAGGTATCACCAGCATCTTCTGGGAATTGATGAGCAATCCCTCTAGTGAATGATAGGAAGTGGCTGACAACAGATAAGACAAGTGGTTTGAATCAGAGGGATCCCCCCCACCCCTTTTTTTAAATCCATCTTTATTGGATTTTTTGCAATTTTGACAGTGGCAATGGTACAGGAGTAAAGTTTGCATACAACATTGCATGCAAGTGGGCAATTGTTTTGTGTCACTCAAATATAGCAATAATAAATCGCAAACAATAGTACAAAATAAAAACACAACTAGGAGTCTGAGTCAGTGTGGTGTCGATGGTAGATATATTAAGATAGTATCTGCACATGGCGTGCCAGGGCGTGGAACCTCCTGCTCATGGCAATTATGTGACTAAAGCCGGGTCAAAAATGTGTCTGGGTGCGCGCTGTCAGTGGGGATTGGAGTGGGGTGTAAAGGGGGGAGTATGTCATTTCACTAATTTTAGGCTTTAGTGGTCTGGTGTCATTGTTAGGGTTGCTTTGAAATGTAAGTAATATATTGCTTTTGCAGACCATGCATTTCCTCTCAGCGTAGAGCCGTCAGAGGGATCCCCCAAAGATTAATTCACTGAATGAGGAAGTAAAATGTCAAAATAGGATGGGGCAGGAGAGTGTATAAAGTATGGAGAGAGACGAAACAAGGGTGCAAGGCCATGAAATTAAATAAGGTCAGTGAAAGGTCTAATCACCTAAGCAGTCAGAGGTATGACGACAGGGATAGGTCTGAGGAATAGTATAGTAAGTTGTATCTCAAACCAAAGAAGTTGGCTGTGCCTTTTTATAGGCCTTTCCCGGATTACCAACGGGTTTCAGGTGTGCTAGCTGGATGCGTTTGAGTGGGGGTGGGGACTCACCAGAGTGTTCTGGACTATAAAAGCAGACCTTGCTTGTCAGCAGCTTCTACTTTCCTGTATGTTACTGTTGCATTCAGAAGTCCCTTGCTGTGCTGATTATCACCCTACCTCTTTCCCCCTTAATGCCACAGTTTTCATTGTGCTGTTCTCTTCCACTGCAGTGCCACATGTTGCCCTGTAATTAAGCTATGTAAGCGTGTACATGCTATGTTCATTGTGGTGGGGTGACGTAAGAAAGGTGAAAGCACCAGTGCAAAGATGCTCAGTTCTAAGACTTCTGCACAGGTATTAACTTTTGGCAATCCCAAAAATATCTTATCTCCGCTACATAGATGCATGCACAAGCATTCTTTCATTTAATCACAGGATATATGTACAGAAACACCTGCCAGAGGAATGAAGGCTCTATAAGCCTGAACATCCGCAGCACAATGATCTAAGGGGAGATACTAGAGCTGTAAGGAGAACCAGGATTGTGGAGATCAGAAGTAGATCACCCCACCTCAGATATTTACAAAAACAACTAAGGAAGTGGTAACCAAGATAAATTGACCAGAAATTAATAAATAAAATGAATGGAAAAACGATTTGAATGACAATGTTAGAGATATTTCACAGAGGTACCAGGCACAAATAAATCTCTCAGAAACTGTACCGTTCAAGATGTGTAAATGAGGCCTGTCACCATTAGAATTCATCCTATGTGCCTACCTTTATGCATAACACATATATATTAATATAGCTTTAAATGGCATTTTAGCAGTTTTCTTTAAAAAGTCACTATTTAGATGTGTACATTTATAATACATGTATAATTCCAGGTGGTCTGTATTGGCAAATGACTATAGTCCTGTGGGGAGTTGATGCACAGATGAATAATAATAATAATAATAATAATAATAATAAAAGACGTTTGTTGAGCGCGCCGCTACCCCAAATGGGGTGTCCCGCGCTATAGTAGACAGTGATCAAGGCAGAGAGCAGCGCTAGACTAGTCATTCCGATTAAAAAGCCAGGTCTTCAAGGCCCTTCTGAATTCCAGTTCGGACTGCATCATGCGAAGGTGAGGGGGGAGGTTGAATGTCTCTGGATACAGGAGTAATGAAGATAAACATAAGTTGATGATCACTAATGATTAATATTATAAGGGTACACAGCAGTCCTTATCATGACATAGCAATTAAACATGAATTAAAACATTTGACTGCATATGTATTTAAACTGATTTCCCTTACCCCCCCCTCCCTTTTTAGATGTTATTGTTTTTGTTCTTGTTTGCCTTGCTATTATTCATTACTTTGTAACTACATGGGACTATAGTAGGGCTATGTAAAACTTCAATAACAAATGTTTTAAAAACTTGAATCAAAACATGAATTTAATCAATACATCTGAAATTTGTATTCTCCATCAAATTTCCCAACAAAGGAAAATCTTTGCATCTCTTTCTTGGGTTGAACACAATCAACTATTCATACATCTTGTAATCCAAAACAAATTCAAAGTGAAACAGATAATTGATGTGGGAATTATAAATCATTCACACTATCACATATACAGTTATGACACTCATATGTGAAAGGGAGGAAATACATTCCAAAAGTCTGACAATGTGATTGGTGTGTCACATTCAATAAATTATGATTGTGGAACCAACAAATGAGTGTAATAGAACTCATTAAGTAAATCATCCTATTGCATAAGAAAATCATTTTAGCAAATGTTTTTAAATCAATTTGACAAAAAAACATCCATTGTTTGTCTTTAATCGAGGTATGAGATGTTACGAATAACCTGTAACTTCTGGAAAGATTCAAGTAAATGGATAACATTAAATGAGCGCAAATTGACAAATGCAACATTGCCTGAATTACTAAAACTATTATCTTTTTTTTAATACAAATCAACTTATATCTAGAAAAGTGTATCAATGATTCAACAATCAACACCCATTCTGTTTTGAACTAAATGAGAACACCAACATATCTGAAAATATTGTGAAGCTATTAACAGGACTCAATGTCCGGTGAAATCTGAACATATAAGAATGAAAATCATCCTGGCTGCCATGAGCAGGTCATGTGACTTCTCCCTCTGTAACATACTAAATGCATATGAATTGCTAAATGATGAAAGCACTCTAAAAAGAAACACATTTTAAAATGGATCAAAGCTTTAATTTGGTCTAAGTCTAGCAATTCACCAACATTTATTAACAGAAAATACATTAAAGATGCATTTTCCTAACTACAGTGACTGTTCGTCTTATTAATTGAAATAGCAAGATTTAATCTTACATAAACAGCTTGATGTGACATATTTAGGAATTGGATCATTTATATTTAAATATATGCACAATAAGCATTCATAACTCTGTTTTGTATTAGCATACTCAAAACCATCACTCAATCGGGTAGGCCTTGATAAAAGGGCATCAAGGCTCTCATGCACCCTCTTAATTGAAGGCTGATACACTTCTGGTGAATATAAATTTTAACTCGACTTACGATTTATGATAGTAGCAGCACTAATTGCACTTTATCTCTGCACGTCGTCACTTTGCTTGCCTCATCGGGACAGCTGGAATTACCGGACCTACCGGGGGCAACAGGGACTACATTTCCCAGCACCACAAGCGCCTGGAGGCGCCAACGTGATACTTCTGCGCCTGGTGGCGCATAAAAACGGCCTCGGGCTCCCACAGCGCGGGAGCCCTTTGGGACAGTAGCAGTACTAATTGCCATTTATCTCTGCACGTCGTCACTTTGCTTGCCTCATCGGGACAGCTGAAATTACCGGACCTACTGGTGGCTACAGGGACTACATTTCCCAGCACCACAAGCGCCTGGAGGCCCCAACGCGATACTTCTGCGCCTGGTGGCGCATAAAAACAGCCTCGGGCTCCTGCAGCGCGGGACGCGCGCGGGCGTGCCCAGGCCAAGGGCGGGCCCGTCTGCGCCCGTCCGAGGCCGGAGGAGGCTGGGCTGAGCCACCCCCTTAACATCTATATCCTGGGCCAAAGAAGCACCACTTTCCAAGGTACTGCCTGATTCCATCAGTAGACACACAGACATTTAAGGGTGTGAAAATGAGTAGACGCAAAACTGTCAAGGATCAGAGGGGCCAGGGGGATGTGGGGACACTTGACGCTTTTCTCTTGAAGGCCGAGTCTGCCCTTATCCATGAAATCGAACTAACTGAGCGTCGGCTTTCACTGGAACCGCAGATTCCTCAGAAACGGCCAGTCCCCGTTGGATATCCATTGCAAAACAGCTCTCAAGACTCCTCAGCACAGGCAATACAGTTAATAAATATGTCGCCAGATCAGGAAACCCTTATACTCTCTGAGCAAGTGGATGGGCAAACCAGGCCAAATATAATTACGAGGGGTCGGAAGACTAAAAGTAAATCGAGACGAGACTGCAGTAGTGAACCGCTACCTAAAAAGAGGAGGGGGCGGGGGGCTCAGAAGCAGAAAATCCCAGAAGCAATAAGAACCGAGACAGCAACCGAAACAACAAGTCCCGATAGAACTAGCGTGCAGGGATCTTGCCCAAGGTCGAAGATTAATGGGACCTTTATATTACCATCGGGGACAAAGGAGGAGGATTTTTGGAAAAAACTAGAAACCATTGTATCTGTATTAATCGACCCTCTATTGCAGAAACTAACAAAAATTGAAGAAAGACATTACAACTTAGAGAGGCGATCTGTAAATAATGGCCCGGTCCATCAGGAGCCACATTTGGGCAGAGGTTTTGACACGATGTTAAATCAGGGAGCAAGGGTGGAGGCAAATCAAACTACTATTATACCCGATAGCGGTCAAACACATTGCATCAGCACTCAGGGTAGCCTCCCCGGTGTAATAGCCCCCCGGGGCATGATTTACAACCTGTAATACCCCCATCAGTAGAACATAGAGGGCACGGGACAGTAGGCGTAGGCACTGTCCATGTACAAGCAGTGAATACCCCTAATGCAGCATCAACTGCTACGGGGATGCCCATGCTGGGTAACGATGAGAGTGATTTTGAATTTACCAAGCCTTCAAAGGTCTAACTTAAGACACAAGATGAATTTAAATGAGACCCTGCACCTCCCGCCGGAAGCAACTCCTTACACCATAGTATTGACAAATGTCCCTCCGCTGCCCCTTTATGCCCCTGAGCACTGGACAACTTTGAGAAACAAGTCGTTGCATCTACTGAGTACCAGAACTGGCCTAACAGATATTCTCTTCTCAGAATTTAAAATGGCGAGAAGAATAGGCTGGGTCGGCAAAACAAACAAGCATCTGGCAGGTGATTGTGTAGTCCTAACTTTTAGATCTCCGTATCTGGTGCAGTCCATTCTCGGTAGGGCGGGTAACCAGTTTACTATGACTCAGGGGATTAATATCGTACCATTAGGGTACTTTTACAAACCAGTTAAGATCACCTGGAATAACTGCCTGGGGAGAGTTATTTAAGCAACATGCAGCATAGGTATAGGGTTCCAGTGAGTAACCGTTTTGACATCTTCAATAATCTAGAAGATATAGACTGACTAAATCATTTTAGAAACATCTACCCTATTCATAAGCATGACCCTGGTGGCATATTACCTACAAAGAAATCCTCTCTTGTTTATGGGAAAAATGAAGTGAACAATTATCCTCTAATATATGACCCTAACGAGCCCAGAGATGAGATCTTGGAAGTTAGTAGTTTGAACTGGACAGCATCCCCAAACTCTAATAAATATCTAAATGTAAATCAGCCACTGACTGATAATCGCGAACTGCCTCCCAATAACATTAGACCATTAAGGCATTTAGATAATGCTGATAGTACCACTTGTACTACCTGTAACCTTGCCTTCTGGAATATAGCAGGCCTGAGGTCTAAACTAACCAATCCTGTATGGTGTGATTTCATACCTAATTTTGACATATTATGTCTTCAGGAGACATGGGCGGTGGAAGCATTGCATGTTAATGGATTTAAAACCCTCCATACCCCAGCTGTTGAGGTGGCCTGCGGAAGGCCAAAGGGAGGGCTGTGCATATACATTTCAAATAGGGTAAATGTAAATAAGATAGAGATGCATATCGAGGAGATTTATTATCAATTGATAAAAATGTATCTGGACAGGAGAGATTGTATTGTGTTGACAAACTTTTATAATAACATCCCTCTGGAACAAACGGGGGAAGTTATGGAAAAATTGGTTAATGATTTGAAATTGCTATATAATGATTATGCCAAAGATGTTTTTCTGATTGTAGGGGGAGATTTTAATTGTGTTTTATGTCCTGATACTGTTGGCAAACAATGCTGATTAATGAATGAAGATGGGTCTAGCTACACACATTTCCCACACTCAAAATTGGGGGAATTGTACAACGAGATGATGTTCTCCCTTGATCTAGGGTTTGCAAACGAATTATGTGTTAAACCTGTCCCGATGAGTCAGACCTTTAATGGTAGAGGCCTGCATTCTATCATTGATTATATATTGATATGAAACATCCATGCAAGTAGACTCCAATCATTTTATACTCATAGTAATTCTCTCAGCGACCACTTCCCATTGAGCGTGTCTATTTCATTTCCGGTAAGATCTTCCGGTAAACGGGATGAAACAAATCAGGTTATGCAAAATCTCACATTAAGCAGGATAAATGGTTATTCCTTGCGCTGACCAAAGGTGGACCCCGTGGAAATCACTAGACGAGTGGTAACAAAGTGTAAATCAGCGGTTAATATTTGCCTGAGCGAAACAGCTACTCCCGATTGTGTCCTTTCTTCCTTTCAAAAAATTTCAGAAGCTGTAAGGGAGGCCTTATTCGTGCAGAATAGAAATAAAAAGAACAAGCATTGGCACAGCCAATAGGTCTCGCCTTTGGGACCTTTTAAGTGTTTAGCTAGAGCTATTGGCTATGCCAATGTGTTAAAGTTATGTTGAAAAGTTATGTTAAATTGATGTTGCTGATCTCGAAGAGACAGCTGCGCTGTCAAGCTCGACCTAAAAAGACTCCAATTTCTGAATGAGGACACTGGCATGGTGGCTTACTGTTTGTTGCAGGTCACCATGCATGTGTTTGATGCCAGTCTAAGTGACTTGCAAAGAGCGACCTACTTATTTAATATTCATTAGGAAAGCCATTCTGTGATCCTCCCCTGCGACTGGAGGTTATTGTGAAGCAACCTATTGGTAATCAAGGAGCATCGCAAAATCAGAAACAGCTCCCAAAACTTTTTGTGACCTCTCTCTTAGTACAACCAGCGTGTAATTTAAAAAAATGTAAGTGGTCTAAAAGTGGACAACGAGCAGCACCCAGGGCTAGATTGAAACAAATAAAATAAAGCCATGTATTTATTTGTTCAGAATATGGTTTGTTCAAGTTCACTTTGCTCTGCTCAGAATTTAATAACAGATTTAATAACAGTTTGGAGAACTAATCGCAAAAAAATCCTTTTAAAAAGTCGGCTACCGCCTGAGATGTTAGGAATATGGATTAAGAAACACAAAGGTGATTTCAACCAGACTTCTTGTCATGGATGCTGAGTTCTTCAGTCAAGGGACGCCACCAGAATCTGCGCGTGCAGCAAGGGCAGCTTCTCCTTTCCAAGCACTGGCATGTTTACAGGTAGCTAGCATCGATCTTATGCATGGGGATATATAAAGTGAAACTGAACAATCTATGCGAGGTCAGGCACGCGCGTGACATGGCCAGCCAGTGCTGGATTACTGGTATTGTTTATCGCAGTCGGAAAAAACACGACCACCCTCCTCCTCCCGCCCCCCAAAAAATCACAATTTAATTTTATTCCCAGAAATCGAATTGCATAAAAAAAACTTCACAGCTCTCCTATGAACGTGTGCAATGTTGCTATTACCTTTAACTATACATTCAGACTCCTCGGCATGTGTCTGTGCCCCACCCTTTGAGGTTATTATGAGGACGATTACCCTTTCTCACGCGCACATCTTGTGAAAGAAGGATTCCAGGCCCAAATACCTCACCAAGAAGCCTTGGTAGAGATATTTAATTTAAACCAGTGTGAGCGCGTGGAGCACAGAATAAAAAGACACCCCCGTTCGTTTTAAACTGCACTTCCGCAGTCAACAACTTTTCCAGTAACCTAGAGACAAGTGTAAACAGGAGCAACTCGGCGCACAAAACCGGCCCGGAGAAACGCGTGACATCACTGCCTTCGAGCGCTGCTGAAAGGGTCCGGAAGAATGTAAGAAACAAACTTTATTTCAATTTGTAAAAGCGGCTGCCGACAGGTCACACTTTCAGAGTGACGTAATCTGCTGTTAATATGTGGGGGTTGAGGGAGCGCCGGGGGCAGCTCACTGACTGCCTGCCACAAAACTCGTTAGGATTACGACTCCTGTGTCCTGCGTGGACGCGCTGTTTCCCTGAAAACAATGCTTCTCTGCGATTGTGCTTTGAGCCGTGGGTTCAGATAAAGGGGCGCAGGCGGTGTTTAGGCGTGCCAAGGACAAACTATGATCTTAGCAGAAGTGCCTGCACCTGCTTTAAGGTAGGAAACAAAACACACTGTTCATTGCCATGCAGAGCATTGAAAGAGAGAGAGAGAGAGAGAGAGAGAGTGCGAGCGAAAGAGAGAAAGAGAGAAAGAGCAAGAGAGAGAGTGCGAGCAAAAGAGAGAGAGAGCGAGAGACAGAGTGCGAGCGAAAGAGAGAGAGAGAGTGCGAGCGAGAGAGAGAGTGAGGTGGGGAATGAAGAAAGAAAAAGCACGGCCCGCGCTGTGTTTAATGACGCGGCCGCAGTAAACTGATACCAAGTGTGGGAGGTGTGCTGTGTCTGCCTGCTAGAACTCAAACAAGCAGCAGCTCGTGCTTGTGCTGGCATCCGCCTTGCGGGAGCGAGCAGCGGCGGCGCGAGAGCCATATGTTTTCAATTAGCACGCGCACCGCTGCTCGCTCCCGCAAGGTGGATGCCAGCACAAGCACGAGTGTGCTTGAAAAGGAGCAGACCGGTTTCAAAAGGTCATCTCCTAGAGCAGCGCATGCACGCTGCCTAGGCGAGACCTAAAAAGTGCTCAGAAGAAGTCAGTTTTCATCTGAAAATTGTCAAGGGAAGGGGATTAACGCCTACTGGTAAACCAGGGGGGAAGACTCTGAGAAAAGCACTGAAAACCACAGAGAAACAATGAGGTGAGAGGATTGACGCACTGAGACCTCGTGGAGGATAACCCCTTTAGGTTTTGCCCAAAGTACCACCACAAAAACACCCAAAAAGAAGGGCACAAGGTTTGTAACCTCTGCTTCCCAAAGAACCACAGTTCGGAGGACTGCGCGCATGTGCAGAATTCTTGCCGAAGACCAACCGGGCAAGGAAGAAGCAAGGGTGGGAACACTACGTGATGGCGTCACAACAGAGAAAACAGGAGTCCCTAAAGGAGCACAGATGGTCGAATGAGAAGCGCATCCTGCAGGAGATGGAGGAGGCCCGGGGAGAAGAACCGGACCTAGAGGAGGTCATCGAGGGCCAGACTAGCAAAGGGCACAAGAAGACCCCTAGGGAGGAGCCCAGACTGAAGGTAAACCCTCGGGGTTGCGACACCAATGAGCTGAAAGTTTCGGACTCATAAAAACGGACTGTAAGGTCATAAACATAGATGGCGGAGGCAAAATTGAAGCCCAAAGAGCCACATGGGTCCAAGATAAAGGACACTGCTCAAGGCAGACTCTCGAAACTGGCTTCCAACTTGAGAGAGGATTAAAAGCATGGGAGGGAGACACGGCTCGACGCCGGCCACAAAAGATCGGGTTCACATTGGTGACGAAAAGCTAGTTGACACTGATGCCGAAGGTCGTCAAAACTTCTAAGCACTCTGATTCGCTGCCAAAGGGTTTTTCGATGTCTAATCACAGAGAAAAGACTGAACTCGACACAGAAGAAAATCACTCGAGGTAGAGCAAAAAGAAAGTGTCTCGAAGCCCTAATCACAAAAGAAAATGGAATTCTACGACTTTCTCCAAAGATACAGAATTCTTCTGAAAAAACATTTTGAAACGGAAATACCAGAGGAGCTGGAAAATCTAATCCCGCCAGAGCTACAGGAAGGGGTATTCTTCGAAATGGAGGAAGAGCAGCAAGAAGGACTCTCACAGATGGTAGAGCCAGCGGATAAATGAAAGGACTCAAGAGGCAGGCGGAGGAGGAAGACAATGCTTTAAAATAGGACCGTGTGAAATGTCATTTATAACGGTTTAATTTCATGCAATATCCAGCACTTCGTATTATGCACAAAGTCACAGTTTATGCAATTTTGCCACGTCGCGGAATTGAGATGTCAGTCACTGGAAAATCCGATTGCGGAAGCACAGAACAATGCGAATGAGCAGCACGCAAGCATCTGTTTTTTGCATCACACACGATTTTGTTCTATTTTTTATAGCCACTGCCAGAAAGGCAGCCTTGTGTCGAAAATGGATGCTAGGATACTCATTGCGCGCTAAAACAAGCGGTCTTCACTGTCTTCACTTTTCAAGCACTCGTGCTGGCATCTTGCGGGAGCGAGCAGCGGCCATATGTTTGTAATTAACGTGGCCGTGCCGCTGCTCGCTCCCGCAAGGTGGATGCCGCCACAAGCACGAGTGCAGTGCTTGAAAAAGTGAAGACCGATGGCTAAAGGCCCTCCTAGAGTAGCGCATGCACGCTGCCTAGGCGAGACCTAAAAAACAGGGGTGGTTCGACTCAAAGTACACTCGAGCATACGCCAATTTGAAGAGTGAACTACATAAGACTCCAAGAAATTTGGGTAATGTTAGGCAGGCTAGAGTGGCGTATAGGTTAGCACTTAAAGAACGAAAAGCAACCCTGAGAAATGAGGCATGGGAGTCCCTGCACGAGGCCTCCTTAGCGAAAGACAGCTTTGCTTTTTGGAAAGCAGTGAAAGTCCCCTACCTGACCTCGGGTGATGGCCCATCAATAGAAATAGCAATATCAGAAGAACAGTGGGTAGAGCACTTTGATAAGGTGTATAATGGTGGGGGCAGGGAGGATGCGTTAGATATTTGTCATCATGGGGATGCCGCACTGGTATCTATTTCTCAATACTCTGACCTCCAGTTCAACTTGGACGAAATTAACCGGGCAATCGCCATGAGCTTAGGTGATAAGGCTCCCAGGCCAGATGGGGTACCCGTAGATTTATACAAGTGGAATGTGTCACTATGGGGACCACTCATAACCCAGGTAATAAGAGCAAGCTGTTTCTCACCTTTTTTGACTACTTGGTCTGAATCGATCATAGTGCCAATATTTAAAAAGGGGGACCGTCAGGATCCGGGTTGTTACAGACCAATATCATTGCTGGACTCTTTGATAAAAGTGGCAGGCCGTGTCATCTTGGAACGTCTACAAGATTGGGCAGAGGAGAACAAGGTTCTGTCTGATATCCAATACGGTTTCCGGAAGGGCTTAGGGACAGTTGAACAGAGCCTAAATTTGACCATCATCATAGGGAAGTACACACGAGCGAAGAAGGGCAGATTGTTTTTAGCCTTCGTGGATCTTACCACAGCTTTTGACTGCGTTAGGCATGGCAAGTTGTGGGAGATCCTCGAGGGTATGGGGGTGGAAATAAACATCATTAACTTTCTGAGACGGTTATATAGCGACGCAAGGTCAAAAGTGCGGTATAGTATTTCTGGTGAGTGCTCTGCCCCGTTTCCAATTAGGAGGTTGTCAGGCAAGGTTGTGTGCTTGCCCCCTTCCTTTTTAACCTCTCTATTAACGGCCTTGGAGAGGCATTGATAAAAGATTGTCTAGACCTCCCTCAAATAGCTGGACGTCCAATACCTGCGCTCCTATACGCGGACGACGCAGTTTTAATGTCATGTACTCAGGTAGGACTGCAAAAGGTGTTAAACACCTTTGCGGCCTTCATGTGTCATCTAAGCCTTAGAGTAAACACTTCAAAAACTTTTATAATGAGATGTGGCAATGGCAGTCTGAAATGTAGAAATATGTATATAGCTGAGCAGAAGATTGCGTTCACCAAAAGTTTTTCATACCTCGGTATACTTTTTGCCGAGAATGATCGTTGGGCCCAAGCAGTCCTAGCAAAAAAACTGGGATTTTTAAAGTCTACAGGTGCCCTTTTAAATTTTTCAAGAAAGCTGGGCAGGAGGCCGCCTGATGAACTTATTCAGATTTATAAGGCAAAATGCATTGCCACTGCAACTTATGGGGCCGGGATTTGGGGTCTTGCAGACGTCTATCCCTTGCAAGTTGTGGAAAATGCATTTTTATGTTATATCTTAGCTGTATCAAGTTGTACATCATCGTATGTTTGCCATTCTGAGCTGAGTTTACCATATATTGTCGATCTTATAAAAATGGAGCCCATCCTCTTATGGCACAGGATCTGGACATCTACAAAAACTGACCTAAATCAGGCCATTTTACTGGACAGCCTTACATTGGAGGGGGCTTTATCAATCCCTTGGCTAAAGTATGTGAGAGATTTTATGCGTGACCTTGGCAATTTAGAATATTTTATTGATCCTAGTACCATGTTGACGATTACGAGAAAATTGATAAAAAAAGAGTGCCTTTTATTATTAGATACCCGCAGAGTAACATCAGAAATTTTAAAGCCTACTGTGCGGCACAATCAAATGATTTTAACTACTTTTAGCATACAACCCTATCTGAAAATGGTACCGATTTTTATTAACAAGGTTTAGGTTTGGGATCTTTCATAAACTGGTATGCTTCCCTAAAATGAACGACTGGGCTAGAGATATGCAACTGTGTCCTTGTGATAACCACTCAGAACAATCTACCATGCACGTTGTTTTATTTTGTAGATTTTATAATGAGTTAAGGAAGATTTGGATTATAAAGATTCTGAAATCTCTGGGGATGAGACAGTGCCGCCCTGCGTTCATTGTATTATAACATTTGGAAGATGAACACACAGTATGGAAGGTTGCTATGTTTTTAAAGAAAGTTGTTAGTCATAGGAAAAGTATTGTAATATAATCGTGCATGCATAATGAAGCAAGGGATACTGATTTAATGGAATGTTTTTTAATTCGTAATATGAAAAAAAAAATCTTTTACATTTTTGTTGTGTAATGAATTAATGTGTTTTAAGTGCTTTTATGATTGTATGATATAACAATCGAATAAAGCTTACTGAACTGATAAATGTTAAGATAATCTATGTTATTTTAATATTTCAGAGGGAAATAATCACAGACACCATAATTCTTCCCACATATCCTATGTTTACAAAAATTATATAAATACAAGAGTGCACATGAAGTTTAGATCACTGTTGTCTTACTTATCATTTTCTAGCACAAAATAATTATTTAAAAAGAACTGACATCAATGAATAAGTCTTTACATCATTATTTATAAACTCTTTACATTAGATACATTACATGATGATACTATCTAATGGCCAGTGATTTCATAACATTTCTATTCCAGGCATTCTTCTACATTAAATCCCAGAGACAGGAGTTTCACAGAATAACGTAATACAACAAAATCTTTTTCGTTCAGCCTAATGATTTTTCAGAATTTTTCAAAATTTCTCGGTAACCTCCTCTTCTTTACAGCGTTATTTTAACAACATAGGGCCTGATTACGATTACAGTGGGACGGGCTGTCGGTGGCTGTCTCACTGCCATCATAATACTGATTACCGGCCGCCACATTAGGATGGCTGGCGGATGGTTGGCGGTCAGAGAGACCGACTGCCACGGATCCGTCGGAGGGACTTGTATCCCTACAACACTGGCGGTGCCTGCCAGGCACTGCCGTAGGGATTACAATGTTCCTTCCCGCCAGCCGTTTCATTGCTGTTTACCCGCCATGAAAAGGCAGGCAGAAAGGGACATTGGGGGCCCGTAGTGTGCCCCCCTTCCTCCTTGGCCCTCCGACATGGCACCTACTGGGCACCAAAACATATCCCTGCAGAATGTGGCAGGCACCGCATGGTGCCTGCCACATAGTGCAGGGATATGCACAAGGTGCATATTTTGTACTGCGGCGTGTGCTGCCGCCCGCAGCACCCGCCGCAATACAAAGTATACACTTTGCACTGCCTTGAAAGGGGTAGCATCGTGATTCAGGGTGCAGGACCGCCAACAGCTTGTCGGGCGGTCCCGTTTCCCACCGACCGCCATCCTAATCAGGCCCGAAGTCACCAAGTTTGAACACAAAAGTTTTGCTTTTCAATTGTATGCCTTCAGTAGAATGAATGTAAACTATAACTGTTCTGACATATTAATCTAACAGGAGATTCTTGTCTTGTATATGATGTATCTGAAATTATAACTATGTCTATATATATATATATATACATACGTTTGTGTATATATATATATTCACTGAAAAAACCATAGGTTTCAAGCACGTTATAGTTAGAAATTAGCATTTAAAAAACCTTAGAAATTCACTGAAAAAACCATAGGTTTTAGGGAAAGTTATAGTTAGACATTTCACTCATACAAAACCAGAGAAATTCCCCCGTTATAGTTAGTTCAGCTAACTATAACTCGCGCCCCCGCAATGCACTGCTGATGACGTCACATATGACATCACTCATGACATGGTCAGTGACATCACTGATGACATCACTGATGACATCTCAAATGACATCACTGATGACATCACTGATGACATCATCTAGTGACTGTGTGTTTCTGTAAAGTTTAAATATGTTTAATATATATAGGGAAAGACGTATTGAAGAATGAGTGGGTGTATAAGTGTCTGAATGGATGATTTAGTAGGTGTGTGACTGTCTCTATAAGTGAGTGATTAAATGTATCTTACTGAATGCACGGGTTAGTGACTAAACTGTGTGAATGTCTGTATCCGTCTGTCTGTTGGTGTGTAAGCGGCTGCATGGGTTTGTGAATAGCTACATGAGTGTCTATATGGGTTATTGATTGGTTGTCTGAGTATCTGTATGGATGCCTGAGTGTTTGTATGGGTGGGGTGTGTGTGACTCTGTGCATAGATGTGTGAGTGGGTGATTCACTGGGTGCATGGTTTCAAGAGTGCATCTGTGATGGACTGTATGGGTGTGTGAGTGTGTGTATGGGTGTGTTAGTGAGTGAATGTATATCTCAGTGGTACATGTGTGAGTAACTACATATGTGAAAGGCAGTATATATGTGTGTTGGAATATATAAATAGCTATAAGTGAGAGTGTGTGATTATGAGAGTGACTGTATGGATGAGTGTGTGCTTGTATCAGTGATTGTATAAGAGCGTAAGAATGTCCTAGTATTTGTATGAGTAAGTGAGCTGGTGTGTGTATAACTGTATAGGTGAGTAAATGGGAGTGTGATTAATTATTTGCATGACTGACTAGGTGTGTGAGTACCTCTATGGATGAGTGGTGGTGTGTGAGTGTCTATATAGGCGTATGAGTGCATATGATAGTCCTGTACTGAGTGATTGTAAGTATGAGTGACTGTACGGGTGAGTGAGTGGATATGTGTTTAGACCTAAGAATCAGTGAGTGGGTATGTAGTTATTGCTGCTGGAGTGTCTATGGTTTTGAGAATGGCAGTCTGTTATTTAGAGTTGGTGTATCAAAGGTTACATTAGGGTGTGAGAAGATGCATCAAATTATCACATGGATGATGTCATCAGTGATGTCATCAGTGATGTCATTTGAGATGTCATCAGTGATGTCATATGTGACGTCATCAGCAGTGCATTGCGGGGGCGCGAGTTATAGTTAGCTGAACTAACTATAACAGGGGAATTTCTCTGGTTTTGTACGAGTGAAATGTCCAACTAACTATAACTTTCCCTAAAACCTATGGTTTTTTCAGTGAATTTCTAAGGTTTTTTAAATGCTAATTTCTAACTATAACGTGCCTGAAATCTATGGTTTTTTTAGTGAATTTCAAAGGTTTTTTAAATGCTAATTTCTAACTATAACATGCCTGAAACCTATGGTTTTTTAAGTGAATTTCAAAGGTTTTTTAAATGCTAGTTTCTAACTATGCCTACAGAGGTAGGACATGTGAAGAAAGAAGAAGAAAAGCGCAGAAAGAAGGAAGACAAATGCAGAAAGAGGCAACAGAAGTCCAGAAAGACGAAGAAAAGTGCAAGAAGAAGGAAGAGATGTGCAGAAAGAACCAACAGAGGAGTAGAAAGTAATCCTGTGCCCCCAACTTTTGCTGATGGGTACTGGTGGTAACTGACTCTGTCTCTGGTGGTAAAAGACACTTAGAATACAGTGAAAACACCTACATACACTAGGGAACACTATGCGTTGGGGTACCCCTGTGATTAGCATGACCTCCTCTGTATTTGCCATGAGTTAGTGCCTGGGTCATTGGATGAGTACATGGGTACTGACTGGATGATTAGAGTACTGCAAGGAGAGTGGATGGTGAATTTATAAGTGCTTGTGTTTTGGCGGAGTGATTGGATAAGTACATGGTGCTCGCTGGTTGATTGGAGGAGTGCATGGGTAGTGACAGGGCGATGGCTGGACTGCATCAGTAGTGCTCAGGGTAAGTTGGAGGATTAATTCCCCTTGAATCCTGAGGGTCCCTATTTGATAAAAGCCCTGGCGGTGGCGGTCCCCGGGGCTTGGGGGGCCTTGGAGGCCCCCAAACATTAAAAAACAAGCCCCGGGAGGTGGCGGTCCCCGGGGCTGCGGGGGCCCCCGCGGGCCCTGCATATATTTGTTGGCAATGCCCCCGGGACCTGGCCCACCCGGGGTCTCAATTAAATGAAGCGCGGTATCCCGCGCTTCATTTTTTTTACATTTTGGCGGGATTCGCTACCCCAGTGCGAATTTGGCCAATTTTTTTTTAAAAAAATGCTTTTTTGGGCCCTGGGGGTCCTTGTGGGACCCCCTGAGCAGGCCTAGGGGTCAGGGTGTTTCTACCCTGCCCCCTTTTCTTCTTTTTCACCTTTGTTTCCCTGTTTTCTTGTGACTCGGTTCTACCGAGTCACAAGATGGCTGCCAACACTTCCTGGTTTGGAGTGTTGGCAGCCAATTAAAATGAAGCTCGTGGTCGGGAGGGTTCACGGATCCACTGCCCCTCTAGATATCGATATTTGTTTTTTTACAATTTCTCAGCAACTACCGAACGGATTTACACCATTTTTAAAAAGGTCGCTTTCTGAGCCAAGCAGTTCTCAAATAGCGACAAAGCACTTTTGAATTATTTGTTATCTCTATGTTTTTTATCCAGTTGACCACTTGATTAAATGTTACGCTTAGGGGAGAAAATGTGGTGTTACCAAGTTGGAGTTTCTGCTTCAGCTCGTCATTCTGTGATTCTGGTCAAATCACTTAATCTCCCCATGCCTACAACCAAAATGAGTTTGTCCTTGTATGATGTAACCAATGCTCATGTAAAGCACTCCAATATCTGACCAGCCTGCACTATATAAAACTGCAAAAAAACAAAGGATAAAAAGTGTTTTCCACACTTCTGTCATTGGGCTATACGTGGGCTACATCTGGGTGATATTTGTGCTACATTTGGGCTCATTTTTCTCTGGTGGCCATCTTGGGAGACTTCAATTACATTCATTAAACTTTATTCGATCTGATTTAGAAACACAGATCATAAAAGTGTACATAAAAACAGTAAATCCTCTTTCTTAATACAATACAGTGAGAATTAATTAAAACCAGTAGGTAAAAACGGGTGTTACAAAGCCCGGTTCAGAGCAACTTCAGGTTAACAGAATAGTAAAGTTCAATGTTTCGCAAGATCAATCTCATGTACTTCGTGCAAAATACGCAATAAGGGGTCCAAGTAAGATGCAACGCTCCAATGCTTGACCAGTCTGCACTATATAAAACTGCAAAAAAACTAAAAATAAAAAGTGTTTTCCACACTTCTGTTATTGGGCTATATGTGGGCTACATGTGGGTGATATTTGTGCTACATTTGGGCTCTTTTTTCTCTGGTGGCCATCTTGGGATACTTATTTGTTATGAAGTTTCCTATTTCCTCATTTACTGCAGTCTCCTCAGTAGGAAATGCTTTCAGTTTTTTACTTTGATTCCATCAAGAAGGCATTTAGATGTGTCACACATTTGCCATAAATTCAGAATGTTACCACTCTAGTTGCTCATTAGATCACTGTAGTAAAGCTACTGCTCACCAGGGAGTTAACTGGAAGTCTACTGCTGGTTTTGAAAGTGATTGTTTCAGTCTGCATGTCAGAATGTTCTAATGATATAGGAGAGGATTTGAGATCTCACTTAAAACATGCCCTAATTTTTCTTTCTGCAGAACTAACCATAATTTCTATGCCAAACTGAACCCCCTCATTTTTTTCCTTTTTAAATTAAATGTTTTAAGTGTTACCGGTTTATTCCAATCAAGATGGCTTCAGGTGTGCCATAATTTTGTCATAAGTAAGACTGTTAGCGCTCTAGTTGTTCTTTAGAACACTCTGGGAAGCTGCAGTAGAACACAAAGGAATCAACTGGCAGGCTGCTCCTATTGAAATATAACAGGAAGATATTTGTAATCTCACTTAAAACATGTCCTAATATTTCTTTCTACAGCACTAACCATAATTTCTATGACAAAATGAACCCCCTCATTTTGTTCCTTTTTAAATTAAATGTTTTAAGTGTTACCGGTTTATTCCAATCAAGATGGCTTCAGGTGTGCCATACTTTTGTCATAGGTAAGGCTATTAGCGCTCTAGTTGTTCTTTAGCACACTCTGGGAAGCTGCAGTAGAACACAAAGGAATCAACTGGCAGGCTGCTCCTGTTGAAATATAACAGGAAGATATTTGAGATCTCACTTAAAACATGTCCTAATTTTTCTTTCTACAGCACTAACCATAATTTCTAAGACAAAATGAACCCCATCATTTTGTTCCTTTTTAAATTAAATGTTTTAAGTGTTACCAGTTTATTCCAATCAAGATGGCTTCAGGTGTGCCATACTTTTGTCATAGGTAAGGTTGTTAGCGCTCTAGTTGTTCTTAAGAACACTCTGGGAAGCTGCAGTAGAACACAAAGGAATCAACTGACAGTCTCTGCCCTTGTTGGATTTACATGTTTTACTGAGAATGTCAGACTTCATTCTCACATGACTGAGAAAGATAATGTGAATTTACAGAAAATATGCTCTCATTTTAGCTTCTGGAGCACCTTCCAAACCTCTGTGGGACAAGCATGAGAAAATTGTTTTCTCTCAAACATGATTCATGAAATCCCAGCAGAAGATTTTTCACAGGGTAAAATCACCCTAGAACACACCACAATTCCTAAAATTAGTATGGTACCATCAACAAATGAATTCTAATGTAACTAAAGTCTGTTATCACCCTTTATAGTTCTCCTTTTGGTGACCCTCAAAATCTTCTATTCACTACAATGCATTTCATTGGGGTGCTATCATGTATATTGGTCCCAAGATGGCTGCCAACACTTCTTGGATGAAGTGCTGACAGCCAATCAGATCTCACGATGACATGTGTGGTTAGGCTCCGCCCAGATATATATAGTTCTTTTTGCTTTAATATTTAAGAACCTATGAACGGATTTACACCATGTTTGAAAAGGTCGCTTTCTGAGCCAAGCAGTACCTTTATGCCAAATTTGGGGTAAATCCGTTCAGTAGTTTCCGCTGTAGCCTTGCACAAAGTTCCCTATGGGAAATTGATTTTTTGACTCTTATTTTTTGAATTTCTCAGCAACTACTGAACGGATTTACACCATTTAACAAAAAGTGCTCTTTCT
The DNA here is from genome assembly GCA_963921515.1 of Calotriton arnoldi. Classification (NCBI taxonomy): domain Eukaryota; kingdom Metazoa; phylum Chordata; class Amphibia; order Caudata; family Salamandridae; genus Calotriton; species Calotriton arnoldi. Next base: position 3,145,920 of record CAWUFW010000554.1, on the reverse strand, counting down.
GAACCAAGGGCTACCTTTTTGCAAAATTTGGTGTAATTCCGTTCAGCAGTTCGGGCTGTAGCTTTGTCTAACGTTTCCTATGGAAAATAACATGGAGAAAACACGTTTTGGGACCCCCCTTTTTTCTCGGCCCCCGCTTGCCGAATCACCCCGAAACTTTCAAGATAGGAGCGGACTGGAGCGCCCCACAAGTTTTGAAAATTTCGCGAAGATTCGTCGACCGGCGCCAAAGTTAATGGGAATAGAATGTTGTGAATTTCCTATGGAAAATAGGTCCCAACTATAACTACCTACTGGCGACCGCCAGTAGGTAATATATATATATATATATATATATATATATATATATATCACACACACACACACACTTTTTCAAAATCACTTAATAATTTTGTTCTTCAAACTGATTTAATCAGCATTCCCCGGTAATAATCTATGATCTCCTTTACGTACCTTTATTTTCATATCTTTATTTAAATTTCAAGTGGAAATAGGGATTATTCCCCCCACCTGGCATGCATCAACAGTTACACCAATTTTCATTTTCAATAAGATTGAAAGGAGCAGTCCTCGCTCAAATGGACTTTTATCCCAACTTGAATCTTCAGCAAAAATGTATGACCATGTAAAATTGCATAAGTTAGTGCATGAGTCAGAATAATGGATGAAGACAGAGAGTGCCCTTATTCCAACTGAATAGGTAGGTTTAACACAAGCCTTATCCAATGTGCATTATATTTTCTTCTTGATCCATAGAACACGAAGGTCCACAATGGCTGGCCATTTATATGCATATTTCTTGCACTTTCGTGCTGATTTTCATTCAGTTCATAGGTATTGTGTCTGAAGAAAATGAGAGGGTCTGGCAACTTCTAAAGTTCTCCTGACCCTCGACCACGTGCTGTACATGGAAACATGAACGAAGAAATATATGGGTGAAAGAGTCCAGCTCACTGATAAGATTAGTACATCTAACTATCTAAGCCAGAGCTGTGTTTTGGCCTCACTTTTATTTGCCTTGCGTTTATCAGATCTCCAAAGACTCTTGCTTCGGTATAGGGTTTCCCGCCGAAAGTCCAAAGAACTGCTTATCAATGTTGTATGTTTTGTTTGAAGAGCGTTTGTTTGTAGTATGTGTTAGGAGAGAAGAGTAGGATATGTATAACTATAATCCGTGCCTGGGGTACTGAAGCCATGCAGCGAGGATTGCATGGTGTGGATCGGTGCAGTGAGGGTCTCTTAAGTGTGGGGGGGTTACAGTGAGAGTATCTGCAACCTGGATGGCTCTCTCTCTACAGTGAGAGTCATTAGCTATACTTTGGGTGCCTCTGCAGTGAGGGGATATGTATCAATTCTCTTTGTGGTGATGGTCTCTGCAGTAAAAGGTTCTGCAGCGAGGATGTCTGTAGGGAAGGCGTTTGCAGTGAAGGGCTCGGAGTGGGTATTTGCAGGGAAGGGTTTCGCACTAAGGGGGATCTAGCCTGTCCCTTTGCAGTGCTGCCCTTAGTAGCTGTTGTAGGCAGAGCTGGACTGGGACACAAAATAGGTTTGGACACCAAAATAAAAGTGGCTCTTGTTTAGCAAGTCAGATAGCTAAAAATGCCCACTTTTGCAAATCAGGGCAGTTGTGAACTTGTAAAGACAAGCTGTGTAGGTGTTTTGCCAGGTATGGGAAACTGCATGCATTTTTATTAGCTGCAGGCACTCTTTGTGGTAATAACATAGAAATCAACAGAAAAAAACGACCCACCAGACCAAAAAACAGGCCCAAATCAGCCAAAAAACATCCCACACACTGACCTGTCAGACCACACCTTGTGGTACTGCCAGATTGCCATGTAGGCCAGTCCGACCCATGTTGTGGGTCTTTTATGAACAATTCTCACCACTTAAGTCATAAAAACAATTGTGCTAGGGTCCAAGGCTTTCTTGGGAGCACTACTCTGGCACTGCCAAATTCTGGGGTTGACAAATATGAAGGCAGCTTAAACGTTGTTCCTCTTCTTCCATCCCCTGAACTTCCGGTTTCTTTCTCTCACTCTTGCAGATACTTTTTCATCTCTGTATTCTGCCCGTGTCATTGGTTTCCCATATTTCTCTCCCTACTCCGTTCTCTCTGTTCTACCTTTCTCTCATTTGGTCTGTTTCAAACTCTCATGATGAAAATGAAGCCTAGTTCCCCAGAAATGAGTGTCAGTGCCCACCACCAGCAACCACCGGCTAAATTAAACACTGGACTTCTGCAGTGAATCGTTATGCAATTAGAGTCTGCAGTAAGGGACAGTAGTGGATTTGCAGTGAAGGCTTCTGCAGTGAAAAGTTCTGCACCCAGAGTCTGCATTAAGAGACTGTAGTAGATGTGTGCTAGGAGTGGCTCTGGTTGGTTCTGCAGTGAGGGTCGATGTGTTAATTGTTTCTATTGGCCTTTGCAGAGAGGGCTTCTGCAATGAAGGGCAGGCAGCATCTTTTTATTAACCGGATGTAGTGGGTGTCTGCAGTGACGGGTTCTGCAGAGTTATCAAGTTACCCAGTTCTGTGCACGAGTATGCCCATCCAGTCATGTTTTTTTCGTTGCATGCTGGGATTTGTAGGCTTGTTTAATTCATTATAAAACCACGACAACAAGTCCCAAAATGCAAAGCAAATTCCTGGACTGGATGAGCTACTATGTGTGAGACTGAGAAAATCGAGAGCTCTGGTTCTGCAGTTTAGGTCTGTGTCTGCTAGGAGTGGGTCTGTAGGGATGGGTCTCTGCACTAAAGGGCTCTAGTGAGTGACTTTGCAGGGAGGGGGTTCTGCAGTGAAGGGTTCTATAGGGAGGAGTTCTGCTGTGAACAGCTTGTGTGGGGCTGTGGATTAACATAAAATGACTGCCCTACCCCCCTGTAGAATGTGAATAGGGTCCCTTAAGTCTCCAATATTTCACAGATATGCATTGGTCTTGGGACAGAATGGGGCCCCTTGGCGGATGTGGGGGCCCATGAGGGGGTACTTCCCCTGCGCCGAATGTGCGTGCGTTACACCCGTGGTGTGGGGTCCCTAGCATAGAGTCGTTCAGTGAACGGATCTGTCGAGAGGGTTAATGCATTATGGCGCTGTAGTGGTAACTGCTAAGACTATCTCTTTAGGGACTGGTTCGGATTTGCAGGGAGTCTGTGAGTGGCTCTTTCAGTGAAAAGATGCAGGGGGTGTCTGGCTATCCATTTACTAAGAGTTTCTGGGAGGTTCTCTACGATGAAGGGGTGTAGTTGGTGTCTGATGAGTGGCTCTTTAGTGTTTGGTTCTGCAATGAAGTTCTCTGCAGTAAAATAATGTCGTGGGTATTTGTTATGACTATCTGTTTACGGGTTCTGCTGGGAGGTTATCTGCCAAGGGTTGTAGTGGGTGTCTCCTGGAAGTGTCTCTTTAGTAAAGGGATCTGCAGGGAGGTTCGCTGCAGTGAAGGAGTTTAGTGGGCGTCTACTATGCGTTGCTCTGCAGTGAAGTGTTCTGCAGTGAATGTCTCTGCAGACAGTGCGATATTGCATACGCAGTGAGTAGAGAAAGGGTTTCTGTAGTCAAGACCTGCGTGGCATATTTCACTGAATCTCTGTCTTGCTCTAGTGTTGTATGTAGTTTGTAGCTGGCGTGGGCCTGCCTGCCTGTAAGCGGCGGGCGGTAGGACCGCGCGGCCCACGAGGGGGTGCCCGGCTGGCAGCCAGTCTGGAGGGAAGGGGTGAAGCGGTACCCGGACCGGTGAACAGAGCCGAACGCAGGCCGCCAAGGATCAGCGGAGCCCGGGGGAAAGCAGCGGAGCAGCCCGGCTTAGGCCGCAGCACAGCCCGCAGCTCCTGCACGGCATGGTCCGAGGCGGATCCTACTGAGCCTCGCCAGGCTGTCACAACGAGGCCGCCCGCGTCAGGCCTCCATGGGCTGAATGAGTGCAGGAACCGCAGCGACCACCCTCCACTCGGCAGCAGGCCCTGGACCCGGAGATTCCACATTGCGGCCGGAGCTGCCTTACGTGTAAGTGATACGAGGCCTGGTGCCCGCACCCCCACTGTTCAGACATGGATCGCATCATCTTGAGAGATCTACAGAAGCATGGCACATCCACCCCCACCCTGAGACCTACACCACCCTGCTGGGATGTTCACGAACATCCCAGATGTCTGCAGCAAACCCGGGTCCTGTATGACTACCCTGAGACCGGCAACACACCACCCGGCCTTTCCCCCCCGAGATCGGGGTCCCGACCCGCCCTTGAAACTTACACACCACCGTGGTGATGCCTAAACACCCCAGACCAGTAGAACCATTCTGAGAGCCCCACCCTGAGAGACGTATCCACTTGATACCCGTAGAGTAAGATTGCATTCAAGGTATGTTACCCACCCGGGACTAGCAACCGAACCCTGAGATATGCACCTCCCTACTCTTCTAAGATGTGCAACCGCTTCCGAGACCTACATACCACCTCATCTCAAGATTTGCAACCCACCCCTGAGATGGTAGCCGCATGAGAACTGCACCCCTGAGTTATCCACCCTTCAGCCGTGTACCTTCCTGACGCCTGTACCCTCACCTTCATTTTAGAGAACTGCCCCTTCTCCACCCAAAACGGCACCCCACCCCTAAGAATTGCATATCACGCTTAAGAAAATGTCCGAGCAAGAGGGTGGGGGTAAAATATAAAAGGATGTTTTACAGCTAGCGGCCCACGTTTGCAGTGGATCCGCCCTGCCTTGGGGCTGCCCTTGTGGTGTGAACATGGGGAGCCTGGCTCCCCGCCCTCTTGTCTGTTTCTCACACACACATACTGCCTTGCTCTGTAGTGGGTGCCGTGTCTGCTGCTGCTACTGCTAAGGGTGTTTAGCTGCTGCTGAGGCTGGCGTGTGCAGCAGTCGACCCTTTGTGTAACGCTTCCCATACAGTCCGGGTACGTTGCCGCATGAGCTCACCCCAAAGATATGTTCCTCGCAGACCTGGGTTTAATCTGCCGGCAAAGGCACCGGTTTGTGCTTCCATAGTATTGTTGTATCCTTTGTGGAGAAAGGGAGGCCCGCAGCTTCCTGTTAACTCTTCTCCCACGCGGCGAACGCATCCAAAGCTGCGTGTGTAGTAGACACACGTGATTAGTTAAATGTTTTTATTTTGTAACCACTTCACTGACGTTGATATTTCTGTACAGCAGTTTTTCATAAATAATGCTGGTCTGCCTACAAGTTAATGTATTCATTATTTTAAACTAACTATTTTGGTGGTCTGTTAAAATATTTTTATGCACCCATCAAGACTCATATATATTTTGCATGATGTTACAGTTAAGATGCACAAACGTTTTGTGTGCATACTTTTGGAATCTCAAGACTGAATACTCTTTGTTTATTGTAGTTAAGAAGTGTGGAAATTGGCATAGGGTGTGGCTTGGAGCACACTTTCAACTTTTGTTTTCAAAGTCGTTACTGTAGCGCTTTATATCCCAGTTGTGTGTCATTTGGACGTGTCTGCCTGGCTTCAAACGTACAGTAAGTAAAACAGGGCGCAGCAAAGCGAGATTCCAGGTGACTGAATCTGGGGACGCAATTTTTCCAGTCCAGGGCGCTTCTGTTACCATAGCAAACTCATATTTTACGACATTGATTTAGTTGAAGTAAAACTAAGGCTCAGCCTCATAGTTTGCTAGGTCGGTAAATATGCGCGTAGGTTTAGCGCCTAGTGTTGACCCGTGGCAGTGATTTTTACATTTTTTTATTTTTTATTTTTACTAGTAGCCATCAAATAAGTCTTCTTTTATCTAATACTGTTTTTATTACCAGGGGAGACACCAAGTACGCCTTGGGATCGAATGTTGTTGAGTCATGTATGTATCAACTTCTCAACTCTGGGCATCAGTTCTGTATTAGTCGCAGAATGACTACAGCAGTGAAGTAAAAGCAGATGTTATGTTAATTTGCATTTGTAAAGCGCCAAATCACCAATGGTCTCTAAGCGCTATTGACCCAGAACCCCAAAGTTCCTTAATTAATTGCTGGTCACACAGAGATTGGGGTAGGTTTATCCAAATGACTCAGTAAACAAGATGGTTTTTAAGTTTCTTCCTAAATGGGAATAGCCTGGCTTCCCCACGTAAGCTCTCCGGCAACTTGTTCCAGAGCTGGGGAATCACAACCGAGAAGGCACGCCCTCCCAGAGTGGCTCTATTGAATCGCGGGCAGGCCAGCCGGTTTGTCTCAGATGAACGGAGACACCGACCGGGCACGTAAAGCTTCAGACAGTCTTTGATTTAGCCAGGCGCTGCTCCAAACTGGGCTTTATGTGCAATGCACAGGCCTTTGAACCTAACCCTCTGCTTGATAGGGAGCCAGTGTAGTTGTTGTAGCAGGGGTGTGACTATCATTTAACTTACTGTTTCAGAAACTTGTGTGGAGACTTCTACAGTACCGCAATTCTGTCTATCAAAATCCTATTTCAGACAGTCCCAGAGTCTGAATATTATATGAGTATTTAGGCCTACCTAACCCGCCAGCTGCGTATCCTTTTTAGGTCTGGTTAGAGATAGCTTTAGCTGTGTGTCAGACATTTTACTATCTACATAAAGAGAGGGGGCAATAAGGTAAGCCCTCTTGATAAAAACCCAATGTTCATCTGCTATATGTTGCTTTTAAGTCATTTATGCTATATGGAATTTTTCCTCTACACTGGCATATGTTATGTTATGTTACTGATTATTTCTAAAGCGCACGTTCACCAACCGGTCTCTTGGCGCTGGATTGCTAATACGGCCTTGGTCCCTGGTTATTGAACAACCATGTCTTCAGAAGCTGTCTGAATCTGGTGTAGTTTTCAGTGGACCTAAGGTCCACTGGCAGAGTATTCCAGACTCGCGGCGTAAGGACGGAAAACCTGCTTCCTCCAGTCCCTTGTTTTTTACACGAGGGGACCACCAAATAATGTAGATGGCTAGATCTCAGTTGTCTGGTAGGACAATACTTGCTGATCCGTGACTTCACGAAAGCAGGACTGTTCAGATATAAGGCCTTAAAGGCCAGGCAGCACACCTTGAACATGGTTCTCTGCGTGACTGGCAGCCAGTGAAGGTCCTTCATCACGTAGGAGATATGGTCATATTTGGCAAGATAACATATCAGCCGGGCGGCCAGATTTTGGATTAACTGAAGTCTGCGCAATAGGATTTTAGGGAGGCCCAAGTAAACAGTTGGCATAGTCAATTCTAGACGTGACTAGGGCTATTATTACCTGGATCAGAGCCTCCCTGGTAAGAAATGTCCTTATCTTTTTTTATGCACCACAGTTGGTAGAAGCTTGCCGATGTAACAGCGTGCTGCTTAAACGATAGCTCCTCATCAATGATGACCCCAAGGCTTTTTACCGCCTTTTTAGGGGCAGGCGGAGGACCCATCATCTCGCTCAGCCAGAGTGATGGAACTTAACGGTCCACCTTTCTTTTTGTGATAATTATCTCCGTTTTGCCGGAATTCAACTTCAACTGATTGCAGTCCACCCAGTCCCGGATGAACCGCATAGTGTCCTGAAATTGTTGTCTAGATGTGGGGCTATCGTTGATAGTGAATAGTAATTGCATATCATCCGCGTACTTAAATATGTTGATTTCTTTGTTCTTAATGGAGCTTACCAAAGGGCGGATGTAAGTATTGAAGAGGTGAGGAGATAGAGAGGATCCCTGAGGCACTCCGTATATGGCCATTACGTTATAACATAAGCTCTTGAAATTTGCATGGAAGGGACACACACTTTTTTCCCTTTCTGCCCAGAGCATATGCTTTAGCACTGATAACCTGTAGCCAGATCTACATATACTGAATAAATGCATGCACAGGAATAAAGAGCACAAAGCAAATGACAACATCAGCTTTGTTTGGAGAAAATTATGTTGCATATTATTTAGGCAAGGTATTGGGGAAACCTACTGACAATCCAAGGTAAGGTGGGAATGGTAAGACTTTAACTGGCTGCCAGCCTGATTAACCAACAAGCATCAGGTCTGCACAGCATCTGGTGCTGAACCTTTGGGGTTAACAATTCATCTGGACCCCACAGTACAGGAAACTGAACTCGTATGCAGGGCAAAGCAATACCAGGCAAGTAGCAACTTGCTCAGGCTTACAGCTGCTCATGGGAATAATGGGGTCCTACTGATTTCATCCCAGAATATTGACTTTGAGTCCCATTTGGGCTCTTTCTTGTGGTTGGTTTCTGCACCATAGTCCTTTTGGATTGCCACCCCACCAAGCCTCTGGAGGCTGCAACCACCAGCACTAATGCTCCCACCATTACGTGTATTGGTATGTGGCCTAAATTGACTTCTTCTTCTATTTGCCAAGCACACTGCCTATTGTGGCTGGTTGTGGCCACCACAGAAAAGAGAAAGCGATAATAAAATGAGTTAATTGAAACGCAAAAGTGGGGCATGAAAGGCAGGGTAGCTGGGTATTGGACTCTGATTCATGTTTAGTTGGGGACTATCTTGGATTGCATGCTTATCTCTATGTGGTGTCAGCGACTATCGATCAATAAGATTACCTTAAAAGGTTCGTAGCAAAAGTGGCTAACATCACAAGTAGCAGCTTCCCCTCAAAAAGAAAAAAAAATCTGTAGTAATATTATCTCACTGGGAATATGGAAGCAAAAGCCAGACACTAAAGGCAAGTGTATTGAGTGATTGAACTTAGATTTTTACAAACTTGGCCATATCTTGAGGTGGGATTCCATCATATGAGGTGCATTTAGTGATTAATAAATGGCCCATTTATTTTTGTGTTTTAGAAAAAATCAAGTTTTTATAACTTTCGGTCACTTGTCTTATTGTGAGTTCTCAGTCGGAAAGACAGACATGATGTGCATGTATCATACTTGGTATGTCACAAGTGACATGCATAATTGTTTTGTTGAAATTTACTTCATTTCACTAGCTGTTTCATTTTAAAAACTGGTTCTTAGGTTTTCTTCCAACTAAACAAACACCAATTACATAGCTATATCATAAATGTTCTTTAGAAAAGGAAGAATCCGACACATACAGAGCGATCTTATCGTACAGATTTTTATTCTTCATTACAACTCGAAGCCAACTTGTTTCGTCCTCACTTTAGACGGTCTTTTTCAAGTCTTATGGATTGTATATGACATGGCTCGAACTGGGAGCTAGTTCACAACTGCAATAACAACCGGTCGCCATTATGCCCCCTTGGGCATTTTTTGGTTTACACACCTTAAAATGGGAGCAGACTCTCACACTTTTTAATGATCTTTAGATGGTGATCCTGTAAAGACCATCTGTCTTTCTCTGAAATTGAGTACCTATCATATTTGTCTATTGAAATATAGGCACATGGCGATTCTCCATACACGTAGGATCCTTTTGATTTATTTACTGCAGATGATAGCTAGCTCCCACTTGAGCCGTTTACAGTCAGAATTTAAAAAGACTGTCTAAAGTGAGGTCAAAACACTTGTTGCCATTCACGTTGTGTCAAAAATAAAAATCCATTTGATCAGAGCCCTCTACACGTGTTTGACCCTTTGTCCGAAGGACATTTAGGATTCTGGTTGTGCAATTGGCTCTTGTATTGTAAATAGTGCCTAAAGCCTTCAGTAGCTTCCTGGAGTTGATTGTACACACGTGGGGCAACAGGATGTGCTCCTGTTCTGCACTTTTACATTAAATGAGGTTACATAATATGACTATGTTGCTCTGAACTCAGAATATACTCAGAAGAGTGCAATATGGTAACCACTGTCACCTTCTCCTTGTTTTAGTGTTACTTGTCCTTGTGCCGCTACTTTTTGATGCTTTACTTAGTAGAACTTGTGAGATTCCAAGATGAGTACAACTTTTGATATTTTTCATATTCAGAGAAGCCTACAGCATAGTTTAAGATTCTAGACGAGTTCCTCTTCTTAGCAAATGTCCTGTGAGAAGGAGCTACTCCCAACTGTATCCCATTTTCTTTTTCTTGCCCTGACAGATTGACTGCTTAGGCAACAAAGGTCCATGTGTGGGTGTTGGTGTCTAGCATAGGGAAGGACAACTTTTTATGCCAATATTAGAAAGAGCATGTTTAAAGTAAAGCTGAGGTTTATCTACAAAAGTGTGGCCGGGAATTCAATCCATGAGTAACTTCCACCCTATAGGCGGGGCTATAATCCTTTGTGCACTAATGTGTGGAAGCTCTAAGCTCTGACAGATTGCTTTCTCAGTAATATTTGGCCTTATGTCAGTCCGTAGTAGTAGATTACTTTCTGCTGTGCCTGTAGTCCATTCTGGGCAAATACCTTCAATCCTTGGGTGCTACCTCCTGGGGAGAGTATTTTCAGGATGTGGCATTCCTGGTCTTCGAGTGATGCCACAAACGGTTTGCCCATGGCTCTAGTGTCCCTATGTGTTTTTTTTAGGGTGCAGGTCTTCTTCGTGCCTTTAATCATTACAATGCCACTCTTTGGAGTGTGGCGATCTACATTGTCTATGTACTGTTCGCCTCTAGTCACATAGATCTTATGCTCCTGCTTTTCACCTGCCCTCTCCACCATGGGCTTTTGTGACTCCCCCCCCAACCCCAGTTGTTGGGTACTTATTTCAGAGTATTCACTGTTCTGGTGGATGTTGCCTTTGGCCACAGAACTGAGCTACCTTTGGTATGAGAGACCACCCATAACATATCCTGTCCCCTTAGTGCTTTCGCCTCTGACACTTTCTTTCTCTGTCCCCTGCTGCTGCTCCTATGCTGTACTCATGAGCACACATTTGTTTCAACAGCAGTCACCCATAAGCCTTGGGAGATTGCCTTCCTTGTAGATCAATGGATGCAAGTGTGGTGTTTTCAAGATAAGGTGGATTACGTATACAGTTGCCACTTTGATTATTTTTCTCTAGTATTGTATTGTAAATTATACCTTTCAAAAATGATTTTGAGGAGAATTTTGGCACAATAGTAAACTAAATGCAAAATTTTACCATCATGTTAGAACTGTCCCCAAACCAGGAATAGGCTGCAGCCTTAAAAAAATGCCTTTGGCATATTCATTTACTCACTGACCCTTTCACCCTGCTTCAAACACATCCTTTATTCAAAACACGTCTCCATTTATTCACCTGTTCAACCATGCGTGTACTCATATATATATTCTCCAGTGTATTCATGCATTCATCCACTAACTCATCCATACAAGCATACAATAATCTTTAGATTTATTCAGCCATTGAGTAATTCTAGCATTCATGCAGTCACTCAACCACACACACACACTCACCAGTCAATTAAAGACTTCCACTTAAAAAAATCTTTTAGGGCCTGATGTACTGTCCCTCTCTAGTCCTCTGGCTCTCATATTGCTGCCCTTGCTCACCTTCATGGATTAGAGGCATCTGCGACCATTAGGTGTTGGTTGGGGATCACAGACTATTCACAGCTCTGCTCATTAATGCCTTTAGTTGTGAGGATGGACTGCCTTTGATTTTTACATATCCGCAGTTATCCTCTGCCGTCACCTGCTAGCCATCTGACTTGCTGTTGCAACCAGACGCAGGGGGTGCGTAGTCCATGCTTGTGATCAATAGCATATAGAGGCCAAGCGTTCACGCATTCATTTATCCTTATACTTATGCATTCATTCATGCACTCATCAAGACTCTCACTCATCTAGTAATTCTTTCATATCCTCATTCATACCTCCATTCACCCACTGTCTGATTCTTCTTGCTTTTAGCTCCTCACCCAGCGAGAAAATAATTCACAAATTTTCTAATCAGACTTTATTGCTTTTTCCCTATCTTGTCTGTTTTCTGTCCTCGGGACAGGACATTTTTGGCCTGCTGGACATCAGCATCGAAAATGTATGGCTATGGAAAGGTTGCATCGTTGACATCTTAAGCAGCTGAAAGTCCCAGGTTCAAGATTTAGACGTTTTGAAGTCCAGCATGGAGACTCGTCGGTTACCAGAAGGAGTAGTGAGGATCCACAACTTTCAACAGAACATGGGGTGTGCCTGCTAACCGAGAACAGCAGACTGGGCCACCCACATATGCAAAGCAAAACTATCACTAAGGTTAGCGCATATGTAGTGAGCCGGAGAGCGTGCATCACGAGATCCTTGAACCAAAGAAACTAATACATCTCCACCTTCTCTGTCCTGTTAGAATTTATGTAAGGGTTTTTGTACAGGCTTGTCAAAAATCTAGTTCAGATCTGAAGGTGATCCATCTGGGTTACAGAATAGACAGAGCATGCAGCTCTGGCTGAATGCAGGCATAATCTGTGTCCCCTAGCCTCATACTTCAGTAATGGAGGCAACACTTTAGGAAGGAATTCAGAAACCTAACCCGAAAGTATCCCCAGCCTCGCCAGAAGAAAGAGCTTATGTGGCCCACTTTTCCATTTATAGTACCCAGTGTCCTGGGGGCCACCAGCAAGCCCTCGACCTCAAAAACGTAAACCAGCCATTGAGCTATAGCACTTTAAGATGTCAACTTTGCTACGTGTATTCTTTTGATAGTGCAAAAAAAATTAATATCATCACTGGGTTTGATAGTCATATCTACATGTTCTTACCCATTAGTGTCATCTCCAGCTCCTAAAGCTTGCCATCTCGAACAAGCATAATCAGTCGGCACGTGTCTAGACCAAGTTCTTGGCTCCGATAACAAGGGTTTCTAGCCACCCTTATCTCAAACCTCCATGGGCAAACAAATGGTTGTGGTTTGAATATCTCTTTGACATTGCACTCAACTGAAAAGTCTTATTTTGACTTAGTTCAGTCTCGACAGATTGCCCCAAGGTTGGAGATAGATCCCTTCCTGTTTTATTATATGCGGACAACGTGGTCTTTATGGCCCGCACCACTCATGGGTTGGATCTACTCTTGGCCAGGTATGTGCCATTTATGAGGAACCTTGATCTGTCGGTCAATGTGATGGTAGTGGGCCCAAAATCAACAAGCAGCAAGACCTTTAAGGTGGCTAATTCCACTCTGGGTAAAGTCATGGCGTTCCCTTACCTGGGCGTCTTATTTGATGCCATAAATTGTTGGAAGCCATTAATTGAGGCCAAATGATCCGTGCTTTTTAAAACCATGGGGTTGGTTTCCAGCTTTGCATAAAGGTTAGGCTTGCGGGTGCCAAGGGACCTTTTAAAAATTTACCAGGCAAAATGCATATCCGAACTCCGATATGGCAACGAGGTCTGGGTTAAGCAAAATTGGATAGGATTCAATCGACAGAGAATACATTCCTACGCCAGATGGTACAGGTTCCACATTCTACCCCAGCATTTTCGGTGCAGGCGGAGCTTGGCCTTGCACAAGTGACGGACCTGATATCCCTAAGCCCCTTATTGTGCTGGAATAAGATTTGAAGCAGGGAGGAATTAAAGCTAAATCGGTTGATCCTTGTGGACTGTTTGACCCTCGATCGGGCACACAAAATACTGTGGATAACCTATGTTAAGGCAGCTTTTGCTTTTTGCTTCCCTAGGTAGGTCCGATATCTGAGGACCCCACTTCCCTGTGCATGCGTGAATTGGGGTGTGCTAAAAGGCTGTTCTTGAACTGTTCCTGTTGGGAGAGAGAGCATCTGGAGCTGCAGAAACCATCATTGCGTGGTCATGTGCTGTTGAAAACCATGCAGTGGTTGGAGCCGTATCTAGCCAAGGTCCGTTCAGATCAAGGTAGGTTTTTATTCGCCAGGTTTAGGTTTAACCAACTTCATCATCTTTTGGCATCTCCATGTGGGTGGGCACGGTTTGAGGCAAGGTTGCCCTGCGGCTGCGACAATAAGTCTCCTCAGGACACTCTGCATTTTGTAATGTTTTGCTCTTATTTTAGCTGGCAGAGGAAGCGGTTTTTAACTCCCTTGTTCAAGTCCCTGAATTTTAACCAAGTTAAGCCAGCCTTGTTTGCGTCTGCAGATGCTTCCAAATAAATGTCTTACTTTTACTGTTTTATCATTTTTGCAAGCTGCTATGGCGTCCAGATCAAGACTTGACTAATAGATGTAGTGTTTGAGGGGATGTGTTTTACTGTTTTATTGACTATTACCATTTTATGTTAACTTTCAGTAATGGTTTTTATAATTAAGATGTTGTTTGTACTCTTTTATGGTGATCTTATCAACCGAGTAAAGATTTCTAATGAAATGAAATGACTAAGGGCCATATGTAGGTAATTTCTATTTACCGATTCCTAAATACCGAATTTTACCGATTCGGTATTTAAGAATCGGTAATTAAAATGTAGGTAAACATTCGGTAAATTTTACCGATTCGGTAATATTCGTTATTACCTATTCGGTATTTACCGAATCGGTAATAAGGAATACCTTCCCATTAATTCCTATGGGCCTGGAGGCCCATAGGAATGAATGGGAAGCTATTCACTATTACCGATTCGGTAAATACCGAATCGGTAATAGGGGAGCATATTCAAGGGTGGCAGGGTGTCAAATTGACACCCTGTTGCACCCCTGAATCGTGCATGTGTGCACATGTGGCGCACATACATGCCCTAAGGGCATGTATGTCTGCCACATGGCACTTTTAAAAAGCACAAAATTGCTTTTTAAAAGGTATTTGTATTTACCACCAACTTGTAGTTGGTGGTAAATAACGAATCCTTAAACCAAAAATGCACTCACTTGAGTGCTCCCTACATAGGATTTAAGGAATCGGTAATTTACCGATTCCTTAAAATAACGAATCGGTAAATTACCGACTCCTTAAATCCGGCCTCCTACATCGCAAAGGGCTAAATACCGGTCGGTAACGGGAAATTTACCGATTTTCGGCCGTTACCGACCGGTATTAGCCCACCTACATATGGCCCTTAGTTCCTTTATCTTACCTAATCATGTCATGGTTCCGCGCATAAAATGGGTCTGTTTTTGATACATACTGCATGTGCCATCAGATTAGTCTCTTACCATTTTTCGTAAAGGAATAACACAAATCATTCAGGCAGTGACTCAGAGTTCAGGATTACATGGCAGAAATAGTACTCTTAATGGCGGGTCCGGGTTTCAGCCGTATCCACTCATGACTCCTCTGCAGAATTAATGACTACACAGCTTC
Source organism: Calotriton arnoldi (assembly GCA_963921515.1). Taxonomy (NCBI): domain Eukaryota; kingdom Metazoa; phylum Chordata; class Amphibia; order Caudata; family Salamandridae; genus Calotriton; species Calotriton arnoldi. The sequence continues at coordinate 3,130,840 of CAWUFW010000554.1, read as the reverse complement.
AAAGAGTATGGGTTTGTTCAGGCAGTGTTGTACAAGTGAGGATCTTCATTCCTTGGCATGCGCAACTGAGTCTATTTTGTAATTAATGTAGGACTGTTTCTCACTGTTGTTGGCACTGTTATTTTGAAGTTACAATGGGCAGGTGCTGAAGCTTTTAGCAACACACCAGATGAGCTAAAAGCAGAAAAGGTGCCAGTGAACAGATGGGATTGTTGCTCACTTTTTGCATTAGTTGCATCTTCAGTTAGTCATATTGTTGGATGCTGTTGGCTCCCACTGGTATGCAGTCCCGTCATTTTGAATCCAATGATTTGAGTGTCATAAAGTTTCTCTCATGAGAGTTGTTTTTTGGCCAGAAGCCTGTTGTATCACTATGGAGGCATCTCGTCTTGGGTCTCGCCTTAGACAGCGTATGCTCTGTCTATTGTGAAACATTTTGTTATCTTACAGTGGGCTTAAAGCCAAGCCATTGCTTACCATTTGTTGATCTAATTGTCACTCCCATTTGTTAGCATGCGTCGGTTTTCTTTCTTCTTGTGTTTGTCCGCCCTCTGGAGCATTGATGCAGTACTATGTCCTTCCACTGCTCGCTTTTTCAGACACTACTTTTTCCTTTTTGTTTAAGCACTCTATGAAAGTGCATGCATCTTCCCACTGTCTCCCTCGTGTGACTCTTTCCCACCTCTCTGCTTCCTCTCTCTCTCCCGTTTGCTTCTCCCCACTCACCCATGCTGCCTTCTCTTTGTGTGCTTTATCCCCGCCATCTCCATGTTGCTGTCTTTTGCCCATATGATCCTCCCACCCGCAATCCTATATTGCAGCTTCCCACCCGTGCCCTGTATTGCTTCTTCCCCAACTATGTTCTGCGTTCCTTCCGCTCCTCATCCCCAGTGTTGCTTCTGCCCCCAACAGCACCACTGCTTTGCTTCCATCATGGGTTGCTTCTTCCCACCTGCTTTAAAAAACCGTCTCCCCACCTGCTTCCTTTGTTACTTCTGTCATTCATCTTGCACCCCCCACCATCACCCCTGTGTCGCTCCCATGCCCACATTAGCTTTAAAAAAGAATTTTTGGTGTTCTTTTAACTTTTTAATTTTTTTATTTTAGTTACTGACCCATCTTGAATCAGTACTAAAAAGGAAAAAAGTGGGTGCATCATTTTGTAAGCACATGCATGCGTGGTTCATGCGCCTACAAATTGACATGGCCAGCCACCTCAAAAGCTTTTTTTTGAAAAATTCTTTAATCATGTGGCACAGATTTGGGATGGTGTGCCGCATCGCTAAAGCCATTATCAAAGCAAATAGGTCCCAAATGTGCAAACTATTGGCTTTACCAATGCTTGTTTAATGTTGCAACCTGAGGTGTTAAGGTTGAGGACAGATCCCACTTTCCAAGTAAAGTGATTTTATCCTGTCACTGACTGCAAGAGATTGCTCTTGCCTATTTAATGAAGGGTAGATCTTAGAACACAGGGAGCAATTGCACTATTGCATAAAGCCAGCTATCCGCCTTGTGACCTTTTGTGCCTCCTGGATAGGAAGAAAAGCTTTAACTTTTACTCTAATTTGAGAATCAGATCCACTATTTCTTTGGCTTATAGCTTACCTGATGTTCTCTGCATTAGCTCTTCAGGGGCAGTCTACCCGAGGCACCAGAGTATCCAGGACATAGTTTCAGAGGGTACTGCTAGGTGACATAAAGTGCCTGCTTGAGTATGCTGCCACACCACTCACCAGCATTACACATTAGGTGGAAACCAGAACATCTATGTTCAGTGGGGATGTTCTCCATTTGGAAACCCTGTGATGTATTGTACTTATATTAGTTAGAAAGTCACAATTGTCAGCTGCTATTACAGAGGTTTGCTGTTTCTTTGAAAATGTCAGACTGAACCCCAATGACAGTTTGTATTCCTCATAAGTAAGTACTGACATGCGTTAGAAGGACTTGGGGGAGGGGGGTAGTTACAGGTAGTCTGCCTTACATTTAGTCCTATACTTTCTGCCTCTCTACCTCAGCATGACTTTAGACTTGTCAAGCTATATCGTTCAGAAGACGAATAGCCTAGAGTTTGTCTGATATTCGGATTTCTGAAGATGGGGTGAGGATGAAAACATTTGTTTTCTGTTTATAGGTGGTAAAGACTGCAAGAGTTCCTCTTAGTGAGATAAGGTCTTATCACAAGCAAAAACACTAATGAAAAAAGTAGGAGCAGTGGTGATAGAGGTTATTGCGAGTAATCAAAATATTAGGTTCCAGGAAAGGCACTGCAAAACGAAACTTTCGAGGGCTTAGGAAGTCAAAGACGCGTTAAACATTATTTTATATAAGTGCAAAGAATTCCTTTTCCAGTTTTACATTTACCAAAGTGGGGCCAGTTATGAGTCACAGTTTCCCATCTGTCTCGCTCGACTGGTTCTATGACTGATTGGATCCTGTGTTGAGGCAGGGCCCTAGTTTTATGTTCCATCTCAGAGCCTTTTTCATCCAATTCGTTCAAGAAGGATTCCAACTCATTTGGATCAAAGTATTCCTTTGTTATACATTGGTAGGTTATACGCATAGTGGCCAGTTCCAAGAGTCAATACTTTATCTTCCTCTTTCTCAACCTAGGCCAGTAACTGTTTCTTTTTAAGGTTAGCAGGAGCTGAAAAATCAGCAGTAATGATGATCTGTGCTTTGTCATGGGTATATGGACCATGTTTCCTTTCCTCGGATATGATCTGGCGAGCTTGTTGATGGCGAAGACAGCAAGCTAATACATGGCAAGGTTGAGAAGAGCGAGGTGGGTTCTTGGAACGAACTCTATGTGCATGTTGAAATTCGAGCTGTGGGGAGAACGTGAGTTTCATCAATGTTGGAATGGCGTTTGCAAGGAATTGTAATATATAGTTTTTTTTCCATCTGTTCAGGAAGACCTATGATTCTAATATTGTCCCTTCTACTACGATCTTCCAAATCAATAGTTTTTTAATGGAGATGCCAGATGTCATGGCTATGATCAGGGAGACGATCAATGCTTGATTCAACCTCAGTGAGGTGATTATCCATAGTTTGCATTCTGGATTGAAATTGGTTCACTTCTCCCCTGTGAGATTGTATCTCCAATGTATTGATGGTAACTGCGTTATTAACTGAGGAAATCAAATTTTTAATGTCTAGTAGTTCTTTAAGTAAGGTATCCATAGCTGTGGAGATGTCCTGAGGGGTTTCAAGGACTGAAGAATTGTCTGATAGGTGGTGTTGTCTTCGAAGCCTCGAGATATGTCAGGTGCCGAATATGTTTTGATTTCGACATGAGAAAGGGGATAAGCGAGAAATAAATATGGATCACTTCCTTGTGCTGAACCCAGATCAGAAGTAGAAATTCAAATCCAATCCAAACTGTGACTTCCATCAACAAAGCAATTACTGCAAATGGTCCAAAAAATGTTTCACCTCAAGAAAATTAATCCTTAAGAAAATATGGTTCTTTGCGGATTTATAGATCTGTTTCCAGTTTCTTAATGGTATCTCTTCAATTTCCAAAAATCAATACCCCTCAAGGTATCCATAACATCTGAATGAGTCTCATCACATTCCCCTTATTCTGATAATCAACATCTTTTCTGTTATTTCCCTTATAGTAATTTAGTAGATTTTAACTCGGATTGTAGTGGTGCCCGGCATTGGCAAAATAACCGGTAAATAGAATGGTTTAGCAAACCATCAAGTCTCAAGAAATAATGGATTTTAGTCCAGTGAACAACCATGCTTTTGGGATATGACAAACATGAAAAGTTTCTATTCACTGTGGATGAGTTTAATAATATGTGCAAAAACAGCTTGTTTGCAATACGATGAGAGTTCTGAGAATGTCCTGGTTGGAGATCACGTACACACACAAAGGGCCGTTCACAGCCTCTTCCTCTGATTCCAGTGTTGGCGTGGAGCGAGAAACTGTAGTTTTAAAAAAGCCTTTCCAGACAAATAAAGGATCGCCGCTGTTTCTATGGATCTTCCAATTGTGCTTTCTATGCTGCTTGGTGCATCGGGCAAGCCAGAGAAATGTTTGGGCCTCGCTCTCTTCCCCGGAGCCTCACAGAAGAGCTGCCATTCGTCTCGACGCCAAGCTCCGTCCCGTGCAAATAATTCTAATCATTCTCTGTATAGGGCATGTAAGCACAGTTTAGAGATTTTATCATATTGTGATTAATTCTGCTTTTAGGGCAATGTTAAATTTGTAATATTTCTTTATTACTATTAGGATATTTTTTGCTTCGTCTATTCTCTTTCAATGTGATGCTAAACCACGCATGCTATAAATAACATGCCCAACATCCTATGCAAAACACGCTACCCCCTAACTGTCATCACATACTTTGTAAAACAGATAATCATGACCAGGTGATATTTTTCTTATAAATTCTCAGAGCAATTCTTATTTGTATTTTTTTTAATTATTTTATTTGGAGGGCAGTGGATTCAGTAAATCATAGGATCGCCGGTATTGTGAGAAAGCATTCTCTCACAAAAACAAGAATGGCTGTACTCTGATGGAAACATGCCAATTTTCAATCTTTTCAGTAAATCTAGGAATTGTTGGAAATGAAGGAGAATAGATTCTAAAGGGATGAACCATCTAAACGAAGCAATCATCTTGGGGATAAATAATGATTGTCCTTTAAGTGGGGTCCATGAACATATTGACAGTGTTGCAGAATACTCTGCATCTTCTTCAGAGTTGGGAAGAAATTGTGCCAAATTGTAGGGTTGAATCAGGTACGTATTGTCCCACAGTAACCTACAAACCAGAGGAATGAAATGGAGGTGGACATAATATTGCTTTGTAATATTTCAGGGAACGCGTAAGTCATGTACTCTTTCTCGGAGCTTCAGGAAAATGCAAGGATAGCTAGGCGATTGATAGCAAGCGATATTAGAGTGTAAAGCTACAAGCTCTCTACCCATCTCCCTTAACTGATAAATAATTGCAGAATATTGAAAGCACAAGCAATACATGTCTGGTGTGGTAAATCACATTGAAGATGCCCATGTTGTGATCAGCCATGACAGAGCCAGACAGAGGAAAGAATAGTGCACTTTTACCAGTGTTTGATCCTTATTCACATACCACACTGAACTTTATTATCTAATTCCTGACAGACAGTTAAATTTAGTCGTGGTTACAGAAACTTGGCTGGACAGTTCCACGGCATCTGCTTCCGAGTACAGTAAAAAAAACCTAGGGGTTTATAACTTAAGATTGGACTAATTGCTTATTGGTTGGTGTAGCAAGAAATTACAAATGAACACTGATAACACAAATTTGTAACGCGTCAGTGAAATCACTTGAGCATCTTGCAGTGTAAGTACTTGTCTGTCGAACTGAAACAGTTGTGCCCTCATGTAGCCCCCTCCTAAAACTGCAGGTTTGCTTTACCCTGAGATATTGGAGACAATACTAGACTCATGCTGATGTATTCTAAGTTAGTAAGGTAGGGAGATTTTAATCTCTGGTTTGATAACCATGCGGATGATGCAGCCACTAAGTTATGAACATATGGAGTCTGACAGCCCTCCTTCCTGGGGTTCCCAATGGGGGCCCTTCTAATTGCTGTGACCCGTTCCCCCATTGGGTATATCGAACAAGCCCCCGCCGTCCTCAATTAGTCTGCAGAGCGATCCTGTGAATACAAGTGCTTGTGGCCTCTCTACTAAGAAGAGAGGAAAACGAAGCAAGTGGTCACCTATGGGCCACTAGACACAGGTCCATAGTTAATCCCACAGACCGATCTTGTGATTCTGCTGGGTCTATTTAATTGGAGTCTGGGCTGGCAACTTCTGATGCTATTGGGGGTGGGGGGAGGAGGGGGTACATTTAGGCACTTAATTTTGACTGGGAATGTGCCCTGGACAAGGTCAGATCTATTGTGGCCACGTGTGTTGCTCCAATGGTGGACAGGATCCGTAGCCTAGAAGACGCTATTCTGCAATTACTTGCTAAGCACAAAGACTTGTTTGCGCAGCCGGTCCCCGCCTAGCCCCCCGCCCTAGCCACTCACTACCAGCCTGGCTGGGCCCCAAGATATAAGTCGTGCCCCCGACTCAAGGTCTTTACCGCCTGATGGTGTACCTTCTACTATCAACAGCCAGCCCTTGTTTTCACAGGGTGCTGGAGACCTGAGTTGTGGGCCAAGTGGTGATGGCCAGCGGGGTCAAGGAGGCTTTACTAGTACTGTGTCCAGCTTGCGCACCTAGGAATTTACTTTACAGCTCCATCTCCACAACAACCTGCCTCGTTTGAGCTTTCCCCTGATTGCTGCCCTTCTGTGGCAATCTTGACTGGAGTATCACCTCTTAGCTCTTCTGGCGAGGAATCCTTTTTGCAGCTTAAAATTAAAGTGTGCCATTGGTTGACCTGGCATACTGATTTCACCACTTCTGAGTAGAATGACTTATTCGTGAGTAGGGTTGGTCCTTCAACCAAGCATATAGGAGAGGACTGTGTCATTATAAACTGTAAACATTTGGGACTGGCCCATCGTCTAATCCATTCTGGTGCCAGGGATAATAAGTGGGGAGCAGTGGTCAACATTGTCCTTCTAGGCTTTTTTTACAAACCTGTTCCATGTAGGCCAATGGGTTGCTTCTGTTTTCCTCCACTTGGATTGAAAAACCCGGGGATTTTTCTGTTTCCACATCGAATAGATACCTTCCCCTGTCAGACATGGACAGCAATGATTGACGCCTATCCTCCCTGGAAGTTGGTAGGGTTCCTGTCACAGAAGGGCTGCAAAAGTGGGTACCCACTTTAATCCTCCGTTACACCCTATAGTTGCTGGTCCCACCTCCTCACTGTGTGTAGCCCCTAGATTAACACCTTTTAGCGATTCTATGGCCCCTACTACTTCCCTCACAAAGGTAGTCTCCTGGAATCTTGCTGGCATTGTGCCCAAATTATCCTGCCGAAACTGGTGCGAGTTTATTGACAAATTTGACATTTGCCTTCTTCAGGAGACCTGGGTCATGTCCCCACAGTTCCATTTTGATTAGGCTGCAACTTTTTCAGGTAAAGACCGTCCATCTAGGGAGGGCTTGCAATTTGGATTAAAACTACTTTGCTGTGTTCAATCAAAGTTATTGATTTGGGCTCCCCTGATTTGTGTGTTACTCTGCAGTTCCTCTCTGGTATTGTTTTATTATATATGCAATGTTTATTGTAGGCATGGGGGTAGCAGAGTTGAATTATCTATTATTGATTTGAATAATGCTCATCTGATGACTCTCCCCGCTGGTTATTATAAAATTGTGGCAGGTGGCTTTAATTGTAACTTTGAGCCGCTTAGTTCTGACTCTGAAAATGTGATTGGTGAAGAGAATGTAACATGGTCAGTTCCTGCGCGCTCTGTCCCGCCCATTAAGAAGTGGGCAGCTGCAGCTCTACAGCTAAACGCCTTTACCTTGCCTTCGAGCTTGTAACCGGAGAGCGGCGTCAGATAAAGTTCTCTCACCAGCAAAGTTGGCCTCAGACCAATATTGTATTGGCGTAGGATCTGGGCGACCCCAGAACTATTGCCATACCGACAGGGATTGGAGGATGTTTTGAAGTTACCTGGGGCTTCTAGAATCCAGTGGCTCAGGTTTGTAAAATGCCAACTGACTGCGATGGTATGGAGGAACCTTTGGTCTACCCCTGAGGGTGCTGTTGGGGTGTCGAAACTAACACTCAGGGGTTCATATTGGCGATTTCTGACTGATACGATTAAAGGGAATGGAAGGGTGGTTTCCCTTACTGCTGCATTTCTTGAATTTAAAGATGATTATATCATGGAAGGCAGTGTGGATGAGATGTCCATTATGTGGTACTCTTCTAAGTTGAAAGGTATTAACACAAGGTTGAAAAAACTTCAATGTGTCTGGCAGAAGGGTTTCTCACGGTCAATCAAACTTAATTGAAAGAGGGCCTTAAGAAATATAAGTTAGCACATTTAGAGTCCAAAAAGCAGTTTTTCTCTGGTAAAATCCAGGAAGCAGGCTGCACTACAAAGAAGCTGTTAAGTTTCTAAAAGTGATTGTAGACCATTTCGTTAAATTCTTATCTGAGGATACATCGTAGAAATGGTGTACTATACCGCAGAAGTACTTTGAAGACAACATTATTATGTCTCGAAAATCTCTTGTTTCACATCAGGGATAAGAGGTTAGGAAAGGAACACTCCGGAAGTTCAGAACAGGGAGGTGTAATTGATATTTTAACCATATAGGGAATCTTCTCTTTCCTTGATGTCACAGTGGTAGAGGTGATGATTGTAAATCAAGTGATTCCTGTGTATCAAGATTAATTACTGGGTGTTGTGGCGATTTAGCACCATTCATTACTGATTTTAATCAAGTGTCAAAAACTCTACTATTTTTATGCCTAAAAAGTATAAATAAAGAATAATTTAAAAAAAGATACTATTTATCAATCTTCAGTGTTCTTTTTCTGTTGCAAAATTTGGGCAAAACAGCCACCAGGAACTGCAGCTTATCTGGTGACAACCCTCATTCCAAGAGAATTTCAGTCAGGCTTCTGATACAACAGAGGAAACAGCCTTATTGAATGACTAAATGTCCATGTTTTATATCATTGACGAGGGAGACCATTTTCTCTTAATGCTTGTAAATCTATCAGCCATATTTATCACGATCAACCATTCTGTCCTATTTAAGAACTTGAAGGAGTAGTAAGATGTGTCAGTGCTTACTGGCAGGTTGTTGAGCTAATTTTTAAGTGATCAGAAGGTCACAGTGTGTATGGGCAATGTCCAGTTCAATATGGAGTTTCTTAGCATTTCAGTATGATGCCTCCTTTTTATGACAGTTGCATACTGCCGGCATTCCTATTGTTTCCAGAACATATCATATACTTGGAGTGGATTTTGAGTCAGCCTCCTGCTTATGATTGGATGGCTTTAATGTCTGTTTCAGGTGTTTGCTCTTGATTTGATATTTTTTGCCCTTTTCTTGTTTTGTCCCAACCAGGATCATTTCGGTCTCAGTTTCTGAATCCTTCCGCGCTCCATAGGAGTTCATTTGTTTCCTTGCTCTGTTCCCCCTATTCATTTCTTTAATGATCAGCTCTGTATGTGAATGAATGTGTTTCCATGTCCAATTGGGTTATGTTTATAGCCCCCTGCTCCCTTTTGGAATTAAATGTTTTTTTAATTTTTTTTAAATTTTTTTAACAAGGGTTCATCAGCTGCAAAGACTTGTCAAGCCGTTACCTTCCTTCCACTGCCGCACACTGTTTTTTTCCACTTTATTTTACTTTTAATTTACCATTTTAACATGGCTGTTCTACCATGTTAGAACAATAAATTAAAAATGGCAGACGTGTGACAAGCTGAAGCTGCATGTGAACACAGACATCGACGCATGTGTTGCATCTGCAGTCATCTTGGAACAGGTTTTCTTTAAAAGAAAAGCCATTGCAAGGCTGCTGACCATGCATGCGAATGCCTCATGACACTTGTGTTTGCATGCTACGGGCATTAATAAAAAGCATTTTAATGCTGAAACCTTTTGGCTTTACCATTTTTTTTATTTTTTTATTTACATTTCTTTTCAACCACCCCGTAAACATTGTCTTCATTAAAAGCAACTTTTTGTTACTATGCCAACTACTACCAGGTGATTTTCCATTTATTGAAGACCTGTACAAACCACAGATTTGAGAACTCTGTGGAAGGTGTTGTCTGAGATCCATTTTTGGATGGATTGAAATCGGTTTTGTTTGAACAAAGCAAACTGAATTTCTATTGGTAGAAGGAATAAGTCGGGTACCGTTTTATTATTATTTTTCTTTTTAAGAATGGACGGCACAGAAAGGGCTCACAAAGAGAAAGTGTAAACCCTTGAGTACATTTTGACTAATCAATTGTGACTTCATCTAAGTTTCACCAGAGACTTCTCAGAAGAGCTCATTTTTTAGAGGAGCACAATCTGGCAAAGCATGAAAGTGCCAACATGGACAGTAAAAACGACTACTGCAATTCTCCTTCTCTAGGCACCAATAAGGATGGTTTCTGTAAACTCCAAATCCTACAGAGCTATTCTGCCAGGGTAGTCCCCAATCTCCGAATGAGACCCAATACCACACCTACTATAAGAATTATGCAGTGGTTACCATTGCAAGCTAGGAGTACATCTACAGCCCTAACATTTGCCCACAAATAGCTACATGGTATGGCTCCAGGACTTTTTACAAATCTGTAGTCAAGAGAGGCTTCTAGAGTGTAGTGATTTAAAAACGTGGTTTTCCAGTAATAAAGAGCGCCACTTCAGGCAGAGGTGTGCTTCCTACCCAGGGAAGCACCTGGGTACCTCTTTCAGGAAAATAATAAAACCTTCCTTTCTGAAATTTTAAGTTGGCAATGTGTCATTTCCCACAAATGCCTGGATGTCCACCTAGGTTTTAGCTCTATATTTTAAAATCCCGAGGCCCCCAAACCGTTTTTATTCTGTTGGGTGAACGTGAATATTGTGGGTTGTTGACAGTAAACATGTAGTTGACAGTTGTTTAAATTTGTTTATTGGGATTTAGCATTTCATGTTACAAGTTGATATAATACAGTTATAATATATCGACATGCGTCTGCAGGAAGTTGAAAAATGACTGTAGATAATAGAATTTACAACATTACTGCATATTAAACCCATTAAACATGGCACAGTAGAATATTCTGGGTGCTACCCTCTTGCCTGGTTCTGTTTCTGGTTCTGTTTCTGTGTTAGTACTCTTGCTAGAACCTGGCTGGGTGAGTTTCCCATGATCGTGGATTGATGTTTTATCCCCACATTTACATTTTTGTGCTATCACATATGATATTTGATGAATGTGTTCCCTTTTGAAAATCATCGGTTTCGGAACGGCCGATGAGGAAGAAGAACTACCAACCTTGGGGAAGTTGTTGGGGAGCTGCTGGAATGTATATCGGTGAAAACAATTGTGCGGCTGGTTGTATTTTCATTTCACAGTGCGGTGCCGTGTATGTGGGAGGGGGCCGCGGCAGACCGTCTCAACGTAGTGTATGGGGTTAACTGGTGTGGCCCTTGCGTATCGCTTGCCTTAGGTGCCTGGGCTCGGCCTTGTACTTACTTCTGTCGGTCCCATGGGGGATAGGGGTGGAGTCTGAGATTGAGAGGCTATAGGTGATTCCGTTTGCGCTGTTTCGAGCGTGAATTGGTATAATAATTGTGCCCACTCCAGCGATATGGGATGTTTACGTATTCTCTTCACTTCCTCATCCCTCAGTACCTCTTCTTCCGCCGCACCCCACTTTTTCATGGCGCCTACCCAGGCTGCTTCAGGGGGTCCCTCCGGGGCCCGCCAATACATGGCTATTCCCCTTTTTGCTAAGAGAATGGCTAGGGATGCGAAGTAGCTCTGTACCTTTTCAGACTTCCGCCTGCGGAAGATTCCGAGGGCACATGCTTCCCATGTGGATATGGTCATAATGTTTGTCGTCACTCGGAGTGTCTGGTGTATTTTGTCCCAGTACTGTTGGATAGTGGGGCAATCCCAAAACATGTGTTTGAAGTCCGCCTCAGGGGTCTGGCAACGGGGGCATGCAAAGTGTGTGTCGGGGTAAAAACGGTGGAGGCGGTGTGGTGTAAGGTATGCTCTGTGGAAAATATTGAATTGCATGTTCTTGAAACGCGCGTTCCTGGAGACCTTTTTTGGATATTCTAGTGCAGTCTCCCATTCTTTATCATTAAATACCCGTCCTACTTCATTTTCCCATGTCTGTCGCAACGAGTGTAGAGGGTTGAGGATTAGTTCCCGGACAGCTTTGTAGAGCCAAGTAACTGTCTACCCGCTCCCATATGCAGAATTGTATGTAGCACCGGATGTGTCGGAGGTTCCCCCTCATTTAGATCCCAGCAGTGACGGCCGCTGTCTAAGAGTTGCCTGTGTAGCAGGAATTGGCCCGGCGGGAGGTCGTAGTTTTCAACTATTTGGGCGTAAATCCGTAGCTGTCCATCTTCGAACAGGGATTCTATCTCTGTTATTGAGTGCTCGGTCCAAACCTGAAGGGCTCGGGTAGTGTAGTATTTATCCTTTCGGGGGAACCCTACTAGTGGGAGTAGAGGTGAGTATAGGGGCTTCTCTCTGGACATGCGATGGATTTTCAGCATGCACGCACGGGCTATGGACACCTGTAGGGGGTAGGTGCGCAGTGGCTTGGTACCTGGCATGAGCATTCTCCGGATTGCCGGGAGAGGTACGCAGCCCTCATCAGTAATTGTTTCTCCTATATGTCGCTCTGCCGTCCAGTGTGATAACCACTGGAGTTGAGCCGCCAGGAAGTATGCTTCAAAGGATGGTGCGCCCAGCCCTCCCTGATTCGTGGGCAAGTACAGTGTGGTTAAGGCTACCCTATGTCGACCTCCTCCCCATATCAATGCGGTGAGCAGTGTATCCAGCTCCCGAAAGAAAGGGCGCGGCGGTATCACTGGGAGATTGGTGAAGTGGTAGAGTAGTCTGGGGACCATGATCATTTTAGCAAGGGCTACTCGTCCAATGGGGGCTAGGGGCAATGTTTTCCAGAAGCCCACCGCCGTTCGTATCTCCGCTAGCGCCTTGCGGTGGTTCCCTTCATACAGGTCCTCAGGAGAGTGGTACAGCCTCACCCCCAGATATCTAGGCGCCGCAGCACTCCAGGTAATTTTCTGAGCTCCAACAGGTATGTCGAAAGGGGCCAAATGGGGGCTCAGCGGATAAATCGTGGATTTGTCCCAATTGACTTTGAAGCCGGAGGCCTCCGCAAAGTCCCGCAACGCCGTCCAGATTGGGGTGAGGTCACTCGTGATGTCTCGGACATATATCAGGAGGTCGTCTGCATACAATGATACACAGTGTACCGTGTCTGCTATCGGAATACCCCATGTCTCGCCCTCCCGACGTAAACGTATCGCCAGGGGCTCTACTGCCAGGGCAAATAGGAGGGGGGGACAAGGGGCACCCCTGTCTTGTTCCTCGTTCTATCTGGAATGGGGCAGAAATGTATTTACCTATTCTCACCCGCGAGGTTAGGCCTTTATAGAAGAGTCGCTTATACGCCATCACGGTAGGTCCTTTGTTTATTGTACAGAGGACAGCAAATGGGTATGGCCACATCAGAGTATCAAAGGCCTTTTCGAGGTCTAGAATCAGACATGCCGCATTGGGGAACTGCGCACTCGCCCTGTCTTGGATATGGAACAACCTGCGTAGATTCTGCGAGGTGTTACGCCCCGGGACAAACCCATATTGGTCTGGGTGGACAGTGGTGAGAGGATTTGGGTATAACGGTCCTCTAGTATTTTACCCAGTACTTTACAGTCTGCATTTAGTAGTGTTATTGGTCTGTATGAGGCGGGGAGCGTTGGGTCTCTGTGTGGTTTTGGGAATGTGACTAGGATAGATTCCCTAAGTGAGCCTGGGAGCTCGCCTCTTTCCAACGCGACTGTAGATGGCTACAACGCGGGGGATCAGTTGGGCTGAAAAGGTGCTATAATATTCTAGCGGGAAGCCGTCCATTCCCGGTGCTTTGTTGCACGCCAATGCTCTGATTGCTTGGGCGACGTCCGGGGACGTGATCCTCGCTTCTAAGGCTTTTTTGTCTGTGGATGGGATGCGGGGTATGAGCAATGGGCGGAGGAACTGGGTTATCGCGTAGTGTTCTCCCTGCGCTGGGGCCTGATAGACACCCTAGTAATAGTCGTGAAAGATGTGCAAGATATCTATCCGCGAGTGTCGAGGGGTCCCGGTCTTGTCTATTATTTCCGTGATCGGTTTCATATCTGTGTCTTGCTTGGCTAACCACGCTAGGAGCGTCCCGGCTCTATTGCCTTCTCTATGCACCTTGGTAGCATATACCCTAAATTTGTATTTGCGTAGATCCCTCATTGCCTCTGCGTGGGACGTCTTGTCTGCTGCCATTTGGTCTGTGGTGGCTTCACCCATATCAGTTTTTTTTTGTTAAAGCCGCTAGTGCTACCTCTGCGCATTGCAGTGATCTTTCGAGTGTTCTACGTACCCCTACTATTTGTTGTATGCAATGCCCTCTGGCGGCAACTTTGAATGCGTCCCGTTCTATCAGTCTGGACTTCGCTGTGCCGGGGTTTAGTGTGAAATGCTCTCGGATGTGATCCCAGTGTTCGTGGCAAAACACCTGGTCTGTGAGGCAGTCTCGTGGTAGTTTCCAGGTGGGTACGGGGGGGTGGGGTGGCTTCCACCTGAGGGTCATTATGTGTGCATCATGATCCGATAGTACTCTACCCAAATAGTCTGTGTGTTGAACTCTCGGGAGTATTGTTGTGGAGCAGAGAAATCTATCAAGTCGCACTCGCAGGTTATGTGGGATGGAGTGGAAGGAATATAGTTTAGTGTCTGGATTCCGCTCCCGCCATGCGTCCGCCAATGCCCAGTGCTCTACCCAAGTTTGATATTGGTCCGTCTGCTTGTGCGCAGGTGACTGCGCTGACGGGGGTGGGATCTATCAAGATGGCGGTCCAAGGAGCAGTTGTAATCGCCCCCTAAGAGCCATGGGACCGATGTGTATTGGGTTAACACTCCTGTAAGGTGACTCCAGAATTTATCTTGTTCTACATTAGGAGCGTATATGCTCCCTAACAGTATTGACTGACCCTCTAACAATCCTTCTAGTAGGGTGTATCGTCCTTCTTTATCTACGATACGCGTCTGCTCCCTGAAGGGGTTCCCAGGCCGAATCCAGATCAGGGCACCCCTAGCGAATGCTGAGTATGTTGTGGCACATTAAATACCCCGCCATTTCTTGCGCAGGCGATCCACCTCAACAGCTGTCAAGTGTGTCTCCTGTAGGAGAGCTATCTGTGCCTGCTGTCTCTTTATATATGCGTAGATGGCGTATCGCTTGTTCGCTGTGTGCATGCCCCTGACATTTAATGTAATGATCTTTATATCCGTGTTAGGGATCTTGGTGGAGATTGTCGTCTGGTGTCTAAAAGAAGGCTGTCTGCGCGTGATGCCTAGCTGGACCCCTGTGTCTCCCCCCCCACTATGCCAACCACCCATCGTACATTTCACATTTCCGCTTGTTTGCTCCGCTAAGGGTAATTGGGGAACTTGAGGTAGGGGAAAGATATAACTAGACAACGGGAAATATTCCCAACTTGGAGGACCTATCGCTCGGGGCGATACGTCCAAACTACACATCATGTACTGTCTTTAGTTCGTTGTTTGAGGGAAGTGGCCGTACATCTCCGCCAGCCGCTGTCGCTACGGCCGCCCGCTATTAGACGGTAGACTAGGGATGCCTAAAGGATTCCCCTCGCCACCTCCCACTCGTGGCACTCCAGTCCGGCATACAGTCTAGTAATGTTCGGGATACCTTACCGCGGTGTCCCGCTTATCCATGGCAGTGTCCTCTTTCTGGATACTGAGGTCTCAAAGGATACATCACCCTGTGGTCGCCTCACAGCGGAGTGATCGTCATATCATCGCGTCTGCCGTTTGAGGAGTCCCTATCGGAGGTGTGACTGAGCCATCACGGGAAGTATTCGCATTGCTAACGTCCTCCTCTGAGGTGAAGAGATGTGGGCCCTTTTCTCCGTCTGAGCTTTCCCTTGTCGATCTCACCACTGCGGCCTCTTGCAGTGCTTTCCTGCTCTCCGCTATGATTTGCTCAAGGTCGGGGGAGTTTTTTGCAGAGGAATCAGATCGTGGGCTCAGTTGTGTGAGGGTGACTCTTTTGTGTTGCCGCCGTTGACGTCCAGAGGGTCGATGACTTTGTGTGTTCCCGCGACCGTCAAGACCCGCCAGTCGTTGCTCCACCCAGTCACTCGTATCCGCAGGATCCGTAAAGAAGTGTGCGGTTCCGTCATGTAAAATTTTGAGGCGGGCAGGAAATAAGAGAGCATATTGTATGTTCTTTTGACGCAGGGTACGTTTAACTGCCAGGAAAGTGCCCCTTTGTTGCTGGACAGCACGGGAGTAATCCGGGAATAGCATAACTTGTTTGTTTTCCACTCGCAGCGTCCCCTTCTGTCTAGCAGCCCGGAGAACAGTATCCCTGTCTTGATAATGGAGCAGTTTCAGTAGGAACGGTCGGGGCGGTGATGCTGGGGGTGGTTTGCGGGCCGGGACCCGGTGCGCTCTCTACAGAAAAGAAAGGGGTCAAGTCTTTTGCCTGGGTGAACATTTTGATCCATGTTTCGATGTATCGAATAGGGTTGGACCCTTCTGCCCCCTCCGGCAGATTCAGGATGCGGATATTACTACGGCGGGAGCGCCCTGCCAGGTCATCAGCTTTGTTTTCCAGGATCTTCACCCTAGATTGCAGGTCTTTCAGGGAATCTTGTTGCAACTGCACTTGCGGTTCTATGGTTTGGAGCGTTTTTCCCCCCTGTTTGACTTTGTCTGCCAGCTTCCTGTGGTCATCCCGGAGTAGGTTAAGGTCTGTGGCCAGTTCTCCAAATCTGTTTTCCATGGTCACTCTTGAATGTTCGATTGCCGCTAGGACTTTATCCAATTTGTCGGACATGGACGCTGTGTGGGAGGGCTCCCCTTCAGGCTGGGTGGCCTTGGGGTCTGGGGAGGTCAGTGCTCACCGGTGCCTGCGATGCTCCTGTTATGCGTTGACGCCCCATGTCGTCCTTGTACCTCGTTGTCGTTTGCAGGACGGTCTTTGAGCTAAGCCCAGGCGACGCGTGGCTGGGTGGCGGTGGACTCCTATATGCCCCCTTCCGAGGTTTGTTGTCGTCCTGCCCCCTCTGTTGGGGTTCACCTGTTATAGGTGATGTCGTTGGCGTAGGATACCTACTTTTTGGTATTTGCCGCCCCACAGGTACTATGGGCAGATTTTGTGCCACTGGCGGTATAGGGTCCACAGCTGCAGTGAATTTGCCGAGGAAGGGAGGGGGGAAGCCGTATACTGCTGTGTATCCCTTTCGGTATGACTGGGTGAGGCCCCACAGTCCCTGAGGTTATTGCAGCCCCTCCGTGTCGTTCCGCTATAGTCCCTCGCCACTTCGTTGCTTCTGATCGTATCAGTGCGGGCCCTGGGTGTTACCCTAGACGCTGCTGTCTGTTAGGCCTGCTCAATTGAAGAGTGCCTGCTCCGGCCCACCCGCTGCGCGCCTCGTGGCCTGGCGCCGTGTAGACGGGGCCTGCTGAGAAGAGAGGGGGATGTCAAGTTTGGCAGAGGCACTCTTCCCGCTTCAGTGTGGCCCTATACGTGCTCCTCCGCGGGGGATCTGAGGCAGTAGTGTGTCGGTATGCAGGGTTGGAAGATGAGCGGTCGGGGATCCCACCCCTTTGAACTCAATAGCAGGTCGCGGTGGTGCTCCTGGACATGTGGAGAGCTTGAGAGGGCAACCCGTGGCACCCAGGAGGATCCCCTCCAACCTGCAATGATGCGCCTGGGAGATGCATGGCTGCAATTTCCTCCACGGCGGCCAAACCGGGCCGGGACTAAACCGGAGACTTCGGTGGGTCAGAGCAGCTTTCCATGACCAGGATATACCCAGCTCCTCCTGACTTCCCGCTGCCGCCTCGAGTCCCGGCGCCGTGCGGGGGGAATGCTGCCGTGCCTCGATGTGGTGGGGTGCGAGGAGGGTCTCAACAGCGGAGTCCCCGCCCTGGCTCACCCGCCGCGTGCCTCGCGGCCTGGCGCTGTGCAGACCGGGCCTAAGGGCCTGCGGGGAGGGGATTGACAAGTCCAACAGAGGCGCTCCTCCTGCTTCAGTGAGGGACCAAGCTCATTCCCCCGCGGGGAGCCGAGGCAGCGGCGCGTCAGTGCTCCGGGCCAGAAAGTGAGCGGTCGGGGGTCCCACCCCTGCCTGGATCGACCACGGGCACAGCGGTGCACCGGCGCACCGGGAGAGCTGGTGGAGGCAGAAGGCGGCCTCCAGGAGAATTCTCACCGACCCGGAACGATACGCCCAGAATGTGAGTTACTGCCAGCTTCCCCGCGATGTGGAAGATGGGCCAGGCCTAGGCTGGGTATTGTAGTGGGTCGATGAGGCCTGCCACAACCAGGAGGCTCTCAGCATTTCCCGACCTCCCGCCGCGCGCCTCGAGTCCCAGTGCCGTGCGGGGGGAGGCCACAGTATTTTGATGTGATGGGGCGTAGGGTGAAGCGATGTCAGACCGAGCCGCACTTTGCACCGGGGGTAGGCAAGGGACCCCCCAGGCCAAGCCCACTACGCGGCGGCTGTTCCGTGTGAGGCCTGCGAGTGGTTACGGCCTCCTCCCGGGGCCCCGCTGTCAGCAAGCTGCGCTCTCACCTGCCATGTTAGGAACTTCGGGGGCACCCGGGTTTTTTTTATCGCTGCGGTGGCAGTGGACGGGAATCCTCCTGACTGGCCTCCCGAGCCCTCTGTTTCCGTGGAGGGCCGTCGGTGCCGGGTAGGCGCCGCCATGTTGGCCTCGTTGCTGGGTAGCTGTCTAAGTCTCTTGTGGCGCGGGGACCGCATCCCGACCCGCGATCCGTACTTCAAAGTGAACACAAGGGAGTGTCGCCGGCTCCGGTGCTGGTTTCAGCGGGTCTTGGGGTGATTATGGCATTGATTACTGCTGATTGCGCGGGCCGCCGAGCGGAGCACTAGGAAAGTACGTCCGCCATCTTGGCTGGCTTTGCCACGCCCCACATCGTGAACACAAGGGAGTGTCGCCGGCTCCGGTGCTGGTTTCAGCGGGTCTTGGGGTGATTATGGCATTGATTACTGCTGATTGCGCGGGCCGCCGAGCGGAGCACTAGGAAAGTACGTCCGCCATCTTGGCTGGCTTTGCCACGCCCCACATCTAGTTGACAGTTACTGAGTGAAAATCGTCATGGGAAAGTCAGGGCTGCTGGTGTGCCTGAGAACAGTGTGGCTCTTCATGAACAGTAGACGGCGTAAACCCCTCAAAGGAAGGATGTTGGTAAAGTGTTCCAATATGAACATGACACCTGCGCATGGTGCTGAGTGAGCCACTGATGCACATATAGATGACGTTGGAATAGTCTGTGGGATATTCCTATATTGATGGCGCGGAAATAGTGTAGATGTGAAATTTTTATGGTTGGGTGAAGGCCTTCTTTATGTAACTAGACATGTAATGAATGATCCCTCCTAAGAGTCAAAAATTATGGAATGTACTCGGAGTGACTGGATTAATTTTTGGGGTGTGAAGGTCAGTTTTGCATTGAAGATGACTCCAAAGCTAAGTGTTTTCTCTGTTGCTATTAGTAGTGACTTGTCACTTATTATTCAACTTTAGGCTGAAGAAGCATTGTGACCCAGCCTTAAGCTTTCGGACAGTAGACAAACCGTTGCTGATTTGTGTAGTGGTCCAAACTCCTCCTTGATCTCTGGTTGGATCTGGGTATTGTGGATGGTTTGCAGACTTTGGACTGCATTGTTCCTGCTGACAGACATTTCGCCGCCTGCACTGTAGCATCTTATTAAATGGCACCGCAGTTGTAGGTAAGGAAATGCCTGTCAGCAGGCTGGGAAGGGGTGCAGGGGAATGGAAGGGAGGGCACCCCGATTTAAAAAAAAAAAAAAAAAAAAAGTGGCAATCACCTTGAGGCAAACACTGGCATTGAGCGACTCAGTTTTTTCCATGCATTGAAATGTCAGCAAGTCGTTGTGGATAATGCATAATAATATCACTTGGGCAGCTACGCTTCAGGCCATTTTGACCAAATTAACATTTAACTCGATTCACCAAAAGCTTGAAGCACTCTACCGGTGATCTTGGTTGTTTTGGAGAGTAGTGGTGAGTGCGATCTTCTAGTTATGAAGCAAACCAGGTTATCACTGTGTGCCATAAGTGCTATTAAAAACCACTGAAAGTCAGACAATGATTGGGGATCGGCTACCCTTGCTGTCTGCCTATCAGGAAGTTTCCCCATTATAGTTAAGAGAGCAAATATCACCCATCAAGAAGCAAATTGGACAAAGTCTCAAAGCATGAGGTTTGCATCCAGGTGCAAAGCAAACTGGCAAGTGCATATGATTTATTGGTATTTATTTGATGCACGATATGTGAGATAGACCTATATTTGAACAGAAACTCTGAATTAGGTCTGGCTGTTTGCTTGGCTGGAGCAACACCAATAGAGTGGAAGATAATGATGAGAAGATAAAGGGACAGCGCCATGATGCTTAGTTTTTAGAATTTTCGCACCCTCTGCCTATTTCATACATTTGAGCTTTTCAAGGGGGTTTGAGATTGTAGCCACTCGTGATGCAATAGAATTGCATGGGCCACTTCCTGCTCTACAAAAAACGTTCTTTTCTTATTTCACACAGGATTATGGAAATGTAAAAGGTAAATGTACTGAGGAAGTAATTTAAAGGATTGCCCCATGTGGCCTGGATCTGAGTCCAGGCTTCTGTCTTTTCCAGTCTTGGAAATCTCTGCACCCCACTCAGAAATCTGAGAATTGCTACATGAGGTTAATGTATAAAAGGGGCTGCAATTGATCTTAAATGTCCTATCCGGTTTAGTTACAGAGATAATTAATTTGCTTGTCTAAACGCTACTGCTAAACTTGGTGTCCAGTCATATATTTCCTTTTCATTGGACAACAGAACTTGGAGAGAGGCAGGAAGAAGGAGGTTTGTGTAAGGTGGCTTAACTGTAATATAAAACGTACTCCCAAATCAGATTCCCTATTTAGGTCTGGCTTGACAAGACCGCTGTCGCCAACCTTAGGTGATCAAAAAAAGTACTACAGAGAGAGGGACACTGGCTCCGCTTAGATGTTGGTTCCCCAGAGTACAGCTTTTGATTTGTGAAAAGCTGTGTGCTTCCCCAAAGAGTGCTTATCCTCCAACTACCCGTGATCATTTGTTTATCCAGCTCTTGAGCCAGACTTGTTTTTTCAAGCAGAGCTATTGTTTGACCTGTCGGTCACAAACGTTGCGCTGTGATGGATGGAGCATGCATCTTTTTTCCTTTAAGGCCACACAAATGCCACTGCAATGCTATTAAACAACGTCTCCTAGATAATTATGGTGTTTGTTCTTCTGTGGTTGCTGTTTGTCAAAGCTTATGCTCAATACAGCAGGGCTTTGTTGCTTATGATGGTGGCAAGCCAGTTACCGAAGCTATAAGCTAGATCTGTTTATTATGAAAATCTGCGATGAAATCAGTGGCCCTGACTTATGTATTGTAAAAAGGATATGTTAAAGTCAATAGGTATTGAATGTTCACAGTGTGATAATCCTTGTCAGGGCCTCCTACAAGACCTAGCATTTTGCTTTGCCAGGTATTTTGCTTTATTTGTATTTTTGAAAATCTTACTTTCCTTACAGACCTTAGTTAGTTATGGCGAAAGCTCAATGATAATTGCTACAGATGTGATTGGTTAATTCGTAAAAGGTATGCCTGAAGCCAGAGTTTAGATCTCTTTATTGAACGTTATGATAAAGACAGCAGGCTTGGCTGATTTGTTGTGAAAAGTTTTTGTTAAAACCAATATGTGTTTAATGGTAAATTGCTATCGCCGTGTGTTACAGGCTGTAGACAGGAGTTTTGTTACATTAAATCTCATAGGTTACCATAGCAGGCAAGGGTGTTGGTGTTCGTCATCCCTGTGACAAACCCTGTGGGCAGAAGAATTTCAATGTGATAATCCCGGTTAGGCCCTTTTGAGAGTAACTTTTTTTTTTTTTAACCAAATGTAATTTTGTATATTTATATTTTATAACAGTATGCATGATGGTTGTTAGCATATGAGCACTTCAATAGGCCTATGTTGGTTATGGTGTCAAGCCGACCGTAAAGGCCATAAACCTTATTGTTTAATTGGGAAAAGCTATGTCAGATTTCAAAGATTTGATCTGTTTATTATGAAAAGTTATGAGGAAGTGGGCCTGACCTATGTATAATGAAAAGCATGTGCTAAAGGCAATAAGCTTTTAGTGGTGGATTCTTATTACACCATGGTCAAATCCTATGGGGGTATTTGTGAAATGGCGTCTCACAAGTTACCATGGTAGGCAAGAGTTTTGGTGTTAGTGGCCAACTCAAACAAACTGTTCGGATAGAAGATTTGTAGTGTGGTGATACTTCTTGGGCCCTCTTAGGAGACCGCTTTTAGGTGTCTGATGGCAAAAGCCGATTGTTGACCACAGTGCTTTAAATGAATGAAGAAGATGCAGGTCTCTAAAGAGGGCGTGGCCTCAGTAATTAAAGGCATGGAATAAAACATGTGAATTACAATGCTCTGCTTACACAGCATGCTGCCTAACAAGCATGTAGGTGCCTCTTTGCGTTTTCTGCAATTGCGTTCAGAGATATCACACAACAAGAAACTTATGCCTAAAACGAGCCAGATCTGTTGGCTTTGTGAGTGCTTGTTAGCAGTTTGCTATGAATGAATAACAACAATGATTTTGTTCTAAATATTTGGAACTGGTAGTTATAAATGAAACCATCACTATGTGATCACTGGAGAGAGGCCAAGGATCGAATGGCCATCTAATCAGAACACTGTTATGGTTCACTGACTCACATTGCCTTCTACCTCAGCTCCAGAGCTCTCAATAGTGCCCATTACGAACCACAAATAGAACTCATCCAGGCATCTAAATGAGGTTTAACTTATATGTGCCATACAAGCTTTGGAAAGCCCAAAAGCTCATCCTTTTAGGGCTGTGAGATCTTGGCTGTGCCAATACTTAGTAAAATAAATTCCAATTGAAATACAGAATTGCACTAAAGTAAAGAGTTTACAAATATTAACAAATTCAAAGTCTTTACTTACATAAAAATATGCATGGTTTATACAGTAATCTAGTTCTAAAACTACTGACAAAGCCAATAGGTCCCAAATGTGAAACCTGTTGGCTTTGCCAATGCTTGTTATTATTAGGTCCCATACTTATGACACGCTTTTGAACTGATTACAGGGTCAAAAATCGTCGATGACTTATCAGTCAGGCAACTTACACCAGAAGGCATAGGAGACTTGAGAAAATGGAGGACGTATCATGAGTTAATACAAAAAACTGGATGGTGCAAGAAATAATTGCAGACATTGGACACTGTTTAGCAGAGCTAGGAATCACAGTCAACAGTATTACATCGTTCAGCGGGAAAGTCATTAAACCGTAAACAATAGTGATGGTGGTTCAGGCCTCATCTCGTAATATGAGCACAAAACACGTTGTGTACCTGAGCAGTGAGAAAACGGGGCAAAGTGGCTAGGCAAATTCCTCGTACACTATCTCCATGGGTACACCGGATCACCCTTAAAATCATCAATTATACCCCTACAACCAAGAGTACTTGGTGGCAAACTGTCCCTTTGTCTTGTGTTGCCAAAAATCCTTGCACCGATCCTGTGTAGAAAGGTTTTGGGCTTATTTAAGTTCAATATCCACTTTTGACAAAATATAGCACACTAATAATGTACAACCAATGAAAACTGTCA
The DNA here is from genome assembly GCA_963921515.1 of Calotriton arnoldi. Lineage (NCBI taxonomy): Eukaryota > Metazoa > Chordata > Amphibia > Caudata > Salamandridae > Calotriton > Calotriton arnoldi. The sequence continues at coordinate 3,107,417 of CAWUFW010000554.1, read as the reverse complement.
TAAGTAGAAAGAGTGCCAGTGCCAGTCTTTAAGCTAAAACCTGGGCAGAACAAGTTACCCAGTCTGCTGCCTGCCAACTTTTACACAAGTTAAGGTATTATTCAACTTTAATTGACTTTGTGAACTATATTCCAATGAATGTCAGCAGCTACTAGTGACTTCCCCTGATACTCCTGCCAAAGCCCTTGCTAACTTTGGTCTCAGTTGTCATGATAGCAGTGGCAGGAACAGAAACCAAACGTGGCTCTAAGAACCCTAATTACTTTCTGTAGTTCCCATTATTTGCCCTTTCCCCTAACAATCCAGAAGCAAGTAGGAGGATGTGGAGGGCAGAACGATGGCATAAGGGGTCAACTCTGATGTATCATTAGGGGGGTCAGAGGATTTCTTGTATTGTAGCTGCATTTATACAGTGAATCATACTCCTGATGTGTAAATAGTAGCAAATGTCTGTGGATTTGGGCCCATCATGGGCGCTTTCTGAAGAGCAGCATCTTGCCTTGTGGCAGTTTTAATGTTTGCTGTTCGAGTCTATGAGAAACCCCAGGAAGAACTTAGTCTGTGAGGGTTCAAATTCAGATTTCTCTGCATTAATATTGAAGCCCAGTTTCTGGAGCAGAGACCGCATGATTGATGAATCCTTTTTCAGTCTTGTGGCCTCCTGTGTAACAATAGTATATCGTCCAGATCCCCCTGAATTGGAATCACTCCATTACTGGACTTTGCACCTTGGTGAAGCACCACATGGCGGAGGAGCGGCTGAATGGAATTGCAGTGAACTCGTACACCTGTTGTCTCCACATAAACTGGAGGAATCGCCTATGAGGTGCAAATAACAGAATTGTAAGGTATGCATCCTTCAGATCCAACCTGACCACCCAGTCGTTTGAAAGTGGAATGTCTCTGAGGAGTCACATACCTTTCAGCTGGAATTTGCAATATACCAACCACTATTTGTGCTCTTAATTTTATGACTAATCAATATCCTTTGTCCTTTTAAAAAATTTTTTTTTTATATTTTTCTTTTTCTTTATTGATTTTCAGTAATACAGTTAACAACATAACTGAGTCATGCAGCATTACATAGTTTGTTGACTAGCGGTACCATACAAGAATCACAGTAGGTCAGATCACATACAGCCAAATACATAACTTATACAGAGTTAGCGGAGTCTATAGCAGGTGTCGAGGATAAAATATCTCTGTGCTCCAGCAGGTATATAGTAAAGGGTGTCCAAAAGTCTTTCGGGCGAGACCTGGCGGGCAGTTCCTTCTCATAAGTCTTTAGAGTGTCTCTACAGTGCACCAGGTCTGACACCCATTTCTGAACCGTTGGGTGGAGTTTACTGTCCCAGTGCATGGACACTCTACGTTTCGCCATTAGCAGTGCTATCGCCAGCAGCTTCCTCTTGGCTGACGGCGTCGTGTGAAGAAGGCCCAGTATGCACACCTGCACTGAACACTCTAGAGCACACTGTGTGACCTCACGCAAAAATGTTACCACTTGCTCCCAGTAACTCCTAACTTTCACACAGTTCCACGCTAGGTGTACAAAATCCGCATCCTGTGTCCCGCATCTACGGCAGGCAGAGTCCGCCCTTAGGCCCTGTCGCCACAGTTTCAGGGGTGTGTGGTAAGCTTGGTGAAGGAACAAACAGCCCCTCTGCATATAGGTCGCCCAAAGTGCTTATGCCCACGTCCCGTAGTATTGCAATGCAGCCGGTATCTTGTGTCACTGACAGCGCGGGGTGGTTGGCAAGCGGCATGACAGGAGCATATAGCGGAAGTTTACAGGCCATGCTGCCCAACTGCCGCCACGCCTCGGTGGTAGCCTGCACAGGATTAATTTCTGTACGGGGGACTTCCTTGCGCTTGTGAGGTAGAATGTGGTGTAGTGGTACGGGGTGAGCATCCCCCTCTTCTACAGCCAGATGTGACAGATATCGCACCGGGTGGTACCAGTAATGGGTGTAGTGTGCTTGAGCGCATAGATAGTAGTGTTTAAAATTCCGGGCGGCAAAACCTCCCTGTTCATATGGGAGCGATAGTGTGTCCCAACTTATTCTCGTCTGCTTCCCCGCCCACACATTTTGTTTACATGAGTTTCTATTGTTTTAAAAAGGCGGTTGGGTAGGGTGATCGGGATATTGTTGAATAGGTATAAGAATTTAGGTAGCGTGACCATTTTTATGATGGCTATCCTGTCTGCTAGTGTTAAAGGAGGTTTGACCCATTTGTCCACCTGCTCTTCAAGCTTGTCTATTGCCCTTCCATAGTTAATTCTAATGACTTCCGCTGGGTCCCTGTGAATCCAAATGCCCAGGTATTTAACGGGTTCGGTTTGCCACTCTAGGGCGAAGTCCAGTGAACATGACTGGGTACACTCAGTTAGAGGGATGATCGTGGATTTGTTACAGTTGATTTGGAGCCCAGAAAATCTACCAAAGCGAATATACTCTCTCAGGAGCCTCGACAAGTTGTGCTGGGGTTCTCTAACGTAGAGCACCATGTCGTCTGCGTAGAGGGATATGCCTATTTGGCGTTGGTGGAATCGAAGTGCCATGTCTGCGTATTTCTGTCGTATTTTGCAGGCTAGAGGTTCTAACACTATGGTGAAAAGCAGTGGGGAAAGCGGGCAGCCCTGCCTCGTTCCGCGCCTTATCTGCACCTGCTCCGACACCCTCCCGTTTACTTTAATTCTGGCCACTGGATCGGTATAGAGGAGCTTTATCCAGTTGAGGAACATTCCGGGCATGCCCATTCTTTGCATGATGGCGAAGAGATAGCCCCATTCCCCCGAGTCGAAGGCTTTGGCCGCATCTAATAAGACGGCCGCCGCCTCCAGCTCCGGGTTCAGGACGTGTAGGAGCGCAAATATGGTGCGTATATTGTGGGAGGTCAGTCGGTCTGGGATGAATCCCGTTTGGTCCGGGAGCACAATATTAGACATTAATGGAGTCAGTCTGGTGGCTATCACCGTAGCCAGTATTTTGGCGTCTGTGTTGATGAGGGACAGCGGGCGGTAGGAGTCCTATCTATCTTGCGCTTTGTCGGGCTTGAGGAGCGTTATTATAAGCGCTTCTCGAAGTGTGGGGGGGAGAATTTGCTTCTCATAGGCATCAGCATACATGGCCAAGAGGTGTGGGCTGATCAGATCACTATACGTTTTGTAGAACTCATTAGTGAGTCCGTCTGGGCCTGGTGCTTTGCCATTCGGCAGCGATCTGATTGCCTCCTGGACCTCTGAAACTGTCAGCGGCTGAGTCGGGTATTCTTGTTGGCCGTCTGATAGCCATGCCAGGGCTACATCCTCTAGATATTCCGTTAGTTCTGCCCCGTCTGTGTCCCCTGCCGATGTGTACATGTTGTTGTAGGCAGCCACAAATGCGGAGGAGATACCAGCGTTGTTAAAGTGTGTCACTCCGTTGTCGTCAGTAAGCTGCGTTACTGTGTGTTGTGTGCTTCTAGTTTGAATTTTCTGGGCTAAGGTATGCCCTGACCGGCCACCCTCACCATATGCCCTAGCAGTCTGTCTCTTCATCAAATATTTGAGTTGGTCTTCTGCAAATTCGTTATAAAGTGTGAGTTGTTCCTTGATGTGCCCTAGGACGTCCGTGTGATGCATGTTCTCATATTCTGGCTCCAGCTTTTTGATGGTTACCTCTATATTTCGCAGTTTGGATCGTATGTCTTTCAGTATTCCTGCGGTAGTGCTAATGCATTTCCCACGGATAGTGGCCTTGAAGGCCTCCCACACCATGCCCGGGTCGTCAACCGACCCCACATTAATCTGGAAGTATTCCTCCACCGCCCCCCGTATAGTGTCACTGTACACAGGGTCCAACAGGGACCTGGCATTAAAGCGCCATATGTATTGAGGTGGTGTGTAGGTGGGTATGTCTACTACTAATAGTACTGGTTTGTGTTCGGAGAGTGTTCTTGGGAGGTGTCTGACGTCTGCCACCCAGCCGTTAGCGCGTGTAGTGGCTAGCCAGTAGTCCAGCCTGGACCAACTGGCGTGCACCATTGACGCATATATGCCCTCTCTGGTACTTGGGTGGCGGAGACGCCATGTGTCCACCAAATCGAATTCGTCCATACATGCCAGCATCTCCTTGGTAGCCTGCTTATGGTGTTCCGTCGCATTCGGCGACCTATCTTCCGCATTAAGTGTAATGTTTAGGTCACCACCCCAGAGAATGTCTGTGTATGACAGGTCTCTCAGCTGGTTACGAATGGTAGTGTAGAACTCGGTGTCGTCTGTGTTAGGCCCGTAGGTGTTGATCAGACCAACGCGTGTGCCCCGTAATGTGCCCGTGAGAATTACATATCTACCTTGGTCATCCCTTATCACCCGGTCCAGTTGAAATTGTACTCCTTTTTTGACCATGATGATGACAGCCCGTGAGTGTGTGGAATAAGAGGACGCCGCTGTCCGCTCCGCCCAGCCCCGACCCATGGCCTTGTCAGTATGTGTGGTGAGGTGTCTCCTGAAGCATTGCTACCTTTATGTGATGTCTGTTGAGGAATGCCAGCATGTGGCGGACCTTCCTAGGATTGTTCAACCCTCTAATGTTCCATGTTAAGCATCTTAGTAATCTACATCTGGCTGGCTCAGACATCCCACCATGTAACATGGGTATACAAACAGCGCTAAAACAACCGCTCTCACAGTACCTATGCTGCATGACTCATGAACAAAAAAACTTTGACATTCAAAATAAACAGTGCCCCTCCCCCTCCCCCCCCCCACCCACTCCCGCATCCCAATCATGCTGGAGGACTTACCTTTTACGTGATAAACCAGTGCTTTCCGATCAACGTCTAATACGTTCACGGTAATTTTAGTAAACAAGTATACAACAGTTCGGGGCTTACCCGTTGAGGGGGCACGCCAGAGTCCCATCTCACTCCCCAGTTGGTGAGGGGGTGGGCCGTGAGCGCCGCGTTGCAAATACTGCCAGTAGGCTATTTAAGCAGGCAGCTAGTCAAGCCAGTGTTTTGTTGGTATGGGAGCATCTTGTCCTTTGATGAGCGATGCTCCCAAGCTGCTGCGGCCAGATGCAATGTTGCGACGGCAGGTAGGGTCAGTCTTCATCTCTGGATTGTTGGCTTTGCCTGTCGCCCTTCAGTACAGAGTCAGTGTAAGCCATGGCTGCCTTCGGTGTAGCAAAGATCTTGTCTTTGCCTTTATGCGTAATCTTGAGGCGGGCAGGGTATAACATAGCATATTTGATTTCTGCCTTCTGTAGACTGTTCTTTACCTGCTGGAATTCGCGTCTAGCCGACTGCACCGCCATGGTGAAGTCTGGAAAGAAAAGCAACGTGCTACCTTGATGGGTGATGGCCCCTTTTTCCCTCTCCAGACGTAGAATTGTGTTGCGGTCCCTGTAGTTTAAAAGTCTGGCCACGATCGGGCGTGGTTGCGTTCCCGGCGGCGGCCGAGGTGCGAGAGTGCGGTGAGCTCTTTCGACAATCAGCATGGGGGACAATTCTTCCGCTCCGAAAATTTCTTTCAACAGGGTTTCAACAAATTGTTCCATGCGCCCTGTGTTTGTCGACTCTAGCACCCCTGTTATGCGGATGTTGTTGCGCCGGGATCACGCTTCCAACTCCTCAGTCTTGGCCTGTATTACAGCCATCACCTTTTCCATATTAAAGCTTTTGTTCTGTAGTTCTTGCGTGACGTCTTCAGTTGATGAAATGCGGGTTTCCATTTCAGTGATCCTGTTTGCGTGTTGGTCTAATTTGGTAGACATGTGGTCCATGCGGAGATTGAGGTGGTCTATTTTAGCATCGATGGACAGCAGACTTTGTTGCATGACCGCCAACGTGGCTGCAAGTGTGTCCAGGCTTGTGCCCTGTTCTTCCATATTAGAAGCAGTGTCGCCAGTGGCGCGGGTGATTTTTTTTTTTTTTATTCAAAAGTTAGTTTAGGTTGGGCTTTGTCCGTCTTCCCCCATCTGGTCGGACCGCCGTCGACCGCTGTGCTGGTGACCGCACCCTTAGGACAGAAGCGCCTCTTCGTGTTTGCGCCAGATGGTGAGGTCGTGGTCACTTGCGGGTAGTTGGCCCAGTCTGCTCGCGACCTGCACTATAGTAGCCGAGGGGTGGCTCGTCGGGGCTTGCTGTTAGGCTCTTGCAGAGTGGTCATGCTGTGTGGCACCGCGGGGGTGCTGGCTTGTGTGACACGGCAACCCGTTAGGCTGGCCTCGGCGATCTAAGTGGAGCCGGTGATGCAGCCCAAACAGTAGCGTGGTTCTGCAGTCCGCAATTGTGCAGTGTCCTAGCACCCCGGTGCTGTCATTAACCTGGAGTTTCTTGGCAGGAGCTTGCCACAGAGTGTCCGTTGTGTTCTCTCTACACTGCTCTGGCAGCCCCTGAGTCGCAATCCCGATGACGCGTGTAGTTGAGCCCCTGGCCCTCTCCCTCCGCTGCCCGCTATTGTAATGTGGAGTGCGCGGGGTTGAGCGCACCAAGTTGCGACCGCCGTCAGCTGGCGTGAATGGACCGCCTCTGTGTACCTGTCCGACTGGGCCTGGCGAAGCTGCTGGGTCCGAACTCCGTGGGCCGATGTAGTCACGTTGTGGACTCCGTTGCGTGCATGCGACTGGCCCCGGCAACTGAATCTTGTGAGGCAGGACGGGGGGCTTTCGAACTGGCTAGTCACCGTTGGTCTTGTGGGTGCGACGCGGTGCAAGATGGGCCGGGGGGCAGCGTCCCGTGGCCCCAGGCCGCTGGCGGAGTGGCGCTACCTTGCTGTAATCGTCTGGGCCGTCCCCTGGCTGGGCCTCGTCGCTGTTGCGCCTCGCTCTCCCCTTGGTGATCTCGCCCGCCAGGAGGCGGTTGCCGATGCACGTAGCCCCGTTGGTGAGGGCAGAGCTGCCGCGCTTGGATATGAGGGCTCGTTTGGGCCCGGCTCAATTTGTCGATGGGTGTCCTGTGGAGCCTCACCCGTGTGCTGGAGAATGGCACGTTGGGCCTTTCAGACGGTATCGGGGCCTATGAGACGTCTAGGCCGCATCGAAGGGGTCCCCTCCCCCGGCCTGAAGTTATATGCTGCGGGGTACTAATGATCCGGCGTCACTGGTGCAGGAAGGCTGACGACGGCGCTCCCCGGGTCGTGTTGGTGAGCGTGGCACCCCGGACACTATGGGGAGGTCCAGGTCGGGGCTGGGCCGTGCTGATGGGTGTTTTTCACAGTATCGGGGCTGAGCCGCGCTCTACTTACTTGTGCCGGCGCTGCCGGCGTGGTAGGGCCTCGGCTGCGGCCGTGGTGACGCCCCCCAGATACAGGTCTGCCCCTCTGCGAGGTAGGGTGCTCCTCACCTGCGCTCTCTCTTTACCGGCGCAGGGCTCGTCTGCAGGCGTTGGGGCTGCCGATGGCTCCCGCAGTCTTGATTCCCGCGTTGGCTGCTATCACTGCGGGACGGCCGCCATTAGCCCAGCCGCCCCCGGAGGCAACGCGGTCAGCAGCAGCAGTGCGTGCCCCTCGGCGGTTCCTTCAGGCTTCCTTCTGTGCCCGCAGTGTTTACAGGAACATATCTCCCAGTTCCTCGGCGTTTCTCTGGCGGTTAAGCAGGATTATGTTGAATAGTGTGCTCACGGCCGGCCGAGCTGCACTACAGTGCGGCCATCTTGCCGTGGGCTCTCTAGCGCCCCCCTCCTTTGTCCTTTTTGATCTGAAAAATATTGCTTCAGATCTCTTTCAGGTGTAAGGAGGTTGGGACTATTCCTTGTTCTGAAGTGTGGTTACCTCTAGATCTATGAGCTGTAAGTCTTCCACTGAGAGACAGTGGCATGGGCCTTCTCTTTTGTTTTAGAGTTCTGTAGAACTCTATCTGGAAACCTGCCACCGTTTGCAATACCCATGCATCTCCCATAACTCCCTCCATTTGGATAGCTATTGCCCCAATCTTCCTCCCACTCTTGGTTGGGAAGAAAGGATACTCCTTACCTGAAGTTCCTCCTGGAGCGTTGTCTGCACCGCAGAAGTTTCCTCTGCTGGCGCCTCTGGTTGGAAAGAAGCCTCCAAACTTTCTTTGGTCTTGCCATTGGATTGGCTTTCCACCTTAATCTTTGGTAAGAGTTGGGGTATAAGGAAGTCTGGGTGAGCTTCCCCTACCGGCCCATCCAAAACCTTATGACACTTATCATTGATTGGTTCGCTGTATCCAAGGATGAGAAGGTAGTCCCACATTTACTGAGTTCCTTGTTAAAAGGATCTTCGAGCAGGTCACCATCCACTGGCAATCTTGCTTTCGTGGCTGCCAACTATCCCAGTTTATTGTCTATTTTTAGCATTGGACATATCTTCTCTCTGTGGACAGGGCGTAATTTGTGTTCCCTAGGATGCATGTTGCTGTTTGCACCTAACCTGAAAATATATCGGATAAAATGAAGTTCCCAGTTTGGCCATATCCAATATCTTTGTCAGAGGCTACACAATATCCACAATAATATCTATCCTGCTCTGTCCGCTCGCGCTTAGCTAATTGGAATTCCTCATGCGCGGGCCACTCCCCCCCCCCCCAGGGTTGTCACTCACGGTTACTACTATCGCGCCTCTGCCAGTAAAACTGAAATAAATATATAAATAAATGTTTGCATTTGGCTTAGCACCTCACGCTTTAAAGCATGCTCTTAAAAAGGGCATTAACACTTAACCAATCATACTTAAAACAGTGAAACCATACGTTTATACACTTCAGACCCTGCTAGTTCAACGGACATTCAAAAACGGCAATCCACAATGAAAAGCACTTATCTCGCTGCTGAGCAGCAAAGAGGACGTGCTTTTAATTGTGGATTGTCTTATGTGGATAATGCGAGCCCTGATTCTTTGTCAACACTGGTCCTTTATTATTGCAAAGACTCATGGGACATATTGTCCTTTTGTGTTGTGATTATTAACTTTTGGATATCTTTGGGCTGCTGAGCAAAAAAAATTAAGAATAGAAGTGCATAAGAGCCTCCTGTCCCCACATAGAATTCAGCATTACGCTGATTACAGCACCATTGCCCAGTGGTGCTGTGCTATCCTCCTCAAGAGCCCACGCCCTTTGATATATCATAGGATCTGGAAACTCTACAAGCAAATGACTTGCTGGCACCGGAGTCTGTCACATGCCCTGCTCAGCTTCATTCACTATTAGCTTGCAGCTATTTCTCACCATTTGAGGTAAATCATTATTATAATCAAATGGAAATCAGGTGCATGGTTCTGTACCTTCAGACGTTACAGCGTGACAGTCATCTTGTTTTGACAGGTATAGCAGGCACAATATGGTTCCTGACTGACAGAAAATAGGGGCACTTGCATCAAGCTTTTTTCCGGTCGCAAACGGGCCGATTCGCAGAATCGGCCGGTTTTCGAATGGAAAAAGGTTTTTTCTGAAGCATGTACCTTTTTCAATTTGCAATTTAGGTAATCGCAATTTTTTTATATTACCTAAATTGCAAAAGCATTTAGGGAATCTCAATTTGCGATTCCCTAATGCCGATGCATGTAGCCTTTCCTAAATGCGACTTTGCATTTAGGAAACTCTAATTACCATCAACTTCAAGTTGATGGTAATTTGTGCATACTTTGAAAAATGCACAAAAATGCATTTTTCAAAGTGCCCTGTGGCGCACACATGCCCTAGGGGCATGTGTGTGCCTTACATGCGCACACTTACCTTTCTTTGTGGGGTGCTTCAGGGGGGCCTTAGGCCGCCGGGCACCCTTGCCTTTGCATTCGCAATTTGCGATTACCAATTTGGTAATAGCAAATTGCGAATGCATTACCATTAAATCCTATGGTCCTGTAGGCCCATAGGAATTAATGGAGTCACATTATCTAATAGCGATTCGCAATTTGCGACTCGCTATTAGGGAATGTTAATGAATCACAAAATTATTTGCGATTCCTACATGCATATGCATTTGCGATTACCAAATAGAGATTCCTTAAAAATCGGTATTTGGTAATCGCAAATTGGTACTTTGATGCATGTGCCCCATAGTTCCTAGCTAGTATAATGTACTTCCTGGTATTCAGTGTGGCTAAGAGGAATGGCTGTCACAGTGGTGGTCTTGGTTGATCTGGCTGAGATCCTCATTGAACTAACAGAATAGCCTGTGAATCCTAGGAACTTAGCTGCCGCAACAGAAACCTGTAGAATTTTGATGTCGGGTGCAAAGGGTGAATCCCGATTGCCAGAACTCATATCTGTCATAAAAGAGGAAGCTATGATAGCTGTTTCAGTTGACAAAGCAGCTTATTTATTTTGACTTGTCAGTAGCTTGATTTTTGGGAGCTGGGGCTCCTGAATTGAAACAGTTTCCAAATTTTATTTTTGTGCGTCTGAGTCGTTGACAAGTACACTATAAAGTCCTTGCTGGAATGCAGTTTCACTTACTCGGGAGCAAGTCAAACCAAGCATTGGCAAAACCAGGAGGTCTCACCTTTGGGACCTATTGGCTTTGCCAGTCGGAGTTTAGCGATGGTGTGCAGCACGGCTAAAATATATATTTTTTAAAACCTTCTTGGGCTCGTCCATACAAAATTACGTGATCAATTTTTTTTCTTATTATTTACGAGCTGAGTTAGATCTGTAAGTAAAAAAAGAACTTGCAACCTAAAGACAATACATTTCTCTTAATTAATATGCCTTTTTTCTGACCTTGTAAATTGACTGACTGAGAAAGCAGGATGGCGTGTGAATAAATAATCATTACTTAAGTATATACACAAACCGTCTCTTATAGTAAATTGCTTTGTGTGTGAAATTTTAAGCTCCGCAGCAAGAAGATGAAGGTGGGATTTGTTAAAGGTTATTTAAAAAGTAACAACATTTTTTATAGTTTTCCATGACACAGAAAAAGACGCAACTTATTGCCATGGTGTTTAATTTTCTAAATTTTTTAGTGTGCTCTCAATGGCAAAAGGAGAAGATGCCAGTTAGTGTCTATTTCCACAAAATGTTTAACTAGTGCTTTATTTCTTTAAAATGTAACATAGCGCAGGCAAACTCAAAGGCATGTGCTACGGTGGCTCAGTCAGTCACAGGTCAAGCTGAGCCGGACATCCTTCTGTGGTTTTCTAAGGCAACAGCTTGTTGCAGGGTCTCGCATATTCCCATTCCTATTTTGAAAGCTCCTTCTGAAAGTTTGCTTGCACATTCATTGCATCAAGTTTTTGGATGTGAAAGTGAGAAGTACCTGCCTCTCGTAGTTGTCTCACCAGTCCACAGACAAGCAAAAGTACGAAATATATGCTATAAAGTGGGGATAAGAAGGGAGGGGGATTAAATATGAGAGGGGTTGTCAGTTGTGAGTCTGGATGTCAGATGTGAGAGTGGATGTCAGATTTGAGATTGGCTGCCAGCTGTGAATTCAGAGTGAAAGTCTGGGTGGGGCGGAGATAATCAATAGGAGATAAGTGTGAATAGGTGTGAGCATATATGTGTTTGTGGGTGGAGAAGTGAGTGGATAAGGGTGTGAGAGAACTGCAGCGAAAATGCGAGGAAGGGTGAATGACCCTGGATCGGATGTCGAAATACCTTAAATAACCTCTTAAGCTCCTCTCATTTTTTTTAGTTTTTTAGTTTCTAAGCCCTAAAAATAATAGGTTTTACTATTATTGCTCATTTAACTAAACTGCAAAGGATGGGAAGGCTGAGTCTGCATCGCCGGTATTCTGTTTTGTGACCGAAAAGCCGTTTGGTGTTTTACTTTTTTCATTTCTTCATCTCTGGTCTGCACTGCTCGTGGTGTTTTTTTTTCCAACCAGATTTTATTGGTTTTCAAGACCTCATCAATATACATAAGCATTTTCACATCATATCTAGTGCATATTATACTTAGTATACTTAGTCGTTATTCTCTGGCGTACTTCTTTTAACATCCCCTTCTAACAAACCAGAACCCCCCCCCGTGAGTTGCGCTTAGGTGGACATGTTACTACCTCCGTGTACTGTTGGGTTCTTGTGGGTCGATCTTCTGAGTGTTGTGTTGTGGTGTCCGTAATCTCCAGTCTAAGTGTCGCTCTTATCCGCTCACCTGTTCTGGCTCCGCCAGCCGCGGGGTGCTTGCCCCACTGTTATTGTCCTGCCTGCTCGTCGTCAGTTCACACACTAGACTTTCCCACGCTCTGGCCCTATCTATTTTGCTTATCCCTCGGCTGGCTTCCCTGAGCAGTAGTCTACCTTCTGCTCCTTCCCACTTCTCAAGCTCTTTTTTTCTAGGCAGCAATCTGTGGCCCTCCTGGCACTTTCCAGTTCCTGGCTATGTTTCTCTTGGCCAGGACATAAGCGAGGTCCTGGAACTTTCCAGTTGTTTTATTTTTGGCCGTGTGGGGGAACCACCCTAACAGGAAGTGCTCTGGGGTATGCGGAAGGACTTTGTTGATGAGGTCGCCTATCACTTGCCTTATCTCTTCCCAAAAGGCTTGGAGCGTGGGGCAGCTCCAAACATGTGGAATATATGCGCCTCCCTCTCCCCGCACCTCGGGCACACTGCCGTGTCTGTACCAAAGTATCTCCTAATTCGGGCTGGGGTTAGGTACGCTCTATGTAGCACATAGAAATTGATTAATTTAAATCTCGCATTTCTAGATGCTGTCGGGGTTCGCTCTAGGATCTTGTCCCACTCTACCTCCGGTATCTGCTTACCCAGGTCTTCTTCCCACTGTAATCGCAGGCGCTCTAACGGTTTTTGCATATCGTCCCTTATTGCCTTGAATACTGACTCGTGGTGTTGTGGTTTTTGATTAACTTGTCATTGATGCATGGCATTATTCTTTTCCAGATCTTTTGCACCATATATTTTATGTCGTTAAGAACTCCTCTTACCGTATTTGTTGTGCAGGTTTCCAGCGGATCATCTGTTACTTTTCTTTGTTAGGTAGACCAGTCACTGCTGTAATCTGTGTGTTAGCTGTGTCAAAGGTTTGAATGTTTGCATAGTTGAGTCAGTTTCTCATCGTTGGAGGTTGGCTGCATTTCTACCTTTGAATGTAGGGGGGCATTTCCATGCGTATTTTTAGTTGTATACACTGTCAATATTGTATTATGATATGGCATTGGGAGGAGAAAACCTGCCTTGTCACTAGAGAGCGCAGGTTACAGGACCCGTGATATGTTTCTCATGTTGTAGTGGAACTGTTTGGAATTTGTGGCTCATTTAGTCCCTTTAGCAGGTTCTGAAGGTAAAAAACAACTTTTCGAAACAATAAATTGATAGTATTGGGCTAAATGAATGTATGCTCTTTTTATTTGTCACTTTGTGTGCTACATAATAGCATATGCTTTTTTTCCAATGGCGAATGGTGTTTCCTTAGGGTGGAGTGACATGTAATCTGAAAATGCACCACTTTAAATAAAAAAAATTGTGGTGTGATATGTAAATGTTCACAGCATTCGGGTTAAGGGGATTATGCTGGTATTGAGGAGCACCAAACTGTTCCGGACGATAAGAGCATACTAAATATTTTAACCCCCATATTGAGATCTGAACAGTAAAAGACTACTTTTGACTCTATACTGACTAATAACATTGGACATTAAGGTGGGACCACAGCCTGATACTGGAGTAGTTTAGATTTGAGCAGCGCTAAAATTTGAGCAAACAGATGGCAGTTTATGATTAGTTTGTGGGTGAGGCTAATGGTGGTAGTGCTGCTGGCCATGCAGAAAGTGGGTCATGGTGCCGCTGTCTTTTGGTGTGCCGGTCAGCAGGTACAAACAGTTTGGGAGGTGGGAAACCAGAGGCTGGGTCCAGATTGTCAAGTGGGCAGTGTCAATCAAAAAGTGAGTGGACAATGGTGCAGTCTGGGGTTTTCAAGTTGATGTTACTTGCCTTGAACCTCCTTCCCGGCCACTTGGTTTCGATTTCCTGGATCAGTGAGTGTGTTATCGGTTGTAGTTTCCTCATGAATCCAGCAAGCTTATCTTCTTGTGGAGAACACAATTGCACTTGAGAAGCAAAGCATCCACTTGGAAGTGATGTGTTGTTGACTTATAGGCTGGTTTTGATCTGGTTCTGTTTTACAATCTTGTTTGAATCGCTGCAGCGACAAAGGTATGAAGAAGACTGGTGCTGTTTAAGCATGAGAGACTCCAATGTTATTGATCTATTTAGTTTTTTCCAGTTGGGGATTTGTGCTCAACAGTGATGCCTAAAGACCTGCTTGGGGGAGTAGCGTGCGCCTTTCACAAGCAAAGATAGATAGCTAGGGGAGTAAAGAAGGCAGACTAGAGAGAGGAGCTCACGTGCTGCCCATTGGTTGTGGGGCATTATCTGTTCCTGCAGGCCATTGATGTGGTAGAGGCCCAAGCAGGAAGAAATTATATCCCTAAATAGTTTGGTTGGTCATTTTTTCCCTAGGGCTGTGTGAGATACAACCCTTTAGACTTTTTCTGAGGCGTTCTAGTCTACAATGCCATATTAGGCTACATACAAGTGGTGTTCTAGGTTTAGACTTTAAACTTGTTGGTAAGTTTAAGACATGAGAGCGAGCGAGTGAGCTAGTTGGTTAGTTACCTGGGTACTGGGTAGACTCCTTTGCATTCCTGTTACGTTCAATGAGCTACTGGTCTCAAACACGTTCCACCATCCTCTGATTCTTCTGCTAACATGCACTGGAAGACTCATAAAATGTATATACCCCTGAAAAGCTAAAAAACTCTGCTCATGTGGTAGTCATTTATCGATTAGACTTTGACCATCTTAGCTGGCGTTCCTCAATCATCGCTTGCCCTAATCAGGACAGTTTTTCAATCTATAGCCAGTCACATTTAAAACAAATAGAACATTTGACATTTCACTGGCGCTAAAAGAACTTTACTGTCTCCCAATACACGTCAGAATACAGTTTAAAATTTGCTGTCTCACGTACAAGGATGTGCATTTAGTGACCTCACCTTATCAGCAACAAGTGTTTTATTTGTTTGCTTGTTCCTTTGTATCACTTTTTGCTACGCAGTCAGGTTGCATTTTGTTGTTGTAGAGAAACCCAGTAATACTTTACATCTGCAAGCTATTCTTAAAATAAGTAAACCACACTAACGCCTTTCTGGTACAGTAGCGCTATAGAACAATGGAGAATAAATTAATAAAAATGCCTGAAATTTGTCTGTGGCCCTGCTATTGTGCCGGATTCCTCCATCAGCTTTTTGTTCTGGAATCTGGGTCAGACAATTTTCAGTCTGGCAGATAATGTTTAACATATGGACCCAGTATATCAAGTGCACTGCTTCTTGGGATGCTAAATCTCCACTGTTGCATTGTGGGACATTACATTATAAATGTAAGAAATAAAATAAATTAAGGATAAATGTTAATTAAGAAATAGAGTAACAGTAACTTAATTAAACATGACGTAATCTCCCCATATATAGTGGTGGTGATATAGTGTCCCGGGGTGTGGTGGCAACCGATATAGTGATATACTGGCAATTTTTATATTCTCTCATTTTACAGAGCCCTAGTGATTGTTTTAGTGTGGGTGTTGTTCCAGGAGGTTGACGTTGTAGATATTTGCAAGTCTACTTATGTCTTACTTACGGTGTCAACCTTGGGGCATATATCTTGGGGAGTGGCTGTGTAGTTTGGGGATGATCTGGGTTGCCTTAAGTAGAAGATGTGCTTGGTCATGATATCAACCTAGGTAGAGAAGGGCACTAGCTAAGTTGAGCCCAGTGTCTTGGCATGATGTGGAAAAGACAATGATTTCATAAGAGATGGGCTCTTAGATGAAGGGCGTTGGTCTTGAGATGTTACTTTCAAACCAGCATTGTATGAATTTTGGAGTTCAAGATTTTCATCCCAAAAAGACTCCTTGCTAAGCTTATCTTGTTGTTATCCAAGTATGGTTGAAAAGTGAGACTGATTTGTCAAAGAAGGATCAAGAGAAGAAGCCTGTTGCTACTGTACAGTGGTTTGAAAGGGGCTAGCCTTATGGGTCTCCATAAGTGAATGTTACTGTTTAGGAGAATTGAAGTGGCTCCCATTTATTGTTCTAGATTTCCCAGGTAGGATCCTAGGGGGAGAGATTATCAGGTCGTTGCATGGCAGAAGGAGCTTCGTTCGTAAACAATGATGTATGAGAGTAGGTTTGGTTGAGCAACCAGGTGTTTTTATTTTTTTGGCATACCTGAAGTGTTCAGCATTTGGCTAAGTTCTTTTTGAGCAATGTAGGTATCTAAAATCTAGGTAGCAGCTATCAAAAAAATTAAGTAATGTACAACCCATGCAGGAAGCACTGATAAGTATAAGGCAATGGATGTAAATACTTGGATCAATTCTAGATGATGCAGATAAACCTCAAATATATATGGAATTTGTGGAAAGTCCTTCTATTATGACTATAAAACACTGACAAATGACATAAGTGCATTTAAAGGAGTTCAGGATAGTACAGTAAGTCAGGTAATTAGTATGAAAACAGAACCACCATTTTGCGTTTCCTTAGTAGCAGTGACACAGTTGGGTACTGTCATTGATCTAAAGTCGGTAAGAAATGTGCCATCATGCTTATCATTTGGATTGGGAAGTAGTCAGTTTTTAATATATGGCAGCTTGTTTACTGTTGCTTTAAAGCAGAGCATGCCAATATATTTCATAGCACAAGGGTTGTGATGTCTCTGTGGGCAGTGGTGAGGTTTGACTGGCTTAACTTTCAGGGATGGCAGTATACTGGCTCTGGTTCAGTAAGGATGGAACCATAATACCCAATTGGACCACACATTGCTCATTTTCACTCCTCCTGTCCTATTCCATCAGCATGCGCCGAATTGTTGTTTGGGTCTGGGGCTTTTGGCAAACAAGGCAGAACAATCTGAACACATTGCAACATTTGAACTGCCCCCATGGCCAAAGATGCAGATCAGGTGTGTAGGTGTCCTCCGATATAAAACACACAAGATGATGGACGGAATGTTGCACATTGGCAAACATTCACCCCCAGTCACAGATCTGGGTTGAATCCATCGTTATTTTGCTTCACCACGCCACCCCAGTTCAGACATAGCCATATGCAAATCAGTCTTGACCCTGTGCCTCATGGGAACAGTCCAGACCGAACTGCCAAGCCATGTCTTCCCTGGACCGGAATCAAGCATCCTAGGACCGGTTTCGGGCTTTCAGCCCTCATCAGCCAGGATAGCTTGACTCCAGTGGCGTAGTGAGCACGGGACCCACGTCTGGGCATACCCTTCCCACTTAGGGCGAAATGCAAAACACACAAGATGATGGACGGAATGTTGCACATTGGCAAACATTCACCCCCAGTCACAGATCTGGGTTGAATCCATCGTTATTTTGCTTCACCACGCCACCCCAGTTCAGACATAGCCATATGCAAATCAGTCTTGACCCTGTGCCTCATGGGAACAGTCCAGACCGAACTGCCAAGCCATGTCTTCCCTGGACCAGAATCAAGCATCCTAGGACCGGTTTCGGGCTTTCAGCCCTCATCAGCCAGGATAGCTTGACTCCAGTGGCGTAGTGAGCACGGGACCCACGTCTGGGCATACCCTTCCCACTTAGGGCGAAATGCAAAACACACAAGATGATGGACGGAATGTTGCACATTGGCAAACATTCACCCCCAGTCACAGATCTGGGTTGAATCCATCGTTATTTTGCTTCACCACGCCACCCCAGTTCAGACATAGCCATATGCAAATCAGTCTTGACCCTGTGCCTCATGGGAACAGTCCAGACCGAACTGCCAAGCCATGTCTTCCCTGGACCGGAATCAAGCATCCTAGGACCGGTTTCGGGCTTTCAGCCCTCATCAGCCAGGATAGCTTGACTCCAGTGGCGTAGTGAGCACGGGACCCACGTCTGGGCATACCCTTCCCACTTGGGGCGAAATGCAAAACACACAAGAAGATGTAGGTGTCCTCCGATATAAACCCCAGGCTAGGACAAGCAGAGACAGCAGTCATGGAAGGAGAGAATCAAGAATTTCACTTTTGGAGCTTCCTTAAAATACGTTGACTCTTGCTTTACTATAATAAAATCCACTTCTTAAGATGGTTAACAAACCCGAGAAGGTGGTGTGATACCAATCCCTGTAGTTTGTGAATTGCAAGCGAAGGTATGTCATACAGCACTTGTGTGATCCTTTATGGGATCATGTCATTTGTCGGCCTAGCAGCACGCTGTCCTGTAGTGTATTTCAATACATTAGGCATTTTTCATACTCCTTCCAAGGCCTAATGAGCTTCTTGATTGTTGAGTACGTAGCTGCTCCATATGTATAATTTATAGAGTGCTTTGTGCCCTCAATGAGACCACAGAGGTCTCTGATTTTCACCCTTTAAACCATACTCTTTTGGATCCATGCTTTTAAGAGTGTTGATTGTGCTTTAGCTTGTGTGAGAAAACACTGGATGTCATGCATGAAGTTAGGAGTCATTGTGGAAATTGGTTCAGCGCATAAGCATAGATGTTGCGGAAATAGTGAGAATGCAGCTGCACATACTAGTGCTTATGATCTTTCTATATGAATCTTTATAAGAATAATTATTTTTTATTATTGACATCTGAATAGTTCACCTTGGGGCACTATATTGGGCCACATGTGGGTGAGGGAACAGGGATCCTACAGATAATTTCACATTCTTGCAGTGGCAGTATGGGCTTACCCAAAGTGACACGGAGGGCCATCAGGAAAGTAGACACTGCTAACCTTCTGCTTTCACCAGTACAGAAGAGGCACATGGTGCGTCACATGGTGCAGCAGGTTCTCCTAATATTCCTTTTCCCTGATTTTAGGGCAAAAGGTCCACTCTACCCCAGAAAGCCTGCCTGTGCAATGAGGTTTGTGGTTAGGTGAAAGGTGGTGTGCACGGGTTTGAGGGTCATAGATAATGCATTGTTTTCTCTCTCCCTTTCTGTTTCACACCCTTCTGCCTTACCGTGAGATACTCCCTAAAAGGGAGCCAAGGTGGAGGCACCTTTCTCAAGAGCATTCAATGGCAGGCTTTTATTTGGGTGATTTTCAGTGCTAATTCAATTAACTTTATTACATAACAAGTTGTGCTGTTCTTTTTTTTTTTCTTTTCTTTTCTTTTCTTTTCTTTTCTTTCCAGTTTGCAGTGTATAGAGCATCTATTGTAAATTCTTGCCCGTACTGTGTTCAGTATTTTTTGGAGTCTGGGTAGAAGTTTCATTCTGTAGCCTGAAATACTACACAAATTCAATCATTCATTCCCAAGAGGAAACTTTGTTTTAGTTTGCCAGTATCTCAGTATTGACATTAGGAAAAGCCCTTGCTCCTAGGTGATGCTTTACTTCTATCAAATTTTATAGCTCTTTTGTGAACTTGATAGTCTATTTTATAGTCCCAATGCAGAACATTGACATGCATCTTTACCCTGAATCTATAAACACGTAAGAAGTGCCCAGCACAATGTAGTATGAGGATGTTAGATTTAGGGGTCTCTAGTTGGCAGAGGTAGGTACCTTTGTCCAAATAGGGACCCTTGAGCCTAGTCAGGGAAAGTAGGTACACTCCTGAAATAACCCCTGCTCACCCTCTTGGTAGCTTGGCACGAGCAGACAGGCTTAGTTCAGAGGCAGTGTGTAAAGCATTTGTGAACACATACAGTAATCAAGTGACAACACTACAAATGGACACCACACAGGTTGTATATTTATAAAAATAAGTATCTTTTATATAGATTTATCACAAGACCATAAACGACAAAAATAATCCACAGTACTGTCAAGAATGCTTAGTTCTGATCAAAAAGGCTTAATTCAACGTTCTGTGCGAGTCGGTAGCCGGCTACGGCGATGTCAAGAACAAACCGAGTCTAACAAATCCAGCTGACCGCGTCGAGACAGGCCAACACAGCGTAGACGGACTCGTTCACAGTACCTTTTACTTGAAGCGGCAGGCACAAGCGTGCGAGCCGGATGGCTGTTCGTCGCGGTCGCGATGCAAAAATGGAAGCGTTGCAGGACGCGTTGTCCCTCGATGCGGTGCAGGCAGCGGCTCGTTGACGTCGTCGAGACGGAGTCGGTGAGACCAGGGCCGTGCGTTGCAGGGTGAGACGGTGCTTCGAAGCGGTGCTGGCAGGTTGCGGTGCGGCGACGGAGCCGGATTCAGGAGCTGGCGTCGATCAGTCCGGACGGCGGTGCGAGTCGGGCGGTGCGTCGCGAAGCGTGCGAGCGGTGCCCAACTCCGGTGCGGTCACAGGACACGAACTCAGCAACAGTGACCGTGTCGGTCGGACCAGATGGATTCGGTGTAGCGAGGCGTTGCAAGGTGCGGTGCTCACAGGTTAATGTGCAGGCAGCGGCTCGTTGACGGAGTCGGTGAGCACAAGGCCGTGCGTTGCAAGATGCAGGCGTTGCTCGATGCGGTGCCAACAGGACACCGAGCCGGTCAGGAGAGTCGGTCACAGCTCCCTACCTCTGTAGCCACTGAAACAGAGTTTCCAGCAGCAATTCACAAAGGGGGTGAAGTCCAATGGTCCTGGGACTTCGATCAGGGGCAAGCTCTCTTCCAAGCCCTTGGAGATCCTTCACAAGTTGATGAAAGTCACAGCAAAGCAAAAGTTCCTTTCTCCTTTCTTTGGCAGTCAGGCAAACCACTGCAGGCCAATCCCCCAAGCAGCACTTCAGGCTTAGGGATAGTCTCTCCTCAGTTTCTTCTTGGTTCCGCTCCTCAGCAAAGGTTTCTTCTTGTTCCCAAAAGTGATCTAAAGTTCCTGGGTTTGGGCCCCAGTACTTATACTCCTTTTCTCTTTGTTCTCTGAAGGCAGAGAGGCCTTTGCCTAGGTTAAACCAGTTCTGTGCAGCTTTGGAGCACTCTGTGTACATGTCTCCTTCTTTTCCTTTCAGAATGTGGGGCAGGGTACTCAGACGCCCGGCAGGGGTGGAGCCAGCATTGTGGAAGGCAGGCACAGCCCTATTCAGACCCAGATGCAACTCCTCCCTCCACTCTGGATGCAGATCTCTCTATTCAGCCCTGTGCTGCCTCACCCTGTCTCCTGTAGCCACCCCCAGCCCCTGTCACGCACAAACCAGACACACAATACACAAGCTGGCAGAGGCAGGCTGGATAGTTAGGCAAGACAATACCCACTTTCTAAAAGTGGTATTTTCAAACACAGAATGTTAAAACCAACTTCACTAAAAGATGTATTTTATCATTCTGAGTTCAGGCATACTAAACTCGAATTTCTACCTAGTTCCCTGAGTCAGTTTAGGATTATAAGATGTTATAATCAAACTGCCCATTCTGGCCTATGGGGAACAGGTAGCCTTGCAATAGTGAAAAACGAAAATAGCTGTAATTCACTATTAGGACATGCCACACACACCAGGCATGTCCCACCTTATCCTTACAATGCACCCTGCCCGTAGGCCTACCATAGGGGTGTCTGATATGAAGAAAAGGGAAGGTTTGGGAACTGGTAGGTGGGTGCACTTACCAAGTCGACATGGCAGTCACAGACTGCACACAGGCTCTGCAATGGCAGGCCTGAGACACACTTTACAAGCTACTTCTGTGGGTGGCACAACCAGTGCTGCAAGCCCACCAGCAGCATTTGATTTACAAGCCCTGGGCACACTCAGTGCACTGTACTAGGGTCTTACAGTAATTCAAATAAGCCAAACATGGAGTCAATAATTCACATCACAATTTACAATAGGGAGCACTTGCACTTTGGCACTGATTAGCAGTGGCAAAGTGCCCATGAGCATCTAGTCCAGCAAAAACATATCGACAACAGTGGAGGCATTATGAAAAAATGGAAGGGAGACCCACGCCAAGGATGCCAGGTCTAACACGTGTCCCCTCCAGCTGAAATGTGGGGAGAACTATCCTACCCCTAGGGAGTTCTCATCACTAAGGCGGAAAAATCTGGACAGACCATCAGCATTGGCGTGTTCTGTACCAGGGCGGTGTTCCACCGTAAAGTCCATCCCCTGTAGGGAAATGGACCACCTCAACAGCTTTGGATTCTCACCCCTCATCTGCGTCAACCATCTGAGGGGCCTGTGGTCTGTCTGAACCCGGAAGTGAGTCCCAAACAGGTATGGTCTCAGCTTCTTCAGTGCCCAGACCACAGCAAATGCCTCACGCTCAATAGCACTCCATCTCTGTTCCCGGGGAAGTAACCGCCTACTGATGAAGGCTACAGGTTGGTCTAGGCCCTCCTCATTGATCTGTGATAGAACAGCCCCTACACCGTGCTCGGAAGTGTCCGTCTGAACAATGAACTCATTGGAGAAGTTGGGTGCCTGGAGCACAGGCGCCGTGCACATGGCAGTCTTCAAGGTGTCAAAAGCTTTTTGACAGGCGTCCGTCCAAATCACTTTCCTGGGCTGCTTCTTGGAAGTCAGCTCTGTCAAGGGGGCAACAATGCTGCCATACCCCTTGACGAATATCCTGTAATACCCGGTGAGTCCTAGGAAGGCTCTCACCTCTGTCTGGGTTTTGGGGGGCTCCCAAGCCAGAATGGTATCAATTTTCGGTTGGAGGGGCGCCACCTGGCCGCTCCCAACCTGGTGTCCCAAGTACACCACAGAACCCTGCCCAATCTGGCACTTACTTGCCTTGATTGTGAGGCCTGCCCTCCGCAGCGCCATCAACACTTCCCAGAGGTGGCACAGATGTTCTTCCCAACTGGCACTGAACACTGCGATGTCATCCAGGTAGGCGGCACTGAAATCCTCCAGTCCAACCAACACCTGGTTGACCAACCTCTGAAAGGTGGCAGGAGCATTCTTCATCCCAAAGGGCATCACCCGGAACTGGTAGTGCCCATCTGGTGTGGAGAATGCTGACCTCTCTTTGCCCCATCAGTCAAGGCGATCTGCCAGTACCCAGACGTTAAGTCAAACGTGCTGAGGTACCGCGCAGCCCCTAACCGATCTATGAGCTCATCAGCTCTGGGGATGGGGTGGGCGTCAGTCCTGGTGACGGAATTGAGTCCCCTGTAGTCCACACAGAACCGGAGTTCTGGTGTGGTACCAGGTGCGGCAGCCTTTGGAACCAAGACCACTGGGCTGGCCCAAGGGCTGTTAGAGGACTCAATCACCCCTAGCGCAAACATCTTGGAGACCTCCTCCTTGATGCAGGCTCTGACCCTGTCAGTCACCCTGTAAGCCTTGTGCTTCACAGGAAGACTGTCCCCAGTGTCCACATCATGGACGCACCAATGAGTGACACTGCGAACCAGGGAGAACAGGTCAGGGAACTGTCCCAACAGCTGGCAACAGTCACCCTGCTGCTCAGGTGTGAGGGAGGTAGAGAGGTTTACTCCCTCCACTGATCCATCTTGCTCTTGGGCTGACAGGAGGTCAGGAAGAGGCTCGGTCTCCTCCTCCATCCCATCATCTGTAGCTAAGAGCATGCCCACTTGGGACCTCTCCAAGTGGGGCTTTAGGCGGTTCACATGCAGGACCCGCAAGGGGTTCCTGGGAGACTGCAAGTCCACCAAGTAGGTAACTGGACTCTTGCGCTCCACCACCGTGAAAGGGCCGGTCCACCTGTCCTGGAGCGCACAAGGCTCCACAGGGGCCATGACCCACACTTTCTGACCAGGCTGAAGCTCGACCAGAGTGGCATTCTGGTCGTACCACCGCTTCATCTCCTCCTGGCTGGCTTCCAGATTTGCCTCAGCAAGTTCTCTGAAACGCCTAGTCTGGTTCCTGAAGGCCAGCATGTAACTGTATACATCCTGGGGAGGTTTCCTGGGAGATTGCTCCCAGCCTTCCTTGACCAAACTCAGAGGTCCTCGCACCGGGTGTCCATAGAGGAGCTCAAAGGGGCTGAACCCTAGAGACTTCTGTGGCACCTCCCGGTATGCAAACAGGCAAGGTAAGAGGACGTCCCATTTACGCCTCATGGGTTCTTCCAGACCCATAATCATGCCCTTGAGGGTCCGGTTGAATCTCTCAACCAGCCCATTTCCTTGAGGGTGGTAAGGAGTGGTGAACTTGTAAGTTACACTGCACTCCTGCCACAGGGACTTCATGTACTTGGACACGAAGTTGGTACCTCTGTCAGACACCACCTCTTGAGGGAATCCCACACGTGAGAAAATTCCCATCAGTGCCCGTCCCAACACGGGGGCCGTCACTGTCCTCAGAGGGATGGCTTCAGGGTACCGGGTGGCATGGTCCACCAAGACCAGGATAAACCTGTTGCCCATGGCTGTCTTGGGGTCCAGTGGCCCCACAATGTCAATACCCACCCGTTCAAAGGGGGTGCTGACCACAGGGAATGGCTGGAGAGGAGCCTTCTGCTTCCTCCCACTCTTTCCACTTGCCTGGCAAGTCTGGCATGTCCTGCAGTGAGTGGCGGCACTCCTGCGCATCTGGGGCCAATAGAAATGGGTGACAAGCCTTTCAAAGGTCTTGTCCTGCCCTAGATGTCCTGCTAACGGTACATCATGAGCCAACCCCAGTAGGAAGGCTCTGAAGCGCTGGGGTACCACCAGCACACGGGCTGACCCAGGCTCAGCAACCTTAGGCTCTGAATACAGGAGACCATTCTCCCAGTAAATCCAATGTGATCCAGACTGATAACCTGCTGCCTGGTCTGTGGCCTGTTGCCTCAGACCCACGAGAGAAGGGCATGTGTTCTGCTCCTCGCAGAACTCTTCCCTGGAGGGTCCTCCTTCTTGCTGCCAATGGGTCAGCTCAGGTAGGTCCCCCAGTTCAGCTACCTGTTCCCCTGTAGGCTCCAGGGCATCCCCCTCAGGGTCTGCCTCCTCCTGGACCGTGGGAACTTCGGGGGCCGGTTTCCCGCGCCCCTGCCTTCTCTCTCTCCGGCAGGCACCTGGGCCTCCCTCTCAGGCTCCAGGTCCTCTTGAACACCTTTAGCTGCCATTGACCGGGTGGTCACACATGCCCAATCAGGCAAGCCCAACATTTCTAAATGCGCACTCCGCTCCACCTTAGCCCAAGGTGAGCTCTCCAAATCGTTCCCTAACAAACAGTCAACAGGCATGGCTGGCCTCACAGCTACTTGAAGAGTACCCGAGACCCCCCCACTCAAAGGGAACCTGAGCCACCTTGCAGTGACTCTCTGTGTTGTCAGCGGCAACAACCGGATAGAATGCATCAGGGACAACCTGCTCTTTAGACACCAGGTGACACTTGACAGCTGTCACACTGGCTCCTGTGTCTCTCAGAGCCTCCACCCTATGGCCATTGATGGTCACCCACTGCCTGTATTTTTTAGTGTTATCAGGCAGCTGGGTGCTAGGGACCATCTCAGCGTCTCCTAATGAGACAAGGGAAAACACTGTGGGATCCCCCCCCCCCACCTTGGGCACCCCACTCCTCCCCAGGGCTACACTAGCCAACTGCCGGGGACTGCACCAGTGGGTGCTGGTTTTCCATGCAAAGGGCAACGAGGATCGTTTGCCTTGTGGCCAGGGGCGCCACACTTGTATCACACCAGTGGTCCCTGGTGAACAGGGGGCCTGTCGGGGCCACTGGCTTCTTCTCAGGGGAGGCTGGGAACCTTTCCTTGGTTCCCTTGGGGTCTACTTTGGGGCCCTTTCTGGAATTCCCTCTGTTTACCCTTGTCCCCCCCACTCTTCTGCTGGGGACCCTGCCCACCCTTGGCGGAGTCTCCCACGGGACCCTTGTGGACCCGGGTACTCACCCAGCGGTCCGCCTCCTCAGCAAGCTGCCTAGGGTTAGTCAGCTTACTATCAATCAGGTGCTGGCGTAGCTCAGGAAAACAATTACTGGACAAGTGCTCCCAGGCAATCAAATCAAAGAGCGCCTGAAAATCAGTCGCTTTGCTACCCTTTACCCAACCATCCAAGGCTCTGCAAAAGAAGGTCACATATTCAACCCAGGTACTGCCTTTAATCTTCTTACAGTTCCTGAACCTCTGCCTATAAAGCTCAGGGGTTAAACCATATCTAGTCATCAATGCATCTTTCATGTGGCTGTATGAATTATAGACTTCAGAGGGCAAATCCAACAAGGTATCCCACCCCTCACTAAGGAACCGTCCCCACAACCCCGCTCCCCAATCCTTCTCAGGGACCCGGTGGGAAGACATGGCTACCTCATAGGCTTTGAACCACTGCCCAATGTCATCATTTTAAAAAAATTCCTTCACCACATCTTTGGGAATATACACCCTAGCTTCAACAGGCAGAGGCGGTACACTGCCACCAGAGGGAGTAATCTCTAAGCTTTTGGCCTTCAATTCCAACTCCCTCAAAACCTTCTCATGTTCAAACTGCATTTTCTTCTCTTCTAGGGCTAATTTCCTAGTTTGCATTTCAAATTCTAACTGCCCATTCAGCTTGAGCTTGGTCAGCTCCATTTCGTGCATCCTACTCTCTTTCCTGTCCTCCAACTCCTCTGGAGACAGTCCTCTGGCAGAAACACTGCTACCTACTGGGGAAGGTGGTCTTCCAGCCCCTAGACCCAATAGCCCCTCCAGCTGCCCTTCTGCATTCTCAGCCCCCTCCACAGGGGCACTCCTTGATTCGACCCAGGCCCTCAGCGCCTTTTGGAGGTCCTCCTTCCTGGAGAGCCCGGTCATGGACACTTTAAACTTTTTGCAGAAATGCTTGAGCTGCTTGAGGGTGTAGCATTCTAGCCTCTCCTCTTCCCAATCACACTCAACAGAGGCTACTGATGCTGGTTTCTCCATGGTGATTAAACTTGGCAGTTGCAAAAATAGGAAATCCCAGAAAAAATGCTATAAAAGTATGTGGTTGCGTTTTGGTCTGCACTCACTAAGTAGTGTTCACCAATCACTGTACATGAGTCACAAATGCAAGTCCAGAATCCTCACCGCTGACCACCAATGTTAGATTTGGGGGTCTCTAGTTGGCAGAGGTAGGTACCTTTGTCCAAATAGGGACCCTTGAGTCTAGTCAGGGAAAGTAGGTACACTCCTGAAATAACCCCTGCTCACCCTCTTGGTAGCTTGGCACGAGCAGACAGGCTTAGTTCAGAGGCAGTGTGTAAAGCATTTGTGAACACATACAGTAATCAAGTGACAACACTACAAATGGACACCACACAGGTTGTATATTTATAAAAATAAGTATCTTTTATATAGATTTATCACAAGACCATAAACGACAAAAATAATCCACAGTACTGTCAAGAATGCTTAGTTCTGATCAAAAAGGCTTAATTCAAGGTTCTGTGCGAGTCGGTAGCCTCCTCCGGCTACGGCGATGTCAAGAACAAACAGAGTCTAACAAATCCAGCTGACCGCGTCGAGACGGGCCAACACAGCGTAGACGGACTCGGTCACAGTACCTTTACTTGAAGCGGCAGGCACGGGCGTGCGAGCCGGATGGCTGTTCGTCGCAGTCGCGATGCAAAAATGGAAGCGTTGCAGGACGCGTTGTCCCTCGATGCGGTGCAGGCAGCGGCTCGTTGTCGTCGAGACGGAGTCGGTGAGACCAGGGCCGTGCGTTGCAGGGCGAGACGGTGCTTCGATGCGGTGCTGGCAGGTTGCGGTGCGGCGACGGAGCCGGATTCAGGAGCTGGCGTCGATCAGTCCGGACGGCGGTGCGAGTCGGGCGGTGCGTCGCGAAGTGTGCGAGCGGTGCCCAACTCCGGTGCGGTCACAGGACTCGAACTCTGCAACAGTGACCGTGTCGGTCGGACCAGATGGATTCGGTGTAGCGAGGCGTTGCAAGGTGCGGTGCTCACAGGTTACTGTGCAGGCAGCGGCTCGTTGACGGAGTCGGTGAGCACAAGGCCGTGCGTTGCAAGATGCAGGCGTTGCTCGATGCGGTGCCAACAGGACACCGAGCCGGTCAGGAGAGTCGGTCACAGCTCCCTACCTCTGTAGCCACTGAAACAGAGTTTCCAGCAGCAATTCACAAAGGGGGTGAAGTCCAATGGTCCTGGGACTTCGATCAGGGGGCAAGCTCTCTTCCAAGCCCTTGGAGATCCTTCACAAGTTGATGAAAGTCACAGCAAAGCAAAAGTTCCTTTCTCCTTTCTTTGGCAGTCAGGCAAACCACTGCAGGCCAATCCCCCAAGCAGCACTTCAGGCTTAGGGATAGTCTCTCCTCAGTTTCTTTTTGGTTCCGCTCCTCAGCAAAGGTTTCTTCTTGTTCCCAAAAGTGATCTAAAGTTCCTGGGTTTGGGCCCCAGTACTTATACTCCTTTTCTCTTTGTTCTCTGAAGGCAGAGAGGCCTTTGCCTAGGTTAAACCAGTTCTGTGCAGCTGTGGAGCACTCTGTGTACATGTCTCCTTCTTTTCCTTTCAGAATGTGGGGCAGGGTACTCAGACGCCCGGCAGGGGTGGAGCCAGCATTGTGGAAGGCAGGCACAGCCCTATTCAGACCCAGATGCAACTCCTCCCTCCACTCTGGATGCAGATCTCTCTATTCAGCCCTGTGCTGCCTCACCCTGTCTCCTGTAGCCACCCCCAGCCCCTGTCACGCACAAACCAGACACACAATACACAAGCTGGCAGAGGCAGGCTGGATAGTTAGGCAAGAAAATACCCACTTTCTAAAAGTGGTATTTTCAAACACAGAATGTTAAAACCAACTTCACTAAAAGATGTATTTTATCATTTCGAGTTCAGGCATACTAAACTCGAATTTCTACCTAGTTCCCTGAGTCAGTTTAGGATTATAAGATGTTATAATCAAACTGCCCATTCTGGCCTATGGGGAACAGGTAGCCTTGCAATAGTGAAAAACGAAAATGGCTGTAATTCACTATTAGGACATGCCACACACACCAGGCATGTCCCACCTTATCCTTACAATGCACCCTGCCCGTAGGCCTACCATAGGGGTGTCTGATATCAAGAAAAGGGAAGGTTTGGGGACTGGTAGGTGGGTGCACTTACCAAGTCGACATGGCAGTCACAGACTGCACACAGGCTCTGCAATGGCAGGCCTGAGACACACTTTACAAGCTACTTCTGTGGATGGCACAACCAGTGCTGCAAGCCCACCAGCAGCATTTGATTTACAAGCCCTGGGCAAACTCAGTGCACTGTACTAGGGTCTGACAGTAATTCAAATAAGCCAAACATGGAGTCACTAATTCACATCACAATTTACAATAGGAAGCACTTGCACTTTGGCACTGATTAGCAGTGGCAAAGTGCCCATGAGCATCTAGTCCAGCAAAAACATATCGACAACAGTGGAGGCATTATGAAAAAATGGAAGGGAGACCCACGCCAAGGATGCCAGGTCTAACAGAGGAAAACCCATTTTTACTAGATCATTTGGTTATTTATATTGATTGTAGCTTCTATCTACAAGCATCTCCTTGAGTCCGGACTTGTGATTCCGTCACGTGGGGTCATTAGACTCTACCTGAAGCTTAAATGGCTCAATCATGCTCCGTAAAGCAAGGATAGTTTGCCATCTGTTGGCGCTATCACCTGCCCCCATCTTTGTGTGTCCTTTTCCTTATGAGGAGGAGTTTTGAAATTAGTACTTGAGGTTTCTGACATTTTCAGCATTTTATTTGCAATAGTTGTATGTTTCATTCTTTAAACATTGTTTTGTTCCGTGCTCTCTTTTTATCTTCGAATCTGTTTTCTTCCTTCTCATTCCTTTCCTTCCTTTTTAAAAATGTTTTCACTGTAGTATTGTGCGATCTCATTAATTGATTGTAAAGTGCTTTGGCGAAAGTGCTAACATAGTTCCATGAAATAAAGAAATAATTTTGTGGCATTGTTTTAAATGATGGTACAAGTGACTCTTCTTGTGGTTCAGCATCGATAGTCCTGACTTTCCCCTTGAAATGGAGTAAATCACCCCTAAAATGAGTTGGCCGTTTTGCTCTTCTGTGCCACATCTCCACTTTGCATGAAACAGTAAGCGTACCCTAATGAGTTCGGACAAATTCAGACTCTTAAGTTTAAGTGTAGCTGGAGTATCGTAAGCAAAACTTGCTTTGCTTGCAAGTTTATTTGTCTGAAAAAGTTAGCAACAGCAGGATTGGACTACAACTGAGTCTAAGAATAGTTTCATATCCTCATTTTTTTTTTTTTTAAACCAGAGGCTATGACCCATTGACCTTGGGTTTCTCTCAAGGAGTTCAAAAGGTTAAGTAGTACTTGGATTTGCAGATCCTTCCTTCCCGGCCCGGTTATGACATATGCAGTGCTCTAGTACCCTGCCCGCTGTATCTCTTGCGGTTTTTTTATACAGCTCTTTCGGATCTCGAATGTCATACATCCATTTTAATGTAGTCACGTGTTCAAGACCTGGGAAGATCCTAAGAAGTGCCTTATATCTCTTTCTTAACGCTGTCATGAGGCTTATTTATGTTTCTCTGCTTGCCCAAGTGTCTTGTTGAGAGGTTTCGGTTAGATCCTAATTTCTCCAAAACTGAATTCCATCAGACATCCATAAACACCTGATACTGCACATGTGCAGAATATATCTGCGCGTGTGCAGGGTCTGGGGATCCCATACAAAGATGTTCCACACTTTATGTATTCAGAGACAATTCAGCATTGAGAACTAGGACTACCGGTAAGTAACAGTGTAAGGTGTCTGGTTGTGAAAGACCTATTGTGAATTTGCAGTGGGCTTAGACCTCACTCATCGCTTACCCTTGTTTGGCCTTTTTGTGTGCTAATTTGCTTGCTTGTTATTCAATGACTTGTCTTCCTTTTTGGGTCTTGCCTAGGCAGACATGCTGTAGCTACAATATTGGCTTTATGTACCACCTATCTTTTTCTGTCTTTCGTAAATGCCTGCTTTTGTTTGGTTAATATGCTTAGTAGTCCCTACTTTGTACTTTTGTAACCTCCCAGGAGAACTGCCCCTGTTACATGTGCTCTTACTCTTCATGTTGTTTATTACACTTTGTGAGCACTTTTTTTTTTTTTTTTTTTTTTTTTTGCGCTCCCGCTCACTCCCTCTTCTCGGGCTGCAGCTGCTTCCTCCTCCAACCTGCTTGTTTATCATTTCTTTACTGCTCGCTCTTTGGTGTGTGTTCAGCTTTGGTTCCCAGCCGTCCCCCCACCACCTCCCACCCGTTGGGTTCACTTACTCTCCCTGTGCCGTGCTGTTCTCCTACCACCACGTCCTGCCCGTATTTTCAGTGCTTCGGCACCGTTGCTGCTTGTTTTTATTATTTCCTAGCAGTCAAGAGGCTAAGTACAGAAATTTAAATCCTTGCGACACCACCCAGCTAGAACTCCTCCAGCAAGAGGTTGCGTTTCCTGGCAAGAATACTAAACCCTAGTCGATGGACCAAATGAGCACATTGATGGTGTTAGCCTCCTGGCAAAGCAAAATGGATCGCTATCAAATGGGCTTTTGTCCAATGCTTCCTTTTAGAACCCGCTGTTCCCTAAATTCATTAATTTGAAATATAATGAAACCGAGATGGTCGATACATTTGCGAACTATAGCCTACAGTCTTTGAGTCCTTTCATTACACTCGTGCAGCCCTTTGTTTGAGCAGCAGCTCTTTATCTAATGTTCGCAGACTTGACCCAGGCTTAAAAAAACACCATTGTCTTTTATTTCTATGTTGTTAAAGCAAGGAGATGGCGGGCACGAGTTTGGTGGATGCGCTGGCATATTTTGGCCAAGGCTATAATACCTCAGGGGTTGAAGAGGAAGTAAGTTGAGCTGTTTGTTTTGTGTGCATGCATGTTGTGAACTGAACTGGGAAGGCTTAAGATCAGGCGGCTGACGAGAGCAACCGGTTCTGCCTCATGGGTCAATCACTGTAGATATAGAAAAATACCAGAATTTAATGTTTTTATCAGGCGTTCACTTATGCGTGAAAAACAGGCTATCGAATGACAGCTCACTTATGGAGCGGAATGAAGTAACGTGTACCTGCCAAACATGAATATTTGCACAGTTTCATTTTATTTTTGTTTACATGCGTAGTGTGGCGTTTGCACATTTAAATGCAGGACTGCAAGTACCGGAATGCAAGGAAAGAAGTTGGACAGAATAAGCTGTTAATGTCCGACCTTTTATAACCGAATTAACGCAATTTGAATGATAGTACATTGCAATCTATATTCTAGATTGCTATGGCCCTGTTACTTACTGGTAGGGCACAAGTCCTAAAAAAAGAAGTGGGGAAGACTAACCAAGTTAGGCAGTATGCAAATGACATCATGGCGCTTGACATCACAGCCTGTGACATCAATGTGCGTGACATTGCATGTGGATTACAGGAAGTGGCATCACAACCCATGACCTCAAAAGAAGTGACATCAGATCTTAAGACCTCACACACATGTTTAGCAGGTCTATCATAAGCACATTTTAGCGCATTATAATATTTGACAAATTAGATTTTGCGTCAGGGTTGTGCAGAAAAAGAGTGATGCAACCCCCACACATAATCTGGGCCTTATCTTGTACATTTATCATTTATTATTTAAAACTCTGCCACAAAGAAATTGGCAACAAGGAGAAACGTGGCTGTAAATCTGATCTTGTTCTGCTTAATTGGTTGCAAAGTCTGCTTTTTAAAATATCTTATGGGGCGAAGGCATCTGCTGCAGAGGACTTTGGGTGCCCAGTAAGTCTTGGGGAATAATAGTAATGGTAAAATACCTACAGAGGTTAACGTATTTGCTGGAGAAGTCTGCGTTTTGTCTAGTCCCAGTTTTGAATCAAAGTAGAATAGAGAGTTAATATGTCTCCTGTAAAGCACATCATGTAACCTGCAGAGGACAGATTTTTATTTTAGGTACTTGAGTTACTGCTTTTAACACAAAGTTCCTTTGCTTACTTGCAGTTCATAAATTGGAATCCTTCTAATGTGGCACAGTGAGCTATCAAGGACATGTGACTCCTACACCTTGTAACTATGGATGGGTGAAGAATTCCACTCCGCTGGCGGAGTTCATGGAGTTTTGCCCACTCTGTGCTCCGTGTGGAATCCTGAAAAACTCCGCGAAGTGACACGGAGCAGAGTTTGTTTTCTCCAGCGGCTCGCCAACGTTAAGTTGGTGAGTGCTCGCTCGAAACAATTGAGCGCTAGACCTCCTCCCTGTGAGATTTCTAAATGCGTGCGGTCGCAGCAGGCAGCAGCCACCCGCGTTGAGAAATCTGATGCTCGCATTGAGGAAGCTGCCGCTCGAGTAGAATGTTTACTCAAGCGGCAGAAAGCAGCAGCGCCCTCTGGCGTGATGCATAGTGCAGTTTGTGCTGATTTTACAGCGGGGGACAAACTCCTGGAGCTAAAAATCAGTGCGAGCAGCGCGACTTAGACTCCGCCGCTGGCGGAACTCCATGGAGCGCTCAGTTTTTCCAAAATTTCGCAGAGTAGAACTCCGCCCAGGCCTACTTGTAACCCTCACTGTGTTATGTAACACATCGTGTACATTGAGTTACACAACATTCACGACAGTTGAGGATATGTTGCAGAAAATCTTTAGTTGTACAGAGTGCAACAAAACAAGAAATGCTGCTTTAATTCTTTAACAGGTACTGTCACCCACCCTCCCATTGTTTGTCCTCCGCTCACCCATAATGAAAAAAAGCTGTACCAAACCAGTATTAGAACACACAGAAATAAGTTGACAACATTGCAAGGACAAAAAGACCAGAAGGCATTTTTTTATGTTAATTCATTTTTTATAGTGTCATTCAATTGTACATAATGTCTTCTTGGTTGTCTATAAGGTAATGAAAATACTTATAACATTTTTTATAATAACTTTTCAACATGCTTCACAGCAGCCATGCTGCTCTACAACATAGTTTAAAGACATTGGCAAAGCCAATAGCTCTGGCTGAACACTTATAAGGTCCCGAAGGCGAGACCTGTTGGCTGTGACAGTGCTTGTTCTTGTTTGTCCCTCCCCTGAAGCTTAGTCTCTTTACATTTCTTTTGCAATCCTTGTATACTTCCACTTCACACTATTAGGGAACTGCTTTTTTTGTTTTGTTTAGGCACTCCAAGAGAGTGCATGTGTGTTCGTTCTCTTGTTTGAGCTTCGCCCCTGCCCCCACCTACAGTCCTTGTTGCTCTCCCCCTCGTGGCATTCTCACCTAGTGTTGCCCTCTCCCTTGTGTGCTTATCCCCTTGACCTCTGTGTTTCCTTTTCATTCGTGGTCTGCTTTTCACCTCCTCGCAGCTCTTTTGTTTTTTATCCCTTTCTCCTTCCACCCGCTACTCCTTTGCCCCCTGACCTCTGAGGTCCTTTTTTAAAATATTTTCTTTTCTTAGGAGGGGCAGGCAGCAAATTGCGCCCACCCTCTCTTTAAAACAGCGCTTATTCATGTATTTATGCATTTTTATATAGCGCAGACATCACCCAAAGGTGTTAGAGCACTTTACAATAAAAACAAGCTTCATTACAAAATTACGAACAGTTGCTAGTTAGAAGGTGTAGTTGATGTTGCACATTTCTGGCCATGGTGCTGATTTGGGTTTGAAGGTTGAGCTTTTTATCCAGAGTGACTCCCAGAGATTTGGCACTGTCATTGATGATGGGTTTGCTGTTGTGGATGTTGTGCCCATCCCGGATAGTACAGGCCATGGTGAGTTCTAACAGAAACTGGGGAGGAATTAGGTTTTGGAGGGCTTCAGTTTTATGTTGCGAGAGGTCATCCAGTCTTGAACAGAGTTTAAGGTTTTGGCAAGATGGGAAATGCCATTAGTGGATCAGACTTTGGGTACAGCTGGATGTCGCCTTCATACTGATTGTAGAGGATCCCAGTCTTACTTAGTAGGACTCCCAGAGGTTAAAAGTAGAGGTTGAACCACTGCGTAGGGGCAAGGATAGAACTCTGTGGTACTCCTTGATCAATGACCTTTGGTGAAGATGGACAGTTGCCAATTTTGATCCTCTGTGATCTGCCCATGAGCAAGGATTCAAACCATTTTAGGAACATACCATCAATGCCCAGTTGTGGGGTTTTTTTTTTGTGTGTCTAGAAGCCTACGGTGATTTACTGTATGAAAATCTGCCGACAGGTTGAGGAGAATAAGGAGTAAGAAGCTGACAAAGTCAAGGACTTGAAGAGCATCGTCCACAACCTGAAGTAGAGCTGTTTTAGATCTGCAGCCTTGATTAAAGCCTGATTGGAATTCGTCCAGAAGGTTATTGTCTTTAATGTGTTGGGTGTGTTGTCCCGCTACACATCTTTCAATGATTTCTACGCCCTCTACTACGGGATCTCTATACATTTCCTCCAGAGACTACAGGAGATCTAGAATGCTGCAGCCAGACTCATCCTTGACCTCCCCCGTCGCACCCACATCTCCTCTCATCTCAAGGAACTCCACTGGCTTCCAGTACAGAAGAGATGGCAATTCAAGCTACTGACCCATGCATACAGAGCCCTTCACCACCTAAGACCAGCCTACATCAACCACCCCCTTAACTTCCACCAACTAGCTAGACAACTATGCTCCGCCTCACTAGCTCTTGCTCACACTTCCCTCATCAACAGAAGCTCAAGCAGAGGACACTCTTTCTCCTACCTCACAGCGAAAGCCTGGAACGACCTCCCCCTGCAGCTCTGTACCTCCCCATCTCTAAGGGAATTCCGATAAGCTCTCAAGACCTGGCTATTCGACTGAGCCTATTGCATCCCGCAAGCGCCTGGAAATCTTCTTGTGTGATTAGCCGCGCTGTACAAAATGACGGATTGATTGAGTTTTACAAGAAAAGGTAGGTTGGTGATGGGGTGAAAGTGATTGAGGTCGTTCACATCTGCTGAGAATTTTGTGAGAAATGGGGTGACCAGTTTTGAGGGAACCAGGGAAAGATCCTTGGATGAGAGAGATTTACTTATTTTGTCCAGTAAAAGAGCATGTGAGTGTAAAAGTCTTTGGAAATGTTATTCGGAATAGGTTCCACAAAGTGATTGGAGGGTTTATTTGTCACAAGGTTTTTTTAGTAGGACGTTCTCTCCGATAATGTCAAAGGTTTGCCAGGTGCTTTTGGTTTTCCAAACAGTGGTGGGGATAGAATGTTCAACTTGACATGGAAGCTATTTCAGTTTGGAATTGAAAAATTGTACAAACTCCTCTGCTTTCTAGACGGGGGTCATCAAGTTGATGGAAGCAGGCAATGGAGGGCTGGTGGCTGTTTTGATCAAATCAAGAATTATTTTGGTTGATTTTTGGCAAGAAAGGATCTAAAGTGATTTGATTTCTCATGAAATATGTGGTTTTGTTAAAGGGTTCTTGCATTGCGGAGGCATGCCAGATTAGTGATGGAAGGAGTCTATTTCAATTTCTTATATAGAGATCTCAAGGTTTTTCTTTCTGCCTGTAAGGCCTTATTGAACAAAGGAGCAGATGGCGTTGGTCTTTTCATTTTGTTTTGGTATGGAACTTCTTCATCAAGCAAAACAGAGAGTCTGTCGAAGCAGTGGAGACATTGACGTCAGTGTCGAAACTAATAGGGGGGAAATACCTTCATTCCAGATTTGCGGAGTGTGCTGATATTGATGTTCTTGATGTTGTGAAACCAGGATGTCGCTCTTTTTGTTTGGCCTCTGGTCATGATGTGATAGAGTTGTAACAAGAAAGGAATAAGAAAGTGGTCGGACCAGTCTACCAGAATGGGTTCATTGACAGAGCGTAGGTCATTTTTGGAAATGATTTGATCAAGTATGGAGCCTTTCTTGTGCGTTGGTTTAAGGTTGTGTTGTTTCAGATTGTTTGAGCATATTAGCGTGACACAAGCTGGGCTCTAAAGTGTCAATGGGTCGTTTTTAGTTGCCGGAACGCCCACTACTGCACCATTCCCAGCACTCTGACCTGTGGAGAGAAATTCATACAGAACATAAGCAAGCTTAACTTGTTTAAACTTTGTTATCTGTTCCCTGGAGGCGCTTTTATTCAACTCCAAGATTTTGACTGTCCTGAAGACCGCACCCCACTAGTGATCTTTCTTTCCCATAGACTCTGTGAGGCCTCTAAGGCTGCATTCAATGAATTCCCCTCCGAACCTACTCTATTCAAAACCCTCTCACTACAAGGGTCTGGTCATGCAATTATTCAACGTCATGCAGAAAGAAGCACAAATCCTTAAGCCCTCCTCTAGGGATGGTTGGACTCGAATGCTGGACCCCCAGTTTCTGAAGTGCATTGGTCATTATGTTGCTCAAAGACTGGAGATCTGTTGCCGAATAGCAGGCTATGCATTATTCACTTAAGATTCCTTAACAGAATCTACTATACACCTTACAGATTGATAAAATGTGGACTGAAAGAAAATTTGTTGTGCCTTAGGTAAAAGGCCCAAGATGCCGCAGGGGTGCACTGGGATCCGAGCATACTAGCACATGATCACTTCAACATTAACCAGAATGACTGCACACTGCATTGACCCAGATCCTTGCACATGGCTTCTGGGGTTGGTCAGGAATATGCCCTTCATCGTTAGGTTTGTTACACTAGCACTTCTGTTAGCTAAATGCCAGGTTGCGATGTGTTGGGGACCTGGCCATATGCCCACACAAGATAACTGGCTTTGTGACCTGCTATATTGTAACAAACAGTTCAAAGCATATGCCGAAAATCTGCCATACTCCTCACACCCTAAAGATATCTAGTGACTGCTCAAATACTTTCAACTAAACAAAAACACTATACTACATTTCAGCAGCATATAGATGGGTCTGCTCTTTGCATCTTTACACCATGCTGTAGTTCACATATTACCAATTACAATTACAAGGGAATGGTGAAATGTTGTGCCTGACATTTGACAGGGTGAAGATATAACACTGTTTTCCTTTGACGTTTTTGGCCTTTTCCCCGCCGTCTACACGGGGTTGTTGTGTATACATTAAGAATACGTTGTCAGATTTGTATGCTGTACTGTGCTCAAGCTCTGTCTTGTTTGCAATTCGATGATGTGTTCAGCTATAATACAATACCAGTTAAAAAAAAAAAAAAAAAGATTATTTACAAAGAAAAATTGTACCAGGACTAGTCCTGGCATATGGCATAAATCCTTTGGTTGTTACAATGTGCTGCATGCTCAATATATTTATTCGTGTCTACCATGTTGAGTTGATGTGTTTCATATTGCTAGTCTTTATTCATTTAGGAAGAATAAAAATTGTGTTGTATATTCTTCCCACCAGAAAGATTCACTTAAGTGCAAATATGTTCAGACTAGCACCACCCTGAAGAAGCAGTAAGTAGCTAGGATGTAAGCATAGGGGTTTTAGTGGTTGGGTCATGCTAGCACATCAAGCTCTCAAAGCAGCCCCTCCGACTGCCAGGGTGTCGGAAATGCCAATCTGGCCCTGTGTGGGTGGTCTGACATGTCCTCAAATTGTTGTATTAGCTCTGCCATATAATGTTGGCTGTGTCCTCTAGATAGTTTTTTTTTTTAATAACAAATTTTATTTGCATTTGTGAAAAGACAATGGGCAATCGCCCTACAGTGGTCTGTAGGAGAACTTGACATATATCCTCTCTGAAAACCATCTTCTTGCCCATATCGAAACACCTGCTGAACATGCAGGTCAGACAACCAACATAACTTGCAGACGTCACTAGATCTACAAAGAATCCATGGAAAACATGATACAAAACCATCATCCCTACACAACTTTGAACTTCCCCAGCATTGAAGAGTGTAGGTATAGTATTAATTATAGGTCTACTGAGGGCAATGGGGGTAGCTCCATGCCTCGATACGTCGCCCACCGGTTCCATATTTTCCTGTGTTTTTGAGGGCAGCCGCGTGCCAGGAAGACTGCCATTTCCGCCCCCATACATCTATCAAGCTCCCTCTTCCACTTGCCAAGTCTCTAGATAGTTTTTTGATTATTTTGATATGGGTCACGTGGTGAAGACGATTACACATGATTTTGTTATGAATATCAGTAACGTTTTGCCCAAACACACACCTATACTATATTTTTAAACATTTATCACTAGAATAAACAGTACTTTGCTGCTCTACTTAACAATTAATTGTGTGAAGTGCTGTGCACAAATAGCATGACAACTAGACTACAATAAGCATTGTTTATATATGATGATATGTAGTGTGAAGCACCTCAACTTGAGCACATGAAAGCAACAATAGATAAGGAATCTACACAATATTGCAATAATAGATACAAGAAGAATATCGGAAATTGCATGGTAACGAGTGGAAAGAGAATCACTAATGATAACCCTTATTATTTAATTACATCATTAACAGTAGGCTCCCATGGGGTTGCGTTATACCCACCTGGAAGCGCCTTGTCAGGGTAGTAAGTGCTATATCAAAACCCATTCACTGTCATCCAAAAAACCAGCTTTTTGTGATTGTTACTCTGAACCCACTTCAATCTCCAGTGGGTCACTACATCTGCTCCTGGACTTCAGGGTTTATCGCTTCTATGTATTACCATCAGCCTCACAGAGATTACTTCTCCTGGAGTGTTAGTCAACACCAACTTATCTGGGATTGCCACATCTCCACATCCTCAACTGTGAATCTGCGTTAATAAACACTCAAGAACTAGGTTGGCAGGTAATTGCATTATTCGGAATCCCCCTCCTTACTAGTGAAATGGAGGCTGAAGATCTAAACCCATTCTGAATCTCCCCATCTCTACCTTAATTGTATGTGACAGTCCTCCAGGTGGATCTCCAAACTTAGGGCCAGATGTACAAACATTCACATTTGCGAGCCGCAAATTGCGTCAAATTGCGACTCGCAATTTGCGACTCACAAATGTGAATGTACGACAGTGTCTGACACTGTTTGCGATTCCCAATGGGGTCGCAAATTGCATGCTTCATGAATATTAATAAGGCTGTGCAATTTGCGACCCCATTGGGAATGGCTGGCACTCCCAGGGATGGTGGCCTGCTGGGGTCAACAGACCACCATGTCTGGGACTGCTTTTAAATACAGCAGTTTTTTTTTTTTTTAAAAAGCAGCCCGTTTTCCTAAAAGAAAAACGGGTTGCATTTAAAAAATAAAAATGAAACTTTTCAGTCATTTTATAAGGGCAGGCAGTGGTCCCTGGGACCACTGCCTTTCCTTAAAAAATATTTGCGCATGCATTTCCAAAGGGGAAGGGGTCCCCTGGGGACCCCTTCCCGTTTGCGAGTGCCTTATCACCCTTTTGAGAAGGGTGGTAAACTGCTGGTAAACTGCGAGTGTTTTGCGACCGCAAAACATTCATACATAGGTTTTGGAATCGCTATTAGGAAGGGACGCACCTTGGAACGCCCCTTCCTAATAGGGAGTCGCTAACCTTATTTTGCGACTCGATAATTGATTAGCGACTCACAAAATAGGGTTGGCACATGGGCCACAAGTTTTTTGCGGTCGCAAAGGGGCCTAAAACCCCTTTGCGACCACAAAAAACGGTCGTACATCAGGCCCTTAGTCCCTATTACAACTAGAGCCACTGAAATTATGCAATTTTACGGCTGCAGAGTTTTCCGAATTATTATAAATTTGCTGCATTTGCATCAAAAAAAGAATTCTAGCTGGAACGGATCAAAAGTTACTAAAAGTGAAGCAAACACGGGTTGCAGTGCAGTGGCAGGTCCTTCGCAAACGTTGACCCATCAGCTTTCTGTTGTTTATTGCTGTATTTGTATGTCAAACTTCGTACTTATGAGGTAAAACATTAACCCAGATAGAGTTAACGTGTAAAAATGGCAAAATAATGAGGTAGTACTATCGCCTAATTTGCTGCATTATGCTGTATAATTTACCTCTTCTTTGTGCATAATTTAGTGTGCCCTGCTGAATAATTTGGTCCTTCCCTGCTGCATAATTCCAGTGGCCCTACCTTTGACTGTTTTATTCTGCTGAACCATTATAACTCAAACGGCCCTATTCTGCAGTAAACAGCGTAGGTAGAAAGGAACCAGATGGAAAGGAACCAGATAGAAAGTCACAACTAAAGATCTGTAGAGCTACTATGTGGAACCAGCCTACACAATTTTAAGTTGTCCATCTATTTCTTACACCTATCATACTTTAAACTGTTAAGCACTGTGTCCCAAGACAAGATAAATTCCCTTCTCAGTGAGTTTTGTCTAAGCGATATCTATCTCGATTTCCATTAAGCTTGTAAATACTGGCTTATGACTCCGACATCTAAGGGCCTTATTTAGATGTTGGCCATCCTGGAACCGCCGTCACTTTTTGGCAGTCCGATTGCCTGCATACCAGGCGGTCCGATCACATGATTGCGATGCGGGCGATGAGACCGCCTCCTCCACCAAGAGCTGAGGTCTTGCAGCGGTACAGACAGCGTGGGTGAATGGTGGCACCGCCGTGGCCAATACGACCTGCCTTTCCGCTGACCTTTTTATGGCGGGGTCATCGCAGGTTTTGGAGGTGAAAACATGTCTCCAGTGTGTGTGCCCTGAAGACATGTTTATAGTGACACCTATGTGTGCCCCCATGCCATCTGCATGATTGCTCCTACAGATTGTGCTGCAGGGAAACAGTGCACCCGACACTGCCGAGATGCGTTTCAGCAAGGCGGCATTGAATGCAGCTCTTAATTAGAGCTGCAGCATTCCGCGGCCATGACTGCGGCACAGGCGCACGCCAGCCCCGCAGTGATATCTCAATACGGTGGTCGGATGCCACCTGCTTGTCGGCATTTTCCCAACTGCCATGGGCTGGCGGGGTACCTGCCAACTACTAAAGCAGGCCCAAAGTCTTTATGCTCAATATTCCACAATGGCAGAATATCATTCTGGGTGCTTGTCAAGCTTTGCAATTCCCATAACATAGCAGTCGCACAAGACACAAAAACACTTCCTACAGAGTCTCAAAACAAAGGCCGTTCTCTTCTAATCTCACAATCATATGGTGTAGAATGCTACTTTTGTCAGTAGCCACTTCAACACCAGACCTGGGGTAGTAGGCACTATCTAAATGCTATAATACAATACAACACAATGCAGTGTAAAAATGCTAGACTTCGACTTATGTGGGATTTACTGCAGACCTTGAAACAGGAAAGCTGTAAACTGAAGACAAAAAATAGAGAAGGCAATATCTGGCCAGAGTCGTTTTAAATAAAAAGACCATCTAAATATTGGTCATTCACCAATTAATAATTTCAAGCTGTCATGCCCAAATTAGAATCGCCCTGAGATTGCTAAATATGTCTGTGGCACCTACCTCCATGACTCCATCGGAGGACTTTTATTACACTGTGTTAGACTTGGCATCTTTTGGCGTGTTTCCCCTGACTTTTTGCTTTCTGACCTCCCGGTTTTGACTCTGTTTTTGCTGGTGTAATGATTCTGCGCACTTTCCTCACTGCTGTCCAGTGAGAAAGTGCAAGTGCTCCTGTATAAAATGTGTTATGGATTGGTGTTTCCATGATTGGCCTATTTGGTTTATGTGTCAGTCCCTTGTAAAGTGCACTGCGAGTGCCAGGGCCTATAGACCAAATGCTGTTGGTGGGCTGCAGAACTGGATTGTGCCACCCACGCAAACAGCCCGTAAAGTGTAACTCGGGCCTGCCATCGCAGAGCCTGTGCGCAGCCTGGGGCTGCCATGTCGACTTGGCAAGTGCACACACTTGCAAGTCCCTAAACCTTCCCTTTGCTACATGTTAGTCACC
Organism: Calotriton arnoldi; assembly: GCA_963921515.1. Lineage (NCBI taxonomy): Eukaryota > Metazoa > Chordata > Amphibia > Caudata > Salamandridae > Calotriton > Calotriton arnoldi. Next base: position 3,064,920 of record CAWUFW010000554.1, on the reverse strand, counting down.
CCTAAGGTAGGCCCAAGGTACCCCTGTGGGCAGGGTGCGTTGTATGCGAAAGGTAGGACATGCCCTGGTGTGTGTGGCATGTCCTGATAGTGAATTACAGCCTAGTTCGTTTTTCACTATTGCAAGGCTACCTGTTCCCCCTAGGCCAGAACGGGCAGTTTGGATTATTACAGCTGATAATCCTAACTGACCCCGGGAACATGGTAGAAATTCGAGTTTAGTATGCCTGGACTCAGAATGATAAAATGCAGCTTTTAGTGAAGTTGGTTTTAACATTCTGTGTTTGAAAATACCACTTTTAGAAAGTGGGTATTTTCTTGTCTAGCCATCCCAGCCTGCCTCTGCGAGGTTGTGTATTCCTTGTCTGGAGTGTGAGTGACAGGGGCTGGGGGATGCCAGGAGACAGGGTGAGTCCGCGCAGGGCTGAATAGCAAGATCTACATGTAGATGGGTGGGAGGGGTTGCACCTGGGCCCTGAATAGGACAGTGCCTTCCCTCCACAATGCTGGCTCCACCTCCTGTGGTGCGTCTGATGTCCCTGGCCTACTCACTGAAAGAAGAGATGGAGACTTGTCAACAAAGTGCTCCAGAACTGGTTTGGACTAGGCAGAGGCCTCTCTGCCTTCAGAGAACAAAGGAATTTGGGATATAAATATTGGGGCCCTGACCCCATGAATTTAGATCTCGCTGGAATCAAGGAACCTGCCAAGACTAAGAGCTGGAAGAGCTGCCAGGAGGAGTACTGCCCCTTTGCTGTGTTGTTGCTTTGTTGGGTTGGCCTGCAGCTGCTGCTTCTGCCTTGGGCAATGAAAGGACTGAACTTTCTACAAACTTGTGCTGAGTATCTCCAAGGGCCTGGAACCGAGCTGGCCTCCTGTTAAGAAGTCTCAGGGACTACAAAGACTTCACAAACCTCTGGGTACCGCTTCTGGAACGCTGTTTCAGTTGCCACAGAGGAAGGGAACCGCAACCGACTCCGTCAACCGAATCCATCCCTGACCGGTGACCTGTTTGCACCGCAGACCGCATCGCCCCGCTTCGCATCGCAACCCTGGTCTCACCGTGGGCGACGTCCGACGCCGCCAACACCGAGCCGCTGCTTGCACCGTGACCTGTGGGCACCGCAGTTCGCATCGCATCGCTTCACTGAACCAGCCGGACCCGACCGACGCGGTCACTGCAACTGGCTCAAGAGTCGTGACCGCACCGCATTTGGGGCCCCGCTCGCACGTCTGCGACGCACCGCTCCGACTCGCACCGCTGTCTGACGCCAGCTCCCGCACTCCGGCTTGGTCGCCTGCATCGCAACCTGTCAGCACCGCATCGAGCATCGTCTCACCCTGCATCGCACGCCTTGGACTCACCGACTCCGTCTGCACGACGCTCATCGAGCCGCTGCCTGCACCGCATCGAGGGACACCGCACCTTGCATCGCTCCGTCTTGCACCGCAACCGCGACGAACGCCGACCGGCTCGTACACTCCGTACCAGCCACAACGAGAAAGGTACTGTAACCAAGTCTGTTCATGACTCTGCTGGCCCGTATCGACGCGGTCGGCTGGAACTGTTAGACTCTGTGGTTTTCAGCATCGCAGTAGGCTCGGACGGAGCTACCGACTCGTACGAACTTTGCTTTTGTGCAATTCCTGCAAAGAAGAAGTTACCGTATCAAGTATTCATTCTTAAAGTATAGTATTGTGGATTTTTGTCGTAATTGGTCTTGTCTTGAGTATATAAAATATTGGTTATTTTTCTAAACTGGTGTGGTGTCCGTTTGTAGTGCTTACACTGTATTACTGTTGGTTATGTGCAAATGCTTTACACACTGCCTCTGAATTAAGCCTGACTGCTCGTGCCAAGCTACCACGAGGGTGAGCAGGGGTTACTTCACGAGTGTAACACCCTTACCCTGACTAGGAAGAAGGGTCCCTACTTGGACAAAGGTGCAAGCCCTTGCCAACTAGAGAGCCCATTTCTAACATTGGTTGTCAGCGGTGAGGATAGGACTTGTGTTTGCACTTGACTTACAGTGATTGGTGTGCACTACTACCATATCGCAGACCATTACGTACCACATACTGGTTCTTTTTCTTTTGGCCTATTTTTGATCTTGCCAGTTTTCAACTCACTACTTTTGTCATGCCTGACACAGCTGCATCATCCGTTGCATCTCTGGAAATTATCTTTGAGGAGGATAGGTTGGAAACCTACGCCGTAAAGGAACTACGAGCGATTTGTAAAAACCTGAAAGTCCAAATTAAAGGCCTCACAAGGAAGGAGGAGCTACAGAAGGCGCTGAGGGCCTGGGTAGCAGCCAGACATGCCAGTGGGCAGCCTGGTAATCTCAGTGAGGAGGTGGAGGAGCCTATTTCCAGGGTGGATATGCTTTTGGGTAGGGGGAACCCGCCAGGTCAGGCAGCAGCAGTCTGTCCCCAGAGGAGCTGGAGGACAGGCGGGAGGCAAGGCAGTTTGAGCTGCAGAAGCTCAGGCTGGAGAGTGAGCGGGAGGAGAAGAGATTGGCCATAGAGGAGAGGAAGATGCTCTTAGAGCATGAGAGAGAACTGAAGGAGCTAGAACTTAGGAGTAAGTCAGGCTCAGATGGTGGCAGCAATTCGTCCAGAAAGGCAGACAGGATTGTGCACATTCCCAAGAACGTAGGCAAGGAGTTCAAGAAGGGGGATGACATACAAAGGTGGTTTCAGGGTTATGAGGCAGCCATACACATGAATGGGGTCCCTGAGGAGAATTGGGGAGCAGGATTGTGGCCACTTTTCCCTGAAGAAGCAAGGGATGCTCTGATAGCTTTGGGTAAGGGGTATCACCTCACCTATGCTGACATGAAGGATGCCCTTCTCACGAAGTATGGTCTTACTCCTGAAAAGTACAGGGATCAGTTCAGGTCCAGTAAGAAGTCTGATGCCAACACTTGGTTGGAATGTGTGGATGTGTTCTGCAGGTCTCTGGATGGTTGGGTGAAGGGCAGTAGTGTAACAGATTTTCAGGGGCTCCTCAACTTGATTGCATGGGAGCACCTGTCTAGTCTATGTTTTGCAGATCTGCGCCAGCACCTAGTTGATAGTAAGCTAACTGACCCCAGGAAGCTTGCTATGGAAGCGGACCGCTGGGTGAGTACCAGGGTCCACAAGAAAGCGTTTGGGGAGACTCAGCCAAAGGTGGGCAGGGTCCCCAGCAGAAAGGTGGGGGACAAGGGTAAAGCACAGGAGTTCTCTAAAGGGCCCCAAACTAGTACCCAGGGTAAAGGTTCCCAGCCCCCGGTGATAAGAAGAAAGGGGTCTCTACAGGGAAGCCTGTTGAGACCGGCCCCCGCAAGTGTTATGCATGTGACCAGGTAGGTCACTTTAAGGGGGACCCCAAGTGCCCGAAGGGGACACAGCCACCCACCGGTGGACAGTCCAAAGTGTTGGCTAGTGTAGCGCTTGGGGAGGAGGGGTGCCCACAGGAGGGTGGGGATCCCGCAGAAATGACCCTTGTCTCACTAGGGGACAGTGAGATGGTCCCAGGAAACCAGGTGCCCCCTAACACAAAGAAATATAGCACCTCGGTGACCATTAATGGGAACAGGGTAGAGGCTCTCAGAGACACTGGAGCCAGTGTGACCTCAGTCCGGTGTCACCTGGTGTCTGAGAAGCAAGTAGTCCCCGGGGCATTCCACCAAGTAGTTGCGGTAGACAACTCAGAGCGCCAATGTATGGTGGCGCAGGTTCCCTTTGAATGGGGGGGTCTCAGGTCCCTTGAGGGTGGTTGTGAGCCCTACCATGCCTGTAGATTGTCTGCTAGGAAACGACCTGGAGCAGTCCTCATGGAAGGAGGTTGAGCTCAGGTCTCACTTGGAGATGCTTGGGTTGCCAGAGTGGGCATGCGTGTCTACTCGGTCAATGGCAGCCAGAAAGGGTGATCAAGAGGACTTGGAGCCTGAAACAGTGGCCCAAGTCCCTGCCAAGAGAAAGGGCAGGGGGCGCGGAAACCGGCCCCCGAAGTTCCCACGGACCGGGAGGAGGCGGAACTCGAGGGGACGCCCCGGTGCCTACAGGGGAGCAGGTAGCCGAACTGGGAGACATCTCTGAGCTGACCCATTGGCAGCAAGAAGGGGGTCCCACCAGGGAGGAGTTCTGCAGGGAGCAGAACGAGTGCCCTACTCTGGAGGGTCTGCGGCGGCAGGCTGCAGACCAGGCAGCTGGCAATCAGTCCGGGTCACATCTGATCTACTGGGAGAGTGGTCTCCTATACAGTGAGCCTAAGGTTGCTGAGCCTGGGTCAGCCCGTGTGCTGGTGGTACCCCAGCGCTTCAGGACCTTCCTACTGGGTCTGGCTCATGACGTGCCTTTGGCAGGACAAGACCTTTGACAGGCTTGTCACCCACTTCTTTTGGCCCCAAATGCGAAGGCAGTCAGATGCACACTGTAGGTCTTGCCAAACTTGCCAGGCAAGTGGTAAGAGTGGGAGGAAGGTCAAAGCTCCTCTCCAACCTTTTCCTGTTGTTGGTACGCCCTTTGAAAGGGTAGGGATGGATATTGTGGGGCCACTGGATCCCAAGACAGCCATGGGCAACAGGTACATCCTGGTCTTGGTGGACCATGCCACCCGGTACCCGGAGGCAATCCCTCTCAGGACAACGACGGCGCCAGTGGTGGGCCGTGCGTTAATGGGGATCTTTTCCTGTGTGGGATTCCCCAGAGAGGTGGTTTCTGATAGGGGGACCAATTTCATATCCAAGTATATGACATCCCTGTGGAAGGAGTGTGGTGTAACCTACAAGTTCACCACTCCTTACCACCCACAAGGAAACGGTCTGGTGGAGAGATTCAACCAGACCTTGAAAGGCATGATCAAGGGTCTAACAGAACCCATGAGGCGTAAGTGGGACGTCCTCTTGCCATGCCTACTCTTTGCATACAGGGAGGTGCCTCAGAAGTCTCTTGGGTACAGCCCCTTTGAGCTCCTGTATGGCCACCCTGTCAGAGGACCTCTGAGTTTGGTAAAGGAAGGCTGGGAGGCAGCTCCCAGGAAAACTCCCCAGGATGTATTTAGCTACATGCTGGCCTTTAGAAACCAAACTGCCCGCTTCAGGAAACTCGCTCAGGCGAACCTAGAAGCAAGCCAGGAAGAAATGAAGAGATGGTATGACCAGAATGCCACTCTGGTCGAATTTCAACCTGGGCAAAAAGTGTGGGTCATGGCCCCAGTGGCACCTTGTGCCTTGCAGGACAAGTGGACTGGGCCATATGAGGTAAAGGAGCGCAAAAGTGACGTCACCTACCTGGTGGATTTGCAGGCTCCAAGGAACCCTTGAGGGTCCTTCACGTGAACCGCCTCAAGCCCCACTTCGAGAGGTCCGAAGTGAGTATGCTCTTGGCGACAGATGATGGGGTGGAAGAGGAGAGTGAGCCTCTCCCTGACCTCCTGTCTACCAAGGAGCATGATGGGTCGGTAGAGGGTGTGATCCTCTCCCCTACTCTGACTCAAGAGCAGCAGGGGGACTGTCGCCAGTTGTTGGGGCAGTTCGCCCCACTGTTCTCTCTGACCCCCGGTGTTACTCACTGGTGTACCCATGACGTGGACACCGGTGACAGCCCTCCTGTGAAGCACAAGATTTACAGGTTGACTGACCGGGTCAGAGCCAGCATCAAGGAGGAGGTCTCTAAGATGTTGGTGTTAGGGGTGATTGAGCCCTCCCACAGTCCTTGGGCCAGCCCAGTGGTCTTGGTCCCAAAGGCTGCTGCGCCCGGTGTCACTCCAGAACTCCGGTTTTGTGTGGACTACCGTGGGCTCAATGCCGTCACCAGGACTGACGCGCACCCCATCCCCAGAGCTGATGAGCTCATTGATCGGTTGGGAGCTGCCCGGTTCCTCAGCACGTTTGATTTGACGTCTGGGTACTGGCAGATTGCCTTAACCGATGGGGCCAAGGAGAGATCAGCGTTCTCAACCCCAGAAGGTCATTACCAATTCCGGGTGATGCCCTTTGGGTTGAAGAATGCCCCTGCCACCTTTCAGAGGTTGGTCAATCAGGTGTTGGCTGGGCTGGAGGATTTCAGTGCCGCCTACCTGGATGACATTGCTGTGTTCAGTTCCAGCTGGGAAGAACATTTACAGCACCTTGAGAAAGTGTTGAGGGCTCTGCAAGGTGCAGGCCTCACGATCAAGGCCAGTAAGTGCCAGATCGGGCAGGGTTCTGTGGTGTACTTGAGACACCAGGTAGGAAGCGGCCAGGTGGCGCCCCTACAACCCAAGATTGACACCATCCTGGCTTGGGAGCCCCCAAGACCCAGACAGAGGTGAGAGCCTTCTTAGGTCTCACCGGTTACTATAGGAGATTTGTTAAGGGCTATGGCACCATCGTTGCCCCCTTAACAGAGCTGACCTCTAAGAGGCAGCCCAGGAAAGTGATCTGGACTGAGTCCTGCCAGAAAGCTTTTGATGCCCTGAAGGCAGCCATGTGCACGGCGCCCGTGCTCAAGGCACCCGACTTCTCTAAGGAATTCGTCGTGCAGACTGACGCTTCAGAGCATGGTGTGGGAGCGGTGCTCTCACAACTGAACGAAGAGGGCCTGGATCAGCCTGTAGTCTTCCTTAGCAGGAGACTACTTCCCAGGGAACAGAGGTGGAGTGCCATAGAAAGAGAAGCTTTTGCTGTGGTCTGGGCACTGAAGAAGTTGAGACCATACCTGTTTGGGACTCACTTCCGGGTTCAGACAGACCACAGGCCCCTCAGATGGTTGATGCAAATGAGGGGTGAGAATCCAAAACTGCTGAGGTGGTCCATCTCCCTACAGGGAATGGACTTTACGGTGGAACACCGTCCTGGTACAGAACACGCCAACGCAGATGGTCTGTCCAGGTTCTTCCGCCTTAGTGAAGAGAACTCCAATGGGGTTGGGTAGTTCTCCCTACTTTCAGCTGGAGGGGACATGTGTTAGACTTGGCATCTTTTGGCGTGTTTCCCCTGACTTTTTGCTTTCTGACCTCCCGGTTTTGACTCTGTTTTTGCTGGTGTAATGATTCTGCGCACTTTCCTCACTGCTGTCCAGTGAGAAAGTGCAAGTGCTCCTGTATAAAATGTGTTATGGATTGGTGTTTCCATGATTGACCTATTTGGTTTATGTGTCAGTCCCTTGTAAAGTGCACTGCGAGTGCCAGGGCCTATAGACCAAATGCTGTTGGTGGGCTGCAGCACTGGATTGTGCCACCCACGCAAACAGCCCGTAAAGTGTAACTCGGGCCTGCCATCGCAGAGCCTGTGCGCAGCCTGGGGCTGCCATGTCGACTTGGCAAGTGCACACACTGGCAAGTCCCTAAACCTTCCCTTTGCTACATGTTAGTCACCCCTAAGGTAGGCCCAAGGTACCCCTGTGGGCAGGGTGCGTTGTAGGCGAAAGGTAGGACATGCCCTGGTGTGTGTGGCATGTCCTGATGGTGAATTACAGCCTAGTTCGTTTTTCACTATTGCAAGGCTACCTGTTCCCCCTAGGCCAGAACGGGCAGTTTGGATTATTACAGCTGATAATCCTAACTGACCCCGGGAACATGGTAGAAATTCGAGTTTAGTATGCCTGGACTCAGAATGATAAAATGCAGCTTTTAGTGAAGTTGGTTTTAACATTCTGTGTTTGAAAATACCACTTTTAGAAAGTGGGTATTTTCTTGTCTAGCCATCCCAGCCTGCCTCTGCGAGGTTGTGTATTCCTTGTCTGGAGTGTGAGTGACAGGGGCTGGGGGATGCCAGGAGACAGGGTGAGTCAGCGCAGGGCTGAATAGCAAGATCTACATGTAGATGGGTGGGAGGGGTCGCACCTGGGCCCTGAATAGGACAGTGCCTTCCCTCCACAATGCTGGCTCCACCTCCTGTGGTGCGTCTGATGTCCCTGGCCTACTCACTGAAAGAAGGGATGGAGACTTGTCAACAAAGTGCTCCAGAACTGGTTTGGACTAGGCAGAGGCCTCTCTGCCTTCAGAGAACAAAGGAATTTGGGATATAAATATTGGGGCCCTGACCCCATGAATTTAGATCTCGCTGGAATCAAGGAACCTGCCAAGACGAAGAGCTGGAAGAGCTGCCAGGAGGAGTACTACCCCTTTGCTGTGTTGTTGCTTTGTTGGGTTGGCCTGCAGCTGCTGCTTCTGCCTTGGGCAGTGAAAGGACTGAACTTTCTACAAACTTGTGCTGAGTATCTCCAAGGGCCTGGAACCGAGCTGGCCTCCTGTTAAGTCTCAGGGACTACAAAGACTTCACAAACCTCTGGGTACCGCTTCTGGAACGCTGTTTCAGTTGCCACAGAGGAAGGGAACCGCAACCGACTCCATCAACCGAATCCATCCCTGACCGGTGACCTGTTTGCACCGCAGACCGCATCGCCCCGCTTCGCATCGCAACCCTGGTCTCACCGTGGGCGACGTCCGACGCCGCCAACACCGAGCCGCTGCTTGCACCGTGACCTGTGGGCACCGCAGTTCGCATCGCATCGCTTCACTGAACCAGCCGGACCGGACCGACGCGGTCACTGCAACTGGCTCAAGAGTCGTGACCGCACCGCATTTGGGGCCCCGCTCGCACGTCTGCGACGCACCGCTCCGACTCGCACCGCTGTCCGACGCCAGCTCCCGCACTCCGGCTTGGTCGCCTGCATCGCAACCTGTCAGCACCGCATCGAGCATCGTCTCACCCTGCATCGCACGCCTTGGACTCACCGACTCCGTCTGCACGACGCTCATCGAGCCGCTGCCTCCACCGCATCGAGGGACACCGCACCTTGCATCGCTCCGTCTTGCACCGCAACCGCGACGAACGCCGACCGGCTCGTACACTCCGTACCAGCCACAACGAGAAAGGTACTGTAACCGAGTCTGTTCATGACTCTGCTGGCCCGTATCGACGCGGTCGGCTGGAACTGTTAGACTCTGTGGTTTTCAGCATCGCGGTAGGCTCGGACGGAGCTACCGACTCGTACGAACTTTGCTTTTGTGCTATTCCTGCAAAGAAGAAGTTACCGTATCAAGTATTCATTCTTAAAGTATAGTATTGTGGATTTTTGTCGTAATTGGTCTTGTCTTGAGTATATAAAATATTGGTTATTTTTCTAAACTGGTGTGGTGTCCGTTTGTAGTGCTTACACTGTATTACTGTTGGTTATGTGCAAATGCTTTACACACTGCCTCTGAATTAAGCCTGACTGCTCGTGCCAAGCTACCACGAGGGTGAGCAGGGGTTACTTCACGAGTGTAACACCCTTACCCTGACTAGGAAGAAGGGTCCCTACTTGGACAAAGGTGCAAGCCCTTGCCAACTAGAGATCCCATTTCTAACACACTGTTGCTACTTATTTTCCAGCATATTTGGCCATCCCATAAGCGATTACATCACAATAATTGATATGCTTGAAGCAGGACCAAATATGTTGGTTGTGCCAGCTTTATCTAGAAGGTTCACTGGTAAAATAATGTAGCTCAGTACTCCCCAAATGTTTTGTGGGAAATGTTACTTCTTTTTATATTACCAAGATAGAAGTATTCTGCAAAGTCGTTTGCAGTCCCTTAGACGGTCCATTTAATGAGATCAATAATATCCACTCTAAGTTCATTGATCGAAATCTTATTTATTGGGTATTTTAGTATAAAATGTTCCTGCCAATTTGTTTTGTTCCAGAAATATTATTCATAGGAACTTCCTCAAGACTGGAAATAATAAACATATTTACACAATCGCCATCTATCCAAATGATGTTTACAAAAATATCTTGCATCCACCAATGCATTATGCTCAACATTATTATTATATACATCTCTCAACCATATAAACCAATAATTTGAAGGAAAACCTCATTCATAATAGAAAAAACACCCCTTTTCCATAGAGATTATGATATCAATTATCTGTAAATAAAAGCACCATACATTCAGGGACCAGGTAGTTACACAAGTTTTGCTGATAGGTAAAACTTGATTCATATTTTAACACTGGTAGACATTAGCACTAAATCAGACTTGATTTATTAGCAAATCAGTCATAAAAACATCCAGTGAGCAAAATAAAAATCAACTGAATCTGACCACGAAAAACAGAGACCAAGTCCATCATCAGTTGTCTATTCTCACCAAAATCTTAACCTAACCAAAAGTTACAATTGCAGTAACCAGTTTTACCTAGTTGTCATCCAGGTTGTGTCTCTTTACGCTGGAAATCCACAAGAGCTTCCAAGTGATCAAAAAGTGTCTCAGTCCACAAATAAAAGCTACATATCCAGGCCCAAGCTACAAGTAAATGTAAGCTGTCATTAATCTCAATGTCATACACAAAATAGTGTGCAATCTTCTATCAGCCCGCTGGTAAACTGCTCTACAAGGAGTGGTATCCATACATCGTTATGGAGTGAGGGTGTATTAAAGGGCTCAATATCAGTAATCACTGTAAAAATATCTACGTATACGTTAGAGCCAGTGCCATCTTAAACGTACTATGATAATCAACCAAATCATTTAACACTTGGATTAACAGCTCTATCATATCAAGGAAGACACCAGCCATCAGATATTTGCAATTTAATAAAACCATATGAAGTGTAGGTTTACTGTAAGTAACTCCACCCATGATACACATCCTAAATACAAAAGCAATCATGGAAGCCAAAAAATGCGCTATTTATATCTGAATATTCTGAATTTAAATAGTTATTATAGGCAAATCTATGTAAATAAATCCACATCAATCATTCTTATGTTCATAAAGTAATGGTATGTTTCATCTGTAACTAAACACAATCAATATGTATATCTGAAACTAATTGAGAGTAAAACAACATGATTGGTGCTGATTTTAAAAATCCCCTTATCCTTCAGCGCAGAAGGGAAACTCATGGGTTTTAATCCCTTATCTACAACAAGGGGCCATAAAGCATGGAGAAGTCATTTGTTGACTACATTGTATTAGGCTATAATATGTTGAGAGACCTTAAGCTATTAAACCAGACCAACATTAGGTATTGAACTATGACGATCTGTAAACCTGTCTGCATTACACCTGTACAGACGGATAGTGCAAAGTAAGGTTTTGTGTTAGGCAGTCTCCCACCAAGCTAACCGTTCAATATTAAGTTTAAATTAAATGATAAATACACCCTTCTCTCATCCGAAAGCAAAAATTGGGAAACACCTCGGTCACAGTCTCATATCTGTAATAGGTCTCAAATGCATAATGAAGTCCTCTTTTTCAAGAAGTGGTCAACGTCCAGAGAGAGATTACAGAAGACAAACATTTGAGAATTAAACTTTGAAAATGCATATAAATATGAAATCATCACATCAGAACAAAAGGTATTAAGGCAGTGCAAAGTGAAGCAATGTGTTGTAATCACAATCGGTGTGTGCAACTGCAATCCCCATTCAGAATTACAGTTGAACTGAGACATGTACTATACATTTCATTACTCCAAATAAACATCTTACTGTTACCTATTATCCGTAGAAGTTAACATATTAGTGCCTCAAAAATATTGATATTCATTATCTGTATTATGACCATATTTCACTGCCTTCAATTTCAGTTAGATAATCCACTAGGCTCCAGCTCTATACCGCTTCAGTTCTTTGCTATCCTCTCTTTGGTCATTATGAATATATTCGAAAACATGGAACTTCAAACTTAGATCCAAATGCTTGCAATGTTTCTCCACATAATGAGGAAATATTTAATAATGCCCATATTGATTTCTAACTGCTCTTCAATATTCAGTTATTCTTTCATTCCCCCACTTATATTTTTTCACATCCACAAATGAGTATGTACACCACAAATTTGGTATGGTATAGAGCTATATAGTCCCTGATAGCAAAACATATTTGAATTCTAACTGAATGTTCATGTTTTGTTTAGGACAAATCTGTAAACCCTACAATGTCCTCCTAAAAAAAAAAAAAAACAACACAGATTTAATGCTTCGCAGTCCTCTAGATAAAGTAATACTTGATCTGTGCCTAACATATTTTGCAGATAAAGTATATGCCAGTGTTTGTTCAGCTTCTTACTTATCTTAGGTATATCACTTTTATATGCAGGAATTCATCTAATCCTTTCTGATCCTCTTTACTGACTTTCGACCTTGTACATAACGTTTTTATCTTTTGTTTACTAATCCTTCTCTTAGCCATATTGATGAAGTTAGAGTCAAAACCTCTCAAGTAATCTTCTGTATATCCTTCATTGTAGCTATAAAACCCTGTTCTTGACCGCAGTGTCTACTAACAAGAAATCCCCTCCAGTGTATTCTCAAGTCCTCCATTGTATTCTCAGTTAATATTATCTATATTAATTCCTCCCTGAGGGTGAGTTCTGACCCAAACATCCTGAGAAGAGATCACAAGCAGGTGACAAAAAAATTGGACTTTGAATGCTGCTGAACCCAGTATTTCTATGTCCTTTATCAGATAATTAATAAAATACATTTAAAAAAGAGCTTGCCTGGTTGCTGGTTGTGCAGTTTATGGTTTGCATCAGGGATGCAAATTCAGGTAAATTGAAAATACTTTTAAATGTTTAATTACTAACATTTTATTATTTAGACATTAACAAATTAACAATTTGTCCAGGAATGCATTTCATTTGTTTGATGTAATGAAAATATAGAAACGCAGATGTGATGTCCCTTGGATTTAAAAGAGGTACTTTGTAAAACATTCACCGGAAAGCAGCATAAAACCACTAAACCTGATCTCAAATATGTCCAACTATTAATTTGATACTTAAACCCGAATTCCATAACAATGTACCTGTAAATAACGAGACTGTGGAGTGCAACTTTTACCTGGTGTGATAAATACTCGTATTTCAAGTTTTCTGCTTTAAAATGAGCAATTACAAATGGAATGTTGTATTTTCCACCACAAATTTTGCATTAACTTGAATATTCTTCACGTTTTTCACCCAGTGAATTAATTCATTAAGGGAAAAGGGAGATGTTTACTACAGTGATCATGTTTTGTGCTGGGATTGAAATTTGCCACCCTACTTGGAACCAGGCCCTTAATGTTGAAAGGTTGACAGTATTTTTTTTATCCTTTGTGTGATTGCTGAGAGAGAAGCTATTTCTGTTGTTGTGAATGCTAAACCTTTTAGAAGCATGAATAAATAAAAATAATTGTCATCTTCTGCACGCTTCATGACCGGTTGAAGCAGTACTGTGTCAAAGGCTTTTGTCAGAGTGCTAATAATAAATGTATATACTGTTTTTAAAATATTTGCTTGCATTGCTCATCCAATGCTGTTTTTTTCCTACAGGGAATCATTCATATCTGGAATTTAAGTTGTGTTTGGAAAATCACAATTTTTACTGGGGCTGTGGTGAAATAGTTTTCCATTATGGATGAAGTAACCGTAGTTAAGGAAGGATGGCTTCATAAACGCGGTAAGTGACTCATTGCATGGTGTAGGAGTTATAATGGCAAACATTTTATATAAAGGCCATTATAGAAGTGACTGCTTAATGTGCTCCGGAGTGTTGCATTTGAAGTGTTTCACGTGGCAATTGCATTAATAGGGATGCGATACGCTGAAATACTAGTTTAAGCTTAATATCCCTCCCAATAACACATTTCGTAATTTTATCTGTCTTTGAGCAAGGATACTATAGGCTACATGTATTGCAATTCAGTAAAAATGTGTTCAATGCTTTAGGAGAATGGATTTTAACATAAAAGTGTGTTGCCTCCTTTTCCACAAAAAAAGATGAAATGGGAGATAAAACACATGACAATGGACTATAGTTATGAAGTATAACAATCGCTGTTTACAAAATGCATAGGTAAATCAGTTGGCAGATTGCCTAGAAAAAGGAATAATGTCTAATAGCATGACATTTATCTGTGATCCAACTGTTCGTTGATTTTTTAAAAGTTAGAATGGAAATGGGCTGAGCTAAATTTTAAGGCAGGCATTTTGTCAAAGGACCAAATTTGTCTATTATACAATATATGGGTACACTGTACACTTCATGTTGTATTTATAAGTAATAGATAAAGTCAAACATAACGAAAAAAATTCCATATTTTTAAATGAGCATATATATCCTATAAAAGAGTCTTTAGGAAGATTGAATTTTCCAAACATTGTAAATGTATGCTATTTTATATACAGGTTTTAAATTCTTTTTTAAAGTAGTGAAATTTCGTGTGTTATGGTAAGTCACCCATCCCCTGTGGGAAATGTAAATATTTGATCTTCATTAACTTGAACGTTTGTTATTCCAATGATTTCTAGTGGTAGAAATATTTTTGACATTTGGGGATCAGTTTTTCCACCCATGTTCACCTCTTCCTCAGATGCTTTTACAGATACAGGTTTTGCAGCATCTCTACTTAGAGGTCCATTGCACTGTATTTGTCTTCCATTCTTGTGAATTTACCAAGGGGACAGCTATGACCCAGTTCGACAAGTGTGTTGATGTGATGATCTCCCTGGATATATGGGAATAATGGCAGGGACTGAGGCCACTGTATCACTGATTACTAAGCCTTCTGCCTCTGTACTAGCACTACTGAAAGCAATTAAGAGATCTTACCAGTGCCAGAGGTCTCATGTGGTGGGCACCTGTATTCTCCTTAGGGGACCTGGACTTAATTTTCTTCATCACAATTTGACCCAGAGCAAGAAAAAGGAACACTGAAAAAGGAGCAAGGAGAAAGCTAAAAATAGGAAATCGGTGACAAAGGGAGAAAAAAACCTGGAAGTGAGCTAAAGAAAAAACTGTAAGGAAAAGTATGGTTGTTGGCAGAAAGAGGCGTGATGTGGAATAAAGACTAAGTAGCCTTAATATTTGGCAACACTGACATTTGGCAGCAGTAGCAATAGGTTCCTAAGAAAGAGCATGAGCCCTTCACTAATTCTTATATTGATTAAGCCCTGGATTTGATCCAGTTTCTGGTTATAAAATTTATGTGAGCAAAAGTGAAGTGTTAAGAGTATTTAAAAATCTTTAAAAGCTGCACCTCAAAAAGGTTTCTTTTTTCCAGAACATAGTACTGTGAAATATTATGACATCTGAAATCCTAAAGATATGATTGCGTTAATGAAAACCTTTACTGGTGTGATGGAGGAGATTGAGCTCAGTGTTTCTAGGTGAAAATAGTTTCATTTGTCTGTTTGCAAAAGGATGAATACAGTGACATTTGTTTATACAGCCAATATAAATGTATTTAAGTCTTTATAAACTCGGGTAACTATTGAGGCTGGGGCGGGAACCCAAATTGCCCTAAAAAGTGTTATTACTAGTCTTAAGTTGAATTGAACGAGTATAGCATGCGAGTGTCACCCTCTATCAACAACAAAAAATTGTCAAATGCTGCATTTTAAGGCACAATTTCACAGGCTCCTGGCTGATAAAAATATATTTTGTTGGTGTTTCAAAAGCAACAAACAAAATATTTGAATAGCCCAATATTTATAGCACCACAGCCAGGTTGGTTCGACATTCGCCCAACATATAAAGTGTCCAGGTCATTATCCACATAGTTCCACCTGTCTGATGCTCCAGTATGTAAAGGATCATTGCCATAACATTTTCTGCAATGTCACAATTTGTAAAGCGCAGTGTACGCTGTGTCCCAGTATGTAAAACACCATAGGCAGGCTAGGGGGGTGGTGGGGGGGGGGGTATGTGTGTGTGTGTGTGTGTGTTTGTTTGTTTGTTTGTTTGTTATTGTTCCAGTCAGTTAGCCATGCTATTACATATGTTGTCTGAGTATTTTAAGCACAATGGACAAGTCAGTTTTCCCATTCGAGCATATATGTAAACTCTCAAAGCAAAGCCAGTGTCCATGTGTAATTGAAGCAGCATCCTTAACCTAGTCAGTTTACACATTGCACCTTTTTAAATAGCCCTGCCATGCCCTCTGTCCCTGCCAGTTACCTACAGCTCTGACTGCTGAGGCAGGCTAGTGACCTTCCATGTCCTGTGATGAATGATCTCTGCTACCCCTGTGGAAGGGATGGGGGAAGAAGTATGTGACTGCTAGGTTTCAGATACATGGAGCAATCCGCCCCACATCACCCCAATCCATCATGTTGTAAGCACTGCAAGGACCGCCTCCAATATGTCCTGAGATTGCAGATGTCCTGTGGACGTAGGGCTGATTTGTGCATATGTTAGGGCATGCCTATCACAGCTATCAATGCCTGGGAACCATCAGGGTCCTGGCTATGGTAAAGCCACTGAGTGGGCAAAGATCCCAGGCTTAAGACTTCTTTCAAAGTTAGAATGAGTAAAGATTTCTTCTGGTAAAACAAGATTGGAGGGGTCAGTTCATGTAGGTCAGCTACGGAAAAGTCATGGGCTGGATCCTCTAAAAACGAATACATGTCCCATAATTGTGTGTCTTTTTTTAAAGCAGTTACTGCTTTGAAACTCAACAAGGAACTTCAGATGCCGGTATGGTGTAGCCATTGATAAAACCCTGTAGTTATAATGCCATCTCATGTCAAGCTGCGCATACATAAATTTAAAAAGTGGCCTCCTGGCAATATTTACCAAAATTGTGCAGTGCTCAATCTCTTTTTAGGAGCTCTAAGGCCAACCTTGTCATAGTGACTTCGCCCTCCTTCTGCCTCCTACCTCCCCCCCCCCCCCCATCCTTTACACACCATGCCCCCTCAGTTTTGACCCAGCTACATATGCAAGTCGGTCTCAACCCTGCTCCAAAGGGAGCAACCCAGTCCGAATTGCCAAGCCAGGTCCTCCCTGGGAGACTCTTAATCATACAACACCACAAAGATCTTGATTGTGTCTTATGCATACATTCGTCTCTTTTGTATAAATGCTAGTGCTGAGGAAACATCTCACATCATATGAATTACAAACAGGTAATTTTTTTTGTTTTTTGCTTTTCAAATATAAGAATGTCATCAGTGTGAAGTTGAATGTTGCATTGGGAAACCGGGGTAAAGTCAAGGAGCAGGTCTTTATTTCTAACCATATTAGTCATTGGCTCAATATTCAGTGCAAATAGCAGAGCGTAGTTGTGCCTTAGGTAAGTACTCCTCTATTTCCAGCATAGAGCTGCCCCTTATAAAATGAACGAAACATTTGCTCATTGTCTGTGCTTTATATCTTAAGATATTAAGAGATCAGTGTTTTAATAAATATTTTTCCTGCCCTCCCTGGGTTTTGTTTGCCAAGCTAAGAATCATAGTTTTATTTCCTTTTTACTCGCCGGGTTTGTTTACTTTCTTGTACAATTTTTCAAGTTTTGCTGCAGTGTATCTGCTTGGAATTATATTTCCCTTATACATGCAGTGATGTCTTCCATGTACTTAACCTTTTAAATCACAAGGAATTCATAGCCTTTTTGTACATGTGGCCCATGATGTTAAAAATGCCTTTTCATTGTAGCAAGTTTTATAAATCAGATGAAATCTATTTATTTATTTTCGCAAAATTGTCAATTTCATGTTTTATAAATACAGTTCCAGGAGTTTTGTTAGTTCTGAATGTAGGACCCGGTTCGCAAATTGTAGTATGTAAAGCATTACTGCTCATGTACTACAAAACGCAGTTCAAAAACGTAAGGCCAGAGGCCTCCTCCTTTCCCTATCTTTTCTGTGTGGCGATCTCTGACACTCTGATGGAGATCTCCACACATCAAGGCATATGATTTAGCAGTACATGTGGGTGGGACCAGGAAAACGATGCTGAAATCGTGAACTATTACTGTTATATGGAATGTGTTTAGGGAAACTTAAAAGGGGGTTTGGGAAAGGAATGCTAATACAAAACGCATACCTACAAAATAGTACGACAACCGCAGTACACCAAACACACTCCTAAAGTTACCATAGGCCTAAAGATGTCAAACCAGGCTGAAATGTACTCCAGCCCAGCCTTGTAATGTCAAGCACCACATATGGCCAACGAATGGGACTGCAACAGACTCCATTAGAAAACAATTGAGGCAGGGAAGTATATTATCACCCCATTGGAACTAATGTTAAATACGTTAAATTAGTTCAACAAATAAAATATATATTGATATATATTTATTTTCAGTGCTAACATTTTTTATATAACTATTGATTCTTTTTTAATTTAATAATAAAACAACTTAAAAATGGAAACATTGCTAAATTAATAAAATATATAACTTGTAACCATGTTTTCTAAATATTGATTAAAAATGAATCATAGTGAGTATTTTAATTATTAAATTAATATGTATAAATTTTCTGTATGCAATTAGCTTATTTTATTATTTAATACACATTTAATTGGAGTTAATGTGCTGTAAAATGTTATAACTTCCAGAATAATATTCAATATTTTAAATTAATGTATTTTAAATATAAAAGTATAATTTTTTTAAATAATAAACTTTATTACATTTCTGTATACTTTTCCATAGGGAGATCTCCACCCAGATGGTGGAGATTTCCATCAATAGGCGAAAAATACTAGTGTACCTTTACACTTGTAAATTAAATTGTGGGAGGCTCCATCCCCTAATTTGAACACTGCCCAGGTCACGGGTCGCTACTTACGGAAAGATATGGCCAAGTAGGCTATTAGGACCTTTCAAATCTTGGGGAGTACTCCAGCAATTATTGGGTTGAATGTCTTTGGTGCGATGAGCTCGGGCTAGATCACAGATTACTACTGCACCTCCCAAGGCCGGCTGGAACTGGCTCAGGTGAAATGGTTATTGGCTCTAACAGGAGGCTACAATACTTACATTTATATAGAGAACTGGGGACAGGGGGCCCTGGCTAACTTCAAAGGGCTGGTGGTCTATGTCCCCCATCCAGACACAAATAGCTTCAAAGAGGGAGATGGGAAATGGACTCCATCATTCATCTGACTAGAGACATGAACTCACAAATGCTTACATTTCAACATCTTCCATTCATTAACCACACATGATGTAGACGAAGGACCCCAGTTAATGGATGGATCTGGTAGGATGTCCCTCTATGGGGTGTGGGCAAAATGGCATGTGTCACCCAAGTATGTTGAAAATTGAGCCTACCATCAATCTCTCCTAACCTGGGTAGAGGGAACAGTAACAGGGCAGCCACAATCTGTGACGAATGTGCTTTCCCTGGCACTTTGGTATGATTTGGATCCTGTGCCATAGTTCTTGTTTAACACTGTAATTAAGGAATACATACACTGACCAAAAGGCTGCACTCAGTCCTGGGTGTTTGGAGGCATTGATATAGTTTGTGTTCTATTCAGTGGACATAACCTAATCAGATGCCACGCACTACAATACAATGACCTAAGAAATTGAATGGTGGGTCATGCTATTAGCCTGACTTTTGTACATTGGGGAGTCAGAACTCTGACTCCCCAAGATTGCTACTGTAGCTCTATCGAGTTTGCTGCCCACTGGGGAGGGATTGCATTAGTGCCTCCCTGGCAGTGTTCGAAAAGGACATACTATTGTCTTTTGTTTCTTTTATTTCTTTGAAGAGGCAGAGAAATAGTCAGTGTGGTTGGCCCTAATGTAATGGATACTTTCTTGAGCTCAAGTCTGCAGCTTACTCCTATTATCAAGGAAGGTTTTTGTGGATACTGCCTTCAGAACCTCTTTTGATAGGCTTTCTCATTTGCTTGGGGACTCGGGCATTGCTTATATTTCTAGTAATCGAGACAAAATTATGCCAATCGATCGCTGTTTGGGCTGATTTGGGGTGAAAGTTTCATATCTTGTTTTTGCCAGAAATAATTCTTTGCTCTACTAGATGTGATGACCCCCCCCCCTTCCACTGCCTGGAAATATTGATTCTATGTCGGGACTGGAGGCGAGGATTATGCTTTCTTCCTTTATTTCTATTCCAGCAGACTTCATCAATCATGTAAAAAAAAAAAAAAAACTTTCCCAACAGGCAACTGGAAAGGAGTACAACAGTTAAACCAATCAGCTGTCAGTTCATTGAATATAGGCAGATGTCCCCCAATTAACTTTTCTTTCCTGCTTCCAGCAGATAAGTGTTCTTTAAATTTTTACCGTTTTTGTTTTTTACCAATAGTTTATTGCAATTTCTACTGTTATTTGCTTCTACCATGTGTGTATAGTTGTTGCTGCGGAACGCTTGTCAGCGCTCCATTCGCGGCATTGCTGAAGCCAGTGAGGTGACAGCCGCCCACTGGGTGGCGCACGTGCGAGCAAGCTGTATCTCGTTGCTCCATGGGGGACACCCTTTAGTCAGCTACACTGAAACTGACAAGCTTGCGTCCCCACGGAGCCTGTGCCTACCCGAGCCGCCTGGAAGCCTCTGATGCCCATTTTTTCATGGGTCTGTATTCCATAAAAGTGAACAGCAAGATGCCCGCAAAGCAGGTCTGTATATGCAGCATATCTTGGCTCCTGCGCTTACACGTTCCGATTCTGCTGTTGGGTGGCAGGGCCTAGGCGAGTGACGACCCTCAGTAGCTGTTGGGTGAGTCAGCCCCAAGGCAAAGACCCCCATCGTGCTTAGCGTGGCCAAAATCAATGCTGGCTTTCCCCGCGCCATACTGGTGCTACTAGAAAAAAACTGGCAGTTTATTTATTTTATTTATTTATTGAGCCTCGTATAGTGCAAACTTGACCTGAAGGTATCGGAGCACTTCCCTAAGTTCGCATAGCAGCACTTGTGAAAGTTACATTTGGAGTAAGTATAAATGCATAGTGACTATATGTAAGTGAAGTATACGAAAGCTGTTAGGATAAGTTGCTAATACATTTTTGAGGTAGATACGGTACTATATACGGCATATATATATATTTTATATATATATATATATATATATATATATATATATATATATATTGCTTAACGGAGCATAGTAGCATTTGCATGCGATTACAAGTGTAGTAAATAAAAGCACATAGTAACAGTATATAGTGGAAAAATTAAGACGGACAGTAGTATAGATGGACGATATAGTTCAGAGGTAGCTAGGGTAAGGCCTTATGATGGTGGGGAGAGTAGTGGCACAGTTTTCCCCAAGGTAGTGGTGCTCAGATTTATTTATAGTGTGCAGGGTGGGAGCTAACAGGCCAGTCAGATGCTTTAAGGGGAGGGTTTAGATATTTGTTGAGGAGAAGGAGTTTGTTTCTTCTTGAAGTGAGGGAATGACTAATTGTTACGTATGTCCTGGGGCAGAGAGTTTCAGATTCTGGGAGCATTTTCAGAGAAGGCGCAGGTTCGCGATTTCTTGCTTACATTTTGTCAGAATCAGGAGTAGCCTGTTAGAGCTTAGTAGTGGTCTCTTTTGACTGGCTTTTGATAGTTTATTTGCGAGGTAGACTGGTTTATTCGTGTAGAGAGCTTTGTGAGTTATGCAGGGTGTTTTGAGAATGGCTTTTGCCTCAATTGGAAGCCAGCTGAGCTGCTTGAGAGTGGGAGTGATGTGGTTGAAGTGTCTCTCCCCTGATAGAAGTCTAGCCACTGTGTGTAGTGTAGCTTTCAGAGTGTTTTTGGAGTGCCTGTAATCCTTGCATTACCGTAGTCCAGCTTGGGGAGGACGAAGGCATGGACCACCGTCTTTAGGTCTTCGATGGGGATGAAGAGTTTGACTTTTTAAGGTGTTTCAGCGTGTAGAAAGTGCTTTTTGCAGAGGCATTAATATGCTCTTTCATGCTCAAGTGACTGTCAAGTGTAGTCCCCAGGTTTTTAACCGAGTTGGAGATGGATAGTTTGCAGTTTAATGCTGAGAGGTTGTTGAGCCAGATATCTACGGGCAGGGATTTGCCTTTAGGTTGGATGAAAAGGAGTTTGGTTTTGTTGGGGTTAAGTTTAAGATGGTTGCTGGTAGCCAGAATTGAACTGTGTAGAGAGTTCTATTTAGGTGTTGGATGTCTTTGATTGACGATATTTTCATGTAGAGTTGGGTGTCATATGCGTAGAGATGATAGGCAATTCTAGCTTGCTTCAGGATCTTTGCAAGGGGTTCCATATAGAGGTTGAATAAGGCCGGAGACTGGATTGACCCTTGAGGGACTCCTTATGTAACTAGTGTTGCTTTTGAGGTTGAGTTGTTAAATTTGATTAGCTGTGTGCATTGGTTCAGGAAAAAGGCGAACGGCTGAAGGACAATTCCATTGATGCTAGCACGCTGCGAGAGGGTGATTAGGAGGATGTCATAATTAACAGTACAAAGGCAGCCAAGAGGTCCAGGAGGACTAGGAGGCAGACCTGGCCATCATCCAGAGATCTGTGCAGGTCCTCTCTGTGTCCAGTATTGCAGTCTCTGTACTGCAGCCTTTTCTCATCCCAGATTGGAATGTGTCATGCAAGTTATTTTTTTCAATGTGTGTTGAGTTGTGCAAGCACATATTTATCAATGGTTTTGGCAAGGAGAGGGAGGTTAGTCTGTAGTTATTGAGGTCGTTCTGATTCAAGCCCGTGTTTTTTTTGATGAGGGAGGTGACCTGGCCAAGTTTGAGGGGGGTCGGCATGGATCCACTCAGTAAGGAGGCGTTGATGATTTCGGTCAATATAGGAGAGATGATATGACTAAGATTTTTTAACAAGAGCAGCAGGGTGGTCGTTGGAGATGTGCGATGTCTGCTTCATGCTAGCCAGCTGTTTGAGGACTCCATCATCTGGGATATGGTTGAATTCTGACCAGGTTGCATTGTTTTTCAGGTTCAGGGGTTTTGGTTGGTTGGTGGACTGTGTTGTAGAGAGGGAGAGACTGCCATCATTTGGAGGTAGTGGACCCTTTTTTCAGGGGGCCTCCTTGGTGCAAGGTGGGGGGTGGTTCAAGGGCGAGTTATATTTTTTTCTTCTTTTTTTTAGAGAAAAATGTTGCAAATTCTTCACCCCGCTAGGTCGAATTGTTAGTTGGGTGTTCCGGGAAAGAGGAGGTTTGCTGTTTGATGTTAATTAGATCTGTTCCTAGACTGGTCAAGTTGTTATTGGAAAAAGGACGATTTTTCTTTGAAGATGGGTTTTTTGTATTTCAGTGGTTCAGCCCAGAGGATCGAGAGATTGGTTCCCGAGGGTTGCAGTCTCCAGTTTCTTTCAGCTAAATTTGCCAACCTTCATTGTTAGGGTCTTTATTGAATTAGGATCTTCATGGGATACGTCTTGATTTCTTGAGTTTCAGAGGGGCGAATGCTTCAACGAGTTGTGTCATTTTTGTGTTATAGTGGGTGGTGAGGTCCTCGGCGGAGGAGAGATCGGGCGGAGGTAGGATTCTGGAACTGACTAATGCTTCTAACTCTGCTTGGGGGATTCAATGGATGTTCCTCACCCAGGGCTTGGGACGCCTAGATTGGGGATGGGCCTTTGGTTGGATGGTATTGAGATCAAAAAGATTTAGATGGTGGTGAGTCCAGTTGGATGGTAGGATAGAGTGCAGGGAGAGGGTGTTATGTTTAGAGATGATTGTGTCAAGGGTAGAGCCTTTATTGTGTGTTTGTTCATTGCAATGTTGGGTAAGATTGTTCGTTCCAGGAGGGTGGAAAGGGCTTGTACTGCAGGATTGTTAGCATTATTCAGGTGCAGGTTTATGTCTCAAAAATAATATCAGTGCTTGCTTCTAGGGAGTTTTGCGATATTAGGTCCGTTAGGTCTTCGAGGAAATGAGGGTTATATGACATGACATTTTATAGGGTTGGCGCCTTTTGAGGCGTGCTGAACATGTTGATATTAAAAGGTAGGGTATTTGGTAATGCGGAGGGGAGTTAGGCAAAGATCTTTTTTGTGCATAACTGAGAATCCCCCCACCCCAGCGATACTTGCGGTCGTTGTGAATGATTGAGAAGCCTGGTGGGGTGAGGAGGTCGATGTAACGGTGTGAGTGGTATTGTGGCGTAAGATAGTTTCAGCTATATCAGTGGCATGCTTGAGTGCTAATCGACAGTTTAGTAGCGTGCAGCGCAGGGTAGGTACTGATCTCGGACCTGGCTGTCTGGGTTTGATGGTAGTTAATTAAGGCCTGCCTGGGAGGGCGAGTGGTGTACAGTGTCCTATTCGGGCTAAGGACGACTGGGATCTTGTGATGGCCGAGGTGGCTGGGGGCATTGTCAAAGATGTTGCTCAGCAATTTGGTTTCCCGCTGCGACATTCCTTTCGTGGTGAATTTTGGTTTGAGGTGGTGATGAGTGTAGGGGATGGTTTGGCTAGGGGTGTGGGATGGGGGGGGTTCAAAACAAGTATTTGTGGTAAGGGTCGGTGTTCTCCCTCGGGGCAGGGTGTGGTTAGTCTTTGCATCAATGCGAAGTGATGAAATTTCTTCCAGAATGGTGTTGATTTGGAGATGTAGGCGGGCTATTCTAGAGATCAGTTGAGTGATGGCTGTGACTGGAGCGGGAAGGGGATTGTGATGGAGCTTGTCAGAGTCTGTGGTGGAGGCTAAGGCAGGATCCAGCCTGTTGAGGTTCATGGATAGAGAGGATATGAGTGCAGACGACGGCTCGAGCTGGGCAGTGGGGGGAGTGACCTGGGAAGGGGTAATGAGATTCTGGCAGCGAAACCGGTGCGTCAAGGCGTCTGAGAGGAGGAGGTTGGGGGGGGGGTGGCTGAGGAGATAGTGCGAGTATTGGAAATAGAAGGCTCAGCTAGCTGAGGTGTTGGTGTATGGATCCGTTCTCTGCGAGAGGGTGGGGGAAGGGGGAGTTGGTTCTCTGGGAGTGGCGACAGGGGTGGAAGTGGGACTAGATGGTAAGGAGGTGCAAAGCGCAGGGAAGTGATAATCAAAAATGGCAATTTTTTGTTCAGAGGCTTGGACTAGGATATTCCAAATTCTGTAGACAGCTATGGACAATTCTCCACTAAAGTTCTGAGATGGGAATATAGTGAGCTTAATTCCATAGCGGATGTTGGTACTATTAGTTAGGTGAATTTCTCTCTCCATTTGGCGGGTTTTTTACTGTAGAAGAAGAAGTCCGTTTTATGGCCTCCATGTGTTGGACTGTAGAAAATGTCCGTTATCAGAGTTACTAGATGTTCTTTGAGAATATCTGTGGCAGTTCTGGAGAGGTTTCATGGTAATTTTATGCAGTTGGGGCTGTGCCTTTCCATGGCTTTGTTGCAGTAGGGCATTGGTGTGTGGTCCTGCTACAGTATCAGTAATCTAGGCAGTCAGAGTAAACATGAGCTAATAGACACCAGGAAATCAGGGTCATTACTCCTGGCACGAGGTAGGATAGACAAATGTCAGTGTCGGCAATAGGTACCAGCATCGATATAAAGTTACATTGCATGCACATGGAACCAATATTAGCGTAGAGTAGGCAAGATCATCTTATAGGCATATGTAATATGTGCATGTAGGCACTGTGAACGTGCAAGATAACAATGTAGGCGTACAATACCCAGATCTGAAGTAGATATGATTTTGCATCAAACTTTTCTTGTTGGGCAATAAGGAAGGCAGCAATCCTCACCAGATCGTTAAGTAGTGGTAATGGCATGGCGACTAGTGCTTGGTAGAAAGCCTTCTGCTTCTAGGTCATTGGTGTAGTGCACTAAGACGTTGCTTCAGATCTGGGCAGTATACACGGTGAGAATCAGTAGGGGGTTTCCAAGATGTCGGCCCCAGATTCGGTGAAGTAACTGACTGGGGTGGATTTGAGTTAGAGGTAAGTAGTCCTTCCTCATTTTCAGTGGCCTCTCCCGATAGGAAGAAGCTTAGTCCTACAACAGTTTTTATTACCTTATTGGGGGAACTGAAGGAACGTAGTCCTACAACAGTTCTTATTACCTTGCTGGAGTGGATGCAGGACCATAGTCCTAAAACAGTTTTTTTTATTTACTGTCTCCAAGATGGATTAAGGGATAGCAGTCCTTCCCTAGTTATTCCTATTCCTTCCATAGTTCTTCCATAGTTTCTCCTAGTATAAGCCCAGGCTGGATTGTGCAGGGGAAGGGAAGGCTATGAATCCAGACAAAGATGGCGGACGCCATCCAGCTGTGTGGTACTCACTGTCTATGTATCCACAGCCCTCGTTAATCGGTGCACCGGGGGCAGGGCGCAGGGCAGGGCAGGAGAGGTGATGGTGCTCCTGCGCAGCCCTTTTTCCTTTGTTTTCTTTTTCAGAACCGACCACGGACCCCGGCCGCCGATGATGTATGGTCCATTCTGTAGCGCCCGCTGAGAGCAGGACTGAGGTAGGGCTTGTTGTGGCCTTGTACAGGGCTGAGGAGAGGCTTGTTGCAGCCTTCTTCGTGATGCGGGTGGGCGGGGAGCTGTTCCGGGTCCATGGGTGCCCTGCGATGCGAGGCTGCCGCGATTCTTTTCGCCCGGGAAGCCTCCTTGCTGCAGCAGTATAGGGTCTCTGGCTGTGCGCGGGCCACGATACAGGGCACAGGCATGTAAGAGTGCGGGAGCTCCGAGAATTGCTGGTCACTGATGCTCTTGGGGAATGCGAATTGTGCCCTGTCCACCGAGAGACGGTGCTCTTTTGATGAGGGTCGACTTCAAGCTGGGGGACCTAGCTTCCACCGAGGCTGGTGCTGTGGCGCAAGGAGGGCTCTTTGGGGGGAACCTTTTATCAAGGAGCTTGGCAATTTCGCTACAGCTTTTGTCCTTGAATAAGGCACAGCCATCCATTAAAAACCGTTTTCATCCCCGAATTTTTGTTGCGCTGGCTGTGGCAGAGGGCGCTTGGCTGGCCGCTTCTATACAAAAGGCCCTCCGAGGTATCAGAAAGGCCCAGGACCAGCACTGATCGGGGGAGTTCTTCCCCTCATGAAGAGGCCAACGTGGACGCAACACCCAAGGCTCCTCCAGAGGGCATTTCCAAGCTCAAACAGGTGAGAATTTGCCATTCTTCCCAACAGAAGTTGGGAGGCGAGTTGGCACTATTCCGTCACAATTGGGAGAAGCTTACCTCTGACTCGTGGGTTCTGCAAACTATTCGGGGTTTTCACATAGTTCTACAGAACCCCTGTTCAAGATTCACACCCATGACTGCTGGTTTTTGCAGAGTATCAGGCAGCCTTGATAGACCAGAAGGTTGCGGATCTACTGCAAAAAGATGCAACTACCCACACCTACCTTCACCCTTGAGGTTTCAGCTATATCTTCTTGGTCAAAAAGCAAGATGGGGGTCAGCGGCCAGTGATCACTCTCAAAGAATTCAACAGGTGGTTGGTCTACCACCTCTTCAAGATGGAAGGAGTCCATCTTTTGCACTACCTGCTCCGCCCTGACGACTGGATGGTGCATTTGGATCTAAGGAAGGCATACCTGAGTCTCCATTCCCCGCACCCCCCTCCCCCATCGCAGGTTTCTGCAAATCTGGTGGTGAGATCAGGTGTAAGAGTTCACAACCCTGCCCTTCGGACTCTCCTTAGCCCGTGGTGTTTTAGTAAGGTACTGAAACCTGTGGTGGAATCCCTCAGGGCTTCGAGCTCATAATATACTTAGACAATCTCCTCCTCTTGGACCAATGTCCATCGCGCCCGACAGAACAACTGCAAGTGACCATCCACTTGCTGGAATCCTTAGGCTTCGTCATCAACAAACGGAAGTCGCTCTTGGTCCCGTCCAGACAGACAACGTTCCTCGGCTTTGTCGTCAGTTCAGTAGAAAAGACCATAAGCCTTCCCTCCGGGAAAGTGGTTAAGATTCACAGGGAGTTGAAAAGGACGTTGTCCAAGCCGACAACCTCCCTTTGGGAAATGGCCCACATGGTGGTCCTTTTGTCCTCCATACAAGCGATATTTCTGGGCCCTCTCCATTACAGGGCTCTTCAATGTCTCAAGGTTTTCCACCTCTGCAAGGGCTTACAGTATTTGGAACAGATTCCCCTCACAGCAGAGGTCAAAGAAGAAATAGGGTGGTGGTTGGCCCACATGGAGGCTTGGAATGGGAGTGTTATCTTCGGCTCCAACCCAGATATAGTTATCAAATCCAATGCCATCAAGTTGTGTGGGAGAGCTCATTGTGGGGACTCGTTTACAGGAGGAAAATGGTTCGCAGAGGAACAGCAACTCCATATCAACTGCCTAGAGCTAATGGCGGGGTCATTTGTGATCCAATGCTGGACAAAGGACAGAGTGAATTGCAGCAGTGTCCTGAAGATGGACAACAGTGTGGTGGTTCGCTATAGCTGTCACCTTGGTGGTACTAAGTCGAAAGTCCTGGCATATCTGCCCAACGAACTCTGGGCCTTTTGCCTATCCAACAATGTCTCTGTTACCGCAGAGTATATTCCAAGAGCCTCCAACCTGGTGGCATATTGGTGCTTCAGAGAATGGTCCGAAATGAGTCTGTGGCAGTTAGATCACAGGGTCTTCAGGAAGTTGGAAGGCCTTAGGGGTCCCTTTATGGTGGACCTGTTTGCCTCCCG
The DNA here is from genome assembly GCA_963921515.1 of Calotriton arnoldi. Lineage (NCBI taxonomy): Eukaryota > Metazoa > Chordata > Amphibia > Caudata > Salamandridae > Calotriton > Calotriton arnoldi. The sequence goes on along the minus strand of CAWUFW010000554.1, from coordinate 3,036,636 downwards.
GTTAGATCACCAAGTTCCCAGATACTTCAGCTGGAAGCTGGATCCTCTGGCGACAGCCACGGACTCCTTTCTTCAGAATTGGTCCCGGGAAAAGGGGCATGCATTCCCTCCATTTGCAATGATCATGAAACTGTCAACACAGGTGGTGAACGTAGTCCTGATCACTCCGTTCTGGAGATCTCGGGTATAGTTTCCAGTTCTTCTGAACTTTCCTGGTATTCTCCAATCCTTCTACCCCTCGCTCCGGATCTCCAACGGGATTCTCTAGGCAACTGTCACCCGTTAATCCTGCAGAGACGCATGCCCCTCATGGCGTGGTGGATTACCAGCAATGCTGGTGAGTCCTAGTACTTTCACAGGAGGCTGAAAGAATGCTGGCTGCAGCATGTGGCGATGGAACCAAAAAGCAGTACAGATCACCATAGTCCAGATGGGTTTGTTGGTGTGTTCATTTCAGTCAGGAACCCATGGTGTGCGAATTGGTCCCCATCATGAATTTCTTGGCGACGCTAGCATCCCAAGGTTTGGCCTACAGAGCAATAAACACCCATCAGATCAGCCATCTCCGCGGGCCACGTTCCCATGCTGGGGTCTCCGATGGGAGAACACCCTTTGGTGTGCAAACTGATGAGGAGGATATGCTTAGCCCTGGCCCCGGAACCCAGATATGTGTCCTTATGGGATGCTAATAGGGTCCTAGACCTTTTTTGGTCATGGCAGAAAAATGAATTCTTATCAGATGAACTTTCAGCGAAGCTCGCCATGCTGCCTTGTCTGGTGTCCTGTAGAAGAGTGTCAGATGTCTGAGCACTAGACATCTGAGGTAGGATATTTACTCTCCAAGGGGTCACCTTTCATATCTCCCAACACACTAAGTCAAACTTGAAAGTGGTGTCATACCCGAGTTTTGATAAAACACCCAGGTTATGTGTAGTATGCTGTCTGAAAGCTTATAAAAAACATGACAGAGGAGTTCCATCCCCCTGGAAAATGCCAGGTGTTAATCTCTCTCAGGAAACCTTACAAAGCGGTCACTCCTCCCACCATACCTCGATTGATCCGCTGGGTCATGCAAGAAGCAGGAATTGATGTCTCAGAGTTACAAGCCCATTCGGCCAGAGATGGGGTGGCCTCTAAAGCTTTCTCTCTAGGGGCTCGCCTAGAGGATATCATTAATGCAGTAGATTGGTCTTCGGAATCCATGTTTAAACGATTTTTATTTCAAACCGGTCTTGCACATGGTATCTTTGGTGGTGGATAAGCTTTGAAAGAGCATAATCCTTGCCTCCAGTACTGACAGAATGAAATATTTCCTAGTAAACAAGATGGAAAGTTTCAATTCTATTAAGGACACTGAGGCGAGGATTATTCCCACCCAAGGTTCCTGAGAACGGTTTCCCAACTCGGGAGGATGTGGAGGGTTATTCCTAATGGAAAAACATTTTCAGTATAAGACTCTCGTAAGGTATAAGTATTTACCTTTTGTTAGGGTGATGAGGATGTTGTTACAACACTGCTCCGAATAACTCATGCGTTTCTTTTTTTTCCAAGGATTTAAGTTTTTACAATAGTGTAAAGTTAATGACTATATATAAATGTTTGTGGCCTGAGACCTAAAAGTACTGGTTCATGGTTCTCTGTTCTGAACTTTTTCAGGTTCTTAGAATAACAAAGGAGAATAATGCAAAGAGATGGAAGCGCTCCTGTCGCATACAAGAAAGAGGAAGTTAATCTGGGACGTCTGCTTATATACAATGAACTGACAGCTGATTGGTTGAACTGTTGTAGTCCTTTTCCGTTGCTTGTTGGGAAAGTTAGGTTTTTTTACATGATTTTTGAAGTCTGCTAGAATAGAAATAAAGGAAGAAAGCCTAATCCTCGCCTCCGTGTCCTTAATAGAATTGAAACTTTCCTTCATGCTTACTAGGAAATCTTTCATTCTCAAGGCATGCTAGTGGGAGGATAATCGGGTTTTTTTTTTGTTTTGGTTCCTGGGTATTTGCCCTGTCCACCCCTTCTGTCTTGCATGCTACCACTATTTGTTATAGCCTTCTCTATCATCTTGGTTGAAAGAATTTCCTTAAGTTCTTCAGAGCTCTCCTATTAGCATGGAGGGCGGGGGAGGGGGGTAGGTGGGTCATGTGTTGAAACCTGGTCCACACTTCCCTCAACCATCTGCTGCTACCTTCCACTTGGCACCTTGCCTGACTTGATTGGCACACCACTGTCTCGCACCACAGGTAACTTTTCAAACTGTTTTCTATGCTGATGATAGAACTCAGTTCAACAGATTGTTAGTCAAGATAAAGTTGGAGGGAAGCAATGAAATTGGTCTGAAACAGCATTACACTTTATGGTCAGCTGACCTATTTATTTTTTTAGGCAATTAGAGCAGGGCAGCAGGCTAAAGACCGTTGGAGGACTGAGTCGCATTGCCCAGGGTGCTTGGCCCCTATCCTTCTGTGCAAATCCATATTGTGATGGACAGTATGCAATACTGTGATTATAATTCAGCTTAGTAAGCACTTGCCGCAACATCCAGTTGCTTACAAATGAGTTTAAGTTTCACCAATTGGTGGTCAATAAAAGATAAACTAAATGCAGCAGTCTCCAATGGCTCAGGATGAGAATGATTGGAAAAATGTGATCCAATAGTCACTGTATAAAGACAATTAAGAAATTAAAAAAGAACTTGGATAATAAGTAAAGCAAGGATCTGTGGAACATGCGTTTTAAACAAAAATATTGGAGATTGTGCTGGATCAGTACCTGTCTAGGTCAGTAAGAGAGGCCTAGCAAACATTCAAACATCCCAACCCAATGAACGATGTCAGGGTGGGCAGTGCCAGAAGTTTAGCCCCTTGCAGTCTGATTAATATTCTTAGTAGAGTTCTTCAGAACCACCCGAGGTCTCAAAACAGACCATGGGGAAAACACATGAATCGATAATCTATTATATTGTCTGATTGGATGATAGATGTTCATGGGATTTCAGACTGAAAATTAGGTTTGGTCAGAAAATAATCAATTGATCTTTCTGAATTGGTCTCCACTCTTCAATTAAATGTACTATAAAATTATGATAAAGAAAACAGAAACCTTGATTAAATGCCTTGGATACAAGCAATGGTAAATTCCATCACCAAGGAGATATTTAATCTATGGATCAAGTAGAACCAAGTGACATAAACATGAGATGATCTGGTATGCAATTATTGGAAAGACAACCTGTTTCCTCTCGTAAAGTGTAGCCCATAAAGACATTAGATTAATATAAACTGGCAATCCCTCACGGAGTAAACATTTCTTGTTCCTAGTGGCAAAAAATATCTGAAGAGCAATTGGTGGTTTATTTTATTGTCATACATTATGATCCAAATCTAGCAAACAAAATGCCCAAACAAAGTTACCTTTACAATCTAACTAAAAATAGCTCAAGAATAGGTTTGGAATAATCTTCAGAAGATATAATTGGTCTAAAGAATCCTAGCAAGGAGTAGAGTCCATGGCCATAATATGATCCCACCGGACGTCTTCATTGATTTGAAACAGTGGTGGATAGTGGGTTCCAGTTCTATGACCTGCATTTATGCAATTCATGAAAAAACATATTCATACCTGGACTAATGGCATAACTGCATGGTAGTCATGGTATACCAAAAGGTGCATAAACATAATTCATCCTCGCTTGGTTTACCAGTTTAACAGATACTTATGAAAAAAGTTCTGACAAGACAATAAAAGTGGATTAGTGGGAGCCACATACTACACAGTGGGCATAGATGGCGCTAGAAGAGACTATTTGCAGTAGATTAAAAATTCATACAACAGTATATTGAAGAATAAACTGATAGAAGGACATGCCTATTTGCACTGCTTTCCTCAACTGCATTTTACATTATTGGCCAAATTATGAGACAATTGTAGGAATGAACATGCAAAGGGCAAATATGTCCCTTTAGGAAATCCCTCAACACAAATATGTATAGGTACAGAGGGGCAAAAAAACACTTGCAAAAATTGTGCAAACTAGAATGGAAAACATGTATGACCCTGTAATCGATAGTAAATATATACAGCCACGTCTATGATGGAGGCCAACTTTGGATTTTGGATCTCTTGATGGCACCGAGGACCATCCAGAGACATTAATTTACAAAATATAACCTAATTGGCACCGTATGTTTTTTTTGTTTCAATCTGTTTGTCATTTTTACATTTTCATACAATACAATAGCGGGGCAAGAGCAGTCAGCATGACATACAATAACATCACAGTGCGATAAGCTTGTAGTGCCAACTATACAGTCGTGTCAAATAGGTGAGGTGCACTAGGAAGACCTTGTGGTGTGAGAAACTCAAAGCCGAGATCCAGAAAAGAATATGCGACCAGGCTGAATGTACTTGAACAAGCAAAAGGACTCCGTTGTGGCAACCCCTGCGTTTAAAAAAAAAAAAAGAAAAGAACATTTAAGAAACAGGACCGGCGGAGCGCCAGTGGAGTCATTACTGACATTATAAACAGAGCCATGTATTCTAATAAACGTGTAGAAATAAAACCCAAACAAAACATCATACCAATCTCCACCACTTAACAGCACATCACCATCCTCCCAGTCGCAATCCCCAACAGATGTTATGGAACGTAGCCACCACCATGGAACCTAGAAAATCGAGGGGGAGTGCATGAGGGGTGCCAGCATAAATACTATGAGCAATATCAGCCCACAGCCGCGGTCTGCTCAGCCAATGCTTTTTCCACTGCGCCAAGGCTACTGCCCATTGCAGAAGAGTGATTAGATTGCAAATCAGATAAAATGGTATCCCAATAAGTAGCAATAGGGTATTTGATTTTTACTTGCACCCAGTTGAGCATTGAGTGCTCCCAAGCCACGACCCTTAGGGGCTCCGGGGCTTTCCATCTGCGTGTGATAAGACATTTGGCCACTATGAAGCTCAGATCTAGGAAGCGGGAGGTAACCCAATGTCTTTTTCTCCTGCGGAACAGTCCCAGGAGACATACCTCCCATGTATGTAGGTCAGGGCGCTCAGTGCAGGAAGACAATTTGAAGGAGAAGATGGCCCAGTATGTAAGCAAGCGGGGTCAGGACCAAAGCATATGCAGTAAATCCTCATCTACATGAGAACAGCGTGGGCAAGCAGCATCATCCCTGTGGTAAAGCCTGTTGATGTTGGCAGGTGTGAGATAAGCCCTATGGACAATGTAGAGCTGAATAAGCTTGAATCTGGCATTGCCTGGCACATGGCATGGGCACTCCGATAGGGTGGCCCATTCCCTCTCAGAACAGGGGCACGCCAAGTCTGCCTTCCAACGGTGGCCCAAAGGGAGGAGCGGGCGGCAGTGTGGGAGTGGAGTGCATCAGCGAACCAACGTATGAGGTTCCTGCCCCCGCCCATCACATGTAGGTATTGAATCATGAGCTGCATGAGCCCGTGTGATGGTAAAGCCTCTCAGAGCACTTTGCATTTTATACTTTTTTGTAACTTTTATAGGGACATTAGAAAACTAATTTTACGACCACTTTTTATTACTAATAAGTTGTATTCTTATAAATCTGCTTTTTATCATGTCTAATCTGGAAAATGCATCGATATGTAATGCAGTCATCCTTTTTATACAGATGGCTATTAAACGGAGAAAGGATCTTACATATTTGGAAATGCTGAATTATGAAACTGAATAGACTACATTTTAATATATATATTTTTATATTATACATCCTTATACAAAGTTTTTAATGATAATAAGCTGCTATTTGAGGTTTTTTATTACTTTGTATGGATTAATGTAGGATTTTTCTGTCGATCTTTAGTGTATACCGTAAAGATATGCAAACAGTTAATGATATGCTTCACTTACGTTTGTGAGGAAATGTGCTTTTTGTGGAAATTTATGATATGAAAAATTTATTTTTTAAATTATGATGAAATGTTTTTATTATAGAATGCTTTTATGGTTATATTTCTATAAACTGAATAAAGCTTGATGAACTTGAACTTGAGATGTATGAGCTGTTCTGTGGTCACATCCCCCCCCCCCAGTGGTGTCACAGTGTGGCAAGTAATGCATTGTATAACAAGAATTGTCCCGAAGGTAGGTCATCATCCTCCATCAGCACCTCAGACATTGCCAATGAGCTGTCTCTGTATGTCAGCTGTCGACATGGGCCCCCCAAGTCCGGGTGTAACCAGCGAAGCCAACCCTGGTGCGTAAGGGATTTTATGCTTAGTGATACGGAGGCATCTGCAAAAGCAGCAAAACGCTACCCCAAGTAATAGTGATTCGGGTACCTTCGTTCATGTGCAAGGATGAAATAGGTGCAGTAAAGCTTGCAACCCCCAACCGAGGGGGACAGTGGCTGTGTCCGACAGGTGTAAACTCGCTAGCCACTTTGCTATCTATTGGACTTGGGCAGCAAGGTAATACTCCTCAAAATGTGGGGCAGCTATTCCACCCCTTGTCTGTTGGTGAGTAAAGTTTTGTCAGGGCCACCCTACATCTTGACTTGTTCCGAATGAATTGCAAATCTGTTGCTCAAGCGCATGAAAGCACTCGCCAGGAATGTAGATGGGGAGGTTTGTAAAGAAGTACAAAAGGCAGGGGAAAACCTAATTGGCACCTTATATACGTAATATTGCAAAGATAACCTTATCTCAAGAAGGAAAAATTCTCAAGGGAATACCTAAATGACAAGGGGTGGCTGGAGTTTTGAACCCAAATATCTTCTCTGCAACATCCATAGCAATATTGAAAATGGTGGCTGATTGAGGCGTGTAACAAAGAAAAAAATAATTAAAGATAATTCCTAATTAGATTAAGAATAAAATCTAAATTTGAACCGTAGCAGCTGAAACGACATTAATAAATAATTAATGAATAATGAAGAATTAAGTTGACCGCAATAGAAAATCCCCTGGTTAAATGTCGATTTGTGTTAAACCAGAGAGATTTTACTCATTTTCAAAGCTTTTTCTGATACTTCTAATTTTCTCCAACTGTCAACCTGAAACTAATTCCGCTTGAACATATCAGACTTTCATCTGTGTATTCCTACCTCACACAGGCTAACCAGTCCAAATATTCTTACCACAGCCACTGTTCATACAGTTCACATGACAAAGCCCCTCCTCCATTTAGGATAACTTTTCTAGTCTCTGCCAGTACTCTAATCACATGCCCAGGTCCTCTGAAATGGCTACCACCAAACGCTAAATACCATAGAAATGTTGTATTCCGTTAATAAAAAAATGAATTTCTGAAACCTTCAAAGTATGAATAATTTGAACAATATTTTAAATAAATATCTTAAACAAATGATACGACTGAAATGTCAAGAACATAATTGTTACGCTTTATTAAAATGTTTAGTTGCTCAAATGGTTGATTAATTAAATCATGGATGGTTTACTGTAATAGTTATGGATGATTAATTAGAATTTGGATGGTTTTTATGTCTTGTGATGGATTGGTTAAAGAGTTTCCTCTCACTTCTGTGACAGTTCTAGAATTTATGGGGAATAGCAAAACTCTCACCACTCTGGGCCCGATTCTGATGCGGGTTGGAAAAGCTTCCCGACCGATGGCCTGATTCTGATGCGGTTAGGAAGGCCTCCTAACGGCATTTGCTCCTTCCAAATCGGATCGGGAAAGTGTCTTCCCGACCGAGGGCCCAATTCTGATGCGGTTAGGAACAAATGTTCCCATTGAAGTCAATGGGAGTTCAACCAAATCGTATCTGGAAACATCCGGATGCATCCTACTCTGCCGGTTGGACATTCCCGATCCGAGTGGGTCGGAAACCATTTCCCAACCGATTCGGTCGGGAAGCTTTTCCAACCCGCATCAGAATCGGGCCCTTTGTGTTTCCACAGTTCTACCAATAAAACAGTACATTGTGGAAAGGCCTATTGTGACAGGTCAAATCTGTGGCATTGTGAAGTCAGCCTACTGTAACTGACAGACAGGAACAGGCTAAATAAGTGACAGCATGAAGTCAGTATTCTGTCATCGTAAATGTTTATTTTGCGGGGAATCACCCCATAAATCATACAAATATATTTATAAAAATCAAAAGGCCTAAAAAGATACAGCACAAAGATGTTAAAATTCAATATTTAAAATAGCCAGTGCTAGAATACACTCACGCTTCTAATTCCTTGTTTCACTTATTTGGACATCAAGCTGCTTGTAAAAATCTACAAAAACGATAAACCTTGAGTGTCCGACTTTAAAATTCTTAATGCAACTTGATAGTTTCTTACTCCTAAATCCAGGCATATTGGTTTAATCCCATTTCTTTTGGGCCTTGAATAAATGGGGCAAAGAACAAGACGTATCCCTCATTCTCAATCGAATTTATACAAAGGGGTGCAACACTGTGTTGTTGGGGTTCATGGATCCTTTCCACGTATAACTGTTCGTGGACAAAATCCCCAACCTCTGAATTTAATATATAAGGTTGGGGTACTGTTGACATTGGGAGAAGTGTGCGGACATTGGACGATAGGACTTTTGCTGTTTGCCTAAAGTTCTATGTCACAGAAAATTGAATAAATTGTGATGTTTTGTTTTGGCCCATAGGGTCCTATTTGCAGGTAATTCTGAATAATAAAACATATCGGGATTCATGCAAGCCACATTACTGTGATTTCCCCTGTGCTTCTAGATTTGAGAAATGCTGCGTGGACTTGATTGGCTCCCCTGAGTGCCTACCTACCCAGGCCCTAATACTGCAGATACCCCTGATACTTTCCCCCATCAGAAACATTCTCTGGTATCTAGTGTGTGCATTCCTGCTCACACCCGTGGAAAACCCACAAATGCCTGATACCCCCACATTCAGAAGACCCAGGGGAATTCAGATTTAGTTCAAGCTCTCGCAGGGATATGCACTTGTGTGAGGAAGACTGAAGAAAACTGCCACATGGGAAACGTTGAAACCCAGACAAATGTCTTGTTCAGCTCATTGTCCCAGCCAGCCATTCAGGGCAAGGAAGATGTGGCAGTAAGCAACAGAAAACTTACTATGTGTAGCTGTTGAAATGAAATGGTTGTGATAGGTTTACATACAGCAGAGTGGTGATACCCGCAATCAAGAGACAGGTAGCCTTAACCTGTCCCTTCGCTTTCAGTTGCAAATTTCCTAAAACTGACGCCATTCATTTTTAGGCACTATAAATCCATTATAAAAACATACAAGTCCAGTACCATCACACTCAGGCGACCCAAAGGACCATAGGTGGGGGTCATGCATGGGTAAGAATATGTTCCTTCATGAGGGAGACTTGAGGCGATTACTATATTGTGGAAAAAATAATAATGCTACAAATCTGACAAACGCCATGTTCAACATGATCTCTTGACCAGCCAATCAGAGTGAGGGAAGCTTGGCACCCAGCTGAAGAAATCTTAGGATGTGTTGTGATATGTTTCCATGCAGTCCATACAGTGTACCTATGACAAACTGTATTGTACCAAGTTTCATTTCTGTGGAGTCCCTCAATCCTTAGAAAACCCATAGATGTCTGATACCCCTCTGCTCAGAAGACCCAGAACCAGTGGCCGAGAACTCCTGATCAAATCCAGAGTGGGGACACCTCCATGTGCCTTGCAGGGAGGCCCCCTCAAGTTTCGTTACACCACTGCCCAGAAGAATAATGTTTGGGGGAGGGTCAAACCTTGGCAGGGATATGTTTTTCTGTGGGGGAGGCTGGAGGGAACAACCATCTTCTTCTTTATAAAATAAATAAATAAATAATGCTAAAAGTCTGACAAACGTCTTGTTTAGTGCAATCTCCTGTTGGCAATATAGGTCGAGCGAAAACTTGCTCTCAGTGATGGAAACCTTATGATGTGTAGATGTTAGTATAATGTGGTTGTATGTTTCCATACAGCCCAAGGCCAATGACATGTAGCCTAAACTCTTGCTCCACTTTACAAATTTCCAAAATGCACTACACTAAGTTTATTACTTGTGGACATCATGAACGGATAGAAAACCCATACATATTGCCAAGGCAACCCAGAGAAACAAAGGTGGGGGCCAAGCTTTGCCAGAGAAATGTTCCTGCATGATGGAGACTGGTGGGAATTACCAATGTTTGGAAATAAAGTTGCTAAAAATCTGGCAGTCGTCTTGGTCACTGTGTTGAACCAGTTGGCCAGTGAAGGCACGTTTGTACTGGCTCGCACCAATAGGTACATTAAATCGTACAGAATTATAAATATATATAGTTTTGAAAGCTTTCCATAAAATCCTGAGTTTGATGTCATCAAATAAACCGTTCACCATAACCTGTGATTTCCCACAATTTGTGATCTTCGCTACTATTATGTAGTTGCGTACAAACTACATTTCCTAGTAAACCCACTCTAGACGCCAGGCATTCAAGACAACATCTCCTTGCTTAGCTTGGTGTTCTGGGATTTAAATGTGTCCATTTGAGAAATACAAGAACATTTAGAGCAAATTTGTGGAAACAATTAGTGCATCCACATTTTTTATTATATCTTCAGCCTGTAATTAAATATTTATTCTGTGTTTATAACCGTACATATTCTTGAATGTGCCAAATAAAACATAGTTTGTATGAGTCCAAAAAGGTGTTTGTTTAAACTACCACATTGATTTCTTTTTTTGGGGTGGAGGGAGGGGGGAGGGGACTGCTCTGGCACAGAGGTACGTAAGCACCCCGGCAGTGAAAGGGTAAACTGCCATTTACAGTGTTAACAGTATAGCCAGTCAAATGTTGAAGTTTGAGGAGTGAAAAGTGTTTGACTGTTATTGCTGCATGTACTTATATAAGAAATTGAATATATAGATGCCCTGTCAAAGGAGCTCCTACTAAAAAAGGGCTGGATGTATAGAACGTTTGGCTTTCTTCCCTTTGGTGCCTTCCTATTTGAGAAAACAAGAACTGTTTTATTAAGTGTACTGAAAGAAATGGTTTGAAGCACATTTCAAAGACCGAATTCTTCTGTGTTAACTGTGCCATTACTTTTAGTGTCTTGAAACTTTTCATGAAAATGAAAACTGAAATTTCTCTTGCTCAACGGCTACAGATTTTGAAGATTTCAAAATATTCGTTTTTATTTTGTTTTGCTGATTTTGCTATCTGTGCTATGATTGTTCTTATGCTACTTTGAACATTGGGTTCGAATGATACCTTTACTTTGAGCTCTTCACTAAATGCTCAATATGCAGGATTTAATAAAATACCTACTGAAACGATTGCTGATCCAAAAGGGATCCAGTAAGGCTTTAATCAGTTACAGGTCTCTGATCGAGTTTTTTAGGATCATTAGCCTCATCAATCATGAAAGGTAGCATGACGGCCCCCCATATACCATATATGCGCAGGCTGCCTAGATGTAAATATGGATTCATTGGGGGGTTACAGCAGTGATTACAAATCTCTTAACTCAGCCTATGAATGCTGAATGATCTCATGAAAGAAGAACGTTCTGAAAACGGAGACTTTAAGCACTATTCCTTTACCACTTATAGCAATGCCCAGTAAGCTTGTGCTGTGTCAATCTAGACACAATAAAGTAGGGTTTCCAAGAGATTTCCATTATTATATTATGCAGATTTATAGAGTGCACTATCACCTGGGAGTTATCCTGGAGGTGAACAGGTGTGAGTCTAGCCAAACCTAGGGCATGGTGGGAATACTCAAAGCCAGATCTTCAGCTTCTTGCGGAATTCGAGAAGTGAGGTGGAGGCTCTCTTGTAGTTGCAGGTCCTTCTATGCCTTAGGAGTGATGCATGAGACAGTTCGATCGCCGGATCTGGTTTTCCATGTGCGTGGGCTGTGGGCAAATAGGAGTCTGGACGAGTGGAGGTGTCTGTAAGGTTTGTGAAAGCAGATGCAATTGTTGAGGTATGCTAGGCAGTTAGCACCATACTTTACTGTTAGACTTTCTATAAATAGTGTTGCTGCTCCTTATTCAACCTGCTAGGTTCTCTTAAAGCCTTTTAAAAGGGGTAATCCAGTGGAAAGAAAATGTTTGTACAACTATATTTTCATCCCTAGCAAGAATGCACATGGGGTTTGGCCCTTCTCCACTAGTGAAAGCATTTTTATTTTTCTAATAGCTTCCAAGATTCCTCCATAATGATTCAGCTCCATGCTCTGTTTGGCAAATGAAGATGCTCGAGGTCCTGAAGGGTCCATGTTTGAAGTCTTATTAAAGCCAATATACTCGCATCGAACTAGCAATAGAGTATCGTTCCATCCCCTCGTATTTCGTTTGTGAGGGTCATGTATATAGGCCGAAGTGTCTGAATCTAGTCTCAAAAGTTCATAGCCTTTCAGACCCATACGATGAGGTTACTGGGTGGTGTTTGTTGATTAATAGTCATTGGGAATTCAGTGGCTGTGCTCCATGGGCTTGATTTAGTAACCATTGTAAAGACCTCTTACCTGCTCATGCACAATGTTTCATCTGTGGATGGTAGATCATAAAATATTGGTCCAGTGGCCTAGAGTGACCCATAATGCCAACCAATAGGCACGTGGACCCCCTGAGACTCTGGGGGAGCAAGAGTTTGTACAGTTTAAACCACAACCACAATCAGACATTTTAATTTTTCCATACGATATTTGACTTTATTTGACGCAATTTGAGGTAGGGTTATTTCTGGGAAATTTGCTATAAGGAGTTAATATTTTTGAGAGATATACCTGTGTATTCTAGCCATCTTACTCCAAAGGCTGCTCCATATACTCCAGTATTAAAAACTTTCAGAACTATGGACAGCTCCTGATGTATCCTTGCTGCTTAACACAATGAATAACATTAGCCCATTGTTTCCTATTAGAGGTGATGTGATCTGAAATAAATTGTTAAACAGGATTCTGAAGTTATAACTATAAATTACCTTCATGATTTTCACTGTTACTATATTATAACTTTAAATTGTCTATTTTTAAGTAATGTCCCTGACATTCTAGTGTGTGGTGCGTGTGGTCCCTGCTGTAATTCTGAATCCTCACACCACCTTCCATAATCTAGGTCTTAAATGCTTGACCAAGCTACCTTGTATAGTCTGCGGAGAGTTCGAGTCCAGTTTTCCATCTCTGGCAAATACCTACCATCCTAGTCATTGGTGAACAAACAGTCTCAACTTTTGAATTGCCAAATAGACCCTGAGACTAATGTATCCAGGGAAAACACTATGTGCATATGTGTGGGTCCTATTTATAATTCCAAATACTTGACCTCCTAGACACTTGTTTTGAAGATGTATACCTACTTAAGTAAGTACTGTAGGTATGCAAAGTTCAATCGGAAAAAATGCTATGTGAGGAAGTAAGATCTGCACTTAAACTGTACTTGAAAAAACAAATCATCGCTACAAATTGGATGGCAGGTACAAGCCAGCAATATCAACACAGGTTTATAGTGGCTTGTGGTGCTAAGAGTATACACATTGCATACTTTTTTTTCATTTAATTTTCATGAATTTACGCTGAAGTTTGTGAGACAAATTATGCAGTTTCACCTAACCATCAAATTTGAATTTGTTGTTGTTGAGAGTTTCTGTGGGAAAGACACTAGAGCAATCGTTGCTGCTGAATGTCCACTTAAATTTAAATATGTGGGCTGTTTATAAACCCTGGATTATGCAAGTGTGACTGATTTGTCTTTGTTATCCCGGTTGATGGAAATTGTTGATTAGTGTAAAAGGAAACAACAGAGATAAGGGAATAAGAGGAACTCACCTGGCAGCAGATCTTTAACAAAAGCAATACAAGATGGCAGATATACAGTAGAGCTAAGGCTCCAAGGTCTAGTCAATAAGTAAGGTTCCCCTGATTTGCAACAAGCGTGCCTTATTTCTGCAGATAATGGTTCCTGTATCGTTGTTACCCTGAGAACATTTAATTTGTACATGTGCCTTGTTTTGCTCATATGCTGTACTCGGTCTAATTGAGACAATGTAGGTTGATGACCTGTTGGTCTGCACCAAAGACCCGCTCGGTTATCTACAACTTGCCCCTTCACCAGATGAAAGTGAAGAAGAATCCTCTTTATGCTGAACCTGATTTAACAAATTGCATTTTAAGGTAATTTTGGGACTAAGGGAATCCCATTCTTACATTCACTGTCCACTGTGAGCCACTACCATCAAACTTGAGACTTCACTGCTCGTCTCCTGACCCGGATTTCACACTTCCAGTTTCCTTGCATGAGCTAGAGGGAACGATCTATTACTCCGACATAAATCATGTGGTGTCTTCTAATCTCTGGGTTCTACAGCCTGTTTTCTACCTAGACTGGAGTAGTATCTCTTTCCTGTACTTTATCTTTGCCCCCTCCCGTCCTTCTGCCCTAGTCTGTGCTATAGACGGCATGTTTCTCTCTCATCCTTGCTCTACTCCAGAGTCTCACTTAGAACATTCAGCTCCACTAGTTTACTTTTGGGCTTGTTCTCCTTTTTCTTCCCTTCCATAAATCTCTGCGGTGTGATTTTTCTAACACAACTACAGGAAATGTCACTTTCATTCTTTCATACACTACTGCACTTCCCATCCATCAATCCTTTACTTTCTCTGTTGCTCATGCTGTTCATGCAAGCGTAGCGCGGAGTCATGCTCCAAGTGTTTCTGTATCAGCTATCCTTTATCCCAGTTCATAATGGTTGCAAGTTAATTTTATTTTTCTGCCACATTAGCACTTTAACAAACTGAAAAACCAATGACTACATTCAAAACCAGTGGCGCCGGGTCCCTGCCTATCAGAAAAGTTAATGAGATGGATGCTTAAAACTACCTTCTCTGAACCCTAAAAACTTGTTACTACTCCTTAATGCTACCTTTCCCTGAACCCTAAAAACACCTACGGCAACCTATACTACCCTTTCCTGTACTCTAAAAACCCTGACTACTCCTAAATACTACCCATCCCTGAGCCCTAAAAGCCCATTTCTATCCCTTAACACTACCATTCAGTGAACCCTAAAAACCTCTTTATACCACTTCACGCACTGTTCCGTGATCCTAAAAAAACAAACTCAATTTGCTTATTGCTACCCTTGCCCAAACCCTGATTACACCCTAATGCTACCTTTCTCTGAACCCCAAAAACCCCATACTACCCCTTAATGCTACCCTTCCCTAAACCCTAAAAAGCCCTTAATATCCCCATAAGCTACCGTTCACTGAATCTAAAACCTCTTATCCCACCGTATTGTTGCCATTCCCTGAACCTTACCAACTCCCTACTTCCCCTTAACGCTGCGCACCCTCTACCATAAACACCCGTTATCCCAACTTAACGCTACCCTTCCTAAACATTAAAATCCCTTTTCTATTCTTCCCGGAACCCTAAATGCCCTTTACTACCTCTTTATGCACCATTCCCAGAACCATAAAACTCCATACTACCCCCTTACGCTACCCTTTCCTGAATCTTCTAAAATAAACCCTTACTAATCTATAACTCTACTCTTCCCTGAACTCTGCCACTTCTTTCCACCCCTTTCGCTCCCCTTCCCTAAACCCTAAACGTCTCTTACTACCCCATGATTCTTACCTTCCCTGAACCCTACAGTCCCTTGCTACTCCTTAACAATATTCTTCCCTGAATGCTCAAATTGTAAATGCTCCTCTCTACTGTATTTTTTTTTATTATTTATTTATTTATAAAGTTTTATATAGCGCGAACTTGATCCCGAAGGATATCAGAGCGCTTTACAATTTGAGGCAAGGAAGGTAACAAATCAAAACATGAGTCTAATATGGTGAATCTAATAGGCATTGAATCAAATAGTGCACACATAACAGATCCTTTATAAACCTGAGTGAACGGGGAATGGGCTATACGATGGAGCAAAGTGACATAAAGGAGTAAGTACAATAATCATATACAGGAATAAAAACAAATACCAAAACAATCAACAATACATGAGTCAAATGGGGAGTCTAATGGCATTGAATCAGATGGTGAACACCTACCAGATCATTTATACACCTGGGTGAACGAAGAGTGGGCTAGGCGATGGGGCATAATGACTTAAGGGGAGTAAATACACTAATCATGTACAGGAATAATAACCAAAATAATAAACATATACAGGGATAATAATAAATGCTATGGTATGTCTGATGCGCTAAGATGGTGAATCTAATAGGCATTGAATCACATAGTGCACACATCAGATCCTTTATCAACCTGAATGAGCGGGGAATGGGCTATACGATGGAGCAAAGTGACAAAAGGGGAGTAAGTACAATAATCATATACAGGAATAGAACCAATACCAAAACAATAAACAAACCATGAGTCAAATGGGGAGTCTAATGGCATTGAATCAGATGGTGAACCTCTACCAGATCATTTATACACCTAGGTAAAGCGAAGAGTGGGCTAGGCGATGGGGCATAATGACTTAAGGGGAGTAAATACAATAATCATGTACAGAAATCATAACCAAAACAAAATAATAAACATATACAGGGATAATAACAAATGCTATAGTATGTCCGATGCGCTTAGAGCTAACAAATGTCCCTCATGTTAAGGTAAGAACTTGTTCATGAGGAATCTTTTGCTTCCAGTTTGAAAGCATCCTTTGAAGAGATCCTCCGAATTTCAGGTGGAAGAGAGTTCCAAATTTTTGGAGCAGAGCCAGAGAAGGCTCGTTGGCATGTTCTCTTTTGCGGAAGATCTGTGGTTTTA
Organism: Calotriton arnoldi; assembly: GCA_963921515.1. NCBI lineage: Eukaryota > Metazoa > Chordata > Amphibia > Caudata > Salamandridae > Calotriton > Calotriton arnoldi. Next base: position 3,019,928 of record CAWUFW010000554.1, on the reverse strand, counting down.
AGAGGAGGGAATTTGCACTCCTTGACAGTCTACCCCCTCCAGATAGTTCTAGTTTTTGTGCAAGGTAGATGGGGGTTTTGAAGTGGAGGGCTTTGTGTGATAGGCAGGCAATCTTCAGTTGAATTCTAGCTTAGAGAATGTCCCCTTGCCCCTGCTCCCAGTACTCTTACCTTGCCCCTATAAGGAACAACTTTTGTTTTTTAACTTTTTTGTAGCCATAATATTTTTCATTCCAATTTTTCTCTAGGCTGCATTTTTTTACACCACTTTTTTCCAGTCTTCTTTTTTCCCCTCAACATTTTTACAGCAGATCGTCCAAGAAGGAGTGGACTAAGGCCGAATACTTTCTTACAGAAGTACAAATTCAAAATGCTCTCTGGTTTAGGTTCTGTACACCCTGGGCTCAAGAAGTTGGTGTCCTTGAACTTGCAGAACATGTACTTTGATGTACCTGTCCTGCAGTCCCACAGACGCTACCTTCAGTTTGTGGTGAGGCCAGAGCGTTTCCTAATTTCTCATTCTGCCATTCGACCTCATCTCCTCTCCCTCGGATATTTACAAAAGTGATGGTGGTGGTCGAGGCCCATCTTCACCAGTCGTGATGCATGTATCCCCATACATCAATGACTAGTTGCTCAAAGCAGGATCATTGCAGTCCGTTGTCGACCATCTTCAGATAGGGGTCACCCATATCTCATCCCTGGTGTTTTTCATCAGCAAACTGAACCTGGCACATGTGCAGAAAATTCCCTTCATATGGGCTGTCATGGACATAGTGGCTTTTAAGGTCTTTACACCCCTGCAGCGAGCCTGGGACATTCAGGATATGATCCTGATGTGTCCGGCTCAATCCTGGATCTCACTGATAATGGTTCTGAGGCTTCTTTTGGCTTCTGGTTTCAGGCATTGGCCTGGTCCCTTGTGCCAATGGCATATATGAGCCTTGCAGTGGGACTTCCATCTCCAGTGGACAAGCAACAAGGCTGTCTGTCAGATGACTGCTGCATGTCGAAGGACACAGCCTAGGATCTTAGTTGTGGCCGGTGGACATCACCTTGCTTGGCAGCAGGCCACTCTCCCTACACGATCCAGAGCTCACAGTAAGTAGGGATGCATCATGTTTGGGTTAGGGAGGTCACCAGCGAGAGGTGGAGATCAAGGTCTAGTCTCCAGTGGAACAACATTTCCGCATCAACCTTCTGGAGCTGTGTGCCATCCGGTTGGCTCAGAAGGTCTTTCTTCTGTCCATCAAGGGGAAGCTTGTACAGGTTATGATTGACAACACAAACGCTGTGTGGTACTGCAACAAACAGGGAGGTGTGGTGTCTTGGGCCTTGCTCTAGGAGGTGCTGGGCCTTTGGAAGTGGCTGAATAAACAGGGGATCTCCCTGGTAGGCAATCACCTGGTGGGTATTTAAATGCCAGAGCTGAGTTCAGCAGGTGTCGAATGGCTGGGGACATGTTTGACCAGTGGGGCATGCCCAGGCTGAATCTTTTCACCTTCACCAAGAGTGCACAGTGTTGAGATTACTTCATGCTGTCTCCAAGAGGGTCAATAGTGGGCGCTTTTGCCCTGCAGCACAGGCCTTCTGTATGTATTTCTATGGCTACCTATCCTGCCTCGCACTCTGACGAAAGGCAGGACTGACTGGGCCTGATAGATTTTGCTACCCCAAAATGGGTCAAGAGAGGGTATCCTGATCTTTTGAGCCTGTGCATTTGTTCTTCAATCCGTCTATCTTCAGGTGGACCTCCTGTCTCCTCCACAGGGCAGAGTACTGCACCCAATTCTCCACAACCTACACTTCAATGTGTGGAAATTGAGTGGTAACAACTCAGGAGTTATGATTTGCTGGCTGCAGGAGTGGATGTGATTCTCACAGCCAGAGGCCCCGCTACTAAATCCATCTAATTGAGACGTTGGGAGAAATTTGTCACCTAATCTACAGACTTTTACCTTGGGTTTTATGTCCTCTCTCACTGCCTTTGTATTATTACTTGACTAACATCCTTTATTCGGATGGATACTTATAACTGCAAATTTCTCACCTTCTAATGTTCACAGGTACCAGAAACTCAAAAAGCAGTCCTCCTGCGTGCCATAAGGTGGCACAGTGTGGTTCAGCGTTAACTTTGTTCCACGCCAGATGTGATGAACAAAGCTACATATAAGCACAAGGGAACATGTCACTTCTTTAAAAACTAAAGGATTTAACCCTTGTAGGGACTGTCGTAAACAGAAAAGTGTGACTAATCCCCATGAAAGTATGCCTTTGGTATTTAGATTTGGCACATGTCTCAAATGCCTGTGAAGACTTTGCCCAAATGAACAAGAAGTCCTCATAAGAATGCGAGCAAAGATCTACATGACGAAACACCGAAAGACTCCATCCAAGTCCCACTCCTAGTTGAGGTTGAGAGTGCCAATCTGTTCCCGCAGTTGTTTCTGTGACAGATCTTCATTGCTGCTAAAGTCTTTGGGCAAGTCCAAGAAAACAAACCCTAATAACTTAAAGTGGAACGCTGTCCCTTGCCCTCACTCTTGAGCTTCAGAGAAGACACGAGGGTGTCACAGTTCCTCTTTTGTTCCCGTTCCGAGAAGCTGATTCCGACCCTGGTCCTGATGCAACCTGCCTTTTCGAGTTCGGTGATGTTGAAGCAAATTGAAACCTTTAGGGAGGCAGTGCTGCACATCTCTGGCACGCTTCTGGATCCCTTTGGCTCTCTGTGCATCTCAAACCTGCGTTGGGTTCTGCACTGGTGTCTGTGCCAACTTCCGTTACAGCACTAAAATTTGCAAAGTTCCGTCGGACCTCGGCATCGATGGAAGAGGGTCTACAACCAATCATTTTGTCTGACACCAAACCTAATTTGTCTCGACCGAGGCCATGCCCTGATCCTGACAACACTCAGCCAGTGCTCAATCTCTCCAACTGAGGCACAATACTATTACTGCACAGTTGCGCACAGATACTGCACCAACATTTTGGCTCGGACTCCAACCAGTTTCAGCCATATGGGAATGATAGTGGGTGTGATGGGGACGAGTTTGACCTAACCTATGAGGATAACTGGTAACTGGACCAGCAAGATGCCAGTGGACTGGATAACTCGCCCTATACTGAGTTGACTCCCCCGTTCACTGCACCAGCAAGTGAGGAAAGCACATCTTTTGCCATGATCATCAGGAGAACTGCTGAACTTCTGCAGTTACATCTTCCCTCTATGGAGGTAAAAACTAATGTCCTCATTGGGTCCTTCAGTCTAGTCTGACGTTGAACGAGCCTCTTTTACCCATCAATGAGGCCTTCACTGACATTCTAACGGACAATTGGGCTAAACCATGTTCTGGCCCTCACATCAGTCGCTTAGTCGCACATTGTCATAGAGCAGCTCCCTTATTTTCTTTAATTTTTTTTTTTTTTAATCCAACATCCAACCCCTGAGAGTTTAGTGGTGCCGGCATCCTCCAGCAGAGTAACAACTAACTCCTTTCCGACTACTTGCCCAGACAGTCCAAGCTTATGGAGACGCTTGGAAAAAATGTTTTTGTCTCCCAGCCTTGCCTTAATGTCGGTCAAAGCCAGCTGCCTCTTGGGAGTTAAACACATGCACTATGGGACGTGGTTGGTGAGATCTTACTAGCGCTCCCAGAAGACTTACGGATTTTCTTGGCCCAAACCATTCAAGATGGATGGGGTGAGGCCAAGTTGGTCATCCAATCAGGTCTAGACACCATTACTTGTATCAGAGGAGCTATTGGTACAAGTGTGGTGCTTCAACACTGCACATAGATGAGGTCCATGGGCTTTTCTGTGGACGTTCAAGTATCGCTAATGGACATGCCTTTTGTTGCTCCCACTTGTTTCTGCACACTGGCCTTTCCAGTTTGCTGATTGGGACGGCGCCTGAGGGCACAGTCAAACCTACGAAAGAAAGTAATGTCTGCATGCATGATTGGCGCTTATTCGCAGCTCTTTTTGTCACTTTCAGGGTGGAACAAAGTTGGTGCAGCACGACACAGCACCACTTACCGGCGTGCACGAGCACCGCTTTTCGAGTTTCCGGATCCAGTCTCAGGCCCTGCAGATATTTAGAAGGTCAGGAATCTATGGTTGGATAGATATCCACCAGAAAGTGTTACCAGAGGTAACTTGTTCTTCAAATTATCTATTGTGATGAGGTTCTTAAAAAGATTAATGCACATGTTTCTGCCGAAACCCTTCATCACACCTCAAAGGGATCTTAACTTTGTCCTCACATTTCTGATGTGCACAACACTTGAGCCCTTGCAGAGCTGTGCTCTACAGCTCCTTGCCATCAAGATGATTCTGACCGCAATGCGGACTGTCAATGAGCTGCAGGTGCTTGTACTCTTTATACAGAAATTGTAGGTCAGTCCATCTCTCTTTCTACCTTTTTACTATCCGGCACATCCATCAAAAGAAGAGGAGAGAATCTACAGGCTTGAGAGCAGGAAGAAATATCGTATAGGTGACCAGCTCTTGGTTGGCTCTGCTGCCACCAAGAAAGGGCAGGTGGTGCAGAAACAAACCCTGTTCAGTTGATCGTCCTATGCATTAAGACATGCTATGCCTTGGCCTGGAAGGAACCCCCTACGGGCCCAAAGACTCACTCAAACTGTGCAAACGCTGCCTTGACAGTGTTGGTGAGAGGCATTCTTTTCCTAGATATCTTCCAGGCTGGGACATGGACATTCGTGCATACATTCACCAAGCACTTCTGAGGTCCATTTTGCCTCCGTTCTGCAGGCCTTGTTGGTGTAGCTCCACTCTTAGACACTCCATCTTGTGGACGGTACTGTTTGAGTATCTGTTCTAAAGGTGAGGACTCTGCAATTAGAATTATCCATCAAAAGAACAAGTTACATGCCTTTGGTAAGGATGTGTTACGGAACCATGCAAGCCATTACCACGCATGGCTTTACAACGCGGTCATTACAAGTTACATGCCTTTGATAAGGATGTGATACGGAACCATGCAAGCCATTACCACGCATGGCTTTACAACGCAGTCATTACAACGACGCCACACTTACATGCAAGTCCTTACCACGCATATGCTTTACCACACATGCCTTTACAATAAAATTTGCATTGTTAAGGCATGTATGGTGAAGGCATATGCGTGGTAAAAATGTATTTTTAAATATTTACATGTATGTGGTTGTGTGTGTGTGTGTGTGTATATATACACACATGCATGCACCCTTGCCACTCCAAAACCTATACCCACCCTAACCCCTAAAACCCCTTACCATCCAAAACCCATACCTACCCTAAACCCTAAAAGTCACCTTGCCAGCCAAAAATCCATACCCACCTTAAAGAACCCTTAGCACCGAAAAACCCATACTCGCCCTAAACCCTAAAAATGCCCATGCCCACCCTAAAAAAAACCTTGCCATCCAAAAACCTATACCCACCCTAAACCCTAAAATTACCCATACCAGACCAAAACCCATACCCACCCTAAACACTAAAACCCTTTGGCACCCAAAAACCCATACTCACCCTAACCCCTAAAAAAAACCTTGGCACCCCAGAACCCATATCCACCCTAAAATTACCCGTGCCACCCAAAATTCCAAACCCACCCTAAACCTTAAAAAATCCCTTTCCACCAAAAACCCCAAACCCTCCCTAAACCCTAAAAATGTCCTTACCATCCAAGCCCACCCTAAAAATCCTACAATCCAAAACCCATATTCTCTTACCCACCTAAACCCTTAAAAAAGTTCCCTAATATATAAATATATATATTAACAGTGGCGGCTCGCATAGGGCGTGCTGCGGGGCGGGAGTAGGGGCAGGGTGGGGGGAGTGTAAACTTGGACATACGGCGGAACGGAGGAAAGTAGTTGTTATTACGTTCTTCCGTTCCGTCGTGTGTCTGATTTACTACCCCCCACCCTACCCCTCCCTGCCCGCTTACCACCGCAGCTGCTCTATGCGAGCCAGCCACTGTATATTAAATATATATTTTTTTATATATATATAACTTAGAACATTTAAAACCATGAATACTTACCTTTAAAACTTTTACAACGAATATGCCTTTATCATTTATGCCTTTGCAACGAATTTAGTTGTAATGGCATGCGTGGTAAAGGCATATTCGTTGTAAAATCCTGCATGGTAAAGACTTGCGTGGTAGTGTCGCCTGTGTGGTAAAGGCTTGCGGGGTTCCGGCTCCGTGGTAAAGGCTGTTTCCCCTTTGGTAATGCTGTTTCTGGTGGATAATCTCTTACCACAGATTTCACACCACCCTCCCTTCTCCCTCTCCCTTCTTTCCCCTTCTCTAGTGGAGTGGACTCAACTCCTGTGTCTGCTAAAAAAGGTCCCAAGTTAATTTTAGCACACTTTCGCCACCAGTTTGTCATATTTGCACTTTTCCGCCCCCTCAGATGCAGAACAAAGAGAAATCTGACATCTGCACGTAGGGGTGGCACTTATATGCAGCTCTGCACTGTCACTTCTGGGGCAGTGCAAGGCCATTGCGGAGACTGACAGTGTCACCCACTGGCCCCTGTGTGAACAAATGCTTTAAAAATTCTGATCTAGTCTGGCACATCGGATGATTTAGAAGGTGAGGAACCCACAATTAGATAGTATCCACCACGAAAAGCACTACTTGAAAGTAAGTGACTTGTTTTTCTTTTACAAAACAAACTTTGTAGATGTTAAGTAAGTTGTATCAACTGAAGTCAACCAGGGCCATAACTTCCTGATTCCCCATCTGTTAATCGAAAATACAAGACTAGAGAACTGTGTCGTTGGCGATATGGAGTCCTCTTGTATGGCAATGTTTGTAATCTTCGACTTCGTGTTTGGACTGTATCTTGTCTTATGATGAATGATAAAGATGTTAACGTAAAAAAAATAATTAACAGTGGAGCAGTCAGTCAGTGGAACAGTCAGCTGCAATCAGTATAAATGGTAAATTGTTTCTTGACCAAGCTAGGAACCCGATTCACAAACAAAAGTATCACATCTGCCCTCGGGGTAGTACTCTGATGTATGGGTGCAGTTTTACTACTTTTTGAGAAGTTCACAAACAGTTCCGTTAGTATGCCTGGAAAACTTTGCTGTTGGCTGTCTCTCAGATGTACTACTGGGAATGCCATGTGACCTATTCACAGGCCTTCAATTTCTCCAAACCATGGGTACTCACAAACATTTTCCCGGGGGCAGCAGAGATTGGTCTATGGTGTGACCGAGGGCTGCTGTGATGCCAGCGGGTGGTGTAAAGTGGAACCAGGGGAAGCAAAGCAGGTATATCTAGTAGCTGTCTTTAAAAAGTTAAGGGCATAGTTACATCCTTTCCCTAACTACAATTAATCTTTAAATAAGTGTTTGCTGTATACTTAACATTTTTTTCCATGTTAGTGATGAGTCGAGTAAACAGCAGCCCAGTGCTGCTGCTGCCCAGGGGGTCGCATTCGGCCCCCGGGCCATACTTTTGAGTATCACTGCTCCAAACCATAATTACAAAGTGTTGGGGCCGCTGGAATTATGCAATTATGTGGGTGCAACATTTTCCGCATAATTATGAATCTGCTACGCTTACTACTTAATCCATCATCTTCTGCATACTTTTGTAGATTTTAACAAGAAATTAGGTGAAATCTTTGTCCATACAATGTTAACATGTCTGCAAATGATAAAATAATGAAGGAATACTCCTTCAAAATTGGGTGAGAGATGGTGTGTAATACTGCGGAGAGGTCGTGAAGAATGAGTGCCGCTGTTTCTCCCTTGTCCATGATATAGTGATGTTGTCTGTGGCGGTGATGAAGGTGGTCTTAGTCCTGTGATGGAGCCTGAATCCAGATTGTGAAGGGTCCACTAGTTGGTTGTCATTGAGATGGTTAGCCAGTTGTTTAATGATGGGTTTATTTAGGAATTTAACTGGGTAGGTAGCAAGGAGATTGATCTATAGTTTGCAAGAGTCTTTGGGTCTGCTAAAAGTTTCTTCAGTAGAGGTAGTAAGGTGGCGTGATTCCAGGCATCCGAGAAAGTGGCAGTAGTGAGTAAGTGGAGTATCGGGGTGAGGGCAGCGCAGATTGGGTCAAGTCCTTTGGTGAATATTAAATGTGGACAGGGGTCTGATGGATCTCCCGAGTGGATGGAGCACATGGTTGTAGCAGTTTCCATAGTGGCGATGATGGGCCAGTGAGTGATCACTCCGTTTCCGGAGTGCTCGTCTCTTTGGCTTGGAGGTCGGTGAGGGTAGACCGGTCCGTTTGGCGTGGAAAATTGTAAATGGTGCTGGTTTTGTTGCTGAAGAAGTGGGAGAACTGGGTTCATTGCTCCTGAGTAATGGTGACGGTCAAGGTGCTGGCGGTGTGGTTGGTGAATTACCTTTCTATGGAGAATATCTCTCTGCAGTTGTTGGAGCTGTTTTCAATTTGTTCGGTCAGAGCTTTGTGCTTGGTAGATCTGAGTCGCTGGTGGCAGATCAGGAGGGCTGATCTGTAGATGCTGCTTTTGTTTTAGTCCTGTGAGTGTCGCCATCTACTTTTAGTTGTTTGCAAAGATGTTTGGAGAGCTGTAGTTCTTCTGAGTACCATCTGGCTTGTGGTCCAGTCCGTGGGGTCATGATGGTGTTGAGCAGGTCCATGGTGTGTGCGCTGGAGGTGATCCAGGAGTTGAATTTTGTGATGGATCCAGGGGGATTTTGTTTAGGTGGGGTGGATGGCAGTTATGGAGCTCTCAGGTTCAGATTTCCTTGTGGATTGTGTGCCAGTTCCGTTGGGTGGTTTTGGTGGCAGCACTTCCGTGTTGTTAATGTAGGTGTAGGTCAAAGCGGATGAGAGGAGGCAGTGGTTTTGTTCACCATGATGTTGGGGAAGTTGGTGAAACAGGGTTGAGGTTATGTCCTACAGCAAGGGTGGGATTCTTACCTCGTTTGTTTGGGCAGAATGTGTTCAGGTCTTCCATGAGGTTGTTTGTGTTTGGGTCAGTAACGTCCTGTAGGTGTCAGTTGAGGTTGCCAAGAAGGATGAAGGCATTGGAGTCAAGCATGAGTGGGGCAATTAGGTCCACGATTGGGTTTCCATTGTTGGATCTCGGTCTGGGAGGTAGTTGGAGCAGGGCCCTTCCCAGGGTGGTGTTGCAGGAGATGTTGAGCTTAAAAGCCAGGTGTTCCAGGTAAGCCGTTGGAGTTAGCGGATGTGATGGAGCAGTGGATGTTTTATTTATAGATGATGGCTAGTTCTCTTCTGGGTTTGTAGGTTGTGTCTTGCGATCTTGAAATGAAACTTGACTGCACAAAAAAGCCAATATTTATGAATGGAAATCACTCAAACAAATGCCATTAAATTTGGTGCAATTTCACGTGCAGAAAATGCATTTATGAAAGATACAACTGTGCTAATATGGTGCAGTTCGCAAACTTAGCAGTGAGGCGAGTTTGTCGTTATTTAATCTCGGCCCTACTTGCAAAAGTAGGTTGAACACTCACAAATTCTTAGGCTTGTGGGTTATCCTGTTCGGCTTGCAGATTGTTCCTCACAATGGAACCACTTGCAAATTTCTTCTCAACATGCGTCTCAGGGGTCGGAATGAGTAGTGAATACAAATGTATTTAATAGCGGCTTTGGAAACGGGGCTTTTACAAAGGGAAAAAATGTCCTGTGGAGAAATAAAAGGAAGCTAAATGTACAAATTCACAATTAATGTAGGATTTCCCACACGGTGGCAAATCTGCATGTATAAATTGTGCATGTTCAGTATCTCCGAAATGTACTACAAGTTTTCTTAGATCCTCTTGAGGGAGATCGTTTATCAATCGGTGAAAGGTCAGAAATTGAAGCCACACGTTGCAATAATCATACATGGTCACAGTTTCCACTTCCCAAGCTAGGGATGTATGAATCAGGCCTGACTGACAGTGTTTTTGGGTTTTTTCTCCATGAGATGTGTTTTTCTGCCTGGAGGTCACCTAGTCAGTGATAAATGTTTGTCATTGGTGAGCTGTCTCTCGATGATCTTTGAAAATCGTCATTATGCACTTTTGCACGAACAGAGGTAAATTAACCCTTCCGTAGAAGGGTCCTCTTTTAAGTGTGGGCTTTGTGCTTGTGATAGCTTGCTTTACTCCAGCCTGCACAGATATTCTTTTATTCCATAATGCAAGACGAAGTTGCTCAAATAACTGCCTGGAAAAGTCGTAGTCGGGGTTGGATTAACGGACATTCAGAAACCACCTTAAAACGTCTCTTTTCAGAGCGCGCGACGAGCGGGGGCATTTTTATTCCCCATTGATTGCGTCATCCCGATCTAACTGCAGTCTGTTGGCAACTTCGAGCGCCAGTAGGCCTCACTGAGGAGCAAAGTGCTCCACACTTACCAACCCTGTTCAAAATGCTGATAAGGGGTGTCGGAGTGTTGCACAGTCATTTTTAACAAACTTCGCGTTGCTTAGCAAACCCTGTCTACCCAGGGCGCATCCTTCCTGATTTCTTAATTTAGTTTGTTTGGGTGCTTTGCAAGACCTGCTGCGTAAGCATCTACACCTCATTTAAAAGCTTCAACAAGGAAGGTCTGTGATGCATCTTTGTTTTGTAACTGTTTCATTGTCTCGAGGGGCAACAGAACTCGTCGCACCGCAAGTTGTTGCATATTTTACTGGCCGTTCCGTTGAAATAAAATATCACCTAGACGGGCAGCACATTACCTCTTTAAGAGCCAGATGTATCAAAGGGTTTTACTCATTCTGTGTCTATGGGAAAATGCTTTAGTACATACTAAGGGGTCGATTCCGATTCGGGCCGGAAAAAGCACCGACCGAGCCGGACCCGGAGAGATTTTCGACCGAATCGGACCCGTGCAGTCCGACCGAACGAGTACGATGCGTCCGTATGTTATCGGACTCGAGTCGGTCGGACTCCCATTGAAGTCAATGGGAGCTGGTCGTACAACGCGTACGCGGGCTCCCATTGACTCAATGGGTGCGAGTCGGACAAGGGCGCCCCTACAGCGGGCACGCGGGCGAAGCAATCCGCGCCGTACACGCACAGGTAGGGGGGACCCATGGGTCCCCCCTGTGTGCGACTCGCGCGGCTACGCGTACAGGGGGTCCGACACGGACCCCCAAAGTACGGCTCCGACAGCTCTTACGAGCCGGGAGTGCGCGGCTCGGTCGGACTGCTCGCGGCGCGCATCGTACTTACCCGGCCGGGAAACGTCTCCATTGCGCGGTGCGAGTCGAGTCCGAGCGAGTCGGTCGGAGCGGTTCGAGCCGGGAGCGAGTCGGTCGGAGCGGTCGGGACGCCCGGACGAGTCGGTCGGCGATTTCGCTTCGTACCTCGCTCGGCCGGACCCGCGTACGGTTCGGTCGGGAAACAGGGCTCCGAATCGGATCCGGTAAAGCCAAATCCGATTCGGAGCCCTACCGGCCGAGATCGGAATCGGCCCCTAAGTGTTATGCTGTTCACTGGCGTAACGAAACTTGAGGGGGCCCCCCCCTGTAAGGTACGTAGAGGGGCCACCTCTGGACTCAATTGGGAGCTCTCTGGCCCGAGTACTGTGCTGAGGGCCCCCCTCCCCCCCTGGAGCTTGGGGGCCCCCTGCACCACGGGGGCTGCGTGGGCCAGTGTTACGCCACTGATGCTGTTGCATGTTTTTCAACCTTCCAACTGTAAAATGAGGGGCCTCTGACGCTGAAATGTGAGTTATTTTAAAACATTACTGTCAACTAAACTGCGCGTTTTTGTTAGCAGTTCTGCAAAGTTGCCGATTTTGACCTCGTAAAGGTTGCAAAGTTTCCCAGTTTTCCCTCACCCATGCAAGATTTTTCTGCATAGCAAGATAACTTTAACTCTGCTATAACTCTCTCAAGCTAGAAAATGAATGCAGACTATTTCTGATGGATGCTTCTAACTTTAGATTCCTCACAATTAGAATTGGTGTTATTCTGACCTGGCTTGGCTAGCAGACACGTTATATCTTTTTATGGCTACTTTCAGCAATAATGAAACTCTTACATCATAGTTCCATGGCAAACTTTGCAAGTAAGCCAAAGTTGCATTTTTCTCTTTACCACTTGTGCTTAGAAAAATTCACAAAAAGGTAAACTTGCAGTGAAACATTCAGCAAAAATATGACAATCTGTCAATAAAAGCTCAACTTTCAGAGTAGAAAAGTTACTTACTTTCAGTAATGCTTTTTCTGATGGGTACTCCATATAACCGCAGATTCCTCACCTTGAGTATATTCCCAGGCGCCAAAGAGGATCCTGAAATTTTCTCAGAATTGCTTAAGTGGCGCTGTGCAGCTCCACTTTGGCTTCGTTCTGCTACAGAAGTGACGAGTGGAGTTGCATATAAGCATCACCCCTGCACGCCGACACCAATGTCTTTTATTCCACTCTTTCATATGCAGTCCTGAGTTCCTGTCCCGTTTTCGTCAGATTACAACCGTTTTCCCAAATTCAAATCCAGTGTGCAAGGGAACAGTGTCCCCACCTAAAACTGCATGGTTCAAACCGTGGTGTGAATGTCTGAAATAGATGTTGGTGGTGGACCTGCACGAGGTGTTTGGTGTCTGGGGTCAGGGCACGATAACCAAGTTGTGCAATGAGTGTGCTCTCGTGCACTCAAAAGCGATCTGGGACCGTGAAGCGAAGCTGTATGTTGCTGGACATAGAAAGAAGTCACGGACCTCGCAAAAGTCCCCTCTCCAAGTCAAGGGTGTGCACCTGCACCTGCTTTTGAGGCCGGTCCTGAGTCAGATCCTCTTTGCAGTCGAAATCGTCAGGTAAGCCTGAAGTCAAAGAGGAAACACAAGAAGGCGAGGCTTGACCCCATCCCGCTCTCTATTGAAAGAAGTCACGGTGGCATCAAGGTGTCAATCGGTCTCATGTCCGATCCTTGCTCGAGTAGCCGATTGCGCAATTGATGCGAAAGCGCCACCAGTTCCATATGCCATCTGCAGCACTGGAGCCAGTCGAGGCCTTTAAGGAGGCCATGCGTCGCATTTTTTAAACTCTTCTGGCTATGTCTGGCACATTTTTGGGCTCCAAGGATCTATAGAGGCCTCCAGTTGGGTTACTGCCAATGGGTCCGTCCTTGACGCCGCCTGAGCCCCTCAAATTCGGGTTCAACACTGACTCTGATGCTGGCTTCTGATCTGGCTCGAAACCTGCACCAGTCCATTTTTATGCTGCGTCAATTCAGTTCGGACTGGACTGTTCCCATGAGGCACAGGGTCAAGAGTGATTTGCATATGGCCAAGTCTGAACTGGGATGGCATGGTGAGCAAAAGAATGATGGATTTAACCCAGATCTTTTGACTGGGGGTGAATGTTTTGATTTGTTCTGCATTCCGTCCATCAAATGTGTGTTTTTAGCTTTCTCACCCTAAGTGCGCTGGGTATGCCCAGACGTGGGTCTCGGGCTCACTGTGCCACTGGATTCAAGCTATCCTGGCTGATGAGGGGTGAAACCCAGAAACCGGTCCTAGGATGCTCGTTTCCGGTCCAGGGAGGACCTGGCTTGGCAGTTCGGGCTGGGCTGTCCCCATGAGGCACATGGTCAAGACTGATTTGCATATGGCCAGGTCTGAACTGGGATGGCATGGCGATCAAAAGAATGATGGATTTAACCCAGATCTTTTGACTGGGGGTGAATGTTTTGATCTGTTCTGCATTCCGTCCATCAAATGTGTGTTTTTAGCTTTCTCACCCTAAGTGCGCCGGGTATGCCCAGATGTGGGTCCCGAGCTCACTGTGCCACTGGATTCAAGCTATCCTGGCTGATGAGGGGTGAAACCCCGAAACCGGTCCTAGGATGCTTGTTTCCGGTCAGGGAGGACCTGGGCTTGGCAGTTCGGGCTGGACTGTTCCCATGAGGCACAGGGTCAAGACTGATTTGCATATGGCCAGGTCTGAACTGGGATGGCATGGTGAGCAAAAGAATGATGGATTTAACCCAGATCTTTTGACTGGGGGATGAATGTTTGGATTTGTTCTGCATTCCGTCCATCAAATGTGTGTTTTTAGCTTTCTCATGTCAAAACCAACGTCGCCTGCTCTAGATGGAAATTCAGTTCCAACTCCACTGTCTGACCCAGACTGAAGTCATACTCCAAATCCACACCAGGGCTCGTGCTTTTCATACAACCTAATTCTTACAAATACAGCCACCACCATGGAGCCATCCCGGAAGCTCCACTTTTTTTTGGTTCTGATTCAGACTAAAGTTTTCCTCCCAGCGATGGCAGTGGTGGTGATTTAGCCCATATTGTGGACAGTTTATAGATGGACCTACAGGAGGCTATTGGCTTGATTCTTCCCCTGATACAAGGTTGTTATCCTCTATTGGCCCCCAACCGAAGAGTGCTTCTTTTTCTGTGGTAATTTGATGTGCTCCTGAGGTTCTAGATGTACAACTGCCTTCTGTTTAGGTTAAAACTAACGTCTTCACAGAGGTCCTATAGCCTGGGCCTACTTCCTGTGAGCCCTTACTTCTATCAATAAATCCTTAACTGATATTTTGATATGCACCCAGTCTAAACCTAACCCTTGTCCTTTGGTTAACAGGCAGATGGCCAGATGCTGCAGATGAAGTAAGGACCTCCCTGGCTCTAAGGATTCAGGATGTCCGGATACAGACAAATATGTTGTTCGTGCTGGCCTGAATATGACTTATTGTTTGGGCCAAGCAGTCTGCACCAGTATGGCGCTCTGTTGCCCTGTGTGGATGTGGTCTACTGAGTTTTCAGGAGATGTGCAGGCACCCCTTATGGATATGCCCTGTGGATCCTGCCCATTTGCCCAAAAAGGTGACTCCGCCTTAGAATGTTTTAAGGAGAAGCAGACCACAGCATGTTCTTCAGGCCTTTCCACCCCACAAGACCGTTTTCCTGCCAATTCCAGCATTTCCCAGGCTGCTCAAAAAAGTTGGCATACAGACAGTGCTATGCCCACCCCCCACAAGCTCTCTGCAGCAGTCATCCAAGTCCTTTCAAGGCAGTGGATCAAACAGGCCCTGTAGAAGTCCCCAAGGACAACGATCGTCCCAGTGCCCTTCCTTTGCGGCATGAGGTGCCAAGCCTCTTTAAGTTGTCCTTTGCAGCACAACCTCACCCTGTAAGAGCAGGATCCATCACTTTCTACCAGGTTGGAAAGCCATCACATCCGACACATGGGCCCTCCAAATAAATCAGCGGGCCTTTGCCCTTCCATTCCTTTCCGACCCATAACAGCTTCCTCCTACATCATAGCAGCTTTCAGAGGAGTACCGTTCCATCTTGCTGCAAGAGGTGTGCGCGCTCCTTTTCAAAGACTCCATCAAGAGGCATCTGGCTGTAAAGACTGGGCGGGTAGTTTTCCCTGCTGCTTCCTTGTGCCGAAGAGGGATGAAGGCCTCCATCTTATTTTAGAGGTACACCCTCTGAATGCTTTCCTGCTGAAGGATAGCTTTAAAATGCTCACCCTGGACCAGGTTCTCTCTGCCCGGGATCTGGACGACTGGATGGTAGCCTTGGGCCTGCAGGATGCATATTTTGATATACCCATCCAGCATTCCCACAGACGTTACCAGCATTTCAAGGTAGGCCAGGAGCATTTTCAGTTTGCTGTGCTCTATTTTGACCTCCCCAGTGACTCCTCAAGTGTTAACAAAAGTGATGTTAATGGTTGCCTCCTATCTTCTGAGGTACCAGTATTCCCCTTCCTTGATGAATGGCTGTTAAAGGGGGCTTGCCAGAGTCAGTCAGGAACCACCTCCAGACGATGGAAAACATCCTAACATTGTTTGGGTTCTCGATCAACATGCCAAAGACTCACCTGGCTCCTTCACAGAGGCTCTCTTTCATAGAAACTGTATTGGATATGGTGCAGTTCAGGGTTTCCCTCCACCACAATGAGTCCAGGACATTTGGGCTATTATTCTGATGACTCCGCATCAGTCCCAAGGCTCGGTGAGAAAGGTTCTGAGGCACTAGCCTACTGGCCTCCTGCATCCTGCTCATAATTATGCCAGGTGGCATATGTGGCTCTGCAGTAGAATCTCAATTTTGCGGGCCCAGCACCAAGGAAACATGCCGTATTCATCCAGGTTTCGGCAAAAAACTGCATAAGATCTGCAGTGGTGATTTCTTGTTTGCAGTTGGACCAGCAGCAGACTATTCTTCCTGCCCCACCTGGAGCTGACGGTGGATGCATCACTTCTGGATTGTGGAGGTCATCTCGGGAGGTAGAGAAGCGAAGACTCCTCTCCAGTGGAAACCCGGCTCCATATAAGTCTGTTGGAGCTGCAGGCCATTCGCCTGGTGTTGAAGGATTTCCTGCCATCCATCAAAGGGAGACTGGTGCAGGTTCTCACAGACAACACCACAGCCATGTGGTATTGCAAGAAGCAGGACAGAGTGGGGCCCTGGGACCTCTGCCAAGAGGCTCTTCACCTATGGAGTTGGCTGGGGTGTCAGGACATCTCCCCGATTGTCAATCACTTGCTGGATCTAAACTCCAGTATGGATGAGCTCAGCCATTGGCACCTAGTGGATCACAAATGGCAGGTGGCACAGGGCTTCTTCCAACTGTAGGGGAGAAACCAGACTGGATCTTTTTACTACCTACGAGAATGCAGTGTCAAACCTTTTGTGCACTGGAGTTCCCAAGAAAACTCTCTCTAGGAGAGACATTCCAGCTACAGTAGAGCATGGGACTCCTGTACTCCTTTCCACCACAGCCTCTCCTTCCCAACGTTCTGAAGATCAGGAACGACCGGGCTCAAGTCATCCTAGTGGCTCCAGATTTGGCCAGGAGAGTGTCTTATCCAGTGCTTAATTTGGAAATGAGAGTGCCGGTGCCCAAAGCTCTGCTCTGAAACATGTGGCCTATGCAATTTAATGTGTGCTCACGAAATATCAAGGCTGCTAGTCCTAAATCCACCTCTGGCATCTTTATTCCACTACCAAACACTCCCTGCCCCTCCAGCTCACTCTTTCAGGTTCCTGCTTTTTTTCCTTTGTGACGGTTTTCCATCTTTCTCTTCCTCCGTTTTTCCTGTTTGTGCGTTTCCCCTCTCTTGCTCTCAGTAAATTTCTAATGCAGAAAAATAAAATAAGTGCTGGTCCTCACAAATAAGTTCTGGTGCCCCCACTGACTCAAATTCGGTGCTGGGTGGTATCTGAAACTTTTGGACTTAAGTATCTGTCCTCCAATTTGGCTACCGCTTTGGGGAGATATTCACTTGAACCTTCGCAGCTACACCTCCATGCGTGGAGATTGAACAGCAGTAGTTGACTGCTTTTGATCTATCCTCTGAGGTTATGGATGTCACCCTTGCTGCCAGTCACCTCTGTGCAAACTCCATTTACACTGGGCGCCGCAGCAAATGTGTGGCCTGGTGTGGAGTCCGCCACATGCGCCCCTTACAGGCCAAACTGTTGTATATTTTATTTTTTGTTTCATCTTTGGCCCGGAACGGTTTTGCTGTAGGCATTAATAAAGGTTATTTGTCTGCCCTTTTGGCCTCTTTGCATTTGCTGAGCCAACTGTCCTTGTTAAGGTTTCTTAATGGTTTACCACAGTGGTTCCCAAACTTTTTCAACCCGCGTCTCCCTTGACCTATTGGCCATTGGCCGTGGCTCCCCATTATGTTTCTTTTTTTGGCGGGTGGGAGGATGTAAGCCCAGCCTCGGGAGTACTTCCATTTTTCCCCATGAAAATAATTTGGATGAAGCCGATGAGGTATTAAGATAATAGATGTAATTCTATCCCATCGACTGCGGAGCCCCATGCAGTGTCAACAACTGATTGAAGGGGCACAGGGTTCTCGGAGAAGTGAACTGTTACTTCATTGTGATGTAGTGCTCTTAAAAGAGGTGTATCTTTAGCTCGTTCCTGAGCAGCGTTTGTGAGGCCCTGATAGATACAGGAATGTTGTTTCAGATCCTGGGTGCATTGATAGAGAAGGTCTGCGCCTACTGTCTAGTTTTTTTCCTTTTTGCACATTATTGCATCCTGTCTGATAGTACCAGGCTGTCCTTGTTTCCTTAGCAGTGTGGTCCTTGAGCCTGAGGTTGGTGTCCAGGGTGAATCCAAGTAACTTATTTCTGTGTAAAAGTTGGGGTCTGAATTGTTCCCAGTTCATGCTGCTGACTCATGTTTGGACTAATTACTGGTTGTTTTTCTTGGCAAATAACAGCCCCTTTAAGGGCTGGGCTTCAGATCGGTGCTGAACATCCCCTTCTGAATGAGGGGCAGAAATTGCTTGTGGAGTAGAATGCCTGGAGCAGAGGACACTTTTTTAAGTAATATACCTTTCCCCAGCAGTGCCCTGTGAGTACTAAGACTGTAGCAGTGACCTCTCCCTGCAGTGTACCCCAGGATATACATGAACACTCACTGTCTCCCGCCACTAATGATTACACATAACTCATATTAATCCCCCATGCAGAAAAGGGAGTAAATGAAAGTATCGTCTTCATTGAGGGCTGAAGATAAACTTGTATTCATACAAACTGTGCCTCTTATTGTACACATATAAATAAGCTATATACACATCAGTGCATAGATGTGAGTGTGGTGAACTATAAACCTTGGTGTACAAACGTACTTCGTGATAAGATGAGCTATGCATTAGAGTTCTTGTACTAAAAAGAGAAAAGGTGCACATTCCATCGTTCACAGTGCCTCTGTGAGGTTAGACCTTTTTGTTAACAATAGACACACTTGTGTCTTGTTTTACCACTCTTTAAAACCCGTATCCAGCAGGTAACCACCAAAACCTTACTCTACCTATCAAGTTTGTCACCAAGCCCCAACAACTCCACAGGTTAAAAGAAGAGATTGAGGATCAGTCAGAAAGACGTGGATAATAGGTTAAACCTCCATGCCTTGAGCCGTGTTCTATATAAGGATGAGTGCATTAAGGAAAAATCTGATTTGTTTCATGGTAATAGCATCGGACTTCACAGCCTCATATCATCTTATTTGAGCACATTTGGTAAACATCTAATTTTACAAAGACATGCATGCGTGGGTCTAAAATTCGAAAGCTTGCAGAGTTCACATTAAAAGGCTTGCATTAGTAACTGTGTGAAATTAAACATTTGAACTGGGCAGCCACACCATGAAAGGAATGCGAACTAGACAATACCAAGGGCCCAGGCTCCTCAGGACATTTGTAAAATAAACAGTTTTCTCTATGCAAAACAATGAAAACCATTTGAACCAGGTTTTCTTCCATAAAACTGAGCATTTTGAAACATTTTTAAGCCATGCCAAAATAAACATATATCTGACCCAAGCCATTTCAAAGTATAAATCGGATTATATATAGAGGCAAGATGAGTATGAAAGGTGAGGGAGTGAGCGCTGCCCCTGGAGGGATCTTCTTAGTAAAAGAGAAGGAGTGAAGGCTGGATCCGAGTTCTGAAGGGAAAGGCTATTAGCATACAACTGATGGCTTTCCTGTGCCAAGTTTGCGTTTCGCACACCTACAGAACACCCATTGTCAGCTGGGCTCTGCTTCCGATTAGTGGAACCTGAAAAGTGGCGCTGTGTGTTAATGCGGTGCTATTTCTGTTTGCCAGCGCACAAAATGCTGACCTGGTCGAAACTTACATTTAAACAAAACAAGTATACATGGCTAAGCAGGGCATGGTTTGTAGCAGTAACCAAAGAAAGTCCATAGACTTTCTAGATGGGTATCAGACATACAGCTGTCCAGGATCACAAAATGCATCTCCTAAACTTGGCGGGCAGACAGCCCTCAAAGCTACCAATTCGGGCCTCACCGTCTAAGACATAAACTTACAATTACCTTTACAGTCAAACTTTTGTTTATTTAGAAAACATGGCCGTCTGAAGGAAAAAGAGACACGTGCAGGCGGTTTTGTCCAGAGACCGGGTCTGCAGCCACACCGCTGTTCAAGGTTCCAGCAGAGCCAGTGGCTTGCTGCAGAGCCACAGCGACCGCGCCTGGCCTTTCCACAGTGGCGAAAATATCACTGCAAGCCACCTGCGAGGAACCGAGCCTGCCGTGAAGCGAACGCCCGACTCCCGAGTTATACAAACATAACCTGCATTGTTATAAAAAAAAAAAACATTGGTGCAGTTTGATAAAGTTCAGAATTAAAGTTTTGCTAAGGAAAGTCTGCTCTCAGATGTAAACGACTTTTGAAGAATCGAGTCTCCCAGCCCTCTTTATTACCGCACTGTGCTAACCTAAGGACATTTGCATATTTATCTTGGCTCGAGTGCCTGAAGAAAACAAAACAGGTGGTGAACGTGACATAGTGGTTCCCAAACTGCGTGCTTGGTGCACGGCGCCCCTGGCAGGTTTTGCCGGCGCACCGGGGTGCCGCGGCGCACAGATTGGGAACCACTGGTTTACCTCATAAATTCCCTCCCAGACAGATTGTGATGCCACAGCATGATGTTAACTTGGTCTTGATATTCCTATTGTGCACCCCCTTCGAGTTGATACAGAGCGGTTTGTTGCATCTTCCAAATGAGACAGTCTTCCTTAGTTTGATCACTTCAGCTAGTCACAAGAGTGAACTCCAGGCTCTTTCGTACAACTGCCCTACGCCACCTATTTTATGGACAGACTGGTTTTGAGGACCCAGACAGCCTTCTTACAGAAAGTTGTGACTCCTTTTGAAATTGGACAATCCGTTTTTTTGCCCCACCTCACCCCTGGAAAGAGAAAGAGACGCTTGATCGGATGAACCCCAAAAGGGCTTTAAGCTTTTATGTTGATCACACCAAAAACTGGTGGGTGGATGATCTGCCTTTTATCAGGTTATCTGGGGCAAAGAAAGCAAAGGTTGTGCAGAAAAGGACTCTGAGGTAGTGTGTCCTCCGCATTAAG
The DNA here is from genome assembly GCA_963921515.1 of Calotriton arnoldi. Lineage (NCBI taxonomy): Eukaryota > Metazoa > Chordata > Amphibia > Caudata > Salamandridae > Calotriton > Calotriton arnoldi. The sequence continues at coordinate 2,999,077 of CAWUFW010000554.1, read as the reverse complement.
ATCTGCTACACACTGGCCAAAAAGCAGCCTCTGGATGGTCTGAGAGCCCATTCCACTATGTCTAAGGCTGGCACACTGCATTGTCGTGCTGAGTGTCTGTCCTGGACATCTGTCTGGCTGTGACGTGGGTGTCCTTGCACATGTTTGAGTCACTACTGCCTTGACAGTCAGGTCTGCTGCACTTTTTGGCCTGAGAACACTCCACAGGTTCCCCACTTTCGGGAGGTATTGCTTTGGTATGTGTTCCAAAAGTGAGGAATCTACGGTTAGAAATATCCATCAGAAGAAGAATTTACTTACCCTCAGAAACACTCTTTCAGGTGTATGCTCTATCTATCTGCAGATTCCTCCCTACCCTCCCACCCCCCTGGTCTGTGGAGTGGTATCTTTTTACCACCTAAAAAGTTCTAAAATTAGAGATCTGCAGAGTGGTTTCCACAACTTTTTTTGTGCTCCACATCCAAAGGGCTTGGAAAGAGTCTAGCAAGATACTAATGTTGATACACGGCGTGACACTTATATACTGCTCTACTCTGCCACTTCCGGGGCCGAACAAAGTCAACGTGGAGCCATGCAGAACCACCTAGTGACTCACTGGAACACTGCTCAGAATTTCCAGATCCAGTCTGGTGCCTGGGGATATTCTAAAGAGAAAGTGTTACTGAAGGCAAGTCATTGTTCTTCTCTGCAAGTTTAGCTATTACAAAGCTTTTCTTGGCAGAATATCACATTTTTGCGAAATGTTTCCATGCAAGTTTACCTTTTGTGGGATTTTCTATGCACAAGTGGTAAAGTGAAAGTTTGATAACATGTAAAGTTTGCAACAGAACTGTGATGTACAAGGTTCATTATTCCGGAATGGAGCGATAAAAAGATGTAACCTGTTTGCTTGCTGGGCCAAGTCAGTATAACTTCATAGTATGCTACATCCATGCATGTCATACAAAGGTCCTTTGTGTAAAAATGCGCTCCGGTCCTCAAGAGACTTTTAGAACTCGTGGCATCCTGTTTATACAACAGAGGCGGTGTTCAAAGACACAAGCAAGTCCCACAGACAGAAACTGTACATATACACCTGCAGGTAGACTGTTAGATTGCGGTATAGAGGCAGACCTTTCAGAATTTTGCAGGAATTGAGTAACACACATGGATTACTAGCTAAGTGTTACTGTGACATGTAACAGAGAAAATAATTTTCACTAAGCAATAAGTCTTCAACCTTCTCTAAACTTGTAGGTTTTTTTTCGGTTTTTTTTTCTTAGGAAATCTAAACCTTAAAACTCAACAGTACAATACAGCTGTGGAAGGTATAGTGAGGTAAGTGGGAACCAATGAGCCTGAAGAACAGGGAGGTCCTCTTTCAGTTTGAAATATGGTTATGTTGGACCTGATACTCGTCAGGTAGCGTTTACCTGAACTTTGTTTGCTTTTTCTGCCTGGGTTTTGCTTATTCTCTTATGTGGCCTCCGAGCTCTGGGCACGTTCTCACTGTAAATATGGTGTGAAAGTGCGCACACCCTTCCTACCCAGGTTGGAAAGTGGCGCTGGTTCGATATTCTGAAACATGGGCCAGTCTGACATTGCAGACTGGTGTGTGCGCCCTGGCAATTATCATGATTAAACTCATGACCAGCCTGTCATTGTAGGCCGCGATATGGGCGCACCCACACTATGGTGCTCATAATTGTGTGTGCCGACTGCCATCGCAGGCTTGTGCCTGCGTACTGGCACACGTATTATTAAACCCGTGTCCAGTCTGCTGTGCAGACTCGGGTGGGCGCATTTGCATCCCTGTTGCTGGGAACTATTTGTGTAACCTACCATCGCAGGTCTGTGTGCGCACTAGCGCACATGCGCCCAGGTAGTGGGGAATACCTGCGAGTGTGTTTTAACTACCTATGAGGCCTTTTTTTCCCATAGGTTAACATGAGGAAGTTGTTGACATTACTTCGGTCTTCAATGGTGGATTGCAGCAGAGCAGCCTCGTGATGTTACCTGTCAATGGATTCGCCATGCAAACCCTTTCCATTGGTAAAGGGAGTTTTGGCATAACTCACTTAGAAATGCCTCTTATGGAATATGGACATTTCTATGCGCCAAGAGTCTTGTGTGCCGTGGTGCCTGGCTCCTGTGGATACCAAGGGTTGGGGAAGCATATCTGTGCATTCCCCAAGCGACGGCTATAACCCATGGGAATACCACGAGAACGGCAGACCTCTGCCATTTGAGGGCCGAATGGGATACATTGGAGAGAGATTTTGACACTTAGCCTCTAGAGGCCGGATCATGGCCCCACTAAAAAGTAAGGTCCAAGTTCCTTGGCCCCATGGCAGACAGGCCTACAATTTAACACAGACATCTGTAGTTCACAGGAAAAACCCCTAAACCACCCCTAACTTCAAAGGCACACAACAGTATAACTACATGTGCCATCCTTCAGGAAGGGGTGAGAGACACGTGTGGGGATGCGGGACCGGAGAACCCGGACTGCATGGTGCACATTACCAGAGGACTCTCTTGTGATCATGGAGGATAACTGTCTTAATAGTGGCTGGCCTGGGTCATGGACCTACTGAAGTGTGGCGCCCTGAAGTGTGCTCTCCAAGGACCTGAATGTGGACCTCCTGTTCTCCCAGAGAGCTCAGGGACATCAAAGATCTCCTGCGAGGGACCTACACCATCTACCTGTGACATCTGGAAAGCGGTGCCCTCAAGTGCCCACATCGGCTACTGAATCCCAACTAGTAGCTCGGTGTGAGCGTGGAACTAAGACTTGTGTCTGGAGACCGGATTTGTCTAGTGCGAAGCCCCAGAAATCTTGCCCACATCTAAGGCATGTGGTTCCTGTACTGCAGGGACCCTGACACTCCTAAGCGTTTAGTTGGTGGTGAGTGAATTCACCGGTTGCGGAATCCAACGTGGCCCATTTTGTCGATCGTGCCGCATTTCTCTTGTGCGACATGCCGACTGCATGCTCATTGTGCCCGGTGTCCGATTCACAGGCTGCAACCCTCTGTGGTGAGGGTGTACCTATATTAGTGCCCATTCTACCTCATATGGTGTGTGTGTGTGTGTGTCTGTGTCTGTCTGTGTGTGTCCGTGTGTCTGTGTCTGTGTGTGTCCGTGTGTGTGTCCGTGTGTGTGTCCGTGTGTGTGTGTGTCCGTGTCTGTGTGTCCGTGTGTGTCTGTGTGTGTGTGTGTGTGTGTCTGTGTGTGTCCGTGTGTGTCCGTGTCTGTGTCCGTGTGTGTCTGTGTCTGTGTGTGTGTCCGTGTGTGTGTGTCCGTGTGTGTGTGTGTGTGTGTGTGTGTCCGTGTCCAGACTTGTCTGGTACAACCTGTATCATTGTGCCTCATTTCCAGGGAGATGTAGAATTTGCAATTCTTCGTGTTTGAAATCTGAAGTGTCTGGCGTGACTCATGCCAATGCGCACCACACTCTGTTCCCGGATTGTCTGGGCATGACCCGGATCATCGTGTACTAAACTGGGTGCGTGCTCCTATGGAGAGGCTTCCCAGTGTTATTCCCCATTCATCGGTTGTTCCCTTTTGACCCTCATCCTGGTTGGCCAACTGCCCTCTCCACACCTGGCCCTTTCCGAAGACCTCTTGGCACCAGGTAGTAGCGAGAGAGATTGACTGAGTTAAAGGAATGCTTCCGAGACAGTTCGGAAGCAGTTCAAGAGACTGTGTGACTCGTTTGTGTTTTAAGACCTGTGGGTGAACTTCAGCCCTTCAGCCAACCAGACACTGCCGGTTCCAACAGGTTGTTATATGTATTTGTAGAGCATACCCTTTGTATACACCTGTAGCACCTTTAGAATTTACTCATCCATTTGGGCTCTTTGATTTTTGTTGACTCAAGTCAGAGTGGTCTGTTAACATTTGTATTATATTTTTTTCATATTGTTTCATTCAAACTAGATTGTAGCGTACAAGTTTAGTATAGACAAATGTATTGTTTGGTAGTGGATTACATTGAATAGGAGCTGGCTAAATCCTATTATGGATCTGTATAGAGCATTATGGCTATATAGGTGTGTGCCTAAAGTCATAGATGTATTTTTCATACTGCCGGTAGCCAGTGCAGAGAATGAAGATGAGGGAACACCTGAGTTCTCAAAGGCAGATTGAGGAGTAGGCGAGCTGCTGTGAGTTGCACCACCTGAAGTCTGTTAATTAGGTAGTCAGACAAGCCAAAATAAAGACTGTTTGCATAGTCCAGCCTGGACGTGATGAGTGCTTGAACAAAGAAACTTTCATTATACATTACTTTAGTACTTTAATACAAACACAACTAATGCCTATGCACAAAATAAAAAAATTACACAATGGCGCATGGTAAATCCAATTGGAAACCCTTCTAAAGAGGTCTCGCAAACTATGTGGGGTGTAAAACATGTACTCTTGGAAAAGGTCCTAGTTGGCGACTAACCCCTAAACCCAGAGTAGACCTTGTAATTCTGAAGCACCTTTGACAGTTGCTGGCCACCACACCATAACCCTAAAACCTCAATATCCCCATATGTGCCCGTAGCAAATTATGCACATTATGAAAGGTCAGGCCCTACTGGCTTTGTTAAAGGTGTTCGTTCACAATATTCAGTTCAGAAACACAGCCTATGACACTCAGTGGCTTTACCACAGTGATTATTGACATTTAGTTTTTCATTTGAAGGCATGGTGTTTGGTTATGTGACATTTCAGTGGCAAATAAAAGCAGCATTTCACCCTCCATGTTTTCCCAGTTTTGGGGGCTCGGGGTGTCTGCCACTGCTCCACGTTGAGGCCAGAACACAGGAAATAATTTTGTGTGCCCCATCCCCCAGGGATACCAGTAGGAAAATATGTGGATCCCAGAGTCCCAAGTGCTTATGGGCAACAGCAGAAAAATATACAGATTTCAAAACTTTGGAGCAAATGGAACACTCCTTTGCCTCAAAGGCTTATTTTTGATGTGCCTGGTGAATATTTACTTTTGCTTTTGTTTTTCCACCGCTTTGATATGCTTGCTGTGGCCCAATCATCTGGCACCTGTGCACCATCTTCTACTGATCACGTGGTGTTTCCTGTGATCAGTCATACAGCTCTCCCCCAGCAGTTGTACTGTAGATGCCAGACGGGGAAGGCATATTTCTCTTACTCTCCCCTCAGCTGAACTTAGTTTGGGGTGGGGTGACAGAGCTGCATCCGTGCTCTTGCCCCCCTCCTCACTGGACCACATCACTTAGTACTGAGGGCTCCCTAAGCAGGGGTGCTGTGGATAGTCCCTTACCTCTAATTGAGGGGGACCCACGAGTTCCTAGGGGATAACATTGATTACCCATGGCATTTGTTTGCTGCTGCGGTGCCCCCAGGAAGTCCCTTTTCTGTTGTGCATTAGTGGCTAACAAAAAGAAGGAAATCTCAGGTCCCGTTCCACCACTTTAAATGGGGCTTGTTACATTTTGTCTCTGTTGGTGTCATCCACCAACTGGCAGTAAGTTCCTGGGGTCTCCTGTCACCTAGACTTTTATGCACAGCCTCTCACACTAAGCTTTTCTCTTCGTTAGCAGCAGCTTGGCTATAGAGGCTTGGACTTGACCTCCTGTTCAGACTTGGCTGTGTCCTGATCTAAGGTTTTTCTCCACGGCAAATATCATCCCTGTCTGCACTCCCCAAGCATGCATGCCTTCTGCCACTTGCAGTGTGCCGGTGTGTCCAGCAGGAGCCTATAGTACACACTCCTGGGTCACCCACAAACTGGACCAGTCCAATGGGGTACTCTTCCTTCAAGGTCTCCAGAAGATCTTCCCTCTGGTGGTCCTGGGAGGGCATCACAAAGCTAGTAACTGTGTCAATGATACAGAGTCCACAAGAGTTAAAGGATACTCGATCTGCACACTTCAGACTGGGTTCATCGATAGCACTGGTTCATCTTCCTCCACCAGCTGCTCTTCTTATAAGACCTCCTTCCCTCTTCTGGGGTTTAAAAATATTTTTGAAAAGTTCTAGATCATGGGAGTCGCCCACCCAATCCAGCGATGGCATATTACCTCTCCACCCTGAACTGGCATTTCAGAAGATCAGCCCAGTTGCTGTCTAACCACTTACACAATATTCTCGGAAGAAAAGAGATGATGACGTGGGGGGAAATTGTTGCATACCTTCTCGTCTTAGCCAAGCTCCTCCCACTCAGACGTGGTGTGTTTCCTCCAAGACTTCGGAGGAATCACTGTGGTCACTGGAGCGAGATCTCTGCTTGTTCCCCCTTTGCCCCATTTGGGAACATCGTGAAAGCTACTTGACAGGGAAATACTGACAATGGGCTTATGGAGATTTCACCCTGCTCCCTTCCTGTGCCAGGAAAAATATAATCTCTCTAGGACTGACCTATTGTTTCAGTGGGACTTTGGTCTGCCAGCTGAGCAGGGGAGTAACTAACCCTCCAAGCGGGGTGGCTCAAGTAAGAATTCAGTAAAGTCTGCACCAGGGGAATATAACAAATGTAAAAGTACATGAATGAATTCATGTAGATTACAATGGACTCTTGATATGAGCTTGTGGCCCAGGACTTGGTGGAAAAGGATACGTCTTTGACCTTTCTACTTTCTGCCACTCAAAAGTGAAAATCAGTTTAAGCACTAGAGATTTACACGTCAGCCAAAAATAAGTCATATTTTGGTTTCCCAATTATAAGGCCTAAGCAGACCACATATCTGGCCTGGATACCACTTTTGCTGTTTTGCCAGCACCATCTAATCAAAAAAATTCATAACTAAAAATATCTACATAAATATTTACATGAAGGGGATTTTGGTCAGCCCTTTTCATTCATTGGTTTGATCAAATACCATTCACATTTTGTTTCCACCATCCACAGCATATGGCATTGAGCAATAGTTCAGCCCACTTCAGCCAATGACCCTCTTGCTTGGAGAGCAGCGACATTTTTCCTGATCTCATGCACCCATCTGCCTGAAAACAAATTGCACTTAAGTATTAGAGCGGTTGAGCCAATATTTGTCCAATGCTTTTTAATTTAGATTTTTTTTTCTCTTTTTATAGTCTTCCTTGTGTGTTTAAACTTTGCCTTCATGTACAGTAAGTCAATGGCACCTTTTCTTTGTTCTAATCGGAATCATATTTTTATGTGATTTTTATTAAAACTAAAAAACGTTTAAATCCCTACCTGCTAGAAAGCACCCATACTATTAAAACTATATGCAACGGTTTTTTTTTTTTAATTTTATATGTTTATTGCAAGCACTGGGACACTAAGATTAGGTACAGGCCTGTTTTCTTTTTATATGTTCTTTTTTGTGGAATCTGGTTGCAATTAAAATTTGAAAAAATAACCATCCCACCAGCTTACTGAGGATATACCTATTGACTTGCCAATGTTTTTTTTATTGTTGGAAGCATTTGGTGAGTCCTAATGAAACCGATTCAGACTAATGCCGAAGGCTACATCACCTGCAGAAGTCAGTGTATCCTGTATTTTCTGCATTGTAATGCTAAACCGTTTGAAACTGGAAACACCGAGTAGAAAACGTGACAAAATCACTTATGCAGATGCCATGTGGTAAACATTTGAACCTTTTTCATGCACTCCTTTCATTTTGGCCCTCAGGATAGTAGTGACTCAGTAAATTAAGTTTGTTCTCGAACATATTAAGTTGTGTTAAGACGCTGGTGTTACTGGAAAGCCTTCTGTAATGGAGATGCTGTCTAAGACCACAGAATAGGTGTCGCAGTGATTTTCAGAAGTGCTGACACTCCACAAACGTGCTACAAAAGAAGAATGGGAGAGACTGATAGTGCATGCTATTTTACTGGCTCAAAATGGCGCCAGTGCAGATCTATTAATAGATGTATCTCATTACTGAGAGTCTTAGAATTCGATAAAGTGCCGCGTATGTAGTCCTCTTGATTATGTCCTCATGAAAGAAAAAAATACTTACAAACGTCACTTCATCATTTCACTTTCCTATTTTTCACTTTAAATGCACCATATTATTAGGCTCAGAAATATTTAATGGAAAAATGTTTGATGGAAGGAGGAAGTCTGTAGGAGGGGGATAATGAAGGAGAGCTAATGAAAGTCCTTTCTGTTCAATAGCCTTCTAAGCAAGTACTTGTTTGTACAGGATTATTAAAGTTCCATATTAAAGTAGGCATTCCTTCCTGGAGACCCACGATCTCTAGTTTAACATGCTATCCAGCATTCCAGTTCTTCTGGTGATCATCGATCATTGTCTCATCTGCTGTCTTCCGTATACATTTATTTGCCTCCTCCCACCTTATCAGTGGCCAGCCTCCACTACGTAGACATGTTAATATTCGTTTACGCTTTGCAATCTCTTTTATTTTTTTGACGTTCTCCCCAACCAACAAATGGTGTTTCTTCGCTATGCATGCGCTTGTTGGACAACCTTCATTCTTTTTTTTTACCACAAGCTTCTCTCGGTGCAGGCTGTTCAGCCTCCATAATTATGTAATGCCCTGTTATTGAAGAATGTCCGTGTAGTAGGGCATCTGCCTCTCCACCTCCTGCTTCATTCAGCAGCATTCTTCTGGTGACACTGATGTGCTCTGTTGACCACAAGAATTGTGTACAATATCCCCCTCAGTTGCAGCAGGGACTCTAAAATGGCACATTAACTCTGGATGAGCAAAGAATAATGCCTCTGGGCAGTTCCAAATCGGTGCCTATAGAGTTTTGACCTGCTCCATTCCTATATCCTCCAGACCTCTGGGTTTCTCTTTGCAAAAGGACAGTAGCCTTCATTTCGACTTCACCAACCAAAGGATGGTCTCTTCAAAGGAAGTCAGAAAGCTCGCCTTAAGACAATGCTTTTTTAGGTCTCGCCTGAGTCAGCGCATGCGCTGCTCTGGCGAGAGTTTTAGTAAGCGGGTTTTGGAAGTGCAAACAGCAGTTTGCTGGCGACCGGCTTGCGTTCACGCGGGCGTGCACACGCGATCAGGCGCCATATGGCTTCCCTCGCGATTACTTTAACTTGCGCGGCCGTGTCAGTTTCACGGCCGCGCGGCCATTGTTTCTTCTGCCCACTAGGTCATGAGACAGTGGGTCGACTTCAGCAATTGATTTGATTCGCTGTGAATGAGGGCACGATTCTTCTTACGAGGTGCACATGCCACACAACCGCTCCCTTAGTCCCGGGGACTGCAAACGCAATCTGTGCTTTTTGGGACCAAATGTTTGCTTGCTTTCATTTTTTCCCCATATACCGAATGACCTGGCATCTGTAGGTTAATGAGTGGCGCGCTCACATATACCAACTTGAGGCACAGTTTCTAATCTCTGGTCTGTCCGTGTTTTTCCCATCTTGTCCAATTCCAAGAATGGGGTGGTATGTTAACTTTTTTGTTTTATATAGCACAAACTAGACCCGAGACATCGGGTATCAGAGCGCTTTACAGGAGCACCAGTTTCATTATAGATGGACACATTCATTTTTGTTGGGCACGGGGAGATTAAGTGATTTGCCCAGAATCACAGGATGTTGAGCATCGTTGCCGAGGCTCGAACCCGGTTCCCCAGCTTCGTAACATTACCCTCCCTTGACGGGTTTAAACAATAAAACGCTATTATAAGGATTAACATTTTTTTTTTGTACTCCATTAGTTTTTCTCACAAGCCCTGCAACCATGTAATTCTGCCCGAAGTGCCATCTGTGTAGGCAAACACTGAGGATGCGCCTTGTTGGCGCGTGGCATCAAGAACGTCGTAAAATCAAGGCAATGTTGGGAGAGTGCACGCTTCTCTGATTGGCTAGACCGACTGACATACAGGCTGGGTAGACCATTTATTCCACCGGGCATCCATGGTGGGCTGGAGGCCGGTTTTGAAAGTCTAGGCGCCTCTGTCACTTCCTAGCTCCTCGAGGTTAACTGAAGCAGGAACGAGGCGGCTTCGAGAGGAGGAGGGGGGGAGCCACTGGAGGGGGAGAGGAGAGCATAGACAAAACCAGCATTGGCATAGCCAATAGGTCTCGCCTTTGGGACCTTATAAGTGTTTAGTTATCCAGCACAATATCCTTGGTGCAACAACATCAAGTGTTGCATGGCTAAACACTTATAAGGTCCCAAAGGCGAGACCTATTGGCTATGCCAATGCTTGTTTTGTATGCTTCCAGTAGGCTGCGTGTTTTCACTTCACAGGTCACTAATACCACTTGTGCAGCATATGAAAGCTATTTCATGTCCAGCCTTGCAGCATGTATCACTGTTCATGCCCTTTCCTTCATTATGGTTCTCTGTCCTCCATTGGATGTGCTTGAAGTCGCAAGGTGCTGCATTTACACCGTTCTGCACAGCTCAGTGGATCTTAATTTCCTCCTGCTTTGTCACTAAAACATTTTTTGGGGACCCAGTCTAGATTCCTTTAGCACTCTGTAGTTGCCATTTTGTTCTACTTTCTGGATCATAGTTAAAGTGTAATGGGACGTCCAATGTGCTTTTGTGTGACCACCACAGTTTGAAGGGCTCATACAGAGTTCTGTGGGCCAGAAACACTGCCATAAATTGGCAAGTCTTATCCTGTGCCAAACCCATGGGCCCCCCAACCCCATACAGAATAAAATGTTTACAATTAATAAAACTCATCAATATTGTTTTTACTTTTCTAAAATAAAAATAAAAGAACTTTCTGCCAGTTTGCTAACACTCTCCATGTTCACACTTTACACTTAATTCATTCAGTTAACCACAACACACAATCTGAAAAAGATATGATTGTTTCATGCAGATGTCAACACCAGCTTTTTTCCAGTTTCTTTTGACCTGCGTGTCTTTACGACCCTCAGATGAAAGGAATGGAGCATGATGTCCAAATTTCGAAACGAGGTGCGTTCACAGAGCAAGTGAATCACTGTCAAGCAGTGGAAACACAGATATTTACAAACATATGAAAATGCTAAATATGGGTTTACCTGTTTTGGACTGGCCTGTCAAGATTGAATCAAGGCTATATCAGATGGGCCTGCTTGAAAGTGTTTTTGGTCCCGTCACGGTCCAGTGACAGGACCAACAGGCCCATCTGGCAGTGCCTACCGGGGGCGGCTCCTTCACTAAGGAGGAGGGAGCTGCCGCCCACTGCCTTCAGCACTGCAAAAAAAGAAAATGATAATAACGCAATATATTATCATTTTATATTTCCGTGCTGCGGCAGCTTTGTGGGCGGGGCGGGGATGCTCTGCTCACAGAGCAGGGGAGGAGTGCTTTGCCCACTCCAAGTGAGCAATAATGTTTGGCCGGCCCTCTTTGGCCGGCCAAACACTTGTGCACTTTGCATGTTCTCCATCCAGGCTGCATTACAGCCTGGGTGGAGAACATGCCCCAGGCTGCCATTCCCTGGCTGAGCGCCGACCATGGCGCTCCGACCAATCACAGTGCTGCATTGCAGCGTTGTGATTGGTATGGGGAGCGTGAGTGGGTGCTTCCTGTTCCTGCTTCCTGTTAAGCAGAATGAAGGAAGAGGACGCAGAGGACCGAGAAGAGGCGGTGGCTGGCCGGCAGGTAAGTGTTCATTTTTTTTTTTTTTTTTTTAACCCCCCCTCCCCTCCCCACTAATGCTATTTGGGAGCAACCGCCACTGTTGCCTACTGTGGAATAAATAACCGGACACACCAGGTACCTTGCAGGGTTCTGAGGTTTTCTAAGGTTTCCATAAAATAACTGGCATGTGTGAGATCATCTTTTTGCGTGGTATTTGCTTGTTTTGGCGTTTTCATTTTAGGTGGATCGCAAATATTCACAATATACGACTACTGATAATGTAGATTTACTTTGCTATAAACCTTTTCTGTTCAGCATTTCAACCCCTTTAGCTATATTTTCAGATTAAATTGTTTAAATGGAGTTGATGCCACTCTTTATATATATATATATATATATATATATATATATATATATATATATATATATATATAATAAATACACCATAGTGAAATGGTTGGTAAAAGGAGATAACCCATCCACTAAAATATGTACTAGAGAAGCTATGTCCTTTGTGAAAATCAACACAGCCCATGAAGGACTTTATTGAAGGACTACGCCTGATAGTTGTGATTCCTTCAAAGTTGAGGCCCCTTGAAGAGCTCTAGTGGGTGTCTGGTGATTTTTTATTCAAACACCATTCTGACCAACAGTGCCACCAAATTTGGGAAACAGAGTGGGGATCCTCCCCAGTACCAACAATCCTGTTAGAAATGGATGGATAACTCCAAGACATTAGGAAATAAATTGCAGGTTGAATCAAGCTTTCCCCTACACTACTCCAGGTGCAAGCGCAGAGATGTCTATGGAACAGGAATGTGCTGTCTAGACGCAGCCCGGGTCGATCTGGAAAGTGTGGTAGGTATGTTCTAGTATTGTGATATGACTGTGGAGCCAAAGGATGTTCCACCTACAGCTGGATGAGGGAGCAAAGAAGGTGTGTATGAAGGTAAGAATTTAATGTAGACTACTATTTCAGGCTGCAGGTTTGTTCAGTGCTTCTGAAGATTAGCTTGTGTGCAGAGGGAAGGTTTACGAAGAGACTGCCTGGACACAGGCTTTTGCCCAGCTTCAGGGACAGAAATTCAGAAAGGGAGTCATGCAAGAGAAGAGACCAAAAAAATCCTGAGGGAAACCCATTGGTCTCTTGAGTTGAGAGTAAGAAAAGTGAAGAATCATCCTGGTAGTTGTAGCTCCATCAAGGCCTAATGAGATATGAGAACTCTCTGTGCAGTAACCAGCATTGAAACGGCGAAGACGAAAATGAATTAGGAGTTGTAGAGAGTGAATCCAATTTTCTGTGATCCAAAGATCACTTAAAAGAAACCAGACTCGAGGTAAAGTACACTGCACCAATCCCAGTGCATTGAAGCTGCCACAGAAGCTGTACCTAGAATATAGCAAAGGTTGTTTGGAGATGGTGGAGATGGCAGTCTCTGAGGTGAAAATGGCAGGGTTAGAGAAACACTTGATTTTCTGTTCACATGAGAACTCTTGCTTTTGGGTAGGGAAATATCTGATGGAATCCCTGTAATTGAACATGAAGGAAAACACTATAGTTACTGACCTGGGCGACAGACTGCAGTAGAGGAATCTGGGGGATGACCAAATATCAGACAGGTGCCTCATTCTAGTAGAACGCTTCAGAGACCAAGCAACATAGATAAAAAGCCCTAGAAGAGAGTACAACGAAGAAACTTTGATTATCCTTCAACGAGAAAAATGTCCTGCTGTCCCTGACTAGGCAGCAGAGGCCATGCACAAGCCAAAGAGATTTGTTTACATTAAATAACGTTGTTTGTTCCAAGGTGCTGGGCGAGTCTATTACAGCCTGTCAGTCTCAAGGTGATGGTGGACAAGTAAGCCTATTTGTTATTGAATCATGAGAAGGCAAAAAATTTATTGAAATCCACCCACCTCTGTGCGAGAAGAGGGTAGTTTGAATATAGGGTTGTGGGTAGAATGGGACCCGAATTTCTTTTCTCGGTCTTTCGGAGGTTTATTGAAAATGAAGCATGCCAAGAATAGGAGTGGAAAGTAATGTGAGCCACTGTACAAGATTCGGGGCAAACTTATTTAGGGCAAGTTCAACCCTTGAATGCTGCTGTGCGGATGGGAAGGTGAACTTTGTGTTAAAAGGTAGATGCTGCAGTGTAAATGCTTAAACATGCATGGTTGTTGTTCCTTTTTATGGTACTCAATACAGACCCCTTGGATTACCTGGGTAATGTCTGCAGATACAGACACTAGGTTGTACTTGCCATAACATTATATTGTATTCTTCCATCTTGGGGGTGTAAGCAGGCACAATTATCATCCCATTTACGTTTTACTCATTGCACCCAATTTGGAAGAGTACGCTCCTGATAGTAGGCACTAGCCAGGCGAATGCAGAGAACATATTCTTTACCCTTTTTATGACAGATACTTTTGTGAAAATTATGCTGTTTTAATCTTCCTGGCAGGGGCGCCCTTATTCATATTGTTCTGTCTCTAGTCTGAGGTCAGGCGTTTGTCTTTTGTTTGACACCTGCATGGGCACAAATTAGGGGAAGCTAGATAAAATAATTGCTACCGTTGTGTTGCTCCTTGCAATTCTTATGGAATGCTTTGCAACCACAGTGATTACAAAGTTACTTAACTTTGATAGCGATATTTCTAGTTATATGTAGGGGCCTATTTAGTTACTGCACTTTGTAGTAAGTTTAGTAGTACTACAATAGTACTACTCTCGTACCTATAAAAATGCTGTTCGCTAACCTACTTGTGGGATGGAGACCTCTGCTTCTCCTATCTTTTCTACATGGTGATATCCACACCGATTGCGAACGTTTCTGCACACATACGCCTATGTTTTAGTATTAAATTGGTGTGGGGGTGGTGGGATAGCAGCTGAAAATTGGGACTACATACTGAAAATATATGAGGGGTTCTGGAGGGACAAGGAGTGGTAAAGGGAGCCTTAAGGAGAGTTTTAGGGATGGACAAATGCCCACTCACAAAAGAGTAAGCCCATTGCTATTCAGAATAGAATTTCTAAAGTTACTGCAGCCAAAAAGGACCCAAAACAGTTGTAAATGTCCTCCCACTCAGCCTTGAACTAAGTCAAGAACCACGCAGCACACTCCGTTATAACATAAAGGAGACAAGGACTTAAAATAAAACCCCATAGAAAATGTCAAAATGTTAAATTAACTTATTTTGGCTTGTAAAAAAAATATATATACATTTAGCATAACACAAATTGTATATAAATAATATTTTACTGTAATTTTCTATTCAATACATAACGTTTAGTTTTAATATGCTTTTAAGATAATAGTGCGTAACTTATTTTATTTGTTCTAAGTTTTAAAAATATACAAAATTACTTTACATTACTTCTCCCAATGCTTTTCCATAGGAAGATCTCCACAGCGGTAGTGGGACCCCAGCCTACGTGTGAAAACGTACTACTTGTAATTTAACATGTGTAAATTTGGCTCCACTTCCTGAATTTTAGGGGGTGGGACGTTGTAGTATGCACTTTGTAGTAACGTTTTACTCCAGTATGGTGAATACCCAAAAGTAGTAAAGTTACTTCAAAATGTAAGAGTATGTTTACACATGTGTAAATATACACATGTATATTTACCATTGTGAATAGGACCTACAATCTTTTGCAGATTCCCTACCTTATGAATACTCTTTCCAGGCTTCTGACTGGCCTGGAAAACCTTTTTTCCACCAGTGGCCATCAAGTGTCACCAGGTGGTGCCACATGGCTCTAGCTACAACTCCACCTCCAGCTGTGGAGTCCCCAGACTGTATTATGGGCCAACCAGCACACTGGTGTCATTTCCTGATATTCATTCATCATTGTAGAGGACCAGAGAGCCACAGCAGTGACAGATACACCACTTAATATGTTTGCTACTGTTAAACCTGTAATCCTTAGGGTGGTCTTCCCCCAAACATTTTGCCTGCTTACCACCTCTTTTTGCTGTATCTTTTTGTTGGCCTTGGGTCTATGAGCACTTTATCACTGCTAACCAGTGCTTAAGTGCATGTGCTTCACCCCTAAACATGGTAACACTGGTGTACACCAATGGGCATATTTTGTTTACTTATTAGTCCCTTGTAAAGCGGTATACCATTTACCCAGGGCCTGTAGTCTAAATGCTACTAGTGGGCATGCAGCACTGGTTGTGCCACCCACACAAGTAGCCTTTCAAACCTGTCTCAGGCCTGCCATTGCAAGGCCAGTGTGTGCAGTTTATTGCCACTTCGACGTGGCATTTAAAATCACTTGCCAAGCCTTATACTCCCCTTTTATTGCACATCACCCCTAAGGTAAGCCCTAGGTAGCTCTAAGAGCAGGGTGCTGTGTAACTAAAAGGTAGGACATGTACTTATATGTTTTACATGTTCTGGTTGTGATAAATACCTAAATTCGTGTTTCACTACTGTGAGGTCTACTCCTCCGATAGGCTAGGATTGGGAATTCCTTGATACACTTTTAAGCTGTAATTCCTGATCAGAAAGTAGTAGCTGCATCATGTTTTATATCTTTGGAATGGTAATGATAAATCCTCTTTAATGGTAAAGTTGGATTTAACATTACTATTCTCGAAATGCCACTTTTAGAAAGTGGGCATTTCTTTGCTCTGCGTGCCTTGCAGCCTGCCTCCAATACACGTCTGGGGTGGTTGACAGCTATACTTTGTGCTTTCCCTCTAGACCGCCACAAACGCAGGAAGGGTGGGTGTGACAGAGTACTCATCTGCATTCTGATAGCTCTTACTGGGCAGGAAGAGAGAGAGGAAGCTGACACTTACACCTGAATAGGCAGTGTCCTGTTTCCACACATAGGACTAATTATGCCCTACTGATAGTCTGGAGCCAGGGGGACCTGTGCACTTCAAGGGCCTGCTTTGAAGTCACTCCCACTTCGAAGGCACAACTGGGTATAAGTACTGGGGCTCTGACCCTACCAAGACAGTACACTACTGGACCTGTGACGAACTCTGCCAGGAGTAAAGACTGCTGTGCTACAAGGATTGCCACTCTTCTTGACTGCTGTTCTGAAAAAACTGATTTTCTGCATTGCTGTGCTGCCCTGTTGCCTGCTGATCTCTGCCCTGCTGAGGACAAGGACTGGACCCATCTCACTTGAACCTAGAGTTCCCCCAAGGGCTTGCTAGCTTGTCCCCTGTTCTGAAGTCTCAGGGCCATCAAATACTTCCTTCAACTCTGCAATAACACCTGGACTCTGCCACCAATGAGCCCTGCCAAGTGGTGCCAGTCTAGTCCTGGTCCTTTGAAAGGTGATTTCTGCTGTCCAGAACCATCAAAATCGACGCAGTGACTACTTTGAGCCGACTGGAACCAACACATTGCCCTTCCATGCAGGAGCTGGTCGACGGCATCGCTTCGATGGGCTGTTCTGCTAATTGACGATGATCCAGTGCCTTCATCGTAAAGGAGTTCGACGCCTTCATCGCCTGCGCGGATCTGAACCTACGCATCGAGTCTTCTACGTCGAAGCTTGCTCCATCCAAGGTACTTTTTCTGATGGATTTGTATGAGTCCTGTAGCCAGCCTTCCCTCCATCGCGGTCAGCCTGAACTTTGGATTTACCCCAGTCAAGCGTGACCTCAAGTAACCCCCTAAGCGCTTTTTGACTCTTAAGCACGAGAGTTTGATTTAATCTTTAAAAAGTCATAACTCATGTTCTACTTATTGGATTTTTCTTGTTTTGGTCTTGATTTACTCCTGTGTGGAGTATTTTTGTGGTGTTTTCATTGTGTTTGTGTGTGTGTGTGTGTTGCGCAAATACTTTACACATTGCCTCCTTAGATAAGCCTGACTACTCTGTGCCAAGCTAACCGAGGATGACCACAGGTTATCTTTTAGTGTGTATCTAGCTTACCCTGACAAGAGTGATGGTTCCTACTCAGACAGGGTGCATATGTCTGCCAACCAGAAACCCCGTTCTAACAGCTACCTTGAGATCTTATTAATCACAGCACTAAATAATCCGGGAGAAGGGAAGGCAGTAAAGAATCTTCTGGAAGAAAATGGAACCATGAGAAATATCGTTACTCAAGTTAGGTAGCTTTTTCTTCAGATCAATACATCTTCCCACATATATATATATTACCTTATGAGTAAGCCCCATAGCAGAAGCTCGCTGGAAGGTGGGATTGAATAGTGCTGGTTAACCAAAGAAATCATGCATCACAGCTCAGGCAAAGAACTCATCAATGTGCGTCAGCATACTGTCAGGAAGTCCCTGACCCAATCGAGGGAATAGAAGAGAAGGGATATGAGGACTCGATCCGTCCATATATATCTCCCCTCCTTTACTTACAGCCCTCCTTCGTTACATGGCACAACAACTATCCGCCAGATACAGAGGAGGATATACAAAGCAGCAGCCCCTTTAAGCGAGGCTCAAGCGAACCCAGAACCGCTGACGTTAGGAACCACCTGAGTTATGAGGGCGTTCCAAAGAGGCCGGCGGGCGCGCCAGAGGAAGTTTCCGAAACACAGAGAAGGGAAACCATGCGACTAAACTGCCCGGAGACCCAAAGTCCTGAGGAAGAGACGACACCAATATCGGGAAGCACAACTGAGCCCAGAGACGAACGAGGCTTCCACAAGGGGAGAACAGCTGGTTCCAGCAGAGAAGAGAAGACCGAAGAAGCCGATGACCAGCCGCCGCAGAATAAAGCAGAATCACCTCGCCACGACCCCGGAGGGACGTGGCTTTCCCAGGTGCGTGGGCGTCTGCGGGGCTACTGGAGGGGGAAAATAAAATAGCAGTACTTGAAAAGGGGGGCCGGGGAGGGAGAAACGGAAAGAAACAGGAAAACGAAGGGGAAAGACGGGAAGAGTAAAAGATACCTTGGTGCTTTCCTCTATCAGATTATTGCTTTGGTTTGCTCCAACTCCCACTCCCTTCACGTTGAGTTTTCTTTTTTTTAATTTGTTCCCCACTCCCTCCCCTGCTTATGCTGTATATATCACGGAACACTTACCTGAGCCTTTTTTCTGTCCGAGGGACGACCGTGGCCAGGAAGACTCCTCAAAAGGGGACTGACATAAAAGACCCTGTGGAAAAAGGAGACAAGAAAAGAAGAAAAAGGACATTAGAAACTGATTGTAGCACAAATAAAATATACCACAAAGGATTTTCACATGTATCGAGCTCCTTCTTATTAGGAAACTCCTACCCATAGTGGAGGTTGTGGGCAACACTCCATTAGTCTGAAATAATGGAGAACCTGATACAACAGTTAATACGTGGCCAAGAGAAGTTAGAATGGGCCATAGAGAGACAAATGACATCGGTTCAAGCCGATAGGGACATGTTTAAAGCCTTGTTCACACAACAGGTTGAATGCATCCAAAAGGTCGCCAAAGGCCAAACCCAATCAGCCACAAGCCAACAGATTTGCCAAGGGGCACATGTAGGTTACCCCAACATACCCCTTCAGAAATACCAACCGGGTGAGGACCCGGATGCTTTTCTTACAAATTTCGAAAGGGCTGCCCAAGCTTGTGGATGGCCCGAGGCGAAATGGCCTTTCTTTCTAGCGCCTCTATTGTCTTAGGATGCTCAGGCAGCTTATCAGGTGGCAAATCCTACAGGGAATACTCCTTATAAAGAAATTAAAGATGTTATTCTGGATCACCTAGGTATGGATCCAGAAGCATACAGGGCAAGGTTCAGGAAAGAACGAGGTAGCCCTGGAGATATCCCTAAGACATTATTTTTCAAGCTAAAGGCTGCCGCAGATAAATGGTTGAAACCACAGGAGAATAGCAAGGAACAAATAATTACTCTTATTTATTTGGAGCAGTTTCTTGAAGTCTTGCCGACGCCCACACGGAGATGGCTCCGACAGCAAACACACCTCTCAATAGAGCAAGCTGTGGAAATGGCGACTTCCTTTGCTTGAGCTCAACCAAAACCTCTAGTATACAAACCTGATAAATCCTCACAGTTTTTGTTACAGGTCGTATGCGGAATGAAAAGAAAAGCACCAAGCCTCCTCCGGAGTCACTAAAGGATAGGCTTTCGAAAGTCGACCTCGCCCCGTTCAAAGGACCTCAATTTTATGAGTGCGGGAGTGGGGCCATATAGCTACAACCTGTCCCCAAAAGAAACCTACAGAGGAACCAATGGACATTAACTGTGTGCCTAGAACCATCCTATATACAGAATTGTAATTGTAAAACATTTGTAGAGCGCCTGGTTACCAAAGGCATCCCAGCGCTAGAGGCCGAAGTTCATAATCTACATATCAGTTATGGAAACAAGAAGGTTTTTATGCGTTTCCGGAAGACCAGATGATTAGTTTCACACCGAATGGCAAGGGGGAGGGAGTTCCAAAGCCTAGCAGCGTTATATGAAAAGAGGCGACCCCCTGTGCGGGCTTTCTTGATTCTAGAAACATCTGCCAACTGTTTATTGCATGATCGCAGGGTTCTCTCAGGATGGTAAAAGGAAATGAGAGAACGTGTGATAGGTGGGCCAGAACCTAACAACACCTTGTGTGTAATGCAGAGAGCCTTAAACTGCACTCTCTGCTGAATAGGCAGCCAGTGAAGGGCGGCCAGGGCAGCCCCTGCTGACTGTCGGCTGGGGATATTCAAGAGTTGTCGTGCCACACAGTTTTGTACAATTTGTAATTTCTTAATCGTGGAGCAAGGTGCTCCTAAGTATAGGGCGTTGGCATAGTCGAGCCTAGAAAGAATAAGGGACTGGACCACCACTTTCCTTGCAGAGAAAGGGAGGAGGGGAATGATTTTCCGTATCATCCTCATCAGCCCAAAGCAGCTACCAGCAACCTTCCTTGCTTGTTCCCCAAAATCAAGGTTATGATCTAACCAAACTCCCAAACTCTTGATATAATCTTTGGGGGATGGGGGAGGGCCGAAACAACTCGGCCAAGAAGATATTATATTGGGTATAGAAGGTTTACCCAGGAACATGAGCTCCGTTTTAGATCCGTTGAGCTTCAGGAATGAACCCTCCATCCATACTGAGATCTCTCGAAGACACATTGCCCAGTCCGGGGCGGTGGTGTTGAGCTGATTAAAAGAGACAATCAACTGCGTATCGTCGGCATATGTGATGATTTGAATGCCGAAAGGCTCCACAACACCTGCCAAGGAGCTCATATACACGTTAAAAAGAGTGGGGGACAGGGAGGATCCCTGAGGAACCCCTCATCGGAGGGGCAGAGGGTCAGAAGAACTAGGTTCCTGCTTCTATGTAAGTCTTTTGCTTAATGGGAAAGATGTTACAGCCTTATTAGACTCAGGTTGCAGACAATCCGTCGTACAAAGTACACTAGTAGAGGAATCTCAGGTTTGTCCGGAGGAACGAATACCTATACTCTGTGTGCATGGAGATGTCCGAATATACCCAGTAGCCAAAATCCCTATCGCTCTCTCTAATGGGATTTCTCTGCAAGTCAAAGTGGGGATATTGGACAATCTTCCAGAACAACTCATTTTGGGCACGGACAATCCTTAGTTTATCACCCTGCTCAGGAAAACACTGATGGAGACTCCTGTGCCCCCTTTCAATCTGCTCACTCAGGCTCCCTGGCTTTCTGACAGGTTGTTTCGTTACACCCAAATTCAGGATCCCACTCTCCAGAGCTCCTGGCAACAAGCAAAGAATCCCATGCCCTCGCCCTCCTATCCCTCCTTCCTAGTCAAAAACAATCTGCTATATCTAGTGGGAAACAAGACGATCCCCCACAGTTAGTAGTCCCCCAGAAATTCAGCGAACAGATTTTGTTTTTTGCCCATTCACATCTCCTGGCAGGTCATAGTGGTACTGCAAAGACAACCCAGACTGTGTTAAGACATTTTTATTGGCCTGGAATATTCACCAATATAGTCGGGTATTGTAGGGAATGTGAGATGTCAGAAAAAGAACCCCTACAAACCCCCTCCCGTTCCATTACAACCACTACCAATTATTGATAAACCGTTTGAGAGAATAGGCATGGACTTAGTGGGACCCCTTCAAAAGTCAAGAAGAGAATATTTGTATATCTTAGTTATAGTCGACTATGCAACCAGGTATCCAGAAGCCTTTCCCTTACGAACACCAAACTGTAAGTACATTAGCAAAAAATTACTAGAACTATTTTGTAGAGTAGGATTTCCCCGAGAGATCTTGACAGACCAGGGGACTCCCTTTGTCTCTCGTCTAATGAAGCAAGTGTGTAAAACCCTGAATTCTCCCAAATAGTAACTTCTGCGTATCACCCCCAAACAGATGGCTTATGTGAACGGTATAACGCCACTCTTAAGCTTACCCTTAAGAAGATGCTAACAACAGAAGGGAAGGACTGGGACATGTTGTTACCCCTCGCTCTCTTCGTCATTAGAAGCCAGGCTCAGAGCAGTCTAGGTTGCTCCCCCTTTGAACTCCTTTATGGGAGACAACCACGAACCTTACTAGAAATGACAAAAGAAGCGTGGGAACAAGAAAAACAGGAAGACACTCAATCTTCTCGAATATACACAGGGACTAAGAACACACATCCAGAAATTGCGAGGCTTCACCTGTGCTAATTTAGAAGAAGCCCAAAGAAAACAACAAACGTAATATGATAAAGGAAAGAGGTGGCGGCACCTGAAAATCCATGACTGGGCGATCATACTCCTACCATCCTCTATACCCCATAAACAAGCAGAATGGAAGGGTCCTTATGAAATCATTGAAAAGATACGCCTTACTACCTATCGATTACGAATTTCCCCAAACAAGACCCAAATATATCATATAAACCTTCTTAAAAAGTGGCTGGGACCCCTCCCCAAAGCCACCCACTTTGCCCTTCCGGAGTCAACATCCACCCCTTCTTCGGTAAGTCAACTGCCCATAAACAAGAATCTAACACACGAACAAAAAGCGTCCCTTCATGAACTACTAAGTTCTTTCTCCTCTATCATTTCCGATCTTCCTGGTAGAACAACGCTGGTCGAGCACTCCATTATTACCCCCCCAGAGAAAGTAATAAAACAACGTCCTTATAGGATTCCAGCAGCCAGGCGAGATGCTATTACTGCAGAAATAGAAAATATGTTAAAGTTAGCGGTCATAAAACCATCTTGCAGCAACTGGTCTTCCCTTCATTGTCATTGTTCCAAAACCGGATGGTTCGATCAGTTTTTGCATAGATTTCAGAGCAGTCAACGCCATCTCGAAGTTTGACTCTTACCCATTACCAAGAGTTGACTAATTGATTGAAAATATATGTGAATCCCAGTACATAACCACGCTCGATCTTACAAAGGGCTACTGGCAGGTACCGCTTAAACAAGAAGACCAAGAAAAGACCGCCTTTAGCACCCCTACTGGTTTATACGAATACACTGTACTGCCTTTTGGACTACATGGAGCCCCAGAACTTTTGAAAGGCTCATGAACGAAGTACTCTATCAACACCAAGCCTATTCATCAGCCTATATAGATGATATCATCATATTTAGTCCTAGCTGGGAACAGCACCTTTTCCACTGCAGAAAGGTATTCCAAGCTCTCAAAGCTGCAGGACTCCATGTCAACTCTAAGAAATCCAAGGGGGGATTCACTAAAGTCAAATATTTAGGCTATCTTTTGGGGGACGGGGTCATTGCCCCCCAACAAGAGAAAGTCAAAGCAGTCCTGGACACCCCCTTCCCCACTACCAAGAAGGGTATCAGATCCTTTTTAGGTTTGAAAGGCTATTATCGCCGGTTTATACCCAACTATTCTGAGTTGGCATCACCAGTGACCGATTTATTGAAGAAGGAGATAAAGAGCAAAGACCTGTTATGTCCCTCTCAAACCTCCAGGAAGACATTCCACGATCTCAAACGGGCCTTAACCACCAGTCCTATACTCATTTCACTCAATTTAAGGAACCATTTATACTGCAAACAGATGCCTCGGAAGTAGGCCTAGGGGCCGTTCTTTCCCAACGAACCAAAGATGGTATAGAACGCCCTGTACTCTTTATCAGCCGTAAGCGGTTTCCAAGGGAGAAAAAGTATTCCACGGTTGAAAAGGAATGTTTAGCCATAAAATGGGCAGTAGACAATTTGCGTTATTACCTAGAAGGATCCCCTTTTACTCTCTATACAGACCACGCTCCTCTATTGTGGATGAGCTGCAATAAGGGCAATTACCCTCGTATCCTACGGTGGTTTTTGTCATTGCAACCCTATTCATTTGATGTACATCATCGAAAAGGTTCTGAGAACGAAAATGCAGATTTCCTGTCACGCATTCAGCATTTCCCCATACGGGAAAAGTCTGGGGGCGGGGTGTGTCAGGAAGTCCCTGACCCAATCGAGGGAATAGAAGAGAAGGAATATGAGGACTCGATCCCTTCATATATATCTCCCCTCCTTTACTTACAGCCCTCCTTCGTTACATGGCACAACAACTATCCGCCAGATACAGAGAAGGATATACAAAGCAGCAGCCCCTTTAAGCGAGGCTCAAGCGAACCCAGAACAGCTGACGTCAGGACCCACCTGAGTTATGAGGGCGTTCCAAAGAGGCCGGCGGGCGCGCCAGAGGAAGTTTCCGAAACGCCAAGAAGGGAAACAGCGCAACTAAACAACCGCCCGGAGACCCAAAGACCCGAGGAAGAGACGACTCCAATATCGGGAAGCACAACTGAGCCCAGAGATGAACGCAGCTTCCACAAGGGGAGAACAGCCGGTTCCAGCAGAGAAGAGAAGACCGAAGAAGCCGATGACCAGACGCCGCAGAATAGGGCGGAATCACGTCACCATGACCCTGGAGGGACGTGACTTTCCCAGGTGCGTGGGCGTCTGTGGGGTTACTGGAGGGGGAAAATAAAATAGCAGTACTTGAAAAGGGGGGCCGGGGAGGGAGAAACGGAAAGAAACAGGAAAACGAAGGGGAAAGACGGGAAGAGTAAAAGATAACTTGGTGCTTTCCTCTATCAGATTTTTGCTTTGGTTTGCGCCAACTCCCACTCCCTTCACATTGAGTTTTTTTTTTTGTTCCCCACTCCCTCCCCTGCTTATGCTGTATATATCACGGAACACTTACCTGAGCCTTTTTTCTGTCCGAGGTACGACGGTGGCCAGGAAGACTCCTCAAAAGGGGACTGACATAAAAGACCCTGTGGAAAAAGGAAACAAGAAAAGAAGAAAAAGGACATTAGAAACTGATTGTAGCACAAATAAAATATACCACAAAGGATTTTCACGTGTATCGAGCTCCTGCTTATCGGGAAACTCCTACACATACTTTTGCAAAGCGCTACTGCTTCATGTCTCAAAGATGACCAAGCAGCTAACTGGCAGATATTTGCAACATGTGTGCCTTTGGAAAGAATCATGAAAGCTGCCATGGCCCAGTTGAAATTAACACAAAAGTCCTTTGGAGGGTGTTTCTTGGCCAGGGCATAGCTAAACTTGATACACAGGATGACACAACGCGAAAAAGTGTATTTTGTCACAGCCGTGCCCTCGTGAGCTCTAGCCTAGCCCACAAGAAGCATCTCTGTCCTGTTGTGTATTGTCAATGTAGTACACTTGAGTCCAGTCTGTGCAGACATTCCTCCCCCTTGGTTAGAAGTGGAGGGGAAAGAAAGATAGAGGCGTGATAGACTGGGCTATATGGAATGTAGAAACCTCCTTAGTTAAGAAAGATCAACAGGTGTAGTGACGCAACTTATCTGGGTAAATAACTGTGAAGGAGTGATGAAATTAGAGCCTGCAGTACTACTATCCCATGAGCACCAACAGAATTGTTTTTCTGATGGATACTTCTAGTCACAGATTCCTCACCTTAGACTACTCCCCAGGTGCCAGACTGGATCTGGAAACTTTTTACAGCAGTGCTCCCAGGTGCTGCTGGGTGGTGCGGTACAGCTCCGGGCTGGCTCCATACAGCCCTGGAAGTGACAGAGCAGAGCTGCATATAAGAGCCACCGCTGTAATCTGATATTGGTTCTTTTTTTCTGTGCCCTCTGATATGGAGCTCCACTCCCAGTTTTGTCGTTTTTCCGACTCCGTCTAAACAATTCTTTAGTGTGCTAGGAAATGGTGTCCCCACCAAACACAACAGGTTTCAAGCCATGGTACGACTGCAGGAAGTAGATGTTGGTCACGGACTCACATGAGATGTGTATTTGATGTCTGGGTTCGCGGCAGAACTCTTAAGTCATGCAATAAGTGTGTCCTTAAGCATCTGAAGGTGGTCCGAGATGGGAGATGAAGTTATACACAAGAAATTGTAGCCTTTGTGTAGGTGACGCTCACTCTCCAAGTCATGGGCCCAGACTCAGTCCCTGTACTGAGGCTGCTCCTGTGATCATTCAACTTCACTGTCTAAGTCCTCATGTAAGTTGAATTGCAAGCCCCCGAAAGAGAAATGGGACTTCACCCCATCCACCACTCTGAATCCAAGGACAAAGCATGTGGATTTCCCATTTTAAATCACACCCCTTTGCAGTCTCTGGGCTCGGAACGAATTCATCATTGCTGCAGCAAGATAAGGCATTGAGAGAAGCCATGCTGCAAATTGTCGTTGTGCTTCCAGTCCCTGTTGTGTGCCTTTTGGTTACAAGGGACTACTGGGGACTACAGTCAGATTATTGCTGGCAGGTTCTTCCCCGGCATCATCTGTCCCCAAGGGACCTGTTACCAGTCCCATACAAACTCTGATACAAACTTCTACTCTGTCTATGTGTTCCATGCCCGTGCCAACAGCATTGTTGGACCCTGACTCGACTTCGGCTCGAACCCAACCAATGTCGCACTACAAGATCACATGAGTGCATCTAACAGTTTTCAGTTTAACTCTTTTCATGTGCTTCTGCCACATCACTGCTACCAGCAGAGGCTCCATTATATTTTTGGTTCTGATTCCGATCCTATGCCAGTGGGGTCAATAGAGACCGTGATTGATGAGCCACTTGGCCACCAATTGAAGCTAGTGCTTCGTTTGCAGTGGTTGTTTGGAGGCACTTGAGGCACTAGTATTACAGCTGCCCTCCATCGAAACAAGAACAAATGTTCTGACTGAAATTCTGCAGCCTTGGCCCGCATCATTTGAGCCCTTACTTTGTTTAAATGATGCCTTCACAGACACTTTAACGGCTACTTGGTCGAAGTTTTGTTCTTTCCAACCTGTGAATAGGGAGGTGGCCAGACGTTAGACTGGCGCAGAGTGACCCAGAGTTTCTCATTAAGCACCCTACCCCAGAAAGCCTGATAGAAGCAGGCTTCCACTTGTAAAGTAAACCCTAACTCGTTTCCAACTACTCCTCCAGATAAGGAGTTAAGGAATCTAAGAGGATTGATTCTTTCTGCAACCATATGTTTTCTACCACCAGTTTAGCACTACAGTCCTTCATCTCGTCCTTTTGCCGGGCTGCAACACACATGCCCTGTGGGACATGGCTAGTGAGGCCCTGCCTGCGGTCCTGGAAGATCTTAGGACCTTTTTGGCCCAGATAGTACATGATGGACAAGACGCAGCCAAATATGTTATCTATGCAGGGATGGATACTAAGGATTGCTCGTTCTTCAGAGACATGTGTGGATGCGATCCACTGGATTCTCAGGTAATGCAAAGCCCTCCCTAATGGGCACGCCCTTTGAATTTCTGCTTCTGAGAGAAGGTTCCCTCTTCAATGTAACACTTCAAAAATAGCAGCGGATTGACTCCTGCCAAGCAGTTCTTGCATCCATTTTCCAAAGGTTTAGAGGTTACTCCTGGCGACCGGCATATGTATAGACCTGGGCAACCTTATCAGCTGATGTGGCAAACACCCCAGTCCTTTTGAGGCTGTGGACGTGGTTCCAACAGACCTTGTGTGAGCCAGAAGGGCCATCAGTCCTCCAGTTCCTCTTTGCATGCTATAACAGATACCAAACTGCTTTAGTTTGCCCTAAGTGTCATATGCCCAGCCAGCAAGGGGCAGGATCCAGCATTTCCACCTACCGGGTACCAAACTTGAAAGAGGCAGGGGTTGTTTCTCTTGCTATTTCCTTGTCCCGAAAAATGACATGGACCTCGGGCCTACCCCGGTTCTTTGACCAATGAATGCCTTCAAAACAGGATGGTGTCTTTGTACTGTAATCCTACAGGCATTATCTGTGGTTCAAACTGTGCCAGGAGCATTTTCAAATTGCCATGCTATGCTTCAACCTCACCAGCGCCCCTCAGGTGTTTATGAAGTGATGATGGTGGTTGCTGCCCATTTCTGGAGGTCGGAAGTACCTGCATTCCCGTACCTTGACAGCTGATGGACGAGGGTTGGCTTGCTGCAGTTAGTTGTAGGCCTCCTCTGGGCGACGACAGAACTCTTGACATAGTTTGGCTTCACTATAAATGAGCCGAAGGCCCACCTAGTTCCTTCTCAGAGGCTTCTATTAATTAAGGTGATCCTGTACACAGTGAAGATCAGGGCGTTTCTTCTGCAACAAGAAGTCCAAGACTTTTGGCTATGATCCCAATGTTTCAGGCTCGATCACGGTGAAGATGCTTTGAGGTTCTGTGCCTCCTCAATTATACCAGGTGGCCCAGGCTAGTCCTTCAGTGGAACCTGGAATCCTAGTGGGCTCAGCATCAAGACTGCCTTTTCAACTCCATCCAGAACTAGGAGACAGCTTGAGATCTGCAGTGGTGACCGATCGACTGCAAATTATCTTGCGTCAGGCACTTCTCTGTCCCCAATACAGAGCTGATAGTGTTGATGGACACCTCACTTCTGGGTTGGTGCTTTCAGTGGAGTTCAGAAAACTCTGATCTCCAGTAGAGTGCCGTCTCCACATCACTCTGCTGAAACTGCGGGCCATTCCTATGACCCTGAAGGCCTTCCTTCTATATATCAAGGAAAGGTTGGCACAGGTTCTCACAGACAACACCACCGCCATGTGGTACTATTACAAGCAAGACGTAGTTCCGTACTGGGTGCCAGGAGGTTTTGCATCTCTGGAGGTGGCTGGTGCATCAAGGTATCCTTCTGGTCCCCAACCACCTGGTGGTGTCCCTGAATGCCAACGCTGAAGAACTGAGCAGACATTGCCTGGCAGATCACAAATGGCATTTGCATCCGAGGTGGTAGAGGGTGTCTTCTACCAATGGGGAGAACACTAGCTTAATCTGTTCACCTCCGTCTAACGTGCAGTGTCAAAAGGTTTGCATGCTGGAACAAGGAAATCCTGTATGCCTTCCCTGTGCTACCTGCCCTACTCGGAGTCCTTAAGAAGATCAAGAATGATTGGGCCCAAGTCATTCTAATGGCCCCGGATTGGTCCAGGAGAGTGTGGTATCCAAAACTCCTGGGCATGCCTATCTGTCCTCCGATCAGGTTGCCACTTCGTGAAGACCTCCCCTCCCTGCAACAGCGCAGGCCCCCCACCCAAACTCCACCTGAACTACACGGTTGTATGTTGGAACAACGAGTTCCTCAACCACGACTTCCCTAACAACGAGGTCGCAACCACGACCTCGTCTAAACCACGACTTTTTTTACCACGCATTCCTTCACCACGTTTTTTCGTGGTAAAGGAATGCGTGTTAAAAAAAATGCTTTCCATCTAGTACCCCGACCCCCCCCACCCCTTAAAAACTAATTACACCCACCCTAAGAATACCACAGATAATAAAATACATACAACATGATAAATCGTATGCCCTGTTGGACATTGTACCCTGTGTACTGTGACAGCATAACGGAGAGATAAAAATAAAACCAGTCAGATCTGAGGTCACACCTGTCGCCTCCAGATTACTTGACACAAAACCTCCATGTCTGGCCCCCAAACGGTGCTCCCTTTTCTATTTTTAAATAACAGGGCAGCGTCAAGTTCATTTCACAACCGTTCACGCGAACCCCCCAGTATGTCAGTCTAAACCTTATAACTTTCAACCTCTCACCCCGCCCTCACCATCAGAATCTGAAGTCATGCACTGTCCATGCACTGTCCATCTAATTTGCTAGAGTCAGGAAAAAAAGAAGCACAAATGAAGAAAAATAAACGGGTTCACATAATTAGTGCACAGATCCACTTGCACAAAAAAAACAGCTAGTCAAAGCAGGGGGTGAATGCTTTATGCGTGTGACACATTACCATTCTGTCGATTTATAGAATAATAATGAACCCTTACTGGAATATATCTTATGGTTTTCAAAAGTCACCTCTAGGTTCTGTGCCTAGATCAAGCGTCACCCAGTGTCTGACGCTGACAAACAGCACCCCAGAGATGCGTAAACAATCATGTAATAGAGGTTTAGGGATACCCTTGTTTTTTTGCAGTTTGCAGTTTTTCGTTATATAGCGCAAACTCGACCCGAAGGTATTGGAGCGCTTTTACACGAACACCATTTACATTACACGAGGACACATTCATTTTTAGTAGGCACAAGGAGATTAAGTGATTTGCCCAGAATCACAGAATGTTGAACCGACGCCGAGACTGGAACCTTACGCCGCACCCGCCCCTCCCCTTGTCTCCATATATTATACTAAAATATTAGTATCACGTGGACCAGTCTTATGTAAAAAGTAACATGTTAATGAAAACAATTGAAATTTCAGCATTAACAGCAATTACCAAATGGAACAAGGTGTAAAGGTAAACGTGTTTCTGTTGCTATCACACCTATCTGGTTGAGAACAAAACCAATTATTATTATTACTAATATTACTACTGATGCTACAAACACAACAGTCTTCGCCTTGCTACACTTTGCATCGATGTCGTGGCCTTCAATTTAATTTCAAAATGTATTTAATAAAAAACACTAATGTCGTATTCTGGAAATGTTTTTTAAATACAATTACGTTAATGATTAAAAAAACAGGGACACAAAAGCGAGCTACATAGAAGGACAATGAGCGTGACCTTCACACCTATTACTCCAGCATTAATACCAGTAGTCAGTTAATACTACCAGTGAGCGCTCGCACTAGTTAGTGTCGTGCTCCGAACAGACATCAACTTCTCGGCGGCCGCGGACGGTATTTCAATAATTGTGACATTGTGGAGTTTTGTGTATTTTATACACAACATGCTGAGAGCACACACCCAGGAGACAATGTTTAGTGTTGGGGTCTTGCTTCAAATCACTGCATCACATACATCGATGCCGCGATGAACTCCGCCCTGCCCGAACACTAGACCGACTCAGCCTTAACCACGCATATGCGTGGTTAAGGCTGAGTCGTTGTTCGGGCAAGTCATTGCTCGGCTTTCGTGACTCCGGAACTCGTTGTTCCGGAGTCGTTGTTCAGGATGTTTGCCGAACTACACTTCAATGTGTGGACTTCATTCGATTTGCCACCTGAAGTGGTGAATGTCATCCTTGTTGATACGCACCTCTCCACATCTGGGGGAGGTGGAGGCAGTCAACTCTGGTCTCCAGTAGAGGGCCGGCTCCACAGCACTGTGCTGGAGCTGCTGGCCATTCTTATGAGCCTGAAGGCCTTCTTGCCATCTATCAAGGGGAAGTTGATGCAGGTTTTCACAGACAATACCACGGCCATGTGGTACTACAGCAAGCAGGGTGTAATGAGGTCCTGGGTGCCAGGAAGTTTTGCATCTCTGGAGGGGGCTGGTGCATCAAATTTGGGTGCTGGGACAAATTCGTTACCTGGTGCGGTGTCCCATTACATGCAAAGCAATTGGACATCCTTTTGTTCCTTTCGTCTTTAGCCCAGCAAATCCATGCACAGGCCACTAAAAAATGTTGTCCGCCCTTTAGGTCTTTCTAAGTTTGAAATACCAAACATCCTAGTTCAAATCGCCCATTGTTATGAGATTCATTAAAGGTTTGACAGATTTTTCATCCCAAGTGATGCCACAGTGGAATCTTAACTTGGTCTTAACATTCCTCATATTTATGCCATTCAAGCCTATGCATAGCTGCTCACTGTGTCGCCTGACCCTAAAGACTGTTTCCCAGTTGTGGTTACGTCAGCTCGTCGCTTGAGCAACCTGCAAGCATTGTTGGTGCACCCTTTCTTCACCATGTTTTTTCTGGATAAATTGGTGCTGAGGACTCGAGCGGCTATCTTCCCTAATTTCATGACTCCCGGCAACATGTGGCAATTCATCAGTCAGCCAGCGTTCTTTACTCCCCTTCACCCCTCAAAAAAGGAGGTGAGGCGTCACTGGTTGGAAACAAAAAGGGTTTTAAGTTTTTACATTGATCATAACGGAGGCCATTGAGCTGAAAATCAAATTTTTTTTATTTTGTCTGAAGCAAAGAAAGGGAATTCTGAGCAGAAGAGATCCTATCATGGTGGGTAGTCCTTTGCACAACGATTTGCTATGCACTGGCCAAGAGGCAGACCCAGGAAGATCTGAGAGCCCAATCCACCATGGTAATACTGCTATCACTTTAAAAAAATGTTATTTTATTTATTTAAGGTGTTTCATAAAGTGTGAACATGACCAAAGGGTATGAGAGCGCTGTAGATACAATTGGAAACAGAATCAAACACCTGAAAAATAACAAAAACGAACACCTAACGTAAAACATAGACAAAAAACTAAAGCAAGATATGGTATGTTGTAACAGAGTTATCATTAAGCATCTGCCATTCCTTTTTGAAGCACCAAGACATATTCTCCAAGATGACTTTCTGAGCCTGGTCTGAGTCCGTTCAGTTCCAGGTACCCGGAGGACCAGTGTTTGTGTGGAAATTCTACTCGGATGGATGTGCTTCTGCCCTGTATTGGTATTAATGTCACTGCGGCACCCATAGGGACAGGCTAACTCCGACTTTATTAGAGGAATCTGTTCATTAGCATCTTTTTCACCTCTTTTTTGGAAATGTGGGTTGATGGGTTTGACCAAACCTTGGGTGGTAGAGAATTCCAAATCCTTGGAGCCGATCCTGAAAAGGAGCATGTGTAGGGTTTTTGATTTCTTAATCTGGGGGAATCTAGCCTGAATTTGTATTTTTGAGGGAGCTGCTGCCTCCTGAGATTGTAATCTTTTCTGCCAGGTATCTGGGTTCATTATAATGTAAAGCTATATGCTAGAGGCAATCCATTTTCAATTGAGTTCTGACCTAGAGAGGGAGCCAGTTGAGGGACTTAAGTGATGGGGTAATGTGGTCAAAGCGTCTTGTGCCTGTTACCAGTCTTGCTTCTGCATTTAGGGTCGCTTTGAGTGGAGCCGTTCTCGACTTGGGAAGACCTGAAAGGGTCGCACATTCATATTCTAGTCTTTAGACCACTAGTGATTGTACTACTAGTTTGAAGTCTGGAAGTGGCATGATTAGTTTCACTTTCTTTAGTAGTTTGAGTTGGAATGACGCACTGCACGTAGTTGCACTGATATGTGCTAGCATGTATCACTGCATTGGCATGCGATGTGCCTGTCCTTGATATCTGCCAGGCTGTGGACGTCTCTGTTCACAAAGCATTGTAGTCTTGACAGCTAGATCTGGTGGGAAGGACTCTTCACCTGCTCAGTTCTCCAAGACATTTTGGTATGAGCCCTCTCCACAAAGTACTTTGTGGAGGTACTGCTTTCCTATGGTAATGAATGTGTGCTTAGAAGTATCTTTCAGAAGAACAAGTTACTTACTTCCAGTAACGCTCTTTCTGGTGGGTGCTCTTTCTAACTGTAGATACCTTACTGCTCCCCACTTCCCCGTTCAGTGGAGTGGCCTCTTTTGTTAACACCTACAAAGGCCCCAAGTTAATGTTGCATGCACTGTTACCAACAATTGTTCACACTTCACGTCTGAGGTTGCGGAAAAAGAAAAGATAAAAACTGATGTCCATGTGCAGGGTGGTGCTTGCATGCGCCTCTGCTCTGTCACTTTAAGGCTGTATGGAGCCAACACGGAGGGAGCCGCACAATGTCACCTGATGGTATGCCGAAACACTTCTATGAAAGGTCTCTGGGTCTAGTCTGGCGCATAGGGGATATTCGATTGTGCGGAATCTGTGGTTAGATAAAGAATTATCCACGAGACAGAGCATTACCAAAGGTAAGTTGCTCATATAGACTCCACTCTCTGCAGTGAAGTTGCTGTCACCACCAGCACTTCTTAATATGCATTGGGCTGTAAATACGAATGGGAGGACTGCACATTGAAAGTGTTGGGACAACCCATAAGTGAATCTCAAGTAGTGCTTGTGGAATTGGATGTTGAAAGTCTGTGTCCTTACGATCCAGGGACAGCAACCAATCTCCTGAGTTCAAGGCCACCAGCACCTAGCTCATGGACAGCATCTTGAACTTGTCTTGCCAGATGAACAGGTTGAGAAAGCAGAGATCCAGGATGGACCTCAGGAGACTTTGAGACTAAGCAGTAAATTGAGCAAACTCATGTGCCCCTCTCTTCCAGAAGCACCACTTATATGCTCCTTTTTTCAGCAAGGCAATCCTGTCATGAGCTGGCGATTACACTGACGAAAGGGGGGTGGGTGGAGTCCGTCTTGAGTTGAGGATAGCAAGGGAAATGTATAGCCACAGCAGATCACATGGATCACCCAAAGGTCCATTGTGATCGCATCCTCTGAGTGATAAAATGAGAGACCCTTCTACCACCAAAAGTGAGAGGGGTTTGGAGATGGCAGAGCCTGCAGAAGAAAGTTGGGGCTGGATCAACTGCTCGCAATGCCTCCATCCATTCTTGCCTCGACTGAATTGATACATTTCCTGTGATCTTTTGATGGGCTGAGATGGCTGCCGTTGTCTGCACTTCACAGCCGTAGAATAACCATAGAACCACTGATACTGTTGATGAAATTGCAGAATAGTCTCTTTCAGAGGGCATGTCCATGAATGTCATCTGTACGTCCCACGAACAACCAGTAGAATGCATCCAAGCATGTTATGTCTTGACAGTTGTACCTATAAACCGAGCAACGGTGTCCGCACTGTTAAAGCCACATTTCAGCCTTATTGAACAGAAGTATGAGCTCTGCAGAACCTGTGGAGGATTGAAAGATTTCCATCCAAATGTTAGACTTCACTTTTGCAGAATGCTGAGTCAGTTTCAAAGGTTTCCACTGCCTTCCGAGCAACTGTTGTGAATGAGGAAGCTTCCTTCAAAGGTGATCTACTGGGCTAGAAAATATCCCCTTCTGATGAAGTATGTAGGCCACTGTTTTTTTGTAGGTCTAAATTAAGACAGTCATCAGTATTGTAGTATGGCAGAAGATGATCAGTTTTGAGGCTACATCATCTGTGCAACCATTGTCCATATCATCCATAGTCAAGGCATCTGAATCTAAACTGAAAATATTCTCGGCATGGGCAAACGTTTGGGCCCTGGGGAGAGGATCACACAAAGGTTAATTATTCACCCTGACCTTCTCCTTTTTCTACACTGACCATGTTTCCCTTATTAACGCCTTGGCTGGAACCAAAATCTTCTTTGGGGCTGCATCCTTACTGATTTTGAGCACTGAAGAAGGGCTGGAAAAAATGGGGGATGGCGCTCCGGCTAGTCTCAACTTAACCTGAAGTGCAGAGCCTGCAGATTTGCTGTATCGGAACTGCTAGAGTTGTGAAGCCTGACGGAATAGGTAATATCCCTGAAGATGGCGAAGTTGTCCTGAAAAGATCTAGCATCTCTAGATGAAAGGCCTTGGCCTGTGCTGGGTTGGCTGAAACACTGGGAAATTCCAGTCTTGACTTCTTAAGCGCTGGGGGTGCACCTGGGGTTGAGGAAGTGCACTCGGAGTGCACCTGGGGTGTCTGGAAATGACCTCGGACTCGGCAGTCTCTAAACAGACCGTTTCCTCAATTAAGAAGAGAACTTCTCCTTCCTATGTCCCTTTTAGTGCTTTTGTGGGTCAACCTCTAAGGAGAACATTCCCTGGGATGTGATTTACCTTTGGTGGAGGGGGTCTGCTTAAGAGTCTCCGTGCGGTCCATGTAAAAGAATAACTTGGCTTCCTGCTCTCTTTTGGCCTTCAAGTGCAAGACGGCACACGAGTTACATGTCACGGTGTCATGTCCCAACACTAGACATCACATACAGACAGAGGAAGGGGCCAAAACGGACATCTTGTTGCAGCATTGCCTGCGAGGCTTTGAAGCCTGACCGCTCCTTTCGAAAGCAGAGAGATTTGTTGGTGAAGCACAGAGAGAAGTCTGGGCCATGTTGGTGAGGCACTTGATATACTCCGGTGGCGCCACATCTGGAGGTGGCATCATTGCTGGACCTGCATGGAGCCACCTGGCAGTGCTTAGACATTGCTGGAGAAAGTTTTCTGGAACACACTAGAGCCTGGTAGGAAAATTCAAAAGGTGAGGAATCTGCGAGAAGATCTATCAGAATTAAGCACTCTGGCTACTACATAGTTTTAGAAGTGAGCATGCCTTTAGTTGTTGCTTGTTTTAGCAACTGGTTGTTTGTAATTTTTATCAACCACCGTTTAATAACATGATGACAATTTCAAATGTCATTGAAAATTAGTTAAATTATACATTGACTCATCACCTCGGTGAAAGGTTGCATGCTGCTACGAATTTCCTTTGATGCCATTGAGCAGGCAGGTATAAGCGATTCCACTTTTCCAACATCTCTGGCCTTTGCTGGAAGAAGACATCGCAGCATATCCGTGTTTTTTAACATTGCAGATAAATGTTTTTTCCTTTTGAAAACAAAAAGCATTGTCTTTTTTTCATCGAAGCTGATACTTTAAGATTTATGCCATTCTAAGAACTCTGGATCAAGTTGTGACAAACAAAATCAGGTTGTAAAGACCAGATCAAATTTCACCCCATTGTTAGCTGTTCCAGGAAGTGCTAAAGAACTTATTTCTTTTGCACCTTAAAAAAATTGCTTCGTAATTCGTTGTCCGTCGCTTCACACTAATAATACCTGCTTTGAAATGCAACACTATGGTAACACATGCTGCTGGGTGGATTCCTGGCTGTACAACAAGCTCGGAATCACTACAGTAGCCTCGCAATATTGCCTGGGGTAGGTCGATATTCAGTATGTTTGATGTTTTAAGACGGCGTGATTTGGCCACTTTGATTAATGGGGCATTTTTGCCAAGTTCGTTACTGAGAGGATACAGGTAACTTTTGCAAGAACATTAGTCAAACTAGAAGCCACAGGCCTATCGTAAATTTGGAACCCATGCCTTTTCATTTGCACAAAGGGAATTTCTAAGCCATGCTGGAGTGTAGAGGCCTTTGCTGACTAAATTAGCACCCCTTGGTTATACAGTGCAGTTGACGAAGAGCTGCAGCAGTAATGAACCAATTCATCTGCGTCAAGGCAGCTTAACAACTGACTCTTCAATCACAAAATGCAAATGCCTTCGAAAGAATGGATTTAATTGTAATGCCTATATGGGTGTGAATATGGTGTTCTTCTTCAGAGCAAATGAGCTTGCATTAGCCTGCAATCCCTCCAGCTCTCAGCAGTGTAAATGGGCTTCCATTAGCCTTCTATCCCTACAGCTCTCAGCAGTTGTCCCTGCAAGTTTACAAGAAAGTAGTAATGGCCAATGCAAAGTAGAGATTGGTCGGCATAGTTATCCTCTTGTGTATATGCGTCTTGTTTGTTAGTATTGCATCAACGAGGGATGAAGTTTATTTTTATAGGCTGGAAAACAGCATTTACCTCTGATTCGTGTTCAGTGCACGAAAGGGTACACATTGTGCGCTCATGGGCCTCCCTGCCAATTCCATGCAAGGACCAGAGGGCACAGGCATAGCTACAGTTGTTCAACCTAGAATGAACTTGACACAACACAGTCAGAAAATTGGATTTATACCAGCTGCAATTGGCCGTAGAAATCTAAAGATACAGGCTAATTGTATTTATTGGATGTGTATGATTGATCTCTATCTTCATTTCAATTGATTAGCTCAAAATATTTAACTGAAAATTATTTGCTGAACAACCAGCAGCACCCACTTTAAAATATGGGGGATGATGAGCAAAAAATCACGGTCTTGTCTTCCATCGCATTAAGGTTGCAAAG
Source organism: Calotriton arnoldi (assembly GCA_963921515.1). Classification (NCBI taxonomy): domain Eukaryota; kingdom Metazoa; phylum Chordata; class Amphibia; order Caudata; family Salamandridae; genus Calotriton; species Calotriton arnoldi. The sequence goes on along the minus strand of CAWUFW010000554.1, from coordinate 2,961,615 downwards.
GAAGCCCTAGCCCACCCACTCAGTGAAAAACTTGCAGCTGCTCTTCTTGATCTCATAAAGCCAGAACATTTTAATACACTCCCACTCTACCCCACCACCAGTATATGTATACTTTTCTCAAACGATTATCCTGATATGGGATCCCAACAGGGCATAGCCCGGTCATCAAATATAGTTTGTGCAGTCAGTTGACCCAGTTCTACTGGGTCACCTGATGACCCTGTTCAACTGGGATCTCGGGGTAGGTGTTACGGAGAGACTATGGGATCTTTGAGGATTGGATCATGTAAGATTCAATCTATTTTGTAGACCAGTTGGGAAGCAGTCTTTGCTTATTATTCTTATTATTATGAAACACTCATCACTGACTGGCTGTCAGGCGCATAAAATCAGACCATCCTCAAAAGTACTCCACTTACCCTTAAGCTGACGGCAAAAGGTTACTCATGATCTATTTTCCGATTGATCAATCCTGGCCACAACTTTTATCTTCTTGCTATCACCTGATGCTATACCTTAAAGTATGAACGAATCCCCTAGTGCATATGGCCAACTTGCACCTGATTGAATTGTTTTACCCGACTGTCATGGGGAAGCAATCCTTGTGCATCACTCTACGTTCATTCCTGGCTGGCTTGTTTAGCACATAGAATCGGACCATCCTCACAGGCACCGCACTTAACTCAACCTGGGCTCAAAAGTTACTTATAATCCAATATTGATTTGACAATCTCAGATGAAGGGACCTTAAACATTCTTTATTCTTCAAACGACTAGGCATCCCTTTGGCTAACTCCACAAGCCTTCCTATCCTGTTATGTACTGCCACCTCACTCACTTTTAAGGCAACGCAATGTAAATTAGATAACAGTGTGCCTCAAGAGGAAACCTTTACAGCTTTGGAAATATCCCAGCATGCTTTGTAACTCCAGCAAAGTGATCTTTTCTTCTACTAGGGAGACACGGAGTACAGCACTCTAACACACCTCTATTGTCGACCTCGAAGGGAAACCCATTGTCGACCTCAACGGGAAACCCATTGGAGTCTCTCTACAAATTCCATTGTGGCCTGCCTTATAAATTAGTTGTTTCGATAAAATTGCAAATAAGTACTAAAAGACCTGTGAAAGGTCCAATTTATAATTCTATTTTGTGATTCATTTTGGATTACTTGTGTAGTTGCTAAAATACAAAGGGCAAAAGAATTGGGTTCTATTGAGAAAATCAAGCTGAAAAATCAAATAAAGATATTCTTGAGAATATGAAAGATTATTATTTGAATACATTCATGAGTCAAATTACCCAACATTGGGAGATTTCTTTATAACCAAATGAGCTCATTCTGGTTCAGTATCTCAGAAGGTTATGCTGATATTGAAGTGCTCTGGGTGAAGAAAGCAATTGACTTGCACCCTAAACTTTGGGGAATACAACAACATTAGCAACCACTTCAATGCGATAGGGCCTTGCATAAAAAAAGATTGATCTGCTTTTAGTGACCCACATTCTGTTCTTTGAAACTCATTGGTTCAGTTTTACTCATGTTGCGTGCATCATATTTGAATTTGACCAACGCATGATGGCCTTTGAGGTCATAGCCCCTCTCTCTGCGTAGTCACCATATTTGTTAGTATCTCTCCCTGTCTGACCCATCATGTCAGGATTGTAAAGGATACCAGTACAAATGATTTCATTCAAATAGTCAGTTGTTGATGTTCTCTGCTGGGCTTAAATTCTTTGACCATCGCTGAGCTTAGGGTGATCCAGGAGACCCTGATAAGACACAATCTGTGTGTTAGATTTTGTTAGTCTTAAACTTGTAATAGTTACCCATCCTTCCATCTGCATCTGATTCGCAATAGTCTTGTACATGAAATGGAATTTACAACATAGTCCGCTTCGCTGAATGTTACTTCCTAGCAAAATATTTGTTTGACTAAAGCCCATTCCATAATAAATTGTAGTTTCTTATTCCTGGTCCATAATCTAATATACTTGCTACTTATGAATTTTGACCTAAGACACCCAAGAGTGTCAGCTCAGCAAAGCACAAGCAATGGGTGCCTGCCTGACCAGTCAATACGACTGACCCAAATGAGTTGACTGTTCTAGAAACAAGACCTTGGACTATTGATTACATCTGCCCTGAAGGCAGCAACACTCCTTTCAGTAGAACAGAAGCACCATGTCTTCCTGGTAGGTCTGTATTTTTTACTGGTGCCTGCTGTCCAGGCCTACTCCAGTAAAAATTGAAGTCTGTTGTGAAAGACCCATAGTTTGTTATCCATCAGAAATCTGTTGCACCATTAGTAAAAGAAAGCCTGCTCATGCTAATGGATAAACGTCCCACTGAGAACTCGGTAGCAGCCTCTGACAGTGGGAAAGAGAATACAAAATTCCAAAAGAATTGGAAACCAAGCTGAGTGTTCCTAACTATCAGCCCCTCATCATCCCCCTTTCACCTGTACTGCGAACCAACTCTCAGAATCTTGACAAATGATGGGAAAGTTCTCCTTCAGTTCTAGGGGTCCAACCACCGCTCCCTCTAGGATTCAGCCTCCAGGTGGAATCTCTGAAACTGAGCATTCAGTCTTCATGCAAACAGTTCTGTAACACAAGGTACTTGCCTGCCCATTATCTTAGCAATACCCTCTGACTCCATTCTTGAATCACTGTGAAATGTGTCTGTGTGGAGGCAGCAAACAGGCCTACTACTCTTGACAGCTGATGCAAGCAAAATCCCGCTTTCATAACCCTCCTCAGTTCTTTCTTGATGTCTGAAACCTTGGTCATCAGCAGTTGGAGCGTAACCTCCAGTGAATCTACAAAGAATAATAATTGACTACTAAATGCACATGCTGAGTCAGCAGACACTGAATACTGAGCCTCTAGTTATTGTTTTTAAATGTTGATCCTAAACAGAAAGCTGTAATTTGGCATAATTCCTGGAACATAGGAGGCCGATGTTTAAAAACTGATTTGTCTATTGGGTTTATTTTATGAAAATGTTTGATTCAATGTTGTTCCAGTAAACATGAGCTACTTTTAAATATTTAATTGACTCTTACCAGGCCTTTGATGCATCTGTGACACCATTTCCACATCATCAGGCAGAGCTAAATAGTAGCTTCTACCTGGCTCACAGTATCCCTTTGTTGTAAAGTTATGATGCGATGTATGGACAGTGAAAACGTCCAAGCTATTGAGCTTAAGTTTATTCGAAATTATCGGGTACTCTTAGTTATAATCCCTGTAATGATTGCTTTGGCTCCTCAATTCATATTGATTTAATTCAGTTATCAAACATGTTAGGGCCAGTCATGAATTGTAAGGTGCCCCAGCATGGCATTGTCTCCGTCATTATTATACCTGGAAACTTCAAAGTAAAAACTGTGGGGTTGGTTGGCGGAGACCGCACCCTGTTTTTCCCCAAGTAAGGCCTGAGTCAAAGTGTGACAATTTTCTGGCAGGCACAAAATGTGATTATCAAGGGGAGGCGTTATTGGACCGGATTTCTAGATATTGCCAGAAAAACAGTCTTTGGTGAAAGGGACACATATGGCTAGAGTTGCTTTAAGTATTATTGATTAAGTTTGTTTCTGTAGACTTGAAATGAAGGTTTGATGCTTCTGGTATTATTCCTGCTAGCCGGAGTGACCATAACCCACTGCCAGTTACCATGTATTGGGGCAAACGTCATCTCTTCTAATACAGGAGCTAGTCTGACTAGAAGGGAAATCACTAACTCTAATGGGAGAATGTTAAAATGGAAGAATATTGATCCCTTTGATAACAGACAAGTGGTTACATGTGCATTAGTTTAACATGACTCAGTGAACGCTAAGGATCTACAGATAAGAAAGGCTTTCTACAGTATCTTCAGTTGTCATTGTTGCCCTAAAGTTAACAGCCTCAAGGCCAGCAGACAACTCCAAACCAAAATGGTTTGGCAGGAACCACCATAAAGCATAAAATCTAGGCTCCATATTCTAAAGTAATCTTTTGGAGGGCAGTGTATAAAAAACAATTGCATCTAGGAAAATTGAACTTTGAGAAGACACACTGGATGAGCTGATCGCTGATTGTGTAGACACTGATTCAGCCCGCTTTTGGAAAACAGTAAATTAATAATTTTAACGTTAATTATCAGCAGATTATTGTGCTGCTGATTCTACAAACGTTTTTAGTACCTTTAGTATAATAGATATGGCTGAGGAAAGGCCCGGGTTCTAGCGACCCTATTATTTTCTCCATGTATGAAATTGTTTATGCACGATCACAAGCCTATCATTAAAGCCCCTGGTTTAGACAGTGGTCTGGTTGAACCTCTTTAATTTTAATATAGAATTATAGGCTTCTCTACTTACTAGTAACCTAAATGTGATTGTGTGGTGGCACATACCGAACTAATGACAGGAATCCAGAATGCCCATTTTCAGGAATTTTGTCCAGCCTCATGAACTATCTATTGTCAAGTGGTGGATAAGGTACTCCTTAACTGTCATTAAAATTGGGGTTCTAAGAGGAGAATATTAGCTGAATTTCAATCATTATTGAGAATGGCCTGAATAACAAAGATGTGTGTTTAATTTGCGCCTTTTGGTATCCAGCCTTCATTAGGAGAAATGCGGTTCTATACATTTGAAAGTCAAGGACCTAACCCTGGCCTTTGACTGTATGGATATGTCAAAACTGTGGATTTTTTTAGCTCTGTGTGGAGCCCTGTTTGATTTATTTAATACAGCGTATGCATTCTGATCTTTTCTTTATAGTGAGATACGGGCCTGGTAGAGAGTGTTGTGCACCTTTCAAGTCCCTAAAGGCAGTATGGCAGGGATGTGTTCTATCCCCTTTCTTCTTCATGCTGTACATATCACCTTCGGGAAACATTTGGGGAAGGAGTCCAGGATCCTTCTAGGTTAGGAAATGCATGCATTCAGGTGTTATATTCCAATATTGCTGTCCTTATTTCGTAAATGTCACTAGGGCTCCAGAGATTGCTTGACCGTGTTACTTTTATTCAAAATTTGTATTCTACCACTTCTTTACTTAAAGCACAAACAAGGGATTATTATCAGATCATGACTCGCAGTTAAAATTCAGTGATATATACATTAGCAGTTAATTGTCTTTGGTTTTTCAGCAAGATTTAGGTTTGAACCCTTAGAAAAAAATGCTATCAATGTTTAGAGCAAACTGTTTCTCCTCAGAAACATAGGATGCTCGGATATAGTGTTGCATAAATCCACATTTCAAATTTCTGAGATAGTTTTTTTAAAATCTGCGACTCCCTCAATTTACCTCCACTTTCTCTGTGCATGAGGAGTTGGGCTTTAAGCCTGATTAAGCCTCCTCCATTGATGCAGCAAATTTCTGTATGGTGCAATCAAACATCAACTTTAACATGCAAATTATTTTGAAAATCCCTTAGGTTTAATATGTTAAATATACTTGAGTAGACCAGATTTTTTACAGGGTCCTAAGAGAATTTTGAAAAGTTGCTGGAACAAGCTTTCTGAGAGAGGTGCTCGTCCTTAAATCGTGTGTGGGCATGGAATCTTATTTAGTGTAGGATGTGATTTTTTACAGATGCAATGCTTTGTGAAGATTCAGATTTGGTTATATACAGCATTTGCTATCCTTTCCTAAAAATCGGGCATCTCTGAAGTCAGTCCTTGTGATAATGTGTCTTTAGTAAACTAACAGGCATTTTTATTCTTTTATACGTTACTCAGCAATGTGCCAGATGTATATTATTCCCCTACTAAAGGAGATCCAATTTCGAAGCTGAAGGCCTACACTGTTCTTACCTCATATTGCTCTCAAAGCCTTTGCTTTCCTTCTCAATTTTTTGATACATCGTTGAAATAAAGGAAGAATTTTCCTGATGTAATACTTTAAGTCCTTCGGAAGCAAGTTCCGGTGAACAGGTAACCTATCTCTACAATTAATTTAACATTGACCCTTTTAAGGTGATTCTGTTGTAATGTTTTATGTATAACTATAACAATGTTTGTGTCACTGAGGGGGATAAGATTTGAACTGATATCTAAAATGGTGTTTATCTGAAAAATTGAATTTTTGAAAGTATTTTTTGCTTGAAATTGCAAATGAAGCGATCTACTCTACAGTTTTTAATGATGTGGGATGCTTTGGGTTTTTATGTTTTTTGTATAAACAACTGAATTAAACTATCATGAATGGAACCTGAACTATCGAGAAATCCTTAAATGGTTCTCTTGGTCACTTGATCCTTGATGAACCATAAGACCTATAAAAGGCTCCCTGTCATTGCCTTGTGTGAGCGAGCCTAGCTCCAGTACCATGAAGTTCATCTTGCCCAAGTATAGGATTATTCTCACACATAATGCTCTGAAAACCTTCAATTTTCGTTTACTTTTGTCAAGCACTGAATTGATAATGACAGACCAAATGGGAGAAGCTTGAAGTCTCATATATGTACCGCCTATGTAAACTGGTGAGATCTGTTGATCGTTACTGTCAGGTAAGCATCTTTCTGAACCATTCTCAACATCCAATCTCCTACTTAGAGGATGTAATTTCCTCCATCTTGAAATGCCTTTATACAATTTGGAACTAGTTGAAACGGTTTGGATTTATTTTCTGGCCCTGAAGGATGCTGCTGCACACATTGAATTACACCACTGGATTCCATCTCTACCACCTTGGTCTTCATCAAGGACTGCTCTGTTTGAGAGGAATTAATGTGTTTGGTTTGTACAGGCTGCTCCGGTGTTTCGTTAAACTCTATCCTATATTTGTGATTTATCTGCAAAATCCACATATCCAATGTGAGCCACTGCTATTTGCGGCTACAAAATCCTGCCAGCTCCAATTGTTTGACAGAGCATCAAGTGAGTTTGCTGACATGTATAATTCCTGCTCCATTTAAGCTACCCCTGGTAAAATGGGCTCCTGACAATTTTCCACTAATCTGGTAAAATGTGTCAAATCTTTGTTGATTTGCCAGATTCCTCCCTTCCAGTTAGTTTGGTATCTTTGGAGTCCTTGGGTTATCTCATGGCTCTACAAGCTTTCCCTACCACATCTGATGCCTCCAAAAACTACAGCTGGCATCTCCACTTTGCCAAGAACTGTGAAGGTATTGACAGGTTTGTCTAACACCTTCACAAACAGTTCCCCAACAACCAACATTAGGCATCTGTGTCTAGCTCAGATTTGCCAAGTTCTCCCAGTCTTGCAGCAATTTTAATCAGAAGCAACCAATTGTGTCTTAAATGCTAGTGATCCGTTTGCATTGTCAAGCAAACAGACCATTCTCTGCACCCAGCCCAATATAATTTCGAAGCTTCCCTGTGTTCCCACATCTTTGGTGTCTTTTGCTTTTTTCAAAAGTTGTGAGCGGGCTCGTCCGGTCCAGCCTCTTATTCTGGATAAAGGACATGGTGTATCCACATTGAACCTTAAGGCCATTTTTATTCGTTTTTCAAATGTGTCCAGGTCAAGTTGAGAAAATGTTTTTTACACATGACATGAATAGGGACTGGCTTGTCATTAGTCCCTGCCTCTTTGCTGGAAATCCAAGTTACGTCTTCCTTCCAGATGAGGAGAAAGCAGGCCACCTCATAGACTTCAGTTTGATAAACAAAAGAACAAAATAATAGAAGAAACACATTTGAGAATTAGAGTTTTGTCTAAATAATTGAGAAAATAAAGAACAGTTAAAAAAATAATTATAATTTACTTTAACAACTATACTAGGTTAAAAGAAAAAAGAAAATCATAAGAATTCTAAAAAAGAAATTAAATGTTTGCTCATTTGTTTTTGTTTTTTAATGATGTTAGGGGTAATAAGACCTAAAAAGTGTTGATGATGGTGATAATCTTTAACAAGAAGGATTTAAGAAAAGTCCAGAAAAATTGGAAGAAGAGGAATGGAAACATAGAATTCAAGAGACAAGTGTTGAGGGAGACGGGGTTGGTAAAGGGATAAGAGAATGAAAGAAGGTATGAAAGATGGCACTTACATAAAAATGCAGATAATAGGAGAAACAGTGGATAGGGGAAATGATCTAATAAGAAATAAGAGAAGTAAAACTAGTGTTCAGATATCCTTCTCAATGAAAAAGAAACGAGGGTGAGGGATGAATGAGAAGATGGATTCAATGGGCAACAAATAATTCAGTTAAAATGCTGAAGGTGGCTTTGAGGATATCATCTTTGAGATGCAATTAAAGAAAGAAAAAGTGAACCTTCACTCAGTAACAGAGCTTGGAAATGGAACAGGATGCAAGGAAATAAGATCCATGCGATCCTTCCAGGAATATTAACAGAGGGGAACCCATTTTCGATATTAATGACATTCATACCTTAAAACAAACTTTCTAAAAGGCAACATAAAAAAGGCGTTCTATAATTGATATATACCAAATGTTAAGTATGCCATTTATAGTGAACATTTTGATTAAACAGTTTAGGTGAAAGGGCTTCTCACACTGTATTTCTGTGAATTCGTTTTTCACAAGATCACGTACAGCCATTGCGGAGTTGTGGAGATGGCTGCCAAATGGATTTATTTCTACAATGCACTGAAAGCAAAATATAGATATTTGCTTTAAATCCTGAGTAGAACCAGACAACCTTTCATCAATGCCGGGTGTGGTCTGTTCTTCTTCTGAGTGTACCTAATGGCATTATCGACCGCTCTAGTCTCCATGGCAAGGCATTTTAAGAAATATCTGGAAGGTCCCCTTTGGTATAGTGGCCCAAAAAACATGCAATCTAATCACTTATGCAGGATTTCATGTTTTAATGAGCTATCTATAGTCCTCTGACCTTATTAGGACTTGCCTACTTCTTTATCTGTTTGTTTTTGACAGAACTATTCTATCTAATACTTTTAACAGTATACTTAAAGTGAGCTTTGGGTCAACCCACGTAAAACCATTAGCATCTTCATCTTCAGCCTACATGTGATTGACTCACCTCTGATATCCGTTTCTGTGTCCTTCTACCTACTTTGGACTCCCTGCCTCTCCCTCTATTCCTGCGTAATACTACTTTCTCTCCCCTCTCTGACACACGCTATAATTTTTTGTGTTCCCTCTCCCCTGCTAGCCCGGTGCTTTCTCAACCCCCACACTTGCTGCTTTTTAAAAAAATTAAATAAAAACAAATTTTACAAAGGGGCCAAACAGCTACATACTGCTATCTTTCTGTTAATATGAATTTATGTCCTTGGTATCCCACACCTACATTGTTAGTAATGTAACATTTAGTACAGTGAATTAATAATAACAAACGTTTTTGTTATAGTTTATCACAAAGCCACTCCAAAAAAGGCTGCGATACATATGTATGTTTGCGCATGGACTACCACCATCTTAGAATGGTTGTTATGATAAAGTATAACAAAAAACATGATAATAGTCTGTGTACTTTCACATGCATGTGCATGCACAAGTGGCCATCTTTAATTGTTTTGTGCCTAAACAATGGAAAGTACAATCAAGCATTGGCAAATCCAAGTATGCTTGTATTCAAAAGTCCGTTTATTCGGAGAAATGCCCACGATGTCCTGCAACCAGCCAGACAGGATCCCAGTCAAGAAATGCCTCACCTGAAGTTGGAATCCCCACTTACCGCTTGCAGCGCACGCGAGACACATTTATATGTACACACATGTAAATAACAATAAAACTACCCACGCGTCGTCTGTCACCAGCACAGGAACATAAACCACACGCGACAGACGCATAGCATATGCGCTTAGTACAGAAAGTCACAGCCAACTAGAAAATTAAAAACTAACATGCCCCAGAGCATGACTTTTACACCTAAATTTGTGCTCTTTTCTTCCTGCTTTGCACCCACAGCAGCACTTGTCTCATGTGTACTGCATTAGGCTCCAGAGTCTGGGCTCAGCAGCGCAGAGGTCATGACCCTAACGTACAGCAGCAGACTGAAGTGTGTCTCTGTGGCCCTCTCAGTCTGCCAGCACACTGCGGCCATGTATATGGCGAGTGGCTACAAAAGGTGAAAGAGGACTGGGGTTTCAGGGTCTCTGCGGATTCAGGTGACAGCCGGAGCAACCCCACAGGGCAATCCGATTTCCACTTCTCTGCTGCTATGGTACCAGACTCCCGGTTCCCCATGTGAAGACTGGGATGCAGAGATGGTTCAGTAGAGTAGCTTAGTCAATGTATGTTAACTGGGTACATCATATGTATAAGTTACATGAAAACGTATATGTACATAACTGACTGTCGGCAGAAAAGAAAGAGGCTAAGATGGTGGCTGAAGGGACTCAAAAAGAGACTATTGCAATAGCATTGATTGGGAGAGTCAAATGATGCTTTTTCTAAAAAAGAATTTTTGAAATATAATGTTTATGGTTAAATTACATGCTTATTTAACGACTGCTATTTTTTAATACTGATAGACTAAAAGCATAATCCTCCCCTTCAGTCCTGCCATAGAACTTTGATACTCCTTTGTTTGAGAGGAAAGAGTTCCAAAATGAAGTGGAACGTATTTATTTTTACTTTTGCCTTTTAAGTTATATTAATCACATTGAGAACATAACAGTTATAAGAGATATTACAGCCTCGAGGAATCCAACCTTAGAAACTTGTGTTATTCACACCTTGAACATAACGCGTTATTTACAAAGTAATTACTATCATCTTCCTCTAATAGTGTTAGACTTCATTGTGGGATAGAAAATACGCCCGGCATAAAAGTGCCACCAGTTGGCAAATCAAATAGCTAAATAAAGGGGGAGCAGATTTGCAAATCAGGGCAGTTTTTAAGCACGCTGTATTAGTTTTTTGCAAGTTGTGTAAGACTGCATGCATTTGTGCTTGCTGCATGCAATGTTCGTCGTAATATCAGGTAGATTGACAGTAAAAAATGGCTCACCAGTTGATAAAACAGTCCCACAAGCAGCCAAAAAAACAGCCCACACACTGACCGGTCAGACCAGCCCGTCGCCTTCCTTATAGGCCAGTCTTGCCCTGGTGGTGTGTCTCCCGTTCAATCAGGATTTATATAGCGCTGCTAATCACTCGATACGGTATCCAGACGCTTGCAGGTCCCGGAAAGCTCATTCGAACAGCCAGGTCTTGAGAGCCTTTCGGAATTCCGGAAGTGTGGTGATGGTCAGGAGCTGCATGGGGAGGCTGTTCCAGGTCTGCGATGTAGGAGAAGGCGACCTAGTAGACGACAAGCCATTGTGTTCCATTCCTTACTACATATTACTTGTGAGGGTCACAAAAGATTTGACTTCTTCCAGTCCATAAAATAGACACGTAGCTAGCACCCCTAAACAGGAGAAGTAGGTCCCCAGAAAGTGATGTCATGCTTTTTTTCAAATAAGGTATACACTAGGTGCATGTGCAAAGCATGCTAGATATTGGAGTTCTTTAAGATGTTTTTAAGATAAACTGCAGTATTCACTTCAGCTGGAATTTTAACCCACTAAGTCAGGTGGGTGTGAACATTTTCAAAGAGGAACTTCCATTTTCCGCTATAATAGATCCAAGCAAAAACTTAGGATGTCTCTACCTAAATTAATGCCACTTTATTATTTCCTGGTTGCACTATATTTATTTTTGGTTTTTTTAATAGCCCGCTTTAATTTTACAAATCTTGTCGTCATTTCTTAAAAAATTACAATTTGAAGTACAATGAGAATGTGGGCTTTGGATCAGTCCCCGTCGTCCACTGGTTTTCTCTTACTTTTCTTGGATCTCCCTTGCTTGTTTGTATGTCCATCAAGACATTTCGAGGATGATTACATTGTCCTATGTTTGTTCTCATTATTTTTTGGTAAATGGTGGTCAAGTAGTTCTTTGGTTAGACTGGATATCCAATATGTAACAAAAATACTGCCCCTTGCTGAAGTATCTACTGTGTATTTTGATATCTATATTTTTTAAGTTACAAGACAAACTCGATCTTCAGATTCCTTTTCACACAATTCTTTTAGGGTGCATATTAGCTCTCCTTATGCAGTCTGTTCAGAAAAGGAGCGCTAATTCCAACTCCCTTATTATATGTTACTTCATTATGGGATTTTCTTTCTAGGACAGCTGGGGGTAATGCACACAGTTGAACATATAGAACCAAGCAATTTCCGATCCCCCCCCCCCAAAAAAAGACTTATTGGCTTCGCCAATGCTTGTTACGATAACTTACACTCCTTTCTGTGCAAATGATGGAGTTTTATACACAAAGAACTAGAGTATGCAAGTTTCTGTGACTTAACATAAAGCAAAATCGGAGGAGAAATCAAACATTTTCACAACCACTAAAATGTAAAAGCAACAAAACCGGAATGAGGTCTCACCTCCACCTGGGCCTCCTTACTTGGGGCAGTAGAAAGAGAATGTTATCTAACCCTAGTCAATACTATCTTGGGTAGTTTCAAAGCCCTCTGCTTTTGATCCTTTATTGATTTTACTTCCGTGAGCGTAAATGTTACGGTCATGTTTCCAAATCATTAATTCACCTTCACTTCCATACGAAAAATTGGTGTATAAATAATACCCGGATTTTATCTAGCCAGTTTTTTTTTTTCTAAATGTGAGATATTAACTCACTATTTTCCCGTTGCCTTTGTTTAACCACTGACCACCCACAAAACAAAACAAAATGCTGCGATCAATAAAACCAGTGTGTCTGGATCATTTAAGTGCACCGTTTCTTCTAAGAGACAATGGCGCAATAATACCTCGGTCATATGCAGGCCCACTGGAATTATGCGGTTCTGCAGCTGCGGCTTTTCTCGCATAATTATGGATTTGCCACATAATCCATCATCTGCTGAATAATCTGCAGATTTTAAGAAAAAAATGTTTCTATCTTAAACATATCTAACAGTACTAAAAATGTGGTGACGTGTTTGCGTGCAGTGTAAGGCCATTGGGAAAGGTTAACTGGATATCTGTATGTGGTTGTTAAATGGGTACTAATGAGGTGACCTCTTTGCCCAGACAGTATTAGCATGTGGAAAGATTACAAAATAATGAAGTAAAACTATCAAAAGAACAGCACTGGCAAAGCAAATGGGTCTGGTGTCGTCCGCCAGCCTTTTGGCAAATCTTGTATTGTCATGGCTTGCAAAACGTTATTATTTGGAAATCTACCTGGAGTTTGTCAATCTAAAAAATAATTGACTAAAGGCAAAAGTGTTTTTTGTCTCAAAAAGCACATATTACCATAGTACTCCTGGGCACTGAACAGAACTACTTTGTGTGTGGATGTGTTCCTCTTGAAACAACAGCATCCCTAATTTATAGTAAAGTCAGCCAATAGATGAAGTGGGGTGACGCGTTATTCCTTGATGCATGCTCGAGTAACAGGCACATGGATGAAGTTTAGCTGAAAACAACTATAAGTAACTATGTCTTACACATGCATTTTAGTAAAATCAAAACATCTTGCCTAAGACTGACCTAAAAAAGACGGTGTTGTGCCATTGGCTGCCAGCCTCTTGCCATTGAGAAAGAAAGAAGGAAAGCAGGAAGAAGGAAGGACAGGAAGAAAGAAAGAAGGCAAGAAAGAAGAAAAGATGGAAGGCAAGAAAGAATGAAATAAAGAAGAAAGGCAAGAACGATGGAAAAAAAAGGCTAAAAGAGACAAGGAAGGAAAAGGAAAAAGCAAGATAGAAAGCAAGAAGGAATGAAAGCAGTAAAGAGAGAAAGGGAAAAAAGAATGAAAGCAAGAAAGAGGGCAGGAAAAGAAGAAGAAAAAAAGAAGGAATGAAAGCAAAAAAAGTCAGGAAAGAAGGAATTAAAGCAAAAATGAAGGCAAGAGAGAACAGAAGGAAGAAGGTATGAAAGGAAAAGGAAAGCAAGAGAAGGTATGAAAAAAGGAAAGCACAAATGAAGGAAAGAAATGAAAGAATAAAAAAACGAAGAAATGAAAGAATAATAAAAGGAACGAAGAGATCAAAGGAAAGAGGAATGAAAAGAAGAAAGGAAAGGCAATTAAAAAAGTGTTACAAGTTCTGCAAATTAAACACGATATAGGGTAGTTTTCATTCTGGGAAAAGTTTATTAAAGAACCAATGGTGTAACAGAGTCCAGAATAAATGTGTTCTGAAAGATTATCTGCTTATGAATTATCATGTATATTATTGAAGCTTTCGATAGCTTAATACAGAACAGTTTCAAATGGACGCAGTCTGCTATGCTGTGAAATAGCAGTCAAACAGTGAACAAAGGACATTCCAGAAGGAATTTACAACAGTATTTGCGGAGACAGTAACTGATAAGGTGTTGAATGTGGTCTGTGCTCTCATCTGGTAAAGTGTCTTACGGTCATATCAGACTCTAAACACAAAGGCAACATCAAAGTAATACATTTAAAAAAAAACATTGACACAGAAGGGAACTAGGTTGTGTGCGGATGTGCCCCCCATGAAAGGAAAATGCAGTCACTCAAACTGAAGGTATCCTGTGCCTGAAGTGGGCTCACACCCTGCCCCATGCTGTATGCTGTAGTGGGCGGACGCAAAATGTGAATGACACACCAACAAACCACTGGATTAAGAAAGCTGGCTTTAAATAAGTAAATTGTACATCTATATATTTTTTTTTACTTTGCCTTTTCTTTACGCATAATTTAGTCAACCCTGCCGCATAAGTTTGTGCTCCTTTGCCGCATAATTCCAGTTGCCCTGGTCATATGCTAAAAAGTTTGCTGCAAAGTTCTTGTTTTTCTTTAGTTGAAGATGTCTTACAGCCACTAATGTATCTGCACTTTGACCTGCAGTTACAATACAGTACTCTGGCTGGCATCGGAGTTCTGTTTACCTGGCTCTTTTTATCCATCAGATCCGACCCTGGCGCATGTGTTATTGAAATGAAGAGAGTTAAACAAATATTTATTAGGTCTGCTGGTCATATCTGTTTCAGCAGGAGTTCCTCTACATATCCGCAAAAAAGGAAGTGCGTTTACCAGAAAAGCAATCGGAGGAAACAACACTGACTAAGAGGAAGATGATGGTATTGGTCTGGTTCACAACAAGTCTAGATGTTGTCACACAAGCTGCTAAATTTGGTGCGAACACGGGCAGCAGCAATAGCTTAGAGTGCAGCCATCTTAAGTTCATGGTAAATTATTTTACGACACGGCGCTAGATATATTTTACTTTGTCATTTATTTGTCTTGGCTTAAATTCCTTATGCAATCAAGGTTAAAGTGCCCATAGAACGACATATCAAACTCTAGAATCCAAAATAAAAGTAATTAAATAATGCAAGTCAACATTATCACTAAAACGGACTACCAAACGCAATAGATGCTTTCGACGTGAATTTAAAAGAATTAAAAACAGAACGGAGACGAAGATTTGACTGAGCACCACAGCACGCAGCTGCCCAATTTGGCAAATGGTCATCTAATGGGAATCAGTTGGAAACAGCCTCTCAAACAATCCAGGACTAGACGTCTGCACTAACTGCCTTAGTAGGCCCAAAGCTTTGAACTGAATTAACTCTAGAGTGACCCAACATTTAAATGGTAATTGTCCTTTATGTGGGGATGTATTCGCATTTGTTTAAAGTGGGTGATCGGCCGGTTTGTTAGTTTGTCACAAGATGTTTTTTCAGTGAATTTCACTTTTGTTTTTATAAATGTATGGCTTTATGATTATGGCGAGCATCACTTTGAATTTTTTTGGCTTGTACATATGTTTGCAAACATCATATGGCTGATATGTTTTACCTAAATATAGGGCTCCCAAACCTCTTTTGCACGGAAAATATCTTGTAAGAGTTGGAGGTAATTATTTTAATGGCTTTTAACAGAAGTATACAGTCGGTCAATCACTTTATTATACAAATTATGTTGTTGTTTTTACAGGGGTTTAAGTGGGGCGGGTCCCTCTTGGTCTGAGACCCGGTAGTAATTAAAAACAGACATTGAAACAGGCCCCTATCTGGCCCTTTATTCACGTCCTTAACTTTACTGGCAAATAACACTGATCGAGTTATGAACAATTCATGTAAAACCATTAAGGTAATCCATATCAGCAGTTTAGTCTCGGTTTATATTTAAGACGTTTTACTTAATCTTGCACCAAAAGACCGGTCTGGTGGTACACTGTAGCAATCGCAGAATTTAGCTTGCGTTTTAAGCCACGCCCTTAATTAAAAGTGCTACTTCCCTTTTAGAGACCCCTCACTTTTTGCATTCCACCTAAATCCCTGTGTATTTAGTGTCTTACTTGTGAACAGTGTAGTAGATTTAATTTTAGGACGCAACCTAACTTGTGGCTTGAAAGGAGCGCTTAATTTGAGCGAGTGGTTGCAGGTGGGGCCCACTGCCACTATTTTGTGGGGCCGGCCCTTTTTTTTCCTCATCAGACTTTGACCCAGAGCAAGATAGAGAAAAATACAAAAAGAGGACGAGGCAGAAACACTGATAAATAGTGACAAAGTCAGAAAGCAGCGATGAAAAAGATCCTACAAATATAAAGGGGCAGGGAGTGTATGGTGTATGCGTGAAACTGCAGGATGGCTCAGGGAGAACTCGCTGCAATTCAATGGAGACAAGACTGAGGTTATATACTGTACAGCAAAGAAAATACCCCGTCCACTGCCAGTGGACTTCTGGCTGGATCCTAAGAACAATCCACCGCAGCCAGCCAAGACAGTGCGTGACTTGGGGGTTCTACTGGACAGTAATCTACAGTTAGAATCACAAGTGAATAAAACAGTGAATACATGTATATCACTACTCCGAGCTTTACGGAAAATACTCCCATTTTTATCAATCTCGGCCAGACCCCAGGTGGTAAGGAGTATCATCATGAGTAGATTGGACTATTGTAATGCCCTGCTTCTTGGAGCACCGGCGGCTCTAACAAAAAAGCTGCAAAGAATACAAACAATCGCGGCTAAGCTTGCATTAAAAAGACAACGCAGATCTTCTGCGTCGCTAGCTTTAAGGGATCTCCACTGGCTGCCTATTTTGCAAAGAATTCAATTTAAAGCACTTTGCATTGTTCATAAGGCGGCACATAAAATGGGGCTTAAACCATTACAGAGAATGTTTAACTGGTACGCCCCAGCTAGAAATCTCCGCTCTTCAGCAGCCTACTTAGTATGTACCCCACGAGTTAAGAAAACCCGGTTGGGAGGTAGATTATTTAGCTATGCAGCCTCAAAACTATGGAATGAACTACCAAGTGAACTTAGACAAACTGACGACTTGTTGCAGTTTAGAAAGAAGCTAAAAACCATGCTCTTCCCAAGAGAATAGCCTTGAGAGACCTGTTTGTCGTGATCTCAAAATTTACAGATTGCACAGTGTCTTGGGTAATCCCAGCGCCAGGATGCCCGTTGGGTGATAGCTGCGCTATATAAATGCAATTTACATTACATTACATTACATGGTTGTGGAAGAAAGAAGCATGAGGTGGAAAGAAGACTGTGCAGCCTTGGTCTTCAGCAATCCTGATATTCGTCAGCACTGGCTGTGGGCTTCTATTGAAAATTTTGGGCACCAGCACTTATTATTTTACAAATTAAGCACTGCTTGAATGTGTATTTTGTAGGATGGGCTGAGACAACCGTGTGGACTCTGTGCTTTGGGGACTTTGTGTCCCAGTTTACCTATCGCCAGGAGAAGGAGGAGGAGCCCAGTTTCCCCGCGCTGTGCGCTTTTAAAGCGCTTCTTCCTTTCTGCGGCGCGGGACGCACCCGGGCCAAGGGTGGGCCCGTCCGCGCATGTCGAAGGCTGGGTAGAGCCCTCCCTCTTGGTCCTTTGGTTCCAGACCCCCTGTGGAGATAGCTGTTGCCTTCATCACCTCTGTCGTTCACACAGCTAGCAAAGTGCTTTGGAGGGGATCGAACTCCAGCATAATTCCAGCTTAAGTTAGGCCAAGCAGGGCTCCCTGCGAACGCTTTGGTATCCAGTTGCACACTTGCAGTACGCCGCATGTCAGTCTACTGTTCCTCTTCACCCTGTGTTCCATCCGGTCAAGTTCAAGGAAATACCGGTTTGAAGTTTTGATCTTGTAGTCCTGTCTTTATTTAATCTAGTTTTAAAAACTGAGATTGGCCTTCTATGGGGAAACGTAAGATGGTTGCAGCAACTCCTGCGGCCCCAGCAATCACCACAATGGACTCCTTTTTACTATGTGCAGCGGGGGTCCTTGACAAGGAAATAGAGCTTGTGGCACTCCGGCTCTCCAGCTCCCCGGCTATTCATCTGCTCCCCCGTTCTTCTAGTCCCCCATGTGGTCCAGCTTCAGCTCTGGCATTATGCAATCCGAGCTGATGGAACTGGTGGAGCCAGTCGGGGGGGGGGGGGGTTCTTTCCCTCATCCATTCCTGGCCAGGAACCAGCTGGGTCACCAGATGCCCATGACATCATGGATGAGGCCAGTAGGGTGAAAACAGCAACAGTGTTCGTGTCTGGTCGTAGTAAGAACACTACTAAGCCAGGGGCCTCTCGCCCTCTTGTCCCGTTAGGGGGGCGGGGGTACCAGCGAAGATTCTGGGACTGGCGCTAAACAAAGTGCTCTGTGGCAGGATGGAGGGCAAAGCAACTCAGAGCGGAGCCCCCAATGTCTATTACACTTGGCGCACATGCCCTGTCTAAGAGGGATATAGCAGCCACGATGGAAGCGTTTGTGGGTTCCCTGTTTGCAGGAATGGATTCTAAACTGGAACCAATTAAGGATCGCCTGGTTTCAATCGAGAAGGAACTTTCTAATCTGACTCAGCATAAGAACATGGGCATCAACGCAGCTAAACATGGCCAAGGGGCAATATTGGGCTACTCTGGAAATGAGGGTTTTAATCAGCCTGGACCGAGTACTGTAAATCAGGAGGATTTAACCCCCCCCCAAATTTCAGGAGAGTACCCTCAAATCCTTGGGGCCTTCCTCGCTTTTGGTTTCCAAGGAAAGGTCAAGGGGGGAAGGTTCCCCCCTTGAGAACCCTAGGATGAAGGCCAGGTGGGGCACTGACAGGACCAACATGAGGGACCCTGGGTCAGGAGGGGAACTACCCTAACGAATGGGGTGCCAGGTATCCAGACTCGCGGCCCAAACACTTTACACTTACCACCGGAAGCAACACTGTACGTTGTAGTCTTTGGAATTGTACCCGTGTTGAAGCCGGGTGCTACAGAGGATTTCTATCAATTAAAGAACAAAGTTTTGCACTGGCTGAACACCAACATGACCTTGGGGATAAGAATGGAGAGATATATTAACATTGTGCGGAGAGTTGCCTGGGTAGGGGGGTCGAAAAAGAATTATGGTGGTGAATGTTGTGTTATAATCATCTTCAATCGACCACACGTGGCAGAGAGAATCATCAATGCGGCTAACCCATGCACCTCTTTAGGTCCTGCCACTTCCATCGTGGCCCTTCCCCTGCGTTTCTTTTATAGACCTATGAAACCTGTAAAATCACCCAAATCATGGTGTCCAAGGAGATCTGTCACCCCAGCATATCAGAATTGGCAATTGGTGACTCCATCTATTCCCCTTTCAAATGCCTTTGCACCTCTGGATTTTCTGGAAACATGTGATTGACTCCCAGCGACAGCGCTTGTGAACACGACTGCTCCCACCCCATACACCGATCCTATTTATCAGTTTGATCATGGCTCTTTGGGAGCCAGTTCTTTGGATGGCAATTTCTGTAACCTTATCTCATGGAATATAGCTGGACTGGCAAGCAAGTTTACGGTTCCAGGATGGTGCTGTTTTGTAAAAAAAATCTGATGTTATATGTTTGCAGGAGACCTGGGCCATCGAAAATTCTTTCTTTATGGAGGGGTATAAGTCTTTTTTTATGCCAGCTACCCCTTCGAGGGCTGTTCGTCTTAAGGGTGGTTTGTTTCTGTTATGTTGAAATGTAGTATCGCAGTATTGGCCACAAATAACCCATGTCTGCAGGCTTTGATATTCTCAAGTGGGCCCTGTAAACTTTTGTTCTTGAACTTTTATAGTGCCACATCGTCTCTTCCAGAGGTTTGTAATGTCTCCAGGTTGGGAACATTTTTAAGTAATAACACCTCCATCCACCACATGATGCAATTTGTACTGGTGGGAGACTTTAATATCCATCTATGTTGGGATCCGAGGGAGGCAGGCATAGAGCATCTAGCTTGCCCCAGTCTGTCAGGGCTGCATTTAGAACACACCGGTCAGGGAAACAACCTTAATGCCCTAGTAAGTGATTTTGATCTTTTATCAGCAGTGGGCACACTGGACCCAGTCCAGACTGACATTACCCCCACTTTTAAAGGGAAAGGTAGTGACTCAATCATTGATTTTATTTTTGTTTCTACCCCCCTTTTTTACCTTATCTTAGAATTTTCCATTGTAGCGAGCATTCACAGTGATCACAACCCTCTGTGTCTTAAAGCTAGCTGGCCCTTATTAGGCCAAATCAAGGGGGAGGAAGGGGGGGTATCACTGAAAGCTACAGATGGGGGTAGAAGGCTCAAATGGGCCCAGATCATTCCTGAGTCTTTTCATGAGAGCCTAACAGTCAAATGCTATAAGGAGTTACAGACATGCCTGGCTGTGAAGCAGAACCCAGGAGAATTCATCAATGCTTTATTGTAGGTATCTGCCCCCAAAGGGCACTCCGATCGGGCCCCAAGATGATTTGATTCCGCCTGCTTGTGTGCATCTAGGAAAGGAGGCACTACGCACTATCCCAAGAGATACATGCCTAGTAAGAACCTTTACAAAACGGTATAAAGAAGCTCTGCTTAGGCGGAAGGAGGCACTGAAGGAGGGTGCCTGGAGTAAGCTTATCAAGGCTAGCACCCTCAAGAGTAGTACCAAGTTCTGGGGAATTGTTAATAGCCCGTTCCTAGCAGCCGATACAGCAAATGTCCTTGATGCCCATATCACAGAGAATGAATGGGTTAGTTATTTCGAGGAAATGTTTTGTTGCCCACCTGCTCAGAGAGCCTCCTGCGGAGCGGGAGTGGGGAAATCAGCCCTGTCTGTTTCAGAGGGGGGAGTTTATTATTTTATTATTTATTAAAGAGTTTTATATAGCGCTGGCCAGACCCGAGGGTATTGGAGCGCTTTACAACATACGTATCAAGGAAATAAACAGTAGCGCAGTAGTATACATAATGGTTCATGGCGCTTCGGCGATCTGAGAGCGCGGCACAGCGTTAAGGCAAGGGGGACAGATAGAATTCTAGCAGTATGCACGTTGGCTCAAGACGACCTCTTTCAGGGAGGGAGGATAGAGGAAGGGGTCCAGTGGCTTGGCGGAGGTAGCAGTCTTAATGTCAATGTATCAGTATGCTGTCTTGTGCAGGCTTGTGTGCTCCGGTGGCAGCTATCGATTCGGAGGCGGATGATTGAGGAAGAGGTCTTTGAACTGCCGTGAATATTATAGTATCCAATATCAAAACATTCCTCAAGGGGCAGGGCTCAGCTGAGAGCTAATACTATAATATTCACTGCACTCTAGAATCTCGCCCCATAATGCTTTGCTGGGCCTTTGGTTGGCATTGTATTTTTGCCCATAACTTTGCTTGGGGTGGTCCTAGGAGGATGGGACCACCACCGAATCGTTCAGCATGATATGCTCTTTGTGTTCAAGGCATCTGCTTGGTCCTCCCCCTAGGTTAGGGGGGGACCCCAAAATCATCACCTCTTTCATTGCCTGAAATTTTTCAAAGCTCACTTTTGTGAATTGGTTATATGCTTTTTAGCATGTTAAAGTAAAGTTGTTTTATCAAAGGGTTGTCGGTGCATTAGCTAACTCCGCTACGTGGCGGAGTCGGAGTTTTTGCATGAATTCCGTGTGTTCATTGTAATGCGTAGTTAGCAAATCTCCGCAACCTCCGCTAGCGGAGCGGAGTTCATTGCCCACGGTCATGGGCAGATTAGTTTTTTATGTGCTTAGTTTTTTAAAATCGGCAGTCAGGCTTAGATCTTGCTGTGATTAACTAGTGCGTTTTTAATACACTATTTATGGCACGATGCACTTTGAAATGTCCTGCACATTTTTACTGTTCATTAACTGTTTTATGTGAGGTGAAGAGCTGTTTTTATCTAGGCTATTTTCTCACTTGGTATTGTCTGTGTGAGTCTAGTGTGCTCTGTACCTTGACTTCTATATTCGGCCTAGGTTACTATTTTAATTGGCACGTTGTATTTAAGGACGTTCTCATTTGTATTTAATGTGTGCTTTATGGTTTTTGTGCAAGAAACCGAATAAAGACTAATGATGATGAGGATAGGGCTGGTCTCTGTCTAAAGTGGCACAGTGGGTGAAAAGTCATGAACTTGAATGTGGCCCTCAGTGATTGCCAGTGGTTGAGACGTTTGCAAGCATTCCACTACTTATATTTGTTTTCCTCAGTGTGCTACTTTTAGCGTAACAGGTATGCCCAGACCTGTGCTCCTTCCTTATTGTGCAAAAGACCTCTAGCAGTACCTCACTGATGAGGCTTCAGTAGACCAAAACCAGGTCTGAGGTTGCTAGTTTTGCCCAAGGGGGACCTGGTCTGGAAGTGCGGGCTGGACTATTCCAACTGAAATAAACAAGACCAAAACTCATTTGATACGGCTGAAGTAGCATAGCATATTGTGCAAAGCAGACATTGGAGTATTTGATTTTTGATGCCAACAAATCTTGTGGCCTGTGAGTGTGTATTTGGTAGTAATGTCAGTTGGGCCTGCCAGAGCAAAAGCTTCGCTCATGCCAAGTTTACTGATTTTGTTTGTTTGATGTTCTCGAGCATTGCAGTCTGTCTGATTTTTATTTATTTGTTTATTTGTTTATTTATTTATTTTTATAGTCTGCATGTGGGTTTGCTAGCTCTGATAGTTAAGCCTGACACTGCATGAGCTTTAACTCCGGCGTATTATAGTATACTTTTGATTATAATGTTCTAAACCAGTGATGATCTCAGCCGGCAATGTACATGACCAGCAATATGTTTGTGACCAGTAATATGTGGAGCATTTGACAAAGCTGTTAAAATGCCTGTAAGCTCACACACCACATTCTCTAAGTACTTGCCTTCCATTTGTAGGTCTTGCCTAGGCAGTGCTTGTGTTGTCTCTGCGAGACATGCTGTATTCGGGATATGCGATACAAAAGGGGATGATGGACGGAACGCTTGAGCCAATCAAACACTCACCCCCAGTCAACTGATCTGGGTTTAATCCATCATCATTCTTTAGCTCACTCCACCACCCCAGTTCAGACATGGCCATATGCAAATCAGTCTGACCCTGTGCCTCATGGGAACAGTACAGCCCGAACTGCCAAGCCATGTCTCCCCTGGACCGGAAACAAGCATCCTAGGACCGGTTTCTGGCATTCCAGCCGTCATCAGCCAGGCTTGCTTGAATCCAGTGGCAAAGTGAGCAAGGGACCCACGTCTGGGCATCCCCTTTTGTATCGTATTCGGGATATGGGCTTTAAAAGCTCCACCCAATTTCAAGGGTTGCCCCTGTTACATGTGTGGTTACTCAGAGCTTGTGAGCACTATTTCTTTCTTTAAGCTGGAGCACTCGAGACCAGTGCTCGTGGTTACAGAGCTCTGTTGTAAACGGGGCTGTAAATCTTGCTCGTATCTTGCCACATTTGCTGTGCATTCTAAGACCGAGGTCTGTTTTGGCAGCAGCTGCCTCTTCCTTCCTCCCGCTTTTGAAACACTTGGCTTCACAATCCCTGCCTTCCTATGGCTGCTGCTGCCTCAGTCTCATTGCTCAACAAGCATTTGCAATGCAATAGGTCTCGCATTTGCGAGAGTTTGAGCTATTGGCCTTGTAAATGACAAAGCCTTTTATTTATTTCTGGTTTTGAAAGCGTGCAAGCAGGGGGGAAAAACACGCACTTTGTACTTATAGTCTTTGCTTACAAGAAGCAAGGCTGGCAATCAATGCACCTCTTTTACTGCCAGCCTTGCTTCTCGTAAGCAAGGTCTATAAGTACAAAGTGCGTGTTTATGCACAGCTTGCAGGTTTTCAAAACACATAAATAAAAGGCATTGTCATTTGCAATGCCAATAGCTCAAACTCTCGCAAATGCGAGACCTATTGCATTGCAAATGCTTGTTCACAACGTATTCCACATGGTCTGTGAACATTCTTGGATATATCGTACTGGCACGTGCAAATCTGCCCTTGATTTTTGTTTAAAGCTCAAAAATGGCTGAATTTAATTTCACCAAACCGGCGTATGGATGGAGCAAAGTAATATGTGTAGAACTAAAAACAGCATAACTAAAGTACACCAAATTTGGTAGCACATTGAAAACTGCATATAGGTATTCCCATGTTATTTGGAAAAGTCACTGTAAATGGGGCCGCCGCTATTAGCTTTTGACTCCTTAGACCACTGTCCTCCAAATTTGGCATGCTGAAAGTATGATGTTAGAGGGCCATTTAACCCCCCTCCACCCAAAAGCTTGATGCACGTTGGTCAAGGTGAGTCAAAGTTATAAAGAGTGCAAAAATAAGGTTTCCTACTCGGTTAGTTAACTACAGAGGCCTGACTGTGAATCTATAACGTCTATTATTTGTGCAAGTCACCTTTTCTGCATTTCCAAACAAACACCTGTAAGTCATACAGCCCACAGCAAAATAATGCAAGAGAATATCCATGTGGCTACGCACAGATGAGAGCCAAAATGTGATACTGTTGTTTGTTTTAATGGACCATCAAGTAATTATTATTGAAGTGACAGGCCACTCTAATATGCGACTATTCCAACAACAGGCTTACATTATATAGGGGTGCTGTATGAGAGTAATAGTGCCTTGTTTTGCTGCACAGTTTCACTCTGTGTGTTCCTGCGCACCATTGTGCCATAAGCTTCCTCCGGAATGGCAAACTCATCAGCCACTCAGTAAACATGTGCTTGGAAGTTAGAGACCCTACGCAAGAGTGTGTGCTGTCCCTGACTATATCTGCACTTGAGACCCTAGGATTCCATAGGAAGTTTCATTAGGGCACAACTGCAACCAAGGTTGTCTTCAGGCACTGACATTAAATGACAGCCTACTGGTGCTGGAGAGAAGAATGAGATAAAACAGTTGGTTTTAAGGCTTCCATGTGAACAAAGGTAGGTTGGTTATCTCACACATCTCAGAAGGGGGATCATTTCACCACATTGCTCACAATGTGCCCAAACACCTATTCAGGGAATACAAGGAGTCCTGATCTCAGAGCCTTGAACTGTGAAGTCTGTGACTGCTTCCTTACCATTGGAGTGCACAGGGGCTTCCTGAGGGTCCTTTGTGCTCTCCATGTTTCTTCTGAATGCCTGCCCTGGGCGAGGCGTGAAGGCACAAAATGTAGATTTCTTCATTAGTGGCCTCCACCTTATGTATCTTTTGGGGTTTCTTTGCACCACATGTATTTTCCAATGAGAATATGTACCTTGGTTAAAGGGTGTCTCCTTCATTTCCGTGCGGAATATCAACATGTAAATCATAGAATGCATGAGGGCTTCAATAATGCCTGCACGTTCAGTATTGCAGAAGGAGATACATTGAGGGAAATGAGGAAACAGCATATGCATTGCAAAGTGCAGGATGAGTGCTGTGGTGCAAGTTTTAAATGATACAGAGGTCAGCGACATGCAGTATGTGTGAGTGCTCTGGAATGGATGTAGCAAACGGCATTGTACGTCCAGCGATGTGCAATGTGAATGGCTAGGTGACTGCCTCGCAGTGACTAGATTGCACGAGGAGTACAGTGAAATGGATTGCACTCGCACAATACTGAAATCACATTGCATGCTACACTCTACAATTCACATAACATACTTTTCTTCTTAACAAAATGTGTGTGTGTGCGTGTATATATATATATATATATATATATATATATATATATATATATATATATATATACATATATACACACAACCCCTCTTGAAACCCTCCCAGCCATTGTGGTATGTGGAGGGCTCAGGTAGCCCATAATATCCAGCAATCAATTTCTCACCAGTCACGTATGAACCACACTTGTGTATTTGCAAGGTGATTTTAATCCAGTGTATGTGTATATATTACTCCTGGTCCCGTTGTCCTCGTCCCATTCCTAACAAAGTGGAGAGGACCATCTCCACGTCAGAAAAAAAGAACAGGCGAATGCTGGGACACCTAGCCCCACCCCCTCCCACTGGGAGTACATAAGCTGTACCAACCCAGCATTCCGCCTGAACTACCAAGCCACCAACTGGAAGTCCGGCCGCCCGCCGGCACGGGAGGGAGGGGCGTAAGGAATGTGTCGAGGACAACGGGACCAGGAGTAATGAAGATTACTGGTAAGTAATAGGGCATTACCTCCCGGTCTCTCCAGTCCTTGTCCCATTCCTAACAAAGTGGAGAATACCAAAGCAAACAACCCGGCCTTTCGAAATCCCACCAACAGCAGGGACACCACACCGAAAGCAGCACCCCAAAAGAAGCAAAAGGTAGAACCACAAGAAGAAACATAGGCAGGAGCACACAACCCGTAAGCCCCCAACCAAACAAACAGGACCGAAACCCCAAAACAAGCAGGGGACAACCAGGAAAAGCCCAAAACAAGGAGCCAAACCAAGGAGCCGCCACCCAAAGGGCAGACAACCGACACCAGGAACCTCCGAACCAACCACCGAGGAGGAGAACCCAACAAGAAAGGACCAGAGACTGACCCACCAAAAGGACCGCAACGAGGCCACCACAGAAGAAGACCCAGAGCAACCCAACATAGCAAGGAGCCAGGGCCACACCGAGAGGGACACGACCTCCAGGCAAGGCCAGAAAGGAGGCCAAGCACCAGAGCCAAGCCCCAAGGTAAACCCCAGAGGGGCCGAAACAACCAGCCCTCCCCCCCCAGACAACCAGCAGAAGGGGGCTCAGAAGAAGCGGAAGAGCCCATAGGGCACAAAAAAGCCAGGAATGGCACCTGACCAGCGAGAAGACAGCCAAGGACCGGAACACCACCCGGCATCCGGAACCCAGCAGCAGAAACGACAGAGAGCGACCCCCTGCATACAAGGGAAGAACTCCACACACTGCCGAAAGAACCCACAACGACCAGGCCAAAAAGCTGAGGGGAAGGAAGGAAAGACCGAACAGGCCCCACCCAAAGCAGGAGACAAAGGAACGACACGACCAACCCCAACATACCAGGGGAAGCCCCCAGCAGATCAGCACAGACAGGACGGTGGCCGATGAAAGAACCAAGGCACCGACCTAGAGAACCAACCAAGGGCAGGCCCAAACCGTGCAAACCAGGAAGAGAGGAGCAGCGACCACGAGCAACCCCCACCCCCCAACCCGACACCACCGGCAACAGAGAGCCCAGAGGAACCAGCCACAGAAACACCCAGAGGCGGCCCAGGCCACGGGCAGGAACGTCCGGCAGCCAACACCAGCGCAGACACCGGACAGCAGCAAAAAGGCCCCCAAACCCGGAGAAGAACCTGGGGCACAGGGACAGGCCAACAGGCCAGGACCGAGGCAACCACCCCGAAAGCAGGGGACACCAGGACACAAACCCAGCACCCCGCCCAAGGAAGGCAAGGGGGAGGCCAGAAGTGCAACCCCCCCTCCCCAACAAAACTAGGCCAAGAACAGGACCCCGCCCAAGGAAAGCAAGGGACGGACCCCAGGAGACCCGGAACCAGACCAGGTCACAACACCAAGACCGGGGAGAGGCAAAACCCCGAAGGCCACCGAGACCAGGGGAACCCAAAGAACCAACCGGGAAGAAGACACCAAAAAACAACCCCCATCAAGGGCGACACCCCCAACCAAAAATTCGGGGGCCAACCACAGGGGAGAAACACAGGACCAGAGAAGACTAAGTCCCCTGCTTGGTGGCCTTCGGAGTTGGGCTCGCTACCTACTCCTACGAATAAGGTGAAGAACTTGGGAGTCACGTTTGACTCCATGCTTTCCTTTGAAGGCCACGTAAACCAGGTCACATCCATTTCCTTCTATACATTAAAGTTACTTAGAAGGATTCTTCCATTTATTCCGGCTGATTTGCGGAAGCTAGTGGTCTCGGCTCTTGTTTTATCTAGAGCCGACTACTGTAATGGCTTATTCATTAACCTTCGGAAGAAATGCCTGACCAAGTTGCAGATTGTGCAAAACGCTGCAGCACGTCTTTTGCTGAACATTTCAAAATATAAATCTGCCTCCTCGGTGCTCAAAGAGTTACACTGGTTGCCAGTGAAGAGACGGATTGAGTTCAAGGCTCTTTGTATAGCTTTTAAAGCCATTCATGATACAGGGCCTGCCTTCTTTAAACAGAATTTACAGCCTTATATCCCTGCCCGCCATCTTCGCTCATCTCACGCCCACAATTTGGTAGTCCCCAGGTTCAAAAAGTGTTCTTGGGGTGGAAGGAGCTTTCGGGTCGGTACGACCAGACTTTGGAACTCTCTCCCACTGAGGCTAAAAGAAGAAACCCACCTGTTGGCCTTCAGGAAGGCGTTAAAGGCTTGGCTTTTTAATCTCTGATGTGGTCTTAGAACTGTCCGGTTTGTCCTGTTTGATGAGCTAGCGCCTTGACACCTTCGGGTGAATGTTTCGCGCTTTACAAATTTATTTTTCATTTCATTTCACCGGGCACTGAACAAGAACCCGGAACAGGGAAGGGGGGAACCCCCCAACCGAATCAACAGCCGACGCCAGAGTATCTGCAGAAGTGCAAAACAAGAGAGAAAAACAGGGAGGCCCAGAGCCCAACCCTGCACACGCCCCCATAAAAACCCAAGAAGCCAGCAGACCGAACAACAGACACACCAGCAAAACATGAGGCCATCAACACGGTGTCCCCACAGGCCAGGAAGGAACGGCACAGGGACAAACGCCCCAACCCCGAAACCCCAAACCACCAGGGGCAGCAGGGAAAGACACAGGACCCAGCCACAGGCAGGCCACCCAGGGCACACAAAGCGACAGGAAGACAGGGAGGGAGCCAAGCAGCCCACACCTGCAAGCCAACACCAAGGCCCAGCCCACACCACGGAGGCACAGAGAAGAGCCCAGAGGAAAAGAACAGAAGGCCGGCCCGGGCCCCAGCAACACCAGGCACCGGACCGCCGACCACCAAGGGGCCAAAAGACCTACATCCAAACAGTCACACCCGCAGACAGGGTGGGTGGGAAGCTGCGTGCCAGTCCCCTGACTGACACCAGCGCACCCCTCGGGAGCCTGCTGGGGGTGGAGAGCCCACCCTCCAGGGCAGGAGTGCTCGCAGGGGGGACAGGTGCAGTTGCACGGGCACTGGCGGGCCCAGCCGTCTCCCTGGAAAGGAGAGGCGGGCCCAGCCAAAGCGACCAGAGAAAGAAAAAGTGGACCAGGACACAGGCAGACACTCCAAGGCAACCCCCAAGGGACCAAGGCCCCCACAGCCGGAGCCGGACACAACTCAGCAGGAAAGGCACCACCAACCATCCCCACAGAGACATATGAGGGACCAAACACAGGGACAGCAAGGCCGAGACCGACAAGGGCAAAGCAAGGCCCCACCACAGACCCGAGGACACACCACAACCCAAGGAGGGACGCCCCAGGAGAACCCAAAGGCGCACCACCTACAGAGGGGAGAGGGACCAGAAGAGGCCAAAGAAGAAACCGAACCCAGCAGACCCTGCAACCACACAGCCACCAAAAGAACAGGGACCAGATACACCACAGGTCCAAAATGAGCCCCTGCACCAGAGCGCCAAAGGACCAGGCCCAAACGACAAGCACCAAGGGGAAATGACTGGACCGAACCAACCCTCAGGCACCCCACAAAGCGTCCGACGGCAACAAGGCACACCAGGGATAACCCAAACAAAAAAACAACCGCGAAGCCACGGCCCCTGGGCAGAGGCAATGCAAGGCCAGAGAAAAAGACACAGCACAGGGCCACTAAGCAGGAGCGGAAGGGAAAGCCGCAACACGGCACACACCCCAGGGCAGGGAAATAGCAGACCAAACCGCCGCCCACAAACACTCCCAAAAGAGAGGTAGAAGCAACAGGGGAGAAACCAAGGAGCCGCAGAGGCCGAAGGAAGAACCACAACACCCAGCCCCCACCGGCGGCATAGGAACCGGCAGCAGAGAGACAGAGGACCCCCAAAAGCGGCCCAAGCCCCCGAAAAGGAACCCAAGAGAGAAGGAAGCCGCAACACGGCACCCAACCCCCACCAGCCAGCCCAGGCGCAAACCACAACCCAGCGTCAGGCAATACCAAGAACAAGGCACACCAGGACCATCCGCAGCGTAGCCCCGAAACCAAACAGCTGACCACGGACAGCCGCGGGAGACCAACGAGAGGCAGCAGAAGCACAGTGTACCAGCTAGCACCAAGGGCCATGTCAGACCAGAGAGAGGGCACAACACCAAGCCACCCCCCCACCAACCCAGGCAAGATCAAGGACCCGACTCCAAACGCGAAAAAGTGACAGAACCCCAGGGGGGAATGCAGCGCCGGTCAACCGGAAGAAAAAACACCCCAGCAACCGGGAGGCCAGGGACCCCAAAGGACAGGCCAGAGAGCCGGAACAAGAGACAAACCGCTATGCGGTACTTACCCCCGGGGCAGACAGACAGCACAACACACCGCCTGCCCCCACCAGCCAGCCCAGGAACTGACAACCAGCGCAGCGCTGGGCAGAAGGCCAGGCAGAAACACCCCCTGAAAGAGAGAGAGAAAAGAGACTCAAACACCGACCAAGCAACAGGGTGTCGGGAACACAAAAGGCCAACAGCCTACAACACCAGGGAACACACAGGCGGACACCCCTTCAGGAACCAACCAGGTCCGACCCCACTCAACGTCTGAGCAGACTAGACCAGGCGAAAACAGGGAGGCAAGGGCGCAGAAAGGCCAGCCAACACCGACAGGCACCTCCAGGCGGCCACCCAGGGAAGGCAACAACCAGACCCCACCAGAGTAGACTTCGTAGCTCACAGCACATGGTATCTCCAGGCAGTCTCCCATCCCGGTACTAATCAGGCCTGACCCTGCTGAACTACTGATATCAGACGTGATCAGGTGCTTTCAGGGTGATATGGCCGCAGGCCGGAACACAGGAAAAAAAGGATGAAAACGGCAGCAGGCACAATCGGGACCGGAAAAAGAAACCGCTATGCGGTACTGACCACTGGGGCAGGGAGACAGCACCACACCAACTGCGCCCACCAGCCAGCTCAGGCACCCTCCAGCAAACCAGCGCCAGGCAGAAAGGAAAAGACTGCAGCATCCGGCGCTCCCAGGCAAGCAGAGCCAGGCCCGCCCCCGCTCCACAATGGACAGCTGCAGGGGCTCCAGGGAGGAAAAGTACGCCAGCAGGACCCCAACAGCCATCCAGGAAGCCCAGGGGCACCACCAAGACCAACCCCGGGACACTCCATAGGAGCTGCAGCAGTGCGTCTTCCAGACCGGCCAAGCCACAGGAAGACGCGCCCTCGAACCCGGAACAGACTGGGAGGAACGGCACCCCAGCCGCAAAAAGCCAGCCGCCAACCAACGCGGCTCCCGGCAAGCCTGGCAGGCCAGGAGTCCGCGCAGCAGGACGTCGGACCGCCCAGCAGCCTGACGAAGACATCCAAAGAAGACTGCAAATAGGTAAGAACCAGCAAAATCCATGACCCATTTTGTAGGAAGACAGAAAAAAAGAACAGGCGGAATGCTGGGTTGGTACAGCTTATGTACTCCCAGTGGGAGGGGGTGGGGTTAGGTGTCCCAGCATTTTCCTGTTCTTTTTTTCTGTCGTGGAGATGGTCATCTCCACTTTGTTAGGAATGGGACAAGGACTGGCGGGACCGGGAGGTAATGCGATACAAAAGGGGATGATGGACGGAACGTTTGAGCCAATCAAACACTCACCCCCAGTCAACTGATCTGGGTTTAATCCATCATCATTCTTTAGCTCACTCCACCACCCCAGTTCAGACATGGCCATATGCAAATCAGTCTGACCCTGTGCCTCATGGGAACAGTCCAGCCCGAACTGCCAAGCCATGTCTTCCCTGGACCGGAAACAAGCATCCTAGGACCGGTTTCTGGCATTCCAGCCGTCATCAGCCAGGCTTGCTTGAATCCAGTGGCAAAGTGAGCAGGGGACCCACGTCTGGGCATACCCCCGCCAACTTAGGGCGAACAAAGCGATACAAAAGGGGATGATGGACGGAACGTTTGAGCCAATCAAACACTCACCCCCAGTCAACTGATCTGGGTTTAATCCATCATCATTCTTTAGCTCACTCCACCACCCCAGTTCAGACATGGCCATATGCAAATCAGTCTGACCCTGTGCCTCATGGGAACAGTCCAGCCCGAACTTCCAAGCCATGTCTTCCCTGGACCGGAAACAAGCATCCTAGGACCGGTTTCTGGCATTCCAGCCGTCATCAGCCAGGCTTGCTTGAATCCAGTGGCAAAGTGAGCAGGGGACCCACGTCTGGGCATACCCCCGCCAACTTAGGGCGAACAAAGCGATACAAAAGGGGATGATGGACGGAACGTTTGAGCCAATCAAACACTCACCCCCAGTCAACTGATCTGGGTTTAATCCATCATCATTCTTTAGCTCACTCCACCACCCCAGTTCAGACATGGCCATATGCAAATCAGTCTGACCCTGTGCCTCATGGGAACAGTCCAGCCCGAACTGCCAAGCCATGTCTTCCCTGGACCGGAAACAAGCATCCTAGGACCGGTTTCTGGCATTCCAGCCGTCATCAGCCAGGCTTGCTTGAATCCAGTGGCAAAGTGAGCAGGGGACCCACGTCTGGGCATACCCCCGCCAACTTAGGGCGAACAAAGCGATACAAAAGGGGATGATGGACGGAACGTTTGAGCCAATCAAACACTCACCCCCAGTCAACTGATCTGGGTTTAATCCATCATCATTCTTTAGCTCACTCCACCACCCCAGTTCAGACATGGCCATATGCAAATCAGTCTGACCCTGTGCCTCATGGGAACAGTCCAGCCCGAACTGCCAAGCCATGTCTTCCCTGGACCGGAAACAAGCATCCTAGGACCGGTTTCTGGCATTCCAGCCGTCATCAGCCAGGCTTGCTTGAATCCAGTGGCAAAGTGAGCAGGGGACCCACGTCTGGGCATACCCCGCCAACTTAGGGCGAACAAAGCGATACAAAAGGGGATGATGGACGGAACGTTTGAGCCAATCAAACACTCACCCCCAGTCAACTGATCTGGGTTTAATCCATCATCATTCTTTAGCTCACTCCACCACCCCAGTTCAGACATGGCCATATGCAAATCAGTCTGACCCTGTGCCTCATGGGAACAGTCCAGCCCGAACTGCCAAGCCATGTCTTCCCTGGACCGGAAACAAGCATCCTAGGACCGGTTTCTGGCATTCCAGCCGTCATCAGCCAGGCTTGCTTGAATCCAGTGGCAAAGTGAGCAGGGGACCCACGTCTGGGGATACCCCCGCCAACTTAGGGCGAACAAAGCGATACAAAAGGGGATGATGGACGGAACGTTTGAGCCAATCAAACACTCACCCCCAGTCAACTGATCTGGGTTTAATCCATCATCATTCTTTAGCTCACTCCACCACCCCAGTTCAGACATGGCCATATGCAAATCAGTCTGACCCTGTGCCTCATGGGAACAGTCCAGCCCGAACTGCCAAGCCATGTCTTCCCTGGACCGGAAACAAGCATCCTAGGACCGGTTTCTGGCATTCCAGCCGTCATCAGCCAGGCTTGCTTGAATCCAGTGGCAAAGTGAGCAGGGGACCCACGTCTGGGCATACCCCCGCCAACTTAGGGCGAACAAAGCGATACAAAAGGGGATGATGGACGGAACGTTTGAGCCAATCAAACACTCACCCCCAGTCAACTGATCTGGGTTTAATCCATCATCATTCTTTAGCTCACTCCACCACCCCAGTTCAGACATGGCCATATGCAAATCAGTCTGACCCTGTGCCTCATGGGAACAGTCCAGCCCGAACTGCCAAGCCATGTCTTCCCTGGACCGGAAACAAGCATCCTAGGACCGGTTTCTGGCATTCCAGCCGTCATCAGCCAGGCTTGCTTGAATCCAGTGGCAAAGTGAGCAGGGGACCCACGTCTGGGCATACCCCCGCCAACTTAGGGCGAACAAAGCGATACAAAAGGGGATGATGGACGGAACGTTTGAGCCAATCAAACACTCACCCCCAGTCAACTGATCTGGGTTTAATCCATCATTCTTTAGCTCACTCCACCACCCCAGTTCAGACATGGCCATATGCAAATCAGTCTGACCCTGTGCCTCATGGGAACAGTCCAGCCCGAACTGCCAAGCCATGTCTTCCCTGGACCGGAAACAAGCATCCTAGGACCGGTTTCTGGCATTCCAGCCGTCATCAGCCAGGCTTGCTTGAATCCAGTGGCAAAGTGAGCAGGGGACCCACGTCTGGGCATACCCCCGCCAACTTAGGGCGAACAAAGCGATACGGGAGGTAATACCACTTCCTTTTCTGGTCGTATAGCCCACTTGCTAAAAGCAGGTGGTATTGCATGTGACCGGAAAAGGGCCTGAAATTTGGCCTGGTAACAACCAGGTCTATCATGTTTTTCCCTATTCCAAGCCCAAAACTCCTACTCACCCAGAAATAGTGCGGTTATCCCGGGTTTGGTGTTACCATCCCATTTTTACCTTTCAACTGCTAATGATGACACTCCTAGACATGTGCCTTTCATCACAGTGTGGACAGTCTCCTCACAAATGATTGTAAAAACGTTTAGTGCTTGTGTACATTTCCAAGAAAACCGCTCCTATTTTTGTGAATCCCAAGTAAAGTAAAAAATAAATACAAATGTTAAGTGTAAACATATGTGATTCGAAGATGTGTGACTTTTTGGGCCAATTTAGAGGTGTGCCAATAAATTTTGTTTCAGATTCTTCTAACCTTCACAAGCTCCGGACTGTGCCACGCTGCTCCCCTTTTTAGGTCTCGCCTAGCGTTGCAGCGCATGCGCTGCTCGCTCTGCGAGGGCTTCTTGTAATCAATACACTTTTAGAAGTGGTGTTTCGACTCCGCCTGTTATTTTGATTAGTTTGCGTCATTCGTTATGCTAAACGGTGTCTTTTGTTGTAACCGAGGCTTTTTAGTCCCTCCTGGTTACCGCCTTGTCCTCTTTTAGCCCCGCCCACCCGGAC
Source organism: Calotriton arnoldi (assembly GCA_963921515.1). NCBI lineage: Eukaryota > Metazoa > Chordata > Amphibia > Caudata > Salamandridae > Calotriton > Calotriton arnoldi. Next base: position 2,926,489 of record CAWUFW010000554.1, on the reverse strand, counting down.
TGGATCTTTTACCAGCGGCGTGAGACGGTCTGTTTTATAATTACGGGCTCAGCACTTTTTTGTTTACCATTACTGGCATGTGGGTTGTGCGTAACTATTGTGTAGCGTTTAACTAATTATAATTGATACTATACGCTTGTGGCTTGTGCCGATATGTACGCACTGAAGTTAAGGACACGCACGCGGCTTGTTTTAAATGTGCCTTCCTGATCGGACCCTGGACTTTCGCCGTCGGAAGCATTGTGGGATTGGCGTGCTTCGGAAGACATCTAGCGCCCACTCGGCCTGAGAAGCGCTGGCGGCAGGCTGTGGCGTGGGCAGGAGTGCGCCGCCCGTTACAGGTGTTCTGAGGCGCGCATTCTGCAGTGCGGGCAGCAGCGTATGGCGAGCTCGCTGCCCATCGAGAGGGAAGCGACGGTGGGCTGCGGACAACGCTTCCGCGCGGTTTCTCATGACTTTAAATGGCATCTCGGGTATCATTTCTCTTCAAGCCTGCAGTGAGGAAGGAGTCCTCCCAATGTTCGGCGTTCACGGCTTTCACGGTAAGCCCTTTTCTAACCTTTCATGATTTTGCCTTTCCCCCGCGTTGGTATTGCCCGCAGCCCAGAGAGTTCCCGGTCTTTTTTCATGAACACCGTGAAACTGAGTCTATTTCCCACTGCCTTTGCTAACTTGGGGACATGTGATTGTTTGGGCTTGTGTGTCATTGACACGTAGTAGTGTTTAATGTTCACTTTCGCCTTGTCCATGCAGTGATATTGTAGGATTAAACGTGAATCTGTTTGTCTTTTTATTACTCCCTTATCGTAGTTTCGTAACCTTGTCTGTTGTGCAAATGTTTTTTTACTCTTTCAGGGGTTCCAAGGGTACTCCTTATATAGACGTCACGCTTCGTGGGTTTTATTCGCTGTGAAGAGCGAGAGATTGCCCCTCCTCCCGTCTGTTTTTTTTTTTTAGAAAGGCAATACCCACGCCGGACATTCCCGGAAACCCCTAATGTAAACAAAGGCAAAGCACTAATAAACAGCTGCTCTACCGGACCTGCAAGTGATTCCTCCTTTCTCCCGACGCACCACCGCCCTCGCCGAGGCACAGGCCAAGCACAACTGCAGCATCCGCGGTGTGCACAGAGGCCTTCCGGTGCCTAACTCAGAGGCGAGCATTGCAGCTTGGCCAGAGGTTTATCTATGTCACCCGTATTTCTTTTAATAGAAGCTCACTGTGTCTTACAAACAGACCTGTGATACTCACTAAGTGAATGGTGCTACCATTTGTTTTAATATTAAAGCTGGGATTGGCATAGCCAATAGGTCTCGCCTTTGGGACCTTATAAGTGTTTAGCCATGCAACAGTTGATGTTGTTGCACCAAGGATATTGTACTGCATAACTAAATACTTATAAGGTCCCAAAAGCGAGACCTATTGGCTATGCCAATGCTTGTTCTGACTGTAGTTCATGTTTTCTATTTGAATTGTGCGGACTAGTGCTTGAAGTAGGGGGACATGGGCACTCATTTTTGGATACCGGCACTAATATTTCATCACTAGACTTTCGGCAAGAGCGCGAACGGCAGAAAACAGATACAGGAAGAGTAAGAAAGGAAAACAGCTAAAAAGGTAGAAAACAGGGATGAGAAAGTACCTGTAAGAGTAAGATAAATATACAGGAAGTGCGTAGGGTGCTGGAAGAATGTAATGTGTGGGTGAATCAAAATTAGGAGCCATGGTTTTTGGAAAAAACTTCAGGCCTCTGCACTTGAATTGTTATTTATTTTTACATATGCAGCACGAGTTGGGCTAGAATACCCCCCATCCAGACAAACACACGGCCGTCAAAACCGCGCTTTCTACACTGCATTTCCTGTAAGAAAGGAGCCTTCATGCCAGCTGAATGACCGCATATCCATATTAATGAAAACGCTGCCGCTTCATTGTCGGCGTGAATGGATCTGAAGTAAAGCTCAGTGCACGTGAGACAAAGTGCACGTTAGTTTTACAATCGTGTTTTGGGACTCTGCGATTTATTTTTCGCTACTTCCTTAACGACGCCGCATCGAGAAGCTCTGTTTTGCTAAATGTTGTGTAAAAAGTAAATTGCAGCACAGCAGATGTTAGCATTTGGATGGATGTCAGTAGAACGGGGCAAGTGCAGCCGTCATCGCTGTCAGCTGTCTGCAGACTCCGCGGGCCTGCTGTGTGGTTACTTTGGTGTGTAAAAGCAGCTCGTTTTGCAACTGGGAAGTCTGGCATAGCGGTTGGCCCCATGCCATGCCTTTGAATTTAACACTTGTTTATTGAGTAATTTTCTAAAATTGGGAACTCAACCTTTGTAAACCTTCTGAAAATGAGACAAAATAGGGCACTGACTGGGACTTGAATCGCAGCGTTGTAGGAGTGTTGTCTTCTATTTCGTTCATTGTTTCAAATGTTTGGTTACTCGTTTTCCGATATGTGTTTAAGAAACGTGAGGAGATTTAGAAAAAGTGCGTTTACGCTTTCGCTGTTAGGTCGTTACGTCTAGGCCTCGTCCAAAAAAGATCGTTTCTCCTTCACTTAATGGGTATCTGCATGCAGAACGCGGCTAATTTGGGCTCTCATTTTTGGATATTGAGACTAAATTTTTCATCACCAGACTTTCAACCAAAGCAAGAGAGCGAACGACAGAAAAGAGACAGGACGAGGCAGAGCAAGAAAGGAAAACAGTTAAAAAGGGAGAAAACAGGGGTGAGAAAGTACCTGTAAGAGTGCGATAAATATACTGTTAGTGCGTAGGGATGTGAGGGTGACTCAAAATCAGGAGCCATGGTTTTCGCCATTGCGGGCTCCATAGAAAAACTTTGGGCCTCTGCACTTAAATTGTTATTTATTTTTACATATGCCGCACGAGTTGGGCCAGAATAACCTCCCCGTACCACCCCCCCCCCACACATTTACCTCCAATTTGGGGGTAAATTTGGAAGCACCTTTCAGTGATTTTGAAACCTGCCGCATTAATAAAACCTTAGTCAAAACAGGGTAAATTTGGCACCCTGACTCTTCGTGATGTTGTATTTCTACATTATCCTCAGTGACCAATATCTTTGTGACAGATATTCTTCTCTGACACTTCAAAATATCCCTCGACCTGCTCCTGATCTTTGCATGTGGACTAAGGAAAGCCCAGTGCTGACCTGTATTTCCTTACTGTGTTGTAGGGAGCTATACGCGCTCATGATGTGGACATGATGGCCCAGTGTATTCAACACTAGCCGGTGAGCGATGGTTCAATTCCTCCACCTACAAAGCCCTTGCAGCCAAGAAGATGTTTCCAGTCCAGCTGTTCATTTAAAGCTAAAATAGCCGAACTCTTATATAAATATAGCTGTATTTATTTTGCTTATTTTGATTAGTGAGTTTTCTATAAAGGGCCCTAATACTCTTGTGGTGAAAAAGCGCTAATTGAATAAAAAAATTCAGTTCAAACATACTGAACACTCCATGATCAGCGTGGATCAGAACATGCATTTTATAGTACTGCTCGTCCCCCCCCCCCACTCGCCCGCCCCCTCCCCCCCAAAATTAGGCCAATTCACAAAGGCATTTAGGAGTATATGCAATAGTTCTTCTGCTCTTATTCCCATAAATGCAAATCACGAAGGTGCAGAGATGTCCACCTGTTCCTTTGTAAGAGTTAGGACTCTTGCGAGCTTATCCTCTGAGAGTGTGTAGAACTATCAATACTTGAGCCTCAATTTTAGTTGTAAAAATGGGCATGGTTGGAAAATGGAAACTTTCTTTTGCAGGTAGGAGGAGGAGCGGTAAAATCAAGGTGGGGCACTGGGCGACATGCAAATTACAAAAACCCACCTGCAAAAGTAATTTGCAATTCACAGAAGTTAGAGTTACATCTTCGCCAACATGCTAAGATCGCATTCATTCAAGCCTTGAAATAAGTTACGTACCACAAATGGCCACTTACAGATACTGCAGGAGAATGCACTTAAACCAATTAAGGTAGGCAATAAGTCTACCAACTAAAGCCCAACACCTAACACCTAAAAGAAATAAAAGAAATAAAATTGACACATTAACTTTGGATATTACAAACACATACACAAATCATGTCGTAAAATAATAAAAACATTCAAATACAATGAATTATAAAACTGGTCCTATAACTTTAGACATTGCAGAAACCCATACAAATCACATTGTGAAATTGTGAACATAACAGAATAATAGATACCCATACTTAGACAATGACAAACATGTAAATTGTTAATGAATTAGTAAGATAAAAGAGACTTGTTTGACATCTAACAATACTCTACACATAATTAAAACACATGACAGATCCCCAAAAACACACACACACATCCTCCTCCTCCCCCATGACATACAGCACAACTGTTGGTTATATCTGGCTCCACGACCTCTTGCTGCACAAGGGGAAGTGGGCAGAGCACAGTTTCTAGGCTGAATATATGAGCTTCCCTTTGTGATGACTGTCTGGTGTGTATTTCCCTCAGATGATGACTGTTTTCCTATTCTGTTCTATTCATAGTACCACATAGCTTAGGCGGAGATCTCTACTTAGATATGCAGAACCACAATAGGCCAATTTATGTCTAAAATACATCCATAAAATTGCAAATAGAAACTTCGGTCATATTTTGAGTTGTGTGTGTGAGCCCCTCCATCCCCATTTTTGACACATGCCTTCTACTTGTTGACAATGTTAGGAGTAGGCATACATTTTTGTGCACAGGTCCCTGATCTTAGTTTTACCTTTCTAAATTGCCCGCATTGTGCCTGGGCTTAAATTTCATATAATTTGAGTGGATTCATGAGCAGATTGGAGTCCTCTTGTTGGGTTTTTATATGGCCCTGCAAGGTGTCTGTTATATGTAGTGTAGCTAGAAGTGTGTGGTGCTCCTTATACTGATGCCCAACATTTTTCTTTTTTTAAACATATTTTATTGGTTTTTCAAAAGAAGAACATTATTATTATTAAATTAAATTTATAAGGCGCACAGCTACCCGGAGGTTTCCCGGCGCCATCGGACACAGTGCGAAAGAAAGAAATAACATCTACTGGTTGAATAGCCAAGTTTTTTAGCCCTTACGAAAAATTTTATAACTGGTTTCGTGCCGGAGCGGCACGGGGAGTGAATTCCACAATGAAGGGGCCAGATAAGAGAAAGACCGGCCACCCATACGTGTCCGTTTGAACCTGGGAACAAGACATTTGGCCTGAGAGGAGGATCGAAGCAAGCGTGTTGGAAGATATGAATGGGCTAAGGCACTCAGATATTGAGGTGCTGTGCCCAGCTTGATCTTATGCATATAACATAGGGCCTTAAATTTAGTACGATTCTCTATCCTAAGCCAATGGAGGTCACGGAGAGAACCTGAAATGGAGGACTTTTTTCAGGCACATGGCAGAGCAGTCTAGCCGCCGAGTTCTGAACTACTTGCAGTTTTCGAACCACCTCCTTATTTGCTCCTAAGTACAGGACGTTGCCATAGTCCAGCCTGGACATAATCAAGGCCTGGATCACTGTTCTTTGTTTAGGACTAGGCAACATCCAGAGTACTTTTCGGAGCCATTTTAGGATGGTGAAGCAGGTTGAGGCGACCTTGACTGCTTGCTGCCTCATAGATAGCTGGTCATCTATGACTATGCCTAGATTACGTGCTGTTTGCACCGGTTCAGGCAAATCGCCCATTTGAGGAGGCCAATGACGGGGACCCCAAAGATCTTTGTTTTTCCCCAGAATCAGAACCTCAGTCTTTCCACCGTTTAATTTTAGCCAATTAGTGTGCATCCAGTTAGCTATCTTTTGCAGCCCTACCTGGAGAGATGACACCAAGGATGTCTCATTAGTGGACAAGGAGAAGATTAGCTAGGTATCATCCGCATACGAGAAGATAGACAACCCAGCCTCTCCGCTATTGTGGCTAGAGGGCTAACATAGATATTAAACAACAATGGGCTGAGGATCGAGCCCTGCGGTACTCCATAAGGAGAAGCGTGGGACTTAGAGCTAGTAGACGGCGAAAAAACCTGAAAAGTCCGGCCAGTCAAAAAATCCTTAATCCATTTAAAAGCTGAACCGACTATACCCAGGGATTGAAGTACTTTTAATAGGGCAGTGTGTGACAGTGTCAAAAGCGGCACTCAAATCAAGCAGTATGAGTGCCACCGTTTCATCCCTGTCAAGATGTTGGCGCAGTACTTCAGTAACTCCCAGGAGCGTGGTTTCTGTGGAGTACCCTGCTCTAAAGCCCGATTGTGACACATGTAAGATTTTTTGGGATTCCACAAACTGCGTAAGATGTTGATTAACGTGCTTTTCTAAGATTTTTGAAAAGGCAGGAAGTAATGAAATCGGGCGGAAGTTCGAGGGTTCAGCCGGATCAGCATTGGGTTTTTTCAGAAGGGGAAGGACCATGGCATGTTTCAACGCGGATGGTAAGATTGCTTCCCTCAATGACGCATTGAGTAACTCCATGATGAGTTTAAGTGAAGTAGGTTCTAGTTTTTGGAGAATGGGAATGGGAAGAGGATCATTAGGTGAACCAGATTTAAGGCTATTTTAGATGAGGCTGAAGGACGGGATGTCCAAAGGCAGCCAATTATTTAACGTGTTAGTTGGCACCGTGCTATGGGTCCCTTGTGGAGTAACACAACCTCACGTGGAGGAGACGCTCTTAGTTTGCTGCTCCGCATTAGTTGTTACTGCATTTAGTTCTGAGTAGATCTTCTCTACTTTGCCAATGAAGAACATTGCCAAGTCCTCACATTGAACTTCATCGAGCAAGGGTGGTGCCGGTTGGCAAGTTGCTCCTGAAAGCTCCTTTACTATTTTAAACAGAACTTTGGAATTATTATGTGCTGATGTAATAGTGTTATTAACATATTCCACACGAGCAGCATTGCACAGGGAGTGGTAGTCCCTTTTGGCAAGTTTGTAAGTATGTCTGGATTCTAGTGCATAGTCCTTCCTCCAACGTCTTTCCAATGCTTTACATTTGGTTTTTTCATCGTTTAGTTTTTCCGTGAACCAAGGGGCAGGGGGACGATGATTATTCATTTTTTTGATAGACGTTGGAAGACATGTATTAACGGATGTCACGATCCAAGTATGTATGGTGTCCGAATCCGATGTCTTAATGGAAGAAATGGCAGGAATATTATTCGCAAGATGTTGATTGAAAGAATCTATATCTTCCAATTTCTAAACTTCGATCTGGTGGTAGAAATGCGTGTATTATCCCACCGCAGATCAAGCCACACCTTAAAACCCACCAAAAAATGGTCCGACCAAAGTATAGGAAGGGCTGTCTGGCATGCGATGTTAGGTAAGTTAGAGAAGATAGGATCTAACAAATATCCTGCCCTATGGGTGGGGCCTGAGTTGCATAGTAAAACATTCATAGCTTCCAAATCGGCTATCAAGGCAATACTCATAGTACATTCTGGGTCGTTAAAATGAATGTTTAAATCTCCCAGGATAGTAAAATTGGCAGCGTCTAGCAGAAAAGGGGCAATGAGTTCCGGAAACATCGCCGCCCGTAGCCCTGCTGGTCCCGGCGGACGGTACACCAAGATCCCAGAAAGCGTAAATTTAGGTGAAAGGAGTCTAAAAGAACTAGCTTCACAGCCCTCAAAGGGTAAATTCTCCCATTTGCAGGTAAAAACCTTTTTAAAAATTACCGCAATGCCACCACCAATTTTATCCTCACGATCCTTTCTGATGATAGTGTAGTTGGGTGGTAAGGTGGCTGCAACATCGGGACCAGAGCTTTCATGTAACCATGTTTCCGTAAGGAAGATTGCATCAGGCTGTATATTCTGTAAGAGGTCATAGATGTCCTCCTTGTGCTTGGAAAGCGATCTACAATTTATATTAAAAAAGGTAAAGTCTTTTAGAGAAGCTACTTCATTCTTAACAGGGGCGGGGAGCTGCTTGATAGAACTCGTGGAGGTAGTGGTGTTAGGAGTATGTATCCTATTAAGTGAGGTGGTACAAGTAAAACCACAGCAGGGACAGGGGCGAAAGAGGATATCCTAGTTTAAAAGAAATACATTTTTCTTGAGATTTTAGCCGTAGTCCATGTAGCACATTAGAAGAGTAGTTCCTTATATCCTTTAAAATATTTAAATATGACATTATTGGTACAGTGTAAACATCGCAGAATTATAGTATATTAGTATCAGTCGGATGACATTATTACTTCTACAGTCAGAAAGTTCAGTCCAGCAAACAATATCCCTCCCCCCTCCCTAGTACGATTAACGATCGAAGCCCACCCATCTTCCCTCCACAGACTCACTACTGTGTTAACATAGCCTATTGACGGCGACCAAGTCCCTAAGTGGACCGTGGTTCCGGGGATACAACTTACAATCTTACATATGACATTCTAGTAGGGTTCCTGTGGGGTCTGCTACTTATTGGGTCTGTAGCATATTTGTAAAGCCCAAGAGCTACCTAGTATTTCAATGCAGTGAAGGTTCAGCAGAGACAAACAGTTCCAACATTGCATCCCATTCCAAGGAAATTGGATTTTTCCTCAGCCCTTTATTTTCTTCTCTTCTAATCGCCATACTTTCAGCCTTCCCCCATCGGACCACCTCGCTATGCCATGTTAACGCCGGCGGAGGCTGTGCAGACCTCCATCGCATTGCAATTGACTGTTTCGCCAATATTAGTACCAGATTGGCAAACCTAGTCTGCGTTCCCTGTGACTTGCGCTTTTTGCACAATCCCAGTATGCAGTATTACATAGTATCTCTCCCCATTCCTGGTGCCACCTCGCTAAGGAGTTTGTGAACTGTCACCCAGAAGGGTGCCAGTCGTGGGCATGTCCATAGCATGTGCAATAACTCAGCTGGTTGTGTGAGGCTTCTAGGGCATGTATCTGCTGTACCCGGGAACATTTTGCTCAGTCTATGTGGGGTACGCTCTTTGTACCAGCATGTATTGGATCAGCTTGAATTTGGGGTTACGTGATACTTTCTTGGGGTATTCCAGTATTTTCTCCCAGTCTTTGTCCGATACTTCACGTCCAATATCTTCGGACATTTATCTCTAAGCTCCTGGAGTGGGATTGCCGCATGTGATCGGATACTCCTATACAGCCATTTAGTTAGGTGTCCCCCATTGCCCATGAGATATAACATGTGTACACGTTCATGTGTTTGGGGTTCCGTGCCGTCAGGCGACCAAGTACGTCTCACATATCTACTGATGCTAGCATGGAGGATATATAGTGAATTGGGAACCCCCTGCTCTCTGACAAAAGTGTCATGGTCCATAAGCATGTTATCCACGAACAGCATCCCTACTGTAGTGACTCCCTCGTCCAACCACTTTGTCAGACACCTCGTGGAAATTATCTTGGACGGTGTAGGAATCCCTAACATTGGGATATTAGGAGCATAGGGGCTCAGTCCCTTGGTATAATGGATGGCCTTTTTCCAGTAGGAGATAGCCACCTTTAATAGTGGCGGTGCCAACAACAGGGACCTACTTCCTGGCAACAGCAATGTATGTAATGCGCCCTTTTCCCATGCTATTTGTGATATTCCTATTTCTTGCAAATGGCGACCAGCTATCCAGTAAGAGAGCCACTGGAGTTGGCTGGCATAACAGTATGCCTGGAGGTCTGGAACACACAAGCCTCCCCGGTCCGTACTCAGCTGTAGTTTTGAAAGTCCCACCCTCCTGCACCCTCTACCCCAAATTAACTCAGTTAACAGCATATTTAGTTTTTTAAATATATGTGCCGGGATTATTATCGGTAAATTGGTAAAGAAGTAAAGCAATCTAGGGAGCATAACCATTTTAGAAATAGTCACTCTCCCTGCCACTGAAAGTGGAAGTGAGGTCCAGAATGCGATTTGTAATTTTAACGCCTTGATTGCACGGCCTAGATTACCGTCTAACGGATCCTGTGGCTCTCTGTATATTTGTATACCTAAATATTTAAATGTGGCGGGTGCAATAGGAAATGGCCAATGTCCAAAATGAACGGGTTCTAAACGTGCAGTGTCCTTAAAATAATAAGCATAAGAATTGGACTTGTTTATGGCTAGTCCTGAAAGTGTTTGGAAGTGCCGAAACACCGTGGGAAGGGGCTCATTGGGGCTCCGGAGGTTATTGAGATAGAGTATAATGTCGTCCGCATAAGCAGAGAGAATATGAGTAGTCGCCCCTAGTTTGCCCCCATCTCCCACAACTGCCCGTAACTTAATGGCCAGTGGCACGAGCGGCAACACGAACAGCAGTGGCGATAGAGGACACCCCTGCCTCATACCCCTGGCTATAGTATAGGGCCGTGAAATATGGGCTCCTGTCCGGGCCCGCGCCGTAGGATCTGTAAACAGCAGTTGGACCCAGGTTATGTATTCATGTGGTATTCCAAATAGCGAAAGGGCCCATAACATATAGTTCCAATGCAGAGTATCGAACGCCTGTCGCAGGTCCAGCGAAATACAACCCGCCACAGCGTCGCCCGTTGGCACCGAGGGAGGTGAGTATCTGGTGCAGGCGTCTAGTATTGAGGGATGTACTCCTGCCCGGGACGAAGCTGCACTGGTGTATCCGCTTCAGTAAATAGCTAAGTAGTCTACGAGCCAGTATTTTGCTGAGGATCTTGTAGTCTGTGTTTAATAAAGAAAGGGGGCGGTATCCCGACATGTCTGGTTTCGGCAGGGAAGCAACCAAAGCCTGTCTTGTGGTGGTGGGGGGGGGGGGTAAGAAACCTGTCTCCAGTGCTGCGTGGTATAATTTTTCTAGGTGGGGGACCAACTGTGCCAAAAAAGCCTCATAGAATTCCACAGGCAGGATGTCAAGCCCTGGGGTTTGGGAGGTCTTTTATTGCCGATCGAATTTCAGCTTTTGTTATTGGCGCCACCAGTTCGACTTTCGCGTCCGGAAGCTGGGGAAACTCCAGGCCGTCAAGGAAGCTAGTTGGCTCCTCCTCCTGAAGCTCCGCAGGTGCCGCATATAGTGCTTCGTAATATTTCCTGAATGCCGTGTTAATACCTAATTGTGTAGTTACTGTAGTTCTCTCTGGTGTATGGACCTCGTGTATTGGGGCAGTGGTCGGCGTATCTCGTATGATTCTCGCTAGTAGGGCACCCGCTTTATCTGCCTCTGCTTGTTGTTTCTGAGTGTAAGTGCGGTAGTCAATTGTTCTCAGCTGCTCCAAGAGTTCGGCATGTTTTATATGTGCTTCCTGCAAGGCTGCCTTGTTTGCATTGTCCAAAACTGTAGCCTTTTCGAGCCCTCCCAATCGGTCTTCTAGTTCCTGCAATTCTATGTCTACTATAGCACGGACCCCCACCTTAGTACTAATGGCCACCCCACTGATGACCGTCTTGAAAGCCTCCCATTCTCCCTATCGTGTACTTGCAGTGTCTGTGTTTTCTGTAAAATAATTCGATATGGCGGTGGAGAGAGTGGTGCGAAATACAGGGTCCTCCAAGGTGACGGGCTGCAGTCTCCATGTTTGTACTGGTGCGGGGATCTTACCCCACTCAAGCGTCATCTCCAAGGGGTTATGATCCGACAGTGTCTTCCCAAGATAAGTAGTGTGGGTAATATTTGCGAGTAAAGGTATGGAGCAGAACACCCTGTCGATGCGTGTATGTAACATATGCGTTGGGGAATAAAATGAATACTCTCGACTTGTCGGGTTGTGTACCCGCCATGCATCCCCAAGTGCCCATCCTGTCACCCAGCCCGTCAGCGCTTCGGCTTGCTTCCTACTGTTAGCCCCCATTATTGGTGGGTGTGAGCGATCGAGGTCTATATTCAGTACTGCGTTAAAATCCCCTCCTACAACCCAGGAATATCTCTCCCAGTCCGCCAATACCGTATTTTATGACCCCAAATATTTATCCTGGTCTGCGTTGGGGGGGCGTATACGCTTCCAAGTACCAGGTGCTCCCCATCCAGTGTACCGCGGAGCAGCACATAACCTGCCATTTATATCCTCTGTTCCAGGACTACGAACGGGGTGCCGCTCCTGATCCATATGGCTGCCCCCTCGCAAATACAGAACAAGATGTACAGAACAGTTGCCCCCGCCACTTTTTCCTTAATTTAGCGGCTTCGGAATGAGTAAGGTGCATTTCCTGCATTAGCACGATGTGGACCTTCCTTCTGTTCAGCTGGGCATACATTCTATGTCTCTTATGAACAGACCCCATCTCCCTAACATTCCAGGTCAAGACCTTGTATTTCCCAGTTGTAGCCATAATACGAGTTGTGTTGCTGTGTCATACCTATCCCCATGCAGTCTTGGTGGCAGATACTAAATTTGTAGCGAGTGAGTCTGTCTGAACTAATAACAATCCCCAATACTAGGTTCCCCCACAGAACGGCAGAGGACCAAACTATGATAGCAAGAACAACTATAAAGTCTAACAATTTAGACAAAATCGCAGTTACAATGGGGAAGGTGGTAACCATGGTCAGTAGTAAGTATAGGGGTGTAATACACCGAAGTAGTCCCATATCCGACCAAGTTCGGGCCCTAGCACAACATATGAGCAAGCGTTGCCAGGTTTATATATGCAATATAAAACAATTGTAACTACCAACAGCAGGTCTCCCCGGCTCCTGTACGTACAAACCAAGTACATCAGCCCAAGTAGTCATTCACTGTCTGTGGGGTGACAGAAGGGAAGAGGGCTAGGCTGTTTTCAGAGTCTGAACGTACAGTATTGTCCTCTGAGTCGTGCAATCCTGCAGTCGAGTGTGCGTCCTGTTCATCCAGCGCCGCAGCCGCCTGTATCGCTGATTTCTGACCTTCAATTATTTGCTCCCGGGACGGGCTCGCCGTGGCATCCAGTCAAGGCGACTTCTTGCGGTCTGGTTTACCGTGTCCAGTCTTCAGAGCTTTTTGTGGTTTTGGCCTTGAAGTCTGGAATGAGCTTTGTGATGGGCATGGTGTCAACGTAACTTCCATCCATTCCTCTGCCTCAGTCGGGCTATCAAAGAAGTGGGATTTCTGGTTGTGTATCACTTTTAGCCAGGCTGGGAAGAGAAGAGCATATTTCAGGTAATGGCCTCTGAGCTGCTTTTTAACTTCCTGGAACGATGCTCTCATTCTTTGTACTGCCAATGTAAAATCTGGGTATAGAGATATTCTCTTGTTCTCACATTGTATCTGGGCTTTTTCACAGGCTGTGCGGAGCAGGGTGTCCCGGTCTTTGAAGTTAAGGATACGTGCTATTATCGGCCTAGGCGGGGCACCAGGGGGTGGGGGCCGCACCGGTATCCTGTGCGCGCTCTCCACACTAAAAAGTTCAGTGAGGCCTTCCGGCACAATCACGTCTCTGAACCATTGTTCTATGTATTGGGTGGGGTTCGACCCCTCACTGCGTTCCGGTAGTCCCACGATCTGCACGTTGTTGCGACGAGCCCTTCCTTCAGCGTCATCCACCCTGTCCTGCAGACCCGAGAGCTGTCGCCGCAAGTGTTCAAGTTGTTCTGAATGGGTCTTGTGCTGTGGCATTATCTCTGCAATGTGCATTTTATTGTTTCGGACCGTATCTGCTAGCTTGCTATGGTCGGCTTTTAGAAGCGTGAGACCTGTAGCGAGAGCGCTCACTTGTTGTTCGATTGCCTTTCTGGAGTCGCGCACCTCCTGTAATATTCGGTCCAGCTTATGAACTTGTTCTCCCACAGCTGTCTGGGTCAGAGGCGCTGTTTGTATCTTTCTGATCTGTGTGGTCAAGCCTTCCCGAAGCCAGGGGCTCAGTTCGCTTGCCCCTGGTGTGCCCCATATTGTACAGTGGGTGCTGCGCAGCGTGTGGAGTGCGGTATCTGCGTTCTCTTCCCAGGTTGTGCCGTTCTCACCATGCATAACTCACCCCGTTGCACCACGCCAGTTCCAGGCCCAGTCCGTCTTTAATCATGGTTCATGCTGGCAATGTGGCTCCCTGCCACAGACCCAATCCCAAGCACTCTGCCCGAGTTATTAAGGCCCTTGTGAATTCGATGAGCCTCGTGGAATTGGGCCAGACGACTGCCAACGGGTGCACCGTTCTTTCAATTCTGGGTAGAGGCCTTGCTTGGCCTAGCCTGGCGCAGTACTCACGGTTCGCCTTTTCCCCAAAATCAGAGGAGGCCGAGAGTCAGCGGTATCCTTTCCGGGTGGGGGTCCCGATGCCGGCCCCGGTCGCGTTACGTAGTCCTGCTGTGTTTTCCTCGGGCCGTAGTCTCCTCGATCCTATTTGCCTGTCCGGCTGCTCCGCTCGTTTTCTTAGCGCGGCCGGGTCGCACCACCCCTCTGCAGTTATTTCTCGCAGGCCCAGCTCAGAGTTACACGCACCAGTGCCTGGGGGGGGGGGGTATCATTGCGCAGTGATGGCTGAAGGCCCCCCAGGGGGCATCCGCTTCCTCTAGTCCAGCCAGCAGCCACAGCAGGTATTAATCTTCTGCCTTAGCAGGGGCGGCCCGACCCCACTGACTCCCCACCTCTCCCCACTAAGTGTTTTCCGGTAGGGCCCCTCCGCCGGTGCTGATCTTTGTCCCCAGCTCCCTTCTTTCGAATCGGCGGTTCCGGCGACCTCAGAGGAGGTTATGAATTATTTTCGGGTCCGTCGCCTCTCCTCCGTATTCCCTCCTCTTTTTCAGCTATACCAGTCAAAGAGATGCGTAGTGCGGCCTCAGCCGTCTCCGTAATCCGGGCCACAGCGCCAGAGACACCGCCTTCAGGCTCTGCCTCCGTGTAGGTCTCGCACCTTTCCTGCCCCCTCAGAGTCGCACAGGGTTACCGGGGGGCTGCCAGGCAGCACAGATGATCGAATGGCCCCGCATTAGCGCAGTTGCTGTCAGGATTCAGGGCCCGGTCCGGAGCTCGGCTAGGACACGTCCGCCATGCTTGGCGGTTAGCCACGCCCCCCCTACTGATGCCCAACATTATGAGGTCCAAGAATGTCCGGTACCTATTCTGAATTCATTGAATCTTTAGATCCATCTAGCTCTTCCGCCCAGGTCTCTCTGAGAACCCGCCCTCTACTGTCTGCTGTGAAAAGGGCAGCTTTCCCACTCCAGACTGTTCATCACCAATCTCTTCAGTTGCACTTTAGATTGTTTACCCACTTGCCATAAAGTGAAGTTGTGTTATCCAAATAACTGCAGATGTTTAGGCAAGCACTCTGCAAAGGTGGATCATTGTTACTCTTAACTGCTGCTGTTTGCATTTGTATAAGATGGTGTGTCTTTCTCCAGTTTCGTAAGCCTAAGAAGATGTCTCTATTCACTCTGTACTTCATTATAGAATGAACTTCCAACAGCTTTTGTAAAATCCCTCTCTATTTAGTCCTTCTGAAATTAGATAAAGCATCCTCATTTTAATGATGATCATGCAATCAAGGTAACAGGAGGTTAGTTTGGCATTTCAGCGTGCACAGAAAGTGCAGTTGTGGTGTGAGCTATATAAATGCTTTATTCATTCATTCAATGCGTGACTCACTCCGGCTCAAGTTTCAAAAGATATAAAAGCCTCTGTTCTACAGATACCTCAGTTAAGCGGTTCTTAACCTTTTGACTGCTGTGGAGCCCCACTGAATCACTACTGGAATCCAAGGACCCCCACTAAGTCATTATTGGAAGCCGGGAACCCCCAGCTTCATTTGAACCTCAAAACAATGCACAAAACTACAAAAACAATTATACACCAAATAAACACCCAAATATTGGAATATGTATTTTAATTCACACAATTTTCAATGTTGCTTCTTTATTTGTATATACTTTATTAATTTTAATATTATTTAATTTTGTTAAGCAGTCGTGGACCACCTGAATAGTCCTGGCAGAATCCATGGGGTCCCCAGGCCAAAATCCACTGCCTCAGCTGATTGATTCTTCACTTTACTTCAGTTCTTAGTCTGACTTGTTGCCAGAGTTCTCTCAAATGATAGTCTCTCATTTGACCATTGCATTATGTCTCCCTTCTGTCTCAACCCTTGGTTACATTATATCCATTTAATGAAATAAAGATCTGTCAGTGTATGAAATGAGACTGTAGAGGTTGGTTAAGTTTTTTTTTTCTCATGCTGGCATTCAAGTGATCATATTGAGGATTCAGTAAATTAATCAGTATTTGTCCTGATTATCTTCTGGCTGCACGATAATAGTAATTCAAGCATTCCACCTGATTTATAGATTTTATAACATTGATTTTTGGTTGTAATACTTTTGGCTGCCGGCTACTGGTAGATTAACAAAGGACATTTTACTTGTTATAGCCAATCTCCTTGTATCGTTTCTTCTCTCAGGCTTGTGCCTTCATCGCCACTTGAGTGGGAGACAGTGCTAACTGGACTTCAGGAAGTCTATGCTGCATTACACATTTTTCTAATATCTTGTGAACCTGGCCATATCCAACACTTAGATTCTTCTGTGTTCCTGAGATCGTAGATTTTTGGTTTTTTATGCCACTTGTTGGAGGCCGCCTTGTTCTTCTGTAGCTGGCGTCAAAACTATGCCGGCCATCTTCAAGACTTCTGCCACCCATGGGAAGAAAGTCAAATCCCTATGCACTCATGCATTGGCTCTTTCATGAGAAAAACGTTAGTAATCTGCTGCCTCCACAACAGACATTATTAAATAGACTTGAATGATTTCTGAATAGCAAACCAGTGTGCATGACTCCAGTTTTGCCTAAAGACACTAAGCCTAGTACAGAACATTGTGTCTGGCTTGAAATTTCACCCATAAAATAAGGCTTTTGCTTCTTTCTGAGCTAGTGTTAAAGCTTGTAACAGTCACGCAGCCCACCAAGTTAGGCATGTTTAAGCTGGCCACGCCATCCCCCGACTTCCAATCCGGTTGCGCTGTAAGTGGCAGCTTCTAAAAACATTTTGTTCCATTTTTGTGCAATTTATTTTGCAATTGAAAATGAGATAGATACAAGTTGTTCATTTGTTCCCCCGCTCACACACTAATTCATTAGTCATACTGTTTCTCTCTCCGATAACCTCATTGCCTACAGACACAGGACTCTCGCTCATTCACAATAGCACTCAATTTTAGGAGCCCAGCAAAGGCGAACAAGAGCAATAGGTCTAAGGATACAGACCTAATGCCCCATTGAGTCCTTGGGCTCAAACGCTGCTCCCTTGTAGCGCACTGTACAAAAGGAAAGACTGGCGAGTAGAGATGTCTTAAGAAAATAATATCCATTGGAGCTTAACTCTAGCCTTAGAAGATACCCCAACTTCCACAAAGATAAAACCACCCCCTAAAAGTCCACCGCAGGACTCAAAAGTTGCCAGACTCCTACTCGTGGCTTTGTACTCAAAGGATCCACAGACTGAGGCTCTCTTCTTTTAGAAGTGGTACTTTTGTCTGTCCTGTAATTTATCTCAAATATATTTACCATTGTAGGCATGTGGGAAAATTGGGGTTCTCAATGTTAAAAGTTTAAGAGTCCTGGAGTAGATTAGCAATTTATTGTAGTGCATGCAATTAGTCATGCATGCAGAATTAATTCCCTGTCTATTTGTTAAACTAAGTGCTTAACTAACATCATAGATTGATCAAAGACCAGTGAAACAGTATATTTTACGAATTACTTTTTATATGTAGGTATATGTTGGATTGAAAAACATTTATCAAAGTCAAAGCATATTTTTGGTAATGATATACAATTACAAATGAGACCACGTTCAATCCACTCCCAGAGTGAATTGCCAATCATAGAGATTGGCTACCACTTATGTGCATAGCTGTAATTTTGGTAGCGTGTTGTCCGTTGATGTTGGCTTTGTTGATGTAGAATATTCCACCTTGCACCTGATCTCCGGATCTCTGCCTGCTGCTGATCCACTTGCCTCTTCTGCCTACATATGCATAGATATGTATTAACAAAAAAAACATGATTGACTAAGCCCAATAATTGGCTTTTTCAAAGTGTATTTCGTACATGGTGTTTGTAGGAGGAGGAATGAGGAAATCTACTGCAAAGTTTAAGCTGGGGTGGGGAGGGGATGGGAGGTAGGTGGGATCCCCATGCCTTACCCCACCTTCCATGTATAGGTGGTATTTAATGAACTGGAAGCTGAAGTCTGCTGCAAGGTACAACAACATGTTCCCAAAAGAGTGGGGCATTAAGAGGATCTAATATTGGCAACTAGACCACCTCTGTATGTGATGGTAAATATTAATTCCACAGAACTACGGGTTTGTTTGTAATGTCTACAGTTCATCTGGTTAAGATGTTTTGTGGGATATCTCCGTGGTGAAGTCGCCTCCTTCAGTAAGTAAAGACTAGCATATTTAAAATGTAAGAATGCATTCTTTAATCCTACCCACTGAAGCAAAATTGCAGTGTTTCTGTAGGTGTGCAAATAACGTATCCATAATCTTTCGTTTAGATGTTCAGTCATCATGAAGCACCGCGTTCTGCTAAAATCCGTCCAGTCTTGAAGGCATTGTTGCACTTTTATTAAACACTGTAGATTTAAGAGAATGTTATTTTGTATTTTCAGCTTTTAGACAGCTGCGGGTTTCGACCAGTGTGCAAAACCATGATAAAAGTAGGAGTAAGGATTTTTCTGTGCTGATTAGTTCTCCTCGACTCCCTCGGGAATCAAATTGACTTCTGTAGGCAGTATGGCAAAATGTTTGTCCTTTGTACTAAACCCAAACTCTGCACAAATTCTGGTAATGCAGATTAAGGTAAATTTGCCTCAGAAAACATGGTCTGCAATTTAGGACAAGGTTTGTTAAATAGATCTCCCAAAATGTTGGTTTTCCCAGGGAAACCGTAAGAAATGACAGCCTTGTCTAAGTAGAAAAAGTTGAGGTTGTACAAAAACCGAATCCTGCACTTTTGTTCGAACATATCGTGATATTTGAAATAATTGATGTCATTTCTGAAGTCGGCTGTGGGATCATTTCCGAGGTCATGAACCGTGCATTGTGAGGATCTATGGATGCTAGCTATAGATTATCGTGGAATTTTGTTTCTGTTTTAGAATGTATGAGTGGGGTCCCTTAAATGGAAGTTTTTAGGGACATTTTTGTTTTTTTCTCTGCCATACACTATTTGCCTTCTGCGTAAAGATTCATATATGTGCTTTCACAACATTTTTCAGTTTATCATCTCCAGTGCTCAGAAGTACTGAATGGCATCATGTAGTGCATTACAAAAACAACAACAAATATATAAATGAGGCATTGACAATTGAACACATATTCCAGATTGGGCTTTGCGTGCTTGGCAGAATACCACAAATAAGGAGTTTCCGTGCTTTAGACCGCACGCCTGACATGCATATAATATGTCAAACGTGGTCTCCAATGGTATTAATTATACTTCAGGTGAGTCGGTATCTTAGAAAAGCACAGGTCAGTATTCTAGGGAAGTATATATCACAAGTACGGTCTCAGTTGAACATTTGTAATCCGTCCTCTCTTTACTGGTTTACTAACTTGCCCACACACATTCTTTACGTTTTATAATTTCTCAACTGCTGAACAGATGTA
The DNA here is from genome assembly GCA_963921515.1 of Calotriton arnoldi. Lineage (NCBI taxonomy): Eukaryota > Metazoa > Chordata > Amphibia > Caudata > Salamandridae > Calotriton > Calotriton arnoldi. Next base: position 2,906,987 of record CAWUFW010000554.1, on the reverse strand, counting down.
CACCATGTTTAGAAAAGGATACGGATGAAACTAACAGACTTATTTAGGATTTGGCGGATGGGAAACTGTCACAAAGATGGTGGATGTCATGTTCACCTTATTACAGGTGCATAAGATCCTGTAGCACTTGTAATATGGCGATTGGGCTATCGAGCACGTTTTGACGGAGTACCTCATCCGACAAACTTTAAATAAGGCCCTATGTTATGTGTGCATGCCCAATTTGTACCATCCTGTTGAACAGTTTGTTTTTCTTTAGCTCTTCTCAGAACTTGCTGTGGGATTTAAAATGGGAGCAATTCTGTTATGCATTCCTTATAATTTTCACTGCCCTTTTGGCAAATCTGTATCAAATTTTCTAGACTTAAAAAGAGTATTTTTCAACCAGTTATACATGGTTGGCCAACAGTTTAAAAGTTATTGGCAAACCAAAATGTGCTTTTCATATGGCATACACAATCTAGCCAGATCTACAGAGGTGCTATAAGATTACAGAACTGCTGTTGCTCTGTCCATAGGGGGAAATGTTTTGGTAATATTCGTGCATTTTGGCAATTCTATAAGGATCATCACAAGAAAACTATATATCTTTGCTGAAAATGTTCTGTCCGATTTTTATATTTTATCTTATTGAGTGGTTACTCGTTTTAGTATATAACCATAATGTTCTTTACCTTCTCGCTGCATTGAATTTATATTTGCTTATTACAGAGGGCGCATCCGCAAATCTGGAGTTACTTTTGAGCCACAAGTTGCAAATGGAAGGCCTTTTTACCTCGCTAATTCTGCCGCAACTCTTCCCCTCATGACCGATTTGCACTTAACTTTCCAAAGTCCAGAAGACTAATTTTCATGTTGTCAAATGTGGTGCTTAATATTTCACAGGGTCAAGGCGAGTCAATGTTATATCAGGTAAATATCAAAAGTACCACTTCCATGGGATCCTCTATGGGAACTTTCTCTATCAAAGTCTCAAAAAAAGACTGAACGTAAATTCAACAGCTTTGGTAGGGAAGTAAGGCTCAGCCTCATTCTGTGCTTTTTCCAAGATTGGGGACTTTTGTCAAGCCATTTTTCAGAGCAACATAAAAATGTAGGTGGACATTGCACACTCATGCATTATTCATATATCTGTTAGACTGCTTGTGAACAACAACAAAAATCAAAAAAGGAAAATAAGACATCTGATTGGCTGAATTTTCCTTTTGTGTGTGCATCTAAACAGTTAACAAAAAATGTCTTAAAAAGCAAAGCCAAGTGGTTGTCACAAATGGTGCGTTTGAATGGATATTAGTGAGGCAAATAAGGAATTTTAGCTAGTTTTACCGGGAATGTAATATCTGCCCATAAAGCACACATGAACAATGTACTGGCCTTTCTGAAGAAAAAGATGGAAAAGAAGTATTATTGTTGGTTATTATTGGTAAAGAAGCCACCCATAGGGTGTAAACTACGACATTGATGGCATACTTTGGAAATTTGTGCATACCACACTCCAATAGTGGCATTTAATGCCACATTCCTGTGTGTTTCTACTTTCTGGCCATAGAATATTGTTTCTTCAGAATTGCCTATCTGTATTGCACTATGTAATCGGAGTCTCTCACATTCTATGAGTACACTCAAACTGACAGTGTCACACTTGCTCTTTTAACCATTTACTGTCTTACTCAGTAACTCAGGCATTTCCTGACACAGTCACTCATTCTTAACCACATTCAGCTGTACTCTCCGAAACTGTTTGTAACGCTCAAACTGTCAAACACTCACACACACAGTAGTTTGCAGACCTACCAACTCACACGGTGTCACCGTGTGTCACACGATATCGACTCCCTTCATACGGTCACCCAGTGATGAGTAGATATCACATGGTGGCAGGAAAGACTAACTGATAACCACTACACGGGTGGTTTTCCAGCTTTTGTTTGGACTCTCTTGGTTGCTGATGTCCATTAAGGGGTCTGAAAACACCCCAGGACGTCGGCAGCAGCCTCAGTAAGCTTTTGTTTTTCTTTTTCTTTGGGTGGGAAGGTGGAGGGGGAAGTTGATGGGGAAAGGGGGTATTATGTCTCTTATGTCTTAATAAGCTCTCAGCACAAGACCTGCCCTCTCCTAGGCCATGCGCCCTTCTCACACTATGAAATTGTTTTGTAAGTTGGCTGCTCTGGGTTTGTGATTTCTGGGAGTCTGCTACCGGGTTGAATTCATGACTGCTTACCAATCACATAGTTCTTTCTTGACTAAGCAGGCCTTGCAATCTACTTCTCCTGAGCTTCTGACGAAAGGAGATGCTGGTGACCACACATGGTATCTATGCGGGAGCAAACTGAAGTGTTCTACTTTAAAAGTAACATCGTATTTGAGCAATGCAGAAAGCAAATACTGAGAATGGTCGAGAAAGGTCTTAAAGGGCGTAGCACAAAAAGTGCTTCTGCACATTTTAATCCTTGTTCTGCACTTAGTTTTGCTCCTTTGTGCTTGCCTTGTTTGTGCTGGTTCTTGGCTTTTCCGTATAGGTTTAGCCATTTGCTTCCCAGCTTTAACCTCAATCCTACAAACATATCAACATAGCCTGGGTTCCCTCCACTGGACCACACTGTCAGTTGACTAGGCACTTCGGGGCCTATTAAAAAAAACTGCATTTAGTAACCTGTTTTGTAATACTGCAATAGTAATACATACCAACTACAAAGTGTTATTTGTAAACATATGTACAGTGTTTACGCCTCTTCTATCCTTTTCTGTGCAGTGATCTCTTCCCCAAGTGCATAGTCTACGCACACATAAGTAAACATTTTAGTAGTTAATGTGCGAGGGACGGCATGGGTAGCTGCAAATTGGGGAATACTTACTACTAAAGGGGAGAGGATTAGGGAGGACTAAGGAGGTGTTAAGAGAGGTGTTTAGGGATGGATGTGTACCCACCCACAAAAGAGTAAGCCCATTGCTATTCACAAACTGCACTTTTAAAGTTGCTACAGGCAAAAAGGGACTGAAACAGTAATACATTACTCTTGCTGAGAGCTGAAGTAAGTCCAGCACCACACATGGCCAAAAACTGTTACTGCAGCACCTGCTCATAAATATCAGTGCAATTAGGGAGTTAAAATAAAAACACATAAGAAATAATAATAAATTTAATTATTTAAAATTGTTAAAGATAAATAATTATAATTTAACACATAAAAAACAACTTTTTTTTGCAGTAATGTAACAATTTGTATTAAATAGATTAAACTAATTTTACTTGGTCCTGTACATCACTTTAAATAAATTGTAATGCATACTACAACAAAATACTTTAGGTGAGAATATATATTTTTAATTAAAACGTTGAAAAAATATTTTGTATTTATTATAATTAAATATTTAGTTCAAAATTGAGTTGTTAGTGCTGTATCATTTTTGTCTTTAGTTCTACATTTAAAATGAAAATATAAAATTAATTTAAACTAATATTTAGCATAAAATATCAATGCAATATTTTTCCAAGTTTATTAAACAATTTTATTTTTTCTCTATAATTTTTCAAATGGAGACTCCGCAGTTGGGGCAGAGATTCCCCCTATTGTAGAGTATATGAAGCTTACTTATACTTTACCATAGGGAGATCTTCATCATTTAACTTGTTGATGGAGCCCCTCACTAAACTTCTGAGCTCATCCAACATTCATTATTATATGTATGTGGACGACACCCCCAACTGTACCTAAAAGTATCCTCCACTGAAGACATCAGATCTCTTAATCCAATTCTACAAAAAACCCAATCTTTGCTTGCAGTCAACCACCTCAAACTAAACACCCTCAAGACCGATTTCTTACTAATCACTCCACCCAACCAGTCAATCAATCAATCATGTCACTTATAAAGCGCACTACATACCCGCGAGGGTCTCAAGGCGCTGGGGGAAGAGGGGGGTGGTGCTGCTACTGATCGAAGAGCCAGGTCTTGAGGAGTCTTCTGAAGGCCAGTAGGTCTTGGGTCTGCCGAAGGTTGGTGGGGAGGGTGTTCCAGGTCTTGGCGGCGAGGTGGGAGAAGGATCTGCCGCCGGCGGTCGTTTTCCGGATGCGGGGGACTGTGGCGAGGCTGGTGGAGCGGAGCTGGCGGGTGGGGGTGTAGAAGCTGAGTCGTCTGTTGAGGTAGGCTGGTCCGGAGTTGTGGAGTGCTTTGTGTGCGTGGGTGAGGAGCTTGAAGGTTATCCTCTTGTTGACAGGGAGCCAGTGCAGGTCTCTCAGGTGGGGTGTGATGTGGCTGCGTCGGGGGATGTCGAGGATAAGACGTGCAGAGGCGTTCTGGATGCGTTGCAGCCGTCTCAGGAGCTTAGCCGTCGTTCCTGCGTAGAGGGCGTTTCCGTAGTCCAGCCTGCTGGTGACGAGGGCCGGGGTGACTGTTTTTCTTGTTTCGGTGGGGATCTACTTGAAGATCCTGCGGAGCATTCGGAGGGTGTTGAAGCAGGATGAGGAAACGGCGTTGACCTGCTTAGTCCTGGAGAGGGTGGGGTCGAGGATGACCCCTAGGTTGCGTGCCGGGGCTGTTCCCAGTGATGTCGGCCACCAGGAGTCGTCCCATGCTGAAGTGTTGGAACCAAGGATGAGGACCTCCGTCTCATTATTGAGTAATGGCTTGAACAAGTAACAGCACTCACCTGCCGGCCCCAAGTTATAGACTCAGCAAGATCTCTAGGAATAACTCACGACAAAAAACCTTAACATGCAGAATCATATCAGTGCATCAACCAAAGGAGCTAATCTACAAATGAACATCCTGAGGAAATTCTCAACTAGCTCCCCTATGAAGCAATAATTCAATTAAAAATCGTTTGCGTGACCCACAAAGCCCTTCACTTCAATACCCCGAGATATCTGGTGCAGAAGTTGGTGCTTTCAGGTGGCGATAGATCTTCCAGAAGCTCCAGCACACTACGGCTTAAACCACAAAGATTCTCCAAAAAGAAAACATACAACCAAGGGGCCGATTCCGATTCGGGACGGAAATCTCTCCGACTGAGCCGGATCCGGAGAGATTTCCGACCGAGCCGGACTCCCGCAGTCCGACCGAGCGAGTACGATGCGGCCGTATGCTGCTCGATTCGGTCGGACTCCCATTGAAGTCAATGGGAGCCGGTCGTACAACGCGTACACGGGCTCCCATTGACTGAATGGGTACGTCGCGAACAGGGGGGCCCCCTACAGTGGGTACGCGTCGGTGCGACCCGCACCGTACATGCATGTTTAGGGGGGAGTCCCCCCTGTGTGCGACCCGTGCGGCTACGCGTGCAGGGGGGTCCGACACGGACCCCCGAAGTCCGGCTCCGACAGCTCTTTGGAGCCGGACGCTACGAGTCGGTCGGGCTGTTCGAAGCGCGCATCGTACTTGCTCGGTCGGGAAACGTCTCGATTGCGTGGTGCGAGCCGTGTCCGTACGAGTCGGTCGGAGCGGTTCGGACCCGGGAACGAGTCGGTCGGCGATTTCGCATGCGCTCGCATCGTACTTGCTCGCTGGGACGACTGTACGAATCGGTCGGGAAAAAGGCCTCCGAATCGGATCCAGTAAAGCCGAATCTGATTCGGAGCCCTACCGGCCGAGATCGGAATCGGCCCCCAAGTCTTTTCTGGGATTGCCCCTCGGATTTGGAAATCACTACCCCCAGAAACCAGATCGAATCCCTCCACTTCTTCCTTGAAGGAGATCGTTAAGTCTTTACTCATGAGCAAAAATTTGCCCTAGGATCTCTGCCCCCCGTGCTTCACCTGTTCTCATTAACTACTCGCATGATGATTGCTTGCAATCATTGTTTTATTTACTGTTTTTATGTTCATATTTTTGCATCCATCTGTATCGGAGACCAATATATGTTACCTTTGCCGCTGTCTTCTGTACATTTGTAAAGCGCTCTGATACCCACATGGGTCATGTTCGCTCTATATAAAACTTTCTAAATAAATCCCAGTGGCGGAGATCTCCGCATGGTAAGGTATAGGGAAAAGTAAAAAAGTTTATTGAACTTGGAAATAGTTTTAAAAATATTTTATATTAATATCAATTAAGTGTGTGTATTTAATTCAAATGTAGAACTAAATAAAAAAAATGCTACAGCACTAATAGCTACATTTTAAATAAAAAATTACATTTATGTAAATATATTATATTACATTATTTTCAAGTTTTAATTCAATAATAAATTCCCACCTTAAGCAAAAAAACGAATCTCATTATGCATTAATAACTATTAAGAGTGATGTATAGAATTAATTAAAAGTAATTTAATTATATTTTAATAAGATGTATTGTTACATTAATGTTAAAATGCTAACAAGTTATTAAAATATGTTATAATTAAATAGGCCAATGTGTACTATTTGATATATTTTAACATTAAATGTTTTGTATTTATATTTGTAATTATTTTAATTAATTTATGTTTAATTAAGATTATTTCCTTTGGGGTTTACATTTAAGTCCCTGTCTCCGTTATATTCAGTGAGGGGGTGTTGCAGTACCAGGTGTTGGCTATGTGTGGTGCTACACTCATTACTGTTTTATTTGGTAGTAACTTACACTAGTATGTTAGGCTCCACCTCTTTTACAAGGGGTGGAGATGTGCAAGTCTACGATATTGAGTAACTTTACACTCAGATTTTGGGAATAGCAAAAAGTAGTAAAGTTACTCATAAGTGTAAAAGTGATGCTAGGAAAAAACAAGGGAGGTCCCCTTAAAATCCAATCTGGGACAGGGGGAGCATATGTAAAACAAGTGGGTCCCTGACAACAGTGAAGAATAAATCACAGGTTTAAACGATCTTAGCTAATGCTAGTGGTTATCAAGCTAACAATTTAGGAAGTCATTGCAATTGTACAGTATCATGGAGTCAAACATATCATAAAAATCAAAAAAAAGAAAAACGTGTTTGCATTGGATATTTATTAAATACAATTATATAAACAATAATATAAAAACATTTCATTAAAAATACATAATATTGTTTTCCCAATATTATGTATTCTTTCTACATATTTCCTAAATGTCAGCCTACATCAGTGAGTTGCACCTACCGCCAGTCTTAGCTGACCTTAATGACCATCTTTTTAGGTTTATGTGACTCTCCTTGAATTGTACTTCTGCCTTTTGTTGGTCATACACAATAGACCTACTGCCTTAGGTGGCACAACATAGGCCCTCTACTGAGGTATCTGTGAAACTCCCAGGATTTCACTTCCACCATTTGTAGGTCATGCACCATAGACCCTCTGCTAAGGTGTATGTGTTGATCCTCTGGTTGTGCCACCACTGCTTGTGGGCGGTGTACCTTGGACCCTCTCCTGAGGTTTGTGTGGTAAGCTTTGGGTTGTGGCTCCAACACCTTCATTGGCACAGCATAGGCCCTCTAGTGAGGAGTTTGTGAATTATTTAGGTAAAGTATTAACTGCTTCTTGGTAATACACCATAGACCCTTTAATGTAGTGGCTGGGAATTTCTGTGCATTGGTCCTTTGCCACATTTGGGTGGTTCACATAGGCACAACTCATCCCACGTGCGGCATCCGGGACACGTTGTGTCGCTAGTAACAGACGCAGATTCAGGTGTTGCGTTTGGGGGAGATTGTGACCCCTTTACAACATGGATGACGATCGTGTTGTATGACAAATATGTGGCAATCATCCTAATGGAACTTCTCATGAAACCATTCATCAAAGACGGTATCTGCCTTACTCACATAGAAAAGCCCTGATGAAGTTCAATTCTCTTGAACGGAACGCGTTGGCTGTTGTATTATTGGTTATTATGGGAAACATCAAATTTCAATAAAGGATGCTATAAAGATACAAAGGATTGTGGACTTTCCATTTTCTGAGTGCACCATTCCGTATGGCTCTTATCTGTTTCTGCTTAGCAACAGTATCCTAAAACAGATGGTACTGTGAATTAAGTGCACCAATTCTTAACCATAAGGAACTGTGTGGAAGGTGCGGTTCTAGTTCTCTGCCAATCTTTTGGCTTATACATTATGTTATGTTTACTGTTGTGTTATGTTGTGTTGTCCTCTCACTGGATGGAAAGACTGATAACTGGGCAAACTGCTCATAGTGATCATGTGAAGATGGTAGCCACATGCATGTAGTGCACAGACCACACGTGTTGAAACCTCCCATTTGTCTGTGGGAAGCTCAGGAAAAGGCCCTTCCCTTTAATAGAAAGGCTGTTTTATCGTTGACAATCTTTGGACACAATTCCAGAAAGAAATAGTAAGGGCAATACCCCATTCAATAACCTCCACCAGAGATCCCCCTGAGGTCTCTTTCAAGAGTTTAGCATCTTAGAGAGGGTTTGTATTTTCTTTCCAAGTCCTCTGGTTCCATAGGTTCTCTGGAGTCCTTAGATTCCAGTCACCCAGTTTTCCTCCCAGTTCCTCGTACTTTCCGCCTAATGTTCAATAGACAACCAAAAGACCTACATAATGGCTTCATCATCGCTTGCTTGTAATTATTTGTAAACAACTTTAACAAACTCCCCATGTGAATGAGAGCAGTACAAAATAAGCTGGAGCAAATACTATAATGCAGCATTTTAACAAGGGTCGCAGGTCTGAATTACTCTTAGCGTCCGGCTCCGAATTACCTGGTTGATTATATTTTCTGATGATAATTTGGGACTGTGACTACCAGCATGCTAAAACAAACATAAGACTGCTTGAGCCAGTCTCCGCAGGTAGGAGACATGTTGTGCTGTCTACTTGAGTTCCTGGCACGCCTGCGCTTCTTCCTACTTGCCTCTTAAAAATCTTATGAATCTGGTACGGAAGACGAAGCCTTTCTGACTTTGAACGCTACTGTGTTAAGAAACTTCACACAATGTCTTTCTCAGTAAAAATTATCCTGAAGTGAATGTCTTGTATTTTGAGACTGGATTAACAGGGCTAGGAATTCCAATTTGTCTGTTTTTAGCTCGGAATATTGGGGCTTCCTCTGGCTTTTCCCGTGACCCCCCTTTAGAGGGGAAAGACCGCGCATAAGATATGATAATTGAGCAGGTGTCGCGCGCTGTAGCTTTGTGTGAGCGTGAGAAACAGGACGTAGTATAGAATAGCCCGCGCGGCACTCGAGACCCAGGCACTGGTTTATTCGCAACCTGCTGCCAGTGATGTCAGACATTGTCCCTCGGGCTGCCGCTGGGCCCGACAGGAGAGGGCTGCCGTCCAAAAGCTGCACGACGCAGAAGGGCTGAGGAGAAAGCAGCCTGCGGATTTGCCTCCCCTGCACTTGCCTGTTGTGACAGTGGACTGCCTTATATGGCCGCCGAAAAGGCTAAGCCGCCGAGCGCCAGTCTGGGGCAGACAGTCTGCTGACTCAGGCCTGACCTCCCCATTGGGGAGCCCCCCCCCCCCTGGCTGCAGTCTGAGCCGGCTCATTGAGATGCAGGGCGCAGCGCGCGCCTCCGCAGCTGTATGCTGGAAGCAAAGGCTGAGAACACATCCAGAGTGACCGAGGGGGAAAAAACCAACAAAGCCCGCCCTCCCCCTGCACATCCGTGAATATGTAGACACACCAAAGGGCCTTGTCCCTTTGTGGGTCTTCTCAGAATGACATTAGCAGTGGTTTTGTTTAGCCCGCCCATCCACAGCCACTTCAGTCAAGCCCTGATGAAATGTTAACGGTGTCTACAGATTAAAAGCGCAAACTAATGTCCAGTTTTACACCTGCATGATGTATATTCACAGTCGTGTTAATAAACATATATTTTAAACCAAAAACAGCATCTTGCTTTCCCGGTGACCTGCCCTTTGTATCATGTTTTCAACTTTGAGTCTCCACGACAATTTCCTTAGCGATTCGGAGTCTTTTTTTTTTTTTTTAATCTGAAGATGATCCGTTATTTATTTTTAAGAATTGCATCAAGTTTAAATAGTTCTGCTAATTTCGAATGGAATCATAGGTAGATTAATTTTCGTACTCCTGAAAATGTAGCACAATAATACAGAACTCTGTATTTTGGCCATCAAACAGCAAAAAAATGCATTTATTTATCGAAGAAGGAGTCACGAGCAGACAAATGTCACTCTGTAAGCCTGTCTACAGGTGGTATTGGCTTTCTTTGCCATATGCTGTCAAAATAAGTGAATATAATTATAAATTGTTTTGATTCCTTTGTGAATGGCGCTAGTACCCTGAAGATGCTGAAGTGGTACGAGATGCTACATAAATATTAATAAGATGGACTTGTGTAAGGAAAATGCAGACTCTCACCCTTGGTAAAGGATTAACCCTTTAGGACTGAAAGACTGCAACAGATGTGAGTTTGTGTATTGGCTCTACAGAAAGGCCACACTTGTATTTATTGCAAGTAAGGAGTCTGATTACACGCAACGCCAGGACATTGAGTGGGACCCTCCAGATCCCATTAGAAAATAGGATTTACCGGGGAAACGAGGAATGCTGCAGCTGATTCCCATGGTTATACCTCATTTCTCCCCGAGGGTCGCACTTTTCCAGCGAATCTTGCAATTTCTCGACTTGACTGGTGACTCCAGTTACTAGCCAGATTGTGATATACGCCCCCTCCCCCCGAATGTGACCCAAAGGCCTTGACATTTTAGTTTATCCCCGGCTTTAATATTGCTAATGATACCTTAACCGAATGCTGCGCTTAGCCTTTCGAAAATATCCCCTTAAACCTATATAAAAGATGCGTTAGGAAAAGGAGTTTCATGCCCAGCCCAAAATTTTGGATAAACCGCTAAGGTCTTAGGTTAGCTGTCCCGAAAATGTCAGTTCTTCTTCACCTAGTGTGACACAAAAGTTTTGATACAACTACATTTAATTGTGAAGGCTCTTCTACATGAAAGTCTTCACCTCTGACCCTCAGCCTGGAGGCGGGCGATGGAAAGTAACAGAAAGTATTGAATAAACACCCTTTCCACCAAGCAAAGAGGGCTTATCGTGACAAAACCCCATGTTCCTGCAAGCCTTACCCCCAAAGTCTCTATTAGCCCTTCAGTCATCTGCCATTTTCTAGCGCACGGAAGCAGCAGAAAAGCAACCTGAGCTCTATAGAAGAAGAAAAAAAAATAAGCACGAAGAAAAAAAAAATAAGGGCGAACACAGTTGTGAAAATGTGCATTTTTATTAAGAAAAGGAGTTTTGGGACCTCGCGGTCTGTTCGCCATCTTAAGGTCTGCTTAGCGTGGTATAGTCGGTTATGAATGAGAGGGTGCGGCGTTCCATTTCAATGAGCTTGATGCAGCAACAGGCTTGCAGCAGTTGGTAAATAAAGATGGATCTCCCTTTGTTCCACCAAAGCTTGCTGCTCGTTATTCTCCACTTACCCAATGCGCTTCCCAGGGAGTGGCAGCTGTTTCTGGTGTCGGGCACTCCATCAGTGGCAGACAGCTCCAGATTCAGGGAGGCATTGTTGCAAAAAGAAATGCATTCTTGAAAAATTCTCAGTGGGATTAATTTAACATGGGCCTGAGAATGATGTGATGTTTTTTTTTTATAACTTCTTAAGACAAAGGGCCGCATTAATTCAGCGTGCAATGTGTTTTCTACATGAAAGGTGTATGTTGGGAAAGAAGGATGAATGCACATGTGCGAGACTTTAGTTTGCTGTAAATCAGACGAAACAGTACATGGGAACTACTTTAAAACAATGCAGGGGTTAATTTGCATAGTCGAAATGGCCAACAGACAAATGAAGAAAGGCAAATCATTCATTTTAGAGTTACACGGCTGATCACGTTAAATTCATTTCGAATAGCCCCAGCAGGGCGGATCAGGAAATATGCATTTATCTTCTGCCCCATTTATGCAGTTTCTTTTATGTATGTCCGCAAACAAAGTTGTTTGGTGTAGCCCCCACACTCTATAGTGAGGTAACGGGGGCTGCTACTTTTATGTATATAGCCAGTGCTTGCTTGATCTGTTAAAGAGGAAGTGCGGAGGCCAACATTTTTCTCAAAACCCTCAGCACCTTTGCAAAATGTTGCCGAATACCAAGGTTGTTTAGTATTGATTTCACCTCCTTGCGCCTTTCTCACTCTTGCCGGTTCTTCTTTCCTCCCTGCTTTCTCAGTTTGTCACTGTTTTTCCGTATTTTTGTTCCACCTTTGACTTTCTTGTTCTGGATCAAAATCTGATGATTAAAAATAAGCCCTGTCCCAAAAAGAGTGCAAGTGGGTCCGACCTGCAGCCACAGGCTCATTTAAACCCTGCTTATACCTCGTTTGCACCACCCTTCATTGACAGTTTTTTCAGGAATGCTGTTTAAAATACCTTTTGCCACTGAAAATACAGTAAATCTGTGACCTGTTTGTTTGTGTCGTGATTAGTTGCATGAATTCAGTCCCTTCAAGCCATTATGTGGATTTCTTTCAGTTAAACTTTTAAAAGCTTAAAACAACTTTTATTAAGCTGTTAGTCCTTTCTGTTATGTCCTTGCATCAAGAATATCCCCTTTTCTTGACTTCCAAGAGAAATTACATAATCAAATAGCATTTGATAACTCGAAATGATTACCTAGTTTGCCAATTGGGTCCTGTTATCAAAGGGTTTCAACAGTCTGTACTGATTAAGCTTGTTCTATTTGCTCAAAACGGACCTTTGTCTGCAAATTTGTTTCACACAGTTTTTAAATAACTTTGATCTTCATTATCATGAATCTCGGTTGTGTAGATTTGGTAAACAGTCGTCTCTGAATTGCAGCCAGTGTGGTCACATAGGGACCATTGTGCATGTTTGATATTCTCAAACGTTTTTATATATATATATATATATATATATATATATATATATATATATATATATATATATATATATATATTCACTGAAAAAACCACAGGTTTCAGGGACGTTATAGTTAGTTGGACATTTCACTCGTACAAAACCAGAGAAATTCGGCCGTTCTAGTTAGTAGAGCTAACTATAACTCGCGCCCCCGCAAATCACTGTTGACGACGTCACATATTACATCACTCATGACATGGTCAGTGACCTACTTTTTTGCCAAATTTGGTGTAATTCCGTTCAGCAGTTCGTGCTGTAACTTTGTCTAAAGTTCCTATGGAAATTAACATGGGGAAAACGTGTTTTGGGACCCCCCTTTTTTCTCGGCCCCCGCTTGAAGTATCACCCCGAAACTTTCAAGACAGGAGCTGACTGGTGCGCCCCACTAGTTTTGAAAATTTCGTGAAGATTCGTCAAACGGCGCCAAAGATATTGGCAAAAGAAAAAACGCTATTTGAATAGAAACGAGGTCCTAACTATAACTACCTACTGGCGACCGACAGTAGGTAATATATATATATATATATATAGATAGATAGATAGATATATAGATGGTTGATATATCAACCAACACTCTCGGATGATCCAGCCGCACTTTCCCTGTGACTCCAACAAAGGTGCTACGCGGTATTCAGATACTCATACGATGTTTATTTCTTATATTTCATTAAACAGCAACACCCAACACGGAACGCCAATGCGTTTTGGCTTACGCCTTCAACCGGGCAATCAGTCGCACCTCCTGGAGGGAGTGCTGCGGGGCGGTGGGGTGGGGCGGGACGAGGGGCAGGGTGGGGGGTAGTAAACTCCGGCATACGGCCGAACGGAGTTAAGTAAATAAATAAATAAAACGAATTACATTGGGCGCGCCGCATCGCCATTTGGCGTTGCGGCGCGCGCAATGTAATTCCTTTTATTTATTTATGTACTTAACTCCGTTCGGCTGTATGCCGGAGTTTACTACCCCACCCTGCCCTCCCCCGCCCCGCAGCACTCCCTCCAGGAGCCGCGACTGATATTCATTCTCCTAAATAGTAGGTTTTTAATTCAGCTGATTAGGATGAACTTGTTGTTTGGTTTGTCTTTTGCTAAATCAGATAACATCTTTGTTGGGAACAGCAGGCGGTTAAATTAAAACATCTGAAAGACAGTGGATGCACTCCCGATTGAGGAATGCTGGGCTCTTCTTCATTTTTTTGTATAGGAAGGAACAAGACTTTTGTATTTTTTTTTTTTACATGAAACAACCTTTTTGGCAATTTACGTAGACACAGAGGGCCTTTTGAAACGTATGTAGCTGGTTTGATATGAAACTCACTAAAGCTGCATACCTTAACATTTGTGAATTATACTTATGACGCTCTGAATCCTGCACCATGTTCAAACAGTTTTCTTGTTTTTCTGAGACGTATTATGACCTTTTAAGCAAAAAATATATTGAAATAAAATTATTTTGTTCACTTCAGATCCTTTAAACTTGAGTTAAGTAGCGCAATCGCTTGAAAAAGTTCTGATGGAAAAGAACAGATTACCATTCATCCACCTGAGGCATCACTCTGCATGTCTATAGAATGTTTTACTTAACTTTGTAGTAACTGCACAAGAACTTTATTGAAACTGTGCTAAAATATAGGCAATTCTTCATTTTAAATTTCTACAATTACACCTCACTGTGGATATTATTCATGAACATTTTCGTCACCGAGAACGACTTTGGCTAGGATAAAGTAGTCTAATTCACCTCTTATTTTTTTGGCCAAATGGGAATCTCAAAGGTAGTTTGCCCATTTTAGGCACCATCCAGTGAAGAGAAATAAAGCAGTTCTCAGTACTCAGTCTGGCATCACTAACAGCTTCCACAATAAGCACCCCAGAATGTTCTTTTGTTTGATGTCTGCTTGAGTTTTTGGCTATATTGTGACATTATTCACTGGATGACCTCTTTGTCCCATATACCATGTGCCTCTGTGATGACTCTAATTTTTAGATCCTACTTTCTTTCCTGTTGTCCTTGGACAAGTAGCTACTCTTGACCACAGCAACATCCGCAGCAAATTGGTCAATCCCTGAAGAGGGGTTTACCCAAGTGATGGCCAAGAGTGTGCCCACTAAGATGAGAGGGTTAGGAAGTTTAATAAAGGAAGAGCAGGATCACAAATGTCTTATTCAAAAAGCAGTTCAGTAATACACCTAACCCCTGCACTGTGCCCATTCCAGTGTACATGCACAAAACCCAACCTTGTATTCCCTAATAAACAGCCAACATTCGTTGTGGTTATAGTGGTAATTGTTGGCCGCAGTTTATTAGGATTATATACATACACTTTGGTCATAATTTGTATGACCCCTGGTCATAAATTATCATTTGCGAACTGTCATATTTTGGGTAATAAATCATATACTCTGCATGTCATACATATTATTTGCCGTACATTGTATGCACATCACCGGTTCATAAATGGCACCGAAAGTTCTTTGGTTAGGTCCCTTCTGGGGCCATTGTTCGGTTGGTCTCCACGCTCTTTGCGTGTGGGTGTAGCTTCTCCCCCGGAGTTAGGCCCCAACTCCCTACCTTGTTAGTCTCATTTGTGCCCTGCCATCCGGCGGGGTCTGGGTTGCGAGTGCCGTCTCTGTTTGCTACCCCCTTTTTGCTAGGCCAACTCATCCTGCCGTGCGGCATCCCAAAGTTAGTGGCCCTACTCCCACACACCGCCCTGTCGGTGTGTCTCCATAACCAACCATTGTACCATTACTTCTCCGACACGCCGTCAGGGAGGCTAACGTCTTCCTGCGGCTCCCCCCAATCTCCTTATTTCCTTTTTTTATTTTTTTTTATACTTGCAACCTGCCAGGGCCATTGCTCCCCACAGGTTATCCCAGAAAACACGCATCCCATCCTCCGATAGATGCACCCCGTCCTGCCCATACAGTTCCGGGCAGCCTGGGTGGAGGAGCCCATGCCTGATGCTTTCCAGGCCGTTGGATTTGCAGAACTTATTAACCGCAATGTTCAGTTTTCTCCTTGAGTTATCGACTGCTTTGTGTGACTCGGCTCCCCGCCACACCATTCTGCTGATTATTTCTGACCAAATGATGGTCGTACTCCCAAAGCACTTGGCTGCCCCAATGAGGTCCGCCTGGATGTCTTGGAGGAGGCCCTTCCTCCCCCTTTGGGCAAGGTCATTACCCCCAAGGTGGATTATCAAAATGTCCGGGTGCCATGCTGTGTCCGCCTGTAGATCCCTAAGGGCCGCTGGTAACTGACTCCATCTCATCCCTGGTTGCCCCAGCCAGCGGATGCATGTGCTTACTAGTCTTCCTGTCAGCCTGTGGCCCCCCGCTGCCACCAAGCCTGCATCCTGTATACGAAAGAGTGGCCCACTACCCACACCAGGCGGGGGCGCTTTCCTGCTGAAACAATGGTCACAAATGTCAGATGGCCTCCCGTGCTGGAGGATACGCCACCTGCCCCCCATGCTGTAGCCCCCATGTCTGTCCTGAGGGGGCTTTACAGTAGCTGGGGTCTGACGTAGGTCCTGTATGCCCGGGACCGTCATCTGCCTACTGATTGTATCCCTGCTTCGGTCATGCCGTGTTGCACTTCTGACGTTGCTGCGCCAATCCTAAAAGAGTGAGAGCCAAAGGCCGCCGGGGGTAGCCCTGCATTGGCGAGGGCCTTGCGCATCACTGCTGTGAATTGAAACTTGCTTAAGTGGCTCCCATCTTGAAACTTGAAAAGTGGACCTTCCCCTGATGGTCGATCCGCCATGTCTGTGAGCAGGCAGCAAACTGCGCAGTATCTGTGGTCTTTGATGCACTTGAGCTGCACCACCGCTCCCCTTGTCGGCCTGGTCCGTTTTAGACTGCCTTAGTAATAGCCCAACCTCGGCTGCCTTGGGTCTGACATCGGCAGCCTGCAGGCACCGCCCTGCTGGCCCATCCCTCCTGGGTGCCACTTGTTCACTGAGTCGAAAGGCCCCAAAGAATGCGGTGGAAAAGGCCGCCCTAAAAAGGTGGAGCTCAAAGGTGTCCCTCGTTAATTCCCTTAGCGTGTCCATAAGCTGGCCCAGTCTCGTGAAGTCTACTGGTCACCTGCCGTCTGCCTTTACCCCTTCTGCCCGTTTCCACCCTTTCATCGCTGCTTTAATGTAAAGGGATGCTGTGGGGTCCTGGCCAGTGTAAATCTTTGTGAAGTGGGCGACGGCGGACAGGTGGGCCTGTGCCCATGATCTAGACTTTTTGCTGGTGAATGCCCACTGGATAAACTGCTCAATTGCTCTTCTTGTTTCGCCCATGTTCCCCAGTGCCTGGATTCCTCCTATCTGCATCACTGTCCCTGCATATTTTTTGTAGCGCCTGGCCGCTTCCGGGGCAAAGGCTTGGTTCACTAACGCTGACAAGTCTGTCCCGCCAGGCCCCACAGCTGGTCTGGGAAGGGGGTCATTACTTGTTCTGCCCTCGGGGCCAATCCCCTGAATCTGCTCATCTGTGCTCTTGAAAGGGTGTCCGCCACTGCGTTCTCCAACCCTGGTACATGACAGGCCTTCAGGTCTACGTTCCCCTCCAACTGCAATTTAACCAATTGCCGCCGTCCCACAACTTGCTCTCTCTGCAGTCTGCTGGCCACTGCTGTGGTTGCCTTTGCTTGTTGCTTGCTCAACGTTCCCCAATATTGCTGTGGAAAACGATATAAATTCCCCCAGTAGCTACTTTGTAATTGTAGAGGGCGTGGTTTTTTGTCTGCGAGCGATCGCGCTGCTCCTGCTCACCCAGCCGCCACTGGAAACCAATCACCCCCAGATGCTGGCCCTTACTCGTGTGCGCTGGCTCTTCCTAAAACGGGAGGGGCTTGCCGCTAGGTGCGGAGGGAAAAATTAAATGCCGGTTCACAGACGAGGAAATGAAAAGGCGGAGTGCACCTTCCCCAATTTGTGAAGTGTAACCCTCAGGATGCGCCCTACATCAACAACGTATGCTCCAGTCAACTGAGCTATCTTACCAGCGAAGGTTGCTGAAGGGTTCCCACTGATGGGAAACGCAGCGGTGATATCCGGCGCCGCGGCTCAGGAGCACTAGGAGGGGCGGTGAAACTTTGTATCAATATTACTCCGCCAGCGTGCGGCGATGTGCAGTCGGGCCCGGAAGCTCTCGTGGCTGGGCCCGAAGGTGATTCCTCGGGGGAAGCTGCGAGACAACGCCCAACAACCCCGGAGGGGAGAAGGCTGGTGGAGGCATGCGTTCGCTGGCCAAGCGACGACCGGCGA
Source organism: Calotriton arnoldi (assembly GCA_963921515.1). Taxonomy (NCBI): domain Eukaryota; kingdom Metazoa; phylum Chordata; class Amphibia; order Caudata; family Salamandridae; genus Calotriton; species Calotriton arnoldi. The sequence goes on along the minus strand of CAWUFW010000554.1, from coordinate 2,888,940 downwards.
TCCCGGTTGCAGCACGCTTTTCCCGCCCCAAGCCCACCAGCACTTTCAGCTCGGTATGAATAAAGCCGAGGAAAGGAGTGGAGCAGGCTGGTGGAGGCGTGTGGTCGCTGGCCTCACGACGTCTGGCGCACGCCTTCGAGTACTTTCAGCCCGATGCCGGGGGAGCTAACAAAAAAGCACAGGAAAGGCGCACCAGAGCAAGGCGCCTGAGCACAGCGCAGGACGCTCCCGAGGGCAGCACACAGCTGCAGGCCCAACTCCTCCGATGTGGCCCGCTGTGTAATGGCAAGCTCTGGTTCAGGGTAAACATGGACGACACCTCCCGGCCAGGTTCCTCTTGCCTCGATCTTGCCCGGCACCTCGGGGTTACGCCAGATCTCTGCTGCCGCCCGCAGTGGCAAGGCACTGTTCCTGGGTCACGAGGGGACACCTACTGCAAGGGACTTCGTCGGGTAATTCACCTCTTATTTTTTGGGCCAAATGGCAATCTCAAAGGTAGTTTGCCCATTTTAGGCACCATCAAGTGAAGAGAAATAAAGCAGTACTCAGTACTCAGTCTGGCATCACTAACAGCCACCACAATAAGCACCCCAGAATGTTCTTTTCTTTGATGTCTGCTTGAGTTTTCGGCTATATTGTGACATTATTCACTGGATGACCTCTTTGACCCATATACCATGCTCCTTAGTGATGACTCTAATTTTCAGCTCCTACTTTCTTTCCTGTTGTCCTTGGACAAGTAGCTACTCTTGACCACCGCACCATCCACAGCAAATTGGTCAATCCCCGAAGAGTGGTTTACCCAAGGGATGGCCAAGAGTGTGCCCACTAAGATGAGAGGGTTAGGAAGTTTAATAAGGGGAGAGCAGGATCACAAATGTCTTATTCAAAAAGCAGTTCAGTAATAAACCACCTGGCACCTTCCGTTGTAACAGCCCTTTTTTTGTGCTTTGTTGTAGTGGAGTTATACAGCAGTTATAGCACTAGAAACAGCACCGCCATAAGGAAAATCAGAAGGTGCCTTCTAACTGTTACCCCCGTGTCACAGAACGATAAGGCCACAGAAAAAAACAATACTGACCATGATAGTCGCAGCACCCTAGCAGCTGACGAGGTTGTCACACAACCAGGCCCAGGATACGTTTATAGCTGAAAGTAACTAGAGAAGAGAACAAAATACTTCAATCAGGAATTAATAATTCTATGGCCTCGAACTATTTCAGTATCAGATATTTTGTATTGTTATTTGAGCCAAGTCGCGTAATGAAGTGCACAAATGGAATGCATGTAAGCAAATGCGTTTTATGTTAAATTTGCATAGAATTACCAGATTTTGAAAATCCGAAACGAGGACATTCCGCAAACATAGGAATAGGCCTGTATTTTGCTCCAACTGAGGTTGCATAGAATGATTTGACAGCCCTAACAACATAGAAAACACAGACAATGAGGCACTATAGGGAATTTAATGAAACTTTTACACACAGTATCATCTTTGTTAACTAAATGGTTTCTGCTAGGGTTTGCTAACTAAACCTTCACTGGAACACACACAATGCCACCCTCTGTGTTCAGTCTATCCTCTGGTAAATTTACTGAAATTTCCTGAGACAGATGGTGAAAAACCGGGATATCCCAGCAAAATTGGGGTGCCTGTTGATCCTTAATCTGTGGCCTACACTTTCTTCCAAGAACAGTGACCTGTTCTGGTTAATTGTTGGTCTGTAGAGAGCGTGCCTATCTGTAGGCTGTTGCATCTAAGGGCTCCTAGTGTACTTCACCACAGTGGAAGTCACAGATTTGAAGCTTTGACTCAGCAGCTCATATGTAGGTCAAATCTTTTATTTATGTTTTAGAGTTCTAATTGTGAACTAGCACCTATACTGATTTGGGTACTTCTGTATGTGCCTATGGGTCTTCTTATCAGTTCATCACAGAATCTGCAGCATTTGGCTGTAGGACACTATGTGAAGACACTTTGTTTATATAGGTTTCCACATCTGCCAGGTGGCCTCACGGAACATATGACAACTTTATCGACTATATAGACTTGTAGCTAACGCACCATTGCATGCTGATACATTAAGATCTGTACTTGTGGTGTGAAAAATTAATGTATAAATCTCAGAATGCAAAGTGCAATTGGGTAGGAATCCCGAATGGGCTGTTAGAGGCACAGTGGGATTGGGGCCACTTGGCAAGCCTAGGTCTTTCAAGTGATCATATTAATATATATATCAGAACGGCGGAAGGAAAACGGTGTTAAAATAAGGATGTCATTTCTACCGTTTGTACAGAATTAAAACATTCTTAAATTTGCTGTATTGTGTAAATGGTAATGCTCAATGATTTTTGGTTGAAAAAATTACAAAAATTTTATTCGAAAGAAATCCTTGTGTTCCTTGTCATTTTCATTTAACATATATGTTGACTCGGTGAAGAAATAAAATTGATATATGGCAAAATATAACGCAACTGGAATACAGCTCTAAAAACTGAGGTGGGGTCAACTTCGGGAATTACCGTAAAATAATAAGTACCAGTAGAGCATATCTATACGTCCATTATTGTTTTCAGCATGCTCTGAAGCAGTGCTCTGCTATTTTATGTAAACTGCAAAATACAAGCCTTTCCCGTGCGCATTTTTCTCAGGAACTTTTTTGTCCCTGCTTTAGAATTGTTTTCCCGAGTTTGGATTTTATGACAAAAATTATATTGTTTTGATGAAGCAGTTTTAACACATTTGCAAATTACCCACTGTTGTCTAAAGTACTTGCGCTGCAAAATGTAAATGAAACATTTCTCCATATGTCACTGTGAAAAATGACAATGGCAGAAATAAAGCATTGGACATCTGCTGCGAATCTTAAAGATTTTTTTTAATGCATTTAAGGCAGATGTTACAGAACTTGAATTTCAAATGTGTACTACACAAAACTAAAGATATTTACAAGCCGAAACTATTGTTAACATGCTTTGAGAGTTCAATCAAACCCTTGCACCCCTGCAGCCCCTCTTTAAAGATTTTCAATTTGGGCATTTGATGCAAAATGTAGAGCATGTGCAAGTATAGTATATCTGGACCAATTAGTGCACCATTAATACAGAAACACTTTTGATTATGTTGCTTTAAATTCATGCTTACTTTGACTATGTAACTTTCTACTGGAGGGCATCTACAACTTTATACGCCTTGTGCTAGCCACGATAAGGCTTACGATGCCAGGACCTATGCCCGGGGAGCCAGCGTTTTTTCCTGGTGAAAGTATTACCTGCAGCCCAAACCCTGGGAGTGCCCACCCATGTCACTAAGTGAAGCACAGTCTTTCTAGTAGTAAAAGGCATAGGCTGGAGCCTAGGCTATGATTCCGTGTGTAGTTTTTTTTTTTTTTTTTTACAAGCATGCGTTTGAATAAAAATACTTCCAGTTGTTAAAATGCGTTTCAAACTGCATAGGGAACCTGACCCAGGTCTCCAGTCAGTTATTAGTGCATGCACTAAAAGATTGTAAAGTGACTCCACTTAGTGAAAATATAAAAAGAAAAGTGAGCATTCCCAGGGTCCAGTTTGATGGCCAGTTTTCACTAGAAAGTGTTTTTGGTATAAACTCAATTTTATTGATTTATTTCTCTTAAAAAGTGCAGTTTAAAGTCTCTAGTCCCCTACAATCTCCCATTGCAAGTGACACAAAAAATTGTAGATGCCATTGAAGACTATCATTTGCTTAAATAGTAATACTCTTTTCATAGAGTGGTTCTGAGAGTTCAGTGCTTACTGCTGAAACATGTAGTGATCTGAAGACCACGATTTCAAAACCAGGAAGGCTGTCTCAGCTTCCATCCTTCCTGCATTCGACAAATAGAAAATCGATTACAATTAGAATGATTAGTAGCAAGACCTGTTGTTTATAAGTTAGAAATTTCAGAAGTGCACTGTTGAGTTCTGTATGAAAATGAATTATTGTTGTTCAATAATTCGTCTGTTGACGATGCATCTGCAGTATAAGAGTGCTAACACCGACCCATGAGTCAGCACGAGCATGTGTTTTGATGTTTCCTGTGGGGTTGTCTCTTTCAGGAGAGTACATAAAGACATGGAGGCCGAGGTATTTTCTACTGAAGTCAGATGGCACTTTTATTGGTTACAAAGAACGCCCCCAAGATGTTGACCAAATGGAAACCCCCTTAAACAACTTCTCCGTGGCAAGTAAGCAATCTCCCGTTTTTTTCCTAGAATACATAGAAAAAAATCTGAAAGTAAGTTCTTTTTGAAGTAAAAATCTGCCTGTTTAATGTGTTCTTAAGTTTGTTTAATGCCTTCTTAAGTTTGTTTAATGCCTTCTAATAGTAACATTTGTTCAGTTTAATTATTGACAAAATGGATTTTCTTATTAACTGTGCACTTTCATGCATGTTTCCAAACTTGTTTTCAAACCATAGTGACATATTTAGTGCATCTAAATTGATTCATTTAAATAAATTAAAATAAATGAAAAACCAGAGGCCCAAATCACGAAAAAGTATTAAATCTGAACCTCGAAGTACTTCCACGAGAACAGACATTGCATGTTTACTACTTTTCGATATTTGCAAACTGTCACTATAGTACAGTAGTACATGTAGCTACTGCTGCCAGTTGACATGTCTGTATGTCACTTGTGAGACTGCTATATTTTGCATCATCCACATCCCTTAGACACTCACAACGTTTTGCGGGTATTCCATTCCCCTTCCGAGCCCTTTGCTTGAGTACATTTCTGAGAATTATTTTGTGGTGGGAATAAGTCAGAGAAGAGTTTGTGAATGCCCATAAACCTGTAAGTTTGTCTGCTTTTACAAACTCACGAGGCGAACCAGGTCTGCATCTGCCCACTTCTTACCTGCACAATTGTACGCACTTGTGACATTCGGCTACACAGAAGTAAATGCATTTAGTCATACTAGGTATCCTTTTGTAGATACTGGGCAGGCGTAAATGGAGCTTTTTAGACTTTAAAGGACTGTTTATGGCTGAAAATGGCTTTGTGCATAAGGCCTCTTGCTGGTACTTGTCCACCTCTGGCTCTGATTAAAAGGCATGTGCAAAGAGGAAACCGAAGGTGGTTGTTTGCACCATGTGCTTACTTAAGTGTTTCAGACAGGTCTGTGTTTTGGTTGGCCGTTTTGGCTAGGTCCTCCGGCTCCCCTATAATGTCCTGTAATGTACAAAAATAAGAAGCACCAACCTGTTTGAGATTTAAATATTTTACTTTCATCGCAGTTGTGTCTTGGACTGTAAGTAAGCCTCAGTTGCTCTCCTTTGTTAAACTTTCTATTGTGATTCTGTGGAATGAGATAGGCTATAGAAATCCATGTTCTGAATTAATGTTCTTTTGAATGTTTATATGTATCAGGAAAAACTGTTTCCTATGTTTTTCTCAACTCATGGTGTAGTTGCTAAAAGAGCCCTATGCAAACGCTTTGCTACACCGCTGTTGCACATAGCTAACTTTTGAAAATAGGCCACCAATGCCTTCATTGCTCATAGCCTAAAACCAGTCTGGGATTGCTTGTATTCATTTTCACGGGAGACTGACCTGGCAGTTTGGGTTGGATGGTTCCTATTGGAGCAGGACCGAGGCTGATATGTATATAGCTGGTCCCTGTCTGAGGTGGCATGGTGGGGAAAAACAATGGGCTGAATTATGGGCTAGAGCTATTACCAGTGGGTGAGATTAATTCAAGCAATGCACTCATTCCTTTTTATGTTGCAGGCGACCAGACATCTCAGCTGTCTGGTTTGCTAAAGACATCATGGGGACATTCAGAAAGTTGACCTAGGACTGCATTCTGCCCGTTGCTTACCATTGGCTTTGTGGTTTGTAGCTCACATTTTCTGGCTTTCTATTTGCTGCTTTATTTGCTTTAGGCTTCCCAGCTCGAGTTTGTACCTCCCTTTGCCCAAAACTTGTTTACTGTATTCTTCCATGAACTGGCTGTCTGTAAACAGGCCTTTAAATCTTGTTCTTATCTTGTCACATTTGCTGTGCATTTAAAGACAAAGGTCAGGATGTCTTCCAGGGAGCTTGGTGTTTATTTTTCTTTCTCTGACTTCAAAGTGAGAGGGTTTATATGGCTTCTGGGGGTCCTGCTTGAGAAAGGCTGTACAATGTTATTTTGTTTTTCTAGCACACAACACAATTTAAATGTCTGTAAGTGAACTGTGCTGATGATCCAATCAATACATTGGGTGATGACATTTCCACACATTATCGTTTGTGCGCTCTATACTTTTATCTGAAAACTGTATGTGAGTGCAAATGTAATGGTCATTTCAATTGAAGATGTGTTGCTGTAATGGCAGTACGCTACTATACCATGCATACTCCACTTTACCCCACGCCACTGCACCACTCCACACTACGCCACTCCACACCACACTGCACGACTGCACTCTTCTCTGCACCACTTCTCTCTACGCCTCTCTACTCTATACCAATGCACTCTACTATGCACACTACACTCTTCCTCACTGCACTCTACACCTCACCATGCCACGCTACTCTGCAACACTGCACTCTATGCTACTGCACTCTACTCTGTACCACTCCACTGTACGCCAGTGCACTCTGCAAATCTCTATGCCAGTCTAATCTACTCTGCACCACTGCACTCTACTCTGAAACAATCTACCCCACCGCACTCAACACCAATCCACTCTACTCTGCACCACTCTACGCCACTGCACTCTATGCCAACGCACTCTACACCACTTTACTCAAAACAAATGCACTCTGCACCAAACTATTCTGTACACTGGCGTAAGGAAACTTGAGGGGACCCCCTGCAAGGTACTTGGAGGGGCCCCCTCTGGCCTCAATTGGGAGCTCCCCGGCCAGAGTACAGTGCTGAGGGGGCCCCCTGGAGTTTGGGGGACCCACCGCACTGCGGGGGATGCGAGGGCCTGTGTTACGCCACTGATTCTGTACCACTGGACTCTACACCACTGCACTGTATGTCATTTTACTCTGTCACTTCACTCTTCGCCACTCTACTCTGCGCCATTGCACTTGACGCCACTCTACACCACTGCACTCAACGACACTCTACTCTTCACCATTACACTCTATGCCACTTCACTCTACTCTGAAACAATCTACTCTATGCCAATGCAGTCTAGGAAACTCTATTGCACTCTGCGCCACGCCACTGCACTCTACACCACTTTACTCAAAACCAATACAGTCTACGCCATTGCACTCTATGCCAATCTACTCTGCACCACTTCACGCCATAATACCCTATGCCAGTCTACACCATTGCACTCTACGTCACTTTACTCTGCACCACTGTACACTACTGCACTCCACATCCAACGCACTCTACTCCACTCTACTCTACCCTTCAGTTTATGACACACTATGCACCACTGCACTCTACGTCAGTATAATCTGCAACACTGTACTCTCTGCTACTCTACTTTATGCCACTCTCTGCCACTTCACTCTACGCCACTTCACTCCACGCCCTTCGACTCTACTCTGTGCCACTCTACTCTATGCCAGTGCACTATACCCCCTCTACTATGCACCACTGCACTCTACACCACTCCACAACACTGCACTCTACGCCACTACTCTATACCACTCCACTCTATGCCACTTCACTCTACTCTGAAACAATCTACTCTAAGCCACTGCACTTTACACCACTCTACTCCATTCTGCGCCACGCCACTCTGTGCCACTGCAATCAGCGCTGCACCACTCTACTCGACACCACTCTATGTGACTGCGCTCTACGCCACTATTCCGCTACTGCACTCTACTCTGCACCTCTATACTCTACCCTGCACCACTGCACTCTTCACTCTACTCTGAAACAATCTACTATTTGCCTCTGCACTCTACGCCACTCCACTCTATGCCATTGCACTCTGTGCTACGCCACTCTACTCTAAACCACTGTTCTCTATGCTAATCCACTCTACACCACTTTACTCAAAACCAATGCACCCTACGCCACTGTACCTATGCCAGCTACTTTGCATCACTGCACTTTATGCCACTATACTCTACAACATTCTATTCTGTGCCACTGCAAGCTATGTCACTCTACACCACTGCACCCTGTTACTGCACTTTACGCCACTCTATTCTACTCTACGCACTGTACTGTCACTGCTCTCTCCACCACTCTACTCTGCAACAGTCTGCAGCCCTGCACTCTACTCTGCATGGCTGCACTCTGTGCCACTGCACTTTACTCTGCACCACTCTACACTACTCTGCGCGACTCCACTCTACGCCATTGCACTCTACACCACTGCAATCTACTCTGCACCGCTCTACGCCACTGCACTCTATGCCACTGCACTCTACGCTACTCTACGTGGCTCCCCTTTACTAAAAACCAATGCACTGTACGCCAACCTACTCTGCACCACTGTACTTTACGCCACTTCACTCTAGGCCACTCTACTCCATGACACCCCAGTCTAAGACACTCCACGGACTTCCACTCTATGATGATGTACTCCATTAAACTCTGCTCCACTGACACTCTACTCCGCTCTATGCCACTACACTCTACAGCACTTTACTCCATTCTACAACACTACTCCACTCTGACACACTACGCAACTCCCTTTATTCCACTCGATTCTGACGCCCTACTCCACTCCACTCTGACAATCTACTCCGCTCTACACCACTCTACTCTACAACACTCTGCTCAACTCTACGCAACACCCTCTATGCCACTCCATTCTGCTCTACACTACTCAATGACACTCTATGCCACTCCATTCTCTGACACTTTACTCATCTCTGGCACTGTACTCCACTCTGCGCCCCTCAACTCTAAACCCTTCCACTCCACGGCACTCCACAACACTGTGCGCTACTCCATGACACTCCACTTCACTCCTCTCCACACTACTCCACTCTACTGTATGCCACACCACTCCAAAACAGCAGGCAATCTGGTTACAACATTGCTAAAATATTTTGGCAAATCCAATAGCTCTTGCATAGGCGAGACCTATTGGTTCTGCCATTGCTTGTTTGTTTTCTTTCACTGCTCATTGAGACATCTCCTGTAACTTTAATTGTTCTACTGTCTTGTGAGGCTCCTGCTTCAAATAATAGTCGTGGTCAAGGCAGCGTTGATGCTTTTCATGACAAATTCTATAGAAGTTCAGCTTTAAAGCAGTTGCAAATGTTTGTAAATATTAAGCGCTAGGTGTGTCTAACGTTTAGTTTGATTGAGCCATGATGAAAATATCTATGTCCAGGCTTACAGGGACACGTATTCCTGTTATCAGTTCATCCATGTTACACACAACACTATGGATATAAAATGCAGGTCGTTGTAATCATTTATTTAAATCTGTTTGATTACATACTGGTGGAGGCAGCCAGTGGTAGCAGAACCTTTGCTGCGTCAGTCTTTGTTTAGGTAGATTGAAATTGTAATGCCCGGTTGGTGGGGAGCACACCCTTTACTTCTACGGTGTGCTCGATTCATTATGGAGTTCCCCAGGGATCGTCTTTTAGCCCAACGCTCTTTAATATCTATGTTTGTCCTCTAACCAACATCTTAGATGGCTTTGTATGCTGATAATACTGACCAGGCACTGACCCTAGCAACTTAACAGCTGTCTACAACCGATGGCCAAATGGATGGATAGCAACTGCCTAATATTAAATAGCAGCAAGACAGAGATCCTTGTAGTGGGCACCCAACTTGTTGCGCCTCAGTGGTGGCCGGCAGACCTGGGCTCAGTATTGGTTCCCTCTCAGGGAGTCAAACCCATGGTATCTGGATGGACAGCCAGCTCAAGTTGGAGCGTCAGATTGACACTGTGCAGCCTGCTGTTTTGGTCTTCCTAGAGGTCTCCGGAAGTTCCTTTGCTCTCTACCTCTCCACTCAAAAAAAGACCCAGTCCAGTCTTGATCATTTCCCACTTGGACTATGACAATATACTGTATCTAGGGATCAATAAGGTCCTTCTTCACAGACTGTAGGTGATTCAGAAATCTGCTGCTCGCCTCCTTGGATATCTGTCTGGCAAGCTCACATCTCTGATGTTCTACGGGACCTACAAGGGCTCCAGATTGCCAAGCGCATTCAGTTCAAAGCAATTTGCTTTACATACAGCACCTTGTCAAACTCTGGTCCTGTCTACCTTAGACACCTGATCTGTTCTTATCGTCCTACCAGGTCGCTTCGCTCATCACTCCTTTGGTTGGTCCAGGTTCCTAAATAAAACCAGGCCAGATCAGGTGGTTGGTCTTTCTGTTACTTGTTTCCTAAGTTGTGGAATTCCCTCCCCTTGCGCCTACGGATCTGCCCCATGGAGGGGAGTTTCCACAAGTCACTTTAAACCTGGCTCTTTTAACAATGCCCAATGGCCCTGAATGGTCCGACTACGTCTGTGGAGTGCTGGGAATATCTTTTAGGATAGCCATGCGCTCTATAAGTTTATAAATAAATAAACAGGGCTAAAGGCCCATTTGATTATATTGTGGTGTGTAGCTAATTTTTCAGTTATTTCCTTTCATTCTCTCTGCTCAGTTACTGCTTGGTCAAAGGTCTTTCTCTTTGACAAATCCTCATGTGAGAGAATTAATTACTTGTCCAAAATTTTGATATTTCTTCATGACTTACACTTCTCATGAAATCACAAATATCGTCCACTAGCTTTGTGCTTCATATGTCCTCCTCTTCTGCTGCCTAGCCGAGGATTTATTTGCTTTTTGAACTGTATCAATTTCAAGATTAGTTTAACATTCATAACATTTCTTTTTACTTTACTTTTCTATATCTCTGCCCTACCACAGGGATGTCGATGCACTTTACTGAAATACAAATAGGGAGACTGAGATTTGTTACATAACGCCTTTCAGGGATTAAGATGTGTTGCAAAGCCGTGGTAGAGAAGAACTAAAAGGCAGAGTGAAGAACGGAGAGAGAGAGAGTGGAAGAGGAGGTGATAGAGGGTAAAGAGAACTTGGACAGAAGACATTGGCAGAGAACGGGGAGGTGGGGAATGGAAAGGAGCAAAGGTGAATAGGTATCATAGAAGGAATTACAGAAGGTCCTGAAATGGGTGGGTCCTATTTGAGGTGGTATTTATATAGAAAGGTGTAAGAAGGTTATCTAGACATCTCACTTCACCTGGAAGGGAGTTCCAGAGATGCGGTGCTCCTGAAAAGTACTGGATTTTGTCTGTATCAAGCCTCCTTTTTGACAGAAGTCGAAGACTTTCTTGCTACTTAACTTTTATCCACTTCAGGAGGGAATACTTAACTGTGGTGAGCAGAGTGGAAGGCTTTGAATGTTATGAATGAATATTGTGGCGTCATGGGGGAGTCACCGGAGTTCTCATTAACGGTAATCTGGTCAAATATTTTGGTCCCAGACATCAATCTTGCCACCGAATTCAGGATGGCAGGGAGACGACAGAGTGTGGACTCGGACACTCCCATGAGGGTGCAGTCTTCATAGTCATTGCAAGATAATAGCAAGGTATGGACCATAAAGCAAAATTCGGTGGATGTAAGGGTTTTGGGATTTTATTGAAGTCACTGTGGCTCTGGGTGGCTTTAAATTTGATAGATCAAGAATAAGGAGTGATCGATGAAGAAGCTAGGGAACTTCATCTTATTACGTGTAAAGAGTCTAGCCATCTGACCTATTTTTTTTTCAGCCACTCCATATTGAATTTGTTTAGTTGGTGTCCCCGAAGAAGGGTGAATTCAGCTTTCTCAGCGCTAAGTCTGACATCTATTCTTCTAACTGTTTTCAGACAGTCCTTTAAAGTCTTGAATTCAGGTTTTTTCTAGGTATATCTGGGTTTCTTCGTTTATTGGTGTACCTTAACACCAGTTTCCTCCCACCAGAGTTATCAGTGGCTGTATACTTATCGAACATCTTAGCAACACATATAGAACCTTTGAGGATGCCGCAGGTGATGGGCTCTGACGGGGGCTGCACTGATTCTGACCAGCTCTTTGTGGTTAATTAGGAATAAGGTAAAGCAACTCAACAATCTGACAGAACATCCCAAAATGTGATTACGCTTATTTGTATGTTTGGGAAAATCCATACCAGAAACTGTAACGTTTAAAATAAGCCAGGAAAGAAATGTTAATTATCGATGTTTGTCTCAACCTGCCTTTTGTTCTGAAATGATTAGCATGCGTTACAAAAGGAGCCTACAAGCAACTGTGTATTTCCACTTAAGATTTTAAGAAGCGGTGGTGGCATTTCTGAGAAGCTAATATAGTGGCTGCATATTCCAGGAGCTCCTGCTGCTGAATCTACATCTGTTGTCGGGGATTCAAAGAGGGGAACATCCACCCTTAAAGGTGTCTTTCTGGATTGTGCTTGCGATTGGCATCATTATGTCTTGGGACAGCAGATACGAAAGTGCACCCCACCTGCTCAGAGCAGTGGGATATGCTGCAAATTAAGATAGTTGCTCTGTGACATCGGAGTTAGCTAGGCCCCGGGGATTCCTGTGAAGGGCAAAAGAAGAAACCGTGTAATGCCTGAGGACCTATGAAAACAAGAAAAGGGACAGTTGAGTTTTCCAAAGCATCCTCTTTTTGGGACAACCTGGCGGTGAAGAAGTAATGGCAATGAGGGAAAATGATGTGATGCACAAATTTGGGGATGACATTTGGAGGACAGAAGAATGTCCTATGTTGCATAGGATCGAATGAAGTACCTCTTGCCTAGAGACAATGAGCAAATACAGATGGTCTTAGTGGGATGGTGGAGGGGAGATTGCAGCTGGGTGGCGAAGGGGCCCCACATTGTGTGTAATAGCCATAGAGTAATACTAATAATAATGTCTGTCTCCCTGAGTTGTTTTGTTTTTTTAAGCAAAATCCTAACTGGTGCATTCTGGAAGCTGAATAAGGCGACTGCTGCAAGATGATCAGTAGATTGCCTACCCAAAGGAGAGGCCTATGTAGCGGGGAACTGGAAATCTTGTAGAAAGCGGCGGCAATAAGGAGGTAGCCCACAGTTGCTGAATCTAATGCTGTGGAAGAACCTACAGATGTATGGGACACGAACCTGTATCTGCCTCCTCTACCTAGAATGAGACCTTTAAAAGCACCGGATTGATTATTTCATTAAAGTAATGTGGTGCCCTCTGTATTTCTGGTCCTGTTCCTTCTTCTGAACTTTGTTTGATATTGACCTGTTGAGAAGCTTTGTGGTCCTCTTTGTAAGCTTCGGAAACTTTGAGAGGGTAGTGAAGAGGGCGTGGTAGAACAGAATATTAGTTATTTGCCTGTAATCTGCTTGTGCCACTCTGTGTTCATCGAGCTTTCCACTGAGTGCTTTGTTTGTGACTCCGACCTACTTCTTACCCTTCCACTTACCTCACATCCATGATTCTCCTTTTACATTTCAGTGGCCCACTTCTTTCTTTATTTTCAATCCCAAATTAGTCTTTAGTCATCTTGGGTACAAGGCACAGCGTTCATAAGCACCTACCTATTTGAAGAAGAGAATCTTGTTGAAATGCTAGAGAGCTCAGTTGTGAAAGATTCACTAGTTGCAAATGCTAGTGAGTCAGTCAATTTGACATGCTTGCTTGTAGGTCAGCAGTTCTTAACCTTTTGATTCCAGTGGATCACAATCGGAAGTCCGGGACCAAAGCTCAACTAATTCTGCGATCTGAACCTCCAGAAAATAGAGCTCAAGAAAATAGACAAAACTATAGCAAACAAATAAAAAAAGATAAAATAGAAATATTTTCTTTAATTCACAAACAAAAAATACGAAACAAGAAATATAAATTTTAATGGTACAAATTGGAGCATTTCAAAATCTGGTTTTACTTCTAAAAGACAAAGCATAGACCCTAGCATATGACTATCTTTTTGCTCCATATTCATCCGTTCTGTTTATCTGTGTAATATAATGCTTCCATTGAGGCCCCATCAGTCGTCCATAGTACTGTTTGCTGTACTTGCTCTTCAGAGAAACACAGTGTTGTTATTTTTACTATTTTCTTATCCTGAGAAAGGACGGGTCTTAGGCCTATCTTGGACCTCTGACCACTGAACATCTTCCTGCTTAAGGACTAATCAAGAATGGTCATATTGGCTGAAATCCTATCTTCTGAGGAACCAGGATACTGGATAATGTCTATGGACTTGCAGGACGCAATTTTTCATATGCCGGTCCTGCAGTCCCACATCATTACCTGAGGTTCAGGGTGGGCCAGGAGCATTTTCATGTTGCCGTACTCATTTTGGCCTCACCAGCATCCCTCGGGTGTTCACACAAGTGATGGTGGTGGTCACTTTCCATCTTTGGAGGTGGTGATTTCCTGTATTCTCTTACGTTGATGAATGGCTACTGAAGACAGGCTCGCCGTCATTGGTTGTAGACAACCTCTGGACAGTGGCAGAACTTTTAACGTAGTTGGGTTTCACCTTAAAAGAGCTCTGGTCCTAGCTGTTTTCCTCAAAGAGGCATCCATTTGTTGGGGTGATCCTGGACAAAGTGGACTTCAGAGCCTTTCCTCTCCTGCAATGAGTGCAGGACTTTTTGGCTATAACCCAGATATTTAAGACTTGATCATTGATTCACGTGAGGGTGGCTTCTAGCGTATTGGCCTCATAGCTTTGTTCATCCTCCCTGTCTACTACGACAGATGGCACATGTGAACCCTGCAGTGGAACCTAAAATCCCTTTGGGCCCAGAATCAAGGTTTTATTCTGACACCATCCAGCTAGAAAAGAAATTGAGAGCCAACCACACCACCTCAGACAGAACTACCTGCAAGGCTGCATTCGGATGCTATCACAGCAAATAGGACACCAAAAAAAGCACCAGTGGACCGTTTTGAAGGAAGCTCCAACAGTTGCAAGGAGATTTTATCGATTGTTAAGGATTTCACCTCGCCCTAAGCCACTTTCAACAACATTGCTGCCTCCCAACAACTGGGTGACAGAGCAAAATTGCAAACAACTACAGCAACTTCGCACACCTACCTAACCGCAGAGACCTCGTTGCTAACCTACCCACCAGCAACCAAGATGGCCACCTGACCGAATGGACAACCCTCACCAGACACAACACAGCTGCAATCATGCAGACCATCCACTCAGGGGCCCAAAAAGACCCATACACCAACTACATCTACAACCTGAGAACATCACCAATCAGCACCACCCTGAGCCGCATCATCAACACCTCCATCACGTCTTCCACTTTTCCAGATGAATGCTAACTTGCAGAAATCAATGCCCTCCTCAAGAAGCCCAAGACGACCCAAATCAACTGAGCAACTTCCGACCCATCTCCCTGCTCCTGTATCCAGCCAAAGTGATTGAGAAGGCCATCAACAAACAACTCTCAACCCACCATGAACTTCATCATCTTCTTGACAACTCTCAATCAGGGGTCAGAAAGAACCCCAGCACCGAAATAGCAGTTTCGGCCACCAATTATATTTGAATCATCCTGGACTGAGGAGAAACAGCGGCCCTCATCCTGCTCGACCTCCCTGCATCCTTCAACACTGTCTCATATAAAACCCTCATCAGAAGACTCCACGAAACTGGCATAGAAATATCTGCTCTCAAATGGATCTGTTCCTTCCTCATGGGAAGAACCCAAAGGGTCTGGCTGCCACCCTTAACATCAGAGGCCAAGAGATTGATATGCGGAGTCCCACCGAGATCGGCCCTCAGCCCCACCCATTTCAAAATATACATGACACAGCTCGCCAACATTATTAGATCACTAAACATCACCGTCACGCAAGCACTCATTACCCTCAGGCTGGACTATGGCAACATTCTCTACTATGGAGTCTCCAAACAACACTCTCTACTCTGGAGTCTCCAAACAACTCGATTCCAGACCATCCATCATACTGCTGCAAGACTCTTACTAGACCTCCACCGCCACACCCACATCACACTGCACCTCAAGAAGCTTCACTGGCTCCCTATTCACAAGCACAGCCAATTCAAACTTCTCACGCACACATGCAAAGCCCTCCATAACACAGGACCAGAATACCTGAGCAGCAGCATACTTTCACCAACCCACCAGACACCTACAGGCTCTGCCTCACTCTCACTTGCACACATTCCCCGCATCTGCAAAAGCAAAACTGGCAGTCGCTCAATCTCCTACCTCGCACCCAAGATGTGGTAGGACCTTCCTCAACACATCAGAGTCTCACTTCTTGAGATCCTCAGCAAGCTGAAGACCTGGCTCGTCATATAAGTACATTGGGGACCACACACCTGCCCAAGCGCCTGGATAACCTCTTGGGTGATTAGTGAAACCATACATATCAGCATAACATAACATCCAGGTCTTGGAGGAGACTGCGTATCTGTCCTCTAATCAGGCTACCATTACAGGAGAACCGCCTTTCTAATCAGCAGGGCAGAGTCCTCCACGCGAATCTGCACAACTTACACCTCCATGCATGGAAATGGAGTGGCAGCACTTAACTGCCTTTGATCTGTTGCTTGAAGTGTATATCGGTCTTGATATTTCTCGTATGTATGCATTTTAAACTTACACACAGACTCTCCCTGCATATCCTGATCTTGAAGACTATTTTCCTCATTGCAATTACGTCAGCTCACTGCAAGAGTTAACTGCAGGCTTGTCAACACAGCAGCCCTACACCACATTTGGTTTATATAAATTGCAGCTGAGGACTTGGGCAGCCTTTTTACCAGTAGTCTTGACTTCCTTCAGGGTTGGGCAAGCCATTACTTTGCCAGCGTTTTTTTGTTTCCCCTCGAAAGATGAGGAGAGGCTTTTTTGGCTGGACCGCTAAATATTTTTAAGCTTTTCCATAGATCATATCATGGACCACTGAGCAAACAGTCACATTTTTGTGGGGATCTCCAGAGCAAGAAGGAAAGGTTGTGCAGAAGAGGCCGATATCCCTCTGCATTAAGATCTGCTATGCATTGGAAAAGAAGTAGCCTCCAGACCTATTGCATTTGGACCAAGGCTGCTACCAATTTGTTTGAACAGAGGTTCCTGTCCTTGATATCTGCCAGGCTGCAACTTGAATTTTAGTGCATATGTTCGCAAAGTATCTGCAGAATTCTGAAAACAAAACTGGTGATTTTTTTTGCTGTCAAATAAAAATGTACACCTAAAAAATTTAAACTTGAAAAAAGTATTTTGCTTAACCGTTTGCACAATGTTAGATACAATTTCTCTGAGGCATCTTTTAGTAAAATGTGTTTAACGCATGACCACATTTGAAAAAATTTGAGGGAGAATCAGTGTGAACCCATTATGGACAACTTGAAAATACGTTAGAGACCCAGTTCTTAAAGAGAGACAGAAAAGTGTACCCAAGAGTATATGTCCTTGTATTGATGTAGACTTACCTCTTTCACGATTTCACAAAAGCTTACTAAAGTATGCCTGGAAAACATATTCCTAGCAAATGTTTGTGAATTCTATTTTTCTCATGAGCACGTGAACATCGTCACAGGTTTGAATTCCGGTGGGTGAACTTAGCCTTTTATTCTTCTCAGCTCAATGAAATGATTACCATTGAGTTGGGTTACAAAGAATATCTGTTATTTATGCATCAAGAGACCCTAGATGAACATGTGCTTTACAAATACACAAGTGGTAATATATTTTCTCATGGGAGAATCTGCTGAGCGATTGCAAATTCACTTTCTTCAGTACCTTTCATTACCCCAACCCCGCCACCCGCCCAAGAGAGGTTTATTCTTGCCCTTGTCAGGAATACATTGCCAGCCTTTTTGTTTTAGTGTGGGAAGAGATTGGAGTGGCGTTGGTAAATAACCTTCAACAGGCATGTTAGTGGGCATGCACAGAATCACAGGGTATTCCAACCCTGGAACGACTGCTTCCAACCTACTGTGCTGAAATGTTGGAAAATTAGAGCCTTCCTAGAATCCAAATCCCAATAATATGAGCATAATCTGAGAGGCTATCAGAGCTTTGATATAATGACAACGCTACCATCATTTGTCACCTCACTGTATGGCACCAAAAAGTCTAATTTTTTTTTACAGGCCAACAAGATTTCTGAACTATCGCTTCCCTTGGGCAAGTAGATATATTATAAAATTCCACACCGCTGAGTCTGCACCATTCCTGTCTCTATGGCATGTCCTAATAAGTGTTCACTCACATGCACATTGCCATAACTGTGCCCAAATAAATATTCCAACCCTATTAAGAATAAGCCACTCTCAAACCCCCATTCCTGTCACAGTTGGACCAGCGATGGCAAGAAACGCTTCTTGAGGACAGTACTTGGAAAGAAATCCTAGGAACTGCATACTGCTTTCCAGAACACAGCGTTCATCTATTTGGACTATGAACATAACACATATCCAGTTGTGTTCGTAGCCCCTAAACTCCCCAACAGAATAGCTGATCATCACGTTTATAAATTCGTTTTTTATGCTGTGCCCTACCCAATCAGTTTGCTGTATACTTCATCTTTTGCTGGAGGCATTTACGATTGTTTAGTGCAGAAAGACACACAAAGTATCGACTGATAAGGATGTGACATGCCTTCTGTGTCTGTGGCTCTTCAGATCAAGGATTTTTTGAGAAATCATCTAATAGTACCATAGATATTTGGGTTATATGCCATGCCCAACCTAAAATGGCAGGTTTTAGGTTTTACTGGCAGTTTACAGAATTTGTCTATGCATTTTGATTAGTATTCCTATGTCTAATTTCTTAGGAGAATTGTTCTATAAAATGCACTTTTTTGCTACTTCAGAGCTGCCTGTAAAACATGACAACCCTCCTGAGAATGGTGTGTGAGGTGCATGCTTGATGCAAGTTGGGTTGTGATTTTACAATTCACTGATATGAATGATCACTAAAGTCGTAAGAAAGCTGAGGGTTTTTCCTATTTTTCTTGTTAACTGGAAGGTTTCAAATTTTCAGACGTCTTTAAAAAGTGTCGCATCCAACCGATCATGCTTCAGATCCCTTACTTTCCTACAATGAAGCTGTAACTGAGCCCATTCGTGCTGCTTGGGAGAACCTCTCTGTCCTTACTAGCTCTTCTCCATTGGGGCAGAAACAATGTTCACTGGCTCTGCAATCAATGAAACTAGTGCAGCTATCGACACCACCTACGCTGCAACAGATGCCACCGGTACAGCACCAGAGCCATTGCCCTTAATGTATCTTCCACCGTCTGTTCATAGACCAAGAAGAGAGACACAATGCCTCCAGGAAGAAAGCTGCTACTTCTTTGGGGACTCCAACCCACTTTGGGATCCCATTTCACACTCAGATGGCAGTGAAGTACAGTCTGGCACTATGGACTCTGATTATAATGAGTTTAGAGACACCAGTGACCTTAATACCTCGCACGAGTGAGAACTAAACTCTCCCACAGGCTTCCCACCTCCAGAAGCCACCTCATGTGGTTATTAAAAAGGCAGCTGAGGTCCTTGATCTTTCTCTTCCTTCCAGAGAGACCAAAGCTAACCTCTTAACTGATGTATTGCATACAACCGCTCATGCTCCAGAACCCTTACTCCCCTACAATGAAGCTCCAACTGAGCCCATTCTCGCTGCTTTGAAGGAGCCCACCTCATCTCCTGCCGTCCGAGTTGTGGCCGGAAGGTTTGGCTGGCGCCTGATGATCCATCTTTTTTTTATTCACACATCCGTCACTGGAAAGTTTCGTCGTCCAAGCCTCCTGCTTTTCAAAACTCTCACAAGGTGCTTTCCCTACTAAACTCTCAGACAGACTCCTAAAGGAAATTTCGGTGAGGAGTATGGCTTTCAAATCCCTTCATATCATATGCCTGATGGGCCAATATACCCATGCCTTTTGGGACATGACACAACTAGTAATCCAAACTTGCTGGAACACCACCTACCACATTTCATGGAGCTGGTGAGGGACAGTCAAAATGCAGCAAAACAAGACATACAATCAGGCCCTTCGTCGTTATGTTTGGCCAAGAAACTTGGGTTTCTCAATGAATGTACAGTCCAATTTGATGGATCTTCCATTTGATGGGTCACACCTCTTTTTATGCCACAGCAGATTCGGTTCTCGAGAGATTTAAAGAAATCAAGGCAACTGGCAGGGTTACTCATCCTACAGACACAATAGCAGGTCTACCAGCAGTACAAGACAATTGGAGCTTTTTAAACCGACAACAAGCACAGTGCTCTCCAACAAAAGCAGTACCACAATCCACTGCAAGCAATATCAAGGCTGTGGCAAAGGTAGAGGCTGCGCCTTGCCTCTCCCATCCCTCTCTCTCTCACTCCTCCTCATCCCCATCCACTACAAGGAAGACACCTTAGTTTCCTTCTGTCGGAACACAGGATGCCGATTGGAGGATAGGTATTCTCCTTTGCTCAAGCCTGTAGGGCCATAACAACAGAACAATTGGTCTTGCAGATCATGGATTGGGGTAGGCCTTCCCCTTCCAACATGCTCCCTCTTATTTCCCCAGTACATTGGTCAATCCAGCATACCACCTTTCCATCCTTCAGCAGGAGCTAGAGATCTTACTGCAAAAGAGGCGTGGGAACTGATCCAGAACAGGAATGGGGCCAAGGGTGCTACTCCTGGTACTTCCTAGTTCCAAAGAAGGATGTCAGTCTTCTTCCAATCCTAGCTCGCAGGATCTTGAACTGGTTCCTGTGAAAGAAGTGCAATATGCGGTCTGTGGCACAGGTGTTGCTTACGCTGGAAACAGAAAACTGGATGGTGTCTGTCGACCTGCAGGACATGTATTTCCACATACCAATTGTGCAGTCTTATGGGAAGTTTCTCTGCTTCACGGTAGGATCAGTGCATTACTAACATGCAGTCCTTCTGTTTGGTTTGACATCTGTTCTGTGTGTCTTCATGAAGGTGATGGCACTGGTTGCCGCCCAATCTCAAATGCTGAGAAATCACATTGTTTCCATACGTGGATGACTGACTCCTCAAGGCCCAGTCGCCAGAGATGCTGTCGCACCACCTGCAATTGTCAGTGTCTCTGCTGTTCAATATGGGCATTTACTATCCCCAAGCCCAAGTCTCACCAAGTTCCCTTTCAGAGCATCCTTTTAGTAGGGGCAGTACAGGACATTATTTCCAATTGAGCCTTTTCCCCTTTTGAGACGGTAAAGGATATTCAAGCTATGATTCTGATGTTTCAGAATGGAACACAAGTTCTGGTCCTGATGGTCTTACTCTTGCTAGGTTTGCTAGCGTCCTGCATTCTTGTGGACACTCAGCCATGCTGAGGTTGATGAGGGCCTTCCAGCGGTTTCTCCGCAGGTAGTGGTTCCAACATGGCGAAGATCTCTTTCTGTAATGATCTTGAGAGACACTGCGGCGGACTGGATGTAGTGGAGTATGGAGGGCAACCTGGCACAATGTAAGCCATTCTAACCACCAGCAGTGGCCTCCGTGGTAACGGATGCTTCCACCCTAGAGTGGGGAGCATATTGGGAGGACCCAGAGATCAGAGGCCTTTGGTCTCCAGAGGAGCAGATGTTGCATATCAATCTGCTGTCGCAACGGGCGATTTGGTGGGCACTCGAGGCTTTCCTGCCATCGCTTCTTGGCCAGCCCATCCAGATCTTGACAGACAACACAACTGCAAAGTGGTACATTCATAATGCCTAAATGAGATCTTAATCTCGTTCACACATTTTTAATGTGTTCTCCGTTTGAACCCAAGCATAGTTGCCTGTTGTAACTGCTTACTTTTAAGATTGTTTTTCTAGTAGCAGTTAGATCGGTGAGATCTGCTAGTGAGTTGCAAGCGCTGACTGTCAAGCCTCCTTCACTTTCTTTTTCCTTGACAAGCTAGTTCTTAGAACCACAGCCGCTTTCCTCCCCAAGTTGGTTGTACCCTTTCATATGGGGCAGTCCATCACACTTCCTGCTTTTTTCCCCCTCCACAGCTCACTAACGAGGAAGAGAGAGGATTCATAGGCTGGATCCACACAGAGAGGCCAGTTTTATATTGATCATACCAAGGACACGATCTATGCTATGCCTTGGCTCACTTGGATCTCCAAATGGGCTTCAGAACAGGGGTGTCCCCATTGCAGAGATCAGCAAAGCCGCAACTTGTGCTTCCCTCCACACTGTCTCAAAGCATAACTGAATTTGGAGGTGTGGAAGGGAGGCACGTCACACACTCAGTCAGTCCTTCATGACTTCTTACATTAATCAGCCTTTCAAACCCACCTCCTGATTGGGGAATCTATTTAAAAGGTGCAGAAACTACAGGCAGAAACGTCCATCAGAAGAAAAAATTTCTTACCTTCGGTAACTATCTTTCTGGTGGATACTCTGATTGCAGATACCTCACTGACCCTACCCTACCATACACTCCTCCCCGTTTTTGAATTCTGGTTTGCTAATGTAGTTACCATTATAAAATCCCAATCTACATAGTGTCAATCTGATGACGTTCTCATGTTTGCATCAAAGGTGCGTAAAAAATGGATTGGAAACTGATGTCATAGTGCTGTGAAGACACTTTATTGCTCCAATGATGTCAATATGGTGTTGTTTCCAGCCCTGAAGTGGAGCCAGTGTCCGTTACCAGCATGGAGAGCTATCGAAAAATTTCCAAATTCAGTCTTGCCCGGTGTAGTGTCTTGCGAGTTAGCAATGATGGAATCCTGTTGGCTCCTGATAGACTCCGTAAGCTATGTGTGTGGCGTTGTCATTGGCGGGTACCCAGGCTGGGGAGGACGCTACACCTGGGGCATTCAAAAAGGCGAGGAATCTTCAGATGTATAGCGTATCCACCAGAAAGATTGTTACCAAAGAGAAGCAACTTTTTCATCCAAACTTCTCGAAAGGTCTCATGCGAGTTCTGTAACATTTGCTACTTGATACCTGTCATATGTTAGTTACCCACCTTTTTAGCTGTATTGTGTGTGTGGTTGTGTGTATGTATGTGCACGTGTGTGTATATCTTTAACTCGTATGATTTGGTGACAAGTGGCAGCGATTGAGAACTGTGTTGTGAAAGGGCTGAAAATATAATTTGTTGTCTTACAAACATCTTTGCTACTTAATAGGAAGTTCACGTGGTCTTATGCATAAACCCATTCCTGTTTAGGGTAAAGAATATTTTCTGTTAAAACGTTATATGTAGGTGTTTTTTTTTTTTTTTGGAGAAGCATTACTATTTCGTTGTCTTTTACCTCTCCAAAGTGATGTAATTCACAGGCACCAGATTTTCATGTTTTGATAAGTCTAATGATTGAACGGGGTAATTAGAGAGCATATTGTTTGCCATACATTAATGCTTTAATTGTGACATTCTTGAATTATTATGGTTATTAGCTGAAAAATCTCTATTATTAATCTTGCTAAATGTTTGTCATTGTAAAACATTGCCTGATCCGCAGCCTTTAACCCATGAATGAATACACCTGATTTAGAAGCAATTTCCAAATTTTATTCCTCCTTGTACAAAATGTAAATATCATATATTAACTTCAAAAGGTGTCATAATTGTTTTACTAACTATGCTGCTGGTAAAGTTAAGAAATGACTTGTGATATTTCATTAAAATATCATATTTCACAGTGGCGGTAGCCACTCTGTACTTGTAGTTAGGGTTACCGGAGATAGGGATTTCTTGGATTTTTGTCCCTTAATAACTTTGCACCCCTTTGACGAATCTCAGCGAAACTTTGCAGACCTGTTGCACATGTTACATTGTCAGAGGATTGAAAGTTTAGCTGCATTTGGTCAAGAGGGTGCAAAGAAAAAAAAGGAGGGTCCCAGAACACGCTTGAAATCCAATGCAATGTGCATAGACTTTTGTATTTCACGTAGCAGCAAAACGGCTGAAAGAACTGTAATGAAATTTCACAGCAGTGTACATTAGTCTATGTAGATGATTCTTTTGCTATCACAAGTGATGTTATGAAGTTATAAGGGCCAACAAATTAGTGATATCTTGTAGCACAATACTACTAAAAGTAGCAAGGAAGCACAAAAAACAAACCAGACTGCATATGTAAAGTGTCAGATTTACTACATGAACAACTGAAAGACCCATTTCTGGTCACATGCTAATGGAAACATATAAACAAATACATAACAAATAGAATACATCTTAATCTACAGTTTTCTTTGCATGCTCTCTGGCTCACAGAATAATAATACTGTCCCAACAAGCCAAACAAAAAACATTTTTTTTTATGCACCCCTGTGCAACAAAATGAAACATTACCCTAGCAGTGAGCAACAAAAACCACTATTTGGAGAACATGATAATTGGCCGCTAGGAAAAACATAATAATCTAAATTTTTATAACAATAACAATTATTGCCTTTCATTCAATTTGGCCTTGATATGTAGCAGAATCCTACTAAAAGTAGTGTTGCTCGAATGTGAATTTACCTTGAAAAAACAAAGACAAGAGGCATTTGGCAAAACAGGAACAGTTGGTTTAATTAAACACTTTGGCGTGAGCACAGTTACAGAAGCGGGTCTGAGGGCTGTCTCAAACTACAATCGATTTGAGCGTCATTTCTTGAAGCATCATAAAACAATTTATAGATCCTTTTTAGGAAGAGGTCCTTGGGCCTAGTCATGGAGTCCTAAATTACTCCCACCTGATAACAAATACAGGTGGGTCTCGACCTTGCGTGGGCACAATGAGGGTCAGTGGATAACGGGTCCAGATGTTCAGCATGAGGAGCGCGTGATCACTGCGTGTGCTGTGTCCTGATTGGCTGACTGTTTCTAACTTCATGTGGCATCTAACTTTCTAGTGTTTTGGGAACGTGCGCCTCTCCGCCCATTTGCGCTTTATTGGGGCTAATCTCCCAGTACCATTGTGGGGTCGCTGCCTATCTGTGGGATTAATCTGGGTTTTTCCTGTTCACACTTTTGTTCTGCTGGTTACGTGCCACCCCATCTGTGATCTGCCAATCAGTTGCCTCAGGCTTCGATCCCAGGGCCTACTTGACCACGTATTTCTGACTCTATGTTGATGGAGAGGTCATATCGGGTGATTTCGACAACAGTGATTCGATTTAGTTTTTATGCACACATGTATCATTGCGTACATTGAGATTAACAGTAGCAAGGAAGCCCAAAAACAAAATAGACTGCATATGTAAAGCTTCAGATTTACTACATGAACTACTGAAAGACCCATTTATGGTAAGATGCTAATGGAAACCTATAAACAAATACATAACTAATAGAATACATCTTAATCTACATAAGATTTCTTTGCATGACCTCTGGCTCACAAAATAAAACTGTGACCTACAAGCCAAACAAAAAACATCTTCCTTATGTACTCCTGTGCAACAAAATGGAAAAGTGACCTAGCAGTGAACTACACAAACCACTATATGGAGGACATGATAATTGACCATTAGGGAAAAAAAAAAAATCCTAATTGTTATAACAACAATGATTGGCTTTCATTCACTTTGGGCTTCATATGTAGCACAATCCTTCTAAAAGTAGCCAGGAAGCCCAAAAAGTAAACTAGACTGCATATGTGAAAATTTCAGAATTACTACATGAACAACTAAAGGACCCATTTACAGTCACATGATTATGTAAACCAATAAACAAATCCATAACAAATACAATAGATAAAAAGAAAGAAATCACATAAAATCTGATTGCCACACTGTAGTTATAGTTACTATTCCCAAATATAGGAATTCCTCAGATATTAGGTCCCTAATAACTTTCCACCTGTTTGACGACTCACCACAAAACTTTCCAGACCTATAGCGTTTTTTACATTTTGAGATGATGTAAATTTTTGTGGTGAGTCGCTAAGGGGGTGCAAAGATAAAAGGGGGTCCTAAAACGCGTTATTCCATCAAAGCATTTTCCTTGGACTATTGTATTTGACGTAGTGCAAGAACGTAGTGCAAAAACGGCTAAATGAATTTACAAGAAATTTGGCAGAATTATACATTATGGTGCAGAGATGATGCTTTCTGGGTACTGCAGTTAAGTAGGTTAAGTATTTTGTAAGTTATAAGGCATTTAAACATGGTGAAATCTGTCACCACAGTACTTTCACGGAATTTCACAAAAGTTTGTGAAACTACCGGCGGTACATGGCCGTAAACTTATTTAAAAATTTATTAAAAATATATAAATACATTTCCCTACCTATTAGCACTTTAATAAAGTGGTAATAGGTAGGGACGTACAACTTACCTATATCTAGGGCCCTAACACAAACACAACCAAAGTGTAGTCGAAACAATATGGCTGCCTTTTCATTATCTAAAGACAGCCATTACCCAATTATATACCGGCTTGTCATTGCCATGTACCACGGTATACTGCAAAGTTATCACAGTATAACATGGCCCAAAATAGAACTAAGGCCTAGCTGTATTACTGGATTGCGGTACCCTTGCGTCACTCATGGTGTCGCATGGCCAACGCAATACTTAAGTCAGATTTACAAAGCAATGTTAGGCCACCATGCATGGCCCTGCGTTGATTGGTAAATCTGGGGAAATGCAAGCCAGTGCAATTCGCTGTTTTGCATTACTCTGCACACCATAAACTACATTGCTGCTAAATTTCACATACATCCGTATGCTGCTCCACTCTACTCTATTACACTGTAGGCAAAGTCACTGTATGCCACTACACTCTGCATAGTAACACTGTACGCACTTCTACTCTACGCCACTCCAGTCTGCCACTCCAGTCTAAGCCACTCCACTGGATGCTACTCCACTATATGCTATTCCACTCTGCACCATTCTGCTCTACGCCACTCCACTCTATTCCACTGTATGCCACTTCACTCTACAACACTCCTTTGTATGCTGTTCCACTGTATGCCAATCCACTGTACTACGCTACTCCACTCTATGCCACTGTAGTGCATTGCACTCCACTCTACACCACTTAATTTTACACTATTTGATTGGACTCCACTCCAGTGTATGCCACTCCACTGTATGCTATTACTCTTTACACCACGCAGTGTACGCCACTTCAGTCTACACCACTCCATTATACACCACTCTACCGTATGTTACTCCACTTTGCACTATGACACCCTACGTAACTTCTCTGTACAACACTTTTCTCTATGCTATTACACTGTACGCAACTCCACGCTATGCCAGTCTACTCTACACAACTCCACTCTACGCTATTAAATTGTATGCAACTCCACTCTACACCTCTTTAGTGTATCCCCCTCCACTGTATGGCACTCTGTTATGAGCTACTCCCGTATATGCTGTTCCACTCTACGCCATTCCACTGTATGCCACTCCACTCTGTTATTCAACTGTATGACACTCCACCCCACTCCATTCTACGCTGCTCAATTGGACACCACTCCACTGTACGCCACTCGACTGTATGCTATTACATTCTACCCCATTCCAGCGTACGCCACTCCAGTCTACACCACTTCACTGTATGCCACCGCATATGCTATTACATTCTACCCCATTCCAGTGTACGCCATTCCAGTCTACACCACTTCACTGTATGCCATCGCACTGTATGCTACTCTACTATATGGTATTTCAGTCTACGCCACCCTACTGTACACCTCTCCACTCTATGCCATTCTATTGTATGCCACTCCCCTATACGCTACTCCACTCTATGCCACTCCAGTGTAAACTACTTCACTCTATGCCACTCCATTCTGCGCTAGTCCATTGGACGGGACTCCACTCTACGCCACTCCACTGTATGCTATTGCACCCTACCCCACTCCACTGTACACCACTCCAGTCTATGCCACTCCACTGTATATCACAAAGCAATACATGGAACAGGACCGCTATTCATCAGAAATAAAATCGCCAAATATATTCAGCAAAGGAACTTCCGCTCAAGATTGACACCTCGCCTCAAAACCCCACCGTACAAGAAAAAAACTATAGGTGGTACATCTTTTTCTGTTCAAGCAGCAAAACTATAGAATTTATTACCGCAAACATAAGATCCACCGATAACTATCTTATTTTCTGAAAACTACTCAAGAGCTGGCTCTTTCCTACATAACCACCATACTCAAACACTAATTCACAACATATCCCTGTGTATATAAACATTTATAATTTGATTATATATATATGCATCTAGATATGTGTATTTCCTTGTACAAATATGTATATTAGCTATGGTTTTTTAAATGTATAGATCTTCTTAAGGTCTACTTAACAAATGTATATATTACATATGTTTTTTATATCTAAATGTGTATGTATGTGTGTGTGTGTGTGTATATATATATATATATATATATATATGTGTATATATATATATATATATATATATATATTTATTTATTTATTATTTATTTATTTATTTTTGTGTTTTATAGAGCGCGAACTTGACCCGTGAGGGTATCAGAGCGCTTTACAGAGTCATAGAGTTGTGTCACAAAGTCATATATGCTTAACATGTATGTAGGTCACTTCATAGTTTTCATATGTTATTTGATTAGAAGCTTATGGGTCTCTGTTTTATTTATCTATCACAATATGTAAATATAATCATAACTATTTTATCTGCAAGTGCTTCACTATTAAAATATTGAGGGAAAGAAAAAATTACAATAAAAAAGTTATAAAAATACACTGATTAGCTTCATGTAAGGCAACATTTGAAAGTCTGAGTTTGTACAATACAACTTTAAATCTCAATATATTATCTTCCTTATACATGTATACCCTTTCTATGTAGTTATGTATCTATATATTTATTACTTTACACCTACTGTAGAAGAAAAAAACCTTTTGGCTCTCTCCAATGCACTACTCTGTCTCACCCTATACCTCTCTCAATATATCCTCCTCCTCAACTCGGACTCATCCTAAACCTAATCCTACTACTATGATGTCCAAAATAACCCTTTCTAGATTCTTCCCTCCTGGCTCATGCTAAACTTTATTTTACTACTATGATCTCCCAAACAACCCTCTCAAAATTCTTCCCTCATTTGACTCATCCCAAATCTCATTTTGCTATTTTTTCTTCCTCTATCTCTCCTTTTAATCATCCCAAACCTCATCTTAATACTATGATCTCCCAAATAACGTGTTTTATACTCTTCCCTCTTCAATCCCTCCATTATCCTATTCAATCCAACTAACAGACTTGCATGTCCACCGCTCAAATTAACTCCTATTTCCCTATACTAATCCACCACTAATCCTTTTTGGGTTCCGGAGTAGCGTGCTACTCTCCGAATAGTGCTTTGACGCCTTATCAGAGGTAGTAAGCGCTTTATAATTACAATTACTATCACATTGTGTGGTGCACCCTCTAATGCATGCCAGCCTGAAGTTTAGACATGTGGTTTAAGAAAAGACCCATAACACCTCTTCTTTTACTTCGACTTATGCTTTATTGATCCCTTTATAATAAACATTTACTATAGGGCCTTTCCAACAATTCTTATTCCGTGGGTGAGTACATTTTCATCTTGGACTCCCTTACTTTCATTCCTGGTATTCTAGCAGTATCTGGTGCTTTGGCTCCCAAATGTTCTGATTGTGTTTATTAATTTGGTCACCCCAGCCTCTCCGACAGTGGTAAACTGTGAGGTTTTTTAAGCCAACGAGAGTGGCACAGAAAAACAATCGCCTCTGTTTGTGCACAGCTGAAGTTGAGTGTTGTGGAAGATTGAGTATATGTCGCAGGGTTTGTTCCTGTGAGCACATAAGACATATGGAGAGTAAAAGCCCCATCCACTCTTATGATAAATCTCACGGATCCTGTGATAGGCCTAGAAGCTAGAAATACATATATTTCTTGTTAGTTTGCAAAAAGGTGTGGTGGGTGGTGGTCTTGATTTTCACTCGTTTAGAATGTTTGGCAATCTCAAATTCCAGACTGTAAGGTACATAACCCTGTTGTACTGATTTTTTCTGTCTGAGTTTATCTCCTAATATTTGCTTGAATATAACTACTATGTTGTTGTCCTGCACAGTGATTGTTTCTGCAATATATATCTGCAGCAGCTTGTGGCTATAGTCTGTCGGACTGACAAGTCGATTGGTGAATCAGTCAAACAGATAACATTTGGGAGAACAATAAAGTGACAAAGGAACAGGCGTATCCTTAGTGGGATGGCATCTAGGACCTCCAAAAGCTAACATCTGTCCCCCTGCCATTTATTAGAAAAAGCTTGAAAATGTGTATATGATAATATAGTGCTCGCTAACATGATGGTCTCATCACATACGTAAACATAAGGGAATGGGAACAAAGTCACTTCCTGAACCACAGAGTCTTCTTATTTTTAAAACATGAGCCAAAAGGAAGCTAACTGAGCAAAAATTAGAGACGGGTTTTGTGGTTGCAATCCATAAAGGGCATGTATGCGAGTAAAGCATCAAACCCATAATAACATCCTATCACCAGCAGTTTCACCCACTCATCCTGGCCACAAAAGAGTTCAGACGAAGACAAAGTAATGCAACGCACTTATGTTTATATTTTATGGATTTATAAAGCGCATAGCTGCCCAAGGGCTTCCCAGTGCTGCGGAGAGGTGGTGATGTGCGAGAGGATTAGTAGATCATCAGGGGAACAGCCACGTTTTTAGTTTTTTTCTGAAATTTAGTTCATCTCTTTGAAGTCCCATTTCTTTGGGTAGGTAGTTCCACAGCCTTGGGACTAGGTGGACTTGGGACTTAAGCGACGAGAACTAGAAACGGCTGATCATAAAATGGATCTTGAGACCAAAGTAGCCCATTAATTTTCAAAACCCTAGACAATTGGAGTACATGTACTTGTCGCACTTCCCACATAGGGTGCACTGCACTCACACACTTCTGTCCATCAATTCACAACCATCTAATGCTTAAGCATAAACATTCTATCTTTCACGCCTTTGTACTTCAATATATATGCAAATGAACAGTGACAAAACACAATAAAAGCACAATTTTGTTCCTTAACTTCAAAATCAACCCACTACCATTATAGGCCACATGACAGAGACATGCTGTGACGTTTAGGACTCGCATAGAGCAGGTTTCTACCTGTGGAAAAAAAATGCACTTTGGGGGCTCATCAGGGTATGAAGTGCTATACCAGTACAACGTCTGAATATCACTACAATGTAGTTAATTCACCATTCAGATTATATATCCGGAATGGAGGCGAGTACTATGTTTTCTTTCATCACTTTATTTTAAACAGCAGCCTGAAGAAAAAACAATTGCACTGCCCAATAGCCAGTGAAAAATAGTAGTACAATCAGCAACCAAACAGAGTCCACTATGCTGCCTTTCATCCAGTTTTATTAGCTCTTCCCCTTCTTTCTTTGCTGCTCACAGAAAAGATAAGTGTCCAGCCTCTCCGGCGACTAAATCTTTCTGTGTATTTTTTTTGTTTGCTAGTCACTTTGGATTTGTTTATTTGTACTGACTTATGGCGCTGCACGCGTTTATGCCCTGCAGTTGATTAGAGTTCAATGGCAAGACCGAAGACTCCCAGGGTTACTTTGTGGTCGACAACCACCAGGAGTTGGTGCGGTGCTCCCGCCAAGCAGATCATAAAGACCCTTGTTAGACACTTTTGCTTCAGAGCGCCAGACGTGGGTCTTACTATTACTGTGGAGTGAAACAGCCTGTTTCGTGGGCAGGAAGTGTCTTATTTAGGGTTTTTCTTTGTGGCTCTACATGGGGAAGAAGTGCTCATTGGGAAGGCATCAGCCTGGTTTGTTCAGTACACCCAGTTGGAAAGGAATTAGCCTGCAGCAGAATGCCTCAGCAGAGACACTTACTGGCCCCTTCACTGGACCATATTTACGGATACAATGCAGATCGAAGCTCCTTGGGCGGGGCTATAGATATATACTTACCTTGAGACAGAAGGTGTAGTATCCCTTCTTCCTATTAGTGGGCCATCTTTTGAGGGCCATGTAGAGACAGACTCAGGTCTTTTTAGAAGAAGATGAAGAGTTCATTCTCTGGAGGGAGGATATGCTAGATGCTTCTGTCAGTAATGCAGTGTCCAATGCATTGGAGCCTTTCAGGAGGAAACTCCTCATTTGGTCTGAGGCCCTACCTGAACCCCTCCGACAGAGAAGTTTTGACGTCACCTCGTGAAGTCAGTGAACCATGGAAGCATGAGGGTTCGAGTCACACCAAGACCAAACTAAAATTGGAGGTTCCCAAGGGAGATGACCCCTTCAACAGATCAAAGAGGATATATTGACTTGGTCCAAGGGCACACCTGGGGGTACACCAGGTGCTGAATACCTCACTCCCAATGCTCCCAGTGACAAAGTCGGCAAGATACTGGGCATGACAGACGACGCCAAAGAGTCAGGAACCCTGATCTCTCCGGAGGTAGTTCCATGTTAGGCCCAGAAGGTGCTCATCATCTTAGAGAATCCAAATTATGCCTTCTCTATGGAGAAATGTGGATCACTACTTTAAAAGAGGACCCAAAACTTGAGAAGTTGGCCACTTCAGATGCCAGCACGGTCGTCCAAGGGGGTCTCTTGATGGACCCCTTCAACTGGGAGCTGTACAAGTATGTTTCCTCCTTCGCCTCACTTGACAAGTTGCAAGCCTCAATAAGGAAAATTTTCAGCAAAAGGTTTTTAGAGAAGCTGGAAGAGGGCCCTCTTCCAGCTGCTTCCCCATTTAATGTCCTAAGAGTGGGCAGGCTCACTGCAGAGGCCAGTAGCCGGATCAGGATTGCTTTGTTTTCTTTCCCTCCCGGGGAACTGGCAGGAATCGTGGAGGCAGAGGCACCATCAGTAAGAACGTCAACCCTTCACATGGATACACCAGTGAGTCTGATCCCTTCTTCCATTGTAGAAATGGAGGGGAGATTGCCATCATTTGCACACAACTGGCCGAAATTTACCAGCAATGTCTTGGCCCTCCAAGTTGTACAGGGCTTCCGGGTAGAGTTTTATGTCCTACTGAGACAGTGGTAAAGGCTGTAGCACAATTCATTCTTGGCAAGATACTCGGGCCTGATTTATATCTTAGCAGAGTGTATACTCCATAGCAACTTCTATAGAGTATACACAACGCCAACGCAATGGTCCTCCCACCAGATTTAATTGCGGGTGGACCATAGGTTTGGCTATGGTGATGACTACTCCATCAGTTCGTGGGAAAAATGGCTTCATGTCCGCCCCCCCAATTAAGGGAGGGCAGACATGTAGGCATTTTTTTACTGTCCGTCATCGCCAGACAAACCCCGGCAGTGAGGGACCGTAAAAAGCAAATAATGCTCCCCCAGCCATGGGAGATGACTCCCATGGCAAGGGGGTGGGGGGTGGGGGGGAGAGGAGGGGATTACTTTTTTATTTTCAAATATTAAATCTTATTTTGGGATTTTCTTTCTGAAAATAACAAAGAAAATTGTTTGGTGCAGGGTTTCATCATGCTGATGTAGCCCTGCACGAAACAGTGTTATGCATTGTAAATGACCACCTGCTTGGTGGTCAGTTATAAATTTTACTGGCGGGCCCTCCGTCATGGGGGCGGAGTAATTTACTCTGTCCCCATGGTGGAGCGGCAGGCCATCCATTAATATATAAATCTGGCCCTCTGTCTTAATAGACCAGGAAGTGCTAGCTCTGGAGTGGAAAGACGTTAATGCTCTTATGGTGGTCTACTCTCGGGGCTTCATGAGCAACATCATCTTGGTGCAAAAGAAAGAGAAAGGGCACCGGCCAGTTATCAACTTAATGCAGTTAAACGAGCAGTGGCGTTTCCTTTGTGAGAGCGTTAGGGCGTTGCCCCCTGATATTCCCCCCCCCAGCCCTAATTAAATATGAATACAACACGTGAACAAAGTGTTAACAACTTAATTATCCTGTGGCAGTCAGCTGTCTCAGCCGCGGGCTGGTTCCTTTTCAATCACTCAGTCTGTGCTTGCAGCAGGCTTAGGGGATGGGGTTAATGATTGACAGCTGAGCAACCAAAACCAGTAAACAACAAACTGTGCATGTTGGGTTGGACTGGTGCCTTTCCCTGACCAGCCCGACATGCGCAGTCTTGAGCAGTCTCGCTTGTACAGTTAGCGAATTGTCCCCCCGAAGCCAATCCTGGCGCTGCTCTAGCAGTGCCTCGATTGGCTGCTTTTGAGTTACTAGGCAGACAGTGTGGGGTGGAACTGAGGCTCAGTCATGTCCACGGAGCATGGGGAGCATATTCACCAATCACTGCATGACTTTATTGTGAAGCCGTGCAATGATTGGCCATTATGCCCTAGTTGCTCAGCCTCTCTCTCCCTCCCCTCTTCGTGCGCGTTGCCAGTAACGGCAGTGCACACAAGGGAGCATTAAGAGAGAGTCAAGAGGAGACCTACCTGACCTCGTGGCCCACCTGAGCCTCAGAGCCTTATGCGAGGCCTCGCGCGCAACTTCTATTAAATTGGAATTGGCAATGCACTACTCTCTCTGACGAGCCTGCCTGAATCTGATCACAGTGCCGAGCGCAGACAGGAGTGAGTACAAAAGAAATACTGGTGTTGGCCTTCTAGGCCTAGTTGTACTTTCATGTCAGCCAATGTATCCCTCCCCCTCCCCCACGTAGCAGCAGTGTACACAAGGAAACATTCATTTTTTGTAGGCATGGGCAGATAAGTGATTTGCCCAGAATTGAATGAATCATAGGATGTTGAGCTGACGACTAGACTGGAGCCTGGTCCCCATTTCCAAAGTAGGCAGCTCTGCCCGTTACGCCCCATCCTCTTCACAAGTCTTACTCATAGCATACATCCCAGATCTCCCTGTTCCAATGAAATTCTGATTCTCTTTAGTCTGTCTCACCCAAACCTTGACACAGGCCTTCTTACAGCCAACACTTTCTGGTCCAAATATCGAACTACCCGAGTCCCCGGGGCTCACCGTCTGCACCACCTCCACCTGCCCCCCCACCCCCCTAAAAAAAATCATGATTTCAAGAGTGTGTTAGGTGCAGCCGCCCGCTACACACCCAGTAACAGAGGCCGGTCCCTCCTCGATCTCGGGCCAGTCTCCCAAATCTGCCTGTCAGTGACTGTATGGGGTTCAAAAAGGCCTTGGACATACCCCAAGATTACTTCCCAAAAAATTGCAAAACTGGAGACCAGGCTGAGCAGAAAAAAGGCTTTCCTAATCTGCTGTGGAAGAGTATATGAACTCACGGAAACTCAGGAGAGGGAATACTCTCATCCAAGATTCTGCCTGAAGCCACCATGACATGAGGGCTTTATCGCCGATCTGAGTCACGCTTCCCGGCAACCATGCCACATCTGGAGGTGATGTGAGGGCCGCAGGTGGAAGCCGCATGTAGAGGCAGGTGGGGGCTATGGCTCTGAGCCCTTCGTGTAAAATAAAGAATAGGTCCCGAGGGCATGTCGCATTAAAATCATATAAAAAAATTGTGTGTTGAATGTGTTCGTTAATAGCAACAACTGTTACATTAGCAGCTACACTTACATAGTGCACGGTGACAGTCTGGATCTCGCTCTCAAACTCTCCCTTCCATGCTCCCTCAGGGTTCTCTTACTCCTCTTGTTTTTTTTGTTTGCTGTCAAGCTTATGCACTTTCAATTTCACTTTTTCTGCATTGTTCAGTATGTCTTACTCCTTGCTCCACCTTTGCTTTTCTTATCTCTATATTATCCTGTCTTGCACATGTTATTGCTTATTCTTTCATATAAAAACCTCTCTCTGCTCTGTCCGTCTCTCGCTATTGCTATTTAAATATACCAAGATATCCTGGAAACTGCATCGCCCCTCCTTTTCTGTTGCCCGTTAGGTCACTTTTTTGTTTCTCTTTATCTCCAGTACCCTATCCAACTGCCTCATTCATCTCTCCCCTTTCCTCTAACTTGCTTCACATCCTAGGTGTAGGGCGCGGTATACAACTTTATAGTTGGTCGCCTTCAATGAGACGCCTTGTAGGGTGCCCTACTACCTTTTAATGTTTATTCCTTGCTGTCTCACTGTGTCCAGTCTGACAAATCATAATAGCTTGTATTTCCTCAGTAGGTTTAATTTCTAAAGGTATATCAATAAATAAAGAAATCTGTGAGGTACTCAGCATTGTTACCTCGAAGTCTGTTATGAAGTTCTGTGGTTATACTGAATAAGGAGCTACCTACATTATTATCATATGAAATCTCTATATTGATGTCTTGACTACACTTTACCACAATTGCTTTATGAACCTTCTTGCTTTCTCAAATTTGCTTGAAAATGCACCATTTGGCAACTCTTTTTTTAAAAAAATTCTCGGGGGTGGGGGAGAACCCCTCCAAACCCACCATATGCCAGTTCGGCTCGGTCACTGCGCTCGCTCGCCACAGTGCACTAAGCCACAACTTGTACGCCTCACGGCTGGGCGACTGTCTGATCTATCTAGACCAGATGTTTGTCCCTACCTGACAGTGCCATCTTTCAACATCCTGGAAGTTTCCCAGCATTTCAGATGGAGATATCGGGTGTCCTCAACCCTGGTGATTCGCAGATGTGCTCATACCTGCCATGGAATTTCCTCAGGTGAGGGTAGTTTGATCGACTACCTCAGCGATATCCTGATCCTGGATCATTCCTCTCTTCACCTCAGGCAACATTCTAGTCAAGTCTGTCAACCTGCTAATCAATGTTGAGAAATCAGTTCCCTTACCGACACAGAACATTATGTTCTACTGATTTATCATAGAGACCATTCAGGGGACCTTGTGACTACCACAATTGAAGATCACAAATATTAAGGGGGAGCTGAGACAAATACTCCAGAAGTCTACGGTCTTTCTTTAGCAGCTCACTCGATTAATGGGGCTTTTAGTGTCCTCCATTATGGCGATCTACCAGGGACCTCTTCATTATCCGGCCCAGCAGTATATGAAGGCCTCGCATCTCAGAAGAGGACTGACTTATTCAGGATAGGTCACCCTCACAAGCCAGGCCATGGGGGTATCAATATGGTGGCTAAAAACCATGGAGGCCCTGGAATGGCAAGGCTCTGTTCGGATCAACCCCAGATCTGGTTATAGATTCGGATGTCAACAGGTCACACTGGGTAACCATATGTGGGGATCTCCCCCGGCACACTCCAAGCATTTTTTATAAGGCTTCATGCGACTCCAGGTTGCTCCTTTACACGTCCTGATGAAGACCCGCATGTTTCTGATTACCCAAAAGATTTTGGGTTGAAACGTCAACGACTTATCTAGTACTTGCCTGTACTGATTCCATATCCATGAAGGGCAACCAAGAATAATTACCTCTTGCCCTGTACATACAGGACCTAAAAAATTACTAACTCAGGACAGGCTATCTGCAGGAGATGGCTGTACGGATTTTGTAATTTGTGTTCCTAGTTGCACTCTTTCACTTCTTGCACTGCACTGGCACACTCAGGCTGGATTCTAATCATTTTATTGCGTCCGAAGAGAGAAAATATATATTGATGCCTCATCCAATTTTCTGGACTTTGATATTTGCCACTTATAGGTCCACACATTCTTGATCAATTATTTGAAAATATCCAACTACTGCAAGTGGCACAGGGATAATTGTAAGTAATCTAAAAATGATGAAGTCTTTGGCATGTTGGAAGGAGATGGAGAAGCTAACCGCATGCTAAATCCAGTGCGCCTAGAGACGTTTAAGTGTAAAGTGTGCCCTATGCTTGTGGGTTCAGCTCGAGGTTGCAGATGAGACATTCTTATTTCTTGATGAAGTTCCATGCACAATGAAAGGAAGGAAGAATACCGGCTCTGATTAGTGCTCCTTCCTTCTGGGATATAAATCCGAAATACCCGTTTTTCTAAAGGATGTATATTTGAAAATAAGCTAATTTCATAAACAATAAGTTAACAGCTGCTTGAATTAATTAACTACATTTGTGTCAGTATGTTGAACCAGTCTTTGATAGTATTGTTTACAATATAATTTGCTCACACCCGACCTTTCAAATTCATTTCATTTTAGCGAGTCACCTCTGGGGATCCCTGTTTCCAGAATAGAGATTAACAGTTCATTTCTAGCATGTCAGCTGAGTCCCAGTGCAGACACAGACCTTCAGAGAACGTTTTTGTTAGTGTCGAGCCTGCGTCTCCCTTGTGAGACATTGTTGTATACATAAAAGGGCTTGGAGCCCGCCTGTTGCTTACCATTTGTTGGCTTGCGTGGCACTCTTCTTTACAGTCTCGTAATTCATCTAGGCAGGCCTAAAATAATTTCTGTTCCTCTCTGTGGAGCCGGGACCAAGCACTGATTGGTTCAACTTAATCAGTACCCGTCCGCTGCTCACGACATGACTGAGGTACTGATTTGTTCTTTTTAACATTTAGTGCCCTGCAAACACAAGGTGTGTGACTGGCAAAAATGTGTCCAGCACGACAAACAAAATTGCAAAGATGTATTTTCTATAGTTTACTTTCTTTTAGCTTGCCAAGTCTTTTCTCACTTTGCACTCATGTTTTCTTTTGTTTTTGATCGTGGGCGCTGTTCTCAAAAGAAGAGGATTGTTATTGCAAAGCGACCTTGTTTCTTTCTTATGTGCAATTTCTGAAATGATGTTTTAACTCTTAATTGTGTAGTACATCCCAATCCACCCCACTTCAATCTGCCCCACTCCAATCCACGCCAATCCACCCCACCTCAACCCACACCAATCACCCCACTCAATCCAATCGACCCCACACCAATCCAGTCCACCCCATTCCAGTCCAAACCACTCACCCTAATCTACTCCACCACACTCCAATCCTCCCAACCCACCCCACTTCATTCTGCCCCACTCCAATCCAAAATAATCTGCCCCACTCCAATCCAAAACAATCTGCCCCACTCCAATCTGCTCCACTCCAACCTGCCCCACTGAAATCCAAAACAATCTGCCCTCTCCAATCCTCCCTACTCCAGCTTCCCCACTCCTATCAAAACAATCCGTTCCACTCTAATCCATCCCACTCCAATCTGGCCTTCTCCGATCCAAAACAATCTGCCCAATCTAAAACTATCGGCCCCACTCCAATCTGCCCTATTCCAATCCAGAACAATCTGCCACACTCCATCGCAAAACAATCTGCCCCTCTCCAATCCAAAACAGCCTGCCCCACTCTAATCTGCCCCACTCCAAAACAATCTGCCCCATTCAAAGCTGCTCCACTCCAATCTGCCCCACTGGAAATCTGCCCCACTCCAATCAAAACAATCTGCCCCACTCCACTCCAATCCATTCCACTCCAATCCAAATCAGTCCGACCCACTCCACCTCACCCCAATCCACCCACTCCATCCCAATTTACCCCAATCCAATTTAACATAGCCCAGTCCAATCTGCCCCACTCCAATCCTAGCCACCTCACCCCAATCCAGCCCACCCCACTCCACTGCAGTCCAATCCACCCCTCTCTACCCAAACTAAATCCATCCCACCCCAATTCAGGCCACCCCACTCAATCAATCCATCCAGCCCACCACACTCCCATCCAGCCCACCACACTCCAATCCAGCCCACCACACTCCAATCCAGCCCACCACACTCCAATCCAGCCCACTCCAATCAAATCCAGCCCACTCCAATCCAGCCCACTCCAATCCAGTCCACCCCACTCCAGTCCAATCCACCCCACTCCAGTCCAATCCACCGACTCCTATCCAATCTGCCCCACTCCAATCCTAGCCACCTCACCCCAATACAGCCCACCCCACTCCACTGCAGTCCAATCCACCCCTCTCTACCCAAACTAAATCCATCCCACCCCAATTCAGGCCACCCCACTCAATCAATCCATCCAGGCCACCCCACTCCCATCCAGCCCACCACACTCCCATCCAGCCCACCACACTCCAATCCAGCCCACCACACTCCAATCCAGCCCACCACACTCCAATCCAGCCCACCACACTCCAATCCAGCCCACCACACTCCAATCCAGCCCACTCCAATCCAATCCAGCCCACTCCAATCCAGCCCACTCCAATCCAGCCCACTCCAATCCAGTCCACCCCACTCCAGTCCAATCCACCCCACTCCAGTCCAATCCACCGACTCCTATCCAGTCTACCCCACTCCAATCCAAGCCACCCCTCTCCAGTCCAGTCCAATCCACCCCTTCACTCCTCTCTAATTCGCCCCACTCCTAACCACCCTACTCTAATCCAACCCACCCCTATGCAATCCAATCCACCCCACCCCCAACCAATCGAGTCCAGCCCACCCCAAACCAATCTAATCCACCCCACTCCAGTCCAATCCACCTCACCCCATTTCAATCCACCCCACTCCAATCCAATCCACCCCACTCAATCCAACCCTCTCTACCCCAGTCCAATCCACAATCTACACCAGTCCAATCCACCCCACTACCTCAGTCCAATCCACCCCACTACCTCGGTCCACTCCAACACACTCCACCCTATTCCACCCCACTCTACGCCACCCCACCCCACTCTGACACTGAACTCTGACACTCTCTGCTACTGAACCACTGAACTGTACTCCACTCTACAACACTCTACTCCAACAAATCAAGTCTATGACACTCTACTTCCCCCACTCCACTCTAGGACACTCCACGCCACTAACCTTTAGCCATGCTGAACAGCAGTCACACTGGTGTACAATATGGCAAAACCACATTGCCGAAGCCCATAACTCTTGTATAAGTGAGACTTATTGGCTATGCCAATGCTTGTTTCCCTTTATTGTAGCCTACTCTCGTCATTGTGGCCAAGCGATGTCGCAATTCAGAGCGACTGTAACTGACTTTTAACACTGTGTTGTTGTAGACAGTGGTCAGAAATATTTAGTTTCAGATCCTAGTGTTCATAATGAAATTTATTTTTCTTTGTCTGTGCCCCACAATTATTCCTACATTTGCTTATGTTAGCATTTTTAAATAAAAATCGTGCTCATTTGGAGCCACGCACGGTCCCATGTTTCTGATGGAAAATGGTCTAGCCCAGATTCTAAATATTGTTGCAGAGTAAAAACATTGCTGAATGTGTGATATGAATAGTTTGTGTCAATATTTGTGGCTTTCTTAACCTTGAATTGGAAAGTCACGACTATCTTTTTTTTTGTTTTGTTAATGAACATTCCTTAGCCACAATTGTGTCCACTGTGGCTGAGGTCATC
This sequence comes from Calotriton arnoldi, assembly GCA_963921515.1. Classification (NCBI taxonomy): domain Eukaryota; kingdom Metazoa; phylum Chordata; class Amphibia; order Caudata; family Salamandridae; genus Calotriton; species Calotriton arnoldi. Next base: position 2,847,858 of record CAWUFW010000554.1, on the reverse strand, counting down.
CTTTTCTACAAATGTTGTCTTGCTGTGAAAAAACAGCCTTTTAGACAGCTTTTCAGATCCAATAGAGGCCGACAACTTGCTTTCTTCCTGCACATTAGAAAGCACAAAGCATCGGTTTTCATTAAATTTGTTGCATCTTCAGGATTACAGAGGTCGCAGTGATCTACGTTGTTAATACTGTTTTTGATGAAGCACAACCATCACTTAAGTATTTCTGCATACCAGACAATATGATTCAGTGAGTAATATTATTGTAACTTATGCCTTTTGGAATAAAGAGGGCCAATTAGGCAGATCCAAACGCAGAGGGTTCGTAAAAAGACAAAAAAACCAGCAGTCCTCTGTTTTCCTGATCTTCAGAAATTGCTAAAGGATCTCATGAGACGGGCGCAAAACATGATTCCATTTATATCACCTCAGTTGGTTCTTCAAAAAGTACCAGATTATACCACCGATGTAGTGGTGGCTTATTTTCAGAATTTATTTTTTGATAAGCCAATTTGTGTTGTTCTCTTTACTACACTCCTTACAATTTGGTTCGAGTTCAACACATTGCCTGTATATAGCCTATCGCTATGAGTCCTGAGTCTGTCATTCATTGTTCTCCAGCCCATAATATGCCCACCATTTGCCCCAAATCTTAGTATGTTTCTGTTGACAGCCCTTAGCTTGGTAAATTGGTTGTTCTGTCTTGCCACACCAGTCGACCTGCATCCGCCATTCCGCCAGGGTGGGGCGGTTGAGAGGACTTCCATCTGCCAGCAATGTCTTGTTTGGTAGCCACTGTGGCCACCCTCATCATTACCCTTTCACATCTCGGGCTCCCCAGATTCTCTGTATTTTCAGAATTAATTTAAAGATAATCTGTTGCTTGCTGAGTTGGCAGCTGATTTAGAGTTCATTGATCAGCGGGTATTCAGTCAAAATAATGCTGTCCAGTAATTAAGACGGCCCTACCAGTGCTTAATTTGAACCGGTGGGCACCGCCACTTATTTTTCCACATTAGACATTGATGAGGGGAAGACAGGGTTAAACACTCAAAACAAAAGACTGAGGAAGAGAAAAACCGTCACAAAAGGAAAAAGTAGGAACCTGCAAGAGCGAGATAAAGGCTCGGGCAGTATATGGTGGTGGATGAAACGCGTGAATTTAATTTCTGACTATGCAGCCTTCGCATTCGGCGTGCTGACATTCAGTGCACCAGACTCTGGCTTCTGAGCAGAGCTTTCGGCACTTGCACTCATTCTTTTTCACCTCAAGTACTGGGCCCCACTCAGAATAATTTTGCATATTTGGGATTTCCAGTTACATTGGGGCCGATTCACACAACTAATCTGAGATACTGAGATAAAATCCTAAACTTACTACTTTTGGTATTCACAGGAGCCATTTAGTAGTAGTAAAGTTAGGACTCCTAACTTTACTAGTACTAAACTGAGACAAAATCCTAACTTTACGACTTTCGGTATTCACAAAAGGCATTTAGTAGTAGTAAAGTTAGGATCCTAACTTTACTACTACTAAATGCCTTTTGTGAATACCCAAAGTAGTAAGTTTAGGATTTTATCTCAGATTAGTTCTGTGAATCGGCCCCATTGAATACTGAGCCTACTGATGCTATCACTATCGATCTTTTTTATTTTTGAGACATTTACAGCAATAATTTCCTCAGTAACCTCAAATAAAGAAATCAGACAAGTGACACTGCATTCACGGAAATGAATAATGTACTGGTTCACCGCCGGAGGGTCCACCCATGACACCATTCGGGCCAGAGATGGATCCAGACCAGTGCCAGCCGTGCCACCTCGACCTTCCACAACACCAGTCCCACTGTCAACGCTCCCGGTGCCGCCGTACCCATTCTTATCCCTGACTATGACACGGAGCCGGAGGGGCGTCCCCCATCCAGATACTGGCTTGGTCACTCCTCCTACCAAGGCTACGGCGGAGGGTGCCACATTTGGTATGGTGCTGAAGAGGGTGGCCGAGAACCTGGACCTTCAGTTGCCCTCAGTGGCTATCAAGACTAACGTCTTAATGAACGTGCTTCAATCGGGAGTCTCCCATTCAGAACCGCTTCTCCCATTTAATGAAGCCATTACAGATGTCCTGCTTGGAGCATGGCCCAAGCCCTGCAAAGGGCTCCTGTGGACAGGACAATTGCCTGCCGCCATCGCCCCGCCCCAGGGTACCCCTCTTTCCTTACCGAACACCCTACCTTGGGTAAGAAAATGTTTTCTTCCGCCAGCCTAGCATTGCGATCTGTGACCACTGCATTGCTTTTTGGGCTATTACTTCCATTCCCTTTGGGATTCGGTTGCGCAGGTGCTGCCTATGGTCTCAGAGGCGGCCCGGCCATACTCTCCCTAGCTATGGCTGATGTGAGAGATGCAGCAAAGTTCGCAATCAGATGTAGGCTGGACGCGACTGCCTCGCTAGGCAGAGCGGTTTCTTCGTCTGTGGCCTCACAACGCCACGACTGGCTGAGAGCAACCAGCTTTTCAGGGGATGTCCAAGTTACGCTTACGGACATGCCCTTTGATGGCTCCTGTCCCTTCAGAGATGAGGTGGACTCAGCCCTGGAATGCGTCAAGGACAGCAGAGCTATGGCCAGGTCCTTGGGCCTTCCCATGCCCCCGTCAAACACAGTCCACCACAAAGGGGCTTCCAGCCACATCTCTACTCACCTAGCCACCATGGCCCTCAAGCTTCCCAGCCCCTGCCTGGTCGAGGATGCTGCGCACACACAGACCCCATGGGTCAATCAGGCAAATGTTGGCCCAGTCCACCACACCCGGCAGCCGGGGCCTCCAAGCCTCTTTAGTTTGCCCTCCCACCATTATGGGCAACCAGTGGGCAGCGGGATACGCCAACACCTGCACCACTGGAGGTCAATAACATCAGACCGCTGGGTTCTCCAGATTGTCTGGCAGGGCTATTCCCTCCCCTTTGTGCCTACCCCTCCACCCACTTGTGACAGGCTGATGGAGGACCATCTCTCCTTACTCTGCCCGTAAGTGGCAGCTCTCTAGGCCAAGGGAGTCATAAAGAGGGTGCTGGCAACAGAAGTAGGTCATGGTTGCTATTCCCGCTACATTCTGGTGCCCAAGAAGGACAGAGGTCTTGATCCTATCCTAGACCTGCACCCTCTCAATTTCTTCCTGAAAAAGGAGAAATTCAAAATGCTCATGCTTGTACAAGTTCTGTCTGCCCTGACCCCAGGAGACTGGATGGTGGCATTGGACTTGCAGGACGCTTATTTCCACATCCCCGTCCTGCCTGCCCACAGATGTTACCTGCGGTTCAAGGTAGGTCACAAGCGCTTTCGGTTTGCTGTGGTACCCTTTGGCCTTACTAGCGCCTCTCGGTGTTCACCAAGGTGATGGTGGTGGTTAAATCTCATCTGTGGAGATCAGGTGTGACATTCTTTCCCCATCTAAGCGACTGGCTGTTGAAGGCGAGCTCGTCCCGGGCAGTCTTCTCCCACCTCCAGACAACAGCGGACCTTCTGCACTCCCTGGGGTTCACTATCCATGTTCGAAAGTCACATCTGACCCCTTCTCAGATGCTCTTTCATCAGAGCTGTTCTGGAGTTTCATGCGTATCCTCCCGAACGGCGAGTCCAGGATATTCAGCCTTTGATGCAGAGGTTTCGGCCTCTATCCTGGGTTTTGGTGAGACTGACTCTGAGGCTGCTGGACGTCATGGCCTCCTGCATCCTGCTTATGACACATGTCTGCTGGCATATATGGGCTCTATTATGTTATGTTGTGTTAATTTAATTTATATTTGTAAAGCGCCAAATCACCAACGGTCTCTAAGCGCTACAAACCATAAACCCGGGAGTGCCATGATACTTGCAAGTAGAGCAAAACTTGGAGTAAGCTTATCCAAACGCCTCAGTAAACAGAATGGTCTTTAGTTTCTTCCTGAATGGGAGGAGAGTCGCCTCCCCACGCAGACTCTCTGGGAGCTTATTCCAAAGCTGGGGAATCACAACCGAGAAGGCACGTCCCCCTAAGGTTGTTCTGTTAAAGCGTGGACAGGCCAACAGGTGTGCTTCTGATGAACGAAGACAACGACCAGGCACATAAGGCATCAAACGGTCTTTAATGTAGCTGGGCGCTGCTCCATACTTAGCTTTATGTGCAATGCACAGGCCCTTGAATCTGATCCTCTGCTTAATAGGGAGCCAGTGTAGCTGCTGTAACAAGGGTGTGGCGTGTGTTCTTCTCGGCAATTTGAGAATCAGTCGTGCTGCGTCGTTTAGAACCACCTGGAGTTTCCCCAGAAGTTTATCGGGGAGTCCTATATACACTGCGTAGCCGTAGTCCAGGCGTGACAAAATTAAGGCCGACACCACAGTACGCATAGTCGCAAATGACAGCAAGGGTGCAAGTTTCCGTAATTGCCTCATCAATCCCACACAGCTTCCCACTACCGCAGCTACCTGCTTATCCATCACTAACTTGGAGTCTAACCTAATACCCAGGCTCTTCACAGCTGGCACAGGTATCGGAGTGGTGCCAAGCTCTTGCGGCCAGAAGAGACTGGACATGGGGTTAGCCCCTGTAACGGTAGCAAGGACCTCCGTCTTGTCCGGATTTACTTTGAGTGAGTTCAAAGTCATCCAGTTTATGGTAAACCGAAGGATGTTCTGTACCTTAAGCTGTGCCTGGGAGGAATTGTCAATGCGAATGATTAGCTGGGTGTCATCGGCATAATTATATACCTGACAATCCAGTTTGGCCAATGGTTCTATCAGAGGCTGGAGATAGATGTTAAAAAGCAAGGGGGACAACGCAGAGCCCTGCGGAACCCCACATGGCAAGGTGCCGTGCCTAAATACACATTCCCCAATTTGGACTTTTTGGGACCGATCCTCTAGGAAGGAGACAATCCATTGGAGGGCTGTCCCAGTAATTCCCAGCCGACGGACACGGGCCACCAATTGTACATGGTTCACCGTGTCAAATGCGGCTGAGAGGTCCAGTAATATCAACACTGAGGGGAACTTCTTATCAGCTGTTAGCCTTAGCTCATCCAATACTGAGAGCATCACCAACTCAGTGCTATTGTGAGCTCTAAATCCCGCTTGCTTAGCATGTAGCAGCTGATGCTCTTCCAAAAAAGATGAAAGCACTCTAAGCACATGTTGATCAAGCACCTTAGCCAGGTATGGAAGTCTGGAGATCGGCCCAAAATTTTTCAAATTCTTAGGGTCCGCCCCTGCTTTTTTTAGCAGTGGGATTACCATGGCTTCCTTAACTTTGTGTGGGACCTTCCCTGTTGCTAGGGACAGGTTCAGTAGGGATAGTATCTCTGGCCCTACCACTGGGAGACCCATATTAAACACCCTAGGAGGGCAGGGGTCTTCCGGTGACCCAGACTTTACTTTGGCCATGATATAAGCCAGACCGTTTAAATCAAGTACAGGGAAGACCAAGAGTATGCCTCCCTGATAGTCTGGTGGATCAAACACTGGGAAGGGACATTGACTTATGCGAGTAGTGCCTATTTCTCTAATGATATCTCCGACCTTGGTTAGAAAGAAGTCCTGTATCGTATCACAGTCCACCTGATTAGCAACCGTCCTCAGTTCCTTCTTTTTACTCGGGTCCCTGAGACCATTAAACGTCTCCTTTTGAATGTCAGTGGCTTCCCTAATCTTCAAATCATAATACGCAGATTTTGTGGCCATCAATGAGGCTTTGTAGAGGGCTAATTTTATTTGATAGTTTTCCCGAGCCAATGGCGCATATGATTTCCGCCAGTTTTCAGTGCGAAGGGCCTGTTTTTCACTTCTCAGTTCTACAGTATACCAAGGGGCACCCTTTGTTCTATCCATTATCCTTTCCTGTCGGGCGGGGGCCACCACGTTAATGGCTGTCCTCAACCGATGAGTAAGTTCTTCATACACTAGATCCGGGTCACCGGACTGTGTCTCTCGGTGAGCAGTCTCGTTTAGTGCTACCCTCAGACTACCATCCTCTATCTTACGCCAATTCCGAACCAACCGCCACACTGGAGAGGGGTGATCTGGTCGACAGCATGGCGGCAGTTCAAGGCTGATCAGATAGTGATCTGACCAGCTACAAGGTCTACACTCTGTTGATATCGTAGATGAGGAAGTGGTCCAAATATGACAAAGATATGGCCTTTCTTGTGCGTAGGTGTGTCCACAATTTGTTTCAGCCCTATCATGGTCATATTGTCCCCAAACCCACTAGCCACGCGATCTCTTGGTATTGAATCCCAATGATAATTGAAATCCCCTAAAACAAAGATCTGTTGGTATTTCGTACACAGATCACTGACTATTTTGTGGAATAAGTCATTAAACAGCGGGGTAGACCGCGGAGGATGGTGTACCACCACTATTACCAGGCAGGATGAATTCAGCCCGAGCTTAATCCCTAGGACCTCTGCCCCATCAAGGCTCTCCTCCACTACCTTCTCAGTAGTCAATGCCCTTCCGAAGAACACTGCGACCCCACCCCCTCTCTTATTCCCCTGTCGGTTATAAGTCAAAACGTCATACTCCTGGGGAAGAGAGGCCACTATGTCCGGGCCAGAGGCATCATCTAACCATGTTTCCGTTAATGCGAGGATGTCCGGTTTCTCCTCTTGGAGCAGCGTGAAGATTTCTAAATTATGTTTTTGGAGGGACCGAGTGTTTAACAGAGTAACCTTTAGACAGGGTAGCTCATTCGGGCCCACCGCTCTGCTCCTTTGGCATGCGTGTCGCCCGTCTGAGGTTCCCCATTGCCCACCAGCAGATTGTCCAGCATGAGTTTCTCAATTACGGAATCTGGGAGAACCGTCTTGTGGGATGAACTTTTAAAGTCGTAAAGGGCTTCCATGGAATAAGTCAGCAGTGGACCAGGGTTCCTGGCCCCTGGCCCCGGTCGGGCGCGGACGGGTGCAGACGGGCTTGCCTTAGGCGCGTCCGCGCAGCGCCCTGGTTTTTATTCATGTGGCTCCCGGTCCCTAGAGCGCGTCAGAGGGAAAGTGATGTCACTCAGGGCGCCGAATGCGGAAGTAACCACAAGCCCTCCCGGAACTAGCAGGCAACACTCCCACTCCCAGTAAGTGTTCCCACTTAGGTTAAATTAAATTGGTGCAACACAAACACAACATTCATTTAAAAAAGATTAGCAGCCAGGAAAATTCAATTTTAAAAAGAGGTAGTTTTCAATTGAGGCCAGAGAGAAAAACAAATACCCTGTATGAGCAGTTCTCCCAAATGTGCAAAAGTCGCAATAGAAGGCAAGTTTAAAAGTTTAAAACCCAGGTTCAGGTCAGGCGCGTCCGCGCAGCGCCCCGGTTTTTATTCATGTGGCTCCCGGTCCCTAGAGCGCGTCAGAGGTAAAGTGACGTCACTCAGGGCGCCGAATGTGGAAGTAACCCGTATGAGCAGTTCCCCCAAATGTGCAAAAGTCGCAATAGAAGGCAAGTTTAAAAGTTTAAAACCCAGGTTCAGGTCCGCCGGAGACCAGAGGCTCTGTAGTGGGACCTGAAGTTCCCGTGGGCACAGCATCATGGGAATCTATCTGACATGGTCCAAATCTCGGAGGACACTGCAAAAGATCTGCAGTGGTGGTTATCGAACCGCGATTGGGCCAGCGGCCAAATCCTCTCCCTTCCCCAACCAGATCTGACAGTAGTGACAGGTGCGTCACTCCAGGGCTGGGGTCGGCCATCTGGGAGTGGTGGAGATCAGAGGCCTCTGGTCTCCGGCGGAATCTGGACTCCATATTAACCTGTTGGAGCTCTGAGCAATCCGACTGGCATTGAAAGCCTTTCTACCCTCCAAGGGGAGGGTAGCGCAGGTGTTCACGGACAACATCACCGCCATGTGGTACTGCAACAAACAGGGCAGGGCTGGGGTCGTGGACCCTTTGTCAAGAGTCCTGCTCCTCTGAACATGGCTGGAACATCAGGGCATTTCCCTGGTGGTTCCAGCACCTGGCAGGCATCCTGAACGCCAGAGCAGACAAACTCAACCGAAGATGCCTAGTGGATCACGAATGGTGTCTCCATCCGGAGGTGGGTGCAAGGTCTCTTTCAGCAGTGGGGATAGCCTTGATTAGATGTTTGCAACTGCCAAACGCACATTTTCAGCACTGTTGCGCGCTGGAGTTTTCAAGGCAACTCTCGCTCGGAGACGCTTTTCCTAATTGAAGCCCCACTAATAGCCTTTCAGTACAGATGGGAATATTGCCATTGGTGGGCGTTAAATATATGTAAGATTGTTATCTATAAGCGGTGAATAGAGATACAAACCAAACATTATAGGTACTGCAAATGGACCTGTAGCAAGACGTACATAGCAAGTAAATAACTGAAGAAAAATTTGCATGTTTACTTTGAGAGGTGTGTTTGGGTTGGGTGATCAGATGTGTGTGTTGGCTGGCAGTGGTTTGGGGACACTAGATGTAGTGTTATTTGTCGAAGGAGTTTGACATATTTGGATTTAGTGGTCTTGAAAGCCACAGTCAGAGCCTGAATAGTTGAAGCTGCAAAATCAGTTATCTGGGTGTAGTCCGGTGTTTATTTGGAGTTTCAATCTGACTGGCGGAGAGAGACTATAAGGAATGGAAAACTCACTGACCGAGAAACCTGATCTGACCTGCAATAGGTGTTGGGCCAGAGACTAGCTAACAATAGCAAATGAAAGAAAGAGAATGTCTTTGACTCAAATAGTGATAACTTCAGTTCCAGGGACCGACACAGTCAATAAGTTTGCTTGTAGTGTAATATGACACCGCATCTGTAAGGGAATGATAAGGAGATAGATTCCCACAGAGTCAGTGCAGGACATCCAGAAGAGAACTTAATGTATGTTAAATTTAGTTGCACAGATATTGGCAAATTGAAAGAACCACAAATCCTCCTGCCCCTTTTTAATTCCTCCTCTGCCTTTCCTGTTCTAATAAGAAAGGACAATTTAATCCAGCACGGTCTTTGAGAATGGGCCACACAATTTGTGCTGCAATAAAATCCGTGTTCCTGCAAGAATGAAGAAATTCAGCTCACGTCCCTTTACCATAAAGGTTATTTAAGAAAGTACCTTTAAAAATATATAAAATAGTGAGAAAGGAAGTATTTACAAATAATGATTTAAACAGTGCAGTGTATATGTAGCCTTCACACCATTTTATGAGCTAGTATTAGACAGACTAGTTAAAGGCTAAAGAGGCCGATGAATAATACATTTTATAGTTAAGACTAATCGGACAGAGCAGTGTATATCTAGTCTTAAAAAGTAGTCTCTCGAACCCTTAAATAGCTGCAGAGTTATGCATGATCCTTTGGTCTCGGTGGCTCTTGAATTATTAAGTGCTTTCCCTTTTCATGGTGTCTTTACCTCCATGGATTAGGGCACCCACACTCCAGCCCACTAACACAGCATGGCCTTGGTGGAAAAGGAGGCTTGCAAAGGTCAATGGTAGCAGTACACAGAATGTGCTCAGTCAAGGACAGTTCAAAAGGTTTTACAATGGAGTAGATGAACTGAGGCACAAAGATCTTCAAGTCTGTAGTATAGCACCCTGCTCGTGCATAGCTCAGTCTCAGTATCCTGCTTGCCTCATGGCTCAATAGCTTAACAGTGTGAATGCTGCCCTAGTCATATGTTTATCCTATGTAGAGAGAAAATTTCAAACATGTTAAACTTTTTCTGATTAAATTGTTTTATCTAATTTAAACAGAGTAGTGTCTCAGCGGGAGGGAATGGTCCGAACACTGAGAATTCCAGTCCACAATAAATCGTTCTAGCGGGTAACCAACAGAAAAAGACCCTTCATGTCATTGTATGATTTTGCCAGTACCTTTTAGTCCACCAGTATGGCAGTGGGGCATATGCGACATATCTTTAATCCTGTTGATTCCAGCTTGAAGCATGAACCTACCAGTGTCGAAGAGCAGCACGCTGTCGCTAGGACTTGAGATTCAGTCAAAATATAGAGCAGTACCATATATATCGCTCAATAAGGGTTGCCATCTTTGTAAGTCTTTATGTCCCTCAGAGAATAATACAGTTGTGTATTTTTAATGATCCTGCCACGATTTTTGTAATGTAATCAAATTTAAATGTTTATGGACTTTTGAACTGCATAAATACTTGTGGTATACTATAATAGGTTTGGTTCGCCCAATGCACATAAAGAACGGTATTTGAATGACATGAAAGACTCATTCGTCATCGAATTGTGGCAGAAACGTCCTCATGCGGCATGCCTTCTTTTCTTTGCATGTGGTAGAGTGCCAGCTGATGAAGACGGAGCGACCAAAACCAAACACATTCATCATTCGATGTCTCCAGTGGACAACAGTCATTGAAAGGACGTTTCACGTTGATTCTCCTGAGGAGAGGTACGTTTCAGTCATATTTAACACGCACGCGACCATGGTTGGTATGAACATTCCCTAATGCACGACCACCTTCTTAATTACCCAACCCTCTGTGCTGCCACCGAAAAGTAAATCAGCAGAGCTAGTTGTGTGTTTTATTTCTGGCTAGCTTGTCTGACGGATTTCTGATTTGCCACTCAAGCAGCTAAATCCGCTGCATGGGGACTCGAGAACAAGTTACGCCCTGCAGAGGCAAGTTGAGTTTTCCCGCCGGCCATTTGCGAACGCAGCTGGAAGTGAGATGGTTCTAATTGTTGCTACTTTCTAACAGGCTCGTGCATCTGTTAAAACGGAATTGTCTTGTCTACGAGGACATATCATGGGTTTTATCGTAAAGAACTGAGATTCAGTTCACAGAGTATTGTGTGTTATGGATGTGTTTATATTAAATATTAATAAGAGACAGTTGTAATTTTGATTATCAACCATATCTACTAGTTTGTTAAAGAAACTGAGTTTTTTAATGGCATGGCTGCACCAAATGTGGAATGTGTCAGTTGACTAAGTTGACTATTCCTCAAGAACCTTTCCATTATTCCTTTCTGGACGTTTGACCATGTCCTACTGTACACACTTTTCAAAAAAGTGTTGAAATAATTTGTCCCTTTCAGCAAGGTGCAAGGCATTTATTGTCATACTGCCCGCTGATAGCAGGTTATGGCACTTTGGAACTGGGGAACCAGGTTCGAGTCCAAGCGTCAGCTCAATATCCTGTGGTTCTGGGCAAATGACTCAATCCCCTTGTGCCTAAAAAAAAAATCTGACTTTTTATAATGTTATCTAGTGCTCATGTAAAGTGCTCCAATGTCTTTCGGTCAAGATCGCGCTAAAGAAAACTGCAGAAAAAAGAACCTCCCACCTCACGGTAAATCCATAGATAGGACAACCTTTGATCAAATGAGATCAGTAGGTGTTTAACAAAGACAAAATCAGACCAGGAATGCAAGAGCGAGTGGTGGCATACATTTCATACAATGTATGTTTTGCAGCTTGAAAATCGCGCAGTTAGACCTATTTATCGCTGAAGTCATTGCTAATCCAATGTCCCATAACATGGGCTTTCGTGCATCTCCATGACGATCTTACAGAGCCCACTTTTTATGTTTTATTTGTTTTACAAATTCCCAATTAACACCAAACCGAGACCACACCTGTATGTTGTGGAATAACACTGGTCACAGTTTTAATAAATCATCTACAGCAAAGATGAATCAGTAGTTTTGTAACACACCAGCGATCAGCTTACAGGACCAGCTGCCTGTATGGCAATGGGTGCCCTTAATTACGATGAGACCCTAAACTTGTCTTGGGCATTACTGCTCTTTGGTTGGCTTTTGTCCGCATCCCTTGAAGTTGTCCCAACAGCCTCTCAGGCACGAGCAAGGAGTGATGTGTAGGACTTGAAGGGGCTACCTTTGCTTTTATTTCCTCTCCTGTCATAGCCATAAGACATTCGAAGGGCCTATAGGAAAGTCCCCTTTCTCCTTTCTCTCCTGTTAGACACGCTGGGTATATTTACAAGCTCCTAACGCCACCGAAGCGTCACTTTTTCTGACGCTCCGGTGCCGGTGCACCATGCCCCATATTTACAAGGTGGCACAAAGCCACATAACGTGGCTTAATGCCACCTGTTATGCCCCTTTCCGCGCAGTCTACAGCGGCAAAGGGGCGGACAATGGGTGTTGCTGTGGGCGTTCTGCAACACACATAGAACAAATCACCATGAGTGACTATTTATGTGCGGGAAGGTGTTCCTTCCTGCACATAAACAATTGCCTCTGCAGCGCAGGCACCCTTGCAACATGGCGCAAGGGTGCTGGCGCTAGGCAATTTTTTTAGCGCCAGCGCTAGGGGAAACGCAGGGGTGCGCCGTATTTTTGTAAATACGGCGCATCACTGCATTTTTAAAATGGCAGAGTATGGCGTTGCCAAATTTGGCGTAACACAGCGCTCAGGCATTTTCTTGCCTATGTCTTCCTGATCTTCGGTGAACTCTTGGACACTCAGAGGAAAGACAATAGATTAAAGACGGTGTGCAAAATTCAGATTACTTTTGCAAATTAGGCCAAGACACAGAAAATAACCCTCATCTAAACTATAATACATTAGTGGTGCCAGTCAGTGTTTGCTGCTTACCACAAAGTAACAGCCATTCCCCTTTTGGCTTCCACTGACCAATGAACAATAAGCCTTCTTCATCGGCATACCATTCATGCACAATATTGCTGCCAATTGAAATTATCAGAGAACTCCTTCTGGCCCCTCCGCCTTCTTAATCCTCTGCCCCCATTGCCCAAAAGGTGCCCCGATTGGCGGCTTGACCCTCGGTTGTCTTAACTCATATTTAAAGAGTGCAGTCCTTTCAACTCAGTTTCTCTCTTTGTTCACCCTAGAATGCACCTGTTTCCAAATCTCATTGTCCCGCTGTCCCACACTGTCGCAGGAAAGTGATGCTTTGTTCATCCTAATTCACCCACTTCACTCACACCTTGCTCCGAAGTGCTCACATCTAGGTATTGAGCTTGACCAGCTTCAGCCTCCTTCTCAATGGGCATTGACCAGATGGGAGTGCCTCACATGCACTTCCAAGGGGCAGAGGATTGCTTGTGCTACGAGGAGGTGGATGGACACAGACAGCAGGGGAAAGAGTGCAGAGGGATTTTGGAAATACATTTGTGCAATGGTAATGCGGATTTTACCAATCTGGGGAGGCTTGACTGCACACATTTGCAGATTTCAGTGCATTGTAACGCTGACATCTTTCTCAATGCAACACCTTCTGTACATGCTGTACATGTGAAACTGTGTGGGGAAGAATGTGAAATTAGTCAGGTATACATACTCTCCCACTCTCACCTTTCTCAATTCCCTTCTTTTTAGGCTTTGGTTGAGAAAGAGGGTATAGAGAAAAGGAGAAGCGGGAACGATTTGAGATCATGAGTTAGGAAAGCGCAAAGAAAAAAAGACTTGCTAAAGAATGACAGCAGGGAGGAGAGCAATACAAATGGCAAGAAAGAAATAAGTGGTGAGATAAATGGGGTTATGGGACAAAAGTGGAAGAATGGGAAAGAAGATTTAAAGATGGAAAAGCAGGTGAGAGAGTAGGAGAGGGGACGAGGAAATGGAAGTAAAAACAGGAGAAAGGGGAAGAGAAATGGGAGTGAGACAAGAATGAAAGAAAGCAGGTATTCATGAACGAATACAGTACAAGATAATGGTCCTAGGGAAAGGGAGAGAGTGTGAGAAAGGAGCAGAAATGGAAAGCAGAAAAGGGTAGAGCTACACTAGTGGAGAGAAGAGTATCAAAGGAAGCAAGCGAGAGCTAAAGAAGGGATAACTTAAAGTGATATTAAGAGAAGAGGGAATGGAGAAAATGATAGATAACAAGAAGACTAATCAAAGGAAGAGAGAAGAGATAAAGAAAGAATGATAGACATATGCAGAGGGAAAACAGTAAGAGGCCAGAGTAACAGGAGAGACTGAATGACAGGGGTTAGAAAGGCAAAAGGAGGGAGGCATACCCAGGGTGGCATACCTGGGAGCTATGATGGAGAGAGGGTGCAGTGGTGAAAAAGAGAGATTTAGAGAGAACTAGGTAAGGGGAGAGAAAGGGGAGCCTGAAATTTGATTTTGTTAACATCCCAAGTTCCTGTGTTAATTTTTCTACAAAGATCCTTGGTGGTTCACCTCTAATCTGCTAGTAAGGTTTTTTTTGTTAAGTCCTTTCAGCTTTACACCAGTGTTGTAGATCTAATGGACTTTTAAATGTCCTCTTTGCACTTATTTTTCTGCAGGGAAGAGCCACCATATGCTCTTTAAAATCTTACCATGTTTTGAACATTGGATCACATCACTGCACAATGCACATTTTTATTTACTGTTTTGCACTAATGCCCTTGGTAGGCAGCCCCTATCTTTTCCTTAAGTTCTAAGGTTTGCCTCCTTCCCTAAACATATACAGGATAGCTTGGACTGGGTCTCCATGAGCAAGGGACCATGGCATTTTCAATTCTGTCTTAGCAAAATGCATGCTCAATAATGCATCCTATTTATCAAAAGAGGGGGACTCTAGGCGCTATTCTAAAAGGTCCGGTGACCCGTGCTCCCGAAATTAAACTTATACCAAAGGGAGTCTCCGTTCCTGAGTGGAGATGGAGAGGAGGGAAGTAGGGGGTACTCTTGTCGTGTGCTACTCTGCTTGTGGGAGGCAGGGTGTCCTCATCTTGATGCCCTCACACACCCCGAAGGATGTCATGCTTCATCATTGGGCTTTTGCTCCTCGTCGAGCCGGCGCTGCAATGCCCTACGGGTCCCCCGAAGGGTCTCTTTTTCGGAGATCTTTTGATGAAGCCGTATGGGTGCGTGGGTGTATGAAAAAATGATTTCAAGCGTAGCTTTCGAATGGCAAATTGTATCTTTGTTTTTTGACTCTTGTCGTTTCAGACTCTCTAACCTTTCATTTATCCGGGGGCACCGAAATGTTCGGGCCACTGTAGATATGAATTTCTTATTCTGTCCTGACGAAGCGCCCTGGATCTCCCCCCTGAGACCACTGAAGCGCGAAACATGTTGACCATAACATATGCCCACTAGGGACATATAATCACCCAGCTACCAAGGGACATAATACCCCTTAAAGCAGCTCCATACACTTTGTTTTAATAATGACAGAGGGATCACTTTATTAAAAATTAATCACTCTCCCTCCAGCCATTTTTTAATACACTTTCTAGGACTTCACTGCCACTTACACCCACGCACCCATACGGCTTCATCAAAAGATATCCGAAAAAGAGACCCTTCGGGGGACCCGTAGGGCATTGCAGCGCCGGCCCGACGAGGAGCAAAAGCCCAATGATGAAGCATGACATCCTTCGGGGTGTTGAGGGCATCAAGATGAGGACACCCTGCCTCCCACAAGCAGAGTAGCACACAACAAGAGTACCCCCTACTTCCCTCCTCTCCATCTCCACTCAGGAACGGTGACTCCCTTTGGTATAAATATGCTCAATAATGCAGCCTCCTCAGCGAATACCACAAGCATAATGAATAGCAACCTACAGAGCAAATGCAGCAGGGTGACAACCTTCCTTCACACACAACTGGAGGAGGGCGAGATTTCACTACACAATGCACCAAGTACAGAAACCGTGCAATGTCCCTTCACACAGAAAAGACTCATTTCACCTGAGCAGGGTACAAAATGCACTTGTTGTCCATGTAAAAGATCTCTCCCAACCAATGTAAAAAATACACAACTTAAAATAGAAACGACCCGGGGTTTCAGAGATTTTATGTCCTGGCACTTTGTGGGCAAGTAGAGAGGATCAGGTTCATAATGTTTGGGATCCAGATTGGGCTGCATAGCAGGTGATCGAGTGATTTTGCTGATATGTCTCAACAGAGCAGTAGTGTTACATGTATCCATTATGGAAGGCTGACTAATGGGTAGGGGAGAACACAAAGGATCATCGGCGGCAGAAACAAGCATTTGCAGTGCAATAGGTCTCGCATTTACGAGAGTTTGAGCTATTGGCATTGTAAATGACAATGCCTTTTATTTATGTGCTGTTTTTAAAACAGATAAATAAAAGGCATTGTCATGTACAACGCCAATAGTTTCAACTCTTGCAAATATGAGACCTATTGCATTGCAAATGTGTTCGGCGCCCATGCTATAAAATGTTTAAAAAAGTGATAGGCGAGAGCTTGTCCTGCCTGCAGCAGGCAGGACAAAGCTATTTGAGAAAATAGTGCTCGGAGGCTGTAATTAAAGCCTACCAAGTAACAGCACCCGTAACAGGGGGTGTCACCATGGGAGGTTACAAAATGAGACAAGGCAGTAGTACGGAGGGACTACTAAGCCTATTGACCAATGAACAGCCACATTTTACTGTGAACAATGACAAAAACCAATGAAAAATATGGGCAGAGAGTGGGCGGAGTTTCAAGTCCCTACCTGAATACAGCATGCCTTGCAGAGCAGCGCATGCGCTGCCCAGGCTCGACCTAAAAACAAACAGGGAAGACGTCAGGATAGATTGTGACAGTGAGAGGAATCAGGGACTGACAGAGAATTGAAAATCATGTTATAAAGTCTGAGAACTATTAAACCAGGCAATAAAACCCTTATGAGTCAGAAGACTTCACCCCTCTGCATAAAGTCTACAGTCTGACATCTCATGCACTCCCTCCTGTGAAGATACATTTACCGTGTTTTCACCGTGGAAGAGGATGTGCTTCAAGGGCAAGAGGCCATAATGGTTTGAAATGTATGATATTTAACCATGGATTTAAAGGGCGGGAAGGAGAGGGTTAGTTTAGAGGAAGTGCCAGTGCTTCCTATGAAATGCTGATTACAAGCATTTACTCTCTTGGAGTGCCTGCTCTCTGATCGAGAGAGCCAGTACTCTGGTAATCAAATGAGGTTTTAATTAGGATTGGCAGTCCCCTCTGTTGTGCACATTTTTTTGCTGTTGCACAACATAACAGATCACAACAAGTATACAGCGTTTCCAAACATTATAAAAACTTCGGCCTGCCTAGAACCGTTTTGTTTCTGATATTGCCCTACCCTGCATGTTAGAAGCCATTGTCATGATCGCCCCAGTCTTTTTTCAAAAACTTCCTTTTGCGTATACCATTCACCAAGATGCATCATGTCATGACTCCTGCACCTTAAGCGAGGATCCCACCAAAATACACTCACCATATCCGTTGTAGTACAGTTTTGGGCTCCGTGCAATGGCAGCCTCATGGATAGGGACACGTACACAGTTTTGGTGCTGCGTCTGTGTGCAGGTTTTCCGAGTGCCCAAGCTCATCAAAACCCCCAAAAATGAAATGGTAGTTGAAAATCAGAGGAATACATGTAACATTAACCATTCTTACCTCAAGCAGCAAAAGTGTTTTTCAGAACATCTAGAGTTGCTAATAATCTGAAGATAATGGATACTGGTAAGCGCAGTAGAGTAACTAAAGTAGGGTGCTTAAAAGTTATCAAAATAGGCCTTTGAGGGTGAAGAACAACCCCCATGCAAATATAATTACTTAGGCCTGTTACGCTGAAACAAATGCATTTGGTCCAACGTGCCTTTAAAGGCACTATTTGCAACAAATTTTCCCTGAAATTAGAATCTTAAATTTCACATCCCACAAGATCAAGTGGCCCAATGGAATTTACAAAACAACAACTGTCACGCAATTCTGCTAAAAGTCTTCTGTGGGGAAACCTAGCCCCCCCCTGTAAAATGTGTAAAGTCCTGTTATGCTTTGAAGTGTGTTAATGGCCCCAGTACTTTAAAATGCACTCTTCACTACATCCTTATTTTTTAGAAAATGTCGCCTGGTGTTCCACATTGTACCTGAATAGGAAAATGAGCCTCCACAAGTAGTCTTGACTTTTGCTGTAAAGATGGCTTCACGACCACACTTGAAGTTTTAGGCCTCCACCCCAAAGTTTGGGTCAATTTTCATCCCTTCATCTGCTTCCTCAAAGTATCAACCCAGGTAATCCCATTTCCATCAGGGCTCATACTATTGGATCTCGGGTTTTGCCCTCTAACCTCATGACCTCTAAACCTCAACATCTGGGTCTCAGGTTGGAGTGAAACGCTTGTAGACAAGCAAACAGTAATGTTAATTCCTTCAATATAAGTATAAATTAGAAAATCTGAATAACCATGAAAAGTTCAAATGCTGTGTTTTGTAGGCCTGGGTGGTGAACTCCACTCCATTCGCGGAGTTTGCAGAGTTTTTAACACTCCGTGCTCCGCGGAGCTAGTGGAGTTCTGAAAAACTCCACTCCGTGTAGCGGGGCAGAGTTTTTTTCCTCACTCGCCAACAATAAGGTGGCGAGCGAAGAAAATCCAACGCTAGACCGCTTCCCAGTGAGATTTCTCAACGTGGGCAGTCGCGGATGATCGTTACCGCTCGCGTTGAGAAACCTTCTGTTCGTGTTGGGGAAGCTGCTGCTTGAGTAGAACTTCTACTCGAGTGGCAGAAAGAAACAGCGCCCTCTTGCACTGCGCATGATGCCGTTCGTGCGGATTTTACAGCACGAGACAAACACAAAAAATGCTAAAAATCGGTGCGAATGGCGCGAGGTAATGCACTCTGCCACTCGCAGCAATAAACAGCCTCGGAGAAGCTGTGGATGGTGAGGGTGGGTAAAAGGCCAGATGCCATCTTCCTGCTAAGCACTAAGAGGCACCACTGAGGTTGTTGGATGTGAGGATTTCCTTTATTAATTCCCTAGTCGAGTACAGGCGGCAGCATCGTCTCACTGGCTGTGGATGTTGCATGAATAGGTTAGTCCTCCTCAGAGATTCCAATCCATGATCTCCAATCCATGATCTGTGGGTAGCTGAATCTTCAAGGTACTAATAACCACACACCTCATTAACTGATTGAAGCCCGCATTGACAATAGCTCTCACCTATGCAAAAGCTATTGGCTTTGACAATGTTTTTTAGCCATGTGGTACAGCAGCATTTCTGTGCAGCATGACAATTTTTTTTTTTTTTTAAAGTGCTATGATGCAGCCAGCGCTGGCCGCGTCACATCACTTTTTTTTTCTTATGGCGGGTAGCGCAACACAAACAATGAAGGGTGGGAGGGAACAAGCAACACAGACAACAGGAGGGTGGGAGGAATCAAGCAACACAGACAACTCGAGAGTGGGAGGGAAGAAGCAACACTGACGAAGGATGGGTGGAGGGAAAGAAGCAACGCGAGGGGAAGAAAAAAGAAGCAACATATGTGCTTTAGAATGCTCACACACCTATGTGCAGGAGGAAGGTGCATCAAGCCAATATTGCATTAGAACACGCATATACCCATATGCAGGAGGAAGGTGCACCTTGTCGAGAGTGCACACTTCAGTGCCCATTGGAAATAACACAAACAGGCGTGAAGGAGAACAGTGCACCCTTTGAAGAATGCACACTGCGGTGTGCATTGGAACACGCATACCGATGTGCAGGAGGAAGGTACACCATATCAAGAGTGCACACTGTTGCGCATTAGAACAAACATAGGCATGAAGTGGAAATGTGCACCCCGTAAAGAGTGCATACTGCAATGTGCTTTAGAAAAAGCACACATCAATGTGAATAATGTGTCAAGCATCAGAAAGCACTCACTGTGATGTGTAGTGCGTTGTAAGGTGAGTTCAAGAAATGCTCGAAAAGGGGTGTACTAGTCAACCACGGACTGCGAAGTATGAGACATAACGGAGTGTGTGGTGTGCTGAACAAAACCACACCCTTTGGGGCAGTTTTCCTAACATTTTGGGTCTGAGTTGCAGACACTGCATCGGGATTGTGTTTTTAACACAAACATGACGCAAAGTATTGGAGTGGGATTGAAAATCACTAGCTGCGATGCACACACTGTGATGTACAGTCTGAAAACATACACTGGTAAACAGTTCAAAAGCACGTTGATGTACAGTTGAACAGCACTCACTGTGATGTAATATATACACTGTTAGGTGCAATGCAGCAGCACACAATGAGGCAGCAGTGTAGGACCACACATTGCTCATATACACGGTTATGTGCAAGGACAAGAGAGGGGGAAGGGAATAAACAACATGGGGAAAAGCATAAAGAAGTAAGACTGGGAAGAAGAAATAAATAGTACCTCAATCACAGAGCAAGCCATGGAAGGACACTAATGAAAATGAATCATTCAGTACTTGGTCCATGGTCCAAATGCAAGTAGAGGAAGTAAAATTGGCACACCCTTTCCAATTAAGAGGCAGCAAATAAGAGTGACAATGAAGCCGAATGGTAAGCAATGGTCAGGCTCCATGCCCCTTTTAGTAAACACAAATTTGTGCATGCACTGTCGAAGACGAGACCTAAAATTCACCATCTTTGGAGGACAAAGGAACAAGCCATGGGATCTCCAGACTGGAAATTAAGACATATGAAAGGGAAAATGCCTGAAGATTGCCCTTGTCGAGCTACACCATTAGGAGCTTGAATGTTATCCTTCCATATATCAGACTCTCTTCCTCTCTCACCTGTTTTAGAAAGCCAAAAAGACAGTTAGTCAACGTACATCCAGCCGCTGCCCATAAGGAACATCTTGACCTCTAATGGCCCATGGTCTCAACAATGTTGATAACTCATTCCCGGCTATTTACATGATGTTGAATTGCAGCCCACCAAATGTTATTTACAGTTCTCTGTTGCTTCCCAGGTTTGCCACTATATAAGTTCCAATAAAGGCACTCATAAATAAAAAATATACACATTTACATAAATAATTATCATGCCATTCCTTTAAAATATAATGCAAACAATTATTTAGACACTTTGTTTTCTTAAGCAGAACAATTGTCACCCCTGTCATCCAAGCATGTGCCCATCATCATTCTGCTTCTTTCTAATGTATGTAGTACTTCTGTGATGCTCTGTTAATCATAGGTGACTGCTTAATTATTTTTAGTAATTTTTGTTCATGCATAAATGATTCATGATATATTAGGGGTATTCTCAAAATAAACTATCAATTAAAAACCTTCTTTGACAAATGTTTGTAATGCTTATAATTAAGTGTAATTTTTTTGTGGTTTTCTGTTGCAGGGAAGAATGGACCCAAGTCATCCAGACTGTAGCAGATAGCCTTAAGAAACAGGAAGAGGAAATGATGGAGTGCAGATCTAATTCCCCGAGTGATAACTCCGGAGCAGAAGACATGGAAGTTGCTCTTACCAAACCAAAACTTACCAAACCAAAACATAAAGTGGTATGTCTTACCCAAGTACACTTACTTCTCTTCTTAAGGGACATGAATTAAACATCTCAATCATAAGGGGGCGGGACTGTAGGGGAGACAGTTTAACTTGTTCTCCAAATCTGGGAAGCGATATACACTTGTAATAAGCAAGACAATTTGATGTGTCGCCTTCGCATGCACAGCATGGAAATCAACGGAAAATTAAGGTCGAAGTATGAATGCTTAGAGTTTCAAAATGTTTTAATTTACATAGTTTATCATAAACTAGCAAGGTAAAACGTCAAACAAGAAGTTGTCCACATTGACAAAGAACACAATATTGGGCAGTGACAGTGTTATTGATGTTCCATTGAATATGAGAGAGTTACATTGTGCTCCCTTTGTGAGCCATTGAGGGCTTACAAACTAAGTCCTTATTAATCACCACTTCCACACATGGTTGACACCCAAAATAAAAATAAAAATTCATAAGCCATGCATTTCCGGACCCAACCACCAGATGTTGGGGTAATGATTAGCATGTGTATCTAGAACACTTCTCAGGACCAAACTTGTTGTTTCAGATGTTGTAGTGATTTTTGCTGGTATTCAATCTGAAGCACTGCTGGTGAACCGGGAACGGTGTTAATCCCTTTAGGATTAAGATTTTGTTGCTCCGCTCTGGATCTGGTCATTCAAACAGTTCAATATCAAATAACATTTTAGAATTAAATGTAAAGCGTATTTGGCTTCACAATAAAGACTGACAAGAATTAAAGTCAAAACCATGAAGGTTTAAATCAGAGAAGGGAAAAATCATCTCTTAAAGTTAGTTAGTAATCTGTAATATAAAGCATGAAGCTCAGAATAGAATGCAATATAGGAAACAGCAGACAGAATATAATACAGCTCAGTAAATCTAGAAATCAGAGGTCAGATCGACAGAGTGTCGCCTTCTAAAGATCAGGGTAGTGTGGTCCAACAACCTGTGGGTAAGGCTCATTTTACAAGGTGGAATACAATACAATATTTTCATACATTTAGTGCGAATGTGAAGGGGGCCAGAATTCCTACCCATTTATGTTAAAGACAGAACAATAGTTTAAAATCACATTTGTCAGCACTGTCCCCTGTTCCACGGATTCATATAATGTAGTTCCCATCCCCGGTGCTCCTGTGATACTTTATGGTTCATACAAATTCAGCTACAAGTCATAGTTAAGTTCTCATGAGAATCGCATTGTGGTTCCAATAGGTGAAACCTTGGGAAAGCATTCACTTTGCTAACACAGCTCAAACGAAACTTGAGAATGAAGCATCAAGTGAAAAATGCGAGAATGACGTGTTCAATATATTATTTACAAAATATCTTTAATACTCTTGATGCACAGTGTGGAAAGGACAGAAAGATAACTGTGCAAGAATAAGATGGCAACAGGCGGCAACAACTATCTTGAAATCGGGCCCTATATTATCCAATTTTAAAATAAAAACAAGTTCTCAGCAGAATATCTCAAATTCAATGTGTTAAATTCATCATGTTAATAGAGTTATGCATTTTCATTAAAACCGCTGTACCACAAATAAGTAACGAGTTGCTTGCTTCTCTGACTCCTTGTGGTGGAGGCTCTGTACTATTATCCCAGCAAACTCAGGACTTCATTGTTAACTGTTAGTTCATTCCAATCCTATAATTCTCCTGTCAAGCATTGTCACATTGTGTGGTTAAATTATGGAATTCTTTACCACTAGATCGGGTCCTTCAGGTCTAGAACACATACTTTTATAACACTGGCGTGAGCTGCACTTTATTCTGTAATCGCCCCTTGCATGTACGATCCCGACAATGCAAGGACTTTTAGGACCTGTGATTATGACCATGTAAACCGCTTTCTCCAGATTAGGTCTAAGCTAAAACATCAGTTTAGAAGGAAAAGGCAAAGCAGGGCAAAGTGTGTATTATTTCAAGCAACTACAGTTTACTACTGCAAAACACAGCTACACAGTATTTGCAGCCTGCTTATCCATCCTGTGGTATGAACATCCATCTCACCACCAAGAGCAATCTGACGTTAAAGTTTGAATGCACACTACTTCAGACAGGCCTTCATCATGTAAGGCTTCAGCAGACGTACTCAGAGACAATAGTCTTTTAGGACAGGCAGCTGGGCAGTTGCAGGAAAGGCCTCTTGTATCTTGTTGTATTCCTGTAGCTTGAACAGGAGGTCAGCCTTATGACCCTTGTAGTCCACTTCCTTATATTGGGTGCAAGAGAGCAAGTCCAGTCCTTCAGGGCTCCTCTCGGGTCACAGATAGAAGTTCCAGTCTTCTGTTCTTTCTCAGGTTCAGAAAGTGTTCTAATATGGGTGCCTGGAGGTGCTACATTTATGCCTGGCTCTAACTAGTGGGTGATAATGACTCCTGGACATGCCCTAGCCAGTGGGTTAAAAGTTCCCGGTTCCAGCGCTACCCACTGCGGGCATTTACAAAATGGCAAAAAACTTCGGCTCACTAAAAAAGGGCTCTGAGAGCTTCGTGTGTGTGTGTGTGTGTGGGGAGCATACTATGGTAATCCTAGTGCCCTCCCACATCTAACACTAAAATCCAGCTTGGGGCAGCCAAGGTACCCATAATAAACCCAGTGATGGAAGTCTGGTAGGACAAAAGCAGGATTTTTCAGCAACCAGACCGTGGATACTCAGGAATTGTCTTGACATCCTGTACCCTTCATTTCAAGCGCACTCCAAATATTATATGTAACTCAACAGGCATGTCAAGGAGGATATAAGGCTGTGCTGTCAAAAGGAGGCATCCAGCCCAACCCTGCATATTCTGCCAAGCTCAGAGGACTCATCTCTGCCCATTCAGGTCAGCGATTGTGTTCTCCTGGGAGGCATTTCACACCTGTTCAAGGCTAATTACTGGCTGAGAGCTGGCAAATGACTATGCTAATTAGAAGCCTTCTGAAAGTTCAGGCAGGTATAAGGAAACTTTCTAAAGGTATTTTCCTTATTTATTTAAAATCCGACTTCCATTGAATCATTTTAATAACTAAAATTAGTTGTGAAAATATTTTTCTTCCTAGTCCCATTCCCGATATACAGTGTTAGGATTTTAAGCTGTACTCTGGTTTTGTACATAGGACAGCTAGGCCTGCCACAGTGAAAAAGAACATTTGGGTATTAGTTACTGTAAAGACATGTTAACATTAAATTTCTACGTTCCCTACTTTTAAATACCATGCATCCTGCCTTGTGGGCTGCCAGGCCTATATTGGGTGACTTATTAATATTTTGATGTGTCGAAGAGACTTTATTTTAACAGATCAAATGGCAGTTTTTACACTGCTACATTCCGGTTAAAATGGTAAGCCTGAAGCCGTGTGTGCACAACTACTATAGTGAATGGCACAATAGGTGCTGCAGTCCGCTAGTGACATTTAACTTCCAGGCTCTGGGTACACCTTGTACCATATAGTCGGTACTTTTAAGCACCTTAAATATGCCAATTAGGAGTATTCCAATGTCACCATGTTTACAAGGGGATCACAGGCACTTTACTACTGGTCAGCTGTGGTAAACGGCTCAGAGATTTAGAGGCAGCAAAAAAATAGGGTTCATCAAAAGGCAAAAAAATGTGGGCTGACCACGCTGTAAAGGTGGATTTCATACATTTCTGTATTTAGTTAGAGGTATGGGGTACTTTAAAATAGCTGTTTTGCCAGTGTGCTCTAAAAATAGCACAATACTGTTCTAGTGTCGTGTTTGAGATTACGTGAGTTAGAGCAATATACACAGATGTATTTTTGTTTCATCTAAGTACAAGTATTATGTTGAAGACAAAATAGGTGTTAAACTTTAATGTGTCATAACTGTGAGATTAGGTGTGTGTACTTATGTTCGTAGTTGATGAAAATGCTGTGGAAGATGCTTGCCATACTTTATTGCAGGGGGGTTTCAAATGGTTGCAGGATTGCTGCAGATTCCTTACCTTAGAATTATCCTCAGGTGTCAGACTGGATTCGGAACATTTTCATGAGCAGTACCCCTGCACACCGGTTGGTGGCGTTGATCTACTCTACTCGGCGTCGCCCTTGCCAGAAGTGATGTGTGTGGTGCCTATGTATGCTCCACCCCAGCGCAATGACGTCGGTTATTTTCATTTCGCACCAGTCGAGGCAGATCCAGAGAGAGCAACCCCTTACACATTTTTTGACTAAACTTTTTTGGGCTTTTTGTCAAAGTGACTTTTGAAGAATCTTCTCCTGGTGTCGCAGGGATGTCATCCTGGAAGGCTAGCTTAAAGCCCTGCGGTGCTTGTCACTGACCAGTGTCGGTGACGGACCCGCACCTTGTATGCCTTTGGTGCCTCGCACGCTCTGCGCTTCCCCAAGTTTCCGGGAGCCGGAGCAACCCCTGCTCAGCTTCAAGAATTTTATGAGGCCATGCATCTCATATTTGAGCAGCCCGCTCCCGCTTCTTTGGGCTCTGCAGGTTTGGAAGAGACCCCTGTTGGATCCATGACGTCGGCTCCGGCCCCAGTGGGGTCCCTTGGATCCACAAATGAATCCATCCCGGGGCTAGTCGTGCCATCGCGACCTTCCCCAATGCCGGTCCCGATGCTGGTGCTGCCGGCACCCACCGGTGGCACCATCCCTATTCTGATCAGACGCTCCAACACTAAGCCAGATGGGTGTCGCCCAACTCTGGCGCCGACTGTAGCCATGCCTTCCAGGCCAGAGCCGGAGACCTTTTCTTATGGGCTAGGACTCCGGGAAGGATCAGAGGGGTCTTTGGACCCTTAAGAAACCCAGCCCTTTGACTGTAATGTGGACTGGTGTGAGGATTTGGCATAACCCAGTGGACTGGACACTTCTCTAGATACTTTCTCCCCCTATTGTGGCTACTGAGGAGGGAGCATCCTTCACAGTGGTGGTGAGAAGGTAGGCCAAGGTCCTGGGCCTTAACCTGCCCTCTGGTGGTCAAGACTAACATCTTGATGGCGGTGCTTCAGCCAGGATTGTCCCCCTCAGAACCGCTTCTCACCTTTAATGAAGCCCTTACTGACGTCCTACTTGGGACCTGGCCAAGCCCAGCACAGGGGCTCCTGTGAACAGGGCGATTGCCTCCCGCCACTGCCCGGCTCCAGGGGACCCAAACAATCTCACGGAACACCCTACCCCGGAGAGCTTGGTGGTCCAAGCCTCTACTCCCCATGGTGCTTTCCCTTCCACACCCCCGGATAGGGAACCCCAGAGGCTGCACACCTCAGGGAAGATGTTTTCTTTCAGCAGCCTGCCACTGCGGTCAGTGAACACGGCATGACTTTTGGGCTGCTACTCCCATCCCCCGGCAGTTGTAGCCTCCATACATTTATAGTCTACCCCCTTATCATCATGAGCATCCAGTGGGCGGCAGGATCCACCATCGCCTGCACCACTGGTGGTCCATTACATCAGACCAATGGGTTCTGCAGATTATTCAGAGGGTCTACTCCCTCCCCTTCGAGACTACCTCTCCTCCCATGCCACCTGCTTGTGAAAGGATGACGGAGGACCATCTTTCTTTGCTTCGCCAGGAAGTAACGGCTCTCCTGGCCAAGGGAGCCATTGAAAGGATGCTGACACCAAAGGTAGGCCTTCATCCTATCCTAGACCTGCGCGCTCTCAATTTATCTCTTCAGAAGGAGAGATTTAAAATGCTCACCCTCACACATTTCTTGTCTGCCCTGGACCTGGGAGACTGGATGGTGGCGTTGGACTTGCAGGACGCATATTTCCACATTCCCGTCCTGCCGGCCCACAGTTGTAACCTGCTGTTCATGGTAGGCCCAGGCACTTTCAGTTTGCTGGGTTCCCTTTTGGCCTTACCAGCTCCCCTCGGGTGTTCACCAAGGTGATGCCTGTGGTTGCAGCTCATCTGCGGAGATCAGGGGTACCAGTCTTCCCCTATCTCGACGACTAGCTGTCATCTTCCTCCTCCAGACTACGATGGACCTCCTGCATTTCCTGGGGTTCACTATCAACATGCCAAAGTCACACCTGACTCCCTCTCAGATGCTCCCTTTTATCAGAGCTGTTCTGGACACGGTGCAGTTTTGGGCTTATCCTGCTGAACGGCGAGTCCAGGATATTCAGGCTATGATTCCGATATTTCAGCCTCTATCTTGGATTTCGGTGACACTGACTCTGAGACTGCTGGGCCTCATGGCCTTCTGCATCCTGCTGGTGAAATAATGCCCACTGGCATGTGCGGGCTCTGCATTGGGACCAGAAGTTACAGTGGGCACAGCATCAAGGTAATCTCTCTGACATAGTCCAGATCTCAAAGGGTACTGCAAAAGATCTGCAGTGCTGGTTAACGAACCGTGATGGAGTCATCTGCAGATCCCTCTCCCTTCCCCAATCAGATCTCTCACAGTAGTGACAGATGCATCACTCCTGGGATGGGGCGGCCATCTGGGAGAGGTGCAGACCAGAGGCCTCTGGTCTCCAGCAGAATACGGACTCCACATCAATCTGTTGGAGCTCCGGGGGATCCTGCTGGCGTGACAGCCTTTCTACCCTCCATCAAGAGAAGGCTAGTGCATGTGTTCCCCGACAACACCACTACCATGGGGTACTGCAGCAAACAGGGTGGAGTGGGGTCGTGGACTCTTTGTCAAGAAGCCCTGCGTCTCTTGACATGGCAGATGGACTCAGCCGCAGATGCCTAGTGGATAACAAATGGCATCTCAATCAGGAGGTGCTGCAAGTTTTTTTTTCAGCGGTGTGGAGAGCCTTGGGTAGATCTGTTTACCATCGATGAGAATGCACAATGTCACCACTTGTGCACACTGGGGTTTCCAAGGCGGCTCTCGCTTGGAGATGATTTTCATCTCGAGTGGAGCTCCGGCCTCTTATACGTCTTTCCACCCATACAACTCCTGTCCAGAATTCTCAAGATCAGGAACGACCAGGCCCAAGTGATCCTTGTGGCTCCAGACTGGGCTCAGAGTTTGGTTCCGAGCTGTTGAGCATAGCCTTCGCCCCTGATCAGGTTGCCCCTTCTGGAGGATCTTCTGTGGAAACAGCAAGGGAGGGTTCTCCACCCGAAAATGTCAATGCTCTGCCTTCATGCTTGGATATTGAGCGGTGACAGTTGACAGCTTTCAACTTTCCGTCCGGTCTGCAATGTTATCTTGGCAGCCCAGCTCCCCTCCACCAAGATGGTGTACTCCGGCAATTGGAATCAATTTGTGGCATGGTGTAGGGCCAAACAGGTTGACCCTTTATCTGCACCGCTTCCCCTGGTTCTTCTGTTTATCCTTACCTTGGCCCAGCAGGGCTCTGCATTGGGCATGTTGAAGGGTCATTTGTCTGCCATTGCTGTGGCTGCCGGAACAGCCGTCCCTCTTCAAGTTCCCTATTGTAAATGTTTCTTGAAGGTATGCAATACATTTCATCCAGCTGTCTTCCTTTTGCCTCAATGGAACCTATACTTGGTTCTTACCTTCCTAATGTGTGCTCCTTTTGAGCCGCTTCATACCTGCCCTCTTAGGCTTCTCACCATTAAGATGGAATTTCTGGTGGAAATTACATCTGCCCGGTGGGTCAGTGAACTACAAGCAGTGTCATCTCAGTCTCCTTGCGTCTCCTTTTTCCCAGACAAGCTAGTCCTTCGGACACGATCATCCTTCTTGCCGAAGGTGGTAACCCCCATCCCATGTATGCCAATCCATCACTTTGCCTACCTTTTGTACTCCACCTCATCCTTCTAAGGACGAGGAGAGACTCCACCAGCTGGACCCAAAAAGAGCTTTACCGTTCTACCTTGACCGCACAAAACTGTTTCCGGGTGGACGATCAGCTCTTTGTGGGATATGTCGGAACCAAGAAAGGAAAGGCCTGCAGAAAAGTGCCCTCTCCCGATGGATTGTACTCCGCATTAAGATCTGCTACGCACTGGCCAAGATGCAGCTCCTGAAGAGTTGTGTGCTCATTCCACCGGAGCAAAGGCTGCGACCACTGCATTAGCACGTGGCGTTGCGGTCCTGGATATCTGCCAGCCTGCAACGTGGGACTCGCTGCACACGTTCATCAAACATTACTGCCTAGACATTCATTTCTGTCAGTATGGGGGCTTGGCTCGTTCAGTCCTGCAGGACTTTCTTGTTTAAATCATGTTCGCAGACCCACATCCGGGGATGTATTGCTTGGTTATCTAGTCTAAGGTAAGGAATTTGCAGCTAGAAGTCTCTATCAGATGAACAAGGTACTTACCTTCGGTAACACCTTATCTTGTACAGAGTCTATCTAGCCGCAGATTCCTTACTGACTCACCCATCCTCCCAACACTGTGAACTTATATCTAGGTACAGGGCTGTTCCCTTTTCAGGGCCCTAGTTCTACACACTAGTGGTCAGTGTTTTCCGTGGCTCTGCGTTTCTGACGGTGAAAGTCACGAAAAGAAACTGACGTAAGCGTGCTGGGATGGCGCCTATATAAGCACCGCGCACATCACTTCTGTCGCGGATGACGGCAGAGATACCATGTGTAGCTGAACAACGCCACCTACCAGCACACAAGGGTACTGCTCACAAAAGGTTCCCGGATCCAGTCTGATGCCTGGGGATAATTCTGAGGTAAGGAAACTGCGGCTAGATAGTCTCTACCAGATAAGGCGTTACCGAAGGTAAGTAACTTGCTCTATATTCTGATTGTTTTTGTCAGGAGTCTTACTGGCTAATCGCTACATTTACAGGTATATGACCGGGATGACTTATGTAGAGTTGTGTAGTGTGTGATTTGAGCCACTGCACATCTGGCATTGCAAAAGCAAATCTGAACATTCATTGTTTTAGAGTGATGTGATGGGTCTGGATTATGGTTTATGGGTAAATGCTGGTCATTTGTGTTCTTTAGCACATTCATCCGCTGCCATGCTTCTGTAAATACTGGACTACTCTGGCCTGATCTATGGCACATATTCAGGATACCCACAGAAAATGTGAACAATTTCATTTGAATGTCATTGTATGTAAATTTATTATAAAAGGATGTTCTGAAAATCTGGCACGTATTTGGCTCTCCGGGACACAGATCATTTGAAACAAATAATTAAAATGCTGGATGTATCATCGGGGACAATTTTGCTGAGAATCTTGCCTTTGTTGTTATCTATTATGGTAGGAAAGGGTACCAGGAACCTTAAAATTAATGCTTGCAAATAATCGGTAAACATTGACGAATATATCACTCAAAACACTATAACGAAAAACACTATCTTGGCATTAAATTAGGCCTAGATAGAACTTGCACTGTCAAGTAATGCACTGTCAAGGTGCATATCCCACCTTGTTTTGCAGATGTTATTTGTCTTCAGAATTCAGAAAACTAGATTTGCTTCTGGCAGAACAGGGAGGGATCAAATGTGTAATCCACTTATGAACCCCATGTACCTGAGTGGCTAATAGGCAATTCATTTAACTGAGCTCATTAGGTGGTTTGAGTCGTCAGGATGTGTAAACATTCATGGGCCTTCCTCAGAAATGTTTACATGGCTCTAAGAAAATGGGCAAAGATGTTCTACCTCTTGAAAGCTCCTGCTGTACTAACCATGAAAGAAAATTCTCACGTGGCATTTGTATGGCTGTAGTATCCATTTTTGCACATAAGGAGAGTTTGCTTGCAGAGGCTCCTGCAGTTTAGAACAATGTTATGTTACGTTAAGAGAGCTTGTATAACGCATAGCTGCCCCAGCAACGGGGCTTCCCAGCACTGAACCTGCAAACATAGGTTAAAGCACCCCTAAAGCCGAAGGTTAGGCTATTGTATGCTTCCTTCCTGGTCAACACAACCCAGTAGTAGTAAGATTCTCTTAGTGCACCTCTGTTTTTACTATATAAGCGTAATTTTATAGTCAGACGTCTACCTTCTCCTGATGTGTTACTGGGTAACACAGTTACCCAATTATCGTAACTGACAACGAGAGCACAGAGTGTTGGTTATTTTACCTGCAAGAAGTGCATGGTATCTAATTCTGTTTCTGGAATCACTTTTTAAATGTGGTAATTAATATTGACAACATATCTAGGAACAAATTTCACAATTTGTTTCACGGGTATAGCGGTTGTGTGATTTGTAGTTTTTTTTACCCTTTGTTAATTAATGTTTTGATTTTAAATATTCTAAAATTGAATAGAATTTAATAACCCACTGCTTGTCACGCTTGGTAGAATCTGACCTCTAAACTTTGGCTGGTCAGAGCACTTGAGCGATAGCATGATAACCAATTGTTGAAGCTTCTGTTACAAGTCCATGCTCTGTGTCCGATACACCAACCCTTTTTAGGTCGAGCCTAGCGCAGCGCGCATGCGCTGCTCTATGGGGAGGCTTCTTGTAAGCACTCCCAACTTCCTACAGACTTCTCCGTGTGAGTTTATTCACACCCACACATTTTATTGGCCATTGCGTGTGGCTTTCAAAAATGAAAGCACGCAAATGGCCAAAGGCGGGGGTATGTCCGCCATTTCTGTAAACGTTTACTCCCATGGCCTATGGGCCTCGGGAGCGAGCAGCGGCGCGCAGTGTGCCAGCTGCATTCTAGGATCAGGTTACTAATTAACCCAGCGCGGTCGCTTTCACTTTCGCGACCGCGCTTGTTTAATTAGCAGCCTGCGCTCCATGTTTGCACCCCCTCCCACCGAGCTCTCCCACACAGCTGGTTCGGCACAGTCGCTGCGTGGGAACAAAATAAGTCACATTACAGATGAGTGCCCTATTTAGAAGGGACGGCAGCGCCTGAGGCGTCGCTCCCCAACGAAAGGCAGAGGCGGTGGTGTTCCCTGAGGCTGTTCCTCGCCGTGGGACATCAGACCACACCGCTGCGGGGAATGTCCCCCTGGAGACCCAGGCAGCGGGGCGCACCTCCTGCGCTTGGGGGACTGGGACTGCGGGCGGACTGCGGGCTAAGCAGGGCCTCGAACTCCATGGGCCGCTTCCGAGTGGCACCGCACGCCATGTCCACAGCCGCTTACACAGCAGCCCTCCCCCTCCCTCGCCGCTCCCACTGGCGCGCCTCTGACTACCCCTTAACCCGATTGCCACCTAAAACCAACTCCACATTGAAACCCTCCTCCCGATCCTCTGTGCGTCACCCCAGGCCAAACACCTGGTCTGTGGCACTCCGAGAAGACCAAATCATCTGCGCAGTATCGCCGTATGTTGAGCCGCTCCAAATTCGGCAGGTCCGCACATAGGGCCACCTCGCTTCCCCCTAGGTCCCCGCATTTGCTTACGGTTGCCCAGAGGGCCCCCGTTGACCAACTTGCAACTCCCCAAAATTCATCCCGAGGCACCGTCTTCCCTCACCAGCAACACCCCCCCTCAAGCCCTTCGCCTCGCCCACACCAAACCCCACCACACTTCACAGCCACCCGCACCCACCCCCTGAATCAACCCCACCATGCCCAGACTGATCCTTTTGTATGCTCAACCCAGCGCCAAGCCTGTGGTAAGCACCACAACACCCGTCCTGCAACCCCCAACCGCAGGATGTGCACCTCCCCACACAGATCCCCCGCAATCCTGATGCCCTCAGAGCCCCACATAATACCCATGAATTGCAAACTTCAAACCACCACCAAGCCAGCCCCAGAACCAACACCCCAGCCCTACTATCCTCACACATCATCCACCTACTCTCCCGCAAGTCTTATACTTCAGTTTTTTTTACTTATAAGGTCCCAAAGGCGAGACCTATTGGCTATGCCAATGCTTGTTATTCAGATATCCTGACTCCATCAGAAGCTGTCAGGGTGCATTTAGTGCTTTACTCTCTTTCTACCTACCTGTAAACATTCACGTATGTTGTTTATCTGGGCTGAACGTGTCTTCAGGGGTATTGAGACTTTGTCGGGCTGAGTTGGATGTAGTCTCAATTGCTTCCTAATTCAAATTATATGACTGTCACACACTGACAATCATAACACAGACTGTTATCTAAAATCTGTTTCAAACCTACATTTAAGAGAATGGTCTGACTGCCCAGTAGACAACATCCATTATTTAAAAACCCAATCATTTATTGCATTCAGGCTGCCCAGCATTTAGTGGGAAAATGTACAACACCTTGCTGCATGTTCCCTTCCTCTAACTGTGGTGATAACAACCAGATTTTATTTCACTTAAATTATCAACTTCCTATCTGGAATTTTCACCAGCTGTGTACTGTTTATTAATCTTAAATGAAATTCAAAGTCCTAAAACTATATTTCAGACTTACATCATCTTAGTGGGTCGCTCTTAAAAATTGCATTGAAAGTCGAATATATTTGGACTGCAGAGGGCAACTCCTCGCTTGCCAAATTTTGAAAATCAGAAACATCACAAATATTAAATGTGGCTCTCTGGAAGACAAAATCACTTTATATGTGGGTGACCTCTTACTTTGGGGTCCCCATGTTCCCATTTCCTGGTAGTAATAGGTCTCCTTAAGGCCTTTGAATTAGTCTTGGGCTCTAAAATGAATTCTGAGAAATCAGAAGCTATGGATTTAACCCTTTTGGAAGGCAAGCCTAAAGAGTTGGAGTAATTTCTTCCATTTCGATGGGCCAAGAAATATATCAAATACCTAGGGGGAAAGATTACCCAATCTCCTAAAGACCTCCTCTACACTAATTATTCCTCCTTACTACCTGCCATCAAACAGGATTTTGAGTCTTGGGGAAAATAATGATTTCCAGGATAGGAAGGATCAATACTATCAAAATGAATATTCTCCTAGGCTTTTGTATCTATTCCAGGCCCTACTAGTTTGGGTAGATAGATCATATTTAAAGCACATTGACCGACTTCTGTACATAGTTGTGCAGAAGGGTAAGAGCCCTAAACATCCTCAGATGCTCCTCATTCAGGCGAGGCCGTGCTCACTCTGCTGAGCGTTCCCCATTACTGTGCTGCAGTCCAATTCAGAGTAGCTGTGGAATCTTCTAATGCAGAAACTGAAAAGAATTGGATCCATATGGACCAACGCAATAGTACGCAGGCCTTTAAGGGCTTACTATGGGCTGAAAAGAAGTGAAGATCGCTTAAAGCCTGTCTGAGTGCAGCAGTCAGTACCACCATGTGGGTTTGGGCTAACTTAGTTGAGGTCAGAGGCCTTATAATGTATCCCTTGCCCTACACTCCTGTCCACTTCAGTGGAGAATTTACCACTATATTGTAGGGTCAGGTGTTTCAACACTGGAGGAGCTGGGGCTGCAGAACGATATCCAATATGTACTGCTCTAACTCTCCTAAAATGTTTGTGCAATACAGAGCTGAATTTCACCTTAATGGAAGGGAGTGTCTGTGTTGCGCGCAAATTAGGCACATGATCGCTCATTTGCCAGGCAGCCAGTTGAAAAAAGACGACTCTCTAGATCAGCGGTTCTTAACCTGCGGTTCTGGGACCATTCGGGGTCCACAAAGCCTACTCTGGGGATCCGCGACTGTTTCGAAAGTAAATAATATTAACAGATTAATAAAATTTATTTGAATGAAGAAGCAAAATATAACATTTTAAACGTTCTGTAAATGTGAAGGAATTTGAAATTGGAGGCTAAAAATTAGGTTGGTATCCTTAGCTTGATTCGTGGGAGCAGTGCAAAAGAATCAAACAGAATAGAGTGTGGATGATGGTTGGCCTCAATTGAATTTAGAAAATCTCAAACCTTCCCATTATAATTAAAATTTAGATTTTTTTTATATTTGTTTGTATATTAAATACAGTATTTTGTCATTTGTGTATTTGTTTGATTTAATGCTTTTTTTGTATTGCTTTGCATTAAAATCATTGAAATTGCTTAGGCCAGGGTCTCTGCCTTCCAATAATTATTCAGTGCGGTGGTCACCAGATTCCAATAATGATTCAGTGGGGGTTCACAGAAGTCATAAGGTTAAGAACCGCTGCTCCAGATACTTTCCCCTAAACTAATAGGCACCAGGAGCAGTATTTAAAATCTAAATCGGGAACTAGTTGCACATGAAGCACTGTGATGTAGGAAACACAAGGAATGAGTACTAACGCAGGGTGGGTAGGTCTCAAATAAGCAGTGGGAAGGGCTTTGCAGGGACCTATATTAATCATCCACCTCCATAGCAGGTAGAGCAAATCTTTACAAATTGTTGTACGGTTGGTAATATATCCACCTCCACTTTCACTTTCACCGGATGTTTCCTAATGCAAATCCTAAATGCTGGACGGGTTGTGGAGCTAAGGGAGATTCGCTTCACATATGGTGGCAGTGCCCAGAGATCTTTTTTTTGGGAAGAGGTGTCCAGTATGTTTGGTGAATAATTGTAGCTTTGCTGTTCAGACTTCTTTAGAGGTAATGCCTCTGGCCTGAAACTAGACTCTCTTAAGGCTGTGGCTAAGCATAAGTGGCACATGCTATTGCAGTGTCTACAGATGGAAAAATTGACTGTAGCATACAGTTGAAGGAAAAAGAAAGTGCCTCCACTTTCTCAGTAGTTCCATAGAATCTGGTTCATCCTAGTGCTTGGAACAGCTAACGAGTGAAATTAATCGGTCACACTTATATTTTGAGACTAAGTGGATGCCCGTGTACGAGGTAATGTGTTGAGGCCTTCTAAATGCCTTGCTTCCACCACACTATAGAGCACTGAAATGATAGTACAAAATATAATTTACTTTTGAAAGTATGGGCCTTAAACTCTTTGTGAATGCTAACCTCTATGGGAACATACAGATAATTGATAAAGCTCATTAATGTTTCTGCTTGACACACAACATGTCTAAGGTATTAACCAACTTGAATAGGGTATGGCTTACAAATTAGTGGTAAGAAGAGTTGATATTGTGTTCCAGATCCAGTGACTCATTAATCTTCCGAGGCTTGATGCCAAACTTGATTCCCTTTTGACCATGTGGGAATAAAATGTAGACAGTACATTGAGTTGCTAAAGTGAGAGACACAGCAGGTCCTCCATGTGGATATGTTCGGTCTTTTGCATAAGACCAAACGTGGTAGATATCTATAGATGGTTCACACCTTGGCAGGTCAGCCACATCCTCTTATGGCATGACTGAGCAAGACTTTGGAGTTGGATTAAGGAGATATTTCAGAACTGATAAAACATACAGCATCAGAAGTAGTTATAGGTCCAATCTGCCGGGGACCTGAGCTATAAAACAGAGTTGCAAGATGGGAAAATTCATGGCTGCTAAGGCAGTACTATCAAGTGGGGCCTCAAAATAGGTGTACTGTCAAGAACAATTTGGGCCTGAATGTCCAAACATGTCTGTTCAAAGGCTTAACAAATTCTCAGCAAACTCGTAATTGTAAGTAATGTTTATCATTTACTGTTCAAATTGGATGCATTTATTGGCTTGTTTTTCAAAATCAATTTTAATGTTTCTGATTTAAAGAAAAACAATAATGGCACATGCAAGCCTCTCCGGGACCAACTCCAACTGCCCCTAGATATTAAATGATGTAGATGTAGGGAAACAAACTATCACACCATACAGACAACTCTACATATTCAGGACTCTTGGGTGAAGATCCACAAAGGGGGTCTTCAGATTTTGATGAAAGCAGTACATTTGTCTTGGCATTTTAGTGGTATCGTGACTGGTGAGAAAGTTCATCAGTGTGAGCTAGCAGCCAAACACCCCATTAATGTTCAGCTACAGGTGTGGGGCAGTAAGTCACATGGAACTATGTGATGTAATCCGGGTGCTGCGCAAGCTCAGGCAAGTCTAATAACAAAAAAAAAAACCTGAACGGTGAAGATGTTCACATTGTAACTGTCTTTGAAACAGTCATGCACTTTATGCTTCTATGCGGGTAATTGCATCATGTGAGGAGACTCTTGTTTTAGGACACAAGACTAGACCCTGCAGGGAGGCACTGTTCTTATGTTATCAGCAGATTCAAAGGCTATCTTCTCGCCTGCAACTTCCTTTATATATGTAGCATAGAAAGCCACAAGACCTACAAGCCTTCGGTTATAGGATGAATGACCAAGGACAATCTAAACAAAAGCTATTTCCACTATTCTATTACAAGCTGAAATTAATTGCATTTTTAATTTGTGTTTTATTTTGTTTGGCTTTCTAAGCTGAAACAAAGTATAGTAATGAAGTAATAAAGCTGAAACAATAAAGATAAAAGGATTATGCAGATCAGAGAGTGAAGAGAAGAATCCGGTTTATTCAATACACCTCAGCCACAGCATACCAACTGCCAGTTGAGTAGCGTGGCTGGGGTGTATGGAATAAACCTGATGCTTCTCTTCACTCTGGCCTGCTTATTGTGTAATCCTTTTATCTTGCATTAGACACTGGCGACGAGGGCAGGATACGTCCAGGTACACCTCAACAAGCATTCGATGTAGCAGGAAGATGGAGTGTGGCCTCTCTCCGGAACTGAAGGAGGGTACCCAGGTTACACGACTGAGTCCGGGATCGTTGTGTCGTTGTACGGTCTCTGGTACACAGTGAGTACTCTTGTGGATGGCCGCTGGCTCTGAGCCTGAGCAGTGAATAATTGGCTACTAGTGACAGTCCCTGTGGTGACTTAACGGTCATCCCGACATGACGCCTGTTCATCACTTGAGTTATTGACTTGGAAAAGAAACTGTGCCAGAGGGATGTGGTGATTTCAACCTCCGTCGAGCGCGTAAACTATTAGAAAGAGAGGACTATCTGACGCTGCTCTCCGCTTCTGACGTCAGCGTGAAGGGCATGCGGCTTTCTGACGAGGGTCTGCACTGTTCATTCTTTTTTATATCCTCTGGGGATCCACCATTGAAGTGGAACAAATGGAAACAAATCTTTCACAATTACTCCATGGTTTGTCGGCCCGATTTGGGTCTAGAGAAGAAGATGGCACTACTACAACATTGTTTAGGAGCAGAGGGACAAGAAATCCTAGAGCATCTATCTGATCTTTGTGCTGATGGATCCAGGGAGTTAAATAAATACGAAATAACAATAAAGAAATTAGATATTTCCTTCCTATCATAAAGGGTTATTTTGGGAAGCACTCACAGAAGGAAGGAGAAACAGTAGAGGAATTTGTGTCTGAGTGGCGTAAATTGGCAGCCTCATATGACATGACTGTGCAAGACTTTGGAGGTAGATTAAGGAGCAACAAATGACAAACGCATCAATGACCAATTTTTGTTGAATTGTAAAATTCAAAGGATACGGGAAGAACTTTGGCTAAAAGATGATCCTTACTTGGGAGATGTGTTAATTGTGGCAAAACAAGTAGAGCACATGATGAGATGTGTGAAAGAAATGATGCAAGAGACCAATAGTAAGGAAAATTGACAAATGGTTGGGGATGAGAAAAATGAGGTTCAAATAGTTAAGGGTACTCCTATGGCAAAGGACAGGAGTGTCAGCGTCTTGAAGGGGCAATACTACAGATGTGGGAGGGGTGGCCACATGGCGAACAGTAAGGAATTCCCAGCAGTGAAAGCTGTATGTAATAAGTGTGGGAGGAAAGGACATTTTATGGCATGCTGTAGAAGTAGCCCTGGTAGCAAGAAACCTGAGAAACAAGGTTTGCCTGAGGTGTGCAAAGAAAATATACTGCATATGACTGATGGAGGGTCTAACAACCTAAAGATGTGGTACGGTTAGAAGTCCTCGAGGTTGAGGTCATGTTTGAGTCAAGCTCTAGACTAACAATAATTTCAGAGGAGGTATTTAATAAATTGTTCAAGAAACAGATAAAGCTACACAAAATGGATATACACCCTGGATGTTATGGTGGTCAGCCAATAAAGATGATAGGATACTTTGGAGGAAAGATTGAGTATAAAAACAGATATACAGTATGCAAAGTTTATGTTTCATGTAAAGAAGATAACATTTTAGGATGGCCAGCACAAAAAGACATAGGAGTTTATCTGAATCCCAATACTGAACCTCAAATACTGATCCAGAATGCGAATGATGTAGAGGTAGGATCTGATTTTTGAGAAAGAATATTCTGAAGTATTCAGATAAAAGTAAGAATAGCGCCAATAAGATGTGCACAAAATAAAATTGAAAAAGAAAGCAGTTCCATTGTCAGCTAGAGTACGTAGTCTTCTCTTGAGTGTACAGAACGCAGTGAGAGAAGAGATAGATAAATTGTGCAGGCTCGATGCAATAGAACCTGTGGAAGCAATTGAATGGATAGCACCCATTGTAGTGGCAAGAAAAGCAGACAGCAAGATTTGCTTATGTGTTTGGCCTTGGGGTCCTCAACAAATAGGTAGTTGTTGAAAAGTCCCCCTTGTCAAACATTAAAAGAGATGATCACAACTGTAGCTGGAGCAAAACTCTTCTCAAAATTTGATCTAAATTAGATCGAACATCCTCCTATCACCAGATCCATCTACAGCCGACTCAAGAGTTCACTGCTTTCATCACACCCATGGGGGCATACAAATTTAAAAGCATGTCGTTCGGTCTGGTAACGGCGTCGTCGATCTTTCAGAGAGCCATGTCTAATATACTGTCTGGAATTCCAGGAGGGTTCTGTTATCAGGATGATGTGCTGATGTTTGGAAAACTCTCAGGCACAACATATTGAAAGACTTAGACAAGTTTTAGACAGATTCAAAGAGATGGCCTTACAGAAAGGAAAGACGCATGTAAACTTTAGTGTGCTTAAATAAACTATTGTGGACATAAATTCACTTCTGATCCGGTTAACACCATAATGAAATTAGTGGCACCCAAAACCAAAGACAAGCTGAGATCATTTTTGGGAATGCTGAAATTTTATAGTAAATTAATCAGCAACTTTGCCAGTCGAACGTGCCATATGCGGAAATTGTTGAAAAATAGGGTAACATTTGAGTGGGATGGGCATTGCGAGAGAGAATTTAAAGATGTTAAGAATGCTCTGACCACTGCACTAGACTTGAAAGCGTTTGTTCAAGTAAAAAATATCATTACAACAGATGCCAGTTCAAAATGTTTGGGGCTATACTTGTACAAGAAAGTGGAAAGAGTGAGGAAACCATTGCATTTGCCTAAAGAAAACTTGGGCAATCTTAGGTCAACTATTCTGTAATCGAAAAAGAAGCATTGGCAGTGTACTGGGCGCTAAACAAATTCAAGAACTTTATTTGGGGGACTGTTTTCAAGTTAAGAACAGTCCACAAGCCACTTAAGGAGGTATTTACAAAAATAGGGCTGGAGGCAATTTCCAGTATAATTAAAAGATGGGTCATTAATCTATACGAGTACACATTTGATTTAGAATATATCCCTGGTATTCGTAACGCTGTAGCAGATTGCTTGTCCCGATTGGTTGATAAAACGGAAATGGAAGAAAAAGTCTGTGATAACCAAAGTGAGGATACAGAATTGCTCAAAGAAATGTGTGTGGTCACCAAAGGGGTGGTTGAGGAAGAAAATTGGAATAAAGAGTTAGAAACAGATCCCATTCTAAGCAAAGTACGAGATTTGTTAATCAAGGGATTGGATAGTGTAGAAAAGAATGAAGAGTGGTTGAGGCCATATTGGATGGTCAGAGAAGAATTATCAGAAGTAGATGAAGTCCTTTTCAGAGGGACAAAATTGATACCTCCGGAAACCCTCAGGAAAAAGCTGATTGACATAGCACACGAAGGCCATCTGGGGGATGACCAAAACCCAGAAAAGGTTGAGGTTAGACTTTTGGTGGCCAGGGATGGATGTACCGGTTGAGAGAGAGATGGAATTGCATAGCCTGTTCCACCAATGATAAGATAGCAAAAGTGCACACTCCACCCATACAGTGTTGCACCCTACCTGAAGGTCCCTGGATGGATGTAGCAATGGATATCATTGGGCGACTGACGGGAGAAAGGAATTCCCCATACATTGTAGTTTTAGTCGACTTATATTCAAGATGGCCAGAAATCAAATTTGTCTCTGACATCACCTTAACCTCAGTTATTAACTTCATGTAGGGTTTTTTTTACGAGAGGGACTACCCAACACTCTTTTAACTGACAATGGTGTTCAGTTTTGCTCCTGAGAAATAAAGGAATTTATGCAGTGTAATGGGCTAAATCACAAACTTAGTGTCCTGTATCACCCAGAAACCAATGGGGCAGTAAAAAGATTTAACAATACACTCAAAGAGGGCATTCAGCTGGCAATATCAAACTGACAGAGGCATATCGCTTAACTCCTCATCACTCAGCAGGTATAGCTCGCTTTGAGTTGTTAAAGAGTAGGAAGCCCAATTCTAGACTGATACCTGGGTGGATGAAGTGGTCCAAAGGTTGGGTGAGGGTTGGTGTAGGCCAACAGTGGAGGAAAAATGAGTTGGTGTTGCAGGCAGACAAATTGCATAAGACCAAAGTTATTGAGTTTAAAGTGGGTGATTGGGTATGAGTGAAAGCTCCAACTGGCAATAAACAATGGTCAAAATGTACTGAACCTCATGAAAATCATAAAGATTTCGCAATGTCGTCAAGACACAGGATGGTAGAATATGGAATCCAGGGAGGGTGGTGAAACATTACTGGCCTGGACATAATAGAGAAACACATGAAAACAACCGTAAAGCAAGGTCAGAAAGTGGACATACGAATAACAGTCCTGTGTTACTTAAGGGGGAAAACACTGTGGTTTGGGTCAGATCAGGTGGACGGGTAACTCTCCCCCGAGTTTCTTAAAAGATTACTTTGTCAAGTAATACAGCGAGAGTTATGGCATTGTTAACTTCCCCTTATCTTTGGAAGTGTAATGTGATACTCATGTCTAATTGTAACTTTGTGAAGTCATGAATTAAAATCCTTACTTAACATATTTGTTTAATTTGCTTTTCTTTCTTCAAATGCATTATTCACGGTTATGTGTTTCTATGCTTTCCGGGGTGGGAATCTGAGAAAAATATTATGTGTAAAAAGGGAGATGTGTGGTATCTGTCCATCACCTACGTCACTTGCACTGTAAAAGATGCCAGAACATTGTAGAAGAGACTAGAACAGTGAAACCATGTGCTCACGAAGTCCTAGAGTGTAGTGTGAGGAGCCTGTACGCTCCTGAACTGGCAGTTGGTATGGTATTGCTGAGGTGTATGGAATAAACCTGATGCTTCTCTTCACTCTCTGGTCTGCTTATTGCTTAATCCTTTTATCTTGCATTGGACAGTATTGTTGTTGTCATCAAGGGAGAGGGGGGGTTGTAGGATCCTAATTGGACCTTCTTATTTGTGATGTCAGAGGGTTGTGCTTTGTTGCCTCAGTTCAGAACACATTACATTATCATTATGTCATCTGCAGCTTGAAGCGTCAAAGGAGCTGTGTGTTCGGCTCTGATTTGGAAAGTGTTTGAGTTACATCATAGAAGATGTGAAATGTAGCTTTGGAAAGGGTCGGCAGTTTGCCGTTAACTTGCTTCCCTTACGGTCATAGATGAAGAAGCACAATAAAAGAAACCAAATATTACCCAAAGTGTTGTGCATCTTTTCACTGGTGACGAGCTGACCGGCAGGATGTTCTATGTGCAGCTCATTGAAGAACAAGTGCTGTAACTTCAACATTGGAGGAGCAGACTTTTCGGTGCAGGGTAATCAGAGGGGATTTCCGCGATCCCCATACAGCTCAAGGAACGGGCAGAACCTATTGTGCACAAGTTCAGGAGAGTTCCATTGGTAGTTAGACCATAGTTAAAGAAAGTGTTGGTCAAATTGTGTGCTCAGGACATAATAAAGCCCATTGACGGTTCGGAGTGGTTATCTCCTGTTGTGTTGGCTCGCAAACCTAATGGGAGTTTACGTATATCTGTGGATTTGAGATATTTGAACTCCAGAACTTGGGTTGACAGTCGTCCCCTACCCAACATCACTATTTGTTTACCTGGTGAGAGGAACCAAAGTATTTTCTACTTTGGACATGGCTTCTGCTTACCATCAGGTTGTCTTGGATCTGTATTCGTGACACTTTAATGTCCTTTATCACTCCTGAAGGGACCTTTCAATTCAAGAGAATGCCCTTTGGGTCAGCCTCTGCTTCGGTTGTGTTTCAGCGCTTAATTGATACAATGGGGGGAGTTACCTGTTTCCAAGATGATCTTTTGGTATATGCGGAGAATGAAATGGAGCATAATAAGAAACTAGCTCAGGTATTGGCCATTCTAGCAGAGAAGGCTGTTGCTCTAAAGGCAGGGAAATGCAATTTTGGCGTGGAAAGTGTAGAGTATTTGGGGCACAAGTTATCGGTGCAAGGTGTGGAACCAGAGGAAAATTTGGTCAAGCACATTATTGAAGCCCCTGTTCCGGAAGGCAAGGACAAGTT
This sequence comes from Calotriton arnoldi, assembly GCA_963921515.1. Classification (NCBI taxonomy): domain Eukaryota; kingdom Metazoa; phylum Chordata; class Amphibia; order Caudata; family Salamandridae; genus Calotriton; species Calotriton arnoldi. The sequence goes on along the minus strand of CAWUFW010000554.1, from coordinate 2,804,428 downwards.
GTGATCCTTCATGGGTCATATGGAAGTTTATGCAAGATTCATACCATGCTGTGCTGATAGAATACATGCTCAGCATGCTCTCCTCAAGAATGGTGAGAAATATGTATGGGATGAGGAGTGTAATCTTGAGTTTGAAGACATCGAGGAGTGGTAGCTAAAGCCATCCCGCTTAAACCATTCAATACCAAGGATCCATGTATTGTGGTTACAGATGCCAGCCAGCACAGGTTGGGGTCAGTCTTGATGCAAAGAAGGAATGAAGTTGTTGCTTTTGCTAGCCAGAGTTTAAGGGGTGCTGAAGCATCTGATTCGGTTTTAGAGCGTTAAGCGCTAGCTTGCTGGTAGGGTGTAGATCATTTCCAGAAGTATTTGTGGGGATCAGAATTTGAGATACGAGTGGACAACAAACCATTTGTTGATTTGTTTACTAAAAAAGAAGCAGGTAGATCCTCACAGAGAATTGCTAAATAGCAGTACAGGTTACAGGATTTTTATCAGATGATGTATGTTCCAGGGGGTTAAAGATGTGCTAGCCAACTGCCTTTCAAGGTTACTTTCACAAGTTGGAAGTCAGAAGTGTGAAATGTCCTGGAAGGATGATGATGAGATTGTGGTAAATGAATTGTCAAGTGTAGTCTAGGAGGCTATTACTGAGCAGACGTGGATAGAAGCTTTGCAGCAGGATAGTACTCTAAAACAAGTAATGACTTATGTTGGGAGTGGATGGCCAACTGGAGAAATGTCCAATGCTTTGTTGGATTTGTATAGACATATTGGCTTTGAGCTTTCAGTAGTCAAGGGGTTTTTGTACAGGTCGGATGTCTTAGTTGTTCCTGAGAATTTGAAGTCCAAAGTAGTGACTTTGGCGTTCAAAGGTCATATAGGGGTGAGGGCCATGAAAAGGAGAGTGAGGGACATGTTTTGGTTGCCGCGAATGGACAGGGAGGTTGAACATTTTGTCAGGGAATGTGTTTATTGTGTGGCCAGTGATAAATCCCAAGTGACAATTCCCAGTGGTGTGAGTGCCATTCCGTGTCTGATAAGGCATGGTCCAAGTTGGTCATAGATATAATTGGTCCTTTAGGTGTAGGAAACAGCCAGGTCAAGTAGGGCATGTGGTAATCGATTATTATTAAAGATGACTGGAGGTGGTGTTTGTGAACAGCTTCACTTCATGTGCTGTATGTTGGAGAAGTTCTTGTGAGAAGGTGTGCAAAATGAAATCCTCTCCGATAATGGGCCACAATTTCTCTCTTTGGAGTTTGAAGAATTCCTTAGAGGTTTTGATATTTAGCACATCACAAAATCATTATATCATCCCAAAAGCAATGATCTGGTGGAGCATTGTAACGAAGTGATAAATGAAAATATTCAATTGTTATTGGTAAATGGTTTAGGCTGGATGTTGGAGGTAAGAAAATTGTTGTGGGCAATTTGCATGACTCCTAATGCAGAAACCAAAGTGTCACCTTTTATCTTGATGAAAGAAAGCGTTCCAGGGTCAAAGTTGAACCGCATTTGGATGCATAAGGAGATGCCTTCTAAAGAGACCTTGGATGGTGAAAGGAGGAAGACAGCTCAGGACAAGTATGTGTGGAGTGCATCTAGAGAGCTGAAGGTGACATGGTCCGGGTCAGGAAGTTTGGTTCTTGTAAGGGAGGTAGTCGTTTTTCTAGCCCCAGGAGTGGGAACGCACTCTGTAACTCTAGACAATGGCAAGTAATGGAACAAAGAAAAAATATTTGTGGTTCGGAGTGTTGAAATACAGGATATTCCATGTGTGAAGGAATCTCAGGAAAATGTTGTTAGAAGATCATCAAGGAAACGTAGCTTGCCTGTTAAGTTACAGGATTACAAGTTAAAATGAGTCTTGGTATACACGCATGAAAATGTATGGTTTATGAATCTTTGGTCTATTTACGTGAAGTGTATTATTTACATTATTTTGCCTGATTAGCATTATTATATGTTGCATATGTGTTTCACATTTTATATTGTGCAGTTTGTATAATTTGGGAAGATGGGCTGGGTTCTCATTTGGAAGGTGTTTGGGTTGCATCATAGAAGGTGTGGAATGTATCTTTGCAAAAGGTTGGCAGTTTGCCGTTAACCTGCTTTTCTGCTGGTCATGGATAAAGAAGCACAATAAAAGAAACAAAATATTACCCAAAGTGTTGTGCATCTTTTCACTGTTACTTTTCTCCAGAGAAATCTCAGTGCTGACAGACTTTGGGGAAGGTTTTGGCATTTTTCATGTACTCTCCTCTAGAGCCACTGTATATGGGGTAGCCACTGAAGTCAGTGGGTAGGAGTCGAATTTTAAATTAGCACATTTGAAAATATAAACAGCATCTCCATTCGGCCGAATGAAGTGCCTTTGATTTACATTTAGTTGTAAATCCATCCTCTCCGAGAACATCAGGAAAATAAAATAATACATTTTGTAAATGTTAGTGCTAGCAAGACCATGCCCAGCATACCCACGATATCCAGCTCACCCTCTCGCTTTCAGTGGACCCCACCTCGACGAAGACCAACTTCCACAAATGTATGAAGAAGTTCGCTATCTGGATGAAGGACAACTACTTGAAGCTCAACTCGGACAAAGCTAAAGTTCTGATCTTCGGCAGTCACACTGCTCTCTGGAATGACTCCTTGTGGCCGGCAGAGCTCAGACCCACCACCATGCCGACAGACTACACCCGCAACCTCAGCATCATCCTGGACAGCGAACTCTCCATGAAATGTCAGGTCAACACCTTTTCCTCAGCCTGCTTCCACACGCTCCACATTCTCCGCAAAGTCTTAAGATGGCACACCATCAGCACAAGGAAAACGGTGATGCATGCCCTCATCACCAGCCGACTAGACTACTGCAACGCACTCTATGCAGGCATCATTGCAGAACTGATGCAAAGACTCCAGACGATCCAGAACGCAGCTGCCAGACTGATCCTCAACCTGCCCAAGAGGACACACATCACTCAGCACCTGAACGACCTCCACTGGCTCCCCGTTCAGAGGACATGTCAGTTCAAGCTGCTGACCCACAGCTACAAAGCCTTCCACGACCATGGACCTGCATACATGAACCACTGCCTGCACTTCCACTGACTGACCAGGAATCGCCGCTCTGCACACCTTGCTCTCGCACCTCCACACTGCACCCTCGCTGACCCTCTTCAGGAAAGGACTCAAGACCTGGCTCTTCGACTAATACCTGCAGCACAGCGCCTGCATACCCTCTAGGGTGTTAAGACGCACTATACAAGTACTACTTGATTGATTTTTTAGAACAAACTGAATTTCACATATTTAATGAAAGAGTGAAGGACACAATTGAAGTTCCTCTGTGCATCGGCTGGAAAGAGGCAAAACAAGATTCCATGCTCTTCTGTTTTCCATTTCATGTGCGTTTTAATTGTTATTATGGCTCAGAGATTATCTTCCATGATATCAAAATCAATTAAAAGCTAAATATAACAATCCATGTATAAATATATAGAGGAATTTAACTATCGGCACATTTTATAATGCTCGATTATATCGCTAAATATTTAGCCAATCACATAACAAGGTCAGAAAAGGGATTTGGGTTGATACCCAAAGGTAACCTCAATATTGTGTTACTAATACACCTATTGTACTGACCCCATTAAACCGATTTTTGTCCCAGATACCCTACCTCTCAATTTTATACAGTGATCCATTTAATAACTGCAATCTTAAGTACTCATTAATCAATTCTATACATATGTATAGGCACTCATAAATATCGTGCATGCACAAAATCGGTGAAAGTGACATGTGCAAATGTGAGTCTTAAGGCACAGTTCATTCTTATAGTTTCTTTTTACAACAGGTCTTATCTCAAAAGCATATTTTTATATTCTTTCTCAATAGGGGGGTAAAGTACTATCAACATATTATAAATGTATATACAGTTCTTCATTTTGATTCAGGCCATGTGGAGTAAGTGAACGTAGGTTTAGAATGTGTCTTGATTCGTATTGTCTTAATTTGCGTACTCGGTCGCCTCCCCTTTCATGACTTTCTACTTTTTCGATTGCGTAGAATTTCAGTGTCTTCCAATTACTGTCATGATAGGACTCCATATGTTTAGCCACTTCGTTGCTTCTGTCTCTATTGATTGTGGCTCGCACATGTTCTAAAATTCGTTTTTAAGTTCGCATAAGTGCTTCCCACGTACTTTAAGCCACATGGACATTCGATGACGTATACCACGTATTGACTTTTGCATGTAATATGTTGATTGACAATCCATTCTTGTTTGTTGATAAAGACAATCTTTCTTTGTTTTGCGATTTGGCACACTTTGCAGTTGTTACATTTAAAAAAGCCCGTCTGTTTCAACCAATTCGAGACACCCTTCTTTTCTTTCCGAAAATGGCTGTGTACCTACTTGTCTTTTAAACTTTTGTTTCGTCTAAAAGTCACATTGGGGTGATCACCCATGATATTTGCCACTGTATGATCCAGTCTTAGGATGTTCCAGTTTTTTCTTAGTATTCTTTTAATGTCTTTGGCTCCGCTGAGAATGTTGTAATCAAACAGATAGGTTTCCTTTGTTTAAAATCGGTCATTTCTTTCTTCATTTTCAAAAGATCAATTCTTTGTTTTCGCGTAGTTCTGTTAAGACAGGAGGTTATTGTTTCTTGGGTATAGCCTCTCCTTTTAAATCTGCAAGATGTTACATGACTGTTTCATCCATTCTTCTTCTTGTGAACAAATCCTACGTAGTCTTAAAAATTCTCCGTATGGAATGTTCTTAATAGTAGATGATTGATGGAAATTTTGGGCATGGAGGATTGAATTGGTTGCAGTCACTTTTCTATGTAGAGTTGTTTGGATTTTGTTTTCTTGAATATATACTTCTGTATCCAAAAATACTACTCACTTAGTGTGTATGTGAATTTTAAGTTGGTATAGGTTGAGTTAATTATTTCAAAGTATTCTGCGAATTCCTTCTCTGTTCCATCGCAGATGATAAAAAGATCATCTATATATCTTAACCACATAATGGTTTTCTCAGCATTTTGGTCATATTGTGATTGCCAGGCTAGTTGTTGTTCCCACCATCCCATCGTCAAGCAGGCGTAGCTAAGGCTAAAGGAAAAACCCATAGCCGTCCCTTTTATCTGTTTGAATCCGTCGTTCCCAAACAGGAAAATGTTTTGAGTCAGACATATCTGGATCATTTTGAGTAGTATTTCATTGCGACGGGTGAATTGTATATTCCTTTTTTTAAGAAAATGTTCACATGCTGTGATGCCTATTTCATTTTCAATGTTAGTATATAGCGAGATGACATCCATTGTTATTAATTTGAAAGTATCCTACCATGGGGTTTCTTGAAGGTGTCTCAAAAAATCACTGGTGTCTTTAAGATATGAATTTAAGTCTTGTACGAAGGGCATCAGGAAGAAATCAATATAGTTAGCAATAGCTTCCAAAAGAGCACCTTTGGCTGAGATAATAGGTCTTCTTGGAGGTTTCGTTGGGTGTTTATGAATTTTAGGTAGAAAATACATGGTTGGGATGATGGGATGGTCAGTTGTGAGGTATTTACCTTCATCCTCATCCAGTAAGTTGTTATTTGTCCATTCCTTAAGATAATTGTCCAGTTCCGTTTTATATTTCAATATTGTATTATCTTTTAATCTTTGATAGTAGTTTGTGCCTTTGAGTTGGGAAAGGGCTTCCTTGATATAATCTTCCTTATCCATTTTGATAACATTTCCGCCTTTGTTTGCAATTTTGATTTCTGTGGATTCATCATGTTGTAGATTGTATAGTGCTTGTTTTTCTGCAAAAGTCAGGTTGTTGGTACATTTTTGGTTTTTCATTTTATAAATATCTTGAATCACAGATTAACGAAAAATATCAATCTTATTCCCAAGTGGTAGTTGCGTATAAAAAAAATTATTTGGATTTTTTCCCACTGATTGCTGCCCCTGTTTGTGGACAGTGATTATCAAGTTGGGAGATGCATCTTTATCTGTCACATTTATTTGCACTCTGTACTACATAGACGAGAATTCCATGGGAGAAACTAAGAGGAAATGAGGTCATCAGATCTGTACCTTTAACAGCTACTTTGTATGATTTCACATTTACCTGTGACCAAGGTCTAAGCTAGACCGAAACGCGTAGGGATCTGCTGGTCTCTGTAAGAGGAAATAAAGAAAATTAATGAACTTACTCGTGAGTGCGATCCAACTTCCTTTTGAAGGTTTGTGGTGGATATAAATATATATATATATCAGATGTACTCCGTGACTCCCTCGGATATCTCCAATACACGGACCCAAAATTGTGTTTCAAAGTGAGTTTATTCCGCCTCAGTCGCCATTACGCGTTTCGCCTTCCACAAGGCTTGATCACATGACAGTGGTAATGGGATTACGTGCAAGATTTTAAAGTGCTCAGTGCTCATTATGACATGCATCACATGATTGTTTCTACCATAGACATAGAAAACATTCAAAACATTTACCAATAACATACATATATATATACACACACACACACACACATATATACACACGCCGCATTAGACTAGCTGTTTCTTGCCTACGAATCAGAGGTTACATAGGACAAATTAGGTAATGCACGCTTCTTTCTTATAATACATAATCGCAAGAGTTAGATTTCCTAAAGTACAGAATGACCATTCTAGTTGTCTACATAGCAATTACTAAAATTCCCATAAGGATACGCAAGGGGAGATAAACAGCACAAAAGCAGGTGAACTGAAATTAAATTAAGTGTTTTGAACTATGTATGTTCAGGTTCAGTGGTTATGGTTATGTATGCATTATGTATTTGTAAAGATCTAATTGGAGAATGTTTGGCGTGCTGTTATGTGGGCAAACATAGCACTTATAACCTCTGTTGGATACTTGAATAGGATTCATTATGCCAAAATAATGGATTTTTAAAGTGTCGGTATCCAGGTGTTGTGGTGTCCCATTTTTGCATGTTATTGTTGTAATCTACATAAATGGAACATTCCATTTGACCCTTCTTAGAGAAAACCAACTGAAAGAGAAACCTTTAATCAGCAACGGATTTCCCTTTCTTAAGTTCATTGCCTGGGATTCCATTTCAGCCTTAGGAACTTTTCTTACCTTGTCGGCGATTCCATATTCAATGTTTTGAGACTTTTGTTTTTTTTTCCCCTCTAGGTACATTCAGGGAAATATATATATATATACGCCCTTCCAAATGGGTCGGGGCTCGTTTTAGTGCGGATGCTGCCGCACTTAATACATCAAAAGATCCTCACCGATTCCTGGTGAATGAACGAGCCACTCACATTTGTGGTTTTAGTTCAATTTATTCGGGCAAGATAACGTGTTTCGACCGTAACGGTCTTGATCACATCATTCGTATGTTGAGTCCCCGCATTTTTTTAAAACAGTCATCGCGTCACTGATGACGCTCACATTCATTATGGACATAGAAGTCAGACTAATCTGAAAGAGACTATTAGTTATGGATTCCTCACCTTAGAATTACCCCAGGCGTCAGACTGGATCCGGAGAAATTTTATTTTTTTTCTTCAGCAGTACCTCTGCGCGTCGATAGGTGGCGTCGGTCGACTCCGCGTTCATCGTGGTCGCCGGAATGACGTTGCGGTATCTACTTAGACGCCGCCCTCGCGCTCTGACGTCAGTTCTTTCTTTTTCTGCACCAGCCAGCGCACATCCGGAGAGAGCGGTACCTCGAGTCACTTTTTGACTCCGTTTTTTGCGACTTTTGTCGACACCTTTATTGAGTCGATCGACTCCTGGTGCACGGAGGGATGTCACGTTGGACCGGCTTCAAGGCTTGTGACTCCTGTCACAAATTGATGTCAATCACGGACCTGCACCTCGTGTGCCTTTGGTGCCTGGAGCGCGACCACGACCCTAAGTCGGGCTCCGACTGCCGGGCCATGAACCCGAAGTCTTTGCGGGAGCGGTCCCGAAAGCTTCTCGAGGCCCGGCAGTCCGCTCCGCGCCATTCGAGGTCCCGGTCAAGAGGGAGGTCGCGGGACCGGTCGCGGAGCCACCACCACCACTCGTCATCGAAGTCTTCGTCTTCTGGTAAGTCGAAGCACAAGAAGAAGGCGAAGAAGCATCATCGCTCTTCGCGTTCTCCCCGTCCGTCGGCCGACACGGGAGGTAGTCGTCCGGCTCTGCCCCCGTAGCCTGTTGGGTCGACTCCGGCCTTCCCTCCCTTTCCGGGGCCCGGAGCGACCCCTGTCTTGCTTCGAAGCTTTTACGAAGCCTTACATTCCATCTTTGGGCAGCCCGACTCTGCCGGCGCGCCCTCGGGCCCCGGGGACTCGGTTGGGGGCTCTAGGCCTTCGATGGCGGCTTCGGCGCCGCAGGGCCCCCAAGGATTCAGGCCTGGATCCGGATCGGCGCCGGTCGACCTTGTGACACCTCCTCCGGCACCGAATCCAGTTACGACACCCTCGCCTCCTCCGACACCGGTTGTGTCCCCAGCCGGCGTCGACCTCGGCCTCCCGCTCGATGAGGACAGGGAGCCGGACCGACATCGCCCGACGTTGGGACCGGCGCCGACCGGTACTTTTGTACCCCTGTTCTCTCCTGATGTTTGCTACCACCTTGAGTGGCTCACAGGAGAGGGTGAGGAGGACTGGGAGGGGTCTGTGGACCCTCTTGCAGACCACTTGGAGGAACCGGACTGGAGAGAGGAGTTGGGTGAGGCCAGTGGTCTGGACACCTCCCCAGACCTTGGCATGCTATCTCCCCCTACCGTGGCTACGGAGGAGGGTGCATCTTACGCAGTGGTGTTGCGTAGGGCAGCCGAGGCGCTAAACCTCGAGCTTCCTACGGTGGCGGTCAGGACTAACCTCCTGACAGAGGTGCTTCAACCGGCAGCGGCCTCTTCGGAGCCCTTGCTGCCGTTTAATGAGGCCCTTACGGACATCCTTTTGGTCACTTGGTCCAAGCCCAACAGAGGGGCTCCTGTGGACAGGATAATTGCCCGACGCCACCGCCCGGCCCGGGGGACCCCATTTTCCTCTCTTCCCATCCTACCCCTGAGAGCTTGGTAGTCCAAGCCTCAACGTCCAAAGGTGCATTCCCTAACGCACCACCTGATAGGGAATCCAAAAAGCTGGACCACCTTGGGAAGAAGATGTTTTCTTCCTCCAGCTTGGGACTGCGATTGGTGAACACCGCATGTCTATTGGGCCCTTATTCCCACTCGGTGTGGGACACGGTTGCGCAGGTGCTGCCACAGTGCCCGGAGGAGGCCCGGGGCCGTGCTCTCCCGTGCTGTTGCCGAGGGGGAGAGACGCAGCGAAGTTCACCATCCGGTGTGGGCTGGACACCGCCGACTCACTGGGCAGGACGATTTCCACATCAGTAGCACTGAGACGCTACGCCTGGTTGAGGTCCACTGGTTTTTCAGGGGATGTCCAAGCAACGCTTTTGGACAAGCCTTTTGATGGCCGTCGCCTGTTTGACGACAAGGCAGACAACGCGCTCGAGCGATTTAAGGATTCTAGGGCTACGGCCATATCCTTAGGCCTCGCTTCCACCTCCCGCCCAGCGCAGTCTTCTTTTCACCCCTTCCGTGGCTACGGAAGGGGTGCCCCGCCATGTTCCGCCCAGAGCCACAGGCCTGTGCAAGCTGTCCAGCCTCTGTGCGGCCGAGGACATGGATCGCACCACCGTGGGTCGGGGGGCCAGCGGGCGGGCCAGTCCATCAGCGCCCCCTCTGCAGCAGCCTCCAAACCCTCCTAGTCCGACCTTTAAGGCCCATCAATCGCCAGTGGGCGGCAGGATTCGCCATCACCTCTCCCACTGGCTCAACATCACGTCGGACAGGTGGGTTTTGCAGATAGTCCGAAGCGGCTACTCCCTCCCCTTCGAGACTACCCCTCCATCCATGCCACCTCAATTCCATCGCATGTCGGAGGATCACCTGGCCCTTCTCCAACAGCAAGTTACGGCTCTCTTGGCCAAGGGAGCCATCAAGTGCGTTCCTGTCCCAGAAGTAGGTCGTGGTTGTTATTCCCACCTCTTTCTGGTGGCCAAGAAGAGAAGGACTTGGGCCTGCGTCCTATCTTGGATCTCAGGAACGTCAACTGCTTCCTCCGGAAGGAGAAGTTGAAGATGTTGACACTGGCTCAGGTCCTGTCTGCTCTGGAGACTGGATGGTAGCGTTGGACTTGCAGGACGCTTATTTTCACATCCCCGTCCTGCCGGCCCACCGGCGTTACCTGCGGTTCACGGTAGGCCACGAGCACTTTCAGTTTACTGTGCTTCTCTTTGGCCTTACCAGCGCCCCTCGGGTGTTCACGAAAGTGATGGTGGTGGTTGCAGCTCATTTGCGCAGATCAGGGGTTCCAGTCTTCCCCTATCTCGACGACTGGCTGTTGAAGGCGGGTTCGCCCCAGGCTGTCGTCTCCCACTTCCAGACTACGGCGGGCCTCCTGCATTTGCTGGGGTTCACTATCAACGTGCCGAAGTCACACCTGATTCCCTCTCAGAAGCTCCTTTTCATCGGAGCGGTTGTGGACACCGTGCAGTTTCGGGTTTATCCTCCCGAGCAGCGAGTCCGGGATATTCGGGCTATGATTCCGATCTTTCAGCCTCTATCCCGGGTTTCGGTTAGACTGACCCTGAGGCTACTGGGCCTCATGGCCTCCTGCATCCTGCTGGTGGACTATGCCAGGTGGCATATGCGAACTCTGCAGTGGGACCTGAAGTTCCAGTGGGCACAGCATCAGGGGAATCTTTCGATTGTGTCCAGATCTCAGAGGGCACTGCACATCAATTGCAGTGGTGGCTAACAAACCAGGATTGGGCCAATGGCAGATCCCTGTCCCTTCCCCAACCAGAGTTCACAGTGGTGACAGATGCATCACTGCTGGGGTGGGGCGGCCACATGGGAGAGGCGGAGATCAGAGGCCTCCGGTCTCCGCCGGAGTCCGGGCTCCATGTCAACCCTCTGGAGCTTCGGGTGATTCATCTTGCACTAAAAGCATCCCTTCCCTCTGTCCGGGGAAGAGTGGTGCAGGTGTTCACGGACAACACCACCGCCATGTGGTACTGCAACAAACAGGACAGGGTGGGGTCGTGGACCCTATGTCAAGAGGCTCTCCGCCTTTGGACATGGCTGGAACATCAGGGCATATCCCTGGTGGTTCAACACCTGGCAGGTTCTCTGAAAGCCAGGGCGGACGAACTCAGCCGCAGGTGCATGATGGATCACGAATGGCGTCTTCATTCGGAGGAGGTGCAAGGTCTCTTTCAGCCTTGGTTAGATCTATTCGCCACCGAAGAGAACGCGCAATGTCAGCAGTTCTGCGCGTTGGAATTTCCAAGGCGGCACTCGCTAGGCGCCGCTTTTTGTCGCGAGTGGAGTTGCGGTCTTCTATACGCCTTTCCGCCTATACCACTTCTGCCCAGAGTGCTGAAGAAGATCAAGGGCGACCGGGCCCAAGTCAGTCTTGTGGCCCCGGATTGGGCATGGAGAGTCTGGTATCCCGAGCTGTTACACATGGCCATCGATCCTCCGATCAGACTGCCTCTTCGGGAGGATCTTCTGTCACAGCAGCAGGGGACGGTCCTTCACCCGAACCTGTCCAGCCTCCACCTCCTTGCGTGGAGATTGAGCGGCGACAGTTGACAGCTTTCGACCTTCCTCCCAAAGTCTGTAATGTTATCTTGGCAGCCAGGCGTCCCTCCACTAAAACGGTATACGCCTGTAGATGGAACAAATTTGTGGCATGGTGCACAGCAAAGGCTGTGGATCCCCTTTCTGCCCCCCTTTCAGAAGTTCTCCTCTTTATTCTTTCTTTGGCCCAGCAGGGCTCTGCTCTGGGCACTCTCAAAGGCTATCTTTCGCCCATTTCGGCTTTCCTTCGGCTGCCTGACCAGCCTTCTCTTTTCAAAACCCCTATTGTAAATCGTTTCCTTAAGGGCATTACTCATTTGTTTCCTCCAACTCCTTTCGTGATGCCCCAGTGGGACTTGAACCTGGTTCTTACTTATCTTATGTGTGCTCCTTTCATCCCGCTCCATAACTGTCCTCTCAGACTCTTGACCCTTAAAACTGCCTTTCTGGTTGCCCTGACCTCTGCTCGCAGGGTGAGAGTGCTACAGGTCGTTTCTTCTAAGCCTCCTTTCCTGGCTGTTCATCCGGACAAGGTTGTCCTCCGCACTAGGCCTTCTTTCCTTCCCAAAGTGGTTATCTCTTTCCATATAGGACAGACCATCACTTTGCCCACCTTCTTTCCGCCTCTGCATCCTTCTAAAGAGGAAGAGAGGCTTCACCGTCTGGATCCAAAACGTGCGCTTTCATTCTATCTGGATCGCACAAAACAATTCCGGGTGGATGACCAGCTCTTTGTTGGCTATGTGGGCGCCAAGAAAGGTCGGGCCGCGCAAAAACGAACCCTCTCCTGATGGGTCGTTCTTTGCATCAAAATCTGCTGTTCCTTAGCGAAAAAGGAACCTCCAGTTGGGTTGCGTGCCCATTCCTCCAGGGCGACGGCATCCACTACTGCTTTGGGACGTGGAGTCCCCCTTCTTGACATCTGCCAGGCAGCTACGTGGGCTTCACTGCACACGTTTACCAAACACTACTGCTTGGACAGCCAAGTCCGGAGGGACGGCTTCTTCGGCCGTTCGGTTCTCCAGGACTTTCTGGTGTGAACTTGGTTCGCAGACCCACCACCGGGGTTGGTATTGCTGGGGTATCTATTCTAAGGTGAGGAATCCATAACTAATTGTCTCTTTCAGATGAACAAGTTACTTACCTTCGGTAACGATATATCTGTAAGAGACATAGATTAGTTATGGATTCCTCACCGCCCCACTCATCCTCCCCGTTCTGAGAACTGACTTCTAGGGTAAGGGACTCCCTTTCAGGGCCCTAGTTTTCGTGCACCAGTGGTCAGTGTCTTGCATGGCTCTGCGCTTCTGGGTGGAATGTCGTGTAAAGAACTGACTTCAGCGTGCGAGGGCGGCGTCTAAGTAGATACCGCGACGTCATTCCGGCGACCACAACGCCAACGACGAACACTGAGTTTACCGACGCCTCCCATCGTCATGCAGAGGTACTGCTGAGGAGAAAAAAAAATTCTCCGGATCCAGTCTGACGCCTGGGGGTAATTCTAAGGTGAGGAATCCATAACAGATATATCGTTACCGAAGGTAAGTAACTTGTTCTTCAAGCATAGTTACAAACCATTTTTCAATGCACAAATAATACAATAAAAATAAATTAAGATTAGCGTGCTCCAATATAATACTTTCATTGATCATCTCTGACAAAATTCCATGAAGGTAATATATACAGCGTATTGGTTCCAAAAGATCATTTATGACTTTCGCGGGAATAGTGTAGGCGTGTCTACCATTGCAATATGGGGTCCCTTCTTTTACATTACAATACAACTTTATTGTGCATTAGTAGCTCACTCTCTTCCACAAAGCTTTATGAAATTGCACACACGTGCAATACAACTTAATTGCACATTGGCTGCTCACTATCTTTCATAAGGCTTTACGTATTTGCACAAACATGGTACTTCGTTCTTATTTACATTAACTCCCATGGGCAAATGCCCCGAATCATCATGCTTTCGGAGGGCTACCATATTCATGGAAATTTGTCAAAGATGATCAATGAAATTATTATGTTGGAGCATGCTAACCTTAATTTATTTTATTTGTGCATTGAAAAATGGTTTGTAACTATGCTTGAATAGTCTGACTTCTATGTCCATAATGAATGTGAGCGTCATCAGTGACGCGATGACTGTTTATAAAAATGCGGGGACTCAACAGGTACGGACCACAGCGTGATGTTTCAAAGTGCAGTGCTTTATTGCAGAAGAAAGTTTCAGCATCAAACAATGTAACGGCAAGTGCCCAGCATGACTCGTTTCGACCGCGTTTCCACGGCCTTGATCACATGACGCGCTTACTTGAAGGTCCTTGTTAATGCAGCCGCGCCACAAGAAAGTGTCCACACTCCAGGTAAGTCCAAAGAAGATTTAATAGGGTAGCTGACGCGTTTCGACCAGGAGGCCTTTGTCAAAGCTAGGGAAGTAACATTGTGGCATTGTATTTATGGCATACAGTGAGGCACAGTTGTAAGAAAATAAAGTAAACATAGGAAAAAGACTTTGGGCATTAACAGACAATGCCAACTCATCAGTCATATGGAAAAAAGACTATACAAGTCAAAACTTCAAAAGGAAAGTAAAAATAATTTTTCATCCCAAAAATTAAATAAAGGGTGTCTCAGCCTAACAGAAGAATGTATAAATATATATACATGTATAAACACGGTAAAAATTGGTGCAAAATTGAAATAAGAGAGAAAATTGCTAGTGCAAGTAGATATATTCACTACATATTCCCCTCTGATGCCCAGAAAGAGAAATCCCCCATAATGCATAATATATCATTTCATTACAGATCATCGGTCTAGTGACCTAAGAAATCAGGTGGCATAAAGAGAGAAAAACAAGAGAAAAAGATAGATAGAGAGAGGATAGAGGAGACGGAGAGAGTTTAGCAATGTGGTGTGCAAACCCACCACTACAGATGATAATGTCCTAGAAACGAAGTGGCCGGCTATTGTAGACCGGCCACCCGGGGGACAGATGGCATTATCCTAAGTGAACATGAAGTTCCTCGTCCTGGTTCAGCCCTCCCGGGTGTTTGGTGTTGAGACTGATTATGTATTTTGATTCAAGTCTTCTTAGTGCTCGCTCCCTGTCTCCACCCCGACTCTTCACGGGAATCCTGTTGATGCCAAAAAATGAGATTTTTGGGTTCTCAGCTTTGGTAGAGCTATGTACAGTGTTGCAGTGCCTAGCCATGGGATACATGACATCATTGTTTCTGATTGCCCTTAAGTGCTCCAGGATAATTTTCTTCACCGGGAAGCTCGTGTTCCCCACATACCTCAACCCGCATACACACAATAGCACGTAAACAACAAAGTCCGTGTTGCAATTAATGAAGGGTCGGATCTTATGCTGTTTGCCATTGGGTAGGGGAGCTGTCTTGACATTAGTACTGTGGTTGCATGCCTTGCATTTTCCACACTTGTGGAATCCTGGGAGTTCCCTCAACCAAGTACTGCTATGTTTCTGGCTCGTTCCATTAAACTGTGGACCAACATGTCCCTCAGTGAGTTACTTCTGCGGTATGTGATATTGGCGCTAGGGGTAACTAATTTGCCAATAATGGGGTCCAGTTTGACTAAGTGCCAGTGTCTCCTGATAATCGCCTGGACCTTGGTACAATCTGCATTGAAAGTAGTGATGAGTCTGATCTCTGGTTTAGTGTTTATATATCAAGGACTAAATTTTACATGTTTATATATTTTACGTGTTTCTACTATAAAAAACTGTTATTTTGCAGTATCAGCGTCTTGTACATCTAGAGGGAGGGCGGGGTATACAGATTTTATTGCCTGGTGAGAGTTTTGATTGAAGTCGATGGTGTTAGAAATATTTGCATTTGTAATCATGTTCACATTATCGGATTGTTACAGCAGTGCATGATGGGTATGGTAGTTTCTTAGGATCAAGATCGCAAATGTGGGGTAAACGCCATTGGTAGTGAGTAAGGGGTGGAGTCACGATTCTTAAATTTAAAGAGGGGGAAGTAACAGTTACGTTTTTACGTGCTGTGTCTTTCAGAGAAGAACTTTTGCATAACAGATTGTATCACTAACAGCTATTAAGGTATGTGGGTGAACCATGTTGTTTTGCGCTCATATTGCGTTTTGAGAGGGAGGCATTAAGGGAACAACGAGGGTCTTTATTTTAGGGTGGTTACCTGTTATTAGTAAAGTTGAATGAGGTTGGCTGGTGTAGTACTGAAGAAGCTGGTTCAGGCAATTTTGTTGTTGGAATGCAATTTTTGGTAGAGGGAAAACGCTGTACTGTGTCGACATTTAAGATAACGCGCTATATGTAAAAAAGTGTAAAAATAAGTAATCACTTGAAATCACGATTTTAATACTAATGTTCTTTTACTCGTAGTGAACCCCTGAGGAAGGGCCTAATACGGCCCGAAATGCATTGGGTAACAGAAGCTTTGAGTTCAGGATGTATGTTGTATGTTCTGCGTGCTCAGAAAAAGGCCCGGATAGGCATATCTGTAGCATAAGAAGCTTTTTAAATGCCACTGCATCTTACGTGCAATTATATATGGAGAATAAAATCAATTCATGAAATTAATTTGGAGTATTTTGGAACTATTATTTCTTCAAATTTGGATTATCAACTAACACATTATGAAACGTGAAGCAGGCTGTGCACCGGACTGGAGTGAAATTTCGCTCCTTCCTTTTTGTTGTTGTACATACATGTGGGATACCAGGGTGGATCTCGCTGTCCAGGTTGCACGCTAAACCAATCGGAAATTAAGAGAAGATGAATATCAAGGCCAAGAGAATGAAACAAACTTGGTGTGCACTGTAATGCTCTTTTTTTGTAAGATATGATAGGCCTGCCAGGTGGATTGGTGTTGCGTTTATGGACTTTCGGTAACATGTAAAAGCATGGAGAAACAGATTTTTTAACTGTTAAAAACAATAACTCATCATTACTCAAAAGCCCACAGGTGTGCCAGTTGGAAAGCATGTTGTGGAAACAGTCAATGGTAGAAACATATTGGCTCGCCGTAGCTTTAGTGTAGCTGCCAGAAAAGTCTAACTGTCTTTTGGCTTCGGGCATGTACTTTTTTACATCCCATAGCACGACATTCCCGCCTTTGTCTGAAGGCTTGATGACAAAGGTGGTGGCTTGCTTCAGGGATTTAAGTGCCGCTTGTTGGCCTTTGGTTAAGTTAGTCATGGCCCCAGTGTTATTCCCAGTTTTGAGTTTGAGCATGTCCCGTACCACTGCCTCATGGAAGGAATCAATATTGACATGTGGGGTATTGCGGGTTGAACCTGGACTTAGGTTTAAAATTACTGCAGCTTCTCCTGCCGGTTTCCAGGTCCAGCACATCCAAGAGTTCTCGCTCAGATGTCCAATCCCTATCACCTAGTTTCAGTTCCCTCAGAGAGGCCAGGCCCCCAATATCCCCAATGGAGAGGAGATTTGCTGGTGTATTCAAAATGGCAGGGTCACTGCTAGTCATCGCCCCATCTCGCACAGCCCTTGAGCCTTTGAGAGTTTATTTTGAGAAGTTTCAGTTTTCTGGCAAACAAGAAAATGTCAATGCGGGTGCGGGGATAGTCAAAGTTGTTAGTGGGGCAGAACGAGAGGCCTAACTCCAAAAGAGACTGCTCCTCAGGAGTGAGGATATGGGAGGAAAGATTAATAACAGTGAAAATTGGCTCACCCATTATTTGTTCCTCTTGCTGAACCAGACTCCCTTCCCACGCGGTTTCTCTGTTTCATTTGCCTCCTCCACCTCTCCGGCTTTTCCTTTGACGTTGCTTTCTCCTTTTTCTTTTTCTTTTGGTGGTTTCCGCCTTGGTCCCTGGCTCTGCCGTAAAAAATGGTATTCCTTCAGTGTGGTAAAAGGCGCGATGCCACTGCCAAAGGATGCTTGCCTCTCGTCTAGGTCTGAGATGTCCGAGCTTGATTCTGAGGTTGCTGCCTCAGAGCGTATGTGCGTCTGAACTCCTCCCTCGCACCATCGTACTTCCTTCCAAAGGTAAGAATTCGGCCTGCGGCATAGTCTTTCTTATCCCGCGTGAATTTCCATTTCTTTTTGGTTTTTACTTCATCTTCATATTTGGTGAGTCTGCCCTCCAACTCTTTGTAGAATGCCTGTATCTCCTCTTGTTTAGGGTGTTTGTCAAGAATATCCTGTAGACTTTTATGGTCCGTTATCACCCGCTCCAACTCTATGGCTGCATATTTCGATAGAAGGCCCAGCATCTGTTTACAAGTGGAGGCCAACAGGGCTGACCACTCTTCCAGCAGTTTGGGGTGTGGGTCCTGGTAGGTGGGTGTTATTAGGATGCGGAGCCCCTGCGGTACTCGCCCCACTTCAATATAATTGTCTAATGAGATCACCTCCCAACTGCGATTGATCTCCTTTTTCCGCAGTTTCTCATAGGCCCCCAGGGTTTGTTTCAGGGAAGCACTGTCTGTGTGCGTGCCTGCTGCATCTGCGGTCGTAGTTGGCCCTCTGGCCTCCTCCTCCTCGTTAAACAGGTCCTTTGCGACGCCAAGTCGCTTGCGAATTGCTTCGCACATGGTTGTTTATCCCTCGTATTCCTTGAGCAATATTCAATGCCCCCTGATTTCAGGCAGAAGAAAGAATTATTGGGGAACTTTTCCGGGCAGGTTATTTTTACAGTGAAAATAAATGTTAGTATCCCACAACATGATAGGTGTGCTGGTTCTGGGAACCGAGGACGAAATACCTGCCGTCAAACGTGTAGGTTGGAATCACGTTCAGAGCGGGACCTCTGCCTTGCTTAGTAGTTCTGTGATGCCGGATACACTGTTGTAGCATGCAAAAAGCCGTCACTCGTCTCCTCCAGGAAAACTGTGTGGCCGTAGCAGCCGTGCGGTATGAGTGCAGGTCAGATGTTGAATCCGGATGAGTTTGAGAAGCAGGCGGCGGGAATCGGAGATCGGATACCTCCGCTAGACGAGTTTGCTGGTTTAATCCGATTACATCCACCAAGCGAGGCCGGTGCCGGGCAGACGGGCGCAGAACCCGTCAGACTTGCTTGAAGGTCCTTGTTAACGCAGCCGCGCCACGCCACAAGAAAGTGCCCGCACTCCAGGTAAGTCCAAAGAAGATTTATTAGGGTAGCTGACGTGTTTCGACCAGGAGGTCTTTGTCAAAGCTAGGGAAGTAACATTGTGGCATTGTATTTATGGCATACAGTGAGGCACAGTTGTAAGAAAATAAAGTAAACATAGGAAAAAGACTTTGGGCATTAACAGACAATGCCAACTCATCAGTCATATGGAAAAAAGACTATATAAGTCAAAACTTTAAAAGGAAAGTAAAAATTCTTTTTCATCCCAAAAATTAAATAAAGGGTGTCTCACCCTAACAGAAGAATGTATAAATATATATACATGTATAAACACTGTAAAAATTGGTGCAAAATTGAAATAAGGGAGAAAATTGCTAGTGCAAGTAGATATATTCACTACATATTCCCCTCTGATGCCCAGAAAGAGAAATCCCCCATAATGCATAATATAACATTATATATATATATATATATATATATATATATATATATATATATATATATATATATATATATATATATATATATATTTTTTTATTTTTTTTATTCGTCATCTGTGTGTGTGGGTCCTGTTATCTTCAATTTTTACTCTACATTTTACCCTTCTACCTTTCTTCTGTTTATCTTTACTCTTTTTCTTTATTCTTCTTCCTTTTATTTTCACATCTCTTAGTTACTTGGTATCCTTCATCAGTTCTGATATCTGTATTTTAAGCTTGGCTTCATTCGCAATGTCCCAACCGCCTTCATTTTTAAGTGATGTAGGGGAACCACTCATTCCAAGGAAAAAGTGTGGGTGAATCTTTTTGAATCTTATTTGATAGCTATTGGTGGGGACAGATTTTCCTCTGTGCGCAAGCAGCACATTCTACTACTTAATTTAGGAAAGCATGCAAGAGAACTATTTGATGATCTTTTTGATGCAGTTACTGAAGGACAAGAAGAGAGAGGATGCGCAAGGAGACGTACAACATGATGTGTATCAAAACACACTTAGAAAATTGGAAATGCAATTTGGGGAAAAGATAAATGTTTTATTAGAGCATCACACATTTTTCTCCAGATCGCAAGGGAAGAATGAAAAAGTGAGTAATGACATTGCAGTCTTAAGGGGTTTGTCAGCCACTTGTGATTTTGGTATGTTGACGTAATTCCTCATAAGGGGCCAATTGGTAAGGTGTACCAGAGATAAAAAGATTCAAGAGAAATTATTAGCAGAAAGTCTTGACTTGAACCAAGCTATAGATATAGCCAAAAGTATTGAGCATACTGCATATTGTATGACAGAAATGAGAGAAGCTGTAGATACTAAGGAAGTAACGGACAATGGTGTGTGTAAAGTTTCAGGAAGTGAAGACAAAAGTAAAGTAGTGATTCAAATATACAAAAAGGGGAGGGTGGGAAATTCACATGTTACAAATGCAGTAACTCCAATCATCTGGCAAATAACATCAAGTGTCCTGCAAGAGGGGGGGTATGCAGGAAATGTAACAAACGTGGGCACTTTGCCAAGGTGTGTAAAGACATGAGAAGCAATGTTACACATATGGTCAATAATGATGGGATTCGGAGAGAAGACATTATCTTTCAGATTGCAGGTGATTGTAGAAATTCAGGAGCTTATTATCCCACATGTAACATTCTTTTGGATGGGGTTCCTTACACTGTGTATGCTGACTCTTGTTCCCCTTATACCTTGATTAATGAGAACACGTTGATGGAAAACTCTCAGGGTAAAGTTTACTCATTATTACCTCCTGATATTAACCCTGGGGGCTATAATAAAGATCCCATACCTCTGGCAGGGATGTTGCTTATGCAGATAATTTTCAAAGGAAGATCCACCTTGGGAAAAGTTTACATAACTAAAACTGGTTCGAACCTATTAAGATGGAAACACCAAAGGGATCGGGGATCAAATTGGATCCCAATGCGTTGGAACAGGTATATTTGATTGACAAATCTAGTGTTGGTAGGGATGTATGTAGTAAATTTCCTGAAGTTTTTTTTCGGAAAAATTAGGCTTGCTTAATGGATTTCTTCATAAAATAAAACTGAAAAGTCAGTTTAAACCAGTAATTCACAAAGCCAGATCCCTTCCTTTGCTAAAAAGAGATCTTCAAAGGAAAGAATTGGACAAGTTGGAGGCCAATGGAGTCATAGAGAAGATAGAGAGTTTGGAGTGGCTAGCCCCCATTGTCATAGCATCCAAAGAGGGAGGGAAAGGTATCAGTCTGTGTGTTGACCTTAGAGACCTCAATGCCAACATTTGGGTGGATAGGCATCCTCTTCCTAACATTAACGAAATGCTAAGTGTAATTCAGGGGCCAAATATTTTAGTGTTCTAGATCTCTCATCAGATTACCACCAAGTAGCCCTTCATCCTGACTCTAGAGCTCTAACCTATTTCAGAACTCCATTTGGAGCGTACCAGTTCCTTAGGATGCCGTTTGGACAAGCATCTGCTGCGGCAGTTTTTCAAAGAGTGATGCAACATATATTGCAAGGGACCAACAAGGTTCTTTGTTTTCAGGATGATATCCTTATGTATGGTTGCTCAGAAGAAGAACACGACGAGGTGTTGGAGGAAGTTCTGGGGAAGTTAAGCAAAGCTGGGTTCACCACACAGAAAGATAAATGCAAAATTGGTGTTAAATCAGTTACATACTTGGGACACACCATTTACGAAGAAGGCATGAGACCTAAAACTAGCTTGGTAGACTCTGTCAGAATGGCACCCACACCCTCAAACAAAGACGAATTGAAGTCATTTCTTGGTCTTGTGGAGTTTATGCCTAAATTCGTCCAAAACTTTACAGATCGGGTGCAGTCACTTAGGTCGTTACTCAAAAAAGGTTCATTTTGAATGGAGTAAGTGTCAGGAGGAGTTTATCCAGATCAAACAGGCAATTTCAGAGGCACCTCAATTGGGTTTGTTTGATTCTTTTGCCAAAACCACTCTTACCACAGACGCCAGTGTGAAGGTGTTAGGTGTGTCCCTTACACAAGTAGTTGAGGGTAAAGAGAGGGTAATTGCTTTTGCATCCCGTACATTAAAAGAATCGGAACATAATTATTCCACCATAGAAAAAGAGGCACTTGCCTGCTATTGGGCAATCAATCACTTCAAATTCTACCTGTGGGGCATACAATTTGTTTTGAGAACCGATCATAAGCCCCTACTTCCGATGTTCTCTACCGAATGTATTGAGAAGGCCACTCCTTGTATCTCCAAGTGGGTGTTAGGTTTGCAAGGGTTCAACTTCAACATTGTATTTGTGCCAGGTAGCAAGAATCAAATGGCTGATTGTCTCTCAAGGCTTCCCATCACAGGCGGAGATTCCCAGGTTAGCCCACCTGAGGAAGCTATTCTAGCAATTGACATTCCAGCAATAACAAAAGAAGAATGGGAGAAGTGCGAAAAAGATGATATCCTCAAGTCCCTTAAAGAAAGGATTATCAAGGGTTGATTTGCCACACTTGCTTCAGCCCTTCTGGAATGTGAAAGATGAGTTATCCATCATCAATGATAAAATTTACAGCTCTAACAACATTTTTCCTCCCAAGGGCATGCAAGAACGCATTATAGAAATAGCACATGAAGGCCATCCTGGTAGGAGTATGACAAAAGGGTAAAATCAGTAATGATTATTGGTTTCCCAACATGGACACCATGGTGGGGATGGCAGTAAAATAATGTTTTGCTTGCAGCTCCAGTGATAAAACTAGAGTCACACATAAGACTCCTCTTCTCCCTGTGTTAGTACCTTCAAAGCCCTGGGACAAATTAGGCCTTGACATCATAGGACCATTAAATATGCTTAACAATTTGCAGAGATTTATGTTTGTGTTAATAGATTCCCATTGGATATCTACTAAGTAAGTCATGTCTATTAATACCTCCTCTCTTATTGAGTTCTCAAGAGACTTTTCCTAAGGAAAGTGTACCCAGCGTTGTGGTCACTGACAATGGGAGTACAGTTTACTTCAGATGAGATGACACAGTTTCTGGAAAATGTGTCCATCACACATGTTAAATCCCCCCTTTTATTGCCATAAAGTCAATGGGTTAGTGGAAAGGTCTAACATAATGATAAAATACACCATTCAGTTGGCCCTCACCTCTCATGAACCCATTGATGAAGCTTTGAGGAAGATGCTATGGTCATATCACATCACTCCTAATGCAATTTCATGGGTATCTCCTTTCGTTTCTCTCAAGGGGAAGAATCCAGGCTCTAAGTTAACTCCCAATTGGCTTAATGGAGGATGTCCTGTTTGGGTAGACAGAAGCTCAGTTTTGGACAAGATTAGTCATCACCAAAATGATCATAAAACCAGATATGACCGGAAATGGGGTACTGTTAGTAGAGATTGGAGAGAAGGTAAATGGGTCACAAACAAGAGTCCTAACTCTAACCGCTCCAAAATATCTTTGTTTTCTGAACCTGTGAGAATCAAGCGTGTCAATCGCAACTCAGTGATTTCAGAGGACGGACGAACATGGAGTATGGACAATGTGGCTCGTTGTCCGGATGTGTTGATTCCTTCGTCAGACGATGGTGGGGTGGAGGATGGAACTGTGTTGGACTCACAGAGGTCCAAGGATGTCCGAGTTCGCCGTCCTCCTAGTTGGCAAGCAGACTATAAGATGTAATGTATTCTTCATGGTTTTGACATTTTGTAATCTCTGCACACTTCTCTCTTGTTCCCTTTCCATTTTTTGTTATATTTTTGTACAGTCAAATAGTATCTTTTCTTATTGATAAAGGGAGATGTGTTGTAATCTACATAAATGGAACATTCCGTTCTTCCTTCTCCTTCTGTTCCTGTCCTATTCTCCCCCCCCCCCCCCATTTTCCCTCTATTGTCTCGCTTTTCTTTGGAACCTTCAGGTGAAGCTCACGATAGAATGTTCATGTGAGCCACCTGAACAGACAGTTGTAGAGGATCGCTGCATATAATAAACGTCTTACTTTTCGCATGCTTTTGGACTGATTATTCAACAGTTATCTTAGTCTTAATAGCAATGTATAGTGAATTTAGAAAACAGTTTTTAGACTACTTAACCATCCCCGAGTACAAGGCAGGCACTATTACAAAATCAGAGGAAAATATTTTTTACGGCATAGAAACAATGGAGGAAAACATTTGTAAATTTAATTTCAAGTTTTTTTTTCTAGGAGATTATGACTCTGGAGAGATGGAGAAACTCCACCTTATTTACCCCTAGTTTTATTTCTGAGCTCTCAGTAATCAACCCCCGTTAGCAATGCAAAATTAGTAATTGTGACCAATATATTTATAAATTGCACATATTTAAAAAAAAAATACATCTTATTGTGATTATATGATAGTCACATATAGTTGACAACTATTCACCCTCAGATTCATGGAGTTGTGTTCTTTAACAGCTTTGTCTGCATAGCCTCCTTTGACTTCTTAAAATACTGAAGCCTTGAAGAATATTTCATGAGAAGGGTGTTCAGAGCTTTGGGTTCGTTTCTGATATCACTTGCTTGACATTGAAACAAAGTATAACACGTAATTTGTATTGTTCCGATTTTAAGGAACGTATTTGTATGTATCACACAAATGAGCTGAACCAAACTTAGTTCATGTAATCAATAACGTGACTTTGTAATGAAAATACATTTTTCTTCCCCTTCTCTCTTCACTGTTTGCAGACTATGAACGAGTTTGAATATCTGAAACTTTTAGGAAAAGGCACTTTTGGAAAGGTCATTTTAGTGAAGGAAAAAGCAACGGGACGCTATTATGCAATGAAAATTTTAAAGAAAGAAGTTATTGTTGCAAAGGTAGGTGTGACATCCCTTGAGTGTTTCCTTTTACAATAAATTATTCCGGTACTTTTCCACATAATAATTTGACGATTTTCTTTTTGAAAATTGTGTTTGCTTTTTCAGGATGAAGTAGCACACACACTCACAGAAAACCGTGTTTTACAGAATTCTAGACATCCATTCTTAACAGTAAGTTCACTATCTTGTCATCTTCTTTGCTAAGTAATATGTTGTGTGCCACTGCTTGTATTACTATACCTCAATCAACAGAGCAACCCTTAAAGCCATAGGAACCTGGGTGTATTGTAAAAAAGAAACAATGGTTCTCATTGGTATCGTTGAATCAGAATATGGAGTCAAAATATCTGATCAGGAAAAGGTTACTGGTACAATAAATGTTATAATCTCAATATATTACCACTGTGTCACCCTCTATAGTGTTTTTTGTTTTTGTGATTCCCTTTTTGTTCACATGGGATTCACCACAGGTTAGGTTTGTGTATGTCTGTAATAACCATTGCAGACATTTATCTTAGATAAAGTGTGAATTACGAACTATGAGAACATTGCATAAAATGTGAAAGAAAATGAGATGAGGTGCATCTAGGTTTATATTGTGCCTCATACCTGCTTTTATGCTAAATGAGGTAGGCCTCCCTCTGAATGCAACCACGTTAGTAATCAAATGTGAAGCCCCATTGATGCACTCCCAGACTGGTGGAACAGGGGGTGTAGATAAGGTAACATTCTCTTCTGGTTCCCAGAAGAGCAAACTTAGTCTTTCATCCTTCTGAGGTGGTGACCGTCTTTGTTACTCACCTTTGGAGTTCGGCTCAGGATCTTCGTCTGTATTTAAATGGCTCATCGATCAAGATGTCCATGTTAAAGACCACTCGGGCCACACTTCAGAAGGTGCTGGTCACCTTTGGTTCACTATATGCGCCCAAAGTCTTCTGATTATGTCTCGATGACGTGATGTCATTGTCGCATTATTGATGTTCTCTTAGACATTGTCCTTTCCTACTCCAGACACGAGCGGATCTCTTCAACATGCAGTTTTGTTCTTTTCATTCCAAGTACTTTCATTGATGCCTTGTGCCTTCATCTTTTCCTAAATCAAATGTTGTGAATGAGATGTATTTTCTTAAACAAGAGGAACCAGGAGCTATTTTTAAGCAGGTCCTGCACCCATGCTCCAAGGCAATAATGAGAAACAGAGGGGGTGTGCAGTTCCTAAGGGTGGGATGGGAAGGGAGGTCTTTTCTACAGTGTGCCGTCACACAGCCCGAAGGATGTCATGCTTCATCATTTGGGCCTGCTCCTCGTCGGGCCAGCGCTGCAATGCCCGACGGGCACCCGCGAAGGGGCTCTTTGGCGGAGATCTTTTTGTAGATGAAGCCGTAGGGTGAGTGCGGGTGTGTGGGCTGGGTAGTGCGGCAAGTGAGTGCTTTAAAATAGGTCTAGAGCTGTCCAAACTAATTATGTTTATTATCAGGGGGCACTAGCCTAATTAAAAGTAAGAGGCCCTAGCTGGATGTAATGATCCTATAGGGCTAGTGTGGTGCATAGGGTCGACATGTTTCATGCCAAGTTAGCCCCTAACGGGTCTGGTGGCACTTCATCAGGACCAAAAGTGTGATAAAAAGGTGCTTAAGCACTACCGCAAGCCTGGTTCAGCGATTCGTGACTGATGACCAGAAGCAGTTGGACGCCCCGGGTTGGATAATCCCGAGGTGAAAGACCTGAGGGAAAGGGGAGGGAGATAAAAAAGAGAGAGCCATGGTCTAGTTTATAAATAGTTAGGCACTGTTAGAAGGCACACAGTCGTTTGCATTGCAGTCGGCAAGTTTGCGAGTGGGTGAAAATGCCAGTCGTTACAGTAGTGGCTATATGGTGCATTAAGTGTTAATATTGGTGCGTGTACCACCAGTGATTGGAACGGTGGTGTCGCTAACAACCTAGCTTCAATGCTTGCAGTGGCTAGGGTCATGAGTGAGGCTAGAGACGACAGTTAGTGCCAATATTTGATGATGCCGACATTGGAAGCTCATGTCAGGCAATGTTTAAAATATGCATGACACACGTGAAGAATAGTAATCACAAACACTCCAACACAAGTATTCATGCGGTATATACAGTGGATCAAAAATCACGGAAATGTGTCATGTGAAGGCAAGTAGTTACAAGCACACCAACACAATCGTTCATGCGAAGGTTCCACTGAGGGCGTGCTGGTAATTAAAATTAATCAGGTCAGGCAATGTTTAAAGTATTCACAAACAAGTGTTCATGCGGTATATACAGTGGATCAAAAAATCACGGAAAAGCGTCACGTGAAGACTAGTAGTCACAAGCACTTCAACACAATCGTTCGTGCGGCGTATATAGAGCATCTCAAAATCACAGATGTGGCGGGTGCTACCAGCCGGGAATTCGCGTACCAGAAATAGCATCTTATACAAAGCCAATAGCGATGGTCCCACTGAGGGTGTGCTGGTAATTAAAAAAGGTAGTACACGTGGGATGAGGCCAGGTGTGCCGTAGGGCACCCTGTGCGCGACCTGCAACTCGCCCGTAATGATTAGGTCTAGTACTGACTGGGATGGCAGAGCACGTTGTTGCTCTGATGCTGAGGAAGAGAAACTACAATTCCTAATTACAATCAGAAGAGGAAAGGTCTTACCAGGGTCTTCACAGGCAGATAGGCAGAGTCCACCGGTAAATAAAGGCATTCATACTCACGCAGGGAGGCAGTGCAACTAGCATCCGTCCTACCCTTGCTCCGGGCCCCCTAATGCTTGCTTCCGGGTCTGCGGCTTATGAGAGAGCCATGTGTTGCGTAACTGCGTGGTAGACTAGACTGTCAACTGAGGCGGCCATGTTGGATGGAAACTTTATTGATAAAGAAGAGTGCCTGAACACGGGAGAGCATGGGGGTGCGGTGGCGTCACCTAGCTAACAATTTGCTAATGAGTTAACCTTAACAGGGGCCCGCTTGAGTGTGAACCATGGCAGGAGAGCCCAAGTTGGTGTTTGTACTTACAAGACAGGCCGGTATTGGACAGTGGCTGACTGTAATACAAACGACTGTGTGCCTTCTAACAGTGCCTAACTATTTCTAAACTAGACCTTGGCTCTTTCCTTTTTATCTCCCTCCCCTTTCCCTCGGGTCTTTCACCTCGGGATTATCCAACCCGGGGCGTCCAACTGCTTCTGGTCATCAGTCACAAATCGCTGAACCAGGCTTGCAGTAGTGCTTAAGCACCTTTTTATCATACTTTTGGTCCTGATGAAGTGCCACCAGACCCGTTAGGGGCTAACTTGGCATGAAACATGTCGACCCTATGCACCACACTAGCCCTATAGGATCATTACATCCAGCTAGGGCCTCTTACTTTTAATTAGGCTAGTGCCCCCGGTAATAAACATAATTAGTTTGGACAGCTCTAGAACTATTTTAAACCACTCGCTTGCCGCACTACCCAGCCCACACACCCGCACTCACCCTACGGCTTCATCTACAAAAAGATCTCCGCCAAAGAGCCCCTACGCCAGTGCCCGTCGGGCATTGCAGTGCCGGCCCGACGAGGAGCAGGCCCAAATGATGAAGCATGACATCCTTCGGGGTGTGTGAGGGCACACTGTAGAAAAGACCTCCCTTCCCATCCCACCTTAGGAACTGCACACCCCCTCTGTTTCTCGTGAATGAGATGTAGCCATAGACATACACTTTTGAAGACTCAGTTGGATCTAAAGCCAGATCCCTATAGCAAGCTCATTTTGGTTTTGTCTCACCTGAAATCAGCTCAGCCATGTAATCTTCAAGGGTTCTTTTCAGAACCCACTCACACGTTGTAATCAGTATTGACTTCTCAGTATTGTTAGAGAGCTCCCTGAGTATTCTCTCAGTTGAGGGGCTCTAGTTATAGAACAAAAGTTGCCAAGTGTGAAGCACTCCCTCCACTTCTGAGGATCGTACATTCCAATTTGGGAGCAAGCTTATGTACAGTGCAGGAATCTCAATGAGCCTCCTAAAGCTTGCCACACTTCAGCGCGCCAATAGCACTTGCGCTACATGGAATGTCTGTACACTTGTGCATACTGCTCTCCATGGCTAAACATGCTTTCAGTGCTTCTGTGACTTACTGGCATATTTTCTTAGTTCTCTTGTGTGAGGTATTTCTAGTTAGAGCTTGAAGAGTTTATCCATAAATTCTGTAATACGGAGAGCAGACTAGAGTTGATATTTACTTAGCAATGCTTTCCTGTGTTGTCCTTAGGACACAATATTAATTTGTTTGGTCATTTTTCACAGCTGTTTTCCCACCAAAAAAGTCATGATGTGCTGTAAGCAAAGAAACTTTTTAACTTTTAAGAAGGCGTCTTTTAGTTCATATGCCTATTGAGATTATACCAAAATCTTTTAGTGGTTGTTGTTTTTTCTTTCTTTATATTTCTTAAAATATCAACTTTGTTTTACCGAGAGCAGCATCATTTTCTGGTCCTGAGGTCAGGATACTTATCCTATTAAAGGCTTTTTTTGGGCTGCTGTGCCAAATCAGATGGGAGAGACTAGGTGACAGGATCGCGTAATCAGTTTTTTTTGCCATAATTTGGAATTTGTCAGCCGTATTGGCACTTTAAAATAACCCGATTTTCTTTGTTTAATTTTTTTTTTTTAAATGTGCTGGACCCCATTATTTTGAGGTCTCGCCTAGCGTTGCAGCGCACGCATGTGCTGCTCGCTCGGCGAGATTTATTGTGAAGGAGGACTTTGAGAAGAGGGCTTGAAGCCCCGCCCCTCATTTTCATTGGAAGGCGTCATCGTTTATGGTAAACGGTGGCCTTCCATTGAAAATGAGGCTTCTTTGTTACCGCCCTTTCGCCTATTGGTCCGGCCCATCCAGACTGGCTCGTCTGCTTTGCGGCTGTTGCAAAGCAATTTCTTATCTTTAGGAGGCGTGTTAGATAAACAAGCCGTGAGAGCCAGTCCGGATGGGCCGTCTCAAAAGGAGACGGGGCGCCGCGTGTTTATTTTTGCATCGCGCTTTCACTTTAAAGTGAAAGCGCAATGCAAAAATAAACAGCGGCTGCCTGGCGAGCGCTTGTTTTTTATAGTCATTGCCTCTTGAATATCTGCTGTTTCAGGGGAGAGGCCTGCTAAGAGAGGAGGGGTATCTGGTCCTACGTAGCGGGCGTTCCCTGCGTTTTCCATCTTCGTCTCCCCAGGCCGAGGTGGGGCGCCTGGGCTCATGGGGCGAGATTCCTTCTCGCTGTTTTCTGCTTCCCGCGGGGCTGCACTCGGTTTGAGGCCCACTGTTGCTTCCACACCCTCGCTGCACTCATTACCTT
The DNA here is from genome assembly GCA_963921515.1 of Calotriton arnoldi. Classification (NCBI taxonomy): domain Eukaryota; kingdom Metazoa; phylum Chordata; class Amphibia; order Caudata; family Salamandridae; genus Calotriton; species Calotriton arnoldi. The sequence continues at coordinate 2,774,522 of CAWUFW010000554.1, read as the reverse complement.
CATTTAGCCGAGTTAACGTGCCGAGGCCCCCGTGCTCGTCACTGCACGGCCCTTCTGTCGTCTGATGCCGGATTAAAGCCACCTGGCTCCTGGGCGGCTCCTCAGCCCCATCTGCGGTCTGAGCTGCGTCCATACCCACAGTTGCTTTTCTGCCGCCCCTTAGAGCCGGGAGGGTCTCCTCGGTGGGCACTTGATCCCCAGCGGGATCCCAGACCGGCTGCTCCCTGGTGGGCAGCTGTTCCCTTTGCTGTGTGCTGTATAAAATGCCTGTGGTGGGTGAGAGATGTAGGAGTGCGGCATAAGAGGTCTGTCAGTGCAGGGTGAGTGGTCCTCTTCGCCTGCGGCCTGGTTGAGCGGTGTCTTGTCGGTCTGACCTCTGCCATGGGCCTGGGTATGGAGCCCTCCGTTCCCTGCGCCTCGGAGTGATTGACTGTCGGGCCAGAAGCTGCAAGAGTCCCAATTGTTTGGTCTATTGGTGTAGACCGTCCGTCCTGGGTTATCTCCAGGAACCCGGAAGTACCAGTGAAAGGTGCAGGCTCTCCGCTGGCACATGTCTGCGATGACGGTCCAGTGATGGTGCCAGGCACAGCGGGGTCTGCCGCTTGGTGTGCTGAAGGCATCGCAAGGCTTGTAGGGGCTTCATCCCCCCCTGCACGTCTCCGGGGAGGTTTTTTGGGTACCGCTCCATTCTTTTGGATCTTCGGTGTGGCGAGTCGGGCCAGGAGCGCAAAGTGAGGCCAGGCCTGTCCCAGGATGCCCGTCTCTGCCAACAACGGAAAGGAGGTATATTTTAGATGTCTGTATTGCTAAGGGCAGCGGAGCACTGCAACGTGCCAGAGCATGCAGGCAAAGCACACCAAGGAGCAACATGCTGCCGAGCCCTCACAGCAAGCACCCCCTCTGCCAGCATGCACTGCCTCACCAACACCAGCCCCATCCAGCCAAGAACTCCCCCTGTCATGCCCCTGGCCAGTCTCTCAACCAGCCCGTCCCTGTCAGCGCCCCTGACTAGTGCTGGCTCAGCTGCTGCAGGCATGAGCACCGGGTTCATAGGAGCTCTGAGAGCCAGGGGAAAATGGCTGCCTGGATACAAGAGGTTGGATGTGGATTGCAACTGGTGTGTGTTGTGAACGTGTGAGAGCATTGTTCGTATGGGTGTGTATGATGTCAGTGTGTCCAACAGGTATGTTAAGAGTTTCTGAGGTGCGAAAAATGCCAGTGTTTGTATGTAAGGGGGTTTAGTGGGGCATGGTGTAAGGGGTGTGTGAGAAGTATATGTGGGCAAATTTGGGCAAATTAGAGGTCCGGTTAAGATAAAGGTGGTGGTTAGGTTTATCTTTCATTCAGGGTAATGGTTTCAGTTTGCATTAGGACTAGAGTTACACCTGTTTAGGGCCGTGCTTATTTATTTATTTAATTAGTTGCACAAGCGCGGCTTGTTTTCTCTGGAGAGGGATCCCTCCGCGCCAGCCCGGAGCCTGTATAATTAAAGGGTTAACTGCTGTAAACACGCCGGGCTGTCTGAGGCATGATGCCTCTTACCTAAGCATGCACGTCCCTCTCTACCTCTGTGTGCACGTCCCTCTCATCGTGAATGTCCCTCTCTCTGAGTGCACGTCCCTCCCTCTGAGTGCACGTCCCTCCCTGTCCCTTCCTCTTGAGTGCACGTCCCCTTCCTCTTGAGTGCACGTCCCCTCCACTTGAATGCAGCGCATGACGCAAACTGAACTACCTCTTGGCACTGAAATAACTAGCTCTGAAAGCGTGCAATACTCCTCCCCTGAGACGGAAAGGGTAGGTGCCAGCCGTGGTACCGACGGTCTTCGAGAGCCACGGTAGGTATGGGCACAAGTAGTCTTTGTGGGCAGGTTATGCCATGTCGGGTACAGAGCGCCCATCGGCAGGGCTTCGTAGAGCTGCGGGCTGTCTGCGCCACACGCACACCGGACTCTGCGTCGTCATGGGGAACTGTTTCAGGCCCTGTGCGCTGGTCCCTTGTGAGATTGTGTGAGGGGAAGGTTGGCCACCGGGTTCAGCAGCACGAGCCCAGGACGGGGTGGTGGTGTCGGCTGGTGCCGGCAGTGTCTCACCGGTGGCATATGATGCTATGTAAGGGTGGCTGCGAGGCTTTACCCCCCTCACACTGTTCACGGCTGCTGGTTCTCTGACACGTCCGTGCTGGGCTGGACGTGTGCGAGGTCTGTCTGCTGTGATGTGGTCTGTTATGTTTGTGATGTGTCTGCCGGGCGGTGCGATGGTCCCTTCGCATCTGATGCACTTGTATTGTGCTGCAACATTTATATAGTGCTTACTGCCCATATGTGGGGCGCAGAGCGCTTGCCTCCATGGGTACCACCCTGCTCCGTGTAGGGTGCGTGATTGGAAGGATGTTGTCGTGTTTTGACCCTATGTACTACAAATACCCACAGCAACGACTCCTCTCTCTCTCTCCAAGATCTGTGGCTTCCGGTCACCCGGTGCGTCAGTTCAGAGTGAGCGGCCTATGTCTGCTGGGTGAGCCTTGTGCAAGTGCAAGCAAGCGGCGCAAGAGTGTGCAGATTGAGTGTTGCAGTGCAAGGTGAGCAATGTGTATGCAGGGTGGGTGGTGTGGGTGTACGGATGAGTGGTGAATGTGCAAGGGGAGTGAGGTGAGTGCAGGGTGATCAATCAGCATGAGAGGTGTGTGGGTTTGTCCAAGGTGAGAGGTGGGTGAATGCAGGATAAGCAGTGTCTAGGTTTGCATTGATTGGAGCTGGCTGCGGGGCGAGTGGAGGGTGTTTGCAGAGTGACAGGAGGATGGGTGGGCAGGGTTTGAGGTGGATGAGTAAGCGGGGTGAGCTGTGTATGTAGAGTTAGTGGTGTAAGATTGTACAAGCTAAGCTGTGTGTGTAGGATAAGCTGAATTTAGGTGCATGATTAGCAGTCTGTGTGTAAAGTAAGTGGTTGTCTGTGCAGGAGAGTGATGTGTGACTAGTCTAGGAGTGCAAGGTGAGTTTGTGTGTGCAGGATGAGTGCTGAGTATGCAGTGTGAGAGACGTGTGCACGCCGGTGAGAGACGTGTGCACGCCGGTGAGAGACGTGTGCACAGGTGAAAGACGTCTGCCAGCATGGTAAACTGTCAGCATGAGTGGTGTGTGAGTTCAGAGTGAGAAGTGTATTGTGGAGTATGAGTTCAGGGCTAAAGATGAATTGTGCAGGGTGTTAGGCGTGTCAGTGCTGGGAGAAAAGTCTGTGAGCAGTGTCTGAGTTCAGGGTGAGCGGTCTCTGGCGTGCAGGGTTAGCAATGTTAGTGCAGGGTGAGTGTCCAGGTGGGTGAGGGCAGGGTGATTGTATAGTGTGCTGTATAAAATGCCTGTGGTGGGTGAGATATGTAGGAGTGCGGCATAAGAGGTCTGTCAGTGCAGGGTGAGTGGTGTGCCTGGGTGATTGCAGAGCGAACACTTTGTATAAATGCTGGGTGAGAGGAGTGCTCTTGTGAATTCAGAGTGAGTTGCATGGTTTTGTGAGTGCAGCACATTGCCAATGCTTGTTTCAAGCAGGCGGTGCCTCAGTTGACAGCGTAGTATTACTTTCATTATCAGAAGTGAGGCAGGAGAGGGGCTCCCTGATTCACGGCTGCTAGGTAGGAGTACATCTCGTGTCTATTTGTTATAAACAATACACCGGTTTAGTCCATCGCTGCCTCACCACGGCTGTTGTAATGAGGCCCATTGTGTCTTGCAACTTTTTTCAAAGGACCGTCGTCTTCAGGTTATTTGTGTTGTACATGTACCTGGGAATTCTTGCTTTGTATTTGATAACTTATTCATGCCTTAGGACTTGTATCTGATTGGTCAAATGAGTTAGTTTTTTTTAACTAATGCATTCAAGTGCAACACACACTTTGAAGGGATTTGCTTGGCATCATCAAGCGCAGGGTGGCGAGAAAAATTAATAGAGCTGTTTTATAACCCCGCCCCCCCCCCCCCCCCGTGCAGCTATGTTGTACGGATTTGCCCAAGGACACAAAGTGTAAAGCACTTGAATGGAAAAAAATACCAACACCTGCTTTTATCTCTGTACTAGTGGGCACCCCCAACCTCATGCTGGTGGAATATTCTACAATTAAACTGAGAGTGCCAGGTGGCCTGCCCTGTTTTCTCACCATCTGATTCCATGCGGAGATAGTCATGCAAGAGGAAAACAGCCACTATGACTTAGCCCATTGGCCAGTCGTTCCGGTTACATCATAGCGCCGTGCTGCTTGCTGTACAAGATAACTAAAAACATTGATAAAGCCAATCACTCTCTCACAAGTGAGGCTTATCGGCTTTGCCAGAGCGTGTTCTATTCTCTTAAGGGGTGGGACAACAACGCTATATAGGAGAAGGATAATTCAGCATTTGAATATTCCACCATTTTTATTTGCCTTTTTACAGCCGGATTTATTGCAGGCAATAGCAGATTGTATTTTTGAATACCTTTTTGTAAACTAAACAGTTAACTTTTTTTTTCTTCTTCTTCTAAAAGCATTTGGTGAGATCAACAGCGGGCGTGACAGAGATCGTTTGCCATGTGCTGCTTCATATCGATAAATGTATAGATCAAGTAGTAATTTTCCAGTTGTCAGTGTCATTAGTTTCTTTGTCTTCTTGGTTTGTTTCGACACTTCGAGAGCTCATGATGCTGTGGGAGGCACCGCACGCACTTAATTCAATAAACTGTTGAGCTAAAGAGCATTTTGTGTAAGGGCAGTGTACAAAAGTAAAGTGTTTCAGTTTCATGTATCATTGTCCTGTTTACGTGAATTTATAAAGCAAATTAAATGGTTTCCTAGATCACGTCGAGTACAGTAGACTGCAAGGTCAGGCAATGTAGGTACTCATATATAGAACTAGAATAGAAGGCCATCACATCAGTCAGATGTGTTTGGTATACGTTGATGACATGAGTGACGTAACGTCCTTGTTGTGGTTGATGGGGAAGCGCAGGGGTTGTCCCTCACCCCACCTCACCCCAACGAGATAAAAGAAGACAAAAACATTTAAATATGTATGTCCAAATTTCGTCACTCCGTAGGGCTGAGGTTTATTTTAGGTAATTTCTAGCTGCTGCACTGCGCTACGTGAAGAAATGGTAAATCTTCCCTTCAGTGCACTATTACCGTGCGGTATTTCTTTCCCTACTCATGCCATCCTGAGTTTTGCAAAACCAAAGGGGATGATGGACGGAGTGTTGAACATTGCAAGCACTCACCCCCAGTCAACTGATCTGGGTTTAATCCATCATCATTCTTTAGCTCACTCCGCCACCCCAGTTCAGACATGGCCATATGCAAATCAGTCTGACCCTGTGCCTCATGGGAACAGTCCAGCCCGAACTGCCAAGCCATGTCTTCCCTGGACCGGAAACAAGCATCCTGGGACCGGTTTCGGGCTCACAGCCCTCATCAGCCAGGCTATCTTGAATCCAGTGGCAAAGTGAGCAAGGGACCCTCGTCTGGGTATACCCTGCCAACTTAGGGCGAACAATGCAAAACCAAAGGTGAAGATGGACGGAGTGTTGAACATTGCAAGCACTCACCCCCAGTCAACTGATCTGGGTTTAATCCATCATCATTCTTTAGCTCACTCCGCCACCCCAGTTCAGACATGGCCATATGCAAATCAGTCTGACCCTGTGCCTCATGGGAACAGTCCAGCCCGAACTGCCAAGCCATGTCTTCCCTGGACCGGAAACAAGCATCCTGGGACCGGTTTCGGGCTCACAGCCCTCATCAGCCAGGCTATCTTGAATCCAGTGGCAAAGTGAGCAAGGGACCCACGTCCTGAGTTTTGCAGCTGGGATACGGAATAACATGCAGGAATCAGTGCTTTCGAGCCGAATCAGGCACGTTATTTGCTAATTTTAACCAGAATATTACTCGGACATTTTGTTTGCTTTTTATTTTTAACTTTATTTGTCATTTTATTACATGCATAATAAGATTAACTTCAGAAACACATGTGAATGCTGCAACACAGCATTTTAATAATCTAGACAGCCGTCCGGGTTGTTTTTCTGTCACTGGAGTTGTTTTACTAAAACTACAAGCACAAAGTGCATTGTTTCTTTCTGGCTTTGCCAGTGCTTCATGTTACGGAACAGCAAAGTGAAATGCTTAGAAACCAAAAACATAACTAAAAAACGTTGTCATTTACAGCACCAATAGCTCTAACTTTCACAAAAGCGAGACCTATTGCATTGCAAATGCTTGTTTACTAGGCAGCTGAGCCAGAAGACAGTGTTTGCCATGGAAGTAAGTCCTTAGCTTCCTCACGTCATGTCTTAGCTGTAAGGCCACTTTTATTCTGGGCCTAGAGACGTCTCTGAGAGCTACCCACCAGCATCTGCATTCATTCTAGCTGGAAAGGAACATGCACGCCACCCTGGAGGTAGCACTGCAGTCCTCCTTTTATTTCCATTGTGATTTGTGAAAGTAGAAGGGCAACCAATACAATACATGGTTAAGGATTGTGATGGGTACTTAGAACATCAGATTCCTCTCCTTAGATTATTTCCCAGGAGTCAGATTGGATTTAGAGATTATTCATAGCAGTGGTCATGCGTGCCATCAGGAGGCGCCATGTGGCTCTGCCCTGACTCAATACTGATCCAGAATTGATGGAGCAAAGCTACATATAAGTGCCACCCCTGCACCCTGACGTCAACTCCTTTCTTTCCACACCTTTTGACATAGTTCGCTTCTGAATTTCTCTTTTACCTGTAGATTTCTAAAACTCCAAACAGTGTGCCTAGGAACGATGTTCCCACTGAAAACGACAGGATTCAAGCTGTGCTGCCACTGAAGGAAGCTGATGTCGGTCATAAATCCACACGAGGTGTGTCATTGGTTCCTCTGCTTGGGATGCGACTTTAAGTCTACCGTGATAAGTGCACCCGGAAGTAATTTGAGACCGGGAAGTAAAGCCGTATGTCTAGCACAAGGTGTGGCCTTAGCGTAGGTGCAGCTCTAGTTCATGAGCCCAGATTTGTTCCGGTAACGGGACTGATCCGACGACCGTTCCACTTCCTGCTCGAAGTCTTCCAGTAAACCCAAGTCCAAACACAAGCATAAAAAAGCAAAGCGGTACTCAACCCTATCCCACCGCTCCGATTCTAAGGAGACGATGCAAGGGCGCCAAGATGTAAGTGGCACTCCATCAAGGTCACCGGTCTCTTAGTCGATTCCTCAGCTGGCCCGGCACATCCAAGTTCCCTGGGCCATTGTCTACCCCACTGCCGGTCACTTCCTTCAAAGAAGCTTGCAATCCGGTTACAGACAGCAGGTCCATCCCTGTCACTGTATGTCCCCTTGGGATCTGCTAATGGGTTCTTACGGATCTAGTAGAGACTTCCACACCAGCCTTGCGATGCATGCCAGTTCCCGCTACCCAGACCCCGGTGCTGGAGGATGACCTGTGCCAACGTCTGTCACATCCTGAACTGACAGCCCTAGCTTGACAGTTGTGAAATTGCAAAAGTGCATGCAGTTGTTTTGCAGCCTAACTCTAACCATGTACCTCTGAAGCGTCACAGCTACTAGAAGAGGTTCCATTATGATTTTGGTTCTGGCTCTGTTACTGTGTAGAGCAGAGTGCACTCCAGGATGTTGTTGATGGTGAGGGAGTGGGCTTGCTTCCCCCTCATAATAATGATGATGCCTTATATTGTCTTCCAAAATGCCAGTGAGATTCATACCTCACCCGAGACAAAGCTTGACTTGCCACTGGGGTCACCAACAGAGAAGAGGTTCTCATTCTCCGTGGCAGTTCAAAGGGCACCTGAGGTATTAGAGTTACAGCTGCCCTCCATTGAGACTAAGACAGCAATTTTGCAGTTGGAGCTTGCAATATCAGAGCCCTTATTCTGTTGAATGTTGCCCTGATATGAACTGGCAGGTGTCCCACGGTCTAAGACCGGCTCTTGGTGACCGAGATTTTCTAACCAAGCATCCAACTCCAGAGAGGCTCAGTGTGCCGGCTGTAACCAGTAAAGTGATTCCTAATTCATGGCCACTGCTCCTCGAGATAAAGAATCTAAAAAGGATTGATATCTTTGGCAAACATGCTTTTTTCAGTCAGTTTGGTGTTGTGGTCCATCAACGTAGCTTGTCTTTCGGGTTGTTACATCCATGCCTTTTGGGACATGACGAGCGAGAGCTACCGGCAGTCCCAGAAGATATTCATGCCTCTTTGGCCTAGAGGATACACGATGGGCAAGATGTAGCACATTAGGTTATCCAGACAGGCTTGGATACCATGGATTGTCTTATCAAGGCGGTATCAGTGTGGTCCTTCATCGACATTCATGGATGAGGTCCTCTGGGTTCTCTGGTTATGAGCAAGCTTTGCTGATGGATATTCCTTTTGATGGATCCAACCTCTATGGAGAGTAGGTGAACTCCGCTTTGAAGGTAACGACTCTATAGAAAGTTGAGCACCAGCACATTCCTAAGGACTGTAGGCTCCTACAAAACAATTCCTGCACCACTTTCGACAATATAGAGGCTAATCCAAAGGGTTGGATTATAGACTAACAGCATTTGCAACCCTTGATGCAGCAGGTAACCTAGTCCTTTTGGGGCTGTGGACGTGAAACTGACAGACAACTTGCGGTGCACAAGTGGCACCAGTCTTACAATTCCTCCTCCCCTGCTACACCGGCCAACAAGCCTCTATAGTTTACCCTCTGTGGCACATTCCCACCCAATGGAGGTAGGATCTGACACTACTCTCGAGTTGGCGATCCATCACATTTGACATCTTTCCTCCCCATCCTGTATTACATCCACACCAGAATGGATTTCAGAGGAACATCTGTCCATCCAGCTACAGGAAGTAAACCTGTTGCTCTTCAGAGATGCTGTAGAGAAGGTACCGGAATCAGTAAAAGGTATGATTTGTTACTCGCTATTTCATAATTCTAGTAGGCCAGGAGCTTTTCCCCCTCAGGCCTCACCAGCTCCTTTACGATGTTCATGAAAGCGATGGCAGCAGCCAAAGCCATTTTTTTGTCAGTCAGTAACCGCTCTACTCCTATACCTTGATGACTGGCTCCTGAAGGGGACTCGCTTTAGTCAGTCCTGGACCTCTGGATAATGGCAGAATCTTCACATTGTTGTGTTTCTGAATAAACTAGCCAAAGTCTTTCCTGAATTCTTCAGAGGCATCTATTCATTGGGGCTATGATCCTGACCTTCCAGGCTTGCTCCTGGATGAACGTGAGGAAAGTTCTGAGGCTTCTTTGCCTATTGGCCTCGTTGCATCCTCCTTGGCAACCATGCCAGGTGGCACATGCAAGCCATACAGTGTAATGTGAGATTCTAGTGGGCCCATCACCAAAGCAGTCTATCCAACACCATCCAGATCTCAGAGTAGGCAGCTCAAGATCTACAGTGGTGGTTGGCGAACCACCATTTGTTCTGCGGTAAGCCATGTGGAGCTGACAGTGGTGACGGATGCATCACTGGTGGGTTGGGGGTGTCACCTGTGGGAGGTGGAGATCAGAGGACTTTGGTCTCCAGTTGAGGGACGACTACACATCAGTCTTGTGGTGTTGCGGGCCATTCATCTAGCCCTGAATGCCTTCCTGCCATCCATCAAGTGGAGGATGGTGCAGGTTCTCACAGACAACACCACCGCCATGTGGTATCACACCAGGCAGGGCTGGGTAGGTGCCTGGTCCTTTGCCAGGAGGCTTTTCGTGTCTGAAGATGGTGGGGCACCATGCATCTTCCTGGTCCCAAATCACCTGCCAGGGCAGACTAACTGGCAGATCCTGAGTGGCGGCTACATCCCAACGTGGCACAGAGTCGTTCCGCCAGTGGGGAGAACCCTGGCTTGGTCTTTTTGTCATCAAACGTGTAGTGTCAACAGTTTTGCATGCTGGAGTTTCCGCAAGTCCACTTGTTAGGAGATACATTCTGTTAGAGACTCCTAACCGCAGATTTCTCACTTTTTGAATTCTTCCCCTGGCCTCCGACTGAATCCGGAATTTTTTTTGCAGTACTCCTACAGGTGGCACCGACGGATCCGCGTCAATGTAGTTACGTGCCGGATGTGCTGTGTGCGGGCCTATATAGGTGCCACCCATGCACGCTGACATCAGTTCCTTACTTTCCAAGCCAACTTGCATGTGCCTATATAGGCACCACCCAGGCACAATGACATCAGTCCATTTCTCCTTTGTCCGAGACCCAACCTTTTTACCACCCTTCTGACTCTGACACAGTCCCTCTATCTCCTGGTTGGCCACAGGTTCTCCATGAACGTTTCTGCAGACTCAGACAATGGGGGCTATGATGATGGAGATGAGATTGCCCAGCCATATTCAGAGGAAAACCGGTATGAGGAACTCCAGGATGCCAGTGGGATGGATATCTCCCAAGGTACTGATCTAGTTTCCCTTCCCCGGACCTACCACAGAAGAAAGTGCCTCCTACTCTATGGTTATGCAGAGGGCGGCAGAGGTTCTTGATCTTCACATTCCCACTCAGGAGGTTAAAACCAATGTTCTGATATAGGTCCTACAACTTGGTCATTTGAGCTCTGAGCCTCTGCGTCTCTTTAATGAGAGTCGCTCATGGGTATCTGGGCCAAGCCATTTTCAGCCCCCTCTGTGTATCGTCAGATCATCAGACGCCATTGCCCTGCTCCAAACAACCCTGCCTTCCACCCTCAGCACTGTACACCGAAGAGTCTTGTGGTAAAGGCTTCAGCCAGCAGTGAACCCAAACTTGTTTGCCACTACTCCCCCTGTTAGAATTGAAAAGGAGAGAGACCTTTCACAAGAGTTTTCTCCTCTACAAGTTTGGTTCTTCGTTCTGTCGATGCCAGCTGTTCTCACACCTGGTGTGACTCTGTGGCCCAAGTGTTGCCCATTGTTCCAGAAGAAGCCCCGCCATTCTTTCCCAGACCATGCAAGATGGTCGTGATGCAACAAAGTTCACCATCCACTGCAGTCTGGACACTACTGGCTACATCACTAGGGTTACTAGCACTGGATGCAAACCATTGGCTTTTCAGGAGATATTCAGGCCAGACTCCTGGACTTGCTGCTTAATTGTTTTCGACTATGTGGGAATAAAGCTGATTCGGCCGTTGAGCGCTTTAAAGATAGCAGGACCATAGCTCGCTCCCTGGACTTTTGTGCGGTGCATAAAAGGACCTTGTTGAGATGGCTAGTCCTCTGCATTAGGATCTGCTATGCTTTGGACAAGAAGCAGCACCTGGAAGTTCCCATTCCACCAGGGCTAAGGCTGCTACCACTGCGCTGGTGCAAGAAGTGCCTGTCCTTGATACTGCCATGCTGTGACGTGTGCATCAGTGCATACGTTCACGCAGCACTACTGCCTTGACGGCCAGGTCCAGCAGGAAAGGCACGTTGCCCGATCGGTTCTGCATGAGGTCTGGACTCCACTACACAGACCCTTCACCTTTGGGAGGTACTGCTATGGTATCTATTCTAAGGTGAGGAATCTACGGTCAGAAGTATCCATCAGAAGAACAATTCATTTACTTTAGGGAACACTCCTGATTCATACCATATTTAACTGCCAATTCCTCACCACACTTCCACCTCCCCTTTCAGAGGTGTATCCTCTTTTCAACATTTAAAAGGTCCCAAGTTAGTATTCAACACACTGTAATCAACAAATGTCCACCCTTCATGTCTGAAGGCACAGAAATGGAAAAGATAAGAAACTGACATCAGTGTGCTGGGGTGACGCTTCTATTGTGGCTCCGTGCCATCAGTTCTTGGATGGTATGGAGTCAACACACAGCCACTCTGTGCCTCCTGGCTGTGCACGGAAACACTGCTATGACAAATCTCCAGATTCAGTCTGATTCCTGGGAAATATTCTAGGGTGAGTGATCTGGGTTTAACTAGAGCACTACCAGCGGCGGTCTTCACAAGGGCGGGGGAGTGTTGCCCCCCTGCCTGCTGCCCACTGTGCGGGAAAAATAAAATGGCAATGAAAAGATTTCATTTTCATTTTATTTTTCCCACATGCGCACTTCAGTAGTCAGCCGACCCTGAGTCAATAGACATATGGGGCGTGTCCTCTGCTGCCGATTGGCAGCAGAGGACAGGAGCAGTGGCTGGCTGGATGCTTCAAAGTGTGCATGTCACTTTGTCCTGCTGGCTTGCCCTGCCAAAGTGAAAAGCACACTTTGAAGCTCTCCACTCAGCTGTCTTAGACAGCTGGGTGGAAACGAAGTACAGTCCTACAGGGCCTGAAGGAGCATCCAGCCAGCCTGCTACATCCAATCCAGGTGCTTTTCTCATGCTGGGTAACCGCATGAGAGCAGCATCTGCAGTCGAACTCCCCTAACCAATCCTAGATTCAAAATTTGAACACCAAGGAGGACGTGCCACCGTGGGTAAGTACTATTTATTTTATTTATTTAAAATGTTATTCTAGTGTTTTTTTTTTCTTTTTTACTTTGAGAGGGAGACGTGTTTTATTTTGGGCTTTTGGAGGGAGGGATATTTGATTTTGAGCTTTTGGAGGGAGGGGTGGTTTACTTTGGGATTTTGGAGAAAGGAGGAGTTTTATTATTTTTTTTTCCTGCGAAGTGGTGGAGCCCCACCACTTTCAAAGGGTACCAGCCACCCCTGAATATTACTAAAGGTAAGCAACTTTTTCTTTGTTCTCCTTCTTCTAGTTCTGTGGACTTTTATTGAAATTAAAAAGGACTGCCTTGCAGTCTCCCACTGGGAATTAAGGCACTGCAATTTGCAGACCAGTCCCGGGACCGTGTAGGAGGTGGTAAGGAGTTGTTGTCCCGTGAAATAAGTGCATGTGCCGCCAAGGGCACACATTTAGTACCGAGTGTTTTGCCTGTGGTATTTGAATTTGTTGGTGGTAAAAGCTGTCATTACTTTAATTTGTCAGCAGTAAATTTTGCAGTAATTGATATTATTACATATAGTATATTTTTCTTTAGTGTTAGGTGCATATCAAATAGCAATTTGCATAACCAATCAAAATACCGCAGGCCGGTTTTTCTGCTGACAAAATCCGATTCTACTGACACAAAACAGTTTGCCTGATACGGCAGAAATACCACACCGTTTCCATAGCGACATATATCGCAGTAAAAAGAATAATGTACTGTTTCGCTTGAAAAGAAAACTCTTTGTTGAATAGACAGTTGCAACTAAGAAACATGCACAAACCACATTCTTGTACAAGGTCTGACTTTTTTGAGACTTCTGCATTGTTTGTAACTATCTTTGGCCAGCCCTGTCCATTCATCTTAAATAAGTCACAGGGTTATACCATATTCTTACAGGGCTGCCTGTGTATGTTCAGTTCACTGCTTTAATACTGGCAAAATTTGCTAATTCCAGAAGTGTAAAAAAGTTTGTTGTTTGCCCACAGTCCCAGAAACTCACTCCCATGTCCGACATCCCAAATTAGAGTTTCAACGTGAAGAATGATGACTGTTTGTTTGAGCCTCTGTTGTTACAGTGACTGTAATTATGTGACTTGTTTGAGCTTGTCTGTCTTTTGTGTTTACTGTGTGTCCTGTTGTATTGTCCTAAAATATGCTCACTTGTGAAGTCTATGTAAAGAATGCTCACTGAGCAAACCATGTTCTAATTCATTGTTTCTTTTTCAGGCGTTAAGGTATTCCTTCCAAACACATGACCGTTTATGTTTTGTTATGGAGTATGCTAATGGTGGCGAGGTAAGGAAATGCTTTCAAGGAAATGCTTAAAAAATAAATACTTTCTGTGCGAGTGCTTGAAAGTTGTACATTTTACATCTGTAGTGAAGTAAAGGCCTATTGAAGACGTGCAACATATTCATCTGCATTAAGCTTTATACCAGAAGTCATTGTATATTTAGTGCTTTGCTGCCAGTTGTAAGGCCTCGAAGCACTAACTTTTTAAAAGATAAGTATGTTGGGAACATCAGATTTATAAAGAAATTCCCTAGCAAACCTCACTTTCTGTCTTATATATAGCTATCAGTTTTCACTGTAAGTCAAATGAGGCTATCAATACAAACATTTTAAAGCTTTTCTAGGTCGTTTCATGTACCTAATTGTGAGAGAGCCTGATTGCCCCACTTTATTCAACATTCCTGTGTTGTGCCTGAGTTCTGTAGAGAAACTTTAGAATGCAGATCTTTGAAATAATTTAGATTTTCTTAGACATTAGATCAGGCTTTCATTCCTAATCGTGTCACACACAACACCTGTGCACCATTAGTGCCATAGTTATATATACTTCTAACCAAACTATATGTCTAAGATTTTCTTTTTGTATTTGATGTTAATAGATTGTAAGTAAAAATGCAACTACTTTGTAACCATTTTTCAGCACAATGTTTTTTTTATCTGCTCATTAAAATGTGTGTACTGAAAGTTTACTTTTCTGTTGCAGTTATTTTTCCATCTGTCAAAAGAACGAGTGTTTTCTGAAGAACGTGCTCAATTTTATGGAGCTGAAATTGTATCGGCGCTGGACTACCTTCACTCAGAAAAGAATGTTGTTTATCGAGATCTGAAGGTGGGTGCAGAAGCAAACCACCCGTCAGCAGAGCTTATGAGCAGTCTTTGGAGAACTGAGATTGAGACAGCCAATCAGATTCCTCATAGTATAGCCTTTACCCATTGGTCCAGAATATCCGCTGCAGCTCTCAAAACAAACAAGTACCTTTTAAAGGAAATGAAGAAAGGGGTGGTGGTAGAGATTGCACATTCATATGTCAATGGCGTTAGTGACTTTGAAGTTAGTCAGATAATGTTCCGTATGTACCCATTCTGTGGGTGCGTACCAGCGGCTTAAGCCTTTAAGTAGCTAATTAGCAAAAAGGTGTTATTTACAAGCTCTGCAGTCATTAATGCTAACGTGATCTTCAGATTCTGCAAATGACAACCAATCAATCAATCAGTATTTGTAGAGCGTGCAAATCACCTTGAGGGCTATCCAGGTGCTGCGTGGGTGGGGCTATTCGAACAGCCAGGTCTTGAGGCCACTCCTGAATTAGGCAAGGGAGGTGGAGTTTCGGAGGTGGATGGGGAGGTCGTTCCAGGCTTTGGCGGCAAGGTGGGAGAAGAAACGTCCTCTGGCTCTAGTACAATGGATGCGGGGTACGGAGGCGAGGGCCAAGGAGGCGGACCTCAGGTGTCTGGTGGGCTGGTGGAAGGTCAGGCGGTTGTTAGACCAGAAATGCTTTGTTAGGTACCGTTTGCCAGCGCATTGAAGTGTGAATAATGTATTCT
The DNA here is from genome assembly GCA_963921515.1 of Calotriton arnoldi. Taxonomy (NCBI): domain Eukaryota; kingdom Metazoa; phylum Chordata; class Amphibia; order Caudata; family Salamandridae; genus Calotriton; species Calotriton arnoldi. Next base: position 2,759,262 of record CAWUFW010000554.1, on the reverse strand, counting down.
CCCAACTCACTAGAAATCGTTCTATTGAACTCAAATAATTGAAAGACTTATTGGACTGTGCTTAAATTCAACGCATTTGGGTTGCACACAGATGTCAACAGAGGGTGCATTGGCCCCCTGAGCTACATTAAGCCGATAGGTACAATGCTCCCAGGTTTTACTTGGAGATAGAAGTTTGGAAACACAAATCTTAATGAGGATGGTATCAAAGTATCTACACAATTTGCATGGTGGAGCCCAAAAAATTATTGTGCAGATTCTTCTCAGATATTGATCCAAAAGGCTAGCTAGGTGGAATATTCCAGTAATTCGAGGTTACTAGTCCAGTTGAGTCAATGAGGGGTTTTCACCTCGGTGTCTTGATTCCTCTGTACACCACTCTCTCAAACTGGTGTTCAAGTGTCCAATTTAACACTTGCCTATAAGGGTAACCAGGCAGAGAAGCCGAAGGGTGACTCAGGAAGGTGTTGTGGGCTAGAACCTCAGACCACAGCAACGCACAACATTAACCCTCTGTAAGTCAATGTCAAGGCAATGCTTTATCTTCAAAATGTAAAGTACTTCAATGCAAACCTAACTAAACACTATAATCAAAATTAAAAATATTATCAAGACTTCAGGAGGAATTACAAATTGGAAGCCCTCATTCAGCGATTAACTAATGAGCAAATCACAAATCCTTAAGAAATATCTCAGGGTGTTCAGTGTAAAACCCCTTCCAATTTTTTTGCACAGTGTTTACAGTGTAAAATCCCTTAATGTTGCTTTTGTCAGAGATTTCACAAATTAAACCTCTCCCTGTTAACATTTGCCACAGTTCATGATGTAAAACCTATTGCATTCGCTAGAGTGTTCACAAGGTAAAAGCCCTTCCTATTATACTTTTCAATGAGATCATGATGTAAAGCCACTTCTTATGGTTTTTGGCAAGCAGTTCAATGTAAAATCCTTTTATAATTACACAATATAAAACAAACTACATCCTACAGTATTAGTTACAGAGTTACATTATGCATAGCCTCGTCCTACTGTATTTGACTTGGGGTTTGCATTAAAAGATACTTGCATTCAGGGCTTTACACAGTGTAGGACTAAGCCACCCATAAAGGACTACTGGCTTGATCATTTAGTTTTCACAATAAATAATTCAGGCCTTCTTCCTTTGTCATCATTTTTCAGATCAAACCAGCGACATAACTCTTTTCTGTGAGCCAATCGGGTATACAGCCATAATCATTGGCTTGTTACCATAATCAAACTCAGGCCTTCTCTATTGAGCATAATCTCTGCAATACAAGCACTCTTTTTCTGCAGAGGCACACAACTTCTTCCCAATCGAATCTAGCAGGGAGAAAAATCAACATGTGGGCAAAGCCAAAGCTCTACTTTCAGTGGTACCTTTCAAGCACTTTTTCTCAGGATCATATACGGTCTGACGACAGCTGAGCTGCCAAGGCAGACCTTAAAAAAGGAAACTGGAACTAATTGAGTATCACACGAATAGAATGTAGGGCTTCTGAAGGTAATTTTCTGAATAGTTTTGCAAGTACTAAATCATCTTTTTACATAATTGGTTTAAGAAAACGAGCTATTTGTGAAAGGTCTGTAGAAGTTGGCCCATATATCAAAATCATTCCAAATTGCAATGCCGGAAAATGCTAGAGTGAACGTTTTGCCATTCTGCAGAACTTCATTTGTAAAGGAGCAATAGAATTAATAAGGAAAATGTTTCTTTGATTTGGCTACACTTTTTACAGATATCAACTTGGCGGAAGCCAAAGAATCATGAGGATGATCCAAAACAAGTTTTTACGCTCTAGCTTTGTAATAAACCTCAGGTGAATTAAAGGACGGACAACAAGGAGGAACAATCAAATAGTCCAACCAATCCAAAAACAAGGGTGATGGCAGGATATGATCTTTCATTTAACAACAGTTACATCTCATATATTGCTGTTAGTATGAGTAGGTAACAGTAGATATTGAGAGAGAGCATGAGCTGACAGGAAATCAACGAAATTATTGTGCAAAGTACATGGTGGTGAAGTATTAAAATCCCCCCAAAATCTTAGTCGAATATGAAAGAACTGCATTTTCTAATCCTCAAATATCTTCTAAATAGGATGCACTATAACCTGGGGTGTTTAAATAACAAAGCAAATAGTATTCATTGTAGGAGAGGGGGATATAGCAATAGATGGATGCTAAGAAGATGAATTAGATCATTACAAAACATTATGATAAAAAACAGCTTCCTCTACACAATTCTTCCCCAGATTATCTACTTGATGAATCAAAAAATTGCAACAAACACTTCATCAAAACAAGGTATAGAAGAATGTGAAAGCCATATTTCAGTGTGTATATATACATTTATGGAATGGCAGCGAAAACAAATGTGGCCCAGTAACACATCAACTATACCTATTAGCACACATTCACAAATTTATGACTAAAGTGCCACGGTCAGATTTAGTTTATTACCACAGTACAGCAAAACTGCCATGAGAAAAAAACACCTCTCAATACCTCACAGGTTGTATGTAACAATTACTTATAACAAGAAGACAACTCTCCTAATAGTCACACTGTCTCTTCAGTGTGAGTTTAACACACTGCACAACTCTAACCCCTTGCTTCCTGGCTTCAGTTAAACACCTTTTGTTAAAAGAAGAACACATAAACAATATCATCGCATAAATCATAGGTCTTGTGACTCTAACTTCAAACAAAAACAGGATGCAAATGTCTGGGCCAAATACTGGATTGCAGGAGTATCAGAGCATGTGAATCTACAGTACTGCACACTATGAACACATGCTTATAGAGAAAGTAGCACTTTCCATAGATTGTCTTTCCCACACACATCTAACATAAATGATCATTAACTGTGACAATGATGAGGATAAACATTTCACATATACACCCAAGGCATATTGTGTCCTGTAGTCTCTAGGAGGAAAATATCACCTGAGGAGGCCATCAGACATCTCTGGGGTTAGTTAGGTTCGGTGTCCAACCGAAGATACATAGCATGAATACATCGGTACTGGATAGTGATGCTTCCTATTAGTTACTCTGCCTGCTGTTTAAGTTCCTCAGGTTCCTGAACATCTCTAAAAAAGGGATTCCATATTTGCTTCAACATCCCCAGTACATAATTGACCTTGTAAATTATATGTCCACTAAAGCCACTCTCGCCAAGTCAGACATTATTTTCCCTCAAAATGCACCGTAGTTGCCCTCCAGTGTTGTAAGATGCATTTTGGGTACTGCTAGGTTTTTGTACTGCTTGGGTGGTTGCTATCCAATTGTTCTTACTGTCAGGTCTATGTACGTCATCTGTCATGCCATGTAATAAAGCTAATCGTGACTAGACTACTGGGAGACTTTATGGTGCATAAATCCGTCAGTACGATTCTATGAGTGAACAGTGCCACAAAAGATGGAATGGATCTCATCCTGGCTCACCACTATTCCAGAAATTTGAGCGGCAGAGATCACCAGGTTTATATAGTGGAACTGGGCAGCAGTGCCTGTTGTGAAAAATCTTTAAATCAGAGCACCTCATTCACTATTTTCTGAGGAGTTTGTCATGTGTCAATAATAAGGATGTCCACTCCTCACCTATGTAGAAATGTTGTAGGGTAGTTTGCCAGAACTGCTTAGAAGAGGCTGCTTATAGCTTAGAAAAAAGGTAAGCAGTGATCACTTCAAAGTCATGACATTGCCCCTTTGAACTGTACCCATACTATTAGTTACTGAACCATCGGAGAGTGTTGTAGGATAACTAGGATTGGCCCCAAACTACTTTGTAAACCATGCAACAGTTGTTGATATTGTCCCTTGTGGGTGTGAGTTAGAACAATTAATCAACAAGGGCCTGCTCAAGCACTTTTACTCCCTGTGTAGAGAATTTGGTCTATGTGTGGAATCCCCTTGGAAACTCAGTCGGACAAATAAATGCCAGTAATGATACCGGCATTGTGCCATAATAGTGCTGAGGCATAGAACCAGGAATAAACCTTGAATTTCTTATGAATCAATTTCAAATTATTAATTTTATTAATACATAGATAACATCTTAAATGTAACACCACTGGTATTCACTTTCTGGTGCTATGCTATTTATATGATGTTTGGTTGTATTGTTCTATAAATGAATAGATATAGCTTGTCTATTTATAAAATGTAGCTGGTATAAATTATTAGATTAAACATTTTTTCCTTTATTGTAACTCTGGATCAGCACTCACGAACAATTTGGAGAGCTTTAACAATGCTCTCTTTGGGTATGCAAGTCCAGGTAGAGGAGAAGGTTATAAGTAGAAGGTACAGGGGAAACCTGGCAACTTGGACATCAAGGTGACAACATTGGGCAGTGGCTTTTCTCTTTAGACCCCCAAAAGCTAACCCCAGTATGACCTTCCCCGAAACCTTGCGAGATAAAAAACAAATCTGGCGATCTCCCGGGACTCTGGAGAGCTATCTTGGGGCAAGGTTGTTCCGCGGTAAAGACAAAACCAAATTATCAAAAGCTTAATTGACAAGTAAGAAACTACTGGTGTATGGAATGTTACCTGGTAAACATTTTTGACTTTGCCAATGCCTATTCACATTTGATGTTGATATTGATGTTTCTCTTTTGATTTTTTCTTGTAGCTGGAAAATCTAATGCTGGATAAAGACGGGCACATAAAGATAACAGACTTTGGTCTTTGTAAGGAAGGTATAAAAGATGGAGCAACAATGAAAACATTTTGTGGAACTCCAGAATACCTTGCTCCTGAGGTAAAAAAAAAAATTGTGCTAAATCTTCCAATATGCAAGCTTGTCTTTCTGCTTCTTCCTACTGTTGCACGAAATGCCAAGCTGTGTATTTGCTGTGATGCAACACTGAGATATGAAAACTGCTTTCAAACATTTAAACCGAACAGCATCCCTAAATTTAGTAGCAAAAATACCTGCACTTGCGTTACGTAGGTCAACCGGTTCAACAATTTCCATGCAGAGACCTGTTGGGTGCGTACGTGAAATGTGATGGTTGTCTCTGCTCACCTGCCATGAGACTGGGAACCATTTCAGACAAACCCACCATTAGCAGAGAGGCAAAGGAGTGAATGAGCAAATAGTATTGCTACCCTTTTCACCTGCCTTAACCGGGTGAAATCACTGTGGTAGACAGTGTACGTTTTTAGGTCGAGCCTAGTGGCAGCACGCATGCGCTGCTCGCTCTGCGAGGCATGCTGTATTAGGGTATGCACTAGCAGCCCTGCCCACTCTCCGCCCATATTTGTCATTGGCTTTGTTTCATTGTCTTTCATAAAGGCTGGCTTCCGATTGAGTATGAGGCTTGTTAGTCCCTCCTTAGTACCGCCTTGTCTCCATTTGTTACCGCCCATAAGGACTGGACCTTTTACTTGGCTTGTTACACGTTCGGCTTTATCTAGTGGGTGAGCACTATTTTGATAATGGACACTGATGGGGACAATAGCGGCTGTTTTTTTTGTATATGCATGCTGAGCGCAGCGCCCGCTTTAGGGACGCCGCGCTCAGTTCAAATGTGTTTTTTTTGTAAAGCTTTGATGTTGAGCGCGGTGCCCGCTTCTGGGACACCGCCCTCTATTTATTTATTTATTTATTTATTTTTAATTGAATACTGAGTGCGGCGCCCGCTTCAGGGACACCGCGCTCGGTTTCAATTTTTATTTACTTTAATACTGAGCGTGGTGCCCGCTTCAGGGACACCGCGCTCGGTTTTATTTATTTTTGTTTTGTAACTTTAGTAATGAGCGCGGTGCCCTCTTCACGGACACCACGCTCTGCAATGCAATAGGTGTTGCTTTTGCGAAGGTTTGAGCTGTTGATATTGTAAATGACAATGGGCCAGATGTACGACCATAGCATTTTGCGACTCGCACATTGCGTGTCGCAAAATGCTATGTACAACAGTGTCTGAGACACTGTTTGTGATTCCCAATGGGGTCGCAAATTGCATGCCTCAAGAATATTAATGAGGCAGTCGCAATTTGCGACCCCAGTGGGAATGGCTAGGACTCCCAGGAATGGTGGCCTGCTGGGGTCAGCAGACCACCATGTCTGGGACTGCTTTTAAATAAAGCAGTTTTTTTTTTAAATGCAGCCCGTTTTCCTTAAACGGAAACAGGATGCATTTAAAAAATAAAAATGAAACTTTTCAGTTTCTTTTTTTAAAGGCAGGCAGTGGTCCCTGGGACCACTGCCTGCCCTTAAAAAATAACTGTGCATGCATTCCCAAAGCTTTTACGAGTGCCTTACCACCCTTCTGAGAAGGGTGGTAAACTGCGAGTGTTTTGCGACCACAATTGTGGTCGCCAAACATTCATACATAGGTTTTGGAGTCGCTATTAGGAAGAACGCCCTTGGAACGCCCCTTCCTAATAGCGAGTCGCTAACCCTATTTTGCAAGTCACCAATTGATTAGCGACTCGCAAAATAGGGTTGGTACATGGGCCACACGTTTTTTGCGGTCGCAAACGGGCCTAAAACCCCTTTGTGACCGCAAAAAACGGTCGTACATCTTGCCCAATGCCTTTTAACTTTTTATAAAAGGCATTGCCATTTACAGTGCCAATGGCTCGAAGACTCGCGATTGCGAGACCTATTGCATTTTAAATGCTTGTTTAATTAGCATTGATATCAGAGACTTCTTTTTCACATGTTTTTCTGGCACTTTTCATTAGTACTCAATTTATTTTCTAATTTTGTGTTTAAATTAAAGAACTAAACGAGAAATTAAGCTGAGTCTGCTATGTACCATCAATAGCTCGACATTTACACCAAATAAACCAAGTTTCATTTTTAAGTATATATGAATCATTGTCATGCTGGATATCCTGAAATTCCAACGAGAGTGTTGTTTTTCCTTAAATGTACAACATGTCACTAGAAGTCAGTTGAAAGTACATTTGTAAGTACCTAACTAAATCTGCTTTCTTTAGTGTTTTGTTGATATCTTCATGAGGAGTCCCGAGGGGTCTCTGGAAGAAGTTGATCGGTTGGGTTCTTTAGCACGTCACATGGCACTAAGGTGCTATGTAGGAATGGGACTTGAATGTCAATCTTTCTGACCCTGACTCTAGAACCTGACCTTTTTGCTGATCATTCATGAAGCCATCCTTAATCTAGACTGGTCAGTCTAACAGCCTGTGTCTTGGCTCACTCTGTAGGGACTTGGCCTGGAAGTGCAAAGCCATCCAGGAGCATTCTTTTGACCTGTTTATTTATCCACTTCTTATTCTACGGTTGCTTCCAGCCTGGAACAGTAGAAAATCCTCTGCCTTTAAATTTTATTTTCCACTAACAGTCGAAAGCCTTAGATAGGCAAGAGAAGCGAAGGCAGGCAAACAGTGGACCTGCCACAATGATTTCATATGGTTAGAAATGGCATATAATCTGGACCAAACATGAGAAGGCGATAGAGGTGTAATACATCCAAATACAAGACCACTCGGTGGATGAAATTAGCCATTAAGTCTTCTTGGATGAAGAACAGATCCAAGTCACTGCCTTATCTGCAAAAATTCTCACAGAAGAGGGGCTGGCTCAAGATGATTGTCTTTTGAATATACACACTTCTCACTTCTAACCACGAATTAAATGTTGGCTGAGTAAATTGATTCTTCGCAGATTGAGGCCTGTCATCCTTTAGAGGAGGTACACCATATATTCCAGTAGTTAATTACCTTATTTTTAGTGTTTGATAAGTAACAAAAGAAAATGGAAAATGCACAGTTATTTGAAAATAGAGGAAAATAGAGAATACATTTGCCTTCATCGCAGAGTTCTCAGCAAATCTTTAGCCCGGTGCCGTTTGGGTGAACAATATCACGTTACGCTAATGAGAGGCCAGGCACCTGTCATTGTTTCAGGCAGAGTGGGTGAAAGCTAAAATGTTCACATCCACGAATCAATAAGGGAGGTCTGTTCCCTTGGGTCCTACCCACAGTCGAACAAGTGCACCAAAGCAGCTTTTATTTGAAGAATGTTTGGTCAGTACTGGAGAAAATGTCTCTTCCCAGAACTGATACCTTCTGATACAAAATAATAGCTCTTTATAGAAGAAGAGAACTTCAAGATGTCTCCATTGTCTGGGTTACTGAGTGCCACAATCACCGTGAGACTGTGTTATGGCTTCTCATCTGTAGATATACCAATCCACACATTTCAGGGGAAGGCAAGAAATGCAGCTCTTGATTAGCTGTGTGAATTACCTGTGCCATACCATTATATGTGTCGTCATTGAGGCCACAGGGACAATCATGTAGGTTATGATTAATTCAAAAGTGTATAACAGGGGTATGCTGGAATTCCTCCCTTGCCTACAATTAACTCTTGAGATGGGCAAAGGCTAACATTCCTTCCTTTAACTCACCGACCAGGTTTTAGGATTGCAATTGGACATCCCCTGAAGGGACAATGGCAACACCTTCATAGTTACATAAAGTATTCGGTCTCATGTCTTCCACCATCTCAGTACTTTGCCATGCCTATTCGTAAATATGTCCTACTCATGTGGGAAATTTATCTGTGGTGTTTGAGGGGATTCCTGTTTTCCAAGTCACGTGTCAATCCAGAACATGAGTCTGGCACTCTGATGCTCAGAGGACAACTCGATGCACAGAACAAAATATATTGCTCCTACTGCACTTGTGTTTGTATCAACAGATCACAGCCTATATAATGTACCTAAGAGAAATGGGATAAAAATGACATCCCTCCTCTTCTTGCAGGGCAAGATAATCCTGGCCTGACTTTGTATAAACTAGAAAAGTATTAAAAGAGACTGTCAGAATTGGACCAGCCCATGTGCTGCTCTGACTACAATACCTAAGTGGACATGTTGGCATTCAAACTGACAACAGACAGGATAAAGCCTTGGTTGGCATCCTGTTTCATACATGGGTGTTCTGAAGTTGTTCTTTTGTGGAACCATTTATAATAATGTTACTGCCCGGCTGAGTAAAGTACAGTGCAGGAGTTGCTAATCAGCTGCTATTTATTTATTTGTGCATTCGTATTTGGATGTGCCGATTGCGCCTTCATGGCTTGTGGTGTGCCAGTCAGCCTCAGGAGTGTCTGGTCCAGACAAGGGGTTGGGTGCTTTTTACTAGGCCTTCCATCTCTGGTCTTGCCTGCTATATTCCTGCACACATGTGCATCTCATTCAGTTGCTGAGTGTTAGTAATTGGGTCTCTATTTGGCAGAGGTATCCACCCAAGTAGGGACCACAATTCTAGATAACCTGTGCCCACCCTCTGGTAGCTTGGCACAGAGCAGTCAAGCTTAACTTAAGAGGCAATGTGTAAAGTATTTGTGCAACAGTTAAAACAGTGAAAACGCCACACAAAAATATACCACACCTGGATAGAAGAATAGAGCTTGATTTATTGAACAAATCCAGATGAAAACAACAAAAATCCAATAAGTAGAACCCTAGTTATGAATTTGTAAAGAATATCTGCAAATATAGTGTTTAAAAGCATAAAGCGCCAACCTGAGCTATCTGGTCGCACTAGACCAGGGTAAATCTAAAATATTAGGCCGACCGCGATGGAACGCGAGTCGGATACAAGGACCAACCTTGTCCCGCTGAAAAAGTGCCTTGGAGGATGCATCGAGGGCGAGATGCGAGGAGCAGGGAGGTGATGCATTGGTTCTGAACTTTAGGATTCGTAGGTGAAGCGTCGTTGTAAAGTCACGCACTCGGAGATGCATTGTCGTCGAGCAGCACTGGATGTAGGCGATGCGTCGTTGTCAAGCCACGCAGCAGACGAGGTCCTCGAAGCAGGCGATGCGTCGCCGCCGAAGGAGATGTGTTGGTTCTGACCAGCGCAACAACGGCGATGACTGGATTTTTGTAGATGCAGCACAGAAAACCCACTTCCAAGAGCCCAGGACTGGATTGGCACCACTTGGCAGGGTAGGTCTCTCAGATGCCAGAGTCCAGTTGCTGTTGCTGGACGTCTTTGATGTCCCTAGGACTTCAGACAGGAGGCAAGCAAACAAGCCCTTGGAGTCACTCTGCGTTCAAGTGGTGCAGGTCCAGTCCTTCTCCCCCGGGCAGAGAGGGCTGCAGGCAGGTCAGCACAGCATAAAAGCAGTTCTTCCAGAGCAGCAGTCCAGCAGAGAGCAGAGTGGCAGTCCTTCAGCAGCACAGCAGTCCTTCATCCTGGCAGAGAATCCATAGGTCCAGAAGTGTACTTAGTTGGTAGGGGTCAGAGGTTCAGTTCTTATTATACCCAGCGGTGCCTTTTAAATGGTGGAGACTTCACAGAGGGGCTTTGAAGTGCACAGAGATCATCCCTTCCTGCCCTGGCTTCAGACTCTTTACAGGGGGTTAAGCAGTCCTTTGTATGGGAGCAGGATACAGCCCATTCAGGTGTAAGTGTCAGCTCCACTGTCCTATCCTGCCCAGGATGACTCATCGGGATGTGAATGGCTCATCAGACACACCTAAGCTTCCTGTGTGTGTGGCTGCTTAGAGGGAATGCACAAGGCCAAGCTGTCAACCACCCCAAATGTGTATTGGAGACAGGCAGCAGGCACACAGAGCTTAAGAGAAGAAAAATGCCAACTTTCTAAAAGTGTCATTTTTAAAGTTGTAATACTAAATCCACCTTACCATTAAAGAGGGTTTATTATTACAAGTCCATAGGTACCAAACTTGACAGTTCTACTCCTTCAAAATCAGACATTACACTTATTAAATATAATAAGGTATTCCCAATGTTAACATATGACAGGGGTAGGCCTCACAGTGATGAAAAACGAATGTGGGAATTTTTCACTACCAGGAGCCTTCCCTATGGGCTACCTAGGGCCTATCTTGGGGGTGGCTTATGTGTAGGAAAAGGGGAGTTTAAGGCTTGGCAAGGGGTTTTAAATGCCAGGTTGACATGGCATTAAAACTACACATACAAGCTCTGCAGTGGCAGAGCCTGTATGTGTAGTTTTAAGGGCTACTTAAGTGGGTAGCACAATCAGTGCTGCAGGCGCACTAGTAACATTTAATGTACAGGCCCTGATCACATATAGTGCACTTTACTAGGGACTTATAAGTAAATTAAATATGCCAATTGTGGATAAACCAATGTTACCATGTTTAGAGGAGTGAGCACATGTACTTTAGCACTGGTTATCAGAGGTAAAGAGCCCAGAGTCCTAAGGCTAACAAAAAACAGATCAGCAAAAAGTTAGGCAACACAGACACAACGTTTGGGGGAAGATCACCCTAAGGCTGACAAGTCTAACACTGAGGAAGTCTGTTAAACACCGTTTCACATGGAAGATATGTGGCAGTCTGCTTTCTGGGGTGAAGTTTCCAGATGAAATGTTTAATTAACATAAGCATCAGAGCAATCACACCAGACTTCAATGGAAACACAAATATCAGACTGTGACATTGGGAGCCTATATAACAATAAAAAAAGTCGGCCTGCAGTCAGTGTGAGTAAGTGAGCAACAGGACATTTGTATGTGCTGGGGCTGAAAAAGAAGGTGGCGCACAGGCGAGAGAAGCCTGAACATAAGTGAGAAGAAAAAGTGAGAAGAAAGGGAAAATAACAGGAAATTGACCCAAAACCAAAAAAAGAAGAAATGCACAGCAAATTTTGAAACAATTAGCCATCTTATCTATTTCAAAGTTAATAACCCAAAAAATGAACAAACCTGTAAAAATGTTACATTCTTCAATAAATTAATTCAATAATAATTCCCAGAAAGGGATGTAACCGTAGATTATGTCACGTGTTTCACATGTAGAGCCAGCTTTCTGCAGTGCAAAGCAAGGGTCTGAGCCTTCAATCTTGGCCAGTGGTTATATTGGTGAGTGAAATCTACCGGGCCCTGAGATGCATTAGAACCTTCTTTAACTTATATGTTTATATAGGAGACAACCTGTCCTTCTGTAGTTACGGTAAAAGTTGGAGAGCACTAGAAGGCTAAATGAGGAAAAACAAATATCCTGTGAATGAAGAAAATCCCAGATGGAACTTTAGCCTGCTTCCGGCTATGCTTAAACTGGACCCCCTTATTGCCCAGTACACGGGTGCACTTTCGCAAAACTCCATGAAGTGTCAAATTCTTCGGAAAAATGAACATGATGGAAGCATCAGAAAAATAATCATTATTTATTTTTATTTTGATACTCATTCTGTTGGTGAGTCAACGATACAGCCAACACACGTTTCTCCGCAAAAATTGCTTCTCCGGGACCAGAGTATCAATATGTAACCATTCACATTGTTGCTCAATCCTGGTTGTTTCGAATTTCACACACAACTCAATATTTTATAAACTTTGTTTCCTCTGTAAATCAGTTGCATAATGTAGTGCTAGAGTTTCTCACCACAGTGCGTGCCCTCGTATGGATAGTTAGATATTGCTACTTTGACTCTGAAGAAGCAACATTGGCCATGCAACAATTTTTGGCTGCATCGTTGTCTCGCTTACTTAACAAGTATTAAAGGGGGAAAAAAATAACGATCACTTATTCTTATGGTGCCTGCAACTTGTTAATTTTATGTTTGTTAATTACTTTATGCACTATATTCTTCAGTTATGCACTATTATGTTTATGTTTATTAAGTCATTCAAACACAGCATAACTGAATTACTTCTAAGTGCTTTTGAGCAAAACATCAAGATCATATTTGTACACAGAGGTTGTAACATTGAGCTTTCCTTGCATATAGAGCGCATAAAGGACGGAGGTGCGAGACATAAGCAGTCAAGGTAACAAAGATCATACATGCAATCTGTAGGAGAGTAGGATCTGCTTCACATGGGTACCCCCACTTTTTGCTGATGCTTCACTGTTTTTCGACATTAGTCTGGCTGGGGCCCTGCTAATCAGAACCCCAGCCTAGCTGCTTCCTCTCTAAAATGGTTTCCATGTGCCTTAGGCACATCACTGATTGGAATCTGGAGTGCCCTTATAAGTCCCTAGTATATGGTATACTATGTACCAAGGGCATAGGTACCTCAGAGGCCTACCAGGGGCTGCAGCATGTATTATGCCACCCCTGGAAGGCCATCCAAACTGACACCACAGGTCTGCTACTGCAGCCTGGGTAAGGTGGTGCATGCACCCCTTACTGTGATATAGGCTACCTATATCACTAAATACATACACACATATAAACCTATAAGTCACTCCTAAGGCAGGCCTTATCAATCCTAAAGGCAGAGTGCATGGTTCCTATGTGAGAGGGTGCCCCTGCATGAGCAGGGCCCCTCTGCAGCGTTCGGAGACCCTTCTCTGATGCTGTTTGTAGTGCAGCCTGACCATATACTCTTAAGCGCATTATAACCTCGCGTTAAATGCTAACTTTGGAATGGCTGCACCTAAACATGTCGTGTTTGGTGTCAAACATCTTGGAATACTACCCCCCCGCCAATTCTGGCGGCGGGGGTAGCATTCCACCCTTCTAGAGGGAAAGACATGTTAACTCTGGCTAGCCCGGTAACTTCTTTCCAAAGCCCTGGCATCACAAAATGGATGCTGCTGCCACAGACACGAGTCTGGCCTCCTGCTGCTGGACGAAACTCCGGCAGGGGAGGTCTGGACAATAGGTTTCCTGTCCCAGGGAGGTGTGACCACCTCCCCAGACAGGATAATGTGTATTGGGGCTGGGCGGGAGCACTTTCGGGTGCTTTGAAGTCCTGCACTGGGGCACAGTTGGTGTCCCTGTGCATACCCCAGTTCAAACCGGATCAGGGGCTTGCAGCCCCTGCTTTGGCGCGAACTGGACAAAGGGAAAGGGGTGTAGCCACCCCTCTGCCCTGACCCACCCATAGGTGGGGCCACAGAGTAGTCCAACCCCTAAACTTGGTATAAGTATAGGAACCCAGTCCTTAGGACTTTAGATTATCCCTGGACGAAACTCTGAAATAGAATCCTGGACCTTCGACGCTCTACTCACGATTAGAGGACAGAAGAATCTCCCTTGGGGTCAAGGAGTGACTCCCCTGCTTGGCAGGCACCAAAGAAGCATCTGTCCGGTTCGCATTTCTGAAGCTCCCGTCGGACGCCGAAGTCATCGCATCACCAGAGGTGGATTCTCAGACTTCCCCGAGGCTACCCTGAGTCCCCAGCAAAGCTGAGGCCCGTAGCTATCGTGGGTGACTTGAGACCGTGACCCCTGGACACCGAGCACATTTGCAAGTGCATCCTCTTCTGGGTCTCCCACGAAGTCGTGCTTTGGGCTCCGAGTAGCCCTAGCCTCCAGCACCAACTGCACCGAAGATCACTGGCCTCCACTCCACGAGTGTCCTGTGAGCCAGATCCACTTGCGACGTCTCGAGGCTCCTTCGCGGTCGCTAGCCCGTTGGCTAGTAGCCCTTAACGAAGGCCAATCTTTTTCTTACTTGGCATCCTGGTTGCTCCAGGCCTGCCCTCACTTACCCTCGCTGGGTGAGTTCCCCAGACCTTGCTGGTCTGCACCATCGACTATCTTCCTCTGCATCGAGACTTGCCGTTGCCAAGGCTTGTTGGGTCCAATCCGGTCGCCGACACCTCAGCACTCGACAGACATCGTGTACCAGCCCGAATCCTGCTCCTGGTCGCCGACAACGCCTCCTGGACCTCGTGGCTGAAGAGTCAAGACGACCGTCAACGCACCTGAAGCACTCTACATCGGTGGGCATCTGTCCATCGCCTTCCTGGTCACTGGCTAGTGACCCAGACTCTGTCCCCTCTGCTTTCAGGTTCTTCAGATCTCCGATCCACTCTTGGATCCACCCGGACACTTTCCACTTGGTCGCCAGCAGCACTTTGCAGCAGATCGCCATTCAAATCGACGACGAAACCCGACCCCGAAAGACACCTATGCACCCGGCTTCCCTGGGTGAGGTAACACGAGTACTCCGGTGCTCCCGTGGGTAGAGACTCTTCTTAAAGTACTAGATCTCAAAGGGTTTGCTCCAAGTCCTCCTTTAAGTGTCCCTTTTCTTTAATTTCCCGATCACGACTTTCTCCATAGAAGTCAACGGCGTATCGCGGTTGTGTATTTACACTGCACGCGTCCCCGTGGGTCCCCTGTGTCACTACCTTGGGTGGTTCCTTGTGGTCCAAGCACTTCTAGAGGCTCTAGGCCTAGTGTCTAGTTCAGTCGTGGTTCTTATACCACTTTATTGATATATGGTTTGGTACGCCCCTAGGGCCCAAACGTGTATTTGTGCTATTACTGTGTTTAAATAACTTCTAACTTATGTACTTCGAACTCTAGCCTCATAAAGGGACTAGAGGGGTGTGTTTAGCAATAAATACATATATTTTGAATATATACCTGGTGTGGTGCTCTTTCATTTGATCACTCAAGAGATTATAGACTGGTAAAACAAGCTGCTTTACATTCCTTCAAGACTTAGCCTGAAGGCTGCTCTCCATAGCTACCACTAGGATAGCTTTCCATAAGGTTGTCTTTAACCTATCTCCAATAAGGGGTTGTTTGGACTGGTGCAAGGTGCCCACTATAATTAGTGGACAGCATATACCAGGCCAACTTCTCACACAATCAAGGGCACATTTCCAAGGAATGACATGTCATAGTCATTACTGTTCACGGTTTGGTAGCATTCGTATTGTAGCATTTCAAGGAAGCTGCAATAGGGCTGTGGGTGGCAGGACTTGAAACACAGGTTTTAATGGACTATTTCACTTGTTCTGGGAACCAGTAGAAGGGTAGCATGTGCTGAACCGAAGGATGGATGGCTTGTATTGTTGGATCCAAATGTTGTTCCTTAACACCTGGGTCTTGTAGAAGCGCATAATGATTGTGTTTTATTTACGGTGATCAAGAACCAAGCTCTACAGTTTGTTGTTATATTATGAAAAGACTGTACTATATCCATATACGGTCATAAATTATTCTCCTACTAAAGGTGTGTTGTGATATAGTTACATCTGTGGAAAAAGAAAGTTACTTCACTAATAGCCTGTGATGAAGAATTACTGATAGATACTTCCAACCGCAGATTCCTCACTTTTAAAATAGTCACCAAGTGCCAGACTTGATCCAAAACCTTTTCAAAGCAGTGTTCCCATGTTCAGGTAGTTGGTGCCATGCTACTCTGCATAGGCTTTGTTCTGCCCTGGAAGTGACTTAGCGGAGCGGAAAATAAGCACTACCACTGCATGCTGACGTCAATTTCTTTCTTTCAGTGTCTTCGAATACGGATCAGGAGCTCCGCTACCACCTTTATCGCGTTTTCAACGACTCCCAGAACAAAATCCAGTGTGCAAGGGATCAATGTCCCCGTCTAAAACTACAGCCTTCAAACCATTCTATGACTGCAGAAACACAGATGTCAGTCGTTGACCCGCACAAGAACAAGAAGCCTTTGGTATTTGGGCTTTGAGCACGACTCCAGGTTGTGCAATGAGTGTGCCCCCATGATCCTACATTTCTTCTGCTGCAGCAGCACCCTCCGAGGATCCATTGTATTTTTGGTTGCCATCACATGAAGAAGATGATGGTGGGGATGGGCCTGATTTACCCCCCATTATGATGATGACAGTATTTCCATGGACTTTCAGGAGGCCAGTGGTCTTGATACTTCCCCTGATCCAGGGTTGAATTTGCCTTTTTGTGCCCACAATCGAGGACAGTGCCTCCTTTGCAATGGTTTTTTGACAATCAGCTGTATTCCTGGATGTACAAGTGCCTTCTGTTGAAGCCAAGACAAATGTTCGTACAGAGGTTTTGCAACCTAAGTCGGTGTCTTCTGAGCCCTTGCTTCCTTTCATTGAAGCCCTTACTGACACCTTAACGGGCACTTGGTCTAACCCCTGTACTTCGCCACCGATCAATAGGCACGTGGCCAGATGCCATAGGCTAGCTCCTTACACAGCATCCTACTCCAGAGAGTTAGGTGGTCCATGCTTCCAGCTACAAAGTGACACCCAGTTCACTTCCTACAGCCCACAAGTCTAGCCTAGTATGTTTGCCTATTGGGCTGGTATATGCATGCCCTCTGGGACATACCCAGTGAGTTTTTGCCAGCCGTCTCTGGAGATCTTAGGACCTCCTTGGCTCAGGCCATTGAAGACTGCCAAGATACAGCCAAATACATGATTTGTGTGATTGGGTGATACTGATTGCCTAGGGCGAGAGGTTGGCACCAGAATTATGCTCCATTGCCATGGGTGGATGTGGTCCACAGGTTTCTCTTGAGGCGTGCAGGCCTCCCTTATGGATATGCTTTTCAAAGGCTCCTGTGTTCAATCTACTTCCTGAAGTGGTAGAAATCATCTTTGCTGGCAGGCGGCTGTCTACAAAGTCAAATTTTGCAGAGCACGGAGACAGATTTGTGGCCTGGTGTGAAGCCTGCAAGACATACCCTTAACAAGCCAAACTGTTGCATGTTTTATTTGCTTTGTCTTTGGCCTAGCAAGTCCTTGCAGTGGGGAAGAGCTCTACAGCACCTTTTTTTCCTGACAAACTGGAGGACTTCAGCAGCCTGCTTGACAAAAGTTGTGGCTCCTTTCCATGTTGGGCAATCCATGATTCTCCCAGTCTCACCTTTTGAAAGAGGAGGAGAGACTCCATTGCTTGGACCTTAAAACAGCTTTAAGCATTTAATTCAATTGTACCCAGATTCATTGGATGGATGATCAGCTTTTTGTGGGGTTCTCTTGGGCGAAGAAAGGAAAGGCTGTGCAGAAATGATCTGAGGTAGATAGTCCTATGCATAAAGATCAGCTAGTTATTGACTAAAAAGCAGCCTCAAGGGGGCGTGGCCAAGATGGCGAGTGGGTAAGACGTGTCTCCCTTCGTCTCCTCACTCCCGGCCGCCCAATCTGGCCAAATAAGCGCGTTAGACCCTCCGCAAGCCCGCATCGGGGGAGCAGAGCAGGCACCCTACCTATTGACACCGTCAGAAGTGTGCAATAAGGGGCTGGGGGCCCGACTACTGTGACGCGTGAACGCCGACCCGCCAAGAGGCCGGAACAGAAAATGGCGTACGGACCCGGCCGGGCTTGCTGACTCGGCTGGACGCCTGAAGAAAAGCAGCGGCCCTGTCCTGAAAGCCGGGGGCCCATCAGCGGTGCTACAGGTTACTGCGTGACTGGCAGGGCACAGGGGCCGACGGGCGAGACAGGGAGCCCGGAGCCGGCCCTGACGTCGGAGCGACTGGTGCGGGCCCCGAGAAGAACAGAGACTGGTGAGGCCTACTGGGCAGCGGCCCAAAGAGGAGCGCTCTTGAGGGTGACAGACGGCGTAGGGCCGCTGCGCTGCCACTGTACACCGCACCACACCTGCCAGAGGTATCGACTGGTGAGTGGAGGACGGAGCGGAGGCTTGCTCGGTGCGGGGGCCCGGAGGGGGCCTGGAGTTGAGGGCACCTAAGAGTCCTGGGCCCTCGTCGCTATCGCCTAAGCCGGGAAGGGTATGACGTGGACACTGGGGAAGGAGGCGGGGGCCGCCGAAAGCACACACCTGAGGAGCAGGCTCTGCGGGCCTGCAGCGAGGTCACTGAAGCATCAAGGAAGACTCTGCGGTCCCTGATCGAGCAGAGATGGGCGGCGGAGTGGCGCGGGAGCTGGCGCCGGCAGGAGTAAGGCCCACCGAAGCACAGCGGCCCACAGCGTTCAGCGGTGCTCCCGAGAGTAGGGCGGAACCGCGGGGATCGCCACAGCCGCTGCCCTACCTGGTGGTCCATCGGCCAGAGATATCGGCTGGCGCACGAGGCTAGGGGGGCGGCCTGCACGGCCTCATAGTCTGTGAGCGGCGCAGGCGTCCAGGGGGCGGCAGGGAGCAGGAGGCACACGAGCGACCCGGAGCACCGCCGATAACGCCTCCATCTGCGGGGGAGAAGGCCTGGTGACTGTAGGTGCTGACTGGGGCCCCGGAGCGCAGAACCTAAAGAGCGGAGAGAGCGGCGACTGCAGTGAGCAGCAACAGCCCCGCGGAGGCGGTGAGAGGTCTCAACATATAGCGCGCCCCCGGGTCAAATACGAGGAGAGACCCCACCGGGCCTGGTCCTCTCAGCACGCAGGAGGGCGACCGCTTAGCCTAGATAGGAGCCACAAGTTGGGGGAACGCAAGAACAGCCGGTGGCCGGTGAAGGGGCTGCGGCCGAGCCATACCCACCCCCGCTCCAGTGACTTCAGAGAAGAGCTTAGAGGTGGAGGAAGGGGCTCGACAGTGGAGAGTGCCTCGAGGCCCAACGAGGCCTTCGTTAGACGGGTACAGTCAGACCCGCCTGGTCCTGTCAAGGCCAAGGCTAGAATCTACCCCACAGCACCTCGGCCGAGATCCGATAGAGAAGACAAGGGACCCCCGGCAGGTGGAACAGGGCGGGGGGAGGCAGCCGTACCCCCCCCCTGCTAGAAGTGGGACAGACACCCTCCAGGACCCAGAGAGAACGGGGAGAGGTGTCTTGGCGCTTTGGCAACAGCAAGCCATCCGAGCCGGGTATACACGCCTCTGAACAGCAGCGCAGAGATCTGGATCTGCAGGGAGGGCCGCAGCGGTCATGTCTGCGGTGCGGAGCAAGAAAGACCGCACTTTAAAAGAAATGCTGACTAAGCTTCCGCCGCCCAGCGGCGGGGATGGCCAGCTTTCCCCGCCAGCCACCGGTGGGCAAGACACAGACTCCCATGAAGCACCAGTCACGCATGCTTTTCTGGAGACACTCTTCGGCACGTTACGGGACGACTTTCACACGCTAAAAAGGAGAAATTGCGAGGGAGATAAAGGAGGTGCGGCGGGACATCGATGCCATGGGCGAAAGGGTGGCCTCCATGGAAGATCAGGAACAGGCCCGAGAGGAAGAAATAGAGCAGCTGCAGCAAGAGATCCTCGGGCTCAAAGAGAAGCAGATTGATCTCCAGGCACACACGGAGGACCTAGACAACCGGTCACAACGCTATAACATCCGCGTAAAGGGAGTGCCGTCGCAGGAAGAAGGATCGGACATCACGCAGTACCTACAGGGCCTCTTTAGGAGCATTCTGGAAGCTCCTCCAGACTTCGACATAAAAATAGACCGGGCTCATCGAGTGGGACTCCCGAGGCGAGCACCTGCACCCCCACAGACATCCTGGCTTATATCCCAGACTTTCAACTCAAGGAACGCATCCTTCGGGCGGCCGAGATAAGCAGCCCTTAAAATACCAGGATCACTCCATTGCCCTGTACCAGGACTTGGCCCTGATAACCCTCCAGAAGCGTAAGGAATTCAGAGTGGCCACTGCACATCTCCGCAATCAGGGAATCCCATATTCCTGGGGACACCCATTCCGGCTAATTTTCAAATGGCAGGGCAAACTGCACCAACTTCGCTCCCTACAGGACACTTGCCGGGTGCTGGGCATTGAATACCCACAGCAACTAGATGAGGGGGAAGCCAGTCAGGGCAAGACCCCCAGAGAGAGATGGCAAAAAGTCGCCAGAAGACGGCGAACGGATCGAGCACTAAGACCGAATCCCACGGCTATGGCGCAAGAACGGCAGTCGGTGCTGGAGACGCTGTCAAGAGGGACATCCCCACACGAA
Organism: Calotriton arnoldi; assembly: GCA_963921515.1. Lineage (NCBI taxonomy): Eukaryota > Metazoa > Chordata > Amphibia > Caudata > Salamandridae > Calotriton > Calotriton arnoldi. The sequence continues at coordinate 2,738,719 of CAWUFW010000554.1, read as the reverse complement.
GTCTACAGACCAAATGAGGGACAGATAAGTGGCATTTGAAGGGCTGGGTGGCAGTGGCGGCTGGTGACATTTGAAAGCAGTGGGGCGTAAAAGCTGGGCATGACTTTTAAGCCGCAAGCAAAGCGAGCAAGCGAAGCTAACAAAAGTGGGTACAGGTCCTCCTCCCAAGAGAAAATTGGAAAAAGATTGGCAAATGGTGAATTTTAAAGCAAAAGTATTCTGCTGTTAAGTGGCTGAAGAAGATTTGCTTTCAATGCAGGAATTCCTCCCTGCCAAGTAATAAAACCTTCCTACTGAACAAAAGCCACACTTTACATTATCAATATCGATTCAATGGCAAAAAACACTGCTGGCATGGGAAAGCTATTAATTTAACAGTATGACGTAGGGGTGCAACACAAGCTGGGCTCACACCCGCTTAAAAAACGTATGTGACCATAGGCGCCTCAGTGCGGGGATTGAGGGACGGCAACGGGTGTGCATCACACGAACAGCAGTTTGTGTGGCACTGGCATGTATGCAGCTCATCTCACCTCAGACTTGTCTGCGTCCCCTACACACACACACCAAACCACCACAGTAGTGTTTGTGGCAGAGCCCACGCCCTGCTCACCTGTCTATGAACTGCACCCTTGCTCTTCCCACACACACCTGCCTTCAATGTTTTAAGGACATGCAGCTCGCCACACTATTCACCTGTGTTTGCCCCCACTACACACTCGCATGATAAGTGTTTGCGTGACATCTCGAGATAGCGCCTGGTGCCCAACACACACTGTGGTGAGCCACCGCTTCACACCACTGACATCTTTAGCGCTCGCACCACAGTATTGTAGCGAGTTCGGCACTATGCTAGCCTCACTCTTCAACTATCCCCTATCACAAACTGGCGGCATCAGTGATGTGGGACACCTCGGTGAACTGCCGCTCCCTCTGAACTCGGTCCTTCCCGCGCACTCACCACCATTCTGTGAGGCAGTGTAAAGTGGTGTGACTCACTCCAGGTTCAGCCCTTGCACACGCTACTCGCACTTCTGGGCTACCTCAATAGGAAATATAGTTTGATAACAGATTTGTGAGACCTAGTTGCCTAACACACTTATTCTGATACCAGTTAGCCAGAGGTGCCCGCACGATGTGAAATTCGTATCTGTGCAAATCAATGTACATGTCCACTAAAATGTCCTACGATCAGGAGATCGGTGTGCTTAGCCGCTTACACATTCGAGTTCTTTAACTAGTCACACACAATAACTATTGCATCGACCACCACTCTGCAAATCAGGGTATCAGAGTGCACATTTCTACCAACAACAGTGCCTAACAGTAGACCGCATATTTTCACGGAAACGTGATGTACAATATTGAATTAGTAAAAACAATGCATTAAAGGGGGCGAGCAAATTTGAGCGTGCAGTCAACAGTAATGAAAGGTCACGGTGGTTGACCGTCGTTTCACAACAATAAAAGGTCACGGTGGTTGACCGTCGTTTCACAACAATAAAAGGTCACGAGTGCTACGAAGATGTAGAAAAACACATTTTCCCAAATTCCCAGTAGATTTAGGAAGTACATTTGACCACCAATATTTTTCTGAAAATAAAGAAAACCACTCGAGTTCTTCCCCAAGTACTTTTTGGGGATCTCAGTATTAAATGCTGCATTTTAAAGCACACGTTTTAGTTTACAAATGCCCCGGTAAACATGCCTTGTCACTTTCCACGCTGCTCTTCTTTAATGCCGCCTCTTAATCCACTCTCGTTCCCGCCTTCTCGCTTCCTTCCAGTCTTTCTCCTTCACCACCCATTCTTTCACCCACCGCCTTCTATTTTTTTTCACCCCATAATTATTATCTGGATGAGTTAAACCTCGGAGGCTTCACTGATATATTTATATTAAAAACAACAACCAACATCGAAGCACAGCAGTTATACTGTAAACAACACGAGGTTATAGGGTACACCCTTGTATCACATGTACTGCCTGAGCAACATGTGGCTTCTGCACATTTAAAGGGGTCGTGAACTAACACAACGCGCCGCCCTGGTGAGATATTTAATCGCCATGTGAAACAACCAGCAAGGCTTTGCATGAAAATCCCGCTGTTCCTTGAGGCAATAAATCACGTCTTTCGTTGCAGCGCTGTCAGGCTGTCTGTATTCTGGTCGGTTCATCAGATTTCCCCAACCCTCCTCTGTTAGGACATTTCGGACCCCTTTCTTTCAGGATACGGTAAAAAATAAAGCACACTCACCGGAGTCGGCAGTCCCTACTTCCTACTCCCAGCCGCGGCTCACAGTACTCGCGGGGGGGTCGCGCGGGGGTGGGGGCCCAGGGAGAATAAAATTTAGAAAACAAAAACTTACCTGACTGCCTCTGCTGTTGCTCCTGGTCCGAAATGGCGCCTCGTCTTCAAACAGGAATAGCACTGGAGTGGCAACCCCTCAGCCAATCCTGGCGCTGCTGCAGCGCCAGGATTGGCTGAGGGCACGGTTACTCTTCGCTCGCCGCCTGCCCATTAGGAGACCGAGGGGCTCCTAATGGGCATGCGCAAGCCAGTGGAAACACAAGTGCGCATGATTGGGCACGGGCGAAAAATTCGCTCACCTTCCCCACTTATGTGCACTTGTGCTGCTGCCTTTCCCTGGCTGGTCTGACAACGCACGTCCAGTCAACATGACGCGGACCGCCCACCCCTTCAGACTCTGAAGGGGTGGGCGGTCCGACGTCATGCTGACTGACATGATTGTCAGACTCAGTTCTCCCTCCTCGGCGTCTCTGAACTTAAGTAAACTAAGTTCAGAGACGCCGAGGGAGCTGCGGGCACGGGCGGGGGGCAATGCCCCAATGGACGCACCGCGCCTGCTGGGTGGGTGGCGGAATCATCTACCGGGAGCGGCAGGGTTGAGGGTTCTGGCCACACAATGCTTTCTACTTTCCTTCACCCCAAGGGTACGCGGAACGAACTGGCAGACCCTGGACATTATGGGACTCGGAAAGGACAATGGTTGGGGTTAGGGAGAGGGGGTGGGACACTGGTATGCAGAGTCTTGATGCAGAGAGGAGAGGTCGGAAGCCTTGGAAGCTGAGCACGGGGGGCACAGCGAGGGGGAGGGGGGTCAAATGGAAGTAGTCGCGGGCCAACACAAATACACATTACACGGGGCTCCATGACAGGGTCCACAATGAAAATTCTCACTCTCAATGTGAGAGGCCTTAACAACCCCATTAAACGGAGGTCTATCCTTTCCTACCTGGAGAATTCGGAGGCAGATATATGCCTTCTCCAGGAAACGCATTTCCTCGCCAAAGATTGGCATAGACTGAGATCCCGAGTATTCCCACACCAGTTTTTTTTCATCTGGTCCAGACAAAAAGGCGGGGGTAGCAATCCTAGTGGCTAAGCGTTTCAAGGGGACAGTGGGGGAAAAAGTGGCCGAGATCAAAGGGCGCCTCTTGGCTCATGTATTCCAGATTGGGGGACACAATGTACTGATAGGTTCCACCTATGTACCCAACACAGGCCAGGAACGATTCTTGAAATCAGCTATCATGGAGGTCATGAACAGACAAGAACGCAAGACGATCATAGGGGGGGACCTAAATTTACTCATGGAGGAGGCAAAAGACAGGTCGGGTATTCGACACTCACAGACGGGGGAGGTATCGCCAGAGGGCAGACAGGGGCTCCACTCTTTAGGCCTCGTGAATCTGTGGAGGACCGCGCACCCTCACACGTAATTTTCATACTACTCACACGCACACAAGACATATGCCCGCCTGGACCACATGCTGGGTATGGAAGAAATCCGCACCATGATGGGCGAGATAGATATAGTCCCAGCAGCGTTGTCCGATCATGACGCGGTAGAGGTCACACTACATCTGCCGCCACAGCGGGGTAAATACGGGGGCTGGCGGCTATGAGAGACGATGCTTCACAAGGAAGCGGTGAAAACACAGCTCACTCAGTGCATAAAGGGGTACCTGGAGGTGAACGATTCTCCGGATATAAACATAACCTCTTTATGGGGAGCTTTGAAGGCGGTGGTGAGGGGGGAACTGATCGCTTTCAGCACAGGTACTAGAGCTAGAGCGAGTGCATAGCCGGACAGGGGCACCTAGGGTCTGGAAGTGGCTGAGGGCGGCAAGGGCGCAACTGGCGGGGCTGGACCTCGACAGAGCTGAATACGCGGCCCTGAGACTCACACTCCTACTACAGCGGAGGGGACAAAACAGGACGTATGCTAGCAAGTAAATTGAGAGCCAGGTGCCAACAGATGCGAGTGCAGACAATAGAGGATGCCAGGGGGGAGGACCACACGGAGGACGAGGATATAGCGCAGGTGTTTAGGGACTTCTACACAGACCTTTACGCCAGGGAGAACACGTCAGATAGATTACAGACATCCTGCTTACAGGGGATACACACGTCCGCTTTAATACAGGATCAGGCAGAACAGCTTGATGCACCGATTCGGATTGAGGAGGTGATAGGGGCAATTTCCCGCCTCAAACCTCTTAAATCCCTGGGGCCGGATGGTTACTCAGGGGGCTTTTACAAGACCTTTTGTCACCTGCTAGTGCCGATCTTGACACGCCTGTTCAACTCTTTTGAGGGCCCCGGCTCGATCCCTGCGGAGATGTTGGCAGTGGCTATCTTAGTCCTCCCCAAGCCAAGGAAAGATAGGAAGAAATGCAGCTCCTACCGTCCGGTGTCCCTACTCAGTGTAGACCTCAAATTGTTTACGGGTATTTTAGCGGCAAGACTAGGTCCGATGATGCCTGGGATAATAGAGCCGGACCAAGCGGGCTTCATCCAAAATCGCCAAGGAGGAGACGATAGGAAACGCATCCTCCACCTCATAGACCAGGCCCAACGCACGAATATGAACGCGCTGTTGTTGACAGTCGACGCAGAGAAAACGTTCGATCGGGTTGATTTGAAGCTTTCTGGAGCGCACGTTGATTCACTTTGGGCTGGGGGACCGTTTTAGGGCCTGGATAGCAAGCTGCTGCAGCTCCCCCGCCGCCTCCGTCAAAGTCAACGGGACATCGTCTCGCCCCTTTCCCATTCAGAGGGGCACCAGGCAGGGGTGCCCGCTGTCACCCCTCCTGTTCGCTCTCTACATCGAGCCGCTGGCACAGAGGGTGCGGGACAACCCGGCCATCACGGGCATACCATTGGGCGGGGAAAGACACACCATAAGTCTCTATGCTGATGACATTTTGGCCTCGCTAGAAGATCCAGAACGGTCGGTCCCGGAGTTTTTAAAGGAACTAGAGGCCTTTGGCAGGGTATCTGGCTTCAAAATTAACGTAGGGAAATCACAGATCCTACATTTGACATGGTCCTGACCAGACTCACAGAGGAGGGCGGACCGCTTTTCGGGGATCCAAGTAACAAAGTCGATCCCTTATTTGGAGATCGAGCTGGCTGCGACGGTTCACCTGACGGTCTCCATGAATTATGCAACACTCACTAAACAGATCATACATGACTTACAGACATGGAAGCGCCATCAGTTATCACTAATGGGCCGCGTGGCCACAATTAAGATGTCGGTCCTACCGAAGGCACTGTATCTGTTCCAAACAATCCCAGTCAAACCTCCGCTGGGGACACTTAAGGCACTCCAGAAAGAGCTGCTCCACTATGTATGGGCTGGGGCGCGGCCTCGTATGCGCAGGGAACTGGGCTATCTGAGAGCGGAAGAGGGAGGCTTGGGGATCCCGAACCTGGAGGAGTATTATAGAGCTACTCAAATGCGGTACCTAGTGGAATGGAGCCGGGAGGAATCCGAGAAGCGGTGGCTATTCCAGGATAGGGCACTGGGCCAAATATCTTTGTGGAAGGTACCCTTTCTGGAAAAAGCAGATAGGCTGCAGGGATTGCAGGGATCCCCGATTACGAGGGCGGTGATGGATGCATGGGAGGCGGTGGCCAGGACGAAAAAACTCACATCATTCCCCTCTCCGCTGACGCCTCTGCTGGAGAATAAGGAGTCCTCCCCGGGAATGGCGGTCATAGAATTTAAAGCCTGGCGGGACACGCCTTGCAAGGCCGCGGGGCACCTGTTTGACTTAGATGGGATCCTTTCCTTTACGCAATTGAGACAGGAATACGCATTACCCGAGACAGAATGATATCACTACATGCAGATACGACACTGGCTGCCACACCGTGACATACTCCCCCACGTAAGCAGAAGGCTGACAAAGTGCGAAAAATGGCTGATCACAAAGACATCGGACAAAAAATTGATTTCAGAGCTCTACGATATGCTACGCACGCCGGCGCCCGATGAGTATACCCCCAGTCAGAGGCGATGGGCGAAGGAGCTAGGGAGGGACCTCTCGAAAAAGGAATGGGGAGAGATTTATTACAGGGCCAAACACACAGCAAGGAACACCGCTGGGAAGGAAACCGCCTTGAAGAAAACCGCCTTCAAAATAGCCACGTATTGGTACCTGACGCCAGTGCGCCTCAACCAAGGGAATCTGGACTGTAGCCCTACTTGTTGGTGGGGATGCGGGGGAAGGGTACACTGCTACACCTGCTGTGGGAATGCTCGGTCCTTTCTAATTATTGGCCTCAAATCTTGGACGAGATCGATGGGCAATTTGAGACACAGATTCCAAGATTCCCAGCTTATGTGGTACTGGGGTTGCCCAACCCCCTCACATTCCCACTGAAGTCCCGCAAAGGAAAACAGATGGGCCTGGCACTGGGGGCGGCGCTCCAAAACATTTTAACGCATTGGGGTACACAAATAGTACCCACTCATACGGGTTGGCTCCATAAATTGTGGTACACTTTAGGGATGGAATGCATACAGGCCACACTCACGGGTTCGGGGCTCGGTCTTGGGGAGGTCTGGAAGCCGCTGCTGACCCTGCTGTCCACCGAATTCAATGAGATCACATGTCCAAGGTACCTTCGCCTCCTACGCCTAACCGCCACGGAAAGCGCTTCTGAGACACAGTAAAAGTTTCGTGCTCACTCTCTCCGCAAGGGCGCCACAGGGGACAGAGTAATTCTGCATGCCAGTGGGGGGGAGGGGTTGGGGAGGGAAGGGAAGGGGGGGGGGTTTCATTCTTCAAATGTTATGGGGGTAAGTTTCAACCTCCTCGTTATTTTGAAGCCCATCGAAGCACATGCACGTACTCACATGCCACGGGATCAGTAGATGGATAAAGCGGGTCATGCTAGAGCTGTATGTACCGTAATTCTTCTTATGCGTACTTGTCTACAGTGCATTAGATGGCAGAGCTATAAATGTATGTACAATGAAACTGCTAATAATAATAATAAAAAAGAGTTAAAACTAAAAAAGTAGCCTCAAGAGTGTCTGAGAGCTCATTCCAACAGGACTCAGGCTGTCACCTCTATATTGGCATGCAGAGTGCCTGTCTTTGACATCTGTCAGGCCACAACGTGTGCGTCATTGCATATGTTCACAAAGCACTACTTCCATGACAGTCAGGTTGTGTGGGAAGGTCACTTTGCCCGCTTGGTTCTGGAAGGCTTTTTGGGCTGAGCCCACAACACAGACCCTCCACCTTGGAGAAGTACTGCTTTGGTATCCATTCTAAAGGTGAGGAATCTGCTGTTAAGTATGCATCAGAAGAACCAGCTACTTGCCTTCGGTAACACTCTTTCTGGTGGGTATTCTCCCTGTTCTGTGGGGTGGCCTCTTGTTGACATCTAAAAAGGTCCCAAGTTAGTATTCAACACACAGGTACCAACAATTGTTCATGCTCCATGTCTGAGGGCCTGAAAAGTGAGGAAATGCAGGTCAGCATGCAGGGGTGGTGCTTATGTGGCTCTGCTCCATCACCTTTGGGGTGGTATGGTGCCAGCACAGAGGCCGCACGGTGCTGCCTAGCGGCGTGCAGGAGGACTACTGTAAAAAAAAAAAAAAGGTCCAATCCAGTATGGCGCCTGGAGAATATTCTAAGGTGAGGAATCTGCGGTCAGATAGAGTATCTGCAAGAAAAAGGGCCATACCGAAGGTAAGAAACTTGTTTTTAGTGTGAAATGCAGCCTCACGTTCGTTTTGAATGCGAGGACACATTTTGTGCTAAAAAGTTGCCTAAAAAACACAAGAGGCACCAATGGCAGCTGCTCATGTTCTGGTCATTCATCTTGCTCCCTGGTGCTTGTGCAAATGTTTGCTGCGAACAGTGCATAGTTACATTACATGGCTTAATAGCATAATTTTGTATATCAAGTGTATTGCGCAAGATCACAGTGGGGTAACAAACATTTCACCCTAGCCTAATTTAAAGGAGGATCCTTTGAGATTCAGATGCACCTCCACCTGATGGTTTCTATTTACATACATTCAATTGTATCTAATTTCAATGCTCACGAGTAGAAACTTGCTATGTTTTGTCTCGGAATTAGAGTAAGAGAATGATTAGATATTATGTTTGTATTGTATGCATAGAATGTTAAATACACAAAGACATACAAGTACTTTTCAAGTATATTTTCAAGTGACCTTCTTTCTGTGCGTTTTCCATGCAGTCTTTATATGACCCAGGTGTGGCCTGTGCCTCATATTCTTTTTTTAAATGTTCTGATGTGAATATACTGCATAATGCTGCGACTGGTAGTTTAATTGTTTGTTTTATGGGTTGAATGAGAACATATATGAATATGTCGATTATTTTGGGGGAAAGGCCCACAACGTCTCTTCTGTCATACGGATGTGGCAGAAGGGAGCCCCCGGCTGTAGTCTGCCTATATACAAGTGCAACCACAATGCAATACTATATGTGCAAAGTGCACATGATCAACCACTTATGTTTTCCATTTTTCCTTCAACTACTGCTTTATGACATGGGTGGATGCAGTGCCTCTCCTGAGTTAAATAAATGTCATATTACACATCTATTGCCACTTTTTTCTTAGGAACATCATTTGAGATAGTTTTAATTGCATATTTATATGTCATGGCCCCCTTCCTTGGTTTTCTGGTTCTTTTCTATCTACAAATGAAACGGCTTGGGGTATATATTCTAGATACAGATATTGAGAAATATCTGACAAGTGTCATGTGCCCTGACTAAAAGCACAAATACGAAAAGTGTTTGTAATTGGCTTTGTGCTTGGTGATTATATTCATAAATTAAATCTAGTGCATGTGGTTTTGTTTTATCCAATCGTTTTCCACGTAACATTGCTGGCTAAAATGTGCCTATGCACAGCGATCTTGTAAATTGCTTTTTTTCTTGGTGTCCATATTTGTCATTTGAATCTAACGCATGTGGCTGTGTTTATGCAGTTGTTGCCCTGTTGCTTTTAGGTTCAAGGAATGCAGTATTTCGAGTGCCTGGCATCTGCCAGGTTTGGCTTTGGTGTGTCAGTGAGCAGTATTTACAGCTGCTGGGCCTTCACTTGTAACAACCCACTGCACAGCTGCTTGGATCATTCTGCTCGGATTCACGGGCTGCTGACTTAGCCAAATTGACCATATAGTGTGAACGCGTCCTATGCTGGTGGCAGTATTTTAAAGCAGCATCTGTGCATGTTGTTAGGTGAACGTCTGCTGCGTGTTTCACGCAGAAAAGGAATATTGTCATTCGTTTAAATTGGGCACGTATCGAAAAGAATGCGGTGGCTGCCAGTGAGTGCTGTCAAATGGTATTTGATCTGTCCTGTTACATATATATATTTCGTGTGTATCATAGTTGTTGGTATATGAAAACATCGTAGCAGCTCTTGAAAAGAGGAAAAAAGTGAATTTTTTTAAAATCATGAAGTACTTTTATAAAAGGTATAGCGCTGTGAACCAATTTGTAGCAGGGTTTTAGGCGTCTTTATTGACATTTTACAGAGAAATTGCTGCAGTACTGTGCATTCCTAAAACTATCGCCAGTAGCTTGCGCTTGAGTACTCTTCTGGTCTCTGCCTTACATCTTATATATAGTCCTGCTCATTGCTTTAAATGGGAGTATAGAAGTACCGCTACTCACTCTTTAGAGTACCGGTTTGCCTCTGAAAAGTGCTGGTACTCTTCCATTAAATCCAGTGCAAAAGTGCTGAGAAGTGCAGATGCTCTCCCTTTAAAATCAAAGAAGTGCAGGTACTGAGTACGGAACAGTTCCTGTACATTTAGAGCACTGACTCCCGCTGGATCTGCAGCCGTATAGTAGAACCCGTTCACCCACGAGTCTTCGACCTGTTGTCCAAAGTTTACATTCTCCATGTGCAGTAGTTGGTATGGAGAAAACATAGACGTATGACCTGCATCTATGCCAGTCTGCAGTGTCTTGAGCATTTCAAAATGGTTCACGATCTTTGTGTTGAAATTTAATTTTGTCTTCCTGGGCCTTAAAAACCTACCAGTGATTAAGACCCCAATGGACCGCATTTGGGTGGCAAATAACATAAGGAGCTTTTAGAAGGCTGGTGGACAACCCGTTCTTGGTTATTCCTGGAATAAATCAGGCTGTGATCCTGCAATTTTCTATGTAAAGAGGCTACATTTAGAATCCTCGGTGTCACTCTGATTCCAATGGGTCGCGCATTTCTTAATGCTGAGGAGATCTAGTTTATATATATATTATAAAATGCCAGGGCCCATATAAGAGATGGGGCGCGCTGTTTCCCTCTGTACCGTGGGCTCACATTATGCTCTATTGTGATAGATTCACTATTCCCAGTGCTGGCCCAAACTTGAGCCTGCAGTGTGAACAGTTCATTATCAAAGACATACTTGGCTGTTGGAAACCACCGGTCTACCTTTCACTGCAGGCAGAGATGTTGCCTCAACTTAAAGTTGAGCAGAGCATCCTATGATTTCTCCCAAGCCCATGGGTATTGGTCTTCAGCCAATATAAGAGCCCTGGGACCATTGCAAATGCGAACATGACATAGCCTGAATCTGCATAGCTATGGTGCTATGAGGACACCATTTTTTTTTTTTTTTTTAAAGCTGAGCAGAGGTTCCTGTGCAGGTGGATGCAGTGAGTACACCTGCCTGCAGGGGATTCCTCGGGAGTCCCAGAGACCCCTGTTTGCTGCTCCCAATGGCGCCCTCAGGGACGTACTGACTGCACCACCTTCTATGTGGCACACAATCAGTGCACCACCTGACAGCTTCTCTGGCCATTGCATCTGTAATACAGTTGAGGTGCAATATCAAAGGGTTCTCTCCTTTGCATGGAGCCAAGCCCTGATACAAAAGGGGGGACTCTCCCTTCGGATCATGCTGATGTACATCTTGCCCTGGCTGGATCCCTATCGAAGAAAGGACAATGCAAGTGTGTGTGTCTCCTTCCTTTAATGCCAGTGTGACCCAAATAGCTGTATACTGCTGTTGAAATAACTCCAAGGCAAGTTGAGGTGAGACATTTATTGGTAGAGAGATCCTCACACATCCGATTGTTCAGGTGGCTCACACCAACATTCTAATGTGAGCTTCCACTGACCCCTCTACGGAATGGGTAGAACAATAAGAGGAAGGAAAAGTGGGGTGGGGGGGGGCAGGTGGAGAGGGGAGGACGAGGAATATACCATTTGCCTAGATTACAACAACTGCTATTGCACCTCTGTGGCACTTTGTATAATATGGCCACAGATGTCTGTGCCCCAATATAAGCATGCCTTTCATGAACTGGTTAGGTGTTCATAGTGTGCACTTTGTAAACAAATTGGAAGAATGCAGCCATTTTGAGTATCATACATTCAAGTGAGCCTCCAGATTAAAATGGCTGCTGTCTCAGAAACCATCTGTGATTTTAGTGCTCGCCAAAATATCCAAGAGCACAGAAAACTGAAGTTTCATCGGTATTCGCTGATTAGTTATATCATTGATCATTGACCAGGTTGACGCAAGCTGTTTTTCCATTGTGCCTCTTCCTTACTCGAAGGAGTGAGAGGGCAAGATATTTGCTGCCCTGATGTAAATGGACTACCCTCAGGTGGCAGGAGCCTGGCTGCCTTGATAAACAGGAGTGCAAACAAATAGTTCCATGGATATGTTTGCATTTCTTCAGATTCTATTTATTTTACCATCATGGTCCAAATGCCCTTCGCTCGCAGAGCTCCAGCACAATGCCCCGTCGTCAAGAAAGTCTCTTTTGAATAACATACATTCAAAGATCATCTTTTGCATGTGGTGTAGTTGCAGGAAATGTAGCTAGTAGCTCTGCCCTCCGCAAAATACACCCGAAAGCTTGAGTTGAGCACCTCAGGGCAAGAAAAGGACAAATGCAGTCTGGTAATCTTGTACCGGGGGTCCTGATAAAAGACAGCAGTCTGGTTCAGTACAAGTGAGTAACAGTGAAAATAGTAGGGTGAGTGGTCCAGTTGAACACACAGTGAACAAGTCAAATGTGACCAGAAAACCAACCTTGGCAAAGCCAATTTGTCTGGTGTTGGCTGACATGCTGTTAGCTTTGTCAATGCATTTTTTTTGCCATGGTTTTTATAAAATATTGTTGTGAGAGCTGCTCGGCCTTTGGAACATTTTTTTTTTTTAAATTTAAAACGCAAAAATATTTTTGGGTCTCAAAAAGCACACATTGCCATAGTAATCCCAGTCACTGAAGGGATCTTCTTAGTGTGCGGATGTGTTCCTTATGAAAGAGCAGAATGCCGTCACCCTCAGTGAAGTCAGCCAGTGGCAGCAGTGGGCTGAACCACTGCCCCTTGCATTGAGCTGTAGTGGAGTCAGGGGGAGAAGAAAAATATGAACGACGCAACAAAAGACTAATGGATGAAGAGGGCTGACTAAAAGCCCCAATAAGTAATTGTTTTATATGTATAATTTTACTAAAATCAAAAATGTGTGCCTAACGCCCAACCTTAAAAGAAATAAACTTTGTAACAAAATTGTAAAGACTACCTTATTTTTTCTAGAATTTGTTTTGATATTTGCCATTTGACCATAAGGTTTGTTGTGTACAATCCTGACCTTATTCTAAACTCTAATGTAATACCAAACTGTGTGCTCAATCCAGTATTCGTGACTTTACCAACACCATCTACTACAATTCCAGCACACAGTAGCTTATTTTGGAGACACTAATGAGGACTTTGAGTTGGCCTTCTTCATTCCATTGGCCTTGTCAACAGTCATTTAAAATGTGCTCTCTTTCATCCCTGTATACAGCATGAAATAATGGGTCAGCCTACTATAGCCATTGGCTCTCTTGCACTGTGAGTGACAGCATTTTGCCTCCTAATATGTGCACATTCACCTAAAAAGAGGTATACTTTAGTGCCAGCGTTGGTGAGACATTACTTTACTTTTCCATTACTTTTTTTCTTTTAGTCCGCTTGGTGTGCTAAGTATAACAGGGCAAAATTTGTTATCAATGGTGGAAGAATGTTGTCTGATTCCTGTTTGGTAGAAGGGTGTGATATTTGCTACGGCCAGCCATGCCTCCAGCTCGCCAAGAAGAACTTTCGCATATGTTTTTGCCTCGACATCCTGTAGAGCAACGAGCCTGTAGTTCCTATGTGCAATACTTATTTAAAAAATAAAAAACTTTTATTGCAAGCATTTGGCCACTACGCTCTTAGGTGGGAGCATATTTTCTTTCTTTCCCCTTTTTATTTATTTATTCCTGTTTGAAACGTTCTCCACTGGTAACACCAATGCCAAGCTGTTTGCCTGCCACAGAAGCACCTTCATATTCACACAGTGGGTGCTGCTTGTTGACCAAGTGCTGGAAGGGAGAGGACAAGTATGCCTGGATAAACAGTGCACTAGAAAACTGTACTTTCTTAACAGATGAAGAATGTGCACAAAACTAGATATTTATACCGTGGAGGGAAAGGGATTGGGTTGTAGTAGAAACCATGTTTTGTGGTACTTAGACGGGAGTCAGCATAGATCAGATATTCTTTAAAGTGAGGTTGGTATGGTACTGGCAGGGCAGTGCATTTGTGTAAGTAGTAGTGCACTACAATACAAGTACTTTTGTGGGTTCTAGCAGCTGTATTAGTTTGGTTAATGGCACAGGAGAACCGCAGGATAGTCTACTTTTTTCCTACTGACATCAGTGGGCGTATAGGTAAAAAGTAATTTTCTGGAATTTGCCTACAATGCCTGTGCAGTTTTTAGGGGGGGGTAAGGACTAACCATTGCTTCGTGCATATGCCAGATAAATGTGTTTGCGTGTTGGTTGAGGGGGTGCACGATATCTTTTGTTGTTCATGTACTCAAAACTCCATATGTAATGTAACTGGTTCTATTGTAAAGCGCTCTGATACCTTCGGTTAAAGTTCGCACTATATAAAAATATTTTTTTTTTTAAACCCTTGGAGGCCCCACCCCGTTGTCCTCCACTCTGCTCTACACTGTATTTTAATTTACTGTTCTTGCCTGACAGAACCATTGTTTTTCTCATACTGTATATGCCCAGGTTCTGAGGGATACTGGGTTACCCAAATTGCTTTGCAGATCCTTCACATACCAAGCATTTGCAATGCAATAGGTCTTGCATTTACGAAAGATTAAGCTGTCGGAATTGTAAATAGGTATGCCTTTTATTTATGTGTTGGTTTTCAAAACAGATTAAAAAAAGGAATTGTCGTTTGCAATGCCGAGAGCTTAAACTCTCACAAATGCGAGTCCTATTGCATTGCAAATGCTTGTTTCCTCTTTGGAAAAGTTCTGAGACTGATATTATGCTCTTTTCCTTCATCCTACACTCGTCATAAGTTTGAATGTAGCAGTCACGGTGCAAGCAAGAGCTCTTAATCTTTCACAAACATGACATAGTCACATAGGACAATACCATTGTGTTAACTCCCAGTTAAAGTGCGGTGTTTACGCATCCTTTCGGCAAAAATAGGTTGTGTGTGTTCTTTCTTTCTCATCAACGAATGTAACATAGTACGGCATCTTTTGTTCTTGACCACAGACATTACACTAGGCCAAGCGATTGGCGCCCTCCAGTGGCCGAAGCACGTTATGACTTGAGAGGCTCCGGTTTTCCTCCCTGACATGCGAGAACGTGCTATCGTCAGAGAAGTTCATGGCTCAGCTCTCGCCTCGGAACTGCTGTGAGAACTACTTCAGTCACTCTCTGGATCAGGATTCAAAAATTAAATTGAGGCTTCTACCGTGCCAACGCGTCACGTTATCAACTGCGTCATCGAACTTGCCTAAGCCAGGCTATTTGGGGAAACCAGGTTGGAGTAATAAATAGTTGGAGTGAAAGTGAATAGAAATTCTCTCGTCATTATGCATGTTTAACAACTTTGATAAAGTATTCGAAGAAATTATGCTTTTGCATTTGTTTCAATTACAGCATTTTATAACGCGTGGTGGGTTCCTCTCATGGGCCCAGTTCCCTAGAACACTCAAAACACAGTGACCGAATTTTTCACGATTAGCAAATTTGAGGGGGAAAAATGGCAGAATTCCAGTATGGGTTCTTAGTGAAAGTGTATTGTTAATTAACAAAAGAAATCAACGTCGCCTGATCCTTATTACTTCCAGAGGAAGTTATTAGAGTGATTGTGACACCGACTCCGAGTCCCCGCGTGAAGCTGCAGGCGTCTGACGTCACGCGTGCAGCTGGCCTCCAGGGAAGCACTGCGCCTGCCTCTAGGGGCCCCAGATCTGTGAGCGTGGATCAGAGATGTCAGAATATATCTCTGGTGAAGCTGCAGCATGTGACTCCTATAAAGGATGGGCCTGGCTCCGGGAATCCTGGCAGACAGGCAGCTGTGCGGGCCTCGTACATATACGGGGCAGCTGCGGGGCCAGCTGTCGTTGGCTGTGAATCATAAGGCAATGGAGGCCGCAAATAGACCTGTGGGGGGTAATCTAATACCTGGCGCCTTTCGGGTCCTTTTTTACGGCAGGACCTCTTTCCTTTCTTAAGAGTGAAATAAACAGCGCGGAGAGGGAAATGTTGAGAAATGGACGCTTTAATGGAGAAAAATATTGCTTTTCTTTTTAGGCTCTTCGGGCCTGCGTGCCAGAACCTTTTATTTCCACCAAGGGCTCCATTAAAGCGGGATTTTACCGAGTGGGAATAACAATACGTGCACGAAACTGGTGCTGGTTAACCCTCTTTAGTACAGTAAAGTGAATTCTATGGCCATTAGCGCTCTTGTAATCGAATTAATGGGCGAGGATGATTTCCCGTTCGGCTGCTTGAAGGCGAGCAGTAAGCACGGAACATGTGGCTGGCTGTGGGCTGCCAAAAGCACTGAAACCCCGTTACGTGACACTGAAACGTCGCAAGAACCAGCCGAGAGGGGAGGCAGGTAAAAATAGAGCGGGAAATTAGCAGCAAGGAAAACGAGATGCACGTGTGGCCTGTTTGATTTTTCATTCGCAATGTTCGTTATCATTTGGAAATTCAATTGTGGTGACGTTCCATCTGGCACGGGCTATCTTTTGTAATATGTGCGTTTATTTGTAATATTCATATTTTGTTACACGTTCTATTAAATGGTGGTGGTGTCACCACCCTTCACGCTGGTAGCAGCAGGAACTTGGACAGAACAAATAAGACAGTTTTGCAGCAGCAATAACTTGGACTGTACGATTAAGACAGTTTCGCACTCAGTCGATGGAAGTCCATGATGCAGTGCAGTTTGAGGCGATTGAGCCGGTAGATTTTGTGAGCAATAGCGTGTACTGTACTTTCCTAGTTAGGTGCAAATGCAAACAGATATAACATTTGGGCCCTCATTACAAGTGGGACAATAAATTCTTATACATACAGTAGCTCCGTTACTACATATATCGGAATGGTGAATTTTATGATGGATATCTGTAGGTCAAAGCTGCTAGTATTTATCGGAGGGGAAATGCCTGGTATTTACTGGAACATGCCGCTTTTGGTGCGAACTCCTCAATCTGCAAGTCTTTCTTGAGTCCGGTTCAGATGTGATACAAGGCCTTCAGAATATTCCACATGAAGAGGGTGATAAAGTGGAGGCTGACAATTTGCTACTCTCCCTCTCCCACTATACAGTTGGTGGTATGTATTTAGACCGTCACAATTCTAATGGACTTGATACTTCACCTGAGATGGAAATGCATTCCCCACTGGGGCCCCTTACTGAAGAAAGCACCTTTTTGTGGTGGCTGTCCATAGAGTTGACAAAGGTGTTCGAACTTCAGTTTCAAACTATGGAAGCAAAAGTGAATTTGGTTTGAGAAATCTTGCAACCAGGCTCTTTACCATCAAAGCTTTTTTGTCCTACAGTGATGCCCTGCTGGAAGATTTTGGCAGCATGGTCAAAACCATATTCAGGGTCGTCAGTGCTGCCCTATTGCTAGGCACCATAGACCAGTTCAGGGGGATCTGGCGTTTTTGACACCGTCCCACACCAGAGATCATTGTAGTTCAGACTTTGGCAAGGAGGGGTAACCAAAATGCCTTCCCTATTGCCTGCTTGGCAGAGAATCTAAGCGTATTAACAAGTTTGGTAAGATGTTTTTCTTCTCTGTCAGTTTGGTGTTGAGATTCCTGCTGTCTGCTTCTTGGGGAGACACTCAAGTCCTCTGTAATAGCATGAGATCTTGCCCGTCCTCCCTGGGGAGTTCCAAAATACCTTTCAGACAGTTTACGATGAAACAGCCCATACCAAGGGCATTTTACTAGCCAGTCTGGACACCAGAGACTGCGTTGGCCGTGCAGTGGGAACTCGTTTGGCAGTTTGATGTCATCCTTGTATGTGTGCCACAGACTTTTCCAGGGACATGCAGGCATTTCTTATGGATATGACGTTTGACAGCTCAAGGCTGTTTGGGGAGAAAGCAATTATCACTGGAGCGATTCAGAGATAGCCGTTATGCAGGCCCCTGTTTAGGCTTACTTCTCCAGCTCACACTTTTCACCCAAAATACTGGAAGTTTACAGGTTACTCGCATGGCCTAACTTAACTTCAGAGGCAGCCATCTAAATCTGTTGAACTGCCTGCTCAGCACTTTTGTGGCTCTAATGGCCGATTAGTGGCAGAAGCCGTGTCTACCAACAAGAGTAGTCTTCCTCTTCAGCTGCTGTGCCAGCCACCAAGCCACACTTATTCCCCTTCTGATGGCCATCTGCACCTAGTAGGTGGCAGAATACTTTTGTCTTCTTAATTGGCGTGCAGTTACCTCATACCTGTGGGTCCTGCAGGTTGTGCGATGAGGTTACGTCCTTCCTTTCCTATCCACCCCACCTCCTGTTATCCCGTTTTTGCTTAGACTTTGGCAGAACATGCCACCATCATTGCCAAAGAGGCTCAGGCATTACTAGCCCAAGGGCCAATAAAGAGAGTTCCGAGAGTGCCAAAATCCAACCTTCAGCTAGTGCAGAGTGTTTTCTTTATAGTAGTTGTCCGGTATACAGTGGTGTACAAGGCCTTTAAACTTCCACAGTGGGTCGGGGACATTTAGGGCATGATCTTGATGTTTCTGGCTTATTCCTTCGTTCCGACGCAGACAGTTCAGAATCTTCATGGTCTCCTGAATCCTGCTAGTGCCTCACGCTCAATAGTACATGTGGTCTCTGCAGTGGAACCTTTGCTTCCATGGGGCCTAGAACTGGGGATGTCTCTCAAGCACTATCAATTTTGCAGAAGAGGGGGACCAGGGCCTTCAGTGGTGACTGAAGGATGCCAACATGTTATGCTGCAAGTTGTTTTCCTTGCTCCATCTGAAGCTGACAATGGTGACGGGTGCATCATCTCTGGGTTGGAGTGGTCAACTGGGTAAAGAAGAGAGCAGTAGCCTCTGGTCTCCAGTGGAGCAGAAGCAGCAAATCAGTCTCCTGGAGATACGTGCCATTTAGTTCCTGCTGTCCATCAAAGGCAAACCTGTCCATGTCTTGATGAACAATTCAACTGCCATGTGGGACTGCAATAAGAAGGGTGGTGTAGGATCAAAGGTACTGTGCCAGGGAGCACTGAGGCTCTGGTTGTGACCGGAACTATAGGGGTATCCTTGATGAACATAAGGTAGGGGTCCCTCAGTGCCAGAGCAGATGAACTCAGTAGGTGTCACCGGGAAGCAGCCTTTACATCTCTGCTCGAACCACGCTTTGCATTAACAATGTGAATGCATCTTTACAACACATTCCTTTACCACGCAAGTCGTTACGACGACTTGTCTGAAGGAAAGCATTGTTGGACTGATGTTGGACTTTAAGTCCAACACTTTTTCTACTGTTGCGCAGACTGGAGTTGGAATAGTAAATTATACTATTCCAAAGTCCAGGACTTTCCCTAAGGCAAGTTGTTGTAACAACTTGCGTGGTAAAGGAATGCATTGTTAAGATGCATTCGTGGTTCGGACCACGTTGTTAAGGCAGGCATGGTAAATGCCTGCTTGGTTCCGACATACAATCGGTGTCACCGAGATGCTACATCCAGAGGTTGCTCAAGGTCTTTCTTTGATCTTTTCATCACTGCAGACAACCCTCACGCCGTTTGCGCCTTAGAGTTTCTTCCTCAAGGTTTGCTGGGAGACTCATTTTACCTTCAGTGGGATACCGGTTTACTTAAAGCATTTCCATCTCTGCCATTACTTCCTTGTGTCCTGAGAAAAGTCATAGGAGACCAGTTTAGCATATTCTGATGGCCGCAGACTAGGGCTGGTGAGTTTGGTACTCCAAGTTGCTGTGCCTGAGCACTTGCCCTCTGCTCTGTCTAACTCTTGGAGAGAAAATGGTGTCCCAGCAACGGAGCAGGGCTTTTCGTCCGAATCTCCACAATTTACACCTCCATGTTCGGAGATTGATCGGAACCAGCTGAGCAGTTTTGACTTGCATGCAGAGGTGGTGGATGTCATCTTGGATGCTCGGTGCCCATCCACCAAGTCAGTCTATTCCAGTCGCTCTGCAAAGTTTGTGACATGGTGCAAGTACAGTCAAGCCGATTCACTTCAGGTAAAGCTTTCTGATGTACTTCTGTTTGTTCTGTCTTTAGTCTCACAAGGTCTTGCCGTGGGCACCGTCAAAGGTTATTTGTCGGCCCGCTAAGCCTTTCTAGATTTGCCTGATCAGCCTACTCTTTGCATGTCACCAAATGGGATGCTTTTTTTCAACGGACTATGTATTTCCTCCTGTGTCTTTCATTATGCCACAGTGGGAATTCACTTTAGTTCTTACTGTCTTGATGTGCAGACGTTTTGAGCTTATGCACAGTTGTTTATTAAGGTACTGACCCTTAAAACTGTTTTCTTTACTTTGATCATGTCTGAGCACAGCGTCAGTGAACTGCAGGTGCTATCGATACCCCACCATACATCACCTTCTTCCTGGACAAGTTGGTATTTCAAATTCAGGTGTCCTTTCTGCCAAAGATGGCATCTCCCTTACATATGGTGTCCGAGCAGATGAACTCAGTAGGTGTCACCGGGAAACAGCCTTTACATCTCGGCTCGAACCACGTTGTGCCTTAACAACGTGGCTGAACCACAAGTGCATCTTTACAACGCATTAATTTACCACACAAGTCATTACAATGGCTTGCCCTAAGGAAAGCGTTGTTGTACTGATGTTGGACTTTAAGTCCAACACTTTTCCTACTGTTGCGTAGACTGGAGTTGGATTAGTAAATTATACTATTCCAAATTCCATCACTTTTCCAAAGGCAAGTCGTTGTAACGACTTGCTTGGTAAAGGAATGTGTTGTAAAGATGCATTCGTGGTTTGGACTGCGTTGTTAAGGCAGGCATTGTAAATGACTGTGTGGTTTCGACATACAACCGGTGTCACCTAGACGCTACATCCAGAGGTTTCTCAAAGTATCTTCGCCAAGTAGGGCATGCCTTGGTTTCATCTTTTCATCACTGCAGACAAGGCAGGATCATGCTCTTTGCTTTGTATTCTGTGCTGCGTCTAGCTAAGGAGGGGATGCTTCGTTGGCTGAACCCTAAAAGGGCCCTTACTTTCGCTATTGACAGCGTTAGGTAGCACTGGGTGGATAACCAGCCCTTTGTTGGATTCACCAGTGCAAAAAAGGGAAGGGCACTCTAGAAACTAACCGTATTCAGATGGATAGTACTCTGTATGAAGATGGATTGTACCTTGGCGAAGATGGATCCTGGTGAGAGCCTCCCGGCTTATTTCACCAATGCCAAAACTGCCACTGTGGCATTAGCTAGTGCTGGACATCTGTCACATTGCTAAATGGACCGCTGTCCACACTTTCACCAGGCACTACTGCATTGACTTTACAATCTGAAGGGAAGGCCATTTTGATTATTCAGTCATGCAGGCCTTCCTGGTGTAAGGTCTACTCCTCAGAGCCACCACCTTTTGGAAAGTACTACTTTGGTATTAATTCAAATGGTGAAGAATCTGGGGTTTGAGGTATCCATCAGAAGAACAAGTTACTTAGCTTTGATAACTCTTTCTGGTGGATACTCTTTGTAACTGCGGAGTTCTCACTGCCCTCCCTCCTCCCCATTCTGTCGAGTGGAATTCTAGGTGTTAAGATTCCATATTACATTTGGTACACTATCATGGTTTTTAATCTGTCACTGAAATACTGCATCTAAGGGCTCAGAATGCTTTGTTGTAAACTGATGTCCCTGTACAGAAATGTCACCTCTGCTCTGTCACTTCCGGAGGTAGGACGAGGTTCACTGTAGAGTCCGATGGTTCGACCTGCCTGCTCACAGGTACAATTACTGAAAAAAGTTTCTGAACCAGTCTGGCACCTGGGGCAATCCAAAGGATGTGGATAATCATTTAGCATTATCTTTACAATGTCACACAATAGAGAACTCTCAAGTGAGATTCATTCCTGTATTCACAGTACACATTTTCTTAGTACATCAAAGGTTGCATCATTTTAATGTACATAATATGCCTTTTTTTTTTTTTTGTGAGATGTCGTGTTTCTTTCCTTTGTTTTATCTGTTGAGGTATATTATACACCTTGTTCCATACTTTTTGTAGCACTAAAGGGCATCAACCACTTTACTTGCCTTTTAACCACTTCCCTGGTGCATGTATAGCACAGACTTTACAAACTGTGTATGCCCTCTCCTGTCCACGCTCTAAATATCAGTCTAAGAAGAAGTCCACTTCAGTTGTTTCTACCCAAGTAAAAGTAAAAGCAAGTGGTTGGAACCAACGCTCAGATTCTCTTTCCAGTTTAGAAAGCATATCTAGCAAAAATACTTAAGGTAACATTTACCAAGATTTACTCAATGCAGCACTGCACAGAAATCTGCAAGGGGTTGCACTAATGCCAACAAATTGAGCAACACCCTGTTTACTATAAGTTGCATGTCCATCGTGTCATTGGCCACAGTAACACTAAAATTACTTTTTTCGTGTTGTTAAATGCCATTTAGTGTTGGCACAAATGATAGTGATTGCTATCCAGTGCAGTATATGTACGCGTGGCTCACTCTCCACTACGAATCTCTGTGCGCAATCACCGAAGTGTTAATCAGGTTGTGTGGGTAAAGTTGCAAGTATTACATATGGGAAATTATATGATTTTCCTTTCGCCAATTGTGTTCATTTAACGCTAGGGTTTCACGCAGAGTCATGTTGTGCTACTTTGCATGGCTTTAGTTGATGTGCCTGTGCATGCTAATCGAGAAGTTTTCTGCAACTCCTGCTCTGTTGCATCCTGTTTGCATGAACTATTGGAGGGTTGGTGGTTTGCGATTCAAAGCCTTGTAGCGATGCACGAGTCTAAATTTATGTGCATCATGGAAGTGATAAGATTGGGCTGGGAGAAGGACTGGGTTTTGGCTGCATTTTCCGCATATTTTTTTTGGAGGGGTGGGGGTGTAATTAAATCACACCCAAAATGGGTGAAGAGTTATATTTTGAAGGTGAAGACATGGTTTCATGAATCGTCTCTCTTAAGTGTCTAAAATGTCTTGGAAGGTGGAGTACACCATTAAAAACAAAACCTAAAATAGTTTGTGAAACTACTATGAGTAAATGTATTCTATTTTTATCAAACTTTTTACCTTGCCATTTTTCTTTTAATTTTCTTTACTATATCTTTATGTTCTAGAATTATATTGTCGGGCATTGTCATTTTTCCCTGCGATCTCATTTAAAAAAACTGCTTTTAAAATCAGTCTATCTTTTTTTAGGTTCTAGAAGATAATGACTACGGCCGTGCAGTGGATTGGTGGGGTTTAGGAGTTGTAATGTACGAAATGATGTGCGGACGGCTTCCTTTCTACAATCAAGACCATGAGAAGCTTTTTGAACTTATCCTTATGGAAGAGATCAGGTTTCCTCGAACTTTGTCCCCAGAAGCAAAATCTCTCCTGTCAGGCTTGCTCAAGAAGGATCCTAAGCAAAGGTGATAATTATTTAAATAACGGTAACATTCTTTTATATGCACAAGTGGCACAGTGTTATGGTCAGTATTTTTCCCCACAGTGTCATCTTCAATTTTGTTATTGCATGCTTTGTTTGGCTTCAAAGTCTCACATCAGGCTTCTCGAACGAGTGGCTCGTGAGCTACTGGTAGCACTTCAGCTATCTGTTAGCAATTGCGGCCGGCACAGGTCAGAGCTGTGTGCCAGGGCGGGGTGGGGTGGTTGGGGAAGTCGACAGACGACGGGATAGGTTAAAATAAATAAATAAATAAAACCACTTTCCTTGTGCTCGCTGCATCGCCGCAAGGTAAGTGGTTTTATGTATTTCTTTATTTAATTTTACCTATCCCGTCGTCTGTCGACTTCCCCCACCCCGCCCTGCCCAACCGCTCTTACCTGTGTCGGCCGCGCCTGTCTGTAAGTAGCTCTCCTGCATGCAGTCCTGGATACTAAATTATAAGCCTTTGCTTGGCTGAATTAATATATTTATACCAACATTGAAAAGTGTTTATTCCAAACGGAAATGTGTGAATTTTCAGAACTCCTAAAATGATGATTAGAAAACAATGGTTGAATTTCCAAATTATTTTTAAAGGTGATTGATAAATCATGTGGCATTGGGGAGACATATTACTAATATTATTACCATGGTGCCATAAGCATTGCAGCTACGGCTGTTATACATTACCTATGTAGAGGGATTCTAAATTGACAAAGACTTTTAAGTTGCTGCTGCCAACCGTGCCTGATGCACAGATGTGCTAAGAAGCTTGTACTTTTTACTGAGCCAATAAGGACGCTTTCGAGGCTGAATGAGTGGTCCGGAATATTAATGAAAAATATTTATTTTCTTTTCCCATTTCCCTTTAACTGTGGTGTTGCTGGTGTGCGCTTAATTGCTTCTTTAAAATCTTAGTGTGTTCCACCTTTCCTGTTGCTGTATGCTTTAGGTTTGCATGATTCCTCAGAGCTCCTTCTCTTGTAAATGAATAGTATTCACCAATATTCCATTGACTCTTCTGCATCTCATGTTGCCTATCGTTGGTTTCTCTTATGAATGCCGGACATTTGTGTGGTGTCAGTAAACAGCAAGTGGCAGCCAGAAAGAAAGCGTATCATATACCATTTAAGTGTGCTTTTCTGTTTGGGTCATCTAATTCAATTGATGGTATGGATATACACATTTAAAAAAAATATTTTAACTGTTTGCTTAGTGTTAGAAATGGGGGTCTCTAGTTGGCAGAGGTAGGTACCTTTGTCCAAATAGGGATCCTTGCTTCTAGTCAGCGTAAGGGGGATACACTTCTAAAATAACCCCTGCTCACCCCCTTGGTAGCTTGGCACGAGCAGACAGGCTTATCTCAGAGGCAGTGTGTAAAGCATCTGTGAACACATACAGTAATACAGTGAAAACACTACAAATGGACACCACACCTGTTTAGAAAAATAAGTATTCTTTATCTAAGCCAAAACAAGACCAAACGACAAAAATCCACAATACAGTTATCAAGATATCCTCAAAAATAGGTTATTCACTCAATTAAAGTTTGTAGCAACAAATAACTCCACCTGGAATTATTACGACGTTGTGACAGATAAAAATCCCAAAGTACGGAGCCGACCGCGAGGTGCGCGGCATCAAGCAGCCCCACAAAGAACAGTGCCTTGGAATTGATGAAAGCAAAGACTGTGTACGGCATCAGGGAGGTGATGCTTCATTGACGCCGGGCGGCGTCTGTTCCTTACGACCCCAGAGGAGGTGAAGCCTCGCTTCCTTACTACGGTGCAGGGGAGATGAGACGTTGGTTCCTTACTGTGTCGGGAGGTGACATCATGGTGGTGGCGAGGCGTCTGTTCCTTACGACGGTGCGATGTCGATGGATTCAGGAGTCACCCATGTCGAGTATCGGCTCCGCGTTGATGAAGCATCGGCAAAGTCGGGGCTGCGGTGCGAGTTGGGATGGTGCATCGTGGACGTCACGAGCAGTGTCCTCGTCTCCGGTGCAGGCAGCGGCCTCGATGACGACTTCGGAGTCAATGCAGCACGGCGGCAAGCTCAATTTCAAGCCCTTGGAGGTCTTTTCCTCAAGCAGGTGACAAAGCAAACAGCAAAGTCCTTTTCTCCTTTCCTTGGCAGCAAGCAGCCACTGCAAGCCAACCCCAGACAGCAAACAGCACAGGGGCAGTATTCCTCCTCAGCTTCTCCGGCTCTTCTCCTTGGCAAAGGTTCCTCTTGATTCCCAGAAGTGATCTAAAAGTTTGGGGTATGGGCCTCTCTTTTTATGCACAAAAATCCTTTGTTCTTTGAAGGCAGAGAGTGTCTGTACCCAGCCAAAACCAGTTCTGTCCTCACTGGTGCAGCTTCCTGGCAGGAGGTGGAGACAGTATTGTTGAAGGTGGACCAGGCCCATTCAGGTGAAAGGAAATCTCCTCCTCCTACTCTAAATGCAGCCCAGGTCAATTCACCCCAGCCCTGACTCATCAGGCTCTCTGGAGCCACTGCCCCTCTCCAGGCCCTGTCATCCAAAAGCCAGACATGCAATACACAAATCTAGCAGAGGCACACTGGATGGTTAGGCAAGAAAATACCTACTTTCTAAAAGTGGTATTTTTAAACACAGAATGTAAAAATCACCCTCACTAAAAGATGCATTTTAACATTCTGAGTTCAGGCATACTAAACTTTATATTCTTACCTTGTTCCCAGGGGCAGTTATGTTTATAAGATGTTATAAATAAACTCCCCATTCTGTCCTATGGGAACAGTTAGCCTTGCAATAGTGAAAAAAGAATTTGGCAGTAATTCACTATCAGGACATGCCACAGACACTGGGGCATGTCCTACCTTTCACATACGCTGCACCCTGCCCACAGGGGTACCTTGGGCCTACCTTAGGGGTGACTAATATGTAGAAAAGGGAAGGTTTAGGGACTGGCAAGTGGGTACATTTGCCAAGTCGACATGGCAGTTCTAGACTGCACACAGGCTCTGCAATGGCAGGCCAGAGTTACATTTTACAGGCTGCTTCTGTGGGTGGCACAATCAGTGCTGCAGCCCAATAGAAGCATTTGATTTACAGGACCTGGGCACACATAGTGCACTGTACTAGGGTCTGACAAGTAAGTCAAAGATGCCAATCATGGAATCACTAATCCATAACAACAATTTACAAAGGGAGCACTTGCACTTTGGCACTGAACAGCAGTGACAAAGTGCCCAAAGCATCTAGACCAGCAAAACTGAGTCCAACACACAGCAAAAACACAGGAGGCCAAGTCAAAAAATGCAGGGGAGACCCACGCTAATGGTGCCAGGTCTAACACTTAGTATTTTGCAATTGAAATAGCATTTTGAAATATTTTTGGTTTAGATGTTAAAGCCATCCATAACACATGAACGTGTTAAAAGAATTGAAACCACACCTATAGTCCCAATATTAAAACAAAATGTCACAAATTGTTGTCTTTCCTTCTCACTCTATCTGCCTACACTGGCCTTTACATATTTTGCTGTTTCATAGTGCTGTAAACAACTCTTGTTATTGTTAACAGAACTCTGTTTATTGATGCGGTATGGATGAAAACCTGGGTAACTCCAACCAGGATACAAACCAGAAAGATTCATGGGTTCATCAAGTGTGATATACATAAATGGAAGCATTCCGTAGCTTATACTCATCCGTTTTCATGTAGAGAACATTGGTGATCTGGTACCAAAACCAGCCATCATCTGCTATCAGCACGCTGGTAGCACCTATCTTTATCTCTGGATGTCATCCAACCAGGGCACAACCTCATTGTGTGAGGTTTAAGTATGGACGGTGAGTGAGCCCCTCAAAGAAAACCGCTGAAGTGGAGAAAACACATAAAAAAAATCCTAAGATATCAAGCCCAGCCCCTGGGGTAGACCATACACCCTAGCCAAGCCCCCACACTTTTAGTTACATTATAGTTTGACTCCTTCCCACCAAATGCACTAACTAGTAACCAGCTCAAGTGCATAGATTTTTGGAGTCCCAGCTAGAACGAGATTTTGATATTTGTTTACCCTGACTCCCAGCAGCAAGGTACATTTTTTGGGCCATTGCAATCTGGTGCCCTCTTGTGGTGGCGTCATAAGGCAGCTGCCTACTGTTGCCTTAATGTAGCACTGGCTGTAACATTGGAAGTGGAATATCCTAGGCATTCTGCCTGTTAGATCGATAGTCCGAATGTCCCATCTACCTCTACCAGATGTCACACTTTCCGTAACTGAGGACCCTCTTTTTGGAATTGCCGATCACTGTAGATTTTTTTAAATATTATTTTCTTTTTAACATGCCTTCCTATTGTTTCAACGAGGTTGAAAACCTACTTTGACTGCACACCATTTGATGAACATATTTCTTCCTTTCTGATCCCATGCCTGCCGTGACACAGTGCTACATTCATTGTATTGTGTTTCAGACCATCCCCTCTTGTAAGACATTGCAATTCTAACTTAGACTCTAGTCTAAGATGCTAGGTTATAACCATGATGCATCACGTGATAGTTTATCGCATGTGTAGTCTAATAATTCCAAGGCAAAAAATGCAGGGGAGACCCACGCCAATGGTGCCAGGTCTAACACGTGTCCCCTCCATCTGAAATTTGGGGAGAACTACCCACCCTCTTGGGAGTTCTCTTCACTAAGGCGGAAAAATCTGGACAGACCCTCAGCACTGGCGTGTTCTGTACCAGGGCGGTGTTCCACTGTGATGTCCATCCCCTGTAGGGAAATGGACCACTTCAACAACTTTGGATTCTCACCCCTCATTTGCATCAACCATCTGAGGGGCCTGTGGTCTGTCTGAACCTGGAAGTGAGTCCCAAACAAGTTGGGCCACAGCTTCTTCAGCGCCCAGACCACAGCAAATGCCTCACGCTCAATCGCACTCCATCTCTGTTCCCGTGGAAGTAACCTCCTTCTAATGAAGGCTACAGGTTGGTCTAGGCCCTCTTCATTCAGCTGTGAGAGCACAGCCCCCACACCATGCTCTGAAGCATCTGTCTGCACAATAAATTCCCTTGAAGTTGGGCGCCTGAAGCACGGGCGCAATGCACGTGGCAGATTTCAGGGCATCAAAAGCCTTCTGGAAGGCGTCAGTCCAATTCACCTTCTTGGGCTGCTTCCTGGAAGTCAGCTCTGTCAATGGGGCAACAATGGTGCCATATCCCTTGACAAATCTCCTGTAATACCCTGTGAGTCCTAAAAAGGCTCTCACCTCTGTCTGGGTCTTGGGGGGTTCCCAAGCCATAATGGTATCAATCTTGAGCTGTAGGGGCGCCACCTGGCTGCTCCCTATCTGGTGTCCCAAGTACACCACAGAACCCTGCCCGATCTGGCACTTACTCGCCTTGATCGTGAGGCCTGCCCCCTGCAGAGCCTTCCACACTTCCCAGAGGTGGTGCAGATGTTTCTCCCAAGTGGCACTGAACACTGCAATGTCATCCAGGTAGGCGGCACTGAAATCCTCCAGTCCAGCCAACAAACCTTGTTGACCAACCTCTGAAAGGTGGCAGGGGCATTCTTCAAACCAAAGGGCATCACCCGGAATTGGTAGTGCCCCTCTGGTATTGAGAATGCTGACCTCTCCTTTGCCCCATCAGTTAAGGCAATCTGCCAGTACCCAGACGTTAAGTCAAACGTACTGAGGTACCGGGCAGCTCCCAACCGATCTATGAGCTCATCAGCTCTGGGGATGGGGTGCGCATCAGTCCTGGTGACTGAATTGAGCCCTCGGTAGTCCACACAGAACCAGAGTTCTGGCATGGCACCGGGTGCGGCAGCCTTTGGGACCAAGACCACTGGGCTGGCCCAAGGGCTGTTTGAGGGCTCAATCACCCCTAGCGCTAACATCTTGGAGACCTCCTCCTTGATGCAAGCCTTTTCCCTGTCAGTCACTCTGTAAATTTTGTGTTTTACAGGAGGACTGTCCCCGATGTCAACATCATGGACACACCACTGAGTGACACCAGGGGTCTAGGAGAACAGAGCAGCAAACTGTCCCAACAGTTGGCTACAGTCACTCTGCTGTTCAGGAGTCAGGGCGGGGGAGAGTGATACACCGCCCACTGACCCATCGTGCTCCTTTGCAGACAGGAGGTCAGGAAGAGGCTCAGTCTCCTCCTCCAATCCAGCATCTTTTGCTAGGAGCATGCCCACTTTGGTCCTCTCCAAGTGGGGCTTCAGGCGGTTCACATGCAGGACCCGCAAAGGGTTCCTAGAAGACTGCAAGTCCACTAATTAGGTGACCTTACTGTTGCGCTCCACCACCTCAAATGGTCCGGTCCACTTATCCTGGAGCGCACAGGCTCCACTGGGGCCATGACCCAAACTTTTTGTCCAGGCTGAAACTCGTTCAGAGTGGCATTCTGATCATACTACTGTTTCATCTCCTCCTGGCTGGCTTCCAGATTCGCCTGAGCGAGTTGTCTGAAGCGCTTAGTCTGGTTTCTGAAGGCCAGCAGGTAGCTATATACATCCTGGGGAGGTTTACTGGGAGCTTTCTCCCAGCCTTCTTTCACCAGACTCAGAGGTCCTCTCACAGGATACCCATTCAAGAGTTCAAAGGGACTAAACCCTAAGGACTTTTGCAGTACCTCACTGTAAGCAAACAGGCATGGCAAGAGGACGTCCCACTTACGCCTCATGGGCTCACCAAGACCCATAATCATGCCCTTCAGGGTCCGGTTGAATCTCTCAACCAGCCCATTACCTTGGGGGTGGTAAGGAGTGGTGAACTTGTAAGTTACACCGCACTCCTGCCACAGGGACTTCATATACTTGGATATGAAGTTGGTACCATGGCAGGACACCACCTCTCTGGGGAGACCCACACGGGAGAAAATCCCCATCAACGCACGACCCACCACAGGGGCCGTCACAGTCCGGATAGGGATGGCTTCCGGGTGGCATGGTCCACCAAGACCAGGATGAACCTGTTGCCCTTGGCTGTCTTGGGATCCAGAGGCCCCACATTGTCAATATCCACCCTCTCAAAGGGGATGCTGACCACAGGGAAAGGTTGGAGAGGAGCCTTACACTTCCTCCCACTCTTGCCACTTGACTGGCAAGTCTGGCAAGACCTACAATGGGTATCAGAACTCTTACGCATTTGGGGCCAGTAAAAGTGGGTGACAAGCCTTTCAAAGGTCTTGTTTTGCCCCAAATGTCGTGCCAAAGGCACATCATGAGCCAGACCCAGTAGGAAGGCTCTGAAGCGCTGGGGTACCACCAGCACATGGGCTGACCCAGTCTCAGCAACCTTAGGCTCGCTATACACGAGACCATTCTCCCAGTAAATCCAATGTGATCCAGACTGATCACCTGCTGCCTGGTTTGCAGCCTGTTGCCGCAAACCAACAAGAGAAGGGCACTTCTGCTGCTCCTGGCAGAATTCCTCCCTGGTGGGGCCTCCTTCCTGCTGCCAATGGGTCAGCTCAGGCAGGTCCCCCAGTTCAGCCACTTGTTCCCCAGTAGGCTCCAGGGCATCCCCCTCAGGGTCCCCCTCCTCCTGAACTTTTGGAACTTGGGGCCCGGTTTCCCACGCCCCTGCCTCTTCTCTTTCTGGCAGGCACCTGGGCCACTCTTTCAGGCTCCAGGTCCTCTTGAATGCCCTTACCGGCTGCCATTGACCGAATGGTCACACACGCCCACTCAGGCAGACCCAACATCTCTAAATGAGACCTCCGCCCCACCTTCGCCCAACCGGAGCTCTCCAAATCATTGCCTAGCAGACAGTCAACAGGCATGGCTGGCCTCACAGCTACTTTCAAGGTACCTGAGACCCCCCCCCCCACACTCAAAGGGAACCTGTGCCACTTTGCAGAGGCACTCTGAATTGTTAGCAGCAACTACTGGGTAGAATGCGTTGGGGACCACCTGCTCTTCAGACACCAGCCGACAACTGACAGCTGTCACACTGGCTCCGGTGTCTCTCAGAGCCTCCACACTATGGCCATTGATGGTCACCCACTGCCTGTACTTCTTAGTGTTATCAGGCAGATGAGCTCTTGGGACCATCTCACTGCCTCCTAAAGAGACCAGGGACATCTCTGCGTGACCCCACCCCTCTGGGGCACCCGACTCCTCCCCTAAGGCTACACTAGCCATTTCCCGGGGCGGTGCACCAGTGGGTGCGGTGGTAACCTTTTTGGGACACCTAGGATCCCCTTGGAAGTGGCCCACCTGACCACAACCAAAACATGCCTTGGAACCCCTGTGATCAGGCTTACTTGTCGGAAACCATGGCTTCTTTTCAGTGGGAGGCTGGGAACCCTTACCCTGGTTCCCTTGGGAATTACTTTGGGGCTCTTTCTGGAACTCCTTCTGTTTACCCTTGTCCCCCCCACTCTTCTGCTGTGGACCCAGGCCCACCCTTGGCGGAGTCTCCCACACGACCTTTTTGGACCCTGGTGCTGACCCAGCAGTCCGCCTCCACAGCAAGCTTTCCGGGGTCAGTCAGCTTACTGTCAATCAAGTGCTGGCGTAGCTCTGGAAAACAATTATCTGACAAGTGCTCCCATGCAACCAAATCATAGAGCCCCTGCAAATCATTCACCTTGCTACCCTTCACCCAACCATCCAATGCTCTGCAAAAATAGGACACATACTCCACCCAAGTACTCGACTCCAGCTTCTTGCGGTTTCAAAATTTCTGCCTATACAGCTCTGTGGTCAACCTATATCTTGCTATCCAGGCTTCCTTCATTGAGGCGTAGGACATCTGATCCTCCGTGGGCAAAGCTAGCAATGTCTCCCTTCCTTCACTGACAAAGCGGTCCCACAACCCCGTTCCCCAATCTTTCTCAGAGACCCGGTGTGACCTCATTGCTACCTCATAGGCCTTGAAACACTGACCAATGTCCTCATGCTTCATGAAATCCTTAATAACATCTTTGGGAATGTATACCTGTCCTTCTCCAGGCACTGATGGTGCGCTGCCACCAGAGGGGTTGATCTCTAAACTTTTTGCTTTCAGATCTAGCTCCCTCAACCCTCTATCATGCTCTAAAAGCATCTTTTTCTCCTCCATGGCCAATTTCTTGCTCTCCAACTCCAATTTCTTACTCTCCATGTCACACTCCTTCCCCAGCCTGAACTTTGGAAGCTCCATCTCATGCACTCTGCTTCTCTCCCTGTCTTCCAACTCCTCTGGAGACAGACCCTTTGAAGAGACACGGCTGCCCACCCTGAAAGGCAACATCCCCCCAGTCAGGCCCAATAGCCCCTCCTGCTGCCCATCTAAATTCTCGCCCTCCACCATAGGCTCTTCGGTATGCTCACTGGCATTCCTTGATTCCAACCAGGCCCTCAGCGCCTTTTAGTATTCCTCCTTTCTGGTGAGGCCTCTCACAGAGATTTAAAAAAATTTGCAGACACCTTTAAGTTGTGGCACAGTGTAGGTATCAACCCTTTCCTCTTCAAATTCAATATCCACAGATGCAAGTGATGCTGGTTTGCTCATAGTGAAAACTGGCAGTTCTCAAGATGCAAAAAAATCTAAGGAAAAAACTACCAAGTGTATGTGGTTGCGTACTGGTCTGCACTATACTAGTAGTGTACACCAATCACTGTATGTAAGACACAAATGCAAGTCCAGATCCTCACCGCTGACCACCAATGTTAGAAATGGGGGTCTCTAGTTGGCTGAGGTAGGTACCTTTGTCCAAATAGGGACCCTTGCTTCTAGGTAAGGGGGATACACTTCTAAAATAACCCCTGCTCACCCCCTTGGTAGCTTGGCATGAGCAGACAGGCTTATCTCAGAGGCAGTGTGTAAAGCATTTGTGAACGCATACAGTAATACAGTGAAAACACTACAAATGGACACCACACCAGTTTAGAAAAATAAGTATTCTTTATCTAAACCAAAACAAGACCAAACGACAAAAATCCACAATAGTTATCAAGATATCCTCAAAAATAGGTTATTCACTCAATTAAAGTTTGTAGCAACAAATAACTCCACCTGGAGTTATTACGAGGTCGTGACAGATAAAAATCCCAAAGTACGGCGCAGACCACTGCTCTGATCTATGCTCTAGATTAAACCGACAAATAAATACTAGTGCCTCAAACCCACAAAATGCTTCTTGCGGAACAGGTAATCTGGCTTCGAAGCATTATGAGAACAGTATGAATGATTGTTACGAGGTGGGTATCATTAATGTGATTGTACATTTTGTTGTACACTTGGATTCTTTCCTTATACATTTTTCATAATGTTGCACTTAAAAATAATACAAATTCAAGAAATTGTGACTAAGTTAACATTTCAAAGCATGCTTCTAAAATATTGTTTTGCTTGTTTTTTAACAGGTTAGGTGGTGGTCCTGACGATGCTAAAGAGATCATGCAGCATAAATTTTTTGAAGGCATTATCTGGCAAGATGTGTATGAGAGAAAGGTACCTGTTTTTTTTCATTCCTTTGTCATAATGAATATTCACGTCACATCACAAGGGTCCAATTTCTAGGCTAGTTTTTAGTTCTGCAAATAATTTAGCAATACAATTATAGTGCATTTTAACAGCTACACTCAGAATGCATTTGGTTATGATATGGAACCTAGTATGACGGAGTCACATAACTATAGGTATGGTGTTTAAATTACTCTGTGCTTCTGTAGTGTTTGAATAACACATAACATCGTAGATGTAGCACATCTTGTACAAAAAGCAAACAGCACTCGTTTAAAAACCACTGACAAAGTCAATAGCTCATGCTTATGTGTGCAAACACAATCACAAATGGTGTTTGAATGCGTTGTTAGCACATTAAATTCAGACTGATTGATTTTGCCAGTGCCTTCTACTTGCATATCTTTCACAGTAAAGTAGATTCTGAGCAATAGAAATAAGACGTCTCCATGTTTTGTGAGCTTCATTACTTCTAGCGTGATATAAGTGTAAAAGTATTATTAAAGATATGTGATTTGCATGGTAATGTGTTTGACTCTACACCACACAGAGGGACAGAGAGTATGTTGATTGAAGGCAAAATACATTTTTGTGAGCAAAGAGGAGGATCTCCAATTTAAAAATGTTAGACTGTCCCCTACAATCTCTGAAACCCAAACTCAAATAGACATAGAGCCTTGGTATTATTAGGCGGATTATATATTTGGCTTAGTGTGATGTATTAGAAATTAACTGCTTTGATTGTGGCATGAATTGAGGCAGGCAGCTGTTTCATATAAGTGTAATCACTTATATGTCTAGCAACTTTCATCTGCAGCACACAGTGAGGGTTGTCACAGTACCATATGCGTTGCTGCAGCTTTACATCTGGCCTCAACATGATCAACAAGTTGCAACTTTGCATCTAGGGATAATATGGGCAATACAGGTTGTCAGCAGAACATGCATAGTGGCATTCACAATCTGCCACCAACCCGTTGTACTTACCTGGTCATGATGGCATGCCCTGTCCCACCGACTCCAGGTGTGTGGCTTTCCAACCCTCCTTCCTCATGCACTGAAAATGGCCAAGGTGGTGACATCTCAGGCAGAAGCTCTGCAAAGTTGTGGGGCCACAGCCCATGCTCTGCTGAAAGAATCCAGAATCGAGCTGCATATAAGCACCACCCCTGCATGCCAATGTCCTTTCTTTCCACATCTTCGAATGCGGATCTGGACTCTGCTCCCTTTTACGTCAGTTGACAGTCTTTAAAATTGAATTCAAATGTGCACTGGAATGATGTCCCCATCTAAAACTGCAAAGGTTCACACCATGCCTTGACAGTTGAAAGCAGATATCAGTGATGGACCCACACGAGGTGTCTCTAGTTTTTGGGCTTTGGGTACGACTCCAAGTCGTGTCATGAATATGACCTTATGCACCCGAAGGCAACCAAGGACCATGAAGTGAAGCTGTATATCGTCGATCATCGAAAAAAGTCATGGACATTTTGTTAGTCCCACTCCAAATTGAGGGCGCTGACCCATTCCGAATCTCGAGGCCAATCCCGTGACAGGTCTTCTCAGTCGAAGTCATCCAGTAAGTCAAAGTCAATGAGGGAACACAAGATTGTGAAGTGGAACTTGACCCCATCCCACCCCTCTCTATCTAAAGGGAAGTCGCAAAGGTGTCAAGCTGCCACTCAATCTTGCTCCCGATCTCCAATTGAGGAGCTGATCCCATAGTTGATCCCAGTGCGCCCGAGTTCCGCAGGCCATCGCTGATGCAGTACCAGGTCAGGTTCTTTTAGGATGCTATGCTGCTTATTTTTGGCACTCTTCCTCGTCCCTCTGGTGCGCATTCTTGCCTCAATGATCCACAGCAGCCTCCAGTCGGGTTACTTCCGGCAGATCCGTCCTCTGCGCCATCTGAGACCCGGGTATCTGTCTCGAATTCTGCACCAACTACAGTGCAGACCTTCTTGCACCAATATCTGCACTGGTCCCTCTTTCATCGACACTACTCAGAAGTCGCAGATGCAGGAGTATCTGCTGCTGACTCCGGTGTCTGACCCTGAGCTGAATCTGTCTCCGCCCCAACCAAGTTCCCGCTCCGACTCCACTTCCTTGCACCCAGTTCCTGTACAGCCTGATTGAGACAATATACTCCTAATACCACAGTGCCGTCTTCAGAAACTCTATCACCTTTTTGGTTCCAATTCTGACAAGAGTGTGCTACCACTCAAAGATGGCAATGGTGATTATGGGGAGGATTTACCCCTACATTTTGGTGATGACAGTTTACACATGGTTTTACAGGAGGCCATTGGGCGTGATACTTCCTCTGATACAGGGTTGATTTCCCTCCTTGGGCCACCAGTGGAAGAGAGGGCTTCTTTCGGTGTAGTCATCAGACGCACTGCTGAGATCCTGGACCTACAACTATCCTCTGTTGAGGTTAAGACAAACATCCTTGCTGCAAATCTGCAACCGGAGTCTCCTTTCCCTGACTTAGTCCTTACTCCCAATGAAGCCTAAACTGACACTGTAATGGGCACTTGGTCGAAGCCCTGCTCTTGCTTACTGGTGATGGGGCAGGTGGCCAGGCACCACAGACCGGCTCCCAGTGACTGATTTTCTTATGCAGCATCCTACTCCAGAGCATTTGGTCGTCCAGGCTTCCACCAGGAAGATGAATCCTGATTAATTTCCCCCATACTCCATGCCCCACCAGAGAGTCGAGATGGATTGAGGCATTTGGGAAACAAATGTTATCTTCAACCAACCTAGCCCTGAGGTCAGTCAACACAGATTGCTTTCTAGGCTGTTACATGCACACCCTCTGAGACATGGCCAAGAGATCTTGGCAGCAGTCCTCAAAACGTTTATGGCCTCCTTGGCTCAAACCATTCAGTTGGTCTGGATGCAGCCAGGTATGTGATTTAGGTTGGTCTGGATACTACAGATAGTTGGGGTGAGCAGTCGGCACTAGTGTAGTGCTTTGTTGACAGGTTTTTGTGGAGATGTGCAGGCATCCATTATGGATATGCCTTTGACAGATCTTGCCTATTGGGTGAAAAAGCTGATTTTTCCCTAGAATGCTTCAAGCAAAGCCAGGCCGTGACAGATTGTTTGGGCCTTTTGACCTATATGTGTTGGACAGTGCAGCCTCCATGCAAATTGGGAAATAAAACTTTTCTCCTACTTTGTGTCTCAAGAAGGTTTATTGTTTTGGTGCAAAGTCTTATCTACAAAAGTCAGTAGGTAGAGCTTAGCGTCAGAAACTGGGTGATAGCATGGGAAAGCCGATGCACCACCCATGGGATGACCTCTTTATTCAAAGTAGCGCAGAGCACTACTTTGTGTGAATTTAATGCAACTTTCCTGTGCAAACTAAGGGGGATATTTACAAAGAAGTGGCGGAGTGAGGCGTTAGCCGTCATTGCTTAACGCCTCACTCCGCCACTTCAGAAACGCAAGGCTGCCCCATATTTACAAAGATATGGTGCAGCCTTGTCTTCCCCCCTGCGCTGGCGCTACACTTAGCAGTGTAGTGCCAACACAGGCACCCTTGCACCATAGTGCAAGAGTGTCTGCGTGCAGGGGAAGATTGTTTGTGTAGGAAGGTGTCCCTTCCTGTACATAAACAATCTTGGAATGCCATTTTGTCACTTCTATGTGTGCTGCTTAATGCAGCACACATGGAGGTTACAAAATGTCATATTTTTTTTTAAGGATTGTTTGTGCTGGAAGGGTCGCTTTCCTACACATAAACAATCCAAAGCATTTTACTTTTTCCATGTGTGCTGCACAAGGCAGCAAACATGGAAAAAGCAAAAACAAGGAGAAATAAAGCATTTCTCCTCGTTTCACTAAGTGAAGACCAGGTTTTCCCTGATCTTAATTTTGGCGCTGCCTCCTATTTACGCTGGGTGGAACGCCCACCGCAACACCCACTGCCCCGCCCCTTTCACGCTAAGCATAGTGTGAAAGGGGGCCTTATTTACAAGGCAGCGTTAAGCCACATTAAGTGGCTTAACGCTGCCTTGTAAATAAGGCAAAGCCCCCATCGCCACGGAAACGTCACAAAATGTGACGTTCCCGTGGCGATAGGGGCTTGTACATATGCCCCTAAGTTTTGCGCTGGTACGTAAATCCCAAATCAACACTTTGTTTGGGTTTCCGTCACTTTTGGTGACTTTGCACTGGTGCAAAGTGTTGGTAAATCTGGCCCATCATTTCTGTCTGAGTCTGCATCGCCATGTGGAGTGTTACTTTGAATCCCAATATTTTGCAGGAAGTTGGACGAGCGCTCGAAGAGAGCTCTCAGCGGAGAGTTTATATTGCTTGATAATTATGAAACAACCCTGACATCTACTGGACATTCAGAGAAGCACTTTATCTGCTTGGACAAGCCCTAGTTCACAACTAGGTGCCTGATCTGGCAGAAAAGGAAACAATGGAGACAGAAGAAATAAACGAAACTGACAATTGTGCATATCACCGTTTACCACTTCATAATTTATCTGATCTTTCCATCTTATGTGATTCCTATGTTTGACACTAGCTGCTTTACTTGTATATGAATCGCTAGTTGCCTGCATGCTCTGCAGTATCCGCAAATCATTGAGTGTAGTAATTACTCTGACAACTTGTGCGATTAATATAGCACCATCAATTGAAATCCTTAGGACCCTTTTGTAAAATTGTCTTACTGGTACACGTTGCCTATACTTGCCAAGAATGTGGGGATGTCGTGAAAATAGGCCACCTTAGTTAATGCATGATTTTCTCATCAACGTACAGAAATACCCATACTTCATCCATTTGCAATCAATAAAAAGATTATTTTGTCCTGTACATGGTGGCACTGGATATAAAACAAAAACCGTGCCTCGCCATGGTCTTAATATTTTAATTCATGTCAGATTACTGCACAATTTCATTGGGAGTGTTCCGGTATTGAAAGAGTTAAAACAAAGGTACATTGCATTTCACCTAACATGTCACAGGACGTGGTAATTTTATAATGGGGCTGGTAGTTTAAGTGAAGGGCTTCCTTCCTTTACCAGTTTCTTGCCACACTTTGATGTCAGTTTCAACTAAAGATAAAAAAGCTATAAATAACAGAAGTGCTCCACAAGAAATAAAAGCAAGGGTGAGAAGAAATCTAGCCAACCAAACTATACATCGCATCTTTCCACCAATACCATCCCGTGTGAAAGTTAATACCATGCATCTTCCACACAACACGGATTATTAACATGCTATAAACTAAACACACTAAATCTATTGTACTACAGTGAGTAGTTTAAAATAAGCACCCAATTTAATAACCACTTGAAATAACCTTGTGTTGCTCCACTGGGATGTGATTGGAGGTATCTGTGTGTGAGATGTTGACTTTACCCTCAGAGGCTGTCTGGCCAGTTTATATAATGTTAAATCATGTTATACATTTCTGCATTTTATCTTTTTCTTTATTTGTTTCTCTAGCTTGTAGCTCCATTTAAGCCTCAGGTTACATCTGAGATAGATACTAGGTATTTTGATGAAGAATTTACAGCACAGATGATCACAATCACTCCACCAGACCAAGGTATGTAGCCCATTAGCATTCAGTGAAACATTTTAACTTGTTCATGTTTTGTTATTCAGTGTGTACGACTAAGCAATTGCGCAGAGTGTAATATGCTATTGATTACCGTTGTTGAGTATGGGGAGGGGCCTTGACTCATAAGAGTGGAAGTCTCGAGTGGGTAATAAAGCCCCTCCCACCCTCAACAGTGGCAATAAAAGGCATATTACATTCTGCACTTCTACATATATGGTTTATGCCGGGAAGTATTCCTGTGGAATTATGTTTTTCAAAAGGGTATTAAACCAAATCAAGGATGCAAGGGTTTAAATTGATAGAATGAGGTAAAATCGCCTTGAATAGACTTTGTGTCTACGAAGAGAGTTGTTTCCCTGTGCAAAGTCAATGAAAAATGCAATCTGTGAGGCAATAAACAGTGTTTTTCACAGGTTCGTTACTCTGAACTGTGTTAATAAACTGTAATTAATATAAGGGATAAAATAACCCTGCCATACATTATAAGGTTATTGCAAGTCACTGAGGAGTTACTTAACCGTTTAGAGGAATAAGGCTGAGTCCTTTATAAGTTATGGAACTCAGAGGGCCAAAAGTCTACAGAGTACAGCAATGATACCTATAAATTACAGCACTCCTTAAAAAAAAAAAACTTAGAAAAAAATGTGCAATTCTCCCTAAACTGCTGGAAAATATATAGAAAATTATAAATACATTTCTCTAATACTTTCACTTTAATAACGTGGTACTAGGTAGGGAAAAACAATTAAACCTAATACTCAACTATATATAAGGCCTAATCCAGAACACCACGAAAGTGTGCCGAAAACTACATGGCTGCCTTTTATGATTTGTGAAGACCCATTAGTCAATCAGATACTACCTCCTTATCGGCATGTACCACGAAGTTACTGCAGTATATCACGGCACAATATATTACTAAGTATTTTAACACTAGTAACTTTGACACACTATTTACACCTACTACCAAAAATTAGCATTTATACTTCCTAATCTATATTCCTGGCACATTGCACTACATCTGTTCACCCACTTTCACGCTACGTCTGTTTCAAGTTCCACAGTCCACTCTATGCCACTCAATGCTATTACACTCTACACCAGTCCACTCTACCACACTCTACTCTACACCACTACACTCTAAATCACTCCACTGTATGCTATTACACTCTACGGCACTCCATTCTATAGCACTGCAATGTAGGCTACTACACTGTACACCCCTCCACTATACACTGCTCGACTCTACGCAACTCCACCTTACAACACTACACTCTACCCAGTTCTAGTATATGCCACTCCACTCCATGTATGCTATTTTAATATACTCCACAACACTTTACTGTACGGTATTACACTATACACCACTCCACTCTACGCTACTACAGTCTACGCTATTCCACTGTACATCACTCCACTCTAAGTCACTCCCCTGTATGCTATTCCACTATATGGCACTCCAAGTCACTCCACTGTATGCTACTACGCTCAATGTTATTCCGCTCCACTGTACACTACTCCATTGAATCCTACTCCATTGTATGCCACTACAGTCTACTCTATTCTGCTCTACGCCCCTCCAGTCCATTCTACGACACTCCACTGTACGCCACTCCACTGTATAACCCTCTACTATATGCTATTCCATTCTACACTGTTCCACTGTACACAACTCCACTCTACAATATTCCACTCTGACACTCCATTCTACGCCACTTCAGAATATGCAATTCCACTCTAAACTACTACACTGTACCTCGCCCCACTTTACGCCACTCCACTCTACACCATTCGATTCTACACAACTCTACTGTACGCTAGTCCATACTATGCAACTACCCTCTACACCACTCCACACTATCGCACTCAACTGTACACTATTCTGCTGTACCCCCACTCCAGTCTATGCCACACCATGCCACTCTACTGTCCGCTATTACACTGTACGCAACTACACCCCACGCCATTCAACCCTACACCACTCCACTGTACCCCACGTGAATCCACTATTCAATATTCCACTGTACGCAACTACACTCTACACCACTACAATTTACTCTATTCCACTCTGTGCCTCTCCCCTCCATCCAACTCCACTCTGTGCTATTCCACTCTATGCCACTCTTCTCTGCACCACTACACTGTATGCCACTCCACTGTACCCTAATCCATTGTATGCCACTCCGCTCTATGCCAGTCAACTCTACGCAATTTCACTGTATGGCACTCCACTGTACACTAGTACACTATATGCCACTCCACTCTACACTCCACTCTGCCCTATTCCTCTGTATGCCACTCCACTCTACGCCAATCCACTGTCCACTATTTCACTGTCACTGTCTGGCACTCCACTGTATGCTACTACACTGTACGCCACTCCAGTTTACAACACTCCAGCCCACCCCACGCCACTTTATTGTATTGTACACCACTCCACTCTATAGTACTAGACGGTACGCTATTCCACTGTATGCCACCCCACTTTACACCACATCAGTGTATGCCACTCCATTATACGCTATTCCAGTGCATGTCACTAACCTCTCCGGCACTCCACTCTATGCCACTCCACCCTACCCTATTCCACTGATTACTACTCCACTGTACTCCTCTACAGTGAACGCTATTCCACTCTACAGCACTCCACTCGACCCAATTACACAGTGTGCCACTATAGTCTACCCTCAATGCACTCCACGCCACTGCACTCTATGCCACTGCACTCTATGCCACTTCACTCTTCACCATTCCAGTCTACTCCACTCCACTGTGCGTCCCTTTACTCTACGCTAATCCACTGTATGCCACTACACTCTACACCTCTCCACTGTAAGTCAATACACTGAACGCTATTCCAATGTACACCACTCCATTCTACTCAACTGTGTACCGCTCCGCGGCAACTTACGCTATGCCCCAATACTCTACGCCACTATAATGTATGACACTCCACTCTACACTATTAAATAGTACGAAACTACACTCTACCCCACTCTACAACACACCACTCTACGTTATTCCACTCTACGTGCATGCAACCTACCCCACTCCGTCTACGCCACTCCTCTGTGCACCACGCCACTCTACCCCTCTCCACTTCTCCACTGTATGCTAATCTACTGTATGCCAATCCACTCAACTTTGCCATTTCACTATACGCCACTTCACCATATGCCACTCCACTGTGCCCTATTCCACTTTTACCACTCCACTATATGCTACTCCAGTCTACGCCACTCCACACCATTACACTCTATGCTATTCTGCTCTATGCCACTCCATTTAACACCACTTTAGTCTACGCCA
Source organism: Calotriton arnoldi (assembly GCA_963921515.1). Classification (NCBI taxonomy): domain Eukaryota; kingdom Metazoa; phylum Chordata; class Amphibia; order Caudata; family Salamandridae; genus Calotriton; species Calotriton arnoldi. The sequence goes on along the minus strand of CAWUFW010000554.1, from coordinate 2,696,098 downwards.
CTACAATCTATGCTGCGCCACTGCACGGAACCCCAGTGTCCCCACTTCACTCAAAGCTGTTACACTCTACGTCATTCCACTGTATCCTATTCCACTGTACCCCACTGCAGTGTACGCCACTACACTGTGCTATTCCACTGTACACCACTCCACTTTACCTCACTCCACTCGCGCCACTTCACTCTATGCCTTTTTACTCTGTGGTATTCCACTGTATGCCACTGCACTGTACCATATTACACTATACGCCATTCAACTGTACCACACTCCACTGTGTGCCACTCTACTTTACCCCATTACACTCTACAACACTGTCCTCCACTCTACTGTACGTCACTCCACTTAATGACACTCCACTCAACGACATAATTATACATTTTAAAATAAATTTTCATTAAAATATTTTAAAAAGAAATTTCAATTTAAAAAAAAACGTTTAAAGGTTTGTTATTCCTACGAACACTTTGTTTATTCCTTCTATACAAACCAAACCTAAACTACACAAAGATTGCCAATTCTAATGTTATAGTTATACCTTAAATTTGTAATTTACTTACCACCCTAAAAAACCTAGAACTTTATTCTTTAGATACAAACCAAACTTAAACTACGCAGAAAATATACATTTTAGACTTGTCTTTTTAATTTATAAATTATGCAACACCTTCAAATTATTTTCTCTCTCTCACCTCCATACATATTGTGTTGATCTCAGTAGCCACAATACATTAACTATAACTCGCCAATCTAACATACACTGTGTTCTCACAAATGATGTGATTGGCGGTGTTATTGTAAATGCTATTATTTTAGATAGTATAACTAATATAATAGAGTCTAAGCAGTGCTTGGAGAAGGCATGAGTTATAATCCCCATACCCCAGGGCTGAATTGCATTATCAAGAGGAGTGGGACCCCCTCCCCCAGCGTTCTTGGGCCACTTTCCCTAGAGCCAGAGGTCAGTCCCTCGGTGCCCACCCAGGGTACCTCCAAACAACTAGTTGGGGGCTGCAAGGGCCCCAAGGCCCCAGGTGGCTTACCGTGAAGTGCAGAAGCCAGCATTGCTTCCGCTCAGAGGGAGCAGCTGTTTATGCTTCCTCACTCCAGGCAGGAGCGATGTCTGTTTCGGGAAACAGAAGTCTGCTCCCACCCTGCAGGAGCATTTTTAAATCTCCTTATACTCTCGCCCGGCGGGAGATTTAAAAATGCTGCCACCAGGTGGGAGCAAACATATGTTTCCCAGCCCGCACTGATGTGGGCAGGGAAACTTCTCTCTCCCGGGATGGGCTCCCCAGGACAAAGTAATTGAGCCGGCCCCAGGGGATAAGGGCCCCCGGACCTTTTAAGAGTTGTGGTAAGGGGGGGGGGCGCGCCCTGCCACCCCTTCCCCTTTGAAATAACACACGGGCCCAGGATATTTGGTCCCCTGAGGCCTATGAAGAATTGGAACCTTGTTCAATTTGGTCCCCGGGGTAGGGACCCTGGAGCCCATGAAGAATTGAGGAGTGGGGGGGCCGCGTGGCCTTTTTATTGAAATCGACCCCAGGGGATGTTGTCTCCAGGGCCTTTTAAGGCTCTGGGAGGGGGAATGTGGCCTCCTCCCCTATTTTGTAAATTCCGCCCTGGGGGAAGGGCTTCCCGGGGCCTAATAAGGCAGGGGGCCTCCTCCCCTAAATTAATGAACCTGGCCCCAGGGGATGGGGTGCCTGGGGCTCAAAATGGGCTTGGGGAGGGTGCCCCACTCATGCTCCCCTCTATAATTTATTTATAAAAAATGACGGACCGCCAGTTTCTTTTTTTTTTTTTGTTTGCTTCGATCCCGCGGGAGTCCTGTGGGATTGTTTAAAAAACACCCGATTTTCTTTTTTTTTTTTTTTGGTCCACAGGGCCTAGGGGCAGGGTATTCCAAATTTGCCCCCTTATTTTTTTTTAATTCAACTCAGGACAGGGGAGTAAGTCCCCAAATCCTGTACTAGCTGCAGATTTTTTTTTCTTCATGTTAGTGGTAGCCAATCCAAGGGCTGGACCCCGCTGGAGCGTGTCTCCTGTCAAAGCCAAATGGCCCAAGGGGAAAAAAAGCTCCCTGAGCCAATCAAAACATTCTTTTTTTTTTTTTAATTAGGTTGGAGGGTCTCTTGCGCGTAAAGTGGTGCAGAGTAGAGACGTGAGATTACAAATATCACTACAGTTTTCCAGGACATTTTCCTTGCATGTTTGGCCCATAAATGTCCAATACTTGAGGGAGCAAGAAGGCCCCTTCAATTTTAAGGTACGGTGGAAGGAAGGTTTATGGGGTGATAGTAGGACCACCTCCAGATATTGTTGTTCTCTTGGTTGTGAGAAGGGTGGAGAGCCACCACCCATCCCATCCCATCAGGAGATGGTGGTGTTGCCCATTCCCTGCAATGTGGTGCACTGCTGGTCTAAAGTTATATAGCAGTTAGCCATTCCAGAAGGGACGTATTTGCTGCATTGCTGAATGAATACATTATTTTATGGTCATAATGTGCTGTGTTGCAGTGTAGGTATTCACACCATTAATAATCTAGTTTGTGTACCTCTTTAATTAGGTAGCTTTCTGTGCTATTGAATAAGAGATATTATGAGCATCATTAAAACTACTAAATATCCATTTATCACTTTTGAAGGTACCTTTCTTCACGGGATTGTTATTTCACAGATGGTGAATTGGAAAGTGTCTCATGTGAGAAGGCATCTTAAGGCTCCTGTTCTGCAGCAGCCTACCTATAATGCATAATTTGTCTGCAAAGTTGTTGCACAACTCTACACTTTTTATATTAAAGTAGGAACGTGCGATGCGGTGTTTCGTGCTCAAGTCGCTGTTGTTTTTATTTGCAGATGACAGTTTGGAGTTTGTAGACAACGAGAGAAGACCTCATTTCCCTCAGTTTTCCTACTCTGCCAGCGGAACATCCTAATATTTTGCAACCATTATTTTTCATTCAAGAAAAGAGACAGAATTTTTGAGGACCTTGATTGAATGCACACTGTAGAATATGTTCTATGGTCTCTGAACTACAAACCATGTTTGTACAACAATTTAAAAGTGTTTGCAAGAAGCCAGAAAGTATGTATGCCCACATGACTCCTACAGTTTTGTAAAATGACACCCATTCATTCAAAAATGAGAAATACTGCTCTTTGTGTTATATGAATGAAAACACATTTTTAGGATTGAAATGGTTAACTTAACAAATGAAGAACTTCATGTCTTCAAGAATAAGAAATCTGGAAAGACAAACCCTACTATATCTTCCTCACGCCTTCATTAATTTATTTCATGCAATTCATTATCTTAACATGAAGTCAACATTGTGGGCAATTAGATTTTAGTTAGTGCAATACTGCAGAGTGAACAAGTCTTGGATAATTGTAGAAGTCAAAGTCACTTTGCGTTGCAACTGTATAACAGTGGAGTGTCTGTGTACAACAGGAAGCCAACCGCAGGAACAGATTAATAACCTCAGTGAGGTAAAGCAACATGCAGAAATTATTATTTTATGATGAATTTTGCTGCAAGACATTGCATATCAGGTCAAATCAAAGTCAGTGAAGTCGCGCAAATTGCACACAGTTTGCACCTGCATAATCGGCTGTGATATTGCCTTAACTCACCACTTGTTTAACATGATATTGCAACTGATGTAACATTGTACAATGGTCTTCCAGACCATGAATGCAAGATTGTGTTTGATTTTTTTTCAAACAGTGCATCCTACTATTGTAGAGTACCTCTCATATTAAATGTTAGGTTCAACATTCTTACCTTGGAAACACTTAACATTCAAGTTCACTTGAGCGTGAATAAGAAACATTCCATTTAAGGGAATAGCTGAAATGATGGGAGTACATGTTTCAATGTGTTTTAACGCATGTAATGAATTAGATCTTGTAGTGTTTTTGCATTAGAAATAAACGCAGTAATACCACATTAAAACTCTATTGGATTTTTAGAACAAAGTAAATTAGAATGAAGCTGGTCCCCATTGTAATTTCAATGGTTATTTTGTTACTGGGGGGCAGACACACTAAGTTTAAGTGTCCCCTAAATGCACTGATTTAGTGACCAGGACTTCGCAAAGCTTAAAAGCTGAAATGCCAGACCCCCTTTCCTTTTTTTTTTTTTTCCCCCAGAAGAATGACTTTGAGTTAGATACTGAATTTATTTAGGCGATTTCCTTTTTGCTACAGTTTGAAAATACAATCTGATATTTCTCTTTTTTTTAACTAAAATAAGAGTTTGAAATATCAAATTGCAGGCTTTGTTCTGAAAATCTATTGCTCTATTGCCACTGCTTTACAGGCATCAAGTTTGAGGTGCACATTTACTTTCAGAAAAAGTGACCGACATATCAATGACTCCTGATAATGCAGCAGTGTCTGAGTATAATCCGAGAATGCCTGATCCTTGCCAGATTTTCAAAATAACCAATGACTATGTAAATGTTTTATCATTTACCTTCTTTACATGTACATTTATGTATTGTGAATATCTTGAAAGTCTGTCATGGATCTGGCCCTTGGCACCCAAGCTGGAAACCCCTTTGGCAGAGGATCTTAACACAGTTCACACATGCTATTGTGAAAGGCTGAAAGGTGATCTTTTTATCTGTTCTAATCCTTGTGACAAGGTTCCCTTCTTTGTTGTATTATGTCTCCTTCAATTGTTTTTTACTTTTTATTTTTATTTGGAGAAAGCAACCTGGAGCCTCCTGTTTTTTCTTGAGTCTTTTTTTAAATTCATATAAAGTGGTCACACCATTAAGCAAATGCACCTATTCTGCTGTAGAATGCATCCCTTTAGAACGCTTTTTTACTATACAATAATGAAATGTATTGCCGTTTAATTAGCTTTTTTATTTTTCTGTGGAAGACCACCACAGCATCTCCTACACTTTCCACGAAAATAAATGGGAAAGTTTAGCACACAGTCCATTCCATATTGTTTTTTTACATGATGTTCACTTATAATATTTTTACTTGTATGATGTGACACAATTTCTCCCAAGACGACACCCAAAATAAAGATGGTTTTAACAATGGAGGTTTTTAATGACTTTCAATTCTTTTTGCTGTTGGCCACATATTGTATTCTATCTATCATAAGTATGTTGTAGTCTCGCTTCTGAAAAGGAACTGAGCACACTAAACTGTGCTGAAAATCATTATTGAAAAATGTTTTGTGGAAAAAAAGATTCTACAAACAATTGATTCAATATATTATTACAGCAGCTAATGGTTGCTTTCCTTGAGGATTTGGAAGACTTATTTTTCCTACTATAAATAAATCTGAAGATACGGTTAGTATATTTTTTATTTCTAATCTGTGTTTCTTTGCCATTTACTTTGATGTAAATTACTTAAACATTGCAAAAAGGTAAATAATTCAAAGCTAACCCACTTTGCAACATAAACTGGGCTTTCTATTGCCATATGTTATCCATTTGTCTAATGTGAGACATTACGAATGAACTATGATTCATTTGAATCTAACAACTTAGAACGTTTCACACATCAACTTTGTTGTTTGAAATTGTTGAAAAACATTCGTATTAATAATTTTGTCTGACTTGATGCAACTTGGAAATGTGTATGTCTAGTGCTTTGGGTTAGTGTGAGTTGGAGTATTTATTTTTTGTTGACATTACTATTGACATTTTTTTAAATTGGAGACAGGATGCGCCTGTCTCTGCTCTCATGTGACGATACCGTGGTCTAATCCGGTTTTGCTTAGTTGTGATGGCACTTCTGTTTGACCACAATTTGCGTAGTGTTGGTGGAAGTGCTAGAAGAGACTCCCTTACACCACTGTACTCTCGGAGATCAGACAGCATTACATCACATGAAGGCTGATATTCAGGAATACACCAGATCTGCCTTTCTGCTAATGGGAACAAATATAATTTTTCTAAAGGCAAACTGCGGTGAAATAAAAAAAAAAATAATAAAAAAAAGGAGGCATTATTGAAAGAATAAAAGCAAAATACAGTTTTACGACCAAGGGCCTGATTCTGATGCGGTTAGGAAGGCCTCCTAACGGCATTTGCTCCTTCCAAATCGGATCAGGAACGTGTCTTTCCGACCGACTCGGAAAGGTTTCCGACCGACCGAATATGATGCGAGTTAGGAATATCCCAATCCCAACCCGACGGCATTTGGAATGACCAAGCCGTACGTAGTAGAATAGTACGTCTCTACGGACCGCGTTTCCGAACGACCGAGTACGATGCTGGATTTTAACTCGAATTGACTCGACTCGAATCGGCAGTCGGAATCAGACTTTGTGGGCCCGTAGTGAGCCCCCCTGCACCCAGAGCCTTCCCAATCGAGCCTGTGGGGGTACCCATTGGTCCCCCCCCCTTACCAGCCATGCACAGTGTGGCAGGCACCAGGGAGTGCCCGCCACAGGTTGCCCGATTTTCCCCAGCCACCCCTTTCTTCAATGGGAGCCTATGCATTCGTTCGGAACAAAGGCTCCCATTGAAGTCAATGGGAGTCCAACCAAATCGTATCTGGAAGCATCCGGATGCATCGTACTCGGTCAGTTGGACTCTCCCGATTCGGTCGGAAACCATTCCTAAACCCATTCGGTCGGGAAGCTTTCCGAACCGCATCAGAATCGGGCCCCAGGGCTGGAGAATGACTTCCCTTAGAATGCATACATTCCTGAAACCACAGGTAACCTTATGTCTAACTCAACAAGACTCTTTCTTGCACTTTGATATAAGCAATACATGCGTTTATGTGTTAGGAAAAGAGGTGTTGGATAAAGATCTCATAAACTAAGCAAAAATGTTGGTATTTCTTAAATCTTGTACAATATATTGGTCTTGTTCGGTTGCACTAACAAAGTAATTTGCCACTTAAATTGAAGTTTTACATCAGCCAAATGGAAAATGCCGAAGTACAAACTTAGGATTGATTCATGAGGTTTTAGGGTTTCAAAGTTGAATTCCTAAGAATGGAAAAACGACAAAGATGAGACTCCTCAAAACACATCACTGGTAAAAGGGCAGGGTTAATTTCTATGGTGAATTCATTATTCTTAGTCTGTAGATTTTTGAGTGTCTGTGCCACCTAGTGGCAGGACTGGAAACTGCTTCTGTAGATGTTTAATACAGAACTTTTTTTGTATAGTTTAAACTTAACCATGCATACGCGTACATGGCATACACCCATCATTTATACGCACACAATAATTAGTTCCATTTTATTAAAAAAAAAAAAAATGAGCCAACCGGTGCATGTTTTTCGATCAATAGCAGGGGACCAGAGCAAGCCCATTGATAATGGGAAAGGTCAGTTGAATGTAAAGCAGTCACCATAAAAGTAACTTTATCCCAGTCTTGTATCCTGGATATTTCTCATTCTCAGATTGATGGTAGATGCCATAGAAATTGAGAATGAGAAGGAAAAGGAAAATGAAGGTTTATTGATCAGCTTCGATCTAGGCAAACAGTTTTTGAGAGACTGCTAGCCAAACTTTGTGTCTTTTCAGAGCAAGTCTCAATGGCATAGTAACAGCAGAATGCACATGTAGCTGCTCACATGTCTCTGACCACAACTTGCCTTCATAATGCTACGGGCGCAGCTTTAGGGCTGGTGCAGTGTGCCCAAACACCGAGGAAGGCTGTGCTGCAAGATGTTATTCAACTGGCAAAGACCTGAATTCTTTGGTCCAAGCAATGTAAAAGCACAATGCACACTTACTGTCCCACAAGGAGGCCTGAGTCTGGGAAACAATTTCATGGTTCAGGTGAAACTCTAACAATATTTTTGGAATAGAAGATGGGTGACAACCAACCTGTTCCTGTTAAAAGTTGTGAATAGCTGAGGGTCAATGGGTCTGGGCCCTGAAGCTGATTTATTCTCCTGGCCGATGGTATTGCCAATAGAAAAGCTAATTTCTGTGAAAGAGGCTTCAATTTGCAAGATGCCCTTCATTTAAAACTCTTGTGCACCAACCTGTCAAAATCGAAATTAAGGTCCCAAGAGACTAGGATGCTATACTTGAGGGAATTTCATCAGGCCACGCAAGGGCTTGTGGACTCTGGAGACGCTTGTGTTAGGATATTTCAAGTAGGCTGTACTTTCTGCAAGTAGGCCCTGCAGGTGTCCAACTTCATTCTTTTTTCTGCCAAGTGATGTGAATGGGACAATATATCTTCCAGCAAACACATGAGTGGTTTGATGTTCTTCACAAATATTTTGGTAGATGGTTTTCTTGCAACTCCCAGAAATCACAGGTTTTCTCAAGAGTGGCCTAGATGTTAAAGGTGAACTCGTCTGGGACCATGCACCTAAGTTGGTGGATGGAATGGGAAATGAGGACTGAGGAACTCCTCCTCCTTCCACGGAACCTCTTGCCATTGGTGTTTTGGTCAGTTTTAAAGTATCAATGGGAGTGCAACTCGAGTACCAGAAGCTTCAGAAGCTCCTTCAGAGACTGACCGAGGCACCCAGGAAAGCAGGAGCTGCACCAGAGATGGCAAGACCTGTACTTGAACTTTGGGCAGTAAAACCCTTTGGGAGTATGAGAGGGGGAATCTGATCTGCCCACCATGGAGTCCTCTACCCTCAAAAGGTAGACTGCTTCGGGGGCCTGTACATAGTTCAAACAGACCACTGGATCTTACTACAGAGAACACATGCAGCGCAGAACTTGGTTCAGAGTCCTGCTTCTTGAAAAAATGGACCAGCAAAGCAGGCGGTGGGATCATGTAGCCCTGCGTATGGTGAGCCTCTGGAATTGGGACAACCTCCCAATAGGACTGGGAAGACACTTCCTGAGGTGCTTTCCCAGCAGGGGCCAGTCATCCACAGTGCTTCCTCTTCTATTAGTGACGTGTGTGTGTGTGTGCGTGTTTGTGCACTGGTGGAGGCCTGCCTTCTGTGCTTTTTCGTGCAGAGAGTCTCGACACTGGATGTCATGTTGGTACTCTCCTCAATAGACAACTACCCAGTGTGGTAGATAGGGTCAGCTGCGGGGTAAAAGGAGGAATCAGAAGTAGGACATAGGCTGGAAAGGGACTGTGAAAGAGATTGCTCAAAGATGAGGTGGTCTTGACTTCCTGGTGCAAGTCTGTGGAGTCGCTGGAGTAGCAGGAGACTGTCGGCCCAGATCTACTCCAAAGAAGGGGAGATGGATTCGATCTCTCTAAGCAATTGGTCTGAATCACCACACTCTTAAGTGCAGACTATGAGCACGGACAAGGAGATGGACGTAATTCGACAGTGCAACTCAGTCCTTGTGGCAGATAACTTGGATCCTGGAGGACCCTCTTTTTCCATGGGCCTGTCATGGACCTAGCACCAGGAATAAAGATTGACTTGTGCTCTCAGTGCACCAAGTCTGCACCATTACATTCAGAAGTAGAGACCGATTCACCTCTTAGATGCAACAGCAGCTTCAGACAGCTGCACCCAAATGAGGAGTTGGGCTCAACTCAATGGTGCAAATGAGTCCCTGGAGCAGAGGATTTTGATCCCAGGGAACTCATGGGCATTTCAAGACTTTCTGCTGGACCATGACAACAAGATCCTTATGGTCTTATGACCTGGCGCTGCCATCTTTTTAGATTTATTATCACAACGTGCATAGGGCTAGTGAGGGTGACCTTCACTTTTTCACCATCTGGAAGGATCTTGGTGCCATGGCCAGTGGCTCTAGCCCTGTACTTACCTCCTGACTCTCCTTCCTGTGGAGGAAACCTAATTTCTCTTTCAGTAACCTTTCACCCTTGCTCTGGATGCACATCAGGTGGTTCTGAAGGAACCTGGTACAGCTCTCAGGACCTTGGCAACATGCAGAATGCCGGTGGTCACTGAATGTCTGTTCTTCAGAAATCAGATGCTGGTAACTTTCCTTCTCTGAATTCTTTTATTATGTTTATGCATGCAGCTTCCCCCATCCTGAGGGGTTTTCCCAATTTGGGTGCATACTTCTTCCTCATGCCAACCCTACCCCATTCCTGTTTTCTACAGCTGCAGTACTGTCCCTTCAACTGCCTCAACACAGAGAAAGAACAGTGGTTCATGTCCAGGCAGTAGTCACCTCTACAGAACTGCCTACTCTCTGATCACTGCCAATGGGCTATATTCCTAAGCAGGAAAGCCACAGGTCTTGCCTAAAATTCATATAGTTACTTTTGTGCCGGCGACAAGGACAAACTTAAATGAAAGTTGCTGAGAAGATCGTTTTGTGTTCGAGTTTGAAAGTTTAGCAGTAAACACAGTATCTGATAGAGACTTCTAGCCTTAGATTCCTTACCTTAGAATATTCACCAGTCGTCAGACTGGATCTGGAAAATCTTGAGCCGGTAGGTGGCGTTGATCGCCTCAGCAGCGTCCAGCCAGAAGTGATGTGCGCAGTGCCTATATGCACATCACCCCAGCGCACGGACATCAGTTCTTTTCTTCCGCACCATCAGCACAGATCCAGAGATAGCAAACAGTCCATTTTATCGGCAATTTTTTCAACCTTTTATCAAAATTATTTTGAGCTTTGCTCCCAGTTTTCTGTAGGGATGTTCCCTAAAACCTGTCGGGTTCAAACCCTGTGGATCCTGTCACAAGCAAATGTCTGTGACAGACCCCCGCTTGGTTTGCCGCGGGTGCCTGGAGCCAGGCCATGACTCCACGGCCTGCCACAACTGTCGAGCTATGAACCATAAGGCGGGTTGAGAGCGCTCCCTGAAGCTCCTGGTCACCAGACGGCTCGACACAGCTCCAGATCCCAGTCATGGGTAGGTCCCGGGTCCGCTCACAAAGCCATTACCGTCGGTCATCATAGTGTTCTAATTCATTATCGCATAAGTTTCACAAAAAGTACAAGAAGTCAAAGCGCTCTTCGACTTCTCTGTGCCCATCCGAGTCTTCAGATGAGGAGTGGGAATGACAACACAGATCTATGCCTCGCTCCCACGCGTCTGCTTCGGAGCCTAAATGTGCGTCTCCCAGAATTTCCTGTAGCAACCCCCGCTCAGTTGAAAGAATTTTATGAGGCCATGCACCTCATCTTTGGGTACGCCCCCCCTTTTTTTTTATCCATAACAAATTTCTTATGATTGCTGGATCAGCCCTCTCTGTTCAAGTCACCAGTTGTGACTCATTTTCTTAAAGGACTTCTGCACATTTGTCCTTCAAAACCCTTCATTATGCTCCAGTGAGACCTTAATTTGTTTTTACCTTTTTGATGAGCTCACCCTTCGAGCCCATGCATAGTTGCGCTCTACGTCTTTTGACCATCAAGATAGTCTTAGTGGCCATTACGTCAGCAAAGTGGGTTAGCGAGCTTCAGGCACTCTCTGTGCACACTCCACACACCTTCTTTCCAGACAAACTGGTTCTCCGCACTCATGCCTCTTTCCTACCAAAAGTGGTGACATCTTTCCACATCGGCCAAAACGTTCTTCAGCTGACTTTCTTCGCTCCTGCCACCCTTCTAATGAGGAGGAGAGACTCCATCAGCCCAAAAGAGCATTGTCGTTCTGCATTGATGGTGCCACTGAACACCAGGTGGATGATCAACTCTTCCTTGGGTTCACCAGAACAAAGGAAGGGAAAGCTGTGCAGAAACGGACCATCTTCAGATGGATTGCGCTCTGTATTAAAATCTGCTATGCATTGGCCATGAAGCAACTCCCTGAGGGCATACGGGCTCAATTCACCAAAGCGAAGGCTGCGCCCACTTCGTTAGCATGCGGAGTCCCCCTCCTGGACATCTGTCAGGCTGTTACATGGGCATCTCTGCACAGGTTTACTAAACGCTAATGCCTCGACAGTCAGTTCTGTCGTGACAGGCACTTTGCCCTTTCGGTCCTCCAGGACTTTTTTGATCTGAATATGTTTGCAGGCCCACCGCCACCGAGGCATTGCAGAGGCAAGTCTCGATCAGATTAACAAGTTACTTACCTTCAGCAACACTTTAGTTGGTAGAGACTATCTAGCAGCAGATTCCTTACTGACCCACCCATCCTCCCCGCTTCTGCAAACAGCTTCTTCTGTCTAGAAAGGTCCCTGTAGCTCCATCAGCTTCTTAACATGGCTCCCTGCTTCTGGCACAGAAATGTCACGAAAAGTAACTGATGTCAGCGCGCTTGGGTCGTGCCTATATAGGCACCATGCACAACACTTCAGACGCGGATGATGCCGACACGGATCTGATTGATGGCACGCAGAGGTCCTGCTCAAGATTTTTCAGATCCAGTCTGATGCCTGAAGAATATTCTAAGGTAAGGAATCTGCGGCTTAATAGTCTCTAACAGATAAGGCGTTACCCAAGGTAAGTAACTTGTTCTTCAAGAACTCAAACCATGCACAGTAGGCCATAGAAAGATCAGTTGTTAGAGAATTATTTAGAGTTTATCAGATGTTGGACATCTTCCAAAAATAGGCAGATGTCCCATCCACGCTATGTAAAGTGTATAGTCATGTATACACGCTAAGGCCCCTATTACAAGCTGAGTGGAGTAGAATTCTACTTTGCTAAATTATAAGTGGGCCTGTGTTCCCACACCTGAATGTCTGGTTTTCCAGATTTCCAGACCTATTTTACTAGCCAGAAAAAACAGGCAGAAAAATCTCATAGAGAATGTGTTGCAGTGCAGCTTTGTCCTGGTCCCTGGCCCCCACCTTCATTTCTATCAAAGCACTTTAGAGAAAGTAATGCCCCTCCTCCTGAACAGGCAACACCCTCCCCTACCTACACCAATTCTTACCACCCATGCCCCTTCATCCCTGCAGAAATGCACCTTGCAGATATTCCCCATCGGGGGGTAAATGTCTGCTTTAAACCCTCCCAAATTGGGAAATCTGTGTGAAATTTCATCCTGCAAATTTGCATCCGCACAGTTATTTCCCAATCAGGGGGATATATGTTCAGAAGTACGAGGTGGTAACAGAAATTATAGCCACCTGCAATTTCAGTACATGTATATCCTAGCTTGAAATTGGGACCTTAGTAGGGCAGGCAGGACATCCGTCAGTGTTTGGCAGATGCCCCCCTTTTCTCAAAATGTTAATTAGCCCTTAGTGAGAACTCCACAGCCTCCATTCATTTACCTGTTCAGATGTTCGTAATACATTTTGAACTGTCAACAATGTGTGGCTTCCAAATTTCTTCTACTGCTTTTCACGAAATAAATCTTGCTTAGCTGCAAAAAAAAGCTTTTATGAAAACTGAGTGAGGGTTTGTGGGAGGCAAAATTTAGTTCAGTGTTCAGGCTAGTGTGTGAGTTCTTATAGTGCTTAACACCAGGTTTTGTCAGTCTATAGGCACCTGTGGCCAATTAGTTGACCAGCAATGATTTAAGTGTGGATTACACACAGTTGGTGAACCTGCTTGCCTGATTTCCATACACAAGTAGTGATGGGGTCCCATGTATCAAATACTGCAAACAGATTGAGCATGGCTAAGATGGTTGAATATCTAGAATCGACTGCCACAGCAGATTGCCCCAGCACAAATCGGTGTCCCTTTTTACCCCATACCCAGGAGGTCCAAAACCAGACTGATAAGCAGCTAAGCACTGGTGGTAATAAATGAATGTCTGCAGCTAGCATTCAACATGCTTTTCATGATGCTACCCATGGCAAGGAGGCCTGTAAATTCGACAGGTTGCTAAACAACCGGGTCAAGGCTTTCCTTTTTGTAAAGAGTGTGGCACACCACCTTTATGGGGGAATGATAGAACCTGCCTTTCCTAAAAGGATTTGCCAATGAGCCTGAAATTAAAGGGCTCTGGCGCCTTCAGTTTGGTTCAAGGCAAAGACCAGGTGTGAAACAAAGTGAAGGTGTTCGCTTTGGAAATGCATGTAGGGGCAACATATTTCAGACGCCCCATTTGAAAATGTTGGTTCAAAGGTACTAAAAAGCCTTACAGAACTGGGAGAGCTAGCAAAGTGAAGGCGCTTGTGTCTTAAATGTTTTCTTATCGTCCTCTAAAGGAGCTTAGCCTATAGTGTCAAGTAGTATTTCAGATGGCCGGTCCATTTGGAGTTCCATATATGGGGCAGATTAACTGTGAAAAGTCTTGACCTGATCAACCCAAGAAAATGAAGGATGTCGAGCAAGTGGAGGTTTACATTTCTAGAACCAATTAGGTCAATGCAAAAGCCTTAAATGTTGAAAATAAATAAGGTCCAAGTAAAATTTTTGTTACTATTTGGTATTTTTCGGCATGTTGCTTTACTCTAGGTACTTAAAATTTTCGAAATTAAACCATTAGTCAATGTTGCATAATTTCAAGTCCAGGTAAAAATCCTATTGCCGGAGCATTGAAACAACATGAACTAACAGAACGCAAGCAGCTGTTGTTCGTGGGACTTGAAGTTTTTGCCGTATATGTTTAGCGTGAAATGCGTCCTTTATTCCAAAATGGATGCTAATTGCCAGATTTACATTTTGTGTAATTTCGCACTAGAATTTAGCATACCCTTAAAATGTCCGTAGGGAATGTCTGTGAGGCATAGATATCTCCGAATTCTAATGTTTGATGTGATTCAGGAGAGCCAAGCAGTGGTTGAATTTACTCTAAATGAAGATGTTTCTGTCTGATGGCCCAACATCTAAGAAATTCAGAATAGTCGTCAAAGGCTTAGGACGCACAGAAGGATGGCACCAGTGTAGTATGTGCGAATAAATCCAGGGCGAAGCAAGGAATATGTGAATACAAGTTTATTACACATACAGGACCCACGACCTCCAACATCCACGGCACAGCAGTTCTCGCCCAAGAATCCCGAACCCCAGAACACTACAACAGTTCCACATTCTAATATAGAGTTGTGCCTTAAAGTAACACACTCTTACAACATAAACATTACCTTACATATTACACACCCCCCTTTTCTTAACAAATAAAACAAAAAACAAAACAACAAAAAAACAAAAAAAATGTTTAGATCAATAATACACATAATCTCTGGAATGCATAGGAGCAGATCTCACTCTTGAACTACATCTTGTTAAGTTGTCACCACCAGCTCCAGAAGTAGCACTAGACCACACCCCACCAGCACCATTGGATACCATATCACCTCTCTCTAAGTTACAATGAGATGAATTTGCTCCAACAGTTCCCAAATTCTCATTGTAACTTGAATGTGTCAGGATGTCAAGATCAAACCAATCACGATTCCCATGCTCTTCTGTTGACCGAACTCTTTGTAAAATTATTCTTGCTTGTTCTTCTGTTACTTTAACTAAAGCATTTCTACTTTGTAACAGAACAGCAGTATTAGTAATCTTTAAAACTTTCACTGGTTCAGAAAATTTCGACTGTCCTTTACTGATTCTAATTGGCTTCCTTATTAGAACCCAATTTCCAACACTTAAGGTTCCTTCTTTTACATGCATTCTTTTGTCATAGTTTAATTTATACGCATTCTGTTTCTCTCTGTGTGCTCGCACGTCTTGTAAATCAATATTATGATAACGTTCCACCTTGTCTAATAACCATGTTGGGCTAATAGCAGAAACAGGTTTCCTTCCTCTTAACAAAACAAACGGCGCAACATCTGTAGTACTTTGTGGGGTGATGTTGTAATTCCAAACTTTAAAATGTAAATACTCCACAACATCTAGATTGTTGGCAACAGCAGTCTGAACGCCATCTTTTATCAACCTATTCGCCCTTTCCACTAAGCCGTTAGAAGCTGGACTATATAAAGGTACGCGAATGTGTTTAACATCCTGTTTGTCAAGAAATTTAGTAAACTCCTCCGAAATAAAATGAGACCCGTTATCCGTAACCACTTCCTTAACCCTACCTTCAACATAAAACAGCTGCCTCAGGAATGAAATAACTGTAGAAGAATCAGCACACTTAACAAAAGAAAAATATATCCACTTTGAATAATAGTCAATTGCAACTATCAAAAATCTTTTGTCCCCACCTAAAACACTGAACGGACCTGTAAAGTCAAGACCTAACTTCTCCCATGCATTATTCGGCCAACTCACTGGGCATAAAGGAACAGTAGAAGTTCTCCAATGTTTATCCGAGCATAAACATTCAGCACATGTTTCAACATATCTCCTAACCTGACCATCAATCCCAGGCCACCAATACATTTGTTTGATTTTTTTATAGTAGCTGTAATTCCCAAATGTCCCTCATGAGCCATTGACACAATTTTGGACCTGAGACCAATGGGAGGGACAAACAAATCTTGTCTAACTAATATATTGTTGATTAGAGACAATTCAGAAGCTACTTGCCAAAAATGTTTTAGATCAGTGGACATACACCTGTCACCTGGCCAACCCTCAACAAGAAACCTCTTCACCTGCACCATACAATCATCTTTGTCAAAATTCTCCAACCATTCTTTTTCAGATATCTTGAGATGTACGTTAATATCACTGACTGTGAACACATACTCCAAATCCTCCAAATCCGTTTTCTCACAACCACATGTACTGTCATCAAGCACTGGTAAACGTGATAAACAGTCTGCTCTAACATTTTTGCCTCCTGGGATATATTTAATATCAAAATTAAATTCCTGTAATCTCGAAAGTAATCTTATTAATCTAGAAGAAGCCTTATTAGAACAGCTATCACCTAACATATAGATCAGGGGTTTATGATCAGTGTGCAATTCATACTTTGTTCCCCAAATGTACATTTTGAATTTCTCGGATGCCCATGAACAGGCAAGTGCCTCCCGTTCAATGGTACTATAGTTCTTTTCAGCATCATTAAGAGTACGTGAAGCAAATGCAATAGTGCATTCCTGACCTCCCACCATTTGGCTTAAAACTGCACCCAAACCTTTGGCACTTGCATCGACAGTAATTATACATTTTGCTCCATGTGTAAAAGGTCTAATAGCTGGGGCCGTAGTGATTAATTTCTTCACTAACTCAAACACTTTTTGACATTCATCAGACCAGATATACTTGACATTTTTTTAAAAAGATTCCTTAAAGGTTGAACCATGACAGCATATCCCTGAACAAATCTTGCGTAATATTCACTTAGGCCCAAAAAGGCTCTAAGCGAATCTTTATCAGTGGGAACCGGTGCCTCATTAATTCCCTTTAACAGGGATACCTTAGGTTTAATACCTTCCTTTGAAATGTTATGCCCCAAATAATTGACTTCTTGCGCCACGAATTTGCATTTGTCAATGTTGACTGTCATACCATGAGATCCCAATTTACCTAGTACTTCCTCTAACAATGCTATATGTTGATCCAACGTCTCAGTGTGCACTAAAATGTCATCTTGGAAGGCTTGTATACCTTTCTGATGTCCAAACATCTGATCCATTAATCGTTGAAACACACTAGCAGCGGATGCCAATCCAAATGGCATACGCAAGTACCGGAATACACCAAAGGGTGTTACAAATGTAGTCAGATGTTGGGAATCTTCAGATAAAGGTATCTGATGATACGCGGATCGTAGATCAATCGTTGAGAAATACTTGCTACCTCCTAATTTGGCTAACATTTCATGAATTCTTGGCAGCGGATGGCAATCTACCAGAATATTTCTATTAAGCACCCTCAAGTCCGCACATAGACGTATATCTCCAGAACTTTTCCGTGCGACGACGGCAGCGGAAACCCATTCTGAGGATTCCACTTGTTTGATAATACCTTGTGAGCACATGTCATCAAGTAACTTTTTAAGATCTTCCCTGGAGGAAAGAGGAACGGGTCTAACTTTTTGTATTACAGGAGTAGCCTTACTTTTCAAAATGATGGTATGTTGGAAATTCTTAATGACTCCAACTCTGTTAGAAAACACTTCTGGAAATTTAGTGTGCAAGCTTTTAGTGATACATTCATGTGTGTAAGTCTCTTGAATTGCTAAAACAGGAATGTCTCCCAATACTACTGGTTCAGAATGCCCAGGTCTAAGTATAATTCCAAGTTTAGCTTGATCCTGCCATCCCAATATATCACGTCCATTGACTGCGACGTAAATTTTTGTAAAAATACTTCTCCCTTTGAATATAATACTATCATCAAAGTAACCTTTCATAATTATATCGTACTCACCAAAAGCTTTAGGGTTAATAGTAGTAGATTTCAACAATTTTCCAGACCAAAATTTGTTGAATGTGTTCTCAGCTAAGATAGTAATAGGAGATCCTGAATCTGCCATAATACCTAAATTAATAACCCCAATTTGCACCTCACATATGGGACCCTTGCATCTTTTCTCCAAGTCCCCTAAAGCATTAACTTCAATTGATAATGACACATTACTGATTGCTTCTGACAGTATGTCACTTTCCACATCAAGTTGACTAACTTTAACTTTCGTTTTGTTGGAATTACAAACAGTGTAAAAGTGACCAATTCTCTTACAGTAGCTGCATCGCTTCCCTTGAGCAGGACAATTCGGATAATTGCCCATATGAAACTTGGAACCACATCTGTAACACGTACCACCCCCTTTTTTTTCACCACCTTTCTTAAATACATTCTTGTGTGCAATAAAATTAACATTTGTGTCTCTGTTACTAGATGTTGTTTCTACTGTAGCCACACTTGAAGTGTCTGCAGATCTGGTGATGGAGGATTCCGTAAGTATTTTTGAAGAGACAACAGAACGTTCTATGCTTCTAGCAATATCCATGACTTCATCAAGAGACGGATTTTTGCACATCAAAATGCGTTCCTGAATTTTCTTGTTGAAACAATTAAAGACTAATTGGTCGCGTAAAGCAGTGTCTAAATAATCTCCAAAAACACATTTTGACGCTAAAACACGCAACACAGCTAAATAATCTTCTATGGATTCCTCAGAAGATTGTTTACGTTTGAAGAATTTATGTCTCTCTACCATTACTGACGGTTCATCGACGTATTGTTTACCAATCCGTGCCAGGGCTTCTTTGAAGACATCCCAAGAATCATCACCAGACGGTGCTTGGACCACTGGTAAATTATCGATAATTTCTTGACCTGCATTGCCCAAATGATTAAATAATAGTGCTTTTTTTCGTGAAGCAGAGTATTTACTAGCATCTATCGCTTCAAGATAGTTCTCAAAGACTCTAAACCATTTGTGCCAAGGTTTTGCAGGTTTTCCAGGAAGTTCAAGAAATGGAGGAGGTTGCAAGACATTGTTGCTGCTAGAAGCCATGGTGTTTAAAAGTGTAAAGTTAAAGTGTTAAATAGTTTGCATGCAGCATAGAATCAAAATAAAGTTACACACAACAAAAATAAACAAGTCAAATATTGCTTGTGTGTTTATAGAGACTTGCAGGATTTCATTCTGATTCCTAGAAACAGTACTGCCTTTCCAAACTGTTTCTATGTTCGTTTTCAGTGTTAATGAAGGCACGATAAAAAAAAACGAGCACGAAAAAAAAAAAGTTAAAAATGGCTTCCTGACGTGCTCTACGTGGTTTCTAGAGCTGGTGGAGGATGTTGCAGCAGCGTAAGAAAGCGTACTGATGTCCTGCGGTGAAATGAGCAGTTATACGCACGTGCTGAAATAGATGAAAGCAGTTGGAATACAGGCACAATGATGGTCGCTCGAGCGCTAAGAGGTGAGCGCGAGATTCTATTTTAAAAGATGCCGGTGAGAAATGCGGTTTTCCACACTTAGACGGAAGAAAAAAAAAACGAGTGAAATAGGCAGTACGTTACCGACGTTCCTTGAAGGATAGTTATCCTTTAAAGCGTTTCTTAAGCTCCACAGCTTTTCCGTTCTCGTGTATTGAAGGAAGTAGGAAGACATAGAATAAAAGTCTTCACGTAGAAACTCCTCTTGTCGGTGGGTCCAGAAGAATCGTCGCCAAATTATGTAGTATGTGCGAATAAATCCAGGGCGAAGCAAGGAATATGTGAATACAAGTTTATTACACATACAGGACCCACGACCTCCAACATCCACGGCACAGCAGTTCTCGCCCAAGAATCCCGAACCCCAGAACACTACAACAGTTCCACATTCTAATATAGAGTTGTGCCTTAAAGTAACACACTCTTACAACATAAACATTACCTTACATATTACAACCAGACGCCAATTCTGAAGCCGGTTGAAGGGGTAACAAGATTTTGAACAAGTGTTTTTGCATCAGTGATTTGAGGGTTAGAGGGAAAGATCGAGATGGTTTGCCTGAGATTCATGGTGAATGCAGATGTCACATTATATACATAGCAGACGATCACTATAGTGCATCTGAATAGTTCAGGTATGTGGTAAAATAAGCTGAGCCCGAATCATCTGTGGGCCAGAGGGAAAGGTAATTGTGATATTGATGAAAGAGGAGTAAGGGTATGAAGTCTTATTTTGTTGACAGGACTGGTGATCAAGCTGATTTATATGTCTAAGGATGTAATGATAAATGGTGCAGAAAGAAAGTATGTCATGAGTGTTTAGAATTAGCAGGAGATGGCAGGTATGGACAGTGTAAGAAAAGTGCTTAGGAAAGGTACAGAGTTAGCAATCAGGGGGCCTGCAGGCCTGACTGACAATGAAGTAGGATGGAGGCTACACTAGGGAGGGGAAAAGAGAAGACTTCACAGACTGTTATGTCTACACAAAATATGATATTGAAGAAAGATGAGGTGAACGATTGATCAGGTAGGACCCATGAATATAGCCTGGCAGAGTGAAGTCTTATTGAAATGTCCCGGAGAGGACTGGGAATAGAGGAAGGCAAAAGATGTGGTGATAGGATGCAACTAGAGCGACCATGTGGTGAAAAAGAAATTGGAAGCTGCACTGGCACATAACCCCGGACATTCCATAAATACAAACCAATTAATGCATAGTAGGAACCATGGTAATAAAATCCCACAAGGAAAAGTAGAAAAAAAGAATGGTGAAATCGTTAAGTAAAACGTTCCCACATCTTTAAATCACTATTCTAAGGAATAATGAGTTCAGTAACTTGTAATTCACTAACAATCAGATGTATCGTTTTTTCCAAGTGTGCCACAGATTAGATAGCATACAAGTCTTAAATATATTTTGCCAAGAATCCTAGATGTGTACAAGGGCAATCGGAAACTATGAAACACGCGGAAAGGCATATTAACCGATTAAAAAATTACCCCTGTGAACTGAGATAATAATGACCAGTAATGCAAAGAGATCACACGTGTGTGAGTTGAAACAGAGTATCTCAATACAGACTAGAGGAGGAGCTTTATTGTCCTTTTGATATTTTCAGTTACAAATGTGTTCTATTTAATATTGTCTGTGATGAAGGATTCTTTATTCTGCCTCTGTTGGAACGGGAATGTCTCCTGCATGGTGAACAGGCGAGCTCCCATAGCCTGAGTGCCTGACTGCATGTATCTAGCATCCTGGCTTATGATTTTTGCCCTGGCGTCACATTAATCTAGTGTGTGGCAGAAGCATAGGCCTGTCCCTGACATGATTAGGGGACTTGGAGGAGTGCATCAAGCATGCCCTCATTTGTTGACAGTGGACTACAGGTGAGGCCTGCCCTTTTATCAATCCCTGATTACAGTTTCATTTTGGCTTATGAGAGTCCGGTGCAGGAACCTCACAACTTTTTGTGCCTCTGTTGTGGGTGCTCCAGAGTGGAGGCAACAATGCTATGAGACGCATCACTCTACACTAGGGCAGTGACTGAAGAACAGCTTGGAAAGGACAGTTGAAAGGAGAACCACCCTAAACTGGCTCTATGGATTCAGAAAGTGGATCCACATTTCCAACCTGTCACTTGTGGACAAAAGTGAGACCCACTATGTATTTCTCCGTTCCAAGTCCTCTTTAGCCAAGGAAAGGAGACCTTCACAGAGTACTTAGAGGGCCGTTTTGCTTCCAGCACTTGTGCCTGTCTGACATCAGTTTCCGATAGGAGATCAAAGTCTTGATCTCTTGCTGGAGAAGTTGTGTACGTGACCTGCAGCACCTAGAAGCCTGCCTGCTTTCTTGCTTGTTGAGAAAGGGAAGGGGTCTGCTTACCCTGCAGGAGGAGAAACTTTCCAGGAGGGAAGAGCAAGGTGCAGCACACCCACTGTGGCTATGCTGGAGAGCAATCTGGGTGGACCTAGGCATCAGTGCTCTCCAATCCATCTATCCCACAACAGCATGATTGTCAAGGCCTAATTAGGGCTATAATTTCATGTTATGACTGACCTATGCAAGGCTGTAACTGCCTAGTGTTGCAAGGCCCTGTCAGGGGCTTTGTTCATGGTCCACGTGGCCCTGGTGTGGGCCCAATCGCCTGCTTAAGAGTCCTGAAACACTTGCCACTGGTCCAAGTGGAACCGCTTCATCTCAGGACTACCACATCCCGCGAGCAGAAGAGTCAAAGCAGACGCAGTGCAGAGTGCAGTCCAGTGCCCGAGGTGGGAGTTACGCAAAGACGGCCTTCCACCACGCTGCCACCCATCGTGCTCCATAGTACCAGACTAAACATTAGCTAGACCTGCGACGACTAAACTTACCCATTAGTAGGTAAGAGACTAAAAAAGACTGGGCCCACATACTATTAAGGGGTGATTGCACCCCACCTGTGCTAGGTGCCCACTAATTCCCCCACACTACCTCCCTGAGAAGCTTTTGACTGCTCACTCTTACTACACAAAGTGGAGAGGTATGCACTTGTCCCAGTTAGCAAACCCATAGAAGGACGACCCCCAGGAAATCCGAGGCAATTGACCCAAGCCCTTACAGTTGTGGCCCAGTAGCCCCTGCTTTTCCATGGCCACCCAAACTAGGCCTGCCACTCTGTCTACCAAAAAACATGCAGGGTTACAGAAATCAAAAAGAAATTCAGTACCACCACGATTGTAGTTGGGCTGTGGCCCAGGATTCTAGATTTGAAAGGTGTGCCTACATTTTTTATTCAGTCCGAGGCACAGTGAAATTAGAAGACAAATGGTTGAAAAATTTCATCAAACTTGGACTCTTGATACATGACCACAAAAACTTGACATTTTGTATTCTCCAATTCTTAAACTTCCAGATATTGAAATGAAAATGTATTAACTTCAAATACAGTTTAGATTCATGCTGTCCCTAAACTCAATACAGAGAGCATCTCCTGTATTTCCCAATTCTGTTAAATGCACTGAAACCTCAGTGGAATTTTAAAGGGACAACAGCTATTAAGCTACTGTAGAGGGAGTTCTCAATGTATGGCCTTTGTTTCATCAGCTAGCCAGTGTCATTGTACCAGGATCTGAACCAATAAACTGAACACTCCTCTGAGCCTCATGCAGAACACCACTTCTGTTATACTTTATACAAAAGCAGTCACAATTATGTATTGAAGTTAGGCTGTGGCAAACCAAAATACAACACAACATCATCTTTCATCTGCGAAGGATTTGAAGCCTCACTTCAGTGAACCGGTGGGAAGGGTCCAAGGGGAACCCTCCTGCCCCCCATCCCAGGCTATTTTCTTTTCTTTTTTTAAACAGCGCTGCGGATCTTGGTGCTGATTTTGTAAAAAAAAATGCAGTGATCTCCTCCCCTCTTTTTTTTTTTTTTTTTTTTTTTTTTTTTTTGGATAATTCCCCAGTGACGAAGGGCCCGAGGTTTGGACAGGGCGTTGTTTTTTTGTGGGGAGGGTGCGTGCACCCCACCTCCCTGAGACAGTAGTCAGGCCCAGGGGCCCCATCCTCTTTATGTTGTAATGGATGGGCGCCTCCCCCTTCACGAGCCTCAATGAGGTGCCAGGGACTCCCATTCCCAGAGGTCACTATTTTAACAAGCATTGGCATAGCCAATAGGTCTCGCTTTTGGGACCTTATAAGTGCTTAGCCATGCAACAGTTGATGTTGTTGTACCAAGGATATTGTGCTGCATAACTAAACACTTATAAGGTCCCAAAGGCGAGACCTATTGGCTATGCCAATGCTTTTTTTTATCTTAAAGGACAAGCAGTGCTATCAGGCTCCGGCTGCCACTTAGTCCACCGCAGGGTAGAAGAGGGATAGAAGAGGGGTAGAAGAGGGGTAGAGGGGTAGAAGAGGGGTAGAGGGGAAGAAGAGGGGTAGTAGAGGGGTAGAGGATTAGAAGAGGGGTAGTAGAGGGGTAGTGGGGTAGTAGAGGGGTAGAGGGATAGTAGAGGGGTAGAGTGGTAGAAGAGGGTAGAGTGGTTGAAGAGGGGTAGAGGGGTGGTAGAGGGGTAGAGGGGTGGTAGAGGGGTAGAAGAGGGATAGAGGGGTAGAAGAGGGGTAGTGGGGTAGTAGAGGGGTAGAATAGTAGTAGAGGGATAGTAGAGGGGTAGCGGGGTAGAGGGGTAGAAGAGGGATTGAGGATTCAAAAACAATCAACTGGAATGAAATATTATAGGTCAAAGAGTGCCAAACGAACACTTTGACAAATTAGGAAACTACTAAATGATGCCCATAGTGTCATTAACAGTATTTATCGAGCGGTAATAATAATTTTGGGGTCTCTAAGTGATACACTATACAGATTGCAACCCCGAAAGCACCTCACACAGTGGACGACTAATGGCTTTCAGTTTTTGCCACAGCCCCAGACAAAAGGACCTGATAAAATACACACAGCATTAGACACAGCAACTGGCACAAAATCGACTCCGAGCAACACAGTATAAAAAAGCCTTGGAGAAATGGACAGTCAAGACAGGCCACAACTTCACATGCAATGCCTAAGGCAGATGTGTGTTACACAAATGTGGGTGAGACAACATGAACAGATGAATCATATGAGCTACACACACACACACACAGACACACATACACGCAGGCACACAAGGGCATGCAGACTGACACACACACATAAAGCAAAAGATACATTCTTACATTCAAATCAAAAGACTCAACTTCATCTTTGCATGCATACACAGAAACACGCATGCAGATAACACCACCACAAGAAGATTCTTCTCATACTCAGGAACACATACAGATGGATTCTTGAATGCATACACAGAGATCGGTTACAACACAGCCTCACACATATTTTATACACACACACATTTCTTTGAATGCATACACAGTAGAGATAAACACACGCTCGCACACACACTTAGCAATGCACACACACACACGTTGGGTCCTCAACACAAGTATACAGATATACTCGCATGCACACACGTCGTCACACATAGAAACACGCACGTCCTCGCATGCCAGTGTACACCGAGAGAAAACCCTGTCAGACACATACAAGCGCACACACACACGTGCGCACACACACACACAGTCACACATCTTCTCCTGCAGAGACGCGCATGAAAGGAGGGCAACAACAAGGTGGTGAGAGAGGGGGTTGAAGGTGGGGAGAATGTGAATGGAATGAGTGATGAAGGGGAGAGAGTGCCCAACAGAGGGAAGAGTGGTGGGAGGGAGAGAGGGAAAAGCAGCCCGCCAGACTGGGGGAGAGGAGTAAGAGATGGAAAGATGTCGGTAGCACGGGAAGTAGAAGAGCCTCGGGTGGGGGAAAGAGGGTGATTCCACCCAGTTTGAAATTGACCCTTGTAATGAGTGCCGGTGAGGAGAGGTAATATGGGGGCAAGGGAATGCTTTGGGAGTAAACGGGGAGGGTGAGCGGCGAGGAAGGACATGCTTCAATAGGGCTAAGCAGAGGGGCAGAAACGTAAGAGGGCTGGAGAGTTGGCAACATTTGGGTAAACAACGATTAGGGAGTAGTTCGGAAGTGAGGTTTGGGAAACAGTGGATGAGTCTGGGGGTGTGGAGAGGGGCTGTCAGTGTGGGGGAAAAGCCCCAATGGTAAGCTTTAGCAAATGTATGGCACGGTACTGGTGAAGAATGGGGGGGTTCACAATTAGGAGGGTGAGCCACTACCAGAACAAGTAAGATGAGGGGTGAAAAGAGGAGCGCGGAGTGATGGGCGAATGGAGGAACTAGGTGAGGGGTTAGTGCAAGGAGGGTAATCCACTAACAGATGAATTACAGTGAGGGGTGAAGAGAAGGACTAATTGAGGGGTTAGGGCAAGGATGGTGAGTCACTAACAGAACAAGCATTGGCCGCGCAGCCGTGAAAGTGACGCGGCCGCGCGGGAGACGCGCTCTGTGGTGGGGGAGGGGCATGCGCTGGTCACAAATAAACTTACATGAAACAAGACTCGCGGCCGCGAGACACGCTCTGTGGAGGGGGAGGGGCGAGCAAGACAGAGAGGCGCGCGATGGCAAAAGTGAAAGCAGGCTGGCGAGTGGTGTGCGATGTGCGCGCACCATGACGAGAGAGGAAAGCCAGATGGCGCCTCTGCTCGTCATTGTACGCGTAACCGCACGCTCTATGCCAGCCAAAAAGCTGTGGTCGGACTTTTTAAAGCCCGTTTACTAAATGTCTCGCAGAGCAGCGCATGCGCTGGCTCAGGCGAGACCTAAAAATGGGGAAGGGGCGTCCAGCCCCCTTCCTAAGCCTCAAAGAGGCCCCATAAGACTCTATCCCCCGGGCCGGTATTTTCAAATTGGGAAGGGGCACGGCCCAGCTCCCCAAGCCATAGTATGTCCCCGGGGACCACATTCCCTGGGGCTGGATCATGGGCGTTTTTTTTTTTATTGATGTTTTAATATATTTACAGCCTTCATAAAGTTCTACAGAACAAAAGGTTTCGACTGGATTGAATTTTAAACGTTGACTACAGATTTAAGAGAAAAAAAATAAGTGTACTTGTGGCAATTACATCATTAGGAATTTGGACCACCTCACGCGAGAACTGATAGTTTAATGGAACGCGTGAAGCACACTAACGACAAAGGACATTGAATATAGATGCATAATTGGAGTACTTTCCCGATCTGGAAAAAAAGGTTTCTTAAAGTTTTGCTTGGCAAAACAATAGGGTTTGATGACGTCTGAACCCCGGGGTAATAGCACCTATGTTGAATTAAATTGCGAAACTTAAGGGGACGTGCAGTGAAAGTTTACCACAGCTGGCATTTGTAAGTCAAAGAGTTGCTTTCAAACAAGCAAGTGACTTGTACTGCTCTGGTACACTGCACATCTTTGCAAAAGCCCAACTGCATTAAAGCGTCATAGATGCCAGTTCCTGCTTTTTGGCCGTATGATTCGAGTAGCCCACCTTATTTAGGACAGTGCTACACAGGAATATTTCCCTCTCGGAGTGGCACAGAACCTTCACAACTTGTGAACTGGAGGTAGAACATTCATGGTCCTATTCGTGTCCTATTCCTATGGCAGAGTACCAAGATAAACAGCCTTAGAGTCTAATGATCTGAGGATGTGAGGTGGGACCTGAGTGACGAGGAGTTGGTGAGATTCAACCTTTTCTAATTCAGCTACATACTTTGCACTTTTGTGTGATGCCTGTGAGACCACACAAAATGTATGCGTCTTCTTTGAGCACCAGTACCAGGTGCCACACTGGGGATGTTGAGCCTACCCTATATGATCAGGTACTTCACCCCTTAGGTCTAATGCTTGGAGACCATGAGACACTTGTGTCAATTCATTTATCTGACTCAGTTGCTTAGCAAGTGCATATTATCTGGGCTTGGAGTTCGACATTTTGCCCTGGTGTATCCAACGGACCTAGAGATGCCCAAACATAGGCCACTATTATATGTACTTATTTGCTGGACAAATCCCTGAACTCTGAGATAGACTGACCTGCTGTCACCTTGAAGACCATTCTCGGATCTAGCCAGAAACAAATACTGGCTCTCACGTAGAAGCAGTGGGCCTCGGTGCCAATGCACATTTATACACGCTCTCTTCAAACGGCTGACCAATGCTGTGGCACAGAGAGACAGACTTCCCAACGAGACACAAATGGAATTTTGCTAAATAGAACTGGAGTTTGGAGTATGCTAGACACAGCCTCCTGGAACGGAGGGGGCCTCGGTTGGAAACCAGTAATATGCTGACCATTGTCGGCATGATGGTAAGGGTACAGAAGTTGGAGATCATATTGTTAATCTTTTTTTCTTTTGTTGTATAGACGGGTCCTAGAGTCCAATAGGTGTTTAACTGTTCGTAACTTGTGACTCATTTGCAGTTTATAAAAAATGTTTTAAAACACCCCTACCACCTTACAAATATCACGAGGATGACCACTTACCCTAATCTTAGTCGCTTTAAAGGCTTCCAATTTTTCTGGGTGGGGGGGTCAATGAGTGGAAAAAGCAGAAAGTAACAAGCTTTGGCAAAGCCAATATGTCTTTGCTAGCTGCCAGCCTTTTGGCTTTGTAAGTGCTTGCTTTGTTTTGTCAGAACTTTATTGTTGGGGAAGCTGCTGGGCCATCAACAATATAGAAAAAAACATTTGATAGAAGCGAAAATATATTTTTTTAATCTCAAAAAGCACAAAATATCGTAGTCTCTGGCACTTGAGGGAATTACTTTGTGTGCGGATGTGCTCCTTGTGAAAGAGCAGAATACTTCACTCACAGTCAAGTTAGTCAGTGGCTGAGGTGGGCCGACCCACTGCCCCTATGCTGTACTAGCTGGACCTATGCTGTATGCTGTACTAGGTGGAAGAAAAATGTGAATGACACAGCAACACACCAATGAATGAAGAAGGATCGCTGAAACCCCCTACTAGTGAACATATTATATATACACAACTAAAGTAAAATCAAAAGGTCTTGGCTAACGCCAGACCTAATAATAAAAAAGGGGTCCTAGAGTCCTGTTGCCATTTTATTCCTGCTGCTGCCATCTTCTTCCATAACACAAGGGAAGAAGAAGGGCCAGGCAAACCAGCGATTGCTACGCCGAATTGATGTCTCCGCAGTGGTCTAAATAGATGTTGTAGTTTCCAGGTCTGTCAAAATGGTGGTTGGACCAATTGCCAGCTGTAGGCAAAGGATAGAAAATCAATGCAGAAAGACGAACATGCTAATATCAGGCAGTGAGTAAAACAGACACAATATAAAGCAAACCAATCTAGCAATACTGCTTTTATGTGGCAATCCTGCGTGTATCAAACGGTGACAATGAGCTTTCCAGCATTTTGCAACACAGACAGATAAATCGCTTGGAAGATGTTAAAATGGAAGTAAATCCGAGGCCCGTCCTTACACGGCAGGCATTCTAATTGTTCTCCTAAACAAAGACTGGGTGTTGCACGTCTACTGCAGATTGAATGTGGTTATGTGCCCAGGAACCAGATGTTTCCCACGGTGTAGGAAAATGTTTAACAGAATGAAGACAAAATGAACAAAGATCATTAAGTTTTATTTTTGTTTTGCTTTTCAACCAGACAGCAGAATTACAGAGGGTATAAGAGCTTATCTCCTTTCCTCCTCCAAATAGGACAAACAAATGTTCAAATAAGCAGTATGAAAACAGCTGTAAAATGAATATGTAAGACACAAGCTCGCTACAAGCAGAGTCCTGACCCAATGGCATGCTTACATTTAATAGGGCACTTGCTCTCTCCCCTGGTGTTTAGCTTCATGGAGATTCTGCACATTGTAATTGGAAAAAAAATGTTTAGAGTTGCCATCCGAACATTGTAAAATACTTTGTGCCTCATTTATGGGGTTTTGGCGTAGGGTAGTGCAGCAAGTCTCCTTGCTGCGCTGCCCTACATCAAAGTGAAAGGGCAGGAATGCACCGTATTTATCCAATCCCTGTCCTTTCTCCCTGCGCTGGTGCAGTTTCGGCAGCCTAACGCCAACACAGGCACCCTTGCACCATGGTGCAAAGGTGTCTGTGTTGTCGGCAGGATTGTTTTTCTGCAGAAAGGGGCAACTTCCTGCACGAAAACAGTGGAAAGAGGAAAAAATTAGGAGAAATAGTTATTGCTCCTCGTTGTGCCTCCCCTGGGAAGGCATACGCTTTTGGCGCATTGCGAGGTTTACATGGTTTTGTAAATTTGAGGAAGCGTCAAATTGTGGTTTTGGGGGGGGGTGGGGTGAGCAGAATGCCCTACCCTCCTGGAATTTTCGGGCGGGAGGTAGGGTCCAGAAGCAGGGGACGTTAGGTTTGGTCTGGGGGCAGGGTTTTCCAGCTGACAGAAACCCCATAGAAAAATGTCTACCTTAGTGTAGGCGATTGGTAGTAGTTGTTAAATCACTTTACTGAGGTGCGTGAGTTTTAGGATGGCTTCCGGGGACGCAGTTCAGCAGGCTCCGGAGGTCCTGAAGAGCGCATGCAGGTAGGACCTGTTGGCAGACGGGGCACTGCTACTGGCAGGTGAGCCCCGAGGTGAGAGGCCGAATAGGCGGGTGGAGTGGCAGCGGCTGTGATGGTGTGCTCCTCCCCTGCCACAAGTACTCAAAAGAGGTGGTGAGTAATTTCAGGATATTGGCCAGCGTGGCGGGCCGGCCGTCACAGGCCGTGATGCCCCTCCGCACTAGTGAACGAGCACAGCGGGCACCCCGTGGTGTGCATGTGGTGTCTCGGGGGGAGCAAGAAGAGTTGTGCGGCCAGGGGCGATGAAAGGCAGTTTGAGCCGTAGAGCGGGGGCGCTGCAGCGCCCACGCTGTAGCAGCATGTGGGTAGAGGGTGTGCGTTGCGCAGAGGTGTGCACCCGACTAGGCAGCGCCTATCTTTTTTGGGAGCTTGGGTGACGGGGGGGTCTCTCTGATGCGGGCGCTGACTGGTGCCTTGGATTCTCATGAGCAAGGACGGCCTGATAGTGCAGTGACACCTCTCGGCTGCATGGGTGTGCTGCTTGACGTGGCGGTGGGCGGGGCCAGTGAGATGCATGGCCTGTCGCTTGATCTTTCTAGCCCGCGCAGGCAGGCCCTGGCTGCAGCTCAGGGAGGGGGAGTGGAACTGGCAAATGGTCATGTGGAACAGGGTGATTTGGGACAGTTGTTGCCAGTGGACATTTTGAGGCAGGAAGCAGCAGAAAGGGGAGCAAGGGCCAAATATACTTTGGGTGTGGCGCACAATGTCACTGTGCACCCAGCTTTGAGGCCTAGGGTCCTGGGTAATTATGAGGACGAGGTAGATGGGACCAGGAACAGCCAGTTTGTGGTCAAGGAGACAGGGGTTTCTCAAGGGTGCATCTCGCAGAGGGTAGGTGGGTTATTCCATGGTGAGACGGCAAGAGCAAGGGGAGAGTGGCCCTCGTTTGGTAAAAGGTAGGTATGTTCAGGATCAAAGGACAGGTACAGATGTGAGTGAGAAAACGCAGGCTTCTGGGGTTTCCATTGGGGAGGGCGATAAGGGAGCCAAGAAGTAGGAAAGTAAGGAAGTGAAGAGCAAGAAATTGGCTTGCATGGAGATTACTAAGCAGCTTGGGGTGCATTTGATGACAGTGACTAAGTAGTGTATTTGGAAGGGGGAATATGTAGAGCTGTTCAAGGTTTTTGATAGGGAGGTGCGTGCCAAAGAAGGGTCCAAAGAAGAGGAGTATGAGTTGTCTCGCAGGTCCAGGGTCCCAGTTAACATAGAAAACTGGAAGGCAGCCTTCCTGATCTATACAAGTGTTTACTGCAAGAAGTTCCCTGAAAGGTGTGGGGCTTTTCAAGTATTTGGACGTGGTGAGGAAGGCGTAGGTCACGTTCGGGGGTGGGCCTGGGTGAGGTACGATGAGAAGTTCAGGGCTCGCCTCGCATATGAGGAGGATGGAGTGTGGGGTCAGTTGGATAATGAGTTGTTTTTTCAGACTATGACTCCTGAGTGGCCAGCTCCATTGACTTATGTGGCCAGTCATTTACAAGCCTTTTCGAGGGCATCCCACCCCAGCGGGGTGGGTGCTGCGGCTGGGGGCAAGCGGAGGCACTTGTTGGTCCTGTAACAGAGGACAATGTGTGCACGAGTACTGCAAATACCGCCACAAATTTTCGAAGTGTGGGGTGAAACATACAATGCAGCCCTCAGGTGGCAACCAGTCGACTTGGCGCAAATGCCAGTCAGTGGTCCGGGGCAGGATAGCGAGTGTAGGGGCAGGGTTGGGCAGAATCCGATGAGAAAAGGCACATACACAGGTTAAGGTGGACAGGTTGAGCTGTTGGCTTGGTTTATTGAGCTCCAGGAAGGAGAAGAATTTGTTACCATTCTGTTTGGTTTCCGTTTGTGCTATGGTGGTCCCAGGGTAAGGCAATGGGCGGACAACTTACGTCCGGTAAAGGGGCACCAGTATCTCATATGGAGCAAATTGATGAAGGAGATGCAGGAAGTGAAGGATGGAAGGCATCTTTTGCCATTGGAGAGTTTGCAGTCGTCCCCGATTGGCGTTGCCTCCAAGAAGGACCCTGGTGAGTTTCGTCTGATTTACCATTTGCCCCGGCTGGAAGGATTGTCGGTGAATGATTTAATTCCAGAACAATGTAGCAGGGTACATTATGCCTCGGTGGATACATCAGTTCAGTTGGTGAACGCAGAAGGACAGGGGGCGTTGATGGCAAAATGCGACGTGAAGTCGGCTTTTCCTTTGTTGCCCGTTCACCCGGAGGACTACAAGTTGTTGGGCATACAGTTTGGATGACAGTTTTTTGTAGACAAGGTTTTGCCGATGGGTTATTTGGTGTCCTGTTCTTTATTTGAAGCGGTCAACACTTTTTTGCAGATTTTTTTTTTCGTACCCACTTCCTTGATGCTTTTTTCATGGTCGGAGCTCCGCAGTCTTAGGATTGCCAGGGCAGTTTGAGTTTGTTTCAGGAATTGGGGGGCGACCTGGGTGTTCCTTTGACGCTGGAGAAGACAGTGGGTCTGGTGCGGGTCCTTACATTTTTGGGCATTGAGCTTGATTCTGTCAAAATGGAAATCAGACAGCCGGAGGATAAGAAGCATCGTTGTCTTTAAATGCTGGACATGATGTTGGGAAAATCGAAGGTACAGGTGAAGGACATTCAGGTCCTGCTGGGGCACTTGAATTTTGCATGCAGGGCAGTGAGAGCAGGGAGTACCTTTTGCATGCAACTGGGTTGGGCTCTAGTGGGTACATCCCTCCCACACCACAGGCTGCGCCTCAAAGTGGGCGTGAAGGTAGATTTGAGTCTGTGGAGGACATTTCTATGCGAATGCAAAGGGGTTCCCATGGCTGGAGTGGGGGAGCACATGGACTGGTCAGTCGAGCTGTTTTCTGATGCAGCAGGTGGCCATGGTTTTAGCATCTTTTGGCAAGGCCGGTAGTGTGCGGAGGAATGGCCAGAAGCATGAAAGAGAGGGGGTCGGAGTATCGCCTTTTTGGAATTTTTCCCTTTGTTGTTTGCCATGTGCCTGTGGGGACGAGAATTTACTAATAAGACGATGCGATTCAATGTGGACAACATGTGAGTGGTCAGCATTGTTAATCGCCAATCTGCTGGAGATCCAAAGGTTTGGCAGTAGCTGCGAGTTTTTGTTTTGAAGTGTTTGCGCACAAATGCCATATACAAAGCGCAACATGTGCCTTGGGTCAACCATGAGATTGCTGATGCCCTTTCTCGTTTTCAGTGGACGAGGTTCCATGGACTTGTACCATGGGCTGACGAGAAGAAGAGTGCGATGCCGGATCACTTGTGGGCTGCGGGAGAGAGCGCATGACGCACCATATCCTTAGGTCTTTGTCGGAATCTACTTGTAAGGCGTGCAGGCTGGAGTGGGCAGGGGTTGTGCAGTCAGGGGCTCTTCAGCGTAGCGGCATGAATGAGCTCGTTGAAACGATGTGGTTCATTTCATTTTGGCTCTGATTGAAAAAGGTTTTTCAGCGGTTACAATAGCTGGTAACTTAGCGGGGTGGTGTTGTTTCGGAAAACTGTTCTGGGGTTACAAACCGTCCATGGGGTAAATGGGTAAGCAGATTTTGGAAAGTTGGGCCAGGGAGAGGGGCACGGGGGTACGGTGCGGCATCCTATTACACTGGATATTTTGAAGCAGGTGATTAACATTTTTCCAAGGGTGTGAAGGGATGATTGGAAGGCTTTACGTTTGTCTGTGATCATGGTTTGGCTGTTTTTGGTGCATTCAGGGTTACGGAGGTGGTTGGCACTATGGTACAGGAGGGCATCCATTGGCAGGATGTCCGAACACTGATGGGAGCAGTACAAGTGTGGATTCCAAAGTTGAAAAACGACCAATCCGGGAGGGACACATGCGTCACCATGAGAGCGTATCCGGACGCGCGTGTGTGTCCTCAGGAATGGTGGGGGACTTTGGCAAGTTAAGGGTAGGCGCATGGGGCTGTTTTTCGTCTTAAGGATGGGGTGCGTTTCTCAGCACAGCAGATACTGGGGGTTTTGAGGAAAGCCTTGGTGATGCTGGGTTATGGGGGGTCAGGATTTTGGCACGCATTCTTTTAGGATTAGGATGGTGATGGAGCAGAGCGGAACGCAGGGGTTGGCTTGCCGCAGAGATCAAGCAGGTAGGCCGGTGGCTGTCTAATTGTTACCAGCGCTACTTGCGACTGGGTTGGGTTTTTAACGAGGTGCTTTAATCTTGATTCTTTTCTCCTAGGTTGTTTTGCGGGCCCTAGCAGAGGGCTCATTGAGACGAGGATCTGTGGCCTTCGTAAAGCGAGCAGTGAGGCACGCTGATACCAAAAAAGGAGGCCGTCAGTTGGGACAGCCTGATTTTGGCAAAGAAGGCATGAGTTGGCACGAACTGGTACCTAAATTAAATTTGTTGGTGTAAGGATGCACCTGTCCTGATGTGTTAATTGTGCACCTAGGAGAAAATTATCTCGTGAGACTGAAAAGCGTGGCGCTGGTAAAGAGCATTAAATTGAATTTATTGCAGATTAAGGGGCTGTGGGCCAGCACAACTGTAGTTTTGACTGAACTGATGCCAAGAAGGATTTGGAGGGGTGTAACGAAACCCGGAGCGATTGACAGAGCTCGGCAAAAAGGCAACAGGGAATTGAGAACATTTTGTGAACTCAAAGGCATGGTGTTTTGTGGAACATTCTGATATCCGGTATAATATGGTAGAATTTTTCCGTCCTGATGGGGTGCATCTGTCCATCTTAGGCCATGAGCTTTATCTGATGCAGGTCAGGATTGTTTTAGCGAAAAGTGGAGAGGTAGTTTCAGCGGGGGACTGGTAAAGAAAAACAAAGGGTTTTTCTGGTGGTGGTTTTGGTATGCAATTTTAAGTTAACGCATAGAAACAGTGGTCATGTTGAGACCCAGTTGAAGCTTGGGGTCGGGGGGGAGAGTTTATGAATGTGCTGTATGCACAGGGTTTGGATGCAGGGGTTTTTGACTTAGGAGAGTCGGGATTGGACTTTGCTTGCGGTTTCGTGGGGAGGTTGGGTTTAGGGTAGGGGATTTTGTGGACAGTTATGAAAATGTACAGTGAGGCTAAATTGTTTTAGTATGTAAGGCAGAGAGCCAAGGTTTTTACTGATTTGTGCACCTGTTTCATTAAAGTGGCCTTTTACACACTATCAAGAGTCAGTCGTTCTTGGCTACCCCATCCCGCCCGATCCATGGGAAAATCCATCGCAACGTCCATGGAATGCCTCCCTAGCACAGAGTAAGGCAACGCAGCGATTTGCACTACCTTGCCTTACTCCATATTGTTAGGCCATTCAAAGCCATGCAAAGTGGCTTTGTGTGGCCTCATATATATATATATATGGTTGAAAGGTTTGCGCCGCCATTGCGTCACTAAAAGTGGTGCAATGGAGACACAAGCCTCTCATAAATATGCCCCTTTGTTTCTAGTCACTTTACCATTCCATAATGTCATTGCGTACATTTAAATATTTATTTATATTTATATGGCTTACACAACATACCTGGCTGTATCTAGGTGCTAAGAACACTAAAACCCTGATTCTGAGTGGGTTGGAATTCCGAGATGAATGGCATTTAAAACACCTGGGTGTGATATGGCCCTCAGCTTTCTTTAAATTTCAGCAGATGAAACCTGCCAGAATTTAAAAGAGGTAGAAAAAAGTATGGTATTAATGGTGTAAGTGGATTTTGGTAGGGTAAGCATCAAATTTAGCACAGGTTCAAATATTTACAATTCCGCCATGCTCTGTCCCCATACATTACGCACTTGGACTCCTTGCCGGAGTTTAACCCACTTGAGGCGAAGGTCTTTATGGGCGATCTGGGAGACCATAAGATCTCAAAGATCTATCAATCCCTAGTGACGAATCTCCCCCCCACGTTAGACTCCCTCAGAGATAAATGGCAGACTGAGCTGGGTCCCCTCGACAACGATGATTGGACGGAAGCATTAGAATCCCCACGGGGCGCTGCAATAGCCTCATGTTTACGACTTATTCAATTTAAATATATACATCGCGCCTATTTTACTAGGCACAGATTATGGAGGGCGGGACTGAAAGTTTCCCCTACGTGTCTCCGTTGCGGCGAAGGCGATGGCACCTTCATCCACACAGTGTGGCAATGCACTGCTCTCACTAGATTTTGGCCAGGTGTTACGACCTGCTTGTCTGAAGTATTGGGCTGGTATATACCCCTCTCGCCTAAACTTGTTTTACTACATATCACGGAAGACATAGGGGGAAACCGATACAAAAGACATCTGCTGTTCCTGGGTCTTACTTTGGCCAAGGTAGACATTGCGAAGGCGTGGAAGGCCCAGGCTCCGCCGGGGCTGGGTGCCTTAAAGGCAGGCCTGGATTGGTGTATGGGTCAAGAGCAACCTATATTCAAGGCACGGGGCTGCCCACAGAAACACCCGAAAATCTGGAAACGCTGGGCTGATTATAGAGGCCTTATTTTGGAGCCCTCCCCACCTCCAATTATAGACGCAGAAACATTGTGATAATGAGAGACGTATAATAAAGATGGCAACATGGACTAAATCATGTCTAGGTAGACTTGATGAAAGTGATGGCTGGATTATTAGTATGTTCATGGCACTGAAAGTTATACGGTTCAGAGCCAATGTTTTGAGGCTCGCTACGTTTTCATTATGTTATTTTTAAATGTTGTTTTATTACATTGAAAGTCATCAGACTTGCTGCTGTATATCTGGCTATTATACCCTGGAACTATTTTGTAAAAAATGAAGTAGTTTTGCCTGCTGACCCAATAAAAATGTGTTTTGAAAAACAAATGGCACAGGTTCAATTTAATGTACCTGGTTAATTCCAAACCCTATGGATTCTTCCTGTATTGGGTGCGATATATTGCAGCATCCCTCAGACCCATTCGTAATCAGGGCCTAAGATGTTAAGATCTGTTCCTCCAGGAAGTGTGTTGCATAGGTCTAGTGCCCTAAGGGCATGAGACAATTTTGTAAATTAATTGGTCTTAGGCTGTTACTTGTTAAGTGCACCATAACTGTCTTCCCTCAGTGTAGACAGCTGGACTAGAGATGCCCACACATGGACCACTGCTTAATAGACAACTTTGCTGGCCAAATCACAGGGCTCTGGGATTGGCTGACCAGCAGGCACCTTACTAATTCTGCTCCTTGATCAATCCAGAAACTGATGGTTGGCCCTCACAGAGAAACAATGGGCCTTTGTGCTGGCCAGCGTGTAGATAAATTCACCGCAAATAGCTGAGCACTGTTGTGACATCGAGTGTCTGACTTCCCAACGAGAATGGTACTGGAACTTCTGATATGCTAGGCCTGGCCTCCTTGAACAGACGGGTGATGTTAGTAATATGCTAAGCATTGTTGGCCTAATGTTATTGGTGCAGAAGTCTCACCCTTTGGTGTTTAACTTCGTGAAAATTCTCCACATTTTAATTGAAAAAATATTTAGAGTTGCCATCACAATATTATAGAATACTTTTCTTTAGTCTCTCTACCATTCCATAAAATCAGTGCATACATTTAGATATTTATTTATATGGTGTACACCATGCACCTAGCAGTAGCCAGATGCTAAGTACATTAAGACGCTAAGCTCTATTCCTCGCATAGGTGTTTTAGGCCGGAGCCAGGTGTATCTAGACAAACACATCGTGAGCACCAAGGACAGGAGCTAGATTAGCAGGACAGCCATTTTTAAAATGATAAGATTACTAAGTGTTTCATTCGAACATAAGTTTCAGGCAGTTCCTTAACATAAGGTCCACGATTGAACATATTCTGACTATCTCCACTTATGCTTTACATCAGTGCTTTAAATGGGCCAGTACTGTCCTGTACTGAGTACAGGCACTTTTTTATTTTGAGAGAAAAAGTACCGACACTTCTCAAGAGAAATGTAATACTTTTAATTGGAGAGTACAGGCACTTCTCAGAAACAAGCAGGTACTCTGGTAAAGAGTACCTGCACTTCTATTTTTCCATATCAAGCACTGCTTTCTTTACATATATTGCGACATGAGATTTAAAATTATTCGAACATTATATACTCATTATTTTTATTTGAAAAATAAATTCTTTATAAAAACAGGTGCTTAAAAAGTTGTGGCAACAAAAAGGACTGGATTCAAACTCTAGATTATAGTTTCCTTTCTCTTTCTAGTGTGCGTTGGATTCATCAGTTGGACTCATGGGGTGGCACTGGGCAGCAGCTCCTCGAGGCACGCCCTCCACAGCGTGTCATCTTTCATGCGTTTTTGATATGATGTGTTACTTTGTTTGTAACATCCTACATCAGATATACAATAAATGTGTATGTCCTATCCATTCAATTCAATATTTTTATCGTGTAATTTGTTAAAATAATTACATAAAAGGAACAAACGTATTAATATTGAAAGATAAAACACATGTGGTCTGCCATCAAGTACAAACATTAGAAACACAATTTATCACAGAGCCACTGTAATAGCACATTAAAATCTCAAAATACACCATAAAATCGCTTACAATTTAAAATATAGTTACTTCATCAGCCAATTTACAAAATGCCAAATAGCCACAGCTGTAGCATCGGATTTCATCAAAAACAGAACATGCAATACTTCTTTAATCGACCTCTTTGGGGGATATTTACTAAGCTTTTGCGCCGTGTTTGCGTCACAAAAGTGACGCAAAACGATGCAAAATCTTTTTTTTGTAATTTACTTTCCAGTGCTAAACAAGTTTAGCGCTGGGAATAACGTAAAAGTAATGCGAAGCGGCGCATTGCGCTGCTTCGCGTTACTTTGCGCCATGGGGCCGTACCAAGGGTGGTGCATGGGCGTTCCCATGCAACCACCAAAGGTTTCTCACGCTAAACCCAATTTACTAAAAACAGTAGATTGGGTTTAGCGTGAGAAAACTGCGCCCTTTTCAACCAGGCGCAAGGAAGGAGAAATGCTTTCATTTCTCCTTCCTTTCCCAGCTTTGCATGCGTGCTGCACTGTGCAGCACGCATACAAAGTGGGAAAAGCTTTCCCTTGTGTCGAGCATAGTATTTTGTACAGGAAGGGTACCTTTCCTGTACAAAACCTATGCTGGACTCATGCACACACCCTAGCGCTACGGCGCTAAGGTGTGTGCATGGCGCACAGCAGCTGTAATCAGCGCCGGCGCAAGGGAAAGGGGAGGAAAGAGGCATATCTTTGAAGATATGGCGCTCTCCTGCTCCCACCCTGTCGTGCAACGCAGCCTCGCTGGGGGCTGCGCTGCATTGCGTGACTTTTCCGCAAATCTCCCCCCTAGTATTTTGCTTTAGCACAGGCTTTAGAAATATTTATTAAGAGCAATATATTCAGGACAGATTAGTAAAATATGAAAAAGGCCATTTGGAAAGTGTTGTGTTCACTTACTCCGGCCAAACTTTGTGAACTGGTGTGCCACACTGTCTCTGGGTTCATATAGGATCTGACCCTCCCTTATCAGCTGTAGTGTTGAGATGTTGATCATAAATAGGGCTCCCAGTTTTAAAGTTTTTTTTTGTTTTTTACATTTCCATCTGTTTTATCCATATTTTGTTTTGTGCTAATTTTATCTGTATTTATCCATATTTATTTTGTGCTCCGTGTAAAACAAAAATGAAGCTGCAAAGGGTATATTTCCACATTTATTTAACTTTACTAATGTTTGGATGTTTACATAGCTGTACTGCTGCAGGTACTTAAGCTCCAATAGGAAATCTTTTTAAAATTTTTAGCTCTCCTACCTGTCAATCAGCACTCCTGATTGACAGTAGTGGGTCCAGAAGAAAATCTATTTTCCATTATTTATCCATATTTTAAAATAAATTCAGACCGGAAAATACATGGGTTTCTGTTTGCATTTATCTGTACATATCTGTTATAAAGGGAAAACTGGGAGCCTTGACCATAAAATAGCAATGGCTAGCCAAGATTTAAAATGATAAAGATGTATTAATGAGGGTTTTAACCGGACATACACTAAATCATTTCTATGTAAAAGGTTTAAAGATCTATTTGTTTATTATATTTTATTAAACCTTTTTAATGTAAAAATTATTGTAACATTTGTTTATTTAATGATAATGAAATTACTTTTAATTCATTTTATCCATCACTTCTTATAACTTATAATTTTAATTTAATGTATTCTAAATAATGGCATTTCAAATTTAGTTGGTAATGTTGTAGCATTTTTATTTTGTTCTACATTTAAAATAAACAAAAAGATTTGTACTTATTTTTTCAAGTTTCATAAACTTTTTTCTTTTTTATATACTTTTACCTGTTCTTTACCATAGGGAGATCTCCGCCACCGATACTGGAGAAACCTGCATTTTAAAAGAGCACTATGGGCCAAAAGCCTATTTCTGATTCCTCACCTTTTTAAATCCCCTAGGTGCCAGACTGGATCTGAAACTTTTCCAGCAATTGCTTCCATGCGTCAGAAACGGACTGTGCAGTGACATTATACCGCCTCCGAAAGTGATGGTACTGAGCCATATGTAGGTGCCACACTTGTGGACTGATGTCCGTGTTTTACCGAATTAAAAATTGTTCTCTTCATGACCGTGTGCAATGGAAAATGTTTCCCTTGAAGACCACAGGATTCAAACTATGAATGCAGGAAGCATATGTCAGTCATGGATCCTCACAACATTTGCATGTGGAATCTAAGGTCTAAGAATGACTCAGTCATGTGCCAAATGATCCCTATACACCAGAAGGCCATCCGGGAATGGGAGGCAAAATTGCAAGTCACTGAGCAGAAGAAACGGGGCAGATCACACTCCAAAGGCCACTTCCATTGCAGGTCTCATTCTTACTCCAGGTGATTGTTGTCGGGTAAGTCTCACCATAAACACAAGTCCAAGTAGGACTCTTCTCCCTCCTGTCACTCTTAGGAGAAGCTGTGCAGTTGCCACACTCTGCCCCCCCACCCCGACTCATAGCCTATTCATAGGCTAGTCCTGGCACACCCTGTTTTCCCTAAGCTGACATCAGTCTAGAGCAAGTAGGGGCCTTCTAGGAGACCATGCTGCAACTTTTCTAGACAAAGGTGGTTCCCTCCTCTGGAGCAGATTTGAGCCCCTCGGGCCCAAAGTCCGATTTCTGCCAGAAAAGTGTGCCCTGGCTCCAATGGACCCTGTTGGGCCCCTGCCTGTGCTGGCCCATACTTCCACCTGCACTTTACAGGTCCTTTCAGGTCTGGTGCTGGCCTCTGCTCAGTGATGCCTGTTTCGGATCTAGAGAAGACGTATGCCTGCGCTCGTCCCATGACTCACTATGAGATAACCAAAACACAGTCCATGACTAAGGATTTTCAGGCAGTTACACTTCTTCAACAGCAGGTCTACTGAACGCTACAGACCCTGTTTGGATTGGATTTGGATGCTCTCCAGGTCCTTCAAAACATTGCACATGATGGCTATGATGAGGCGACAGGTAATTTACTCCCCTTGACCACACTAATATTGCCTCTATTTAGATTTGCAGAATGCAAGTGGCAAGGATATTTGGCATCAATTGAAGAGAGCGCTTTCTTTGTGATGTTATTGCGCAGAGCCACAGAAGTGTTGCAGAGACAAAAGTAAAACTATTGAGGGGGAGGAGGGTCTTGCAGTCTGAGCCTGTCACTTCTGAAATCCTGCTGCCCTTTAACAAAGGTTTGACAGAGACATTGCTGGTCCAAGCCATGCTCATTTCCTCCAGTAAGTTGCCCTGCAGCAAGCTGTCAAGACTTTCTGACTAAGGACCTGACTTCTGAGAACTAGGTATTTAAGGCTTATTCCAGCACGGTCATCCCCAAAGCATTTCCTACGGCTCTGCTGCCAGATAGGGAATCTAAGTGCATAAACTGATTCAGGAAGTGGGTCTACTCAAATCCCACTCTGGCTTTGAGGTCCCTGAATGGTGTATGACTGCTGGGAAACTGTATATGTGCTCTACGCACAAAGGATCAACCGGGATCTAGAAAAGCCAGGAGGGTACTGATCCCGTCGAATTGCTATATAGCACACAAAGTACACCTGGCTAAATGTGGGAAAGGGAATAGAGGTAGTGTAATGTCAAAGAAAGCATAAAGAGAGAAATCCTTTCCGGACGAGAACCCTCACTCCCCGTTAGGTGACATGCTTCATCATATGGGTTCCCTCCTCATACCAAGGTGTGGGCTACAACTCCCCGAGGGAAGGAGCTGAGGTGTTTTCTCAAGATGAACGGTGAAGAGAGGTGAATGAGGGGCAGAGTGCAAAAAAATGTAATAAATGTGGTGACTTAAAATTGTCTCCGTGGGTCCACTGAATCTTTATTGAGTGGTCTCCGGGACAAAATTAAAAAAGAGGACTAGGGATTAAACCAAATACATCCCTAACATTGGTCAACATATTGCTGCCTTAAGTCGGTCCCCTATAGAGATCCAGCAGTATTTGTCAGGACCTTAATTTCAAATAATCACTCTGCATAAGTGAGTAAAACGTAAATATACTGGCCACCACAGGATCAGGGCGGTCAGATAGTCAACGACCCATGTATCTTCTAGGGGTTCGTCTTCCTGCAAATAAAAAAATAATCATAATTTGACTATTATTCATGCTCTGACAATACCAAGAAAAAGTGTCTGTGTCTGTCCTTAGTTTCTTTTACCTACTATTGGAAGTGAAAAACCAACTCTCCGAGCTCTAGGTACGTCCCATTGTGAACAACTAAAAGAAAAGAATTATAACAATGTGTCTCTACTATGTATGCTTATATCCATACACATTGTGTAATACTCATGTATGTCATCTAGAGACTTAAAATTTCAAGATCTGTGTAGGTCATCTCTAACCAAGAAATCACCAAGTGGTCAAAAGTATGCAAATGTATTCAACAATGTCTATAAAACATATGTCAAAGGAATGAGTTATCACTTCGGCAACTAACTGTGAGCCGATCCGGCTATTGAAAAATCCAGGTCGGCATGACTATCTCTCATTAACATCAGCGGGTAATTCTCTCTTAAATCAACTGTTTAGAGAAAGGTGTATTATATTCCAGAGATCCCGTCTATTAAAAGACCCCAAGGAATGCCTCCAATACCTCACATCCTGGAATAAGACCAAGCAGAGTGAAACGCATTAACACTCAGAACCGCTTACCTCCGTTAGGATGTTGCACCTCTACACGGACGTGCCGGCGAGAGTGAAACTCAAGCCGCCGGGGCGTTATTTAGGAAGTTCCAACCCTGCGTCATTCGCTTCAGAGACGTGTGACGCATCTCACGTGGGCTACTAAGCTCGCATAGGTATCTGGGACACGTAGTCCCAATTTTCAAAGAAGATTAATGTCATGATCAATGTAATGTACAGATATCAATTCAGTTTAGAATCAATGTTCTAAAAAGGAAAACCTTGATTGTTTAGACAAAAGGGGGTATATACAAAAAAGTAAAAATAGAAATGTGACCTTTATAGAAAAAACAAGGTGGCCTGGATACGTTAGAATTATGTTCATGTTGCTCAGCTACTGCCAGTAACAATCAAATTATAAAATACCTAGTTTGCAACTACGGATCCCAAAATCCTCTAGACCCGACTACTAGTTGTTAGAATCTCGTTATCACTACCGTTATGTGAGATCATAGATGAAGGCAACTCAAGATAAAACGTAGAGGGTGCTAAAGTCCTTAGACAACAGTGTACTCATTACTATTGCCATCTATGTACATAATAGGTTGCGTGTAAATCAGAAAGGGTGATTAAAATCAACATGTGGTGCAAATGCCTCTTGCCATGTTGCATTTTGAAATGAACCATGGGGTATATGACTAAGCGTTGGTTGTCTTTGTCCTATTGCTAGGAGAACATCTCAGTGTAAAGAGCTTGGATCAGTCAGGTTATCTAGCTAGGTTAGACCAAGGAATCTCATTGTTGAGCCCTAGCTTGTCACTCTTTAGCCTAAACACCCAGCATTGTTCTCTATGGAATAGCACAGTTTCCAGTGAACCCATAGTGGCTGTATAGTGTGGCTTATCTAATATCAACCAGAAGATGTCATTGGCTGTGTGACCCTGATCTGCAAAGTGTCTGGTGAGTTTGGTGTTTGTTTTCTGACATCTTATAGCACTAGGATGCTGTGTGATCCTCGTTTTTGCCTTGCGGGTAGTCATTTCTACAAAATTGAAATTGCAAGGACATTTCAGTAGATAGATCACTCCCTCAGTGTTACAATTTGTGTGTTTATTTCTCTTCCACTGCGTTTTCAGGCCGAGATCAATCTCATGTGTCACCCTAGTGTAAGGGCAAACTGCACGGGAGCTACAGGGAAAATGTCCCATAATAGGAGGCAGTGACCAAAGGGTCACCGGACCTGATTTGTTTATCGCGCCACTTGGTCTTGTGTGGACAATCATGTCCCTGATATTCTTGCTCCGTTTGAATACAAACAAGGGTTTAGGAAGCCGTCTTTCCTAACAACTCGCAAATCCAAGAACACCCTATTTCTATGTTCTCCCCAAAATTCACAAGCCTACGAGACCTCCACCAGGGAGACCGATAGTTTCGGGAATAGGTTCTGTGTTGGAACCTTTATCACAGTTCGTAGACTGG
Organism: Calotriton arnoldi; assembly: GCA_963921515.1. NCBI lineage: Eukaryota > Metazoa > Chordata > Amphibia > Caudata > Salamandridae > Calotriton > Calotriton arnoldi. The sequence goes on along the minus strand of CAWUFW010000554.1, from coordinate 2,651,440 downwards.
TTCTACGCCCTTTTGTAGCTAAAATGCCTTCCTATCTGCAGGACACTAAACACGTGCTGAATGTTCTGACTGACATCACTTTTGATCCAGGATCTCATTTTATGGTTTCATTTGATGTGGAATCGTTATATACAAATATCCCTCAGGATGATACATTGTCGGCGATTAAAACACTTTTGGAACAGAGAACAGAGGGAAATATGACACCTACATCTTTCATTATGGATTGCGCGACTTTAGCGATGAAGAACAATTTTTTTCAATACCAAGAGTCTCTTTTTTGGCAAACATTAGGGACTTCCATGGGAAGCACCTTCACGCCGAGCATGGCTAATCTTTTTATGCATGAATTTGAATCCAAGAATATCTACACCCCTGAGAATCCACACAAAACAAGAATTTAAGAACGTGGAAGAGGTGTATAAATGATATTCTGGTCATCTGGGAAGGTGACTTGGATTCCCTCCTGAGTTTCTCCGGATGGTTGAACACAAGGGATACGAATCTTAGATTTACCTGTGAATAGCAAGACATCATTACCATTCCTAGATCTTCTACTGTACCCAAAGTTGGAGGGTTATGTTCTGAGCTCTATAAGAAACCCATGGCACGGAATTCACTCCTGTTATAATAGTTTTCATCCTCGAGCCTTGAGAAACAACTTACCAGTGGGTCAATTTCTCAGGATTAGGAGAAATTGCACAGAATTAGAAAAATTCAAAGATCATGCCACCACACTGAGTAGCTGTTTAACACAGAGAGCCTACCCTACAAATATAAAAAAAGCCGCAAAAAGAGAGAGGAATAACAATAGGGATGCCCTGCTCGAGACATACATAAAGCCATCACCGGAAAGACGTGTGTGTGACTACTTATAGCCACCTCACGGACACTGTAAGGAAGGTGATTGAGAAGAACTGGCCCATTCTCAATGTAGGGACCAGACCGCTTCCTAAACCCTTGTTTGCATTCAAACGGAGCAAGAATATCAGGGACATGATTGTCCACACAAGACCACGTGGCGCTATAAACAAATCAGGTCCGGTGACCCTTTGGTCACTGCCTCCTATTATGGGACATTTTCCCTGTGGCTCCTGTGCAGTTTGCCCTTACACTAGGGTGACACATGAGATTGATCTCGGCCTGAAAATGCAGTGGAAGTTAAATAAACACACAAATTGTAACACTGAGGGAGTGATCTATCTACTGAAATGTCCTTGCAATTTCAATTATGTAGGAATGACTACCCGCAAGGCAAAAAGGAAGATCACAGAGCATCGTAGTGCTATAAGATGTCAGAAAATAAACACCAAACTCACCAGACACTTTGCAGATCAGGGTCACACAGCCAATGACATCTTCTGGTTGATATTGGATAAGCCACACTATACAGCCACTATGGGTTCACTGGAAACTATGCTCTTCCATAGAGAACAACACTGGGTGTTTAGGTTAAAGAGTGACAAGCTAGGGCTCAACGATGAGGTTCCATTGTCTAACCTAGCTAGATAACCTGTCTGATCCAAGCTCTTTACACTGAGATGTTCTCCTAGCAATAGGACATAGACATCCAACGCTTAGTCATATACCCCATGGTTCATTTCAGAATGCAACATGGCAAGACGCATTTGCACCACATGTTGATTTGAATCACCCTTTCTGATTTACATGCAACCTATTATGTATATAGATGGCAATAGTAATGAGTACACTGTGGTCTAAGGACTTTAGCACCTTCTATGTTTTATCTTGAATTGCCTTCATCTATGATCTCACATAATGGTAGTGATAACGAGATTCTAACAACTAGTAATCGGGTCTAGAGGATTTTGCGATCCGTAGTTGCAAACTAGGTATTTTATAATTTGATTGTTACTGGTAGTGGCTGAGCAACATAACAAACATAATTCCAACGTATCCAGGCCACCTCGTTTTTTCTATAAAGGTCACATTTCTATTTTTACTTTTTAGTATATACCCCCTTTTGCCTCAACAATCAAGGTTTTTGGGGGGGGCGTGGCTAGCAGCCGATGAAGATGGCTGCCACCTAATTGTGCTGCGCTAGCCGACAGCGCACAAGCCCGCGATATCCGTCATAATCCGACAGGCAGAGGACCCCCCGACACAGATAACGAAGCAAGACCGCGGGGGCATCCTAGCGGTGCCTTTCGATCCTGTGGCGGTGCTCCGGGGGCCGAGCGAGAGGAGGGTTGAAGACGCTGCCGGCGGCAGCAAGATGGCGCCTCCCGGTAGCGTCTAAGCCGAGTGGGACCCGTTGGTCGGAGTGCGGAGCGGTGAGTGGGGCAGCCGCACACGCGACGAGATACCCGCGACATTAGCGGGCGCCGGACCTCTGGTTCAGCCTTGGCCCATCTGTAGAGTGCGGGACTCGCCCGCAACTGTCCCGCTACGCGGGAAACACTTTGACAGTGCGGACGCGGCCGGAAGACGCTACGCGGCCCTGGAGCCCCGGCCGACGACACAACGCAGCCACAACCTGCAGGAGACGCGGGAGGCTCAGTGGAGCTCCCGCTGAGGCCAAACACTGAGGAACTGCTGCCTTCGATGCCTGAGAGCGGGTGACGGCGCCCCCCTCCTCAGTCTCCACCGGTGGGGAGCCCCACGCAGATAAGGAGGTGGCGGCTTGCTTCGGGGCCCATACGTGCACCTGACACCAAGCCGGGAGTTGGAGCAACAGTACGCTGCGGGCACACTAGAGTGAGCATTGGGTCCCTTGGTCCAGAGGACAATCATCAACCGCAGGGGCCAGTGAGAAGTGTGGGGCCCCTGATTTTGAAGAAACGCCAGTAGGGGCGAGGGCAACTCCTGGGAGGTGGCAGCGGAGGCCCAGGCACGCTGGCAGCCGGAGGCTCACTGGAGGCCACAGGGAATCCTAAGGAAGAGCCAGCAGAACCCGCCATGGGTCGCAATAGAATAACGGGGCCCGGCCAGGCCAACCACATCGACAAATACACGGTGGCCATGGGACGCGATGAGGGTGTAACAGGAGGGGGCTCGCAGGAGGAACCGGACACCCAGACCCCGGACCCCTCTCTAAAGGACATCATGAGGGAGCGATCAGAGACTTGAAGGGTACCCTGGAGCCGAAACTCGACTCTGTCACCGAGGAGGTGAACCTACTACGCGCAGACCTACGGAAAATCTCCGAGAAGGTGTCCACGGCGGAGGCGGGAATTGGGGGCCTGCAGGAGAAAACTAAACGTCTCGAAGACCAAGTGGCCACCCTTACCAAGAACCAGTCAGACATCTATGCCCGACTCGAGGACCAGGAGGGAAGGGCTCGACGCAATAACATCCGCGTCGTGGGAGTACCGGAGGGCATGGAGGGACAGTCCATGGACTTGTTCTTAGAAGATCTGATTCTGAACCACCTGAAGCCCAAACGCCTATCGAAATTCTTTACAATAGAACGTGCACACCGGGCGCTGGGAGGCAGGCCCTGACCGGGGCGCCCCCACGCACGATCATCGCCCGCATCCTTAACTTTTGGGATAGGGACGCCATCTTACAGGCGGCACACGTGCATGGCGACCTTCGGCACGAGAACGCCACCATCCGTTTTTTCCCGGATTTCACGCTCCATGTCCAGAGACAGAGGCGTTCCTTCGAGGTCATCAAGAGAGCACTCCAGGAGCAGCAAGTAAAGTACATGATGCTTTACCCAGCCAGACTCAAGATAATCGACGGGGGGAAAACATATTTCTTCGACTCTCCGGTGGAGGCCAGTGACTGGCTGGAGGGATGGCGCACGGTAGGTCGGAGAGGAGGGCATGACCGAAGGGCAGCGGACAACGGCGGTGTCGACACTGTACAGGAGGAAGAGAAGACATCCGACGTCCAGGGGCAGCGGCAGCAGCCAGATAAGTGATTTGTGGGTCGCCTCTGGTGGCACCGGAACTGTTCTACCTTTTCTGCAAATGTAAGGGGACATATCCTGGGGCCTGACGGTGGGGCCAGGAGAGGGGGGCACAAGGATTCGAGGGACCTGTGAGATTTAACAGAGACATGAGGTGTGCGGCCCCCCCCGGCCTTTCTTTTTAATTGTTTCTCTGATTATAAAGCCGGACAGCCTGGGCGACGGGTTAAATTGGGGGGCCCTACATTGCTCTGCTTGGGCTTGTTATGATTCGTTTAGCAGGCAGATAATACTTCATGCTGGAGGCTAGCCCACGGCTCCTCACAAATGTTTCTTTCTACACTGTTCGGGCGACAGGCACTGTGCACGTTTGGGAGGTGGGTGGTTCGGGGCTCACCCAGCAGGGTTGCAGGGAGGGGGGAGTTGGGTTTATTGTTTGAAATGTTTGAGATGTTTGAGAACCTTGCTCAAGTCCAAGAGATTCAGCAAAAATAGGAGAAGCGCAGGAAAAGGGAGTGGGGTGGTGGGGGGGACACCTCAATGTTGTATACCTCATAAACGGCCATGGGTGACCTAGCTACAATGCAGATATGGACCTGGAACGTAAACGGTCTGGGTAATAAAATTAAACGCACACTTGGAGCAAGACCACTGACTCATTGTCAGTGAAATGGCTCTCCCACCCTCGCAGCTCCACCATTAAGTGAGGCCTGCCCCTGCACTCTCGAGTGTTGGTGATCGAGGCCCTCCTCCACCCGCAGGTTTCCCTGCGCCTCATCCCTGGTGGTCCAGTGGACCTCTGTCTCCTTCCTCTAACTCTGCTCTTTCACTCGTTTTTCTACCTTTTATCTTTCACCTTTCTGCACTTTTCTGCATCTCTGCTCTTTTGTTCCTTATTTCTGCTCATTTTCCCTTCCTCTCGCTCTGCCCTTTCACTTGTTTTCACTCGTTTTTCTACCCTCTTTTATCTTTCACCTTTCTGCACTTTTCTGCATCTCTGCTCTTTTGTGCCTTATTTCTGCTCATTTTCCCTTCCTCTCGCTCTGCCCTTTCACTAGTTTTCACTCGTTTTTCTACCCTCTTTTATCTTTCACCTTTCTGCATCTCTGCTCTTTTGTGCCTTATTTCTGCCTATTTTCCCTTTTTTCTTTATCCCTTATTTCCTCCCTTTACCTTTCCCCGCCGCTGCTGCCCCCGCGGCCCCTCCCCCCCAGCGCGACCGGCCCAATCCAGCTCCCCTCCCCGCTCCCAGCTGTCCAGCCCTCCCTGACCCCTACTTAATGGCGGCCACTGCGGGGACAGGCGAGCAAGACCACTGACTCCTTGTCAGTGAAATTGCTCTCCCACCTCGCAGCTCCACCATTAAGTGAGGCCTGCCCCTGCCCCTGCACTCTTGAGTGTTGGTGATCGAGGCCCTCCTCCACCCGCAGGTTTCCTGCGCCTCATCCCTGGTGGTCCAGTGGACCTCTGTCTCCTTCCTCTAATTCTGCTCTTTCACTCGTTTTTCTACCTTTTATCTTTCACCTTTCTGCACTTTTCTGCATCTCTGCTCTTTTGTGCCTTATTTCTGCTCATTTTCCCTTCCTCTCGCTCTGCCCTTTCACTAGTTTTCACTCGTTTTCTACCCTCTTTTATCTTTCACCTTTCTGCATCTCTGCTCTTTTGGGCCTTATTTCTGCCTATTTTCCCTTTTTTCTTTATCCCTTATTTCCTCCCTTTACCTTTCCCCGCCGCTGCTGCCCCCGCGGCCCCTCCCCCCAGCGCGACCGGCCCAATCCAGCTCCCCTCCCCGCTCCCGCCTCCCAGCTGTCCAGCCCTCCCCGACCCCTACTTAATGGCGGCCACTGCGCGGCCGCTGGCACGCCGAAGGCGCGTCAAAGGCAAGCCCGTCTGCGCCCGTCCGCGACCCGACCGCGACCAGCGCCAGGAACCCTGGACCTCCGCCCCGCCAACGCTACGACCCAGCAGCACTCCACGCACTCAACCCAGGCCGCAACAACAACTGCAAGCTAGCATCACCAGCCGACTCCCACGGACCCTTCAGCTGTCACCGCTGCCGGCAAACCTGCAGCACCGCCAAGAACACGGATCCAGCACAACCCGCCCACAAGAACACAACCGAACCGAAGACCCTGCAATGCATCCTCCTCAACGTCCGATCCCTCCACAAACACAGAAATCTGGGACCTCCTCGACAGCACCACCCCGGACGTAGCGTACTTCACCGAAACCTGAACCAACACCACCTCGGGACCGGACATCGCCATCGCCATCCCCCAAGGATACAAGATCTCCAGGAAGGACCGCCCCACCCGCCCAGGAGGAGGAATCGCCATCATCCACAAATCCAGCCTCCGCCTGAGCACACTCCCTGACGAGCCCACAGAACTGATGGAACACCTTCACTTCAAGATACTGGCCAGCCCCACCGCCACCCTCCGAGGAACCCTCATCTACCGACACCGCGGAACCTTCGCCAACTCCATCACGGACATTATCTCCCCGCAGGCCATCGCATCCACCAACTACACCCTGCTGGGAGACCTCAACTTCCACCTCGACAACCAACTGGACCCCAACACCACATCCCTCCTGGACAACCTCCACAACATTGGACTGCGCCAGATCGTGACCGAGCCCACGCACTCAGCAGGACACACCCTCGACCCCCTCTTCACTACAGGAAACTCCATCACCTTCAGCCACACTACCGAACTCCCATGGACCGACCATCGTTGCGTCCACTTCACCTTCAGAACACCCACCATCCACAGACACCAGCACCTGCTTCCACGAAGAAACTGGACCAAAATCACAGACGACCAGCTCACCTCCTCACTCAACAACTCCACCCCAACCATCGCGGAAAACGACGACCCCAACACCGCAGCCCGAACCCTGCATAGATGGATCTCGGACAGCACCAACACCATAGCCCCCTCAAGAAAAACAACAATACCCGCGCCAAGAAAGCCAGATGGTTTACCACCGAACTTCGAGAGTCCAGAAGCACATGCCGCCGCCTCGAAAAGGCCTGGAGGAACACCAAATCCACAGAAGCCCACGACAACTTCAGAGCCGCCACCAACGCCCACCATCAACTCATCAGAGAAACGAGGAAAAAAGCGATTGAAGACAGAATCTCCACCTACGCGCACAACAGCAAGGAACTCTTCAGCATCATCAAGGAGTTCGCCCAACCCACTAGCGAGTCTACCGACATCCCTCCCTCACAAGACCTCTGCGACAAACTCAGCACCTTTTTCCACCACAAAATCAAGAGCATCTACGACAACTTCGACGAAGACAACCAACACACTGAACCCTCACCAACCACCCCCGACACCCGGAAACCAGCGATTAACGACTTGTCAGCCCTCACCACCGAAGACACACTGAAGACAATGAAGTCAATCCACTCAGGGGCCCCCACGGACCCCTACCCCCACCACATCTTCAACAGAGCCGCCGAGACCATCGCACCAATGCTCCGCCACACCATCAACCGCTCCCTGGCGACCGCCTCGTTCCCCGACGACTGGAAACACGCCGAGGTCAACCCTCTCCTAAAGAAACCCTCAGTGGACCCCACCGACCTCAAAAAACTACAGACCCATCTCCCTGCTCCCGTTCCCAGCGAAAGTCATCGAGAAAGCCATCAACAGCCAACTCGCCACATTCCTTGAAGAACACAACATCCTCGACTCCTCCCAATCCGGCTTCAGAAAAAACCACAGTACGGAAACCACCCTCCTCGCCGCAACAGACGACATCCGCACCCTACTGGACAAAGGAGAAACAGTAGCCCTCATCCTTCTCGACCTATCAGCGGCGTTCGACACAGTCTCCCACCGCACCCTAATACGCAGACTCTACGACGCAGGAATCCAGGACAAGGCCCTCGACTGGATCCGCTCCTTCCTCTCCGGCAGGATGCAGCGGGTCAGACTCCCCCCTTTCCTCTCGGACCCCACACCTACCACCTGCAGAGTCCCCCAGAGCTCCTCCCTCAGCCCGACGCTTTTCAACGTCTACATGGCTCCACTCGCCCCCATCGTCAGAACCTACGGACTCAACATCGTGTCATACGCAGACGACACCCAGCTCATCCTCTCCCTATCCAATGAGCCCAACACCGCCAGACGCAACTTTCGAGAAGGCATGGAAGCCGTCGCCAAATGGATGAAAAACAGCTGCCTACAACTAAACACCAACAAAACAGAAGTACTCATCATGGGCCCAAACCCCGATGCCTGGAGCGACACCTGGTGGCCCCCGCCCTCAGAAACCCACCAACCCCCACGGACCATGCACGCAACCTGGGAATCATCCTGGACTCCGAGCTCAAAATGGACCGCCAGATCAACTCTCGTCTTCCCTGCTTCCACACCCTCCGCCTCCTTCATAAGACCTTCAAATGGATCCCCTCGAACACCGAAAGACCGTCACTCACGCCCTGGTCACCAGCAGACTCGACTACGGCAACGCACTCTACGCCGGAATAAACAAAAACCTCACCCGCAAGCTACAGAACATCCAGAACGCCGCCGCAAGACTGGTCCTCAACCTGCCAAAACACTGCCACATCTCCCAGCACCTGCGCACACTCCACTGGCTCCCTGTCGAGGCGAGAATCACCTTCAAGATGCTCACCCACGCACACAAGGCCCTCCACGGCACCGGACCAGCATACCTGAACAGCTGACTCAAATTCCACGCACCCCAAAGGACCCTACGATCAGCCCAGCTCTCCTACGCCGTGGTCCCCTGCACCAGAAAGACCTGATTGATTGATTGTCATGCAGCATATTAAGCGACACTCCTCAGACGTTGTCTTGATCCAGGAATCACACCTGAAAGGAAATAAGTGTAGGGCGCTAGATAGGTTTGGATACAAAATGGTGGCCCACTCCGGATTCTCGTCGGGGCTCGGGGGGTAGGGATCTTGGTGCGTAACACGCTGCCACTAGTCATCACAGGAACATGGGCGGACGATGCCAGCTGCCTCGTGGCAGCGGCCGGAAAGTGGGAGGGGCGCCTGATCGTGCTGTGCTCTTGTTACATACCCCCAGGTCTCCACGCAGTGACTTTCCCGAAGTTTAGTTCATTCCTCACTGACCTCCCACTGGGCACACTCCTGATCGGTGGGGACACAAATGCAGCCATGAACCCGGCACTGGATCTGTCTGGATCCCCGGTGCATCGTCAGGGAGAACGTGGCCTGGCAGACTTTGCCATGGCTATGGGGTTGGTAGATCTGTGGCGGAAACAACCCTCTTGCACGACAGTACACGTATTACTCCGCACGACATGACTCCTTCTCTAGAATAGACCACTTCTTTACACACGGCGACAAGGTGGGCGACTTCCGTAGCCCTGAGCACAGGGCAAGGGGCATCTCAGACCACTCTCCGGTGTGTGTTACCCTTGTAGGTCCGTCCCTAGACAGAGCAATGTACCCGAGAATTGACCCCTGGCGACTGCGAGACTCAGGGCTTAGAGACAAACTGCGAGAGGGCTCAGGACTCTATTTTGAAGAAAACAAAGGGTCAGTGGACTCACATATTACCCTGTGGGAGGCATACAAGACGGTTTTACGGGGTCAGGCACATGCGCTGATCGGAAGCCCAGAAAAAAGAGGAAACCCTGCAAATCCAGTCGCTTGAGCAAGAAATTCACCAGATGGAAGCGGCAACGCAAATCAGTGCGGACCGGCGTCACGAGTTGGCGTTGAGGCAACGAGATCTGCGGGCTCTGGCAGATAGGGAGGCTCGGGCGTAGTATGCGATAGCAACGCAGCACCGCTTGTACGATGTAGGGGACAAGGCCCTGAAGCTTCTAGCGTGGCTGGAGAGACGCAATAGGGAGCGCTCGTGGGTAACCGGGGTAAGGGACCTAGCTGGAACACTCTGCACCACCAGTATTGAAATAGCAGAAGCCTTTGCTACGCATTTTAAAGGCGTGTATGCGCCAGTGTGCACCAGGTCGGAGGAAGATTGTGTGGAGTTCCTGAGGGACTTTGCCTTGCCTACGCTGTCGGAGGAGGCACGTGAACTCCTCGAGGCTGACCCTACGGAGGAGGAATTGAGTGGGGCCCTGCTTTCCTTGAGATCCGGGAAAGCGCCGGGCCCGAATGGGCTACCAGTGGAGATCTATAAGATGCAGGCCTCGATTATAATACCCCCACTCCGAAACATGTTGATGGAGGCGCGCGAGTGGGAACAACTTCCGTCGGATCAGCGAGCGGCCACGATAGTGGTGATACACAAAGATGGTAAGCCGCCGGAGCAGTGTAGCTCCTACCGCCCTATATCCCTTATCAACATTGAGGCAAAGGTCTTGGCTAAAGTCTTGGCAGATAGGCTGGTGTCCGTCATCACGGAACTGGTCCATGTGGACCAGTCGGGATTTATGCCCTCCAGAAGCACCCGACACAATCTTCGAAGGCTCTATGGAGTACTTCACATGACTGGCGGCCCCGAGGCCCAACAGACGGCATTGATGGCGCTAGACGCCTCCATGGCGTTCGATAGCATCGAGTGGCCTTACTTGTTCAGGGTGCTCCAAAGGTGGGGCTTCGGTCCTAACTTCTGTGGCTGGGTGCGATTGTTATACAAGACGCCCACTGCCAGGGTACGAGTCAACGGGGCGGTATCGAGATCTTTCCAGCTGAGACGGGGACCCGGCAGGGGTGCCCCTTGTCGCCGCTGCTGTTCGCCCTTGCATTGGAGCCGCTGGCGCACTGGATCCGGAGGGACCCAGCGATTTGGGGTGTAGTGTCACCAGGGGGATGGGAGGAGCGAATTTCGCTCTATGCCGATGATATTGCCCTCTACCTAGCAAGGCCGTACTACTCCATCGCCCGTGTGCTACACATCTTTTATCTATTTGGCAGCTACTCGGTATATACCATTAATTGGTCTAAGTCGGTGATGTTTCCACTGTCGGGGCCCCCCCCCCAGGGTTCCGGGGCAGTGTTTGGCTTCGGTGGTGTCGGAGGGGTTTAAGTATTTGGGTATCTATGTCACACGGAACTCAAAGGAGTTCCTTGACAGGAATCTCGGGCCCCAAATCAGCCGCCTTAGTGCGGATGTTAGTCATTGGCGCACTCTTCCGCTTTCACTTATGGGTAGGGCAGCATTATTTAAAATGATGACATTACCTCGCCTCCTATATGTACTCCAAAACACCCCATATCCGGTCCCTTCAACAATTTTTAAACGGGTGGCCAAGGAAGTTAGAACGTTGCTGTGGCAGGGTGGCGCACCCAGAATCGCGCTGCACAAGCTACAGAAGGGAGTGTATGATGGTGGACTGGCAGTTCCTGACATTCGTCTATACTACTGGGCCTCGCAGCTTCAGGTCATCAATGACTGGGTATACGCAGACATGGACGAAACAGCCTATAGATCAGACTGAGCCGCCATGCCGGGACGAAATTGTGAGTCTCTTCTATACTCCCGAAAGATACGAGCAGAGTGGCCGGAGCACACCAAAGTGGTGGTTCAGTGTTGGAGGGAGGCCAATAAACTACTAGGCTCGGCGGGGAAGCTGACTGGTAAAACCCTGTTGTGGGTGGGTGATCCCCTGAGGCAGGTAGCGACCCTGTCGGGTCTCCAAGGGTGGAGGCTAATAGGGGTTGAATACTTGGGTGACGTGTGGAAGGGAGACTCCCCCCTGACTTTTGAGAAACTCCAACAGGAATATAACTTGCATCAAACCCAAAGATATAACCACCTGAGGCTAGTGCACGCACTACGCGCCCACATTCACAGTGACACCCTCTATCCCAGATTATTCCCCACTAGAGGATAGGTTGCTACTGGACCCGATCAAGGAGAAGCCGACCTCTACGGTTTATCGTAAACTGATAAACAATGTGCCCGATCCCCTGAGGGCCGTCCGAGACACATGGGAAAAAGACCTAGGACCCATGGATGATGAGGACTGGCAGGAAGCAATTCAGAGCCCAAGAGAAATAGCAATCCGTTCTACATTTAGATTAGTGCAACTTAAGATACTGCATCGCACATGCTACCCGAGGACCCACCTATACACATGGGGCAGGACCCCTACAGCGTTGTGTGCGGGGATGCCAGGGCGAGGGAACCTTCATGCACATCTTGTGGGAATGCCCAGAGATAGCTAGATACTGGCAAAAAGTCACGGACATTATGTCCAGGATTGTGGGGAGGGTGGTTCCATTAGATGCAAAATGGTTGCTCCTGATGATAAAAGGCGACCTGGACTGGTCCATATATGAGGGACTATGGTTGGCCTTAGCTGCAGGAATAGCAAAGAGAAACATTGCCCGGGGTGGGGAGCGCCGCTACCTCCGACACTGGAAGATTGGAGATGAGACCTAGATTGGTGCCAGCGCGCTGAAGAAACGGTCTATAAAAGCAGGGGATGTGCTAAGAAGTGGGAAAAGATATGGGCACCCTGGAAAAAGTACAGAGGGATGAGCTTGGGAAAGTGAACGGTATCGGAGGCCTCCACTGCCTGAAAACACTCTGTAAATATACTATACAGTACCTGCCTTCCTGTGAACTGATGGTAAAGTTTATTGTAATGTATGGTCTATTGAGCTATGTTAATAAAGATTTATAAAAAAAAAAAAAAACAATCAAGGTTTTCCTTTTTAGAACATTGATTCTAAACTGAATCGATATCTGTACATTACATTGATCATGACATTAATCTTTCTTGAAAATCGGGACTACGTGTCCCAGATACCTATGCGAGCTTAATAGCCCACGTGAGATGCGTCGCACGTCTCTGACGCGGATGACGCAGAGTTGGAACTTCCTAAATAACGCCCCGGCGGCTTCAGTTTCACTCTCGCCGGCACGTCCGTGTAGAGGTGCACCATGCTAACGGAGGTAAGCGGTGCTGCATGTTACCGCGTTTCACTCTGCTTGGTCTTATTCCGGGATGTGAGGTATTGGAGGCATGCCTTGGGGTCTTTTTATAGACGGGATCTCTAGAATCTAATACACCTTTCTCTAAACAGTTGATTTAAGAGAGAATTAACCGCTGATGTTAATGAGAGATAGTCATGCCAACCTGGATTTTTCAATAGCCGGATCAGCTCACAGTTAGTTGCCGAAGTGATAACTCTCATTCCTTTGACACATATGTTTTGTAGACATTGTTGAATAAATTTGCATACTTTTGACCAATTGGTGATTACTCGGTTAGAGATGACCTACACAGATCTTGAAATTTTAAGTCTCTTGATAACATACATGAGTATTACACAATGTGTATGGATATAGGCATACATAGTAGAGACACGTTGTTATAATTTTTTTCTTTTAGTTGGGCACAATGAGACGTACCTAGAGCTTGGAGAGTTGGTTTCTCACATCCAATAGTAGGTAAGAGAAACTGAGGACAGACACAGACACTTTTTCTTGGAATTGTCAGAGCATGAATAATAGTCAAAGTATGACTATTTTTTGATTTGCAAGAAGACAAACCCCTAGAAGTTACATGGGTCGTTGACTCTGACCGCCCTGATCCACTGGTGGCCAGTATATTTACGTTTTACTCACTTATGCAGAGTGACTATTTGAAATTAAGGTCCTGACGAATGCCGCTGGATCCCTATAGTGGTCCGACTTATGGCAGAAACATGTTGACCAATCTTAGGGATATATTTGGTTTAATCCCTAGTCCTCTTTTTTAATTTTGTCCCAGAGACCACTCAATAAAGATTCAGTGGATCCACAGAGACAATTTCAAGTCACCACATTTATTACATTTATTGCACTCTGCCCCTCATTCACCTCTCTTCACCGGTCATCTTGAGAAAACACCTCAGCTCCTCCCCTCGGGGAGTTGTAGCCTACACCTTGGTGTGAGGAGGGATTCCATATGATGAAGCATGTCACATAACTGAGTGATGGTTCTCAAACTGTATGTGTGCCCATCTGGGATATTGTCGGCAACATCTTAACTGCCTTTGGAGGGGCGGAGCTTGCCTGGCCCTAAGATGGCCGCTATGTGATCGAGCTCCTGCTCGCATCGCAACGATCCTTTAATTATCCGTATTATCTGACACTACTATAGGCTCCAAAACCGAGGACTGATTACATCGTGTCCGACGGCTGGGTAACGAGGTCCTTGCTGTCGAAAATGACCGCCGGGTGGAGTGGGGACAATGCTTTTTCCGGCCGCGAGCGGGCGGCCTGCCCCAACCCCGCCATTACTCTGAGGGCCTGAGCACTGCACTATCCTGCAGGGAGGTGTGAGGTGGTGCTTGCGGCCAAGTCTCCACTACTGGCGCTGGGGTGAGGAGGCCGCCGGAGAGTTGGGCCTGCCTGCCCGGGAGGGCGCTGCTGGCCATCGCCAGGCCCTGATTACAGGCAAGTGACACGGCAAGAGCTGCGGGGCTGGGGCCTACAGCCACTGTGTGGGGTGCTACGGCGCAGCGCGGGCCGCCGCATTTGAACATCGCCTGTGGCGCGGCAGGTCGCTGCAGCCCCCCCCCCCAGTCAGATTGCGGTGTGGGCTGAGGGCCCACGCGACGCCTATGTGAGCGGTGAGGGGAGCGCTGGATGACATGGCCCCCCGCTATACTGCACCGGGAAGGACTACATCTGCGGTACTGTTGGGTGCTCAAGGGTGGCTGCCTGTAGGGGGCCATGAAGAGAGGTGAGGACTGTGCCTTGCTGTCTCCCTGGATGGGCCCCTTGTGCACACTAAGCCACCCTGTGCATGACATCAAAGACTGTGAGGTTGCTGGAGCTTCCCCCCCCTGATGAACTAATGCTGGTAGTTGCGTGGGGACCGCATGGGCTGATAGTGTCCCTGGAAACCCCGGTGATGGTGTGACATTGTTTACGGGACGATCAATCCTACCTTTAGGAGCCAGACATATCGTGGAAGTCAGGCCAGGGCGGCGCATATTGCTAAATTTAATTCCCTGATCTTTCTGGGCGGCCCGGGGCCCCGGAGCTACCAAGCTGCGATAACCTTGCGCGCCTCGACTGCTGGAGCGTGGTGCAGGGGGAGATTTCCAGGCTTGCTGCGTTGCGTTGGTTTGCGACGCCTCGCCGGACATTGAATGCAATTTGGCGGCGAACATCGACTCCCCACATCCCTCTGAGTAGTGCAACAGGGCACTGACTGTGGTATAGTCAACGGCGCGTTTTCTCTGCCTGGGCGCGTTGTTGTATTGTGGCCCATTATTGGCCATAACCCTGTGGAACAATGGGGAAATCCGATAAAACTCAAACCAAGCTCCAGTTTGACCAACGTAAGTCAGTCAGGTCAAGAGACGAGGAATCGGAGGCCGAACCGGTGAACCAGGGCGCTACTTGACCTGAACAGGGGGGGGGGGGGGATCTGCACCACAAACTGGAAGCCATGAAGCAGAACCTGTCTACTATAGTCGGCAAAATTGACTCTCTCTCCTACCGTATGGATCGCATGTCTGAGAGGATGGACAAACAGGCTGAGAGAATCGACATGGTGGAGAGGAGAGTCTCGGCTATCGAAGACCACAACTCTGAGGCCACAAGCTCGCAAAAACAGGTTGGGAAACTGGTGGAAGCACTAAAAGCCAAAACAGAAGATTTGGAGGCGCGCTCCAGGTGCAATAACATACGCATAGTTGGCCTCCCCGAGTCCACTCCGACTGGCAATATGGAGCTATATGTGGAGACATTACTTGCCGCACTCTTGGGCCTAGAAACATTCTCTTCCATTTTTGTTGTTGAAAGGGCGCATCGATCACTTGTGCCCAGGCCATTACCTGGGGCTCCCCTGCGCCCTATAATAGCGCGGATATTGAACTACCGGGACAGAGATGCAGCTCTGTGCAAAGCACGTGAGCTCCGCTTGCTGCAGTATGAGGGTTCCCAGCTCTCTCTGTTCCCGGACTTCACTCCACAGGTGCAAGAAGCCCGCAGATGGTTTGCTCCCATCAAGCGTAAGCTAAGAGAGATGAACATTGAATATGCCATGCTTTATCCAGCTCGTTTGAAGGTAACAATAGAGGGGAAGGCGAGGGTCTATATGGACCCAGGTAATTTGCAGCAGGGGCTACAGCAGGTCACAGGGAGGCAAAAAGACACCCGAAGACACAACAGAGAATAATGATTCACAGGGCCCACTAGGCCAGAATGACTGAGACATTGTTGTGGTTCTAATGCATATTGATGGTCTCCTCTTATTTCCAAGTACAACGATGTCTATTTCAATTGAGTGAGAGGAAGCTGTATCAGTTTGTCTTTGTATGTATTGGGTTGGTTGGGGGCGGGGGCAAGGGAGGCTGTTCAGGTCCACTAATTGCAAGTTACAACGTTATTGATCGGATATTCTTAATTGGGGCAGTGTATACTTCAGTTATTGTAACAACGGATGATAATTCATAATAGTAGTATAGTAATAGCGATGTTAGGTTTGTGATATCAGGTCAGGCACTCTTCACCCCACAGTGTGACACACACGATTAGAAGATGGGTTAAGTTTCAAGGGTGGGAACAATGACGTCATGTCAAAAGTTGGGGGACGCGACGTTGGGGGGAGGGGGTTTATTGATTATGCATTGCTTGATGGCGGCAGCATGGATACGACTATATGCATTCAATGTAATCTTCATGTGAGCATTGTGAAATGAGATATTTGGTTAGAAAATGAGTACAAGGGGTGACCAAACAACCACACAGGGGGATCACTATTTAACCTTCTTAACCTGGAATGTACGTGGGCTAAATGATCAGCGCAAGGTAGTTCTATACTTGCAACGACATCACATAGATGTGGCGGTGTTACAGGAGACCCATTTAGCGCCTAACACGGGGCTTCTCACACAGAGACGAATGAGAGGCTCATGTGTGGCGGGTGGTTTTACATCACATGCGCGGGGGTCCTTGTGTGGGTCCGCCATGGCGCCAACATCTCAATACGATCTGTTGTCATCGACCCTGAGGGAAGGTACGTTGTGGTCACTTGCCGTAGTGGTAATCTAGATATGCGCTTGGTAGGGGTATATGGCCCAAACTACAATAACCCCCAATTTTATCGTGACCTACACAACAAACTCATCACATACTTGAAGATGCCCACCTTATGGGGCGGTGATTTTAATTGTGTGCAATCTCCCGACCTGGACAGGTCAAAGGGCCCAACACGTTCTCCCTCCACAGCAGCACGTGAGATTGCGGCTATTGCCGAGACTGACAGCCTGGTCGATGTGTGGTGCCACCGCTCTCCAACTGGTAGGGGGTACACACACTATTCGTCAGTGCATGACATACATACACGCATAGACTATTGGCTAGCATCCCGTGAGTTAATACCATTCATAACAAAATGCGACCACTTGCCCCGCACGTACTTGGACCACTCACCGGTTGGGCTTCAGCTCAAAATAGATGACCTTCAACCCAGAATCCGTACATGGCGCTTTCCACAGTACTCATTGTTGGACAAGGTGTTTCGGGATGAGATATCAAAAGAAATAGACCTTTTCTTTGCTACGAACCTGGGTAGTGTCCCCAAAATGTCCACAATATGGGAGACATTTAAAGTCTTCATCAGAGGAGCGGTGCTATCTAAACACGCCGGGGTACTGCGCTCCATTAGAGGTAGAATGAAGAAATTAGAGGCAGAACTATTAGAACTGGAGCAGCAATCTATTGCGGACGCTTCTCCTGATATTCTAGCACAGATTAAAGCTAAGATAGATGAGTATAATAACAAGGCCCAAGCAGAAGTAGTTCATTTAGGGAAATATGCCACTGCAAAGATTTACGGAGAGGGGCAGAGGCCAGGCGCTACATTGGCATCATTAGCTCGACCGCTCGGAGGTTCGCCCGAGGTGTTGGAACTGTGGGATGAGGCTGGCACACCGCTAAGTGGGGCTTCGCAGATAGCGGATAGATTCCACTTTTATTACACAGAACTATACACATCCCGCTCAGTTGTCTCAGAAGAGACCGATGAGGAATATTTTACATATATATAGCTATGAAATGGCTCACAAATGCGCATAGGGAACACCTGATGGCACCATTACGCCCAACGGTGTTGTGTAGCTCCTATAGTACCCATGCAGGACCTGCACGTTTGTGTAACATAAGCTGTGGGCTTGGTGGCAGACTGACTCTGTGCACCCCCACCGTATATGTTAGCCTGTTTTGCATTAGCTAGCTCGCAGTGCCACTAGTGTCTCCTCTTATCGGGGAGAGATTAGTTTCTGGCAACCTTAGAACATGACAACCCTGATTCCCTCAGAATCGTGGAAACAATGTACTACCTTTCGCTCAGTCACTCGTGCTCACTTATTCGGTTTGTCTCAGAGAGTTACACAGAATAAACAGTCGGGCGTTTCAATAAGTATTTATTGAACAGTTGTTATTCTAGTGTAAAATATATGTGCTGCGGTAACCAGCAGACAATAGCAGAGATATATGATCAGCAGTACGATAAAAGCAAAGGGATAGAACAGTTCTACCATATTGCGATAATCATGAGTACATACATGAATATAAAAGCATTATGCAAGTGCGCGTACTCCTACGATGCCTACCTAGATGTACCTGTGTGTACCTAGCATATGTGTGTAGGTCTTAGAAGCTAAGAGCCAAGAATCCTCCTAGGATTTAGTCGAACCCCCATACCTGAATAGAGAGAGTGTGGGACCCCGTCCTGGTCTCGAGTTGGACACCCCGTCCGGGTTGTGTCAGACCACTGTCAGCTTGAGCGACTGCATGCAGGAGCCTCAGCGTCTCTGGTCAGTGTGTCAGCATGGAAGTCTCGGTTCCCTCTGGTTTACCGGGGCAAGATGTGGTGTATTTATACCCTAAAGAGTCTCGGTCCTCAGTATGGTTTGTATTGGACATGAGGAAGACGTCAGGGGTGAACTTTGTACATACATTATGCTGGTGGTGTATTCTTAGAAAGCCATGCATAATTAATGAGTACAGTGTGGGCCTGTGTTTGGAAGAACCCTGCTGCATTCAAAACCACAGGATAGATAACGTTCAGCCCTCAGAGCTCGTTGTGTACTAGCTGGGACCAATGTAGGTGAAAGATCATGCCTATATAAGGAATCATACTATAATAGGACATGTACAGTTGTGACCATAATTGGGCATATGCGGCCATGACCATAATTGGGCAAGTACGAATATGACCATATTAGGGTAAAAATGAATACGTCCATTTTAGGGCATGTACGAACGGACCTACATTAGGGCATCTATGCGGGATATAACACCCACTCCACTTCCGAACTGGATAATAAATGACCATACTTAAAATCTGGACAATTTAAAAACATTTTTAAAAGCAAGTAAAAACATGGTTCTAAAAAATCGTTAAAAATGTTGGTGCTTAAAAAAAAAAAATGTTTAAATTCAGCTTTTTCTAGTTGCCACTTAAAAGTCAATATCGTCTCTCTATAGAAGTTGTATTACCATAAGCAGGAGAAGGCCATACTTTTCTCAAGCGAAAGTGTCAATGTAAGAAAATGTTCCAAATTTAGATCGTTTTATTTTGAAACGAGTGAAGAAGCCGAATTCTTTCCCAGGACACGATGAGCCAATTCAAGATTACGCGTCCTGGCTGGGAAGCTCAATATTATCGGTGTCAGCTGCTGTAGATGACAAATCCAACGCCTCACAGAGAACGTCAATCGCACATAGATGGAATGTAGTACTGCCAACAGTCGGTGCTGCGGCAGCTTGTGCGGCAGTTGTAACCTGGGTGCCTGTGGAGGAGTCACCTAACCCAGCAGGAGCGAACGGCACCTGTGGATTCTCCAGGAATGCATTCATCAGAATTGGAAGCCGCTGGGGACAACGCAGAGCATGGGCCTTTATGGGGTCCAGCATTGCATCCGTGTCCGGAGGCGCATCTGATGGAAATGTTAGACAAAGATCCAACGTGCATTCTTCTCCGCAGAACAGGCATCGAAGCACAGGTAAGATGCAGTCTATCCAGACTGGTCTAAATGATAGAAACCAGGAGGCACTGAGTTCTCGCAGGCAAGAAATGCCCAGAAGTTGTACCATGCGTTCACGGTATTTCCGCTCCAGGAGCGTGTTCACCATTCCCTCGGGAAGTGGGCCGTCCATTGCGTAGCAGCAATATTACAATCAGGATTCCTGCGATTAGGAACAGGATGAGCGGGAATCCTCCAAATACGCTTCCCAATACGGAGTGTATAAAATTTGGGATTACTCCGAGGACTGTCTGAAAGGTGCTTAACAGTCCGGACCCTATGGTCTTAAATAGGTGTACAATTCCGCTCGTATCAGACATATTGAAGATACGTCCCACCATTTCTGCGAAATGAATGGGGCAGTTTGTACGTATGAGTGCCTGTATCTCGGTCGAGGTCCTTGCAACTTGAAGTTCATAGGTTTCTCGAGCGGAGGTTAAGGGCACGGGTTGCTGTAAAAGCATGGCTTTCAATCTGCTCAGAGTATCAAACTGTATAAAAGAAACATTCAGCGAAGGCCATAACGGCGCCTCCCTGACTGTGTTCAGTGGCGGAAACAATACTTGCATACAGCAAGTAACCCTGGAGTTAACAGTTACTAGATATGCGACGCCCGGAAGCATCCCACAACAACCTTGATCATTTAGCATTAAGTAACTCCCATTCGAGAGCAGCTGGAAAACCGGCGTGATCATGGCCGCTGGGGTCCCTGACATGTGACAAGATAAGTTCGCCACTGAACCACTGCAGGCTCCGTGTAGAGAAATATCCTGACACATGAGAGAACCGCTCAAAGCGTTCTTGCAGTTAGTACCACTCAGATACACTTCTCGATCCCCATTCCGGCATCGGTATCTATATGGTAACTCCCAAGTTTCCTTGATGTATCCCTTACCCATTTTTACATATTTGCCTGCCTGCCTTTGCTCAAGGCAATATTGAAACTGAAACGTAGTGACCGGCAGAGTTATTTGGCCATGAATGAGCCATTCTGTTGATGGTGATTCGGCTACAGTGAATGGTAACCTTTCCAGTTTCTCAATACGCAGCATTGTATATTTGGCTCCCCTTTGTGCCATTTCTGTCTGTTTATCAGTTAGATTGTATTCTGAGAACAGAGACGTGGTGTTTATAAAACGCCATGGCACATAGCCTGCACGCAAAGATTGCAGCGTCCAGCTTAACATCATAATAGAACGTAGCTGAGATTGCCCGTGTTGTAACAAGGCCAGATCTTGTTCTAATATGTCGATTGCCGAGGACACAATGTTGCCTAAGGAGTAAATCCTGGAGGTCAAAGTAGTTAACCCATTATCCACCACTGCTAATGCTTTTTCTAAGTTAATACGGTCTATTTCTCGTATTCTTTCTGCGGCCTCTTGTTGGGATATTTTCCAGTTTTCATTATAGTAGGCATAAAGGCCTGCATATATGAAACGTTTCTGACGCTGTTTCTTGGGTCCCAGTAGAAAATCTCTAAGATCCATGTCAGGTGTGAGTAAG
This sequence comes from Calotriton arnoldi, assembly GCA_963921515.1. NCBI lineage: Eukaryota > Metazoa > Chordata > Amphibia > Caudata > Salamandridae > Calotriton > Calotriton arnoldi. The sequence continues at coordinate 2,630,102 of CAWUFW010000554.1, read as the reverse complement.
GTCAAGTGGTGCTTTACTTCTGTCAGTGTTGAGGTCTCTAGCCAATCAAGGCACAACTTCCCAACACTATACGATGTCACTACCCCTGGGTGATGTCTTTGTACATAGCGTGGATCTGGCCTATGGATACTAAACCCTCTGGTTGTATTCATAAATCTCTGTTGACATTTGTTTGTGTCAATGGGCCAAACCAGCCATTCTGTCCAATCAGGATCTGATCTGTTGTACTGGAAAATGGCATCTAATCCTACCCCTTGTGTAGTTGAGTTCTGCCCCCCACCCATCTGCGATGGTGTTGGAAACCCCGGTGTGTTCATTTCCTTGCCTTTGGCTAATCCAAGACAGGATGTCTGTTGCACAGTTTCATTCAGAAATAAAATCTGCTGCGGAATGATGCATGCTCTAAAAAGTGCTTCTATTCCCTGGACTTGCCAGTCCCTAGAACCCCAGATTGATTTGGATTCTATTGTGTCTTTCCATAGATCGAAACCCTGTTTAGACAACTGGTTCAGAAAGGATGCAGAGTAAATATGTTTGGTGTTTGTTAACATAATTTTCTGAGCTGAAATTTTCTCCATTTTATAATAAAATGACGTCGGGTCGGATGTGTTAAACCCTGAGAAGTATGTGAATTTCTGTGCAAACGCTTGTGAACTACCTTTTGGAGGTGTTGGGCAGTGTTCCCACTGGTGGTATTCAAATACATTTCTAGGTGTTATAGACTTGTGTAAGAAATGATCACCAAAATGTTGGTAACAGTACAATGTATCATAGTCTGAAGTACCTTCTAACATTTCATTGTTCGGAAATGCTGCAGTTTTTTCTAAATCAGACATCATAGCATTTACAGTTTCAGTGTCCCAATCATCAGAAAATGTACTGGAGGTAATGAAATCACTTAAAGAAATTTTAAATACATGTTTTAGCTTTAAAAGTTCAGTCGGACCTAATATATCATAATCAATCTTGTCCCATACTATACCGTCCGGTATAGGAACTGCTGTAATGTTCACTGAAGACAAGTCTCTTGGTTCACGATGTGAAGACTGGTGTGGTTTCAAAATCAAATTGACTCTTTGGGCTGTAGAGCTTGGCTGGAGGTATCGTCCATTAATAAGCATACTAAAAGTTATTATTAAACCTAGCCAGAAAATGAAAAATAAAATCCCAGTGATATACCATAGTTCTATCCAAGGTGACACCAGGTAAGTCTTTCTAAAAAAGTTCAAAAAGTCATTGAGTTTATGTTGGAGTGATTTTTTGGCTGGCGTTGTTTCCGGCTCGCTTGGATCCAGGGAAAACGTATCAAACTTCATGAAAGAGCCAGAAGCAGTTCGATCAATTGTTGGAATTGCATCGGGATTTGTTGAAATCGGATTTTGCTCTTGACGAGGCATGTTGACGTAGATGTCTGTATTAGGTCTGATTGCAACTTGGTTGTTAAGTTGATTTTCATTTTGAAGATGAATTTCTTGTTGAAGTGGAACGAGTTCCATAGCATTGTTGCTTAGTCCTTCATTCCGTACAGGTGGCTCTTCAAACGTGATGAGTCTTTCTGTTTGAACTTCTTGGATTGTAGCGAGAGGAGGGCGTCTGCTACTGTGGAGTCCACGAGGCCTACTGTTTAGTATCGGCCACATAGTGTGGTTTGATTAAGTCAATTGAGACAAATCTGTTCTCCTTTTTTCCGGCAAGAGGTGGCAGAAGTACAGTTCTTGTGCCGTGGATTGCAAGGACCGGTACAGGCTTTCTGTAGGATGGCCCAAATTCTTTCTTGTCAGCAATCTTCTCTCTGACCAGATCCCCGAGTTTTGGGATCCAGATAGGTCTTGCCGTTACTGCCTTGACTTCCTCAGTGGCGACCTGTTTCTGGAGCACGTTACTTTGTTGTGTCCTGGATTCATTTAGATCCTGTAAAACAGCCAAACGATCATGGATATCAAATGGTTTTTCATCCGCCACTGTGCCTTCACAATCAAGATCAGGTACCCACATTCTTGTCCCAAATAGGACCTCGTAAGGAGTGACACCTCCTAGAGAGCTTCTTGGCTGATTATTGAGCGCGCGCTGTACCCCATAAAGGTGATCGACCCATCTACCGCCCTTGCCTAATACCCTAGCTGTTAAAGATTGCTTTAAGTCTCGGTTTTTCCTCTCCACAACAGAATTTCCCTCGGGATGGTACGGAGAGGAGTACCGCAATGCTACGCCCATTCCTTCCATGGCCTCTTTGTAAGCCCGAGAGCTAAACGCCGGACCACGGTCAGAATGTAACGTGCCAACTGCGTATGTGCCGATAAAGACTCGCAAATCTTTTATAACAGTTCGAGCGTCAGCCGAGCGCTGAGGCCAAACCCATAGGAATCTTGAGCAGGAATCCACTGCAACCATGATATATTTTTTGGACCCATCAGATTGTAAGGATCCGCAGTGGTCCAAATACACACATGCGAGAGGTTTGTCTGATTTCAGAAATGGTGTCTGCGCTGGGCGTGTTACGGTGGAGCCTTTTATCTGCTGACAGATGTCGCATTTCAAGACATAGTCTTTTGTCTGCTTAGTTAACCCTGGCCACCAGTAGCGCTGTTTCAATAAAGAAATAGTCGCTGTAACGCCTGTATGCGCGGAACCCAAACCCTCGTGTGCCGCTAAAATCAAGCCTAGCCTACGTTCCATATTTGGTATTACTCTATCCCCCACTCCAGGAATCTGAGCATATGGAATGTTTTGTGCATCTAACTTGTAGGAGTACTTGAGTGGAAATGTTTTAGGTACTGCTGTGCTGCCTTTGCGTGAAGCATTGACAGCTACCATTATCTTGCCGTCCACCCTAGTCTTTGAACGAGTAACTGCAGCTACGGCGGCTGTGCGAACAGCCCCCTTTGCGGCTTCATCAGCCAATGAATTCCCTTCAATGTGAACGCCATCACGCTGATGACTCAGTGTATGTATCACGTGAGCCCTTGGTAGTTCGTTTCTCAACTCCACTACCTGTTCCCATAGCATTTTATGCTTAATTGTGCCACCTTTTGCATCTTTGAACCCGTTTTGTTCCCAATGATGTAGATATTCATTGTACGACTGTACACAGTAAAAGGAATCACACACAATAAGTGTGGGGAATTCGTGATCCGTATTTATAAGTGCCAGTATTAGTGCTTTGAGTTCTGCCAACTGTGCCGTGCAGTCTCCTAGAGATTGCGTTTTTGTGTAACTTGGATGGAACTTGCCATTGTGCATGCGACCTTTAACAATCGCACACGCTGCGCTGTAAGCTTGCTTACTTCCTGTGGCTGGTTGAGCAGAACCGTCAGTATAGATAATGTATTCATACTGATCTAGAGGCAACATTTCATTTGGTAGAGGGTATTCTTGTTCGTATTGCAGGAATGCCTGTGTTTTTAAACTAGGATCAAATCTGTATTCAACATCCGTTGCAGTAAGAGAATTAGCCCATTGTATCCATCTTGGATGTAAGGCTTTAGCATTTGGAATGCTAGCTTTTGTAACAGCTTCTAAAGCTGGTACTGGGGTCACGACAATTATGCGTTTTCCCTGAGCCAGAGCTCTTTCTCTTGCTACAGCGGTCTGAACTGCTGTCAGGATTTTTTCTGTTAAAGTGAAACGCATTTCTGCGTTTGTCTACAGGTGTGATTTGTATGCGATTGGTACTGTTTCACCTTCATTAAAAGTTAAATAAGTGTACCCGCATTGACCCGCTATTACTCGGATCACTAAGTTCTGTGTGTTTACGCTTGTCTGTAAATGTTTAGAAGCTATCATGTCTTCCTGTAGGGAACGCAGGATATTTGTGTGTTCCTGTGTCCATTGTCTAACTAAAAATTCAGGTTTTATTAAATCGTAGAAAGGTTTTACTCTTTCTGCGTAATCCAAAATGTATGTTCGACCAAAATTTAGGAATCCCAGAATTGATTGTAAATTCTTTAATGATTTTGGAGGTTGGAGCAGCGCACACTTTTCTAAAAAGTTAGCTGCCAGGCTTTTTCCCTCACTTGACAGCTCGTATCCTAGAAACAGGACATTGAGGTGGGCAATTTTTGATTTTTTGAAATTAAATTTATAGCCCTCAGAGGCGAATCCCATAATAATGGTGCTCACCCTGGTCAAGTGCCTCTTTAAGTCATCGTCCGTCAGATAAATATCATCCACATAGGACAATGCTTCTTCATCCAAATTTTGGAGTAACTCTGTTACCCTTGCTGAAAACAACCCCGGGCTATTCTTGTACCCTTGGGGGAGTCGGCAAAATTGCCGTTGGGACCCTAACGCACTGAATGCGGTTAGATACCTGCTTTCAGGCGCTATATTTTGGCAGAAAAATCCATTTGAGATATCAAGTGTTGTTTTGTATTTTTTCCGCACAATGTTATTCATTAATGCGGCACTGTGTGCATTTTGAACTGCAAATGTCTTTGTGCAAGTGTTTAAATGTCTGTAATCTAAAACTAGACGATATGTGTTGTCAGGTTTGGCTACGGGGAACAAAGGATTGTTCATAGGTGAAGTACAATTTTCTATCACCCCCTGATATTCAAGTTGATCTAGAATCTCCCTGACTTGTTTTTTAGCTTCCTGCTTTATTGGGTATTGCCTTTGAGCATTTGGGGAAACTTTTAACGGGATCACGTGGTGGGTTGAATCCTCATCCCAACCAGCATGATTTTTGTACAATGCCGGAGCTAGGGCAACCGCCCACTCCTGCGCATATGCATGTTTTAGGTGAATGGGAACGAGGTCGGAAAAGGCTGGAAAATTATCGTTTCTCCCCTAGGGCATTTCATGACGAATGCAGGCGGCCAGTCTTGTTCTGCTAATAGAATGTCATAACCAGATGACAGATTTTTCCAAAAGAGACCCTTAACTTTTCTGGGCTTGTCCCCCTCCATCCGGAGTGTTATCTCATGTAACTTATGTGGGACACTTACCCGAGTATCAGGTGTTTCCACCGTGATATACTCACTTAACTCCGCTGTCACCAGAAATTCCTTCAGGTTCTGGCGAGCTATCGTTACCTCTGCTGCGCTGTCTAGCATCGTCAGAGCCCATTCCCCGTTCAGAAGCTGGGTCCTCAGAATTCTGGGCATGTCTGATCTTGAGACCTGCTACCTTCTTCTTTTTGAACTGAGGTTTTGATTTTTGTTTATCCTCTTTTTTAGGTGCGTAGTCCGCAGTGTGTTGCATGTCTCTGGGCTTTGTATGCTCCTTTGACCATCCTTCCCTCTCGGAGTTTCGTGATGAACCCTGAAAGGAACGAGTATCATGATCCTGATACCTGTCAGGTATTTTAATATTATCCCTATTCCTGAGGTTATACCTCTTTTCAGAGGGCTCCTGTTGAGGAGACCTACCTCTGGACTGAGATCTTGTGTCTTTAGACTTTTGTTGTTTTTTATTTTCCCACTTCTTTTTAGAAGAAGTAGGTGTCTGCTTTGTAGTGTCCTTTTCAGGACTGCCCACCAGTTGTGGTTTTAATGCTTTCCCACCTAGACTGTCTCTGCCTAATTCTGCATATGCAGTTTCGATTATTTTGGGTAGTTCGTGTTGTTGATCTACTGGACTGAACTCCCTTAGGCGTTGGCGGATCGCCACTGAAGCTGCTTCCCCCTTAATGTTAGCTAGTATTATGGCTGAGACCAGTTCAAAGTTATTTAGTAACTTCATCCCTAAGTTAACGGGAGGCTCTGCTCCGTACTCATTTTGTATCTGTTTCAATACGTCAGGTACTACTGCTAAGGACGGGATACCATGTGTTCTGGTATATATGGCAGCAAAGACTGAACCCCAAGAGGTGCAGTCCTCTACTTGTGGTGTGAGACCCATGGGCAAGCAGATTGTTAGGATTCTGTGTTTATCACTGGTTGTAGTATTCGGGAATACTGCTTCAAGCTGAGTTATTTTCTGAGCTATCCAGAATGGGATTTGTTCGCGTTTTGCTGGCATTTTGCCCATTATCGCGTGTAATGTTTGTGGAGTTATTTTATTAACTGTGCCTTGGACTGGAGTGTCTTGTGCTGCAGCTGGTGCAGGCTGAACTGTTAAAGTCCTCATCACAAATTGTGTGAGGTTTCTGTAGATTTTAATTAAATCTCTGTGTTGTACGAGTAAGTCTGGCTGTGGCATTGTGCCAATGTCAGGATGCGGTGTGTATGCCGCTAATATGGGCCATGTGGCTCCTGCTCCTCCGAGCGGGCCTAATCTTGCTCTTCCTCGTACGTGGGGTAGGGCGCCTTTAAACCAGTAATTATGCCCCTGGTAAGTGAGCGGGACATCTACTTCCTCAAAAGGAGTATAGTCCGCTGGTGTTTCACCTTCTAGGTAGTAGTGAAATACATTTGTAATTGCATTTGTTGCTGGGAATGTAACCCATGAATAGAACACCTCTGTTTTATTGGATTCGTGTGCCTCAATCACGAAAATTACTGTACCACCCATGGCTCTTAAGCCATGTTCTAAAAGTTTTATGGTGACTGCCCTTCTGAAATTTGGTGCAATTTGTATTGCTTCTTCAGGGTCCTCTTCTAAACCTAAGAGGTTTGTTGTAACTCTCCCTGTTGCGCTTGTTTCTTCCACCATTTTTAATTGGAAGAAGGGAGATTAAAGAGTTCTTAAAATAAGGTGTAAGTGCACAATTATAGGAACTAAATATCCTTCAAGCTTGAGTAACCAACAGCCAATAAATAGTATTCTCGTACTACTCAGCTGCGGCGGATTTTGTGTCCACCCACTCCAGACGTCTCTGGGGTTTTGTGAGTAGGTTCTCTGAGAATAGCATGACTGAACTACTCCGATTCTACTGTTAAATAAGTACCAAACCAACATTGGTGGCGCCATGTCGTGTAGCTCCTATAGTACCCATGCAGGACCTGCGCGTTTGTGTAACATAAGCTGTGGGCTTGGTGGCAGATTGACTCTGTGCACCCCCACCGCTTATGTTAGATTGTTTTGCATTAGCTAGCTCGCAGGGCCACTAGTGTCTCCTCTTATCGGGGAGAGATTAGTTTCTGGCAACCTTAGAACATGACAACCCTGATTCCCTCAGAATCATGGAAACAATGTACTACCTTTCGCTCAGTCACTCGTGCTTACTTATTCGGTTTGTCTCAGAGAGTTACACAGAATAAACAGTCGGGCGTTTCAATAAATATTTATTGAACAGTTGTTATTCTAGTGTAAAATGTATGTGCTGCGGTAACCAGCAGACAATAGCAAAGATATATGATCAGCAGTACGATAAAAGCAAAGGGATAGAACAGTTCTACCATATTGCGATAATCATTAGTACATACATGAATATAAAAGCATTATGCAAGTGCGCGTACTCCTACGATGCCTACCTAGATGTACCTGTGTGTACCTAGCATATGTGTGTAGGTCTTAGAAGCTAAGAGCCAAGAATCCTCCTAGGATTTAGTCGAACCCCCATACCTGAATAGACAGAGTGTGAGACCCCGTCCGGGTTGTGTCAGACCACTGTCAGCTTGAGCGACTGCATGCAGGAGCCTCAGCGTATCTGGTCAGTGTGTCAGCATGGAAGTCTCGGTTCCCTCTGGTTTACCGGGGCAAGATGTGGTGTATTTATACCCTAAAGAGTCTCGGTCCTCAGTATGGTTTGTATTGGACATGAGGAAGACGTCAGGGGTGAACTTTGTACATACATTATGCTGGTGGTGTATTCTTAGAAAGCCATGCATAATTAATGAGTACAGTGTGGGCCTGTGTTTGGAAGAACCCTGCTCCATTCAAAACCACAGGATAGATAAGGTTCAGCCCTCAGAGCTCGTTGTGTACTAGCTGGGACCAATGTAGGTGAAAGATCATGCCTATATAAGGAATCATACTATAATAGGACATGTACAGTTGTGACCATAATTGGGCATATGCGGCCATGACCATAATTGAGCAAGTACGAATATGACCATATTAGGATAAATATGAATACGTCCATTTTAGGGCATGTACGAACGGATCTACATTAGGGCGTCTATGCGGGATATAACAACGGAAATAACCGCAGCGCTGAGTACAATGTCTAACCACAAGGCCCCAGGGTCGGAAGGGCTCACCGTAGCATTTTATAAAGCCTACCAGGATCAGTTGGTTCCACATTTGGTAAATCTGTTCGAGGAGATGGCAATAGACGGTGTTATGCCCCCAAGCATGAGAGAGGCCACTCTTATTACACTGTTAAAGAAAGACAAGCCCCCGCAACAATGCTCATCCTATTGACCACTCTCCCTACTTAACACAGATACCAAAATATTTGCTAAAATTCTAGCGAATCGGCTCAGCCCCTTACTCCCTATAATTGTGGCCACCGAGCAGACAGGCTTGTGCCCACCAGGTCATTACCAAATAATTTACGTACCCTTTTTGGCGCAATGGTTGGGATCGACCCAAATTCTAGTGCTGCTGTGAGTTTTCTCGATGCCGAGAAGGCTTTCGATTCCGTCGAGTGGCGATTCTTGAGAGCGGTACTACGACGCGTGGGGGTTGGGGAGATTTTTATTAAACTAGTTGATGTCCTGTACGAGCAACCTATGGCGAGGGTACGGGTAAATGGTCTCATCTCAGAGCTTATACCTATCACTCGGGGCACTAGAGCGGGGTGCCCCCTCTCTCCCCTGCTGTATGCCCTAGTGGCGGAGCCGCTAGCGTGCGCACTGCGCGAATATCATGGGCACGGTGGTATAAGACTCACAATATAATTTGATAATCACTGCTTATGCAGACGATACGCTCCTTTATGTTAACGAACCGGTGAAGAATTTAATGCCAATACTGCAGGAGGTGGAGCCCTTCGGGCAGCACTCGGGCTTACGCATCAACTGGAATAAAGCCATTGCGTTCCCACTGACCTCTTCCACTCATCCTGTGGTGATTGATTACCCCATCGAGTGGACCACGGAGCCGACCCGCTACCTCGGAGTGCAGGTGCACACCGATCCAGACATTGTTGTCCGCGAAAACTATGGGTGAGCGATACAGAAACTCACTGAATCCATTGAGAAATGGATCAAGCTGCCACTATCTCTACTGGGTCGAGTATCGTTATTGAAAATGATTTTACTACCGCGGTTTCTGCTTTTATTTGTTAATATCCCCATATTACTGCCGAACTCCTTCTTCCGCACACTGCGGTCCCTCCTGATCAGGCTGGTATGGGCCGGCAAACAGCCACGAGGGAAATGGGACGTATTAACCAAACCATACTCTGCAGACGGACTTAACGCACCCGATTTTGAATTATACTATTGCGCTGCACAACAGATGCATGCATACCAGTGGCTGCACGGGCCTCGGGATAGACCCCCCAATAGTTTATCGAGAGGGAGGCAGTACACCCCTTGTCGCTACCACAGTTTCTGTTGGCGGAGCCTCGTCGCCGTTATCATACTATAGACCCAGTTGGGTGTACTAGGACCTTGCTCTGGAGAGTTGCTAGCAGGCGGGGTGCGTCTCCGCTCTACTCTCCCGAACTGCTGATCGAGCTGTGCAGCTGGTTACCAATGGGGAAGGAGAGGGAATTTCTTGTCGCAATGCGAGGACTAGGAATCAATACTTTCAGCGACCTCTTTCATGACGGTGTGGTCAAGCGGTGGGATATGATACGTTCAGGCGCGCCGGACGCCTCCACGCTCGCTGAATATCATTATTTTCGGGTGCGCCATGCACTCCGCTCAGTGCTGGGGGAGGAAATGGGGGAGCCTCGGGAACACACTTCCTTAACCCACTTGCTAAGAGCCAAATCCCCACTTCATATGATATCATTACTATACACCCTCTCCAACACGTCGACTGGACTCCCAGACGCGAAGGCATTACTTGAGTGGCGTGCGGAGCTACAGATAGACATCACGGAAGAGCAGTGGATTTACTGCTGCACAAGTACAAAGTCTATATCACAAAATGGCAAACATCGCCTCTTACATTTTAAATTTCTACAAAGGGTTTATTATACTCCAGCCCGATTGTTTAAATATGGCCTAAGAGAGGACGATAGATGCCCGAGGTGTGGGTCACCAGACGCTCATTTCACACATCTCTCCTGGAGTTGCCCGGGCATATACGGGTTCTGGGAGGCAGTGCACTTAGCCTTACAGGACATGGCGGAGCTGGGTTTGAGGTTGACACCGCTAGAGGCCATGCTGGGCTACACTAAAGGATACCCTAAAACCACGAGGAGGCTTTTGTCCCTGGGCATCTTATTGGCTAAGCGCAGGATTGCATTGCGATGGATGAGAGGCCCCGCTCCCACACTCAGGGACTGGTGCGCAGATTTAGCCTACTGTAGCGTACACTCTGAAAATTTTAACGCACTTATGCCTGCGTGTAGTAGACCCAAGAATATATGGGAGTCGTTCAGGGCTTACGTGGCGAGGCAGGCTGCGGCAGCCGAATCAGAAGACGATCGGAATAGGGAGGGGATGGGGTGATTTCCTGACACACTAAGGTAAACCCTCAATATGCACAGTGTTTAATATATGTTTGCAATAAGAACAGGCCAGTCGGCCATGAATAAGTGTTATCGTGCCCTCAGATCACTAAACTGCAAATGTACTGATACTGATACATAACGGATGTGCCCCCATAACTTATGTAGTAGAACGCTATACTCTGTCAATTGTTTATTTCGGGATTCGTGTCATTTTCCTTGCTGTCGCTGACTGTAATGTAATGATTATTAACACCTATGTTTGTTTGAAAATGAAAATAAAGTAAAAAAAAAAAAAACATCTTAACTGCCTTTCCTGAGGAATTCACAAATGCTTTAGCTTAAACTATTCAAGACGGATAGAATGCATCTAAGTATGTGCAGGTCTGGGCACTACGGACTGTATAGGTCTCACTGTAAGGCATGTTATCTGGATTAATGCCATATGTTTTTCTGGGGACATACAGGTATCCGTTATGGATCCGCCATACAATGGCTCCAGCATTTTTAGAGACAAAGCTGGAACTGTGCAGGATCGCTTCATAGACAGCCAGGCTCGACCTGCTACTTAGGCTTGCTAGCTTCAGTCCATCAATTCCAACAACATGACCGAAAATGTAAATTATACCTTTGGAGGCTCACTTATTGCCAAAGGCAATCCTCGCAAAACGTGCAACAGTCAGTATAGCCTTTTTGCGGCTCCACAGGATGTGATGGCAGAAACTGTGGTCACCAGCAAGGACATCAGTCCCTTTCCTCTTTGTCACTTACCGTTACTGAAGCCCTGCTGCTTGATTCCTCTTCTCAAGGCCATGCAGGACCGGTAGGGGACAGAATTTGTTTTTATCTGCCCAGCTGGTGTGCAATTACTTCCTCCCCTATACATCAAATCCTCCTCATGTGCCAACTGCAAATCACACTTTGAATCCTTTCCCAGGATGTTCAATCACTGCTGGACAAAGGGGCCATAGTGAGAGTTCCCAGGGCAGAGTGAGGCGGGGAGTGTTACTTCTAGTCCTTTTTGGTGCCCAAAAAGGACGGATGGACCTTTGGTTTCTGAACATTTTCCTTGGGAAAAACAAGTTCAAGATGCTGACGTTGGCCCAAGTCCTCGCTGTCCTGCATCTGTGGGACTGTATGGTGCCAATGAACTTGCAGGTTGTGTACTTTAATGTGCCTCACACACTCTAATAGTGTCATGCTTCATCATCAGGTTCATCCTGACTGCTAAAGGTCAGGGTGGGCTCGACTATATCTCAGGGAGCACTTAGGAGAATAGGCCAGGGGGTTTAAAGATTAAAAACCCTCCCGAAGCTCTAGGTATCCCTTTATTAGCAGAGCTTCAGGGGATATTAAAACGAAGAAAAAATTGGGGTCGTGAGGATTTAATGGTCCTATGACCCTAGTGTCAATGCTAACATGTTTCAGCCTGTAAACTACGGCCCCTATGGGTCCTAGGCTTTCTTCAGGGCAACAAAGAGATTCCCTCCTTGGTTCGAGGTAAATACCTCATGCAGTGCAGGTAGCTGCACCCAAAAACCCGGTCCTGGGATATACATATCCTGGATCTGGAATGTCAGCCTTTTGTGTCCAACCTAGAAAAAGAGAACAGTAACTCACTGTTGGTAAGCGTCCCCAAATTGCGCTGCGCCACCTCCCCATTGAACACTGGTGTCTTATAAGAGATTTGTGCGCGTATTTGCAATATATTACATGCATCATTTATAGGAAAGTGGGGATGCCAGTGGAAAACATGCGTCCCCCACAGTCCACTATGCCGTCGGTATTTGTGATGTACACATTTACCATATTGAAGCTCAAATCATGGGCTACCCGTTTGATCTGCCCCGCTGCCATGCAACCATGCACCATCAGCACTACACACACCAAAGTAAGTTAAAGTGTCGAGAAAATTAACAGTAAAATTACACCCAGAGTTAGACCCCGTTTCCGCATGCCGGAGGTCATAAATTAACATGTGTTTCTTACCTAATTAAGGTAGACTTCACATGTCTCGTAGGAATGCGGAGTGAGGGGTAGTCCTGTAGTCAAACACTGTCAAGTTTGACCAGGCAAGCAAATGAAGGAAACAACCAAAAATGAAGAAAGATAAACAAATTTGAGCTTTCATCATTCCAAAACAAGTTTCAGAACCATCCAACCAGAGCAGGCTCATCCACACGCATTCGTTCGTATTTTACTCACGTCGTCAAGGATCCTAGCCCCGCTCAGATACCTATTAGGGGGCGCATCTCCCGGCTTTTAGAGACCCGGAACAAGGAGCGGCGTGTGTCTTTTATGTGCCGGTGAGCTATAGCGTGTACGCGCTCGGCCACTGGTAAAGCCACGCGCCCCTGTTACCGCGTGTACCGTCAGGTCACCGTGTATGGCGCTGAACTACCAAAATCCCAAGGGTGATGGGAAATGTAGTCTGAGACATGCTATTCGTGTGGCGGTTATTAAAAGTTGTTCTCAAATGACGGAAAAAATTCCTGGTTTTGTCCTAGTAAGGGTCTTGCATGAATAGCAGGTTTTGGACTACATTAAATAAGACCACATAAAAGACCCACGCCGATCCTTGTTCCGGGTCTCTAAAATCCGGGAGATGCAGACCCTAATAGGTATCTGAGCGGGGCTAGGATCCTTGACGACGTGAGTAAAATACGAACGAATGTGTGTGGATGACCCTGTCAGGTTTGCATTCTATTATGGCTGATCCTTGCCTGAGTGTTCAGAAGAGTTATTAAGGAAACCATTGTCAGTGTGTGGGTGTGTCACCTTTAAGCGGTTCCATGCTCCCACCACCTCCCACCACCTCAGGAAGTTGAGGTGGTGGGAGGTTGTCGAGGAGTCCAATGGGGCCACCTGACAGTGCATGGGAGGAATTGCTGGAAAAGTTCTGGATCCAATCTGGCAGCTGGGGGAATTCGAAGGGTGAGTAATCTGTAGTTATCTAGAGAATCCACCAGAAGGAGCATTACCAAAGGTAAGTAACTTGTTCTTCTCAGCATAACAGTGCTTTACAACTTTTACTTTAGGTGGAATCGGGAATCTCTGAAAGTAACTATTGCATTTCAAGCACACTTTTTTTTACTTATGTTCTTGTTTTTACTGCATCTACCATCACAAATGTATTTTACTTGCAATATCCAATAGTAGTAGAAGAAACGATTGCTGTCAGAAGTGAGGATGCGTACTGTTACAATTACTCCTCCAGGTTCTAGAACACATAGATCATTGCAGGGTCTTCCATTGTTCATTTCTGTTGAGCAGTGACAATCATGCAACGTCTGAACGAATCAGTAGTTTGCAGGTTGGTGGTTTATGAATCGATCAGTTGATGAACTTGCATAAGGAGCACATTCTGTTCCTCCGTTCTCGTATCCATTTTTCTCCAGTTTGCTACATGTGCATTTCCATTTAAAATCTACTTACGTGAGGAAACCTCTCTTGCTGTACACACAGAGTACCCAATCAGGGTGGTGTCAGGATTATTCATGGAACACGTGTGAGTGCATAATTGTGCATTTCAGGTGATATGCCCGTTGTCTTCCTTCCCTCTCCCTATTTGTTTTTATTACATGAGGAATCCCTCGTGTGTACAACCTACCGGGTACTGTGATGCCTGGCTAGTCCATTGATCTAGGTAAGAGCCTCCTTCCCGCTCGTTCTGCTAACTCCATGTGTGTCACATTAGGTGGTATTCTATGCTTGCTCACCTGATGTACTTACCGTTTGGCACCGTGGTATGTAATGGTTTTAAATTGTTTTAGATGCTTGATGCTCACTATGATTTATTGAGAGGCAGTGTGACACAGATGATCTGATGAGAAGTCACTTACAATCATACTACATTGATCCATGTGATGCATTCTCTCTCCACAGGTAGTTCCTGCACCAGCAGGTACTCGACGAATTAGTCGTATGGTTGTTGTGAGTGTGTAGCCATAACACCTATTAAGTTTAAGTTTTAGTTGTAGATAGTTACCCTCTTGGTCCTGACGAATCGCCTGCAGAATACTCATTTTTGGCGAGAAACATGTTGACCCACTACTTATAAGAGCGCCACAACCTGAGATATTATCTCAGCCTTACGCCTTATAGTTTTTGTTTTTACTTAGGGTAGGAGACCCCCTGATTAAAGTTGTTTTTTTTAGGTACTCCTTACCCTATTTTACATTCACTTTCATCACTCAAATACATCTACACATACGAGGCCCCCCACCCGCACTTCACCTGAGGGCTGTTGGAAAAAGATCTCCGTTAAAGTGCCCCTACTATAGGGAGCCCGTCGGGTATTGCACCGCCGACCCGACGAGGAGCAGCCTGATGATGAAGCATGACACCCGACAGGGTGTGTGAGGGCATTACGATCCAATATAATGGATTCCCAACTTGGACTCTTCCAAAGCAAGTGAGTTCATAATTCCCTGTGTTTTGTCTCTCATTCCAGAGGAACAGCATAACCTTTTTGTTGAAATCATTGTATTTGGGCCTTTATGCTGGACCTGTCTAAAAGCCCAGAGTCCCTCCTTTGTTAACAGGATTATTCATGGACCACAGCAGCAAACGGCTAAAGAGGCATCCCATCTAAGTGCTTGTCCTCAAAGTGTCATTCATTTACTGCCCTTTTTCACTGAGTCAGAGCTTATAGTGTCTTTGATTAATGGCCGTAATGAGGGTGTGGCCTTTCTAAACTGTGCAGTAGTGAAAAGGATGTTCGTGTCAATGTTCATTTTTAGTAGCCAGTCTTTTCTCTGTCAAGACTCTGATCCAATTTGGAAGATTAGGGGTCAGTTAGGATGGACTGTATGTCCCGTGAGTCAGTAGGGCACCTGGGCAATTCCAGGTACTTACCAAACTCCTTCTGAAGAGCTTATATTGTCTACCTGTGCCAAGTATGGGCAGCCTTCTCAGAATAAGGTGAATAATCCGGGATTGTGCTGAAATGGGTGGCAGACAGAGCTGGAAATGAAGGTTTGTGAGGGGGATTGGTGTCAGTCAGTGCTGGAAATGAAGGGGGTCCAGCAGCTATTACTGAGATGAATCCGGGCTGGCACCAGTGAAATATGGTGAATTTTTTCCAGAGTAATCTGCCAACTCCGGCACACATTCAGCAGTGCCGCTGGCTTTCTGTTCCGAGCTGCAACCTGCAGGCAGTGAGGGGGTCTTTCTTATTTTCACTTTGTTTGTTCCAAAATAATGGCCTGATATAAAGGACCATCAGCCCTCCTTCGAGTATCATCCTGGCTGAGCGTTTTTTTGGAGCGGAACACCTATATGCCAATGCAATGGAGGGGAACAAAGGCACACAGCTTGTTATCACTTCACAAGTACAGACCTGCCAACTCACATGGTGCCACTGTGTAACAAACAATATCTGCTACCTTCTACCAGTAAAGCGCAGATATCACACAGATGAACAAAAGATGAGCTGGAAACCCTGCACAGGATGGGTTTGATTGGTTAAAAAGCCCTGCACAGCTGATGTCTGTTATGGGTTGTGAAACCTCCCCAAGGTATCAGCCGTAGGCTTGGAAGCTTTTAGTTTTTTTGTTTTAGTAAAGGGGTTGGAGGTGGGTAAAACTGCCTCAAGCTATGCTTAGCACTAAGCTCCGCCCCTCTTCACACTGTGAAATGTTTTAAGAGTTGATCGGTCTGCAAGATTTAAGAGAAACTGGGATTTGGAGGCAAGTTTGTGACTTTGATCAACCCCTGTAAGAGATATGCACACACAGGTGTACCTGTCTGAATGAATAATTACACAAATAACGATTTAAATAGCAATTTTCTTTTTAATTTATTTATTTTATAGTTCTACTCATCCCAGTGTAGGGTGTCAGAGCGCTTTACATCTCCCTCGCCCACATTATAAAGCGAAAATAAATCATTCAAGTGTGTAAATCAATGTATAGGAAATGTTACATAAGACAAACAGGTTTACAAGGAGTAGGAGTCAAATATTGCCAGTATTGGTAGGCATTATATGTTAAGAGTGCTTGGTTGGAAGAAATACAAAGTCAGGATTTAAAAGTTAACACAGGAGTTGGAGTTTTCTCTATTGATAAAGCCTTGATTACTAACCCAAAGAACCTTTTTTATCAACTTTATAATTACAGATTGAGAAAAAAAGCAATAGGGTTCTAAACCCATGCCTTGCAGTTTGCATGCAGCTCCTTGAGGCCAGTTCATAGGTCATTGTGCTGTATAAGAATGATTGGAACTTAGGAACTGCAAGTAACAGAAGGACCTCTGTATCAAAAGCAGTAAACTACTTATACATAAATACAAAATCTCTGATCTACATGTTACACAATGTGCTTTGCAGCAGGCATATTAACCCTGTATGCTACTTTGAGTCAAAACTTTGACTAGACAAAACACAGATGTCTCCAGTAGATGCATTAACCACCAGAGTTATCTTAAAATTATTATCCCCTGAAAATTGCTCGCTACACAAAAATCTCTGTAGCTCGTGTCTTAGCCCCAGAAGATATTTTAAAAGGCAGCCTCTTTGTGAATAATTAAGCCAGTACAGATTACTGTCACATGTGTCCTTGGTGCCAATTTCTTTGTGGCAAAGTTTTAAAACAAATTAAGGGGCATACTTAACAATCTTTCAAGCAAAGCAGCAAGCCACCTTGCTGCGCTGTGGGAAAGGGCAGGAATACGCTGTATTTAATATTAAATAGCGCATTACTGTCCTTTCCTTACATTGGGGCACTTTTGGCTGCCTAGCACCAACACAGGCGTCATGTTGCAAGGGTGCCTGTGTTGTAGGCAGGATTGATTTTGTGCAGGAAGGGACACTTTCTTGCACAAAAACAATCCTAAAAGTTATTTTTCACTTTCTATTTGTGCTGCAGAATGCAGCGCACGTAGAAACAGGAAAAATGAGGAGAAATAAAGATATTTCTCCCAGTTACGCCTCACCTGGGGAGACGTAGCATTTTGACGCATTCCCAGGTCTACCACTAATGGTAAATCTGGAAATGCACCACATCTATGGCTGGGTGAAAGGTAACACCCACGCTCCACCCATAGAACTCCTCCCTGGGGCATAGCAACGCAAGGCAGCGATTTGCACTGCCTTGCGTTACTCTAGATTTATCAAGCCACGCAGGTCCACCCAAGGTCTTGCAGTCTGTTACCACAGCGTGATTGTGTTCGTGGTCCGAGAGTTTAGCTTTATTGCCATCATCATTCTCATTTGAGACCAGGCAAAAAGTCAGCAGTGCTTTTCTGGTAGCCTAAATTGCTCTGTGAGAGCCTTAGGCAGGGACTCGGGTTAATTGTTGTCCCCGCTTTCCTTGTCTTGTGCTCTGTGGCGTTTTGAGTGCAATCCCATCGTTCTTTTTGGGGTGCCAAATTGAAGCACCTTCAGTACTTTTAGATGGCAAGGTCGGGGGGGTGGGTGCTGCAGCAAGAATGACACCGTGGGCATGCCTCATCCCTCCTTACCATCTTAGGTGGCTTTCTGTTTATTGAGGTGTGGCACCAGAGTTGTCCCTTATTCAGAACTGTAGAGCCTCAGGTCTGACTGCCATTTGGCAGCAGCTTGGCGTGTGCTTGATGATTAACCAGTCTCCTTCGTCCGAGTGTTGTGCAAACTAGTGAGAAAAAGTAAAGGTCCTTCTTGCTGAACCATTCCCATCCCCCCCCTTGGAATGTGTCCCCCCCCATCCCTCCTTTTGAGGTTAAGCCTCAGAGACCTGTTATGTACACTGTGTGGGCCTACGTTCCGCCACTTGCTTTTAATTTGTTACTTGGATTGTCCTTCCAAAATGCTTGTGGTGAATCTTTGTCCCTCCTTTTTGTCTTTTGTTTCCACCGACAGAGCAGGGCCCAAGTACTGTGTCTTTACGATTTGGTTGTTTATCTGTTCGTTCGGGGGACAACTTTTTTTCTTGGTTTCCTGCTGGTGTTACTGTTTACCCGTAGCTGCTTATATTTTAATGCAGCGTTCGCCCCTCCCACCTCCTCCAATGTTGCTGCATGCCCCTCCCACTCCGGCTTGTCCCTGGTGCTCCGTTCCCCCCCGCCACATTACATGTTCTAATTGTGGTGATCTTAGACTACCGCTCCAAGGCTGCATCACACGGATCAATAAAAAGCCTGCAACGGAACTGTGTGTTGCTGATGACATATGATATAGGCATTTGGTGAGTGCTTGCCAACTCACTGCAAGGCTCATAATGCTTTCAGGGCGGTTGACTCAGTGGCTACTCAATTTGTAATACTTATCCATTTCTTTGTTTTGAGTTGTTAAAGGAAACGGTTTAAAACTTCACAGCAAAAAATAAAGCTATAACAAAGAACACTAATGCAGAGAGCTTTATAGGGAAATGCACTAGTGAGATGGAAGGTCCCGATTGAGGCGGACGGACTACACTTACACTAAATGCCGTGTGCGGCTTTTGTGGAGTTTTCTGCCTCATTCAGTACACACAAACTTCTTACTTCGAAGTGCTTGGAAGCCTGCTTTCTGCTACTTGCGATCCCAAGGCTTGTGTAACTGGACTGTAGTTGTTTTTCTGCTCGGGATTGGGTCGTAGCATGCGAGGCAAAACACAGAAGAAGAATGAGCTTTTGTCTCGTTTTAAACCTCTCCACCCTGCGAGTTTTAACTGCTATTTCTTTCAGTGACTGGAGAAGCCTCATCCATGGTCTAAGTCACAATAAACATTAACCTTTAACTTTCCTATATGTTATGTTTTTTTTTTTTAAAGAGAAGCGACCATGCAGAGTTTGCGTACTTCTCACAATAAATGACGGTGTAACTGTGCTGTTCATCATTACATAACGTTTTATCAGCAATACATCTTTTTATATATCCAGCTAAATCGACTGTAGGCAGGGCCATTGGAATTATGCAGTTTTACGCCATAGCGTTTCCGGATAATTATGGATTTGCCACATAATCCATCAAACATTGCATAATCTGCAGATTTTAACAAAAACTTTTGCTTCTAGCTCAAACGGATCAAAAGTTACTAAAAACGCCACATCACTTGTTGCTGCACAGCGGAAGGTACTTCGCAAAGGTTGGCTGATCACTTGCTTATTGTTGCGTTTGGGTGTTACATTGGTACTAATGAGATGAAACCTTTGCCCAGATAGTGTTGACACGAGTAAAAATAACAAAATGTTGAAGTAATGCTATCATAAAATGTGTCGCATTACCCTACATAATTTGCCTTTTCTTGGCGCATTATATAGTCAACGTGCTTTATAATTTTGTCCCACGTTGCCACCGCATAAGTCCAGTGACGTGACGGAAGGCACTAATACTTGGTAGCCATGTCAAGAGTACTCCTTGTGCCCAATGCCTTACAGGTTGCTCAAGCGAGAACGTAGTGATTTGAACCAAAAACTACTGGCTTTGATCTCTGAAGCTGAATCACTAGACAGGATATACCCACGAAGTGGCACTTCAGCACAGACTCGCGAGTAGGATCTGTGTGCAGTTAGAAGTTTTATCTTTTATACAAAAACGAGTAAAAATGTAATTTATTTAATTACTACTTAAACAAGAAAGTGGGAGGACCAGGCATTATGAGTAGCCTAGCAGTAGCACTCTTGCCAGAATTGTTGCCTGGACTTGGAGAAGGGTGTTGAGGGCTGGACAATGCTGCGGTTTGTGGTTACAGTTACAGCGACACGCTTTCTGTTACACTATGAGCCCAGCAGCCCAGGGCAGTAGAACGGAGGAGGGTGTCATCTTTGATAATATATACCTCGCCCTAATTACTAACACAGGATCTGCGAATCACAATTTTGCCATGATGCATGTGTGATCTTCTGCAGGCTGAAACCATTAGTTTTGGGAACCATGTTTTCAAACCTTCCCACCATTGTTTTTTTTAATCCTACCCTCCCATTTCTGCTTTGAATTCCCCTCATCCTCCCAACGTTGCTTTCTGTTCTCTCCCACCCTCCTGTAGTTGCTTTCAGTTCACCCCCATCCTCCTGTTGTTGTTTTTAATTCCCAAAGACCCTCAGCCTTCCCAGTCTTTGTTATTATAATGCCGCCCATGAAAAAGAAGCATGCGGCAAAGGCAAGCATGTATTCGTGAATCACCCAGGGTGTAGTAATTGTATAGCTATTCAATCCCTGGTGTCATAGCACCCAAAATAATGTGCTGCATGGCTAAACACATAAGGTCCCAAAGGCAAGACCTATTGGCTATGCCAATGCTTGTTTCCTGCCAGGTGCCACCGTTCTGGGATTTACCAGCAGCTGTCAAGGTCATGCAGTACGAGGCACTGTTGTTGAAAACATTCAATTAAATTTTAAATACATGTGGAATTTTCAAACGTTCAGTAGGACCAAATACATCACATGAAACCCTATCCCAAACTATACCATCAGGTACTGGAACTGCTGTAATGTTCACAAGGGACAGGTCTCTCTGTGTACGATGAGATGACATATGTGGTTTCAGGACCAAGTTCACTGATTGTACTTCAGAGCGGTGTGGGAGGTAATGTCCATTCAGTAGTAGGAAAAAGATAGTTACTATACCAATCCAAATTAACAGGAACAGGATCCCAATTGCAAACCAAAGATGCAACCAAGGGGACACAAAGTAAGTCTTTTTCAGCCAGAGATAGATTTGTCGAAATTTCTTTTTGTTGGAAATGGGTAGCGTTTGCTCAGGTTCACTTGGATCCGAAGAAAAGTCATCGAAGTTGATGAAGTAACCACACGCAGTTCGATCAATCTTTGGTAGCTCTGCAGCGTTCGTAGAACTGGAAAGCATCTCTCGTGGAGGCCCATTGATGTAAATGTCATTGTTGGGCCGAATTGCAATTTTCGTTTCAGTTATATTTGTTGTTTGTTCAATTTCAACTGGTGTTATTCGCACTCCATTATTGGATACTCCTGCACTTTGCGCAGGGGAGTCTTGAAACATTATCAGTCTTTCCATCTGAACTTCCTGTATAGTAGCAAGAGGAGATCTGCAGCTACTCAGGATCCCACGCGGCCTACTGTTGAGAATCGGCCACATAGTGTGGTTTGATCAGATCAATGGATACAAATCTTTTTTCTTTTTTGCCGGCAAGAGGCGAAAGAAGTACTGTTCTTGTTCCTTCGACAGCCAGGATAGGTACAGGTGTTCTGTAAGATGGCCCAAAGTCCACAATCTTTTCTCTGACCTGGTCCCCAACCTTCGGGACCCAGGCAGGTCTTGCCGGAACCTGTTTCACTTCCCCAGTGGCGGTGCGTTTAACTTGGACGTTGCTTTGTAATGCCCGGAATTCATTGAGTTCCTGTAAAACAGCCAAACGATCATTCAAATCAAATGATTTTTCATTTGCCACTGTGCTGGCACAATCGAGGTCAGGTACCCACATTCTTGTCCAAACAGGATCTCATAGGGGGTACGTCCTCCCAAGGATTTTCTTGGCATGTTTAGTGCCCTCTGGACCCCATATAGGTGATTGACCCAACTATTGCCCGCACCTAATACCCTTGCTGTTAAGGATTGCTTTAGGTCCTGGTTTTTCCTCTCCACCACCGAATTTCCCTCGGGATGGTAGGGGGAGGAGTACTGCAAGGCCACGCCCATTCTTCCCATGGCTTCCTTGTAAGCCCATGAGCTAAACGCAGGGCCACGGTCGGAATGTAATGTGCCAATTACGTATGCCCCGATAAATCCTTTATAACAGTTCGGGCGTCAGCCGAAGGCTGAGGCCCAACCCATAGGAATCTAGAGCATGAATCCACTGCCACCAAGATGTACTTGTAGGCCCCATCTGAATTCAGGGGGCCCCAGTGGTCCAAATAGACACATGCAAGAGGTCTGTCTGAAATAAGTAGTGGTGTTTGCGGTGGCTGTGGGATGGTCAAACCTTTCATCTGCGGACAGATGTTGCACTTCAGGACATAACCCTTGGTCTGTTTAGACAAACCTGGCCACCAATATCGATGCTTCAGTAATTAAATTGTTGCTGCGACTCCTGCGTGTGCGGAGCCCAGGCCCTCGTGTGCAGCTAGAATTAAACCAAATCTGCAATCCATATTTGGTATGACTATCCCCCACTCCTGGAATTTGAGCATACAGTGTGTTTTGCACATCTAATTTATAGGAGTACTTGAGTGGAAAGCCTTTTGGCACAGCAGAGCTGTTTTTCGAGGCTTTGACAGCTATCAGTATAGCTCTGTCTATCCTCGTGCTAGAACGAGTGAGTGCAGCAATGGCAGCAGTTTGCACTGTCACCTTGGCGGCTTCATCAGCCAGTGAATTCCCTTCAACGTGTACGCCAACACGCTGATGACTCAAGGTGTGAATAACTTGAGCCCTTGGCAGGCATTCTTTCAGCTTTGCCACTTGTTCCCTTAGAATATCAAAACCCATTCTGGCCCCAGTACTGAAGATATTCATTATAAGATTGTACACAATAAAACGAATCGCACACTATCAGTCTGGGGAATTTCCGATAATTATAATGTAGTGCTAGTATCAGGGCTTTTAGTTCTGCCAGCTGCGCTGTACAATCTCCTAGAGATTGTGTAGTCATATTGCTGGGATGGAACTTACCATCCCGCATGTGTCCCTTCACTATAGCACATGCTTCACTATACTGTTGTTTACTTCCAATGGCAGGCTGAGCAGAACCATCAGTGTAAATGATGTATTCATATTTTTCTAGAGGCAAGATTTCATTCGGGAGAGGGTATTCTTGCTCATACTGCAGAAATGCTTGTGTTTTCAGTGTAGGATCATATTTGTAATCTACATCCTTTGCAGTGAGCGAATTAGCCCATTGTATCCATCATGGATGTAGTGCCTTTGCATTTGAAATGCTGACTTTGGTAACCGCTTCTAAAGTTGGTACCGGGGTAACCACGATTATGTTTCCCCTGTGCTAGGCTCTTTCTCTCATCACAGCAGTCTGTACTGCTGTCAGTATTTTTTCTGTGGCCGCAAATCGCAGTTCAGCATTTGTGTATAAGTGTCATTTGTATGCAATTGGGACTGTCTCACCTTCATTGAAAGTGATGTATGTGTATCCTGATAAACCCGGGACCACCCAGATCACCAAGTTGGTGGGATTCACACGTGTGTGCAAATGTTTTGATGCCATCAGGTCAACCTGAACTGAACGGAGAGTATCTGTGTGTTGCTGTGTCCACTGATGTGATATGAAATTAGGTCTGATTAAATTGTAGAAAGGTTTTACTCTTTCTGCGTAATCTAGAATGTATGTTCTGCCAAAATTGAGAAATCCTAAAATGGATAGCAAACCCTTCAGTCTTTGGAGGTTGAAGCAGCGCGCATTTTTCTAAAAAATTGGCTGCCAGGCTCTTGCCTTCACTTGATAGCTCGTATCCCAAAAATAGGACATTGAGATGGGCTATCTTTGATTAAATTTGTAGCCCAAATAGGCGAACCCCACAATTATGTTGTTCACCCTGCACAAGTGTTCAATTTATCGTTCGTCACATAGATGTCATCTACATAGGACACTGCCTCCTCGTCGTATGTTTTTAATAATTCTGATACTCTTGCCGAGAATAGCCCCGGGCTGTTCTTATACCCTTGGGGCAAACGACAAAATTGACGCTGAGTGCCACGGGCAGAAAATGCTTTCAAATATCTGCTATCTAGACCTATATTTTGGCAGAAGAATCCATTCGACATATCTAATGTCGTTTTGTATTTCTTTCGCACAATGTTATTCATCAATGCGGCACTATGTGCGTTTTGAACTGCAAATGTTCGCGTGCAAGTGTTTAAGTGATGGTAATCTAAAACTAGACGATATGAATTGCCAGGTTTCATTACGGGAAACAAAGGTTTGTTCATTGAAAAGGTGCAAGCCTCAATCACACCTTGGTATTCAAGTTGTTCTAAGATTTCTTTGACCTGTCTGTAGATTTGGAGTAGATTTCAATGGGATTTCGTGGTGAGTAGACTCCACGTCCCACCCTACATGGTTGTGGTATAATGCCGGAGCTAGCGCCCACTCCTGCGAGTATGAGTGTTTTAAAGATACTGGAACGAGGGCGGAGAAAACAGGCAAAATTATGCTTTCCCCTTTTGGGCAATCCATCACAAATTCTGGCGGCCAATCTTTTTCTGCTAACAGGATGTCATATCCAAATGTTAAATTCTCCCAAAAGAGACCTTTAACTTTTCTTGAGATGTCCCCCTCTATTTGGAGTGTAATTTCGTATAGTCTATGTGGGACACTCACTCTTGTATCAGGTGTTTCCACCGTGATATGTTCATTCATTACTGCTATCACCAGAAAATCCTTCTGGTGAGCTATTGTTACTTCTGCCGCGCTGTCTAGCATCGCCAGAGCCCATTCCCCGTTCAGAAGCTGAGTCCTCAGTAACCTGGGCATGTCTAATTTTTAAGCCAGCTACTTTCTTCTTTTTGAATTGAGGTTTTGTTTTACGTTGATCTTCCTGTTTGATAATGTAATCTGAATTACGATGTTTCCTTTTTCTCTTTTGGTCGATCTTCTGATTTTTGTTCGGATCGCCCGCTCATCTCCGAGTTTTTTGATGAACCCTGAAAGGAAAGAAAGAAACGTGTATTAGTGTCCAGATACCTGTCGGATTTCTTTGTTGTTTATTTCTTTATTGTTGTTTTTAGATTGCTTGTTATCCCATTTCTTTTTAGAAGAAGAGGGTACTTGTTTCGAGTTGTCCTTGTCAGGATTACCCGCCATTTGTGGCTTCCCAGGTTTGGCTCCCAAACTATCTCTACCTAATGCGGCATAGGTTTCTTCAATAATTTTTGGTAACTCTCGCTCCTTATTTATTGGAGCTATTTCCCTTAGGCGGTGGTGTATGGCCACTGCTGCTGCCTCCCCTTTTATGTTGCTCAGCATGATTGTAGACTTGGGCAAAATTACCCATCAGTTTCATCCCCAAGACCAGGGCAGGTCATGCCCCGTACTCCTTCTGTATCAATATGTCTGGAACGACTGCTATGGAAGGGGTACCGTGTATTGTAATGTATACAACAGCAGAGATTGTTCCCCAAGTGGTACAATCCTCAGATCGAGGGAACCATCCCCATTGGCAAGCAAATGGCTAGCATTCTATGTTTTTCCTGCGGACCCGCATGGGGAAATACTGCTTCCAGCTGTGCAATTTTTTGTGCTATCCAGAACGGAATTTGCTCCCGTTTGGAGGGGGATTGTCCCAATTACTGATTTAAGTGACTGTGGGTTAATTGTAGGCATGGTCTGATTTGGACCGACTGGAGCATTTCTCGCAGGTTGGACTGTTAATGTTCGCATAACGAACTGAACGATGTGTCTGTATAGCCGGACTATGACTTTGTATAGTGTACGGACTTCATCCACTGGTAGTATGTCTATCTCAGGATGTGGAGTGTATGTCGCTAAGACTGGCCAGGTCGCTCCTTCTGTGCTGAGTGGACTGAGTCTTACGACAGATGTGTGTGGGAGGGCGCCTTTAAACCAGTTTCTATGTTGCTGGTAAGTTAACGGGACTTCAATGTCTTCGTATGGAATGTATTCTTCCGGTGGTTAAACTATAATGTATGCGTAAAACAATTAAGTCTGTGGATCTGCAGGCAGGAACTGAACCCAAGAATAGAATACCTCTGATCCGAACACCTCGTGTGCCTCAATCACGAAGGTAACACAGCCACCTGTTGCGGGTACGCCGTGTTCTAACAATTTTATAGTTACTGCATGTCTGCAGTTTTCTGAAATATTTAGAGCGTGAGCAAATTCATCTTCCCCCAAACCTGAACTGCTACTCGTGGGAGTAGTCATTCTCAAAAAGGAGAAGAGGAAGATTTTTTTTTTTAAAGAGCTAGGGTTTTGCACAATATGAATCTTTTATCCTTACAAGCTTGTTTAATCCTTCAACCAATACACAGGGTATATCTGCTCAGCTGAGGTGGATTTCCCTTCCCACTTCAGACGTCTCTGACAAGTGCGAGTAGGGCTTTCTGAGAAAGCACAACTGAACTATTCAGATTTTAACTGTTGATATAGGAACCAAACCAACGTTGGCGGCACCATGTCGTGTAGTTCCTAGGAATCCCCAGGATCTGCGCATTTTGGATGACCTAAACTGAGGGCTTGGTGGCCACACCGACTCCGGACACCCCCACAGGATATGTCAGCCATTAGACCAGCTAGCTCTACAGTGCCACTACCACCATCCTGTATCTTACAGTGGTGTAGGTAGTTTCTGGCAACCACTGACCATGACAACCCTGATTCCTCAGGGGTCGTGAAAAACAGTACCGTACTTTTCGCTCAGTTACTCGTGCTTACTTATTCTCAGAAAATACACACAATGGCGATTAGGACATTTTCAATAAGTATTTATTGGTCCAGCGTCAGTCTTGTGTAAAACATATTTGCTGCGACTATCAAGAGACAGAAGCATACGATAGAAATTGCAAGTACCAATATAGTAAACAGTAGATACATTTCTACCATAGTGCTAGAAAGATGAACACATACAGTTCAGATAAGACAGTAGCACTTGCATACTCCTAAAATGCACACCCTACGTAATTTGACTAAATGTACCTAGCCTAGATATGTAGGTGTAGCATGTATATGTATGTAGCTAGCCAAGAATCCCCTAGGGAAACTCCAACCCCCTCACCTGACGGTAGAGAATGAATGACCCCGTCGCTGCTCCGAGGGTGACACCCTGCAAGGGATGTCAGACCGCTGCATGTCGAAGATTCAGCATGCAGGACCCCATGTCAGCTTGGAAGGAATTCTCCTCTAATTTGCAGGGGGAATAAGGGTCTTATATACTAGAGTGGTTACTCCAGGGTTTCTTTTGGAATCGATATGTTTTGCAATCAATCATAAATGTTTTTCAAAACATTGTGATCGGGGCCTGTTGGCCAAGGATGAAAAAAGTGGTGACCCTTATACAGAGTAAATATGCTGTGCCTGGGGACATATTTATGTACGTCCGATACAGCGTTATTTTGAGAATATACCAAGAGTCTGTTTATGAAGAGACAGTTGCTAACTACTAAGTAAAAGGTCACCCTTCAGAACAGTTATTGTTCTGTGGATGGGACAATGCATGTAAAAAGGGATATATATGAAAGGACTAGCCTAACAAACATGACAGCACATGCCTCAAGGGATAGGCTGTTGACCATGGGGACACTGCTAGGCCCAGTCACTAAACAGTGTCACAGTTGATACAAAACACAGGATCGACATGGATCCATCATGCCCTCGCCAACCTGCTCCTGACACTACACCTCACGACAGGTAAGTGGTTCCACGTGCACATGATGGGAAGGCAAGGGAATGGATGGGAGGGAGAAACAGACGTCTCATGCTGTGTTCAGATAGGTTTGGTCAGAGAGAATTCTCAGCGCCATGGTCTGACTTGTTTCACTAGTATTGCATGCAGACCAAGAGTAAAGACTACGACATTGTTTAGCTTCTTTCACTACAAGTGAACCTCACATGTAAACAATCCGTGCAGGCCTCCCACCATGCCTATCACTGTACAGTTGTTTACATTGGGTACAAACACTAGGGCACGCAGCACTCTGCATGTTCTGAGGAATAGAGAACTACTGTTAATTGACTTGCTTTCCAGATTCATAGACCATAAGAAAAACCCAAAGATTGATTACCTAATTCTCTTTTAGTGAATATGGCATCACTCAGTACTTTGAGTGGGATTAAACATTTGTGACTTGTGTGGTCTATGTAGTTAAGGGCATGGCTTAAAACATGTCAAATTGAATCCTGTACTTCACACACTGGGCCACCTCAGGTGCCTCTTTTTGTGAGTTTTCGGTTTGTGCATCCAGACATATCACCAGAGGCAGAATTTTAACAAAGGGCCGTTCAACCTCTGCCGTGCAGACCAGATCCCCCACCCACCAACAGGCACCCCAATTCAGCCTCATGACTGTGAATATCTGTGCCACATGGGTGTCTCCGGCACCTTTCAACACATTCTACAGGGGGACCCATCATTTTGAGTTGAAGAGCGGACAGGGAGGTGAAGCCGGACCCTCAAGGGGCTGCAGCTAACATGGACCAGGGGCGCAGGACAGAAAGCAGGCAGCAAAAGAGAAAAGGGGGAGGGGGCACTGCTGCGGGGGTCCCCTCAGTCTTCCTGTTTTGACTTTGCATACGTGGGAAGAACCGGCGAGCAGAATTGGTAAGGCGTATTTTGGATAGGCCAATCAGGTATGGAAGTGGCTCCATCCAAGCGGCATACATAGGAGGGAGTGGCCCTGTGGCAGCCTGTTGCTGTTTTAGGACATTTCTGTTTGCCACGTTGCTCTATCGCTGAGCTGCTCGCTGTTGGAATATCGCTGCATCAGAAGTAGCAGTTGGGTCACTGCCACGGAACCAACACGGTATTGACGGATTGCAGCGATCCGTCCTTCTGGGAAGGCAGTAAAGCGGGCGCAGAGCATGGCCTGATTCAACAACACACGATGGACCGTGACAGGGGAATCGGCATCACAGAAGCAGACAGTGCAGCTTAGCCATCTTAGGAGTTACGAGGGTCGTTCTCTCGCTGGATATTGTCAGCAGGAGGGTGCGCAGCGATGGAGGCTGACCGCTCTGCTTTGCATGTGGGGGCGCCGGCTGAGACAAAAGATCAGCGCTCAAAAGAACAAAGCGACCAGAGGGAGAGCAGACTGTCAGCCAACGGCAGAAGCAAGGAGGCGCGAACGGGATGCCCAGCGGGGACAGGAAGCCACGCCGGAAGCCTGGGCTACAGGGCAGAGGAGTGGATCTCACTCAGATGGCATGGGAGGAGACAAGGCGGTAGGACTTTCCTGAGCGGCCAGGCCTGGGGAGCAGCATGAGAAGGAAGGGGAACTGCAGTGCCTGATTAAGAAGGCACGGGAGCTGGCAAAGGAGCTTGGGCACGAGTGGTTCTTAAGGCAGTGCAAAAACATCAGTTGCACAACAGGTTGAGAGCAGGGGAGAGACGACTGAGTCAATGGGAGCAAGAAGCGGCCCAGAAAGCCCCAGCAGACCACCAACATGCCTCAACCCAAGCCCTCTGCAGCGATGACGGCAATGCAAGGAAAGCAGTGCAGGACTGAACCTCCCAGGGAAAACATGTCTGATGGACTAAACAGGTGTGAGGTTTACCCCAGTTCAGCGCATGCACCCATCACAACGGCGTCAGATGCAGATGGTTCATGCTCACAGCAGCCGGAGCACTACAGCGAGCACAGGGGCGCAACAGCGAACCAGCAAGGAGTTACCACAGGGGATGCAAGTGGTGCTAGGTCAAGCACAGGCTGGGGAGCACAATGGTGGCACGCATGGCATTCTGAATTACGCATGCAGGTGGGAGTGGCGAATAACTCAACAACTGGTCCACTTTGGCCAAGGGCAGGTGCGCAGGATATTGCCATGCAGGAGCAACCACAGCTGGGTGTAGGGTGCGTGCAGCAAACACAGCGCCAGCTGGGATCTGGCTTCTTCGCAGGGACTAGGCAATGAGGTAGCATCACCACACTTTGCGCAGATGCCTCACCCAGACAGCTTACCCAACAATGCCCCTCACACCTGAGCTATTATTGGCCACCAATGCAAGGCTGGTGGCCCAACTCATGGGCAGGACCACAGGCACTAGAGGCCGGTGTACCCGCAAATGCAGACAAAGCAGCCAGCGTGGCAGAAAGGGCGCAAATACAGCTCACGAGTCAAACTGCTGAGGGAGCACAGACCCAGCTGGTGGCGCTGGAACACGGGTGCAGATGCAACAGCAAGGGGAGAGCAGCAGTTTATGGAACACCTCCCAAGACACCCAAAGGGCAGCATCTAGAACTGAGCAACCTAAGAATGATGGACCAGGGAGTGGCACGAATAAGTCACTTGCTACAGTGGATCCCACCACAGTATGGGTGGGAGGCACCGACCAAACACTGCATACCTGCCAGCACTTTTAATAGGCCTTCTTCGGGCAATCCACTGATGATTGTCAGGAAAACCGGGTTAGCGAGCCTCGTGCCATTACCAGTCAAGAAGAGGATATGGAGGAAAGAATTCATAGACATATTCTCAATTCTAGAGATAAGGCGGCGTAGGGCTTAGGCCTGGTCGCACAGGACAAAACGGAAGAGGAGAAAAGAGAGCGGTGCAAACCTAGAATAGAGCGCTCTATAAAGAACTGGCTACATGTCTTTAGGGCACTAGCAAGCATAGTAGTGAAAAAAGTCACGCAAAGCGCAGCACCACTACTGCTCTATGAGCAGGAGATTCAAGATGCATACCATAAATATCAAGGTGATGCCTGGCTTAGGTACGATGAGGTCTTTAGGGAGAAGATACAAACTTGCCCTAGAATAGAGTGGGATCACCAAGATGTGGCGGAATTCATGGAGATAAGGGTGTAGGGAAAGTCTACCACAATTTCTGCCAGTCGGGAGGAGGAGCCAAAACAGGAGGGCCCATATCAAGCATAGAAGCTCAAACACACCTATGTGAGCAAACCCACCAGGGGTGGGACAGTCACATGCTGAAAGTTTGACAAAGGGGAGAGTAAGTGAGGATCCGCCTGCAAGTTTAAACACGCCTGCGGCAGCTGCAGAGGGACACAGCCCTCGAGTGATTGTAGAAAAGCCTCAGAGAGAAAAGCCGGGGCTTGGGAGGGTGAGAAGGACAGATTAAGGGCACCTACTCCAATCAAGGTAGACCAGCTCCGGAAATTGCTAAATGGTTGCTGTAGGCGATAGGATGCGCAGTTATTGGCAAGTGGTTTCAAGGACGGTTTTGCAATTGCCTATGACGGCCCGGTAGTAGATCACACAAGTCGGAATCTGAAGTCAGAGTCGGAGCACATTGAGGTGGCGAGGTAGAAAATAGCGCGGGAAGTTAGACTCTGCTGCATTGTGGGTCCATTTAAAAACATCCGTCTGGAGCATTTCAGGGTGTCCCCATTGGGGGTGGTCCCCAAGGAGGAGACGGGCAGCTATAGGCTGATTCATCAACTGTCAGTAAATGACGGCTTGTGGCTAGACCAGTGGTTGATGGCCTATGCTTCTATTGATAATGCACTAGACATCCTGAGGGGCAGGGCAGTGCTAATGGCTAAGGCAGACAGAATCAGCTTTCAGGCTACTGCCAGTACACCTGCAGAGTTTCCACCTACTGGGTTTCCAAATGGACGGCCAGTACTATTTTGCCAGATGTCTACCGATGGGTTGTGCAGTGTCATGTGCTTAATTCGAGGAGTTCAGCACCTTTCTGGAGTGGGCACTAAACGAGCATCACCCAGGCGGCAGGTAGCTGCACTATCTGGACCACTTTGTTAATTGGAAAGCCAGATTCAGTACAGTGGCAAATGCTGCTGGAACAGTTCCTAGAGCTCGCTTGTGAGTTGGGTGTGCCGCTGGCACATAAGACGGCAGGGCCGGCCACCACATTCTCCTTCCTGTACATAGAGCTAGATTCAGTCAAAGGGGTGTGCAGGTTACCTAAGGACAAAGTGAAGGGCCTGAGAGAAACGTTGCAAACGTACGCCATGAAAAAGGCCACACTCAAGGAGTTACAGCAGCTACTAGGTAAGCTGAACTATGTGTGTAAGATATTTCCTGTAGGCAGGGCCTTCACCAGGAGACTGGCTTGGCTGACTAAGGGCTTGACAAGGAGGCATCACAGGGTGCGCCTGACCGACAGGGTGAGGCAGTATATTGAGCTATGCCTGTTTTTCCTGGAAAGCTTTAACAGCACCTTGATATGGTGGGAACCGCACGTCATGGTGGGCAGCTGGAACTGCACACGGATGCAGCTGGGAGTGAAGGTTTTGGCGCAATGTTAGGGACCACGCTGTGCTTTGGCCGACCTGGCATGAACTAGGCATCACGAAAAACATCACGCTGCTTGAACTGTTTCCTATTCTACTGTTTCCTTTCTCGCTGTGCGGTGGTGCAGCTTATAAACTATGGGGCGTCAGCATGCCCCAGGGTGCTGGGTTTGCTGCGACCTATGATACTGTACCAGTTTAATACTAATGTAACGATTCGTGCCAGGCATGTCCCTGGTTGAAACAATTCCATTTGATGCATTGTCCCGTTTTCAGTGGTTAAAATTCAGGGAGCTGGCCCAAAAGCACACCCGGAGATGATTCCTTTCCAGAAAGAGCTCTATGAGTGCTAGGAGTGCTGCTGGACAAGGCTCTGGCGCCCACAACGAGCAACCGATATCGCAAGTGTCTTGGGGTTTTCAAGCGGGTGACTGAAATCAATGACTTATGCGCACTCCAAGCAGAGATTGTGGGCGAGAGATTCATTCTAAGGGCATTTACCAACAAGAAAAACCATGGCTTGGGCACAGGCCCAACTCGCAGTGGTGGCTCACTCCGCAAAACTACAAGGTGGGAGGGACCCTACGAAGTCTTTTAGATGCAGGACGGCAATGAAAGGTTGGGGATGTAAGCAAACGCAGCACAGGGATGAGTCTGCCTATTGGCTTCGACAAGTTGAGAGACATCCAGAGGAGCGCTGGGGTAGTATGCAGCAGCCCATACATAGTGGCCCTTTTCAGAGCAGCTTTCACCGTCACGTTCTTTGGGGCTTACAGGGTCAGCAAGTTGGTAGTCCCATCTACGTCTAAAGCAGGAGCATCCAGCGTGAGGTGGCGTGACATGACCCTGGGGCTGGAATATATAGAACTATGGCTGTGTTGCTCCAAGACAGACAAGGGAGCCAGGGGTAAGGGATCTAGCATAAACTGCATAACAGAGCCAGTATGCATAATGCGCAACTATGGGGCATATTCTCAAGGACTTATTGCCGATTTATCGGCACTTTAGCGCCGCAAAAGTGGCGATAGATCTATCGCCCCATTCACAAGCTGGTGCAAACTGCCGACATCGCCAGTTTCCCTGCGACAGCTACCGCAAAAAACATCGCCACGGATGAGTGCGACAACTAACGCTAATGATATGCAGAGTAGGTGTTCCCGTGCAAAAACACATGAAAACACCACTTTGCGCGATTCTCAACGACCAGTCAGATCTGCGATGCGAACCAAGAACAGGCGATAAGGCGCGTAAGCTGCAGGGATTTAACACCTGCCTTTTGCTGGTGTTAAGCAGGACGACTACCTGCAGTATGAAAGGGAGCCCAGCCCAGAGCCACATCTGAAGACCCACAGATGCCATGGAGCCAATGAACATGCAGCTCGGAGACCCAAGAGGGCCACAACACCCACTGCCACCACTCCCAGGCCCCCCTCCCTCCATTCCCCCTCCCCCCCCAGACTACCACCGAGGCAGCGTAGGACAAGACAGCGGACCCTCCGAAAACGGCATGGCCCCTCAGCCACACAAGTGCAGAATGTGGGGAGAGGTGGGAACCAAGTATGTGTGAAGAAGGCAACTCACCCATGAAGAAGAATGTACACAATGCCAAGTGTGGCGGTGATGTGCTGGACAGCCCTCATAATGCAGAGCACAGACATGTCCATGTGGACATATACTGCTGGCGTTTGTAGTGTTGTGGACAGCGGACGCAAACATGTTACCTCAGGCAGTGGGGAAGACCTTGGACATGTAGCTGTGCCGTCCCCCCCTGTAAGGATAAGCGGAGTGGGCTGGGTCGTCGTACGCCACTCCAGCGTAGGAGTGCGGATAAAAAGGCCGTGGCTCTGGGCGTGGTTCTCTTCCGTGATGGGCAACACGTCTGCCAGGGCGGCGCACCTCACCCTGCCACGTGTCCGCCGCCGTGACCTCCAGACTCCACGACACAGGCCCCCAGCACAGCCAGCGGCACAGCAACACGGAGTCATGTGTGTGCCGGATACTGCCTTCGTCCAACACTGCGGTCATCAGGTCCCACAATTCAAATCGTGCCACATTTCTGTCAATGGAGGAAACCACTAGTCAACAGACATTGCCCCCAGTGCGGCCCGCCCGGACGACGCATCATCGTTGGCTGTGCACCTGCTGAGCGCTCCAGGTGCCAGTGACCCTGTGCAACACAAGTCGACGCCACGTGGCAATATTGAGGCAGAATACAGTAGGCAAAAAACATTGCTCCCAGTGTGGCCCGCCCGTACGACGCATCATCGTTGGCTGTGCACCTGCTGAGCGCTCCAGGTGCCACTGACCCTGTGCAACACAAGTCGACGCCACGTGGCCGTGGGCCCTTGCTGCCCACTGCCTCCGGCCTACACTGCGGTCAGCAGGGCTCACATGTCACATCCTGACCTGCAAAGACACCCCATCATTTTTGGCTGCGCAGACGCTGAGCGCATCAGGTGACACCAACTCTATGCACCCCTACTCATGGCCCTTTCATGATTGAGTCGTGTGCTGTGGACTGCGGATGCAACAATGTCACCTCAGGCCTTTGAGAAGACCTGGGACGATGAAGATGAGGCAGGTGTACCACACCCCACTGCAGCAGGAATATCCCGAAGGTACACAATCATGATCAATCCTTCACATGAGCACGGTCAGCTATGGTGCCCCTACCTCAGTGAATTGCAAGTCATGGACCCTTTACTATTGAATCTGTGTGTGATCCGATGTTCACTGTTCTAGTTGTTGCCAGCACCAACCACTCCCTGAGGGCTGGCTCACACGCACCCCACACCCATCCAGCACAGGCGTCACTGGACATGTGACCCTGGTAATAAAAAGGGGCCGGACGCACGTGCCCGTAGCCAGTTTCACTATCTAACCAAGTGTGTCCGTGTGGTCATTATGTATGCATGATGGGCCCGGGCCCGACCACATTACATTGTGCTGTGGACAGCGGACGCAACCATGTCACCTCAGGCAGTGGGGAAGACCTTGGACATGTAGAGAGGAGTTGGCCTAACGGCTAGGGCGGTCGACCTCGAATCTGGGGAACTGGGTTCGAGTCTCGGCAATGACGCTGAACATCCTGTGATTCTGGGTAAATCACTTAATCTCCCCGTGCCTAATAAAAAAAAAATGAATGTTTCCTCATGTAATGCAACTGGTGCTATGTAAAGCGCTCTGATACCCGATTCGGGTCAAGTTCGCGCTATATAAAACTCTGTAAAATAAATAAAATAAAACATAAAAAAAAAAATGTAGCTTCGTTGTCCCCCCCCCCCCCCCTGTATGCGCAAGCAGAGAGGGCTGGGCCGGAGTACGCCAGTCCAGCGTAGGGGTTCGAAGATTTTGCCCGGGGGACTGGGCGTGGTTCAGTTCTGGCCTGGACAAGGAAGTACGTAATGCGTGTGTCTCTGTTGTAGTGTGGGCGCCACCCGGCCCACAATCGTCAATGTAGCATGCACCCGGAGGGTGGGCTCGCACGTACGGAGTCATGAAGGAGCGCAAGACCGCTCGGGGTCTTGGCTCATACATGACAAGTGTTGTGTGTATCTGTATAGCAGCAGCATGAGCCAAATGCCTAGCCTCAATCACAGCGCGAGTACAGCCAGCCATGAACTGTACACCTGTGTCCGCCCTGTCCTTACTATAGGCCTACACTCACGTGGCCGCCCACCCTCAACGGCCAACATCACAGTGTCGTTGTCAGGCTTGTGGACATGCGCAGACAGGCATGACAATGGTGTGCCGTAGGAGTGCAAGTGATGCAACCGCGCAGCGCACACAAGTAAAAAGGCTCGGGGGGAGGGAGGAGCAGCTGTGAGGCAACGTAACACACAGTGAGGCCGCTCATTTGCCACATGCTAGGCATGTCATACATGATTCCCAAAGTTGCAGACATCCCACCCCACCCCCAACAAGCCTCTACACATTTCCTGAATGCAAGCAGATGACAAACTAACATTAGGGATGAAAGCTCCATTGTCTGAACTATCAGGCGGAAGCACATCTGCACCTCCGACCTCGGAATTGCATGTGCCCGGCACCCCCTGACCAATACCATAGCAGCTGATGACGACTCCCACACTACGCACAGCCCGACGACAGACCAACGTATACACACCCCACACACACAAGTCCGTGCTCGAAGTTATCTTGCATGGAATGGCCTTCACACTTACTCCAAGTAAAGAACAGAAACAGGGAGGTACCCTAATATTAAAAATAGGGACAGCGTAAGTATAGATAGAAACAACAAAAGTCCCTACACAATATCTACTATACTCTAGTTATAATTGTTATACATCAAATTAGTGTCAGAGGGAGACTCAAAAGAACCATAAAAATACAATCAATTAAACAACAACTGATCAGTGCAACACAGAGAGCAAATAACAAACTAAATATAAAATCGGTATAGAATTTATTCAATCATAATACAAAAATTAAAACCATCATACACAATTCAAAAAATAATAAAAGGAACATTTCATAATAAAAACCAATTTCAGTCTCGTTAGAAAACAGGAAAGTCGACGCTGCGTTTCGGTGAGTCGTACATATATCACCTTCTTCAGGACAGTTTTCTAAACATTTAGGTAGACGATTAAATTTTGATTTGTAGAAGTGATCTTCTTGCAATAAGGGGCTGAAAATGTGCCATTTATTGAAAACCTCTATTGAATAAGAGACAAGATAGAGTTTGTTGTGGCCACCATAATATGATATTGTTCTTCAGGAAGGTCACGATCGTGACCCGGAAGTTGTCGTTTTGTTGTTGGCGAGGAGGCCATTCTGCTTTTCGTAGATTTTAATCAAACTGACTTGATGACCTTGACGGCATTATAATCAGTAAAATCTTCGCCGCAAAAAACTTATAATATAAATCGGCGAGGTCTTGGATTGTAAATATAGTGCCCTCTATCACGGCGGATCAGCCATGAGCAGTACTACATCTTTTTGTCTCTTTGAGCCTTTTGGACCTTCCTGAAGAACAATATCATATTATGGTGGCCACAACAAACACTATCTTGTCTCTTATTCAATAGAGGTTTTCAATAAATGGCACATTTTCAGCCCCTTATTGCAAGAAGATCACTTCTACAAATCAAAATTTAATCGTCTACCTAAATGTTTAGAAAACTGTCCTGAAGAAGGTGATATATGTACGACTCACCGAAACGCAGCGTCGACTTTCCTGTTTTCTAACGAGACTGAAATTGTTTTTTATTATGAAATGTTCCTTTTATTATTTTTTGAATTGTGTATGATGGTTTTAATTTTTGTATTATGATTGAATAAATTCTATACCGATTTTATATTTAGTTTATTTGCTCTCTGTGTTGCACTGATCAGTTGTTGTTTAATTGATTGTATTTTTATGGTTCTTTTGAGTCTCCCTCTGACACTAATTTGATGTATAACAATTATAACTAGAGTATAGTAGATATTGTGTAGGGACTTTTGTTGTTTCTATCTTCACACTTACTCCCACACCATCCCAGGCCTACAACCGTTGCACACAAACACTGCTCATTGATCCGAGCTGTGGCATTTCATCCACAGAACTGGCATAGGTCAGAACAGTGCCGCTTCAACCAGAGCCACTAACGCAATGGCAGAACATCCCGGACACATGCACAATAGCTGTCACGTGGAACTGTACCGTGCACGTATGCTGCATTTACTGGGGGCACTGCCATTGGTAGTGCTGCGGATCAGTTACCGGCTAAGCTTCCGCCTTGCCAACGTCACCTGCGTTCAGCCTGTGTTGCAATGTCGCTCGTGCATATTCGAGTGGTCCATGGATGTCTGCCTATCCAACAGGACGGTAGCCGAACTGGATTTCGACATGTGTGTGTGCCCCCTGTTGGCCCACGACCATGAGTGTCACCGTGATACCCGTCTATGGGATGCCTGGATACTTGGCATACATGCTGGCAGCTGGACCTGGGAGATTGCAGAACTCCTCGTGTGCAGTGACCACATTGAGCCACTCCCCTATTGGGCTGTAGTGCTAATTGGTGAAAGGGGGTGGACGCAGCACATCTGTCCGGACCTGCTAATGGTTAGCCTCGCCGTCCTGTTCGATGAAGTCGACAACGACCTCATGTTGGAAATGATTGCCTACGAAGCTGCACTCGCCTTCATGGACGTGTAACTACGTACCTGCAGACACAACAATTTGGAACACATTGCACATGTCCCGTTCCTTGTTGGAACTTGGGGTTCTGGTCACATCTCCCACGACGACAGTGGACATGGCTGCTTTCGCCTGGACTCCGAATACATGAGCGGACAACAACGCGGGTAAACACACACCTGTGAATGGTGCGGCACTCCCCCGGAGTGGACAGCGGCGCTTGGCAACGTTCCACGTTCTGACATACTGCTGCATTGGTCTGCATGTTGTGGCACTTATCTTGGCCGTACTGACACGCATATGCTAATATAGTCTACGCACCTTCACTTGTATTCAACTGTGATGAGTGTTGACTTGTATGACAATGTGTGTCTCACTGCCTATCTGGGTCACGGCCATACATGCATTACTGCACCATCAGGGATGTGGGGTTGTACTAGTACATTATCTCATAGTTTCCTGCTGTGCCACATGCAAATGGCCATTTTCCACACACAAGCGGCAGCAGTTGTGTCCTCTGTTCTGTTGTGCTGGTGTTGCTGTTTGTTCAACATTGTTGTAAATGTTGCGGTGCTCTGGATCTTATGTGTATGTGCTGCATTGTAGGTGAGTTGCCCCTTCAGCTCTGATTTGGCTGGCCCTTATCCCTTTCAGGCGGTGTGGCTTTCACTTCTGTGCTTATGCAGTGCTGTGATGTTGCAGACTTGGGTAAATTGGGCTCTTGGTTGGAGTTGTGACTCTTGGCCATGGTTTGTCCGCAGATGTGCTCTACTTAATTGTGCATGTGTGCCATTGTGCCCATCGCCCCCGTCCCCCCAGTCCCTGGTGGTTACTCACCCTGTTGCTGTTGTGTTGGGTCATGTTGAGCAGTGTCTGGTCCCCCAACTCCTGCCACCGTCGCCCCACTGATGACTGTGGACACCATTTCCTCCATCTCATCCAGCTCCTCCTGTGGCGCTGGACTCCCACCTCCAGTCTGCATTGCTGCCTTCTGGTTGTCTGCGAGTTTCTGCTTGGTCTTGCGCTTCACATCATTCCAGCGCCTCTTGACCTCGTCCATTGTCCTCCTCAGCACTCCGACTGCATTCACCTTGTCCACGATGGACTGCCATATTGCATTTTTTGTTGCCAATGACACAGTGGAGGTGACGAACAGTTGTTGATGGTGTTCTATCACCTCCGTGATCAGGATCCTGTTTCCCTGCGGACTGAACCGCGTCTTCCTCTTCTTCTTGTCCTTGCCCTTCCCTGACCCCGAGGTCCCAGGCTGGTCCTCCGGGGGGCTTGTGGGGTTCTGGTCGTCCTCTGTACCTGCTCCGGCTGCCTCCATTGTGCTTCGCTGTAGTTTGGTTTTTGTTTGTGTTTTTTTTTTCTGCTTTTGTGGTGGTTTTTCCCGCCTGACGTGTGTGAATTGCAGGCCTGGCGCTACTTTTCGCTGTTTGTCTTATCGCGGTTGGGCCCATTGCAACTTTTTTCGCGTTCGGGTTTGGATTTTTATCGCCGTACCGGTACTGTTATCGCGGACATTTGCCGCGTTATCGGGGTACTATCGCATGTTACCGCCGTGTTGAGAATGCCACGTTAACACGGAGTTATTTTCCGGCGATAGACGGCGATATGGAAAATTGCGTTAACCTATTTTGGCGATGTTTATCGCACGTTCTTGTGAATATCCCCGTATATGCGCTACAGGCCTCCTATAAATGCAGATCTCTTTATCCACCAAGACGGTACTTTCTTAAGCAGGTATCAGTTTTCAACAGTACTGAGACTTGTGCTCAGCGTGGCTGGACATCTCACAAGCCAGTTTGGAACTCATTCGTTTAGGATTGGGGCGGCAATACATGGCCTGGGAGAACAGGATATTAAGCAGCTAGGCAGATGGAAGTCCCGGGCCTACAAGTCATACATCATGCCTGGTCAATCCTAAAAAAAAAACCCTGTATTATGTTCTCTGCTTCCAGGAACGGCAAATGACGCCCGGACAGTTTGGCTTGTTGGGCACTCATACATCACAAGGGCTCAGAGATAGGCTAGCTTGCAGAACCAGTACAAAGGGATATGGCTAAAAATCACAAGCCTGGCTAGGTAGACCAGGGATTAAATGGGTCCAGCTGATACCTTTGCTAAGAACGGAACTAAAGGGCACAACCTGATGCAGTGGTGGTACATCTCGGTGGAAACAACAACGGCATTAGGCAGACAGATGCTCCTCGAAGACATGAGCTAACCTAACAGTGGCACGGCTGGTACGGCCGGTGGATAGCCTGTGGTCAGAAATCATTACCAGGTTTAAGAGGTCTAGAAGGAAGCTGAACATTGCTATGTGCAAGTTCTGCAAAGGCATGGGTTAACAGTTTGTGAGACATGGACTCATCAATTTGAGGATGCCAGGCTATTATGCAGAGTATCGAGTCCACCGCTCCAGGGTTGGGATGGATATGTTCCTCCTTAATATAGCAGGGGCCTTGGGGTTGGTGGGTTCATAAATGTCAGGTGCTAGAGGGGGAGCCACCAGGGATCAGGGATACTCCAGCGGCATGGCTGGGGCAGCACCATTCTTTCACAAGCTAATAAGCTCCGAAGGGCGGCCAATAGAGGGCAAAGGGTTGCCAGCAAAGTAGTCCTTTGGATGCCTCACAGCAGGGACACCAAGCGGCAGCAAGGGTGCCCCAAATAAGATCAGTAACACAGGCACGGCACTTGCATGGCCAGAGGGAAACTCGCATGCCGTACAATGGTATCAAGGGGAAGCCTCAACCTGCTCAGCAAAGAAAAAGTAGTCCGCCACGTGTGGTGCAAATGTTAGATACCGTGTTGAAAGTAAAAAGGCATATGGTAACAAATTGTTGTTATTCACGATGCGCCCTCCTAGCATGGAGCGATGGGGTGGGGAGAAGAAGTGCTACAAGAGATGTGGGTAGATGTTGCTCTTCACAGCTTCAATCAATCAATCAATCAGTGTTTTGTAAAGCGCACAACTCACCCATTAGGGTCTCAAGGTGCTGGGGTGGGGGGGATACAGCTCCTTTGGGGTCATTCGAAGAGCCTGGTCTTCAGGTCTTTCCTGAATTGGTGAAGTGTCGGGTGTCGCCGGAGGTGGAGGGGGTCTCGTTCCATGTTTTGGCTGAGAGGTAGGAGAAGGACCTTCCACCCGCTCTGTTCCTGTAGAAGCGTGGGACGGCGGCTACGGAGAGGTCAGTTGATCGGAGGTTTCTCTTGGGTACGTGGAAGGAGAGGCGGTTGTTGAGGTACTGAGGTACGATGTTGTGGAGGGCCTTGTATGCGTGCGTGAGCAGCTTGAAAGTTATCCTTCTTTTG
This sequence comes from Calotriton arnoldi, assembly GCA_963921515.1. Lineage (NCBI taxonomy): Eukaryota > Metazoa > Chordata > Amphibia > Caudata > Salamandridae > Calotriton > Calotriton arnoldi. Next base: position 2,588,408 of record CAWUFW010000554.1, on the reverse strand, counting down.
ACGGGGAGCCAGTAGAAGTCGCGGAGGTGTTGGGTGATGTGGTTGTGCCTTGGGATATCGAGGATTAGTCTGTCTGCGGCGTTCTGGACGGTCTGGAGTTTGCGGAGGAGATTCTTGTTGATTCCGCCGTAGGGGGCGTTGCCGTTGTCCAGTCTGCTGGTGATGAGGGTGTGAGTGACCGTTTTCCTGGAGTCGGAGGGTATCCATTTGAATGTTTTACGTAGTATGCGGAGGGTGTTGAAGCATGCGGAGGAGATGGCATTGATCTGGCGATTCATGGTGAGCGATGAGTCCAGTATGATGCAGAGGTTACGTGCATGGTCTGTCGAGGTGGGTGGGTTTCCAAGGGCGGGGGGGCCACCAGGTGTCGTCCCATGCTGAGGGGGTGGAGCCAAGGATGAGGACTTCTGTTTTCTCTGAGTTGAGTTTCAGGCAGCTGTTATTCATCCAGGTTGCGATGGCTTTCATCCCTTCTTGGAAGTTGTGCCTGGTGATGTCGGGTTCCTTGGTGAGGGAGAGGATGAGTTGGGTATCATCGGCATAAAAGACAATGTTGAGCCCATGGTTTCTGGCGATGGTTGCAAGGGGGACCATGTAGACGTTGAAGAGGGTGGGGCTGAGGGAGGATCCTTTGAGTACTCCGCATCTGGTCTCTTTTGGTTCTGAGAGGAAGGGCGGGAGTCTTATTCTCTGTGTTCTGCTGGTGAGAAATAAGCGTATCCAGTCTAAGGCTTTCCTTGGATGCAGGCGTCGTGGAGGCTGGTGGCTAGTGTGTGGGGGGAGACTGTGTCGAAGGCTGCTGATAGGTCCAGGAGGATGAGGGCTACTGTTTGGCTTTGGCCTTGGTCGAGGAGAGTGCGGATGTCGTCTGTGGTGGCGAGGAGGGCAGTCTCGGTGCTGTGGTTGTTGCGGAATCCGGATTGGGAGGTGTCTAGGATGTTGTTGGCTTCGATGAAGTGGGCTAGCTGGGTGTTGACGGCCTTTTCGATGACCTTGGCTGCGAAAGGAAGCAGCGAGATGGGCCTGAAAATCTTGAGGTCCGTTGGGACTGCGGAGGGTTTCTTCAGGAGGGAGTTGACTTCAGCGTGCTTCCAGTCGTGTGGGAAAGTGGCAGTCTCGAGGGAGCAGTTGATGGTCCGGCGTAGCTCTGGTTCGATGACTGTGGCGGCTCTGTGGAAGATGTGTGGCGGGTAGGGGTCTGAAGGTGCTCCGGAGTGGATGCTCTTCATGGTCTTTAGGGTGTCTTCTGTCGTGAGGGGGGTCCACGTAAGTAGGGTCTGTTGGGTGACATTGCTGGGGGCGGGGGTTGGGGTGGTGGAGAGGTCTTGGTCGTCGAAGTTGTCAGAGCGTCTTGATCTTGAGGTGAAAAAAGGAGCCGAGTCTGCAGAGGTCTTGGGAGGGAGGGACGTTTGTTGTTTCGCTGTTGGGTTTGGCAAATTCCTGTATGATGGAGAAGAGTTCCTTGGTGATGTGGGTGTTGGAGAGGATTCTGTCTTGGAGGAAATTCTTCTTTGTGGATTTGATGAGTTGGTGGTGTGCCATGGTGGCTGTTTTGTAGGCAGTGCGTGTTTCCAGAGTTTTGATGTTTCTCCACGTCGTTTCCAGTCATCAGCAGGATCGCTTGGATTCTTGGAGTGCCGTGGTGAACCAGTGTGCTTTTGTTGTTGTCGTCTTGTGGTCTTCTGGAGGGGGGCGAGTGTGTAGGTACAGTTGGCGATCCATCAGTGGAAGTTGCTTGCCGCAGTGTTGGCGTTTGTCGTAGTAGGGGGTGGAGTGCAGGTGAGGGCGGAAGTGAGGTGTTCTTCGGAGACTGTTCCAGATTCTGCATGGGAGGCGGCACATGTGCTTGTGAGCAGTAGGTTTTCTAAAAGAGAAATGGATGCAGTGGTGGTCGTCCAGAGCTGTTCTGAGGTGTGGCTGAAGAAGATGCTGTTTTCTCCTGCGAAGACGGGGTCGAGTGTTTGTCCTGCTGTGTGAGTGGGGGTGGAGACAAGTTGCTTCAGTCCTATGTTGGTGAGTGTAGGAGAGTAGGATCTGCTTCACATGGGTACCCCCACTTTTTGCTGATGCTTCACTGTTTTTCGACATTAGTCTGGCTGGGGCCCTGCTAATCAGAACCCCAGCCTAGCTGCTTCCTCTCTAAAATGGTTTCCATGTGCCTTAGGCACATCACTGATTGGAATCTGGAGTGCCCTTATAAGTCCCTAGTATATGGTATACTATGTACCAAGGGCATAGGTACCTCAGAGGCCTACCAGGGGCTGCAGCATGTATTATGCCACCCCTGGAAGGCCATCCAAACTGACACCACAGGTCTGCTACTGCAGCCTGGGTAAGGTGGTGCATGCACCTCTTACTGTGATATAGGTTACCTATATCACTAAATACATACACACATATAAACCTATAAGTCACTCCTAAGGCAGGCCTTATCAATCCTGAAGGCAGAGTGCATGGTTCCTATGTGAGAGGGTGCCCCTGCATGAGCAGGGCCCCTCTGCAGCGTTCGGAGACCCTTCTCTGATGCTGTTTGTAGTGCAGCCTGACCATATACTCTTAAGCGCATTATAACCTCGCGTTAAATGCTAACTTTGGAATGGCTGCACCTAAACATGTCGTGTTTGGTGTCAAACATCTTGGAATACTACCCCCCGCCAATTCTGGCGGCGGGGGTAGCATTCCACCCTTCTAGAGGGAAAGACATGTTAACTCTGGCTAGCCCGGTAACTTCTTTCTAAAGCCCTGGCATCACAAAATGGATGCTGCTGCCACAGACACGAGTCTGGCCTCCTGCTGCTGGACGAAACTCCGGCAGAGGAGGCCTGGACAATAGGTTTCCTGTCCCAGGGAGGTGTGACCACCTCCCCAGACAGGATAATGTGTATTGGGGCTGGGCGAGAGCACTTCGGGTGCTTTGAAGTCCTGCACTGGGGGCACATTTGGTGTCCCTGTGCATACCCCAGTTCAAACCGGATCAGGGGCTTGCAGCCCCTGCTTTGGCGTGAACTGGACAAAGGAAAGGGGTGTAGCCACCCTCTGCCCTGACCCACCCATAGGTGGGGCCACAGAGTAGTCCAACCCCTAAACTTGGTATAAGTATAGGAACCCAGTCCTTAGGACTTTAGATTATCCCTGGACGAAACTCTGAAACAGAATCCTGGACCTTCGACGCTCTACTCAAGATTAGAGGACAGAAGAATCTCCTTGGGGTCAAGGAGTGACTCCCCTGCTTGGCAGGCACCAAAGACGCATCTGTCCGGTCTGCATTTCTGAAGCTCCCGTCGGACACCGAAGTCTTAGCATCACCAGAGGTGGATTCTCAGACTTCCCCAAGGCTACCCTGAGTCCCCAGCAAAGCTGAGGCCCGTAGCTATCGTGGGTGACGTGAGACCGTGACCCCTGGACACCGAGCACATTTGCAAGGGCATCCTCTTCTGGGTCTCCCACGAAGTCGTGCTTTGGGCTCCGAGTAGCCCTAGCCTCCAGCACCAACTGCACCGAAGATCACTGGCCTCCACTCCACGAGTGTCATGTGAGCCAGATCCACGTGCGACGTCTCGAGGCTCCTTCGCGGTCGCTAGCCCGCTGGCTAGTAGCCCTTCACGAAGGCCAATCTTTTTCTTCTTGGGCATCCTGGTTGCTCCAGGCCTGCCCTCACTTACCCTTGCTGGGTGAGTTCCTCAGACCTTGCTGGTCTGCACCATCGACGATCTTCATCTTCATCGAGACTTGCCGTTGCCAAGGCTTGTTGGGTCCAATCCGGTCGCCGACACCTCAGCACTCGACAGACATCGTGTACCAGCCCGAATCCTGCTCCTGGTCGCCGACAACGCCTCCTGGACCTCGTGGCTGAAGAGTCAAGACGACCGTCAACGCACCTGAAGCACTCGACATCGGTGGGCATCTGTCCATCGCCTTCCTGGTCACTGGCTAGTGACCCAGACTCTGTCCCCTCTGCTTTCAGGTTCTTCAGATCTCCGATCCACTCTTGGATCCACCCGGACACTTTCCACTTGGTCGCCAGCAGCACTTTGCAGCAGATCGCCATTCAAATCGACGACGAAACCCGACCCCGAAAGGCACCTATGCACCCGGCTTCCCTGGGTGAGGTAACACGAGTACTCCGGTGCTCCCGTGGGTAGAGACTCTAGAACGACCTAGTTCTCAAAGGGTTTGCTCCAAGTCCTCCTTTAAGTGTCCCTTTTCTTTAATTTCCTGATCGCGACTTACTCCATAGAAGTTAACGGCGTATCGCGGTTGTGTATTTACACTGCACGCGTCCCCTGTGTCACTACCTTGGGTGGTTCCTTGTGGTCCAAGCACTTCTAGAGGCTCTAGGCCTAGTGTCTAGTTCAGTCGTGGTTCTTATACCACTTTATTGGTATATGGTTTGGTACGCCCCTAGGGCCCAAACGTGTATTTGTGCTATTACTGTGTTTAAATAACTTTTAACTGTGTACTTCGAACTCTAGCCTCATAAAGAGACTAGAGGGGTGTGTTTAGCAATAAATACATATATTTTGAATATATACCTGGTGTGGTGCTCTTTCATTTGATCACTCAAGAGATTATAGACTGGTAAAACAAGCTGCTTTACATTCCTTCAAGACTTAGCCTGAAGGCTGCTCTCCATAGCTACCACTAGGATAGCTTTCAATAAGGTTGTCTTTAACCTATCTCCAATAAGGGGTTGTTTGGACTGGTGCAAGGTGCCCACTATAATTAGTGGACAGCATATGCCAGGCCAACTTCTCACATTGGTGTGCAGCGTGTGGGATTCCAGCTTGCTATTGTTTTACCAGATAATCTCAATTGAATTGATCAACTGAAAACCACTAAAGGTACCTAAGGTACATATAATTTAAGCTTAGAATACAGTAAGTTCTACTGAACTTAGAGTTGTGTGTTAAGGGATAGCACACCCTTTCTACAACTCAAGAGAGTTTAGTAGGCCACACTAGAGTAGGTAGTGCATACACCACACCACACTAGTAATGTCTTTAAAGGTAGGATCTAGAGAATCCTTACCAGAAGCCACTGGGCTTCTTCCCTCCAAGTATGATACCCTCCCATTCTTGGAATTGAGAGCATTATGTAACTTGAGGAAATTAAGGACAGGCCAAAGTCCCACCACCCAACACCTTAAAGAGTTGTTGGTGGCTTATGACCTTAGTAAGCCCTTGGGGACTGAAGGGGTAGGAGCTGAGGGTGGGGCAGAAGAAGAGGAAGGGGCCAGGGGTAGAAATACCCCAGCCCCCTCTGAAACTGGCCAGGAGGGTGACAATGACCCTGACCTGGATAACCCAATCCCTCCTGTGGAAGATGAAGAGGATGATCAAGATGATGCCCTCTTTGTCCCCCCAGGAAGGATTATGAGTGTGCCCAGAAAGTCTAGATCTCCTTCTCAGGAGTCTAACCACTCTGGCACCTCAATAGGGAGCTCCGTCTCATCTCATAGGAGGGAATCCTCTCATGAGAGGAGAACAAGGCTGATTCAGTATGAGGAAGCTCAGCTTGAACTCAGAAGGAAGCAAGTAGCCTTAGACAGGGAGTCCCTAGATCTCTTTAGAGAGAAAAGAAAGTTGGGACTAGAGTCCCATGGTGGCAGCCATGTCCCTAGAGATAGGGAAAGGTCCTATGACCATAGGAACCTGAGCAAGATTGTCCCTCCCTACCAGAGTGGGGATGACATCCACAAATGGATTACTGCTCTAGAGAGGGCCTGTAAAGTACAGAAGGTCCCTCGGGAGCAGTGGGCAGCAATCTTGTGGCTCTCCTTTGCAGACAAAGGTAGAGATAAGCTCCTCACTGTTAGAGAGGAGGATGCTGATAATTACAAGGTCTTGAAGAGTGCTCTTATTGATGGGTTTGGCCTAACCACTGAACAGTACAGGTTGAAGTTCAGAGATACCCAAAAAGCACAGACTCAAGACTGGGTAGACTATGTGGATTGTTCTGCCAAGGCTCTGGAAGGCTGGTTGATGGGCAGTAAGGTGTGTGACTTCTCAGGATTGTACAATCTGATAATGAGGGAGCAGATTCTTAATAACTGTCAAAATCAGCTGTTGCATCAATACCTGGTAGACTCTGATCTGACCTCTCCCCAAGAATTGGGAAAGAAGGCAGACAAATGGGTCAGAACCAGGGTGAAGCAGAAAGTACAGAACCAAGGTGGGGACACTAAGAAGCAAGATGCTAAGAACTCTGAAAAGGGTGGGGAGAAGGGTAAAGATCAAAAGCCTTCATCAGGCCCCCAAAAATCTTCTTCAGGTGGGGATTCACAGTCTACAAAAGGGAAAGGCCAAAGAAAACCATGGTGCAAGGTCTGTAAGCAAAAGACCCACTGGACCAGTGATTGCACCAAGTCCAAAGACTCAAGTCCAGCACCCACCAATGCCCCTAAGGCACCTGTTCCCCTAGTACAGTTACAGTTGGTGGGAGTGCTCCAGCCAAGGGTTTAGTAGGGTTCACCCTGGGTACTGAGTTGGGCTCTGACCTAGTCAGAGAACTAACTCAGGCTGTGTTAGTCTGTGATGGAGGCATGGATGTGCCCTCCTCTGTGAGTCCCAGTAATCTGGGCAAGTATAGACAACAGCCTTTAATCAATGGACGAGAGGCTTTGGCATTTAGGGACACAGGGGCAAGTGTCACAATGGTGACACAAGACCTTGTGCATCCTGGGCAAGTTATACTTGGTGAGATGTACCAAGTGACCAATGCTAGTAACGTCAGAACAGACCATACTCTGGCAGTTGTTAACTTCTCCTGGGGAGGGGTAACTGGCCTTAAGAAGGTTGTGGTGAGTGCAAACCTACCAGTCGAATGCTTGCTTGGCAATGACTTAGAGACTTCTGCTTGGGCAGAAGTGGAGCTCAGGACCCATGCAGAAATGCTGAGGATCCCTGCAGATGTGTTTGCTGTGACCAGGTCACAAGCCAAAATGTCTAGCACTGAACAGGCCTTGGATTCTGGAATAATGGACCAAGTGCCTTCCAAGAGGAGGAGTAGTAGGGTTAAGGCAGTGCCTTCCCCCTTGGCTCAGGAAGAAGATCAGTCCCTTGAGGGGGATGATCTCAGTCCTGAAGAAGGAACTGTCCCAGAGGAACTTGAACCTGACCAGGTTGAGTTCTTGGGGACAGGGGGACCTTCCAGGGCAGATCTGAGCCAGGGGCAGCAGAGCTGCCCCTCCCTTGAACCCCTCAGACAGCAAGCTGCTGCTTCTGAGGCTGCTGGGAAAGCTAGTGGTCCCCATACAGTGTATTGGGATGATGGACTCCTGTACTCAGAGAGTAGAGACCCCAAGCCTGGTGCTACCAGGAGGTTGGTTATGCCTCTGAAGTTCAGGGGCTTCCTATTGACCCTAGCCCATGATATTCCCTTGGCAGGTCACCTGGGCCAGAACAAGACTTGGGACAGAATTGTCCCTCACTTTCACTGGCCCCACATGTCTGAAGACACCAAGGAGTTTTGTCGCTCCTGTGTAACCTGCCAGGCCAGTGGCAAGGCAGGTGGCACTACAAAGGCCCCCTGATACCACTACCTGTGGTGGGGGTGCCCTTTGAAAGGGTAGGGATTGACATTGTTGGTCCCATGGATCCCCAAACAGCCTCTGGGCACAGGTTTATCCTGGTGGTAGTGGATCATGCCACCAGGTACCCAGAAGCTATTCCCCTCAGGACCACTACAGCACCTGTGGTGGCAAGGGCCCTCCTGGGAATTTTCTCAAGAGTGGGCTTTCCTAAGGAGGTAGTATCAGACAGGGGTGCTAACTTCATGTCTGGGTACTTAAAAGCAATGTGGAAGGAGTGTGGAGTGACTTATAAGTTCACCACACCCTATCACCCACAATGCAATGGTTTAGTTGAGAGATTCAACAAAACCTTGAAGGGCATGATTAAAGGGCTCCCAGAAAAGCTTAGGCGAAGATGGGACATACTCTTGCCCTGCCTTTTATTTGCATATAGGGAGGTGCCTCAGAAGGGGGTTGGTTACAGCCCTTTTGAACTTCTGTTTGGCCACCCTGTGAGGGGTCCACTGTGCTTGGTGAAGGAAGGATGGGAGTTACCTCTCAAGCCCCCAAAGCAAGACATAGTGGACTATGTACTTGGTCTCCGCTCCCGGATGGCTGAGTATATGAAAAAGGCAACCAAAAACCTTGAGGCTAGCCAGGAACTTCAAAAGGCCTGGCATGACCAAAGGCTGTTCTGACTGTTTACCAGCCAGGACAGAAGGTGTGGGTGTTGGAGCCAGTGGCCCCAGCAGCTCTCCAAGACAAATGGAGTGGACCCCACACTTTTGTTGAGCAGAAGGGTGAGGTTACCTACCTAGTAGACCTAGGAACACCCAGGAGTCCCCACAGGGTTCTCCATGTCAACAGGTTAAAACCATATGTGGACAGGGCAGACATGGGCTTGCTCATGGCTACTGATGAAGGGCAGGAGGAAGAGAGTGACCCACTCACTGACCTGCTCTCACAGAACCCTGACGATGGGTCAGTAGATGGTGTAGCCTTGGCAGGCAGCCTCACTACCCAGCAACAAACTGATTGTAGACAGGTGCTCAATCAGTTTAGACACATGTTTTCACTGACACCCAGTCAGACCACCTGGTGCACTCATGAAGTGGACACTGGGGACAGTCTGCCTATTAAAAATAAGATTTATAGGCAACCTGACCATGTCAGGGTCTGTATCAGGACTGAAGTCTAGAAAATGTTGGAGTTGGGAGTTATTGAACCCTCAGATAGCCCTTGGGCTAGTCCAGTGGTCCTTGTGCCAAAACCTCACACCAGTGGTGGAAAAAGAGAGATGAGGTTTTGTGTGGACTACAGGGGTCTCAATGCAGTCACTAGGACTGATGCCCATCCAATACCAAGGGCAGATGAGCTCATAGATACTTTGGCCTCAGCCAAATATCTCAGCACATTTGACTTGACAGCTGGCTACTGGCAGATCAGACTAGCTGGTACTGCAAAGCCCAAAACAGCATTCTCAACCCCTAGTGGGCATTATCAATTTGTGGTGATGCCCTTTGGTCTGAAGAATGCACCTGCCACTTTCCAGAGGTTGGTGAATACAGTTCTCACAGGTCTGGAAGCCTATAGTGCAGCATATCTAGATGATATTGCTGTCTTTAGCTCCACCTGGGAGGATCACCTGGTCCACCTCAGGAATGTTTTACAGGCCCTGCAAAGGCAGGCCTGACTATCAAGGCCACTAAGTGCCAGATAGGGCAGAGTCAGGTTGTGTACCTGGGCCACCTTGTGGGTGGAGGCCAGGTTCAACCTTTGCAGAGCAAGATCCAGACTATCATGGACTGGACTGCTCCCACTACCCAGACTCAGGTGAGAGCCTTCTTAGGCCTGACTGGGTACTATAGGAGATTTGTCAAGGGGTATGGATCAATAGTGACACCCCTGAATGACTTAACTTCTAAGAAAATGCCCAAAAAGGTTCAGTGGACAGTTAGCTGTCAAAAGGCATTTGATGACCTGAAGCAGGCCATGTGCACTGCTCCCATTCTACAGAGTCCTGATTACTCCAAGAAGTTCATTGTTCAAACTGATGCATCTGAATTGGGGGTAGGGGCTGTACTGTCACAATTGAATGAAGAAGGTCAGGATCAGCCAGTAGCTTTCATTAGCAGAAGGCTGACCCCTAGAGAGAAACGTTGGTCAGCCATAGAGAGGGAGGCCTTTGCTGTGGTCTGGGCTCTGAAGAAGTTGAGGCCATACTTGTTTGGTACCCACTTCCTGGTTCAGACAGACCATAAGCCCCTCTTATGGCTAAAACAAATGAAGGGTGAAAACCCCAAACTGCTTAGGTGGTCCATTTCCCTACAGGGGATGGACTTTACAGTGGAACATAGACCTGGGAGTAACCATGCCAATGCAGATGGACTCTCTAGGTACTTCCACTTAGGACATGAAGACTTAACTGGGCAAGGTTAGTTTAATGTCCCTACGTTTGGGGGGCGTTGTGTAGGAGAGTAGGATCTGCTTCACATGGGTACCCCCACTTTTTGCTGATGCTTCACTGTTTTTCGACATTAGTCTGGCTGGGGCCCTGCTAATCAGAACCCCAGCCTAGCTGCTTCCTCTCTAAAATGGTTTCCATGTGCCTTAGGCACATCACTGATTGGAATCTGGAGTGCCCTTATAAGTCCCTAGTATATGGTATACTATGTACCAAGGGCATAGGTACCTCAGAGGCCTACCAGGGGCTGCAGCATGTATTATGCCACCCCTGGAAGGCCATCCAAACTGACACCACAGGTCTGCTACTGCAGCCTGGGTAAGGTGGTGCATGCACCCCTTACTGTGATATAGGTTACCTATATCACTAAATACATACACACATATAAACCTATAAGTCACTCCTAAGGCAGGCCTTATCAATCCTGAAGGCAGAGTGCATGGTTCCTATGTGAGAGGGTGCCCCTGCATGAGCAGGGCCCCTCTGCAGCGTTCGGAGACCCTTCTCTGATGCTGTTTGTAGTGCAGCCTGACCATATACTCTTAAGCGCATTATAACCTCGCGTTAAATGCTAACTTTGGAATGGCTGCACCTAAACATGTCGTGTTTGGTGTCAAACATCTTGGAATACTACCCCCCGCCAATTCTGGCGGCGGGGGTAGCATTCCACCCTTCTAGAGGGAAAGACATGTTAACTCTGGCTAGCCCGGTAACTTCTTTCTAAAGCCCTGGCATCACAAAATGGATGCTGCTGCCACAGACACGAGTCTGGCCTCCTGCTGCTGGACGAAACTCCGGCAGGGGAGGCCTGGACAATAGGTTTCCTGTCCCAGGGAGGTGTGACCACCTCCCCAGACAGGATAATGTGTATTGGGGCTGGGCGGGAGCACTTTCGGGTGCTTTGAAGTCCTGCACTGGGGGCACATTTGGTGTCCCTGTGCATACCCCAGTTCAAACCGGATCAGGGGCTTGCAGCCCCTGCTTTGGCGCGAACTGGACAAAGGGAAAGGGGTGTAGCCACCCCTCTGCCCTGACCCACCCATAGGTGGGGCCACAGAGTAGTCCAACCCCTAAACTTGGTATAAGTATAGGAACCCAGTCCTTAGGACTTTAGATTATCCCTGGACGAAACTCTGAAACAGAATCCTGGACCTTCGAAGCTCTACTCAAGATTAGAGGACAGAAGAATCTCCCTTGGGGTCAAGGAATGACTCCCCTGCTTGGCAGGCACCAAAGACGCATCTGTCCGGTCTGCATTTCTGAAGCTCCCGTCGGACGCCGAAGTCTTAGCATCACCAGAGGTGGATTCTCAGACTTCCCCGAGGCTACCCTGAGTCCCCAGCAAAGCTGAGGCCCGTAGCTATCGTGGGTGACGTGAGACCGTGACCCCTGGACACCGAGCACATTTGCAAGTGCATCCTCTTCTGGGTCTCCCACGAAGTCGTGCTTTGGGCTTCGAGTAGCCCTAGCCTCCAGCACCAACTGCACCGAAGATCACTGGCCTCCACTCCACGAGTGTCCTGTGAGCCAGATCCACGTGCAACGTCTCGAGGCTCCTTCGCGGTCGCTAGCCCGCTGGCTAGTAGCCCTTCACGAAGGCCAATCTTTTTCTTCTTGGGCATCCTGGTTGCTCCAGGCCTGCCCTCACTTACCCTCGCTGGGTGAGTTCCTCAGACCTTGCTGGTCTGCACCATCGACGATCTTCATCTTCATCGAGACTTGCCGTTGCCAAGGCTTGTTGGGTCCAATCCGGTCGCCGACACCTCAGCACTCGACAGACATTGTGTACCAGCCCGAATCCTGCTCCTGGTCGCCGACAACGCCTCCTGGACCTCGTGGCTGAAGAGTCAAGACGACCGTCAACGCACCTGAAGCACTCGACATCGGTGGGCATCTGTCCATTGCCTTCCTGGTCACTGGCTAGTGACCCAGACTCTGTCCCCTCTGCTTTCAGGTTCTTCAGATCTCCGATCCACTCTTGGATCCACCCGGACACTTTCCACTTGGTCGCCAGCAGCACTTTGCAGCAGATCGCCATTCAAATCGACGACGAAACCCGACCCCGAAAGGCACCTATGCACCCGGCTTCCCTGGGTGAGGTAACACGAGTACTCCGGTGCTCCCGTGGGTAGAGACTCTAGAACGACCTAGTTCTCAAAGGGTTTGCTCCAAGTACTCCTTTAAGTGTTCCTTTTCTTTAATTTCCTGATCGCGACTTTCTCCATAGAAGTTAACGGCGTATCGCGGTTGTGTATTTACACTGCACGCGTCCCCTGTGGGTCCCCTGTGTCACTACCTTGGGTGGTTCCTTGTGGTCCAAGCACTTCTAGAGGCTCTAGGCCTAGTGTCTAGTTCAGTCGTGGTTCTTATACCACTTTATTGGTATATGGTTTGGTACGCCCCTAGGGCCCAAACGTGTATTTGTGCTATTACTGTGTTTAAATAACTTATAACTGTGTACTTCGAACTCTAGCCTCATAAAGAGACTAGAGGGGTGTGTTTAGCAATAAATACATATATTTTGAATATATACCTGGTGTGGTGCTCTTTCATTTGATCACTCAAGAGATTATAGACTGGTAAAACAAGCTGCTTTACATTCCTTCAAGACTTATCCTGAAGGCTGCTCTCCATAGCTACCACTAGGATAGCTTTCAATAAGGTTGTCTTTAACCTATCTCCAATAAGGGGTTGTTTGGACTGGTGCAAGGTGCCCACTATAATTAGTGGACAGCATATGCCAGGCCAACTTCTCACAGTGAGGTTCTCTCGGAGGGCGGTGGTGTTAGGGTCATTGTAGTTGTCCAGGTGGAAGTTTATGTAGTCTGTGGAGGCGAGGTCGTGGAGTGCAATGAGGTAGACGATGGCGTTGGTGAACGGGGCACGGGCCGGGCGGTCTGTAGACGAGGGTTCTGCGGAGCGTCGTTCTGGGGTTGGTCTGGAAGTGGAAGTGGATGTGCTCCATGGAGGGCGAGACGTTATCAGAGTCGGTGGTTGTCGTGCGGAGGGAGCTTTTGTGGATGATGGCGAGGCCTCCTCCTGGGCGGGTGGGGCGGTCTTTCTTCAGGATCTTGTATCCGTCGTGGAAGGTGGTTGCGATGTCGGGTCCGGAGCTGGCGTTGGTGTAGGTCTCTGTGAGGAAGGCAACGTCGGGCGTGTGTGTGTTGAGGAGGTCCCAGATTTCTGTGGCGTGTCGGTGCAGGGAGCATACATAAAGGAGGATACAGTTCAGTGGTTTGTGTGTGCTGGCGTCCGGTGGGCGGGGGGTTGTTGCAGGGGTCCGGAGGTGGGTGAAGGTGCGGCGGCAGTGTCAGCAGGAAACCGGGCCCTGGGTGCTGCTCACTGTCGAGAACTGGCAGTTGTTGCGTCCGGGGTTGAGAGCGTGGAGAGTGCTGGAGGGGGTAGCAGCGGGAGGGTCGGAGGATCAGAGTCCCTGGCAATAGTCGCAGTTGGGTCACGGACGGGCGCAGACAGGCTTGCCTTTGGCGCACCGGCGGCACAGCGGCCACCATTAAGTAGGGGTCAGAGGATCAGCTGGGAGGCGGGAGCGTCACGTTGGGGGGAGGGAATGGGCCCCGGGGGCGGCAGCAGCAGCGGCGAGCATGGGAAGAGGGAGCGAGGAGGGCAAAAGGTAAAATAGGCAAAAGAGAGGAAAGAGAGGAAAGAGGCAAAGAGAAAAGAGGCAAAAAAGAAAGAGGCAAAGAGAAAAGAGGCAAAAAAGAGAAAGAAAGGGGCAAAGAGGGCACAGAACAGAGCGGAATAGCAGAAGAGCAGGGTGCTCTTCCACTAGACCACCAGGGATGAGGCGCAGGCAGGAGCCTGAGGGTGGAGGAAGGCCTCGAACACCTACCTGTAAGGAGCTCGGGCTCAAGGGCAGTCCCTTAACGGTGGAGCTGCGTGGGGGTAGAGCAGTGACACTGACCAGGGAGGTCAGAGGTCTTGCTACAGCTTCATGAGAATTGGGACATTTGATGACCGAGTGATATCTTGATCATTTATGTTCATTGTTTGATAAAACTGTTAATCTGCAGCCTTTTTCCACCATCTAAGAGTTGTGTATTCTTGTGGGTTCAAAGGCTGAAGAGGGGTGGTAGGGAGGAGAGGCCTAAAAGCCTGGTGACGGAGGGTAGCCATCCTGGGACAGGTTATGCCACTGACTAGGGAGACCAGATGTACTGGATTTTCCAGGACGGTCCCGATTTTTCCACGGCTGCCCCAACACATTTAATGAAATTAAAAACCTGTCCTGGATATTACAGTGGGCCAGGTGTTTAACTACTCTTTAATACCTACTGTAAATGTGTCTCAGACCTCCACTGCAGTTTCTGCACGCGCATTTTTTAACTGCCATGTTGACCTGGCAAGTGAACCCACTTAGAAAACACAACAAGATGATGGACGGAGTGCTGAAACTTTTCAACTACTCACCCCCCTGTCACAGATCTGGGTTTAATCCATCGTTCTTTTGCTCACTATGCTACCCCAGTTTGGACCCAGCTATATGCAAATCAGTCTTGACCCTGTTCCTCATGGGTACAGTCCAGCCCGAACTCCCAGGCCAGGTTCTCCCTAGACCGGAAACAAGCATCCTGGGACTTGTTTTCAGGGATTCACCCCTCTTCAGCCAGGCTAGCTTGAATCCAGTGGCACAGCAAGCACCCCAAAACCGGTCCCAGGATGCCTGTTTCAATAGATTCTATGGACAGAATTGCTTGAAACATTTTAAATGTCATATTTTGAACTGTATATGTTGGATTTTTTCGTTTTGGTCATGTTTGGTTTAGATAAAGATACTTTACTTTTCTTAACTGGTGTGGTGTCCAATTGTAGAGTTTTCACTGTGTTACAGTGTCTGAGGGCAAATACTTGACACATTGCCTTTGAGATAAGCCTTTTTGCTCATGCCAAGCTACCAAGGGGGAGAGCAGGGGTTATCTACAGTGTGTTACTCCCTTATCCTGACTAGAAGGAAGGGTCCCTACTTGGACAATGGTGCATACCTCTGTCAAATAGAGACCCCCATTGCTAACAGAGTTGATGGGAGAAGTGTTATTTAACCGGTTAACTGCTTAGAACGTTCCGTGCCAGTGCGGAACGTTCTATTAAGCGGGCGGGGCCGCGTCGGCCAACGGACGTGCGCAGCACTACCGAGGTAGTGCTCGCGATGGCCGTTGGCCGACAGAAGCACTTAACGGGTTAAAAACAAAACAATATATTTTTTGTGTTTAGTCTCATAGCCTTTCAAACGTACTGTTCACAATTCTAATAGCTTTCTTAATGGTGAAAACGGTTTTCTTTTTTGTTTCAAGGATAAGAAATAAAATAATTCTCATTTCAGATTTATGCACATCTCTCCACCACTGAAGCCCCACAGAAACTTGTATGTTTGTTTAGCCAGTCTAGGTTTTATCATTTGTTTTTTGGCACTTATGACTTTGTTTTTATCAATATAAATGAAAGATTACAAGCCACAGGATTCAAAGCAAACCAGACTAAATGTGCTACTCCTGTGACATGGGAAAACTTTCAATCTCCTTTCTCTGTTCCATGGATGAGACAAAACTTTCAAACAGAACAAATCGAATAGCCTCTGATTGTCCTTTTTTTCCTTTCTTTTCTAAACATCTTTTTACTGAGATTTTTAACATGAACATTTCAAATGTGTCTTTCCATTCTCATGGCATTACATATTGCAAATGGTACAAGCAGAGTTAACTTTATGCTTGTTACACGGGTACTGCTTAAAGTAGCCTTTTGGTTGTTCAGTTCATATCAGTACTGGTGTCGCAGATGCACTGTTACATCATAGATTATTCGCTGAAGTGAACCCTGCGGCACCCCAGTCCTGGACAGATTGATAGTGAAAACGCGGGGCTGTGGAGGGAATGGGAGTATGATCGTCAATTTAAGCCTAGGGGAGATATTACACAGGGATGCGGTCCGATTACAGGCAGCATTGGGTAGAGGTGTAGTGTAGGACTATAGTCATCTGGTGTTCACTAAAGGCCCAGCATCAAGAAACAAAAGCAGGGGGAGGAATGAGGAGATATAGAGTGATAGCCAAGCCACCAGTCTTACTCCAAGCTTTCGCACAGGAGCATATTTGAACAGCTAAACTGGACTGTTAGGGGAGGTCCTTGCAGTCACAGCAGAGATATGGTATAATGCCTGCTATTCATAGCAGCTCTCCTGGGAGCGAGGGTGTCATCCCTAAGATGGTCTGAAAAGCAATCAGCAGTTTGTCCCAACCCTGATAGAGGAGGCACTTCCTCTGGCCTCTTCCTAAGTACTCTGCTGTCCGCTTCCGCCCATGTTGCTACTGACTGGCGCCTCCTTGAGGCCTTTGGGGTACACTTGTTTTTCGGTGTTGGGTAACTATCCACTTTACCAGTAGTAAGGCAAGAAAAATGAAACAGACCGTGAGCTTTGCCTTCTTAGTACGCTTGAACAGCCCTAGGGCACAGGTCTCTCAGCTGTGTAGTGTGGAGTTTCCTATGATTTGGCCTAGGTGTGCAGTGGCGGGTGGTGACATCTGAAAGGGGTGAAACCATAAAAGTTGGGCATCACTTTTATGTAGTTACCCAGACACGGCCTCCCTGAGCCCAAGGGCTACTTTAACATCATGCAACGACATGCTCAGGGTGCAACAGCTGAACTAGATTAGTTCACATAACATTTGGACTCTTCTGCCAGACTCAGTAAAAAGATTTAAATACCTTGATAACAGTCCTTTACTGCTGCTTATGCCAAGACTTACTGCGCAAACTGTCTTCCCATTATACAACAGGCGCAGCAGTCAGCTACTCGGACCTTCAGTCTTCTGCAGCCAGTACTTTTAGCCGTTTTGCTGGACTTGGAATCACACACAACAGCACTCTGACTTATAGCCACTGTCCTGGACTGTGAGGCAGCCAAGTCGTGCTGGCAGTGGTGAGGTTATATTCTTTTCACTTCGCTGTCCAGACAGCCTTACGTTTTCACTCCTCACCGCCCGTTGTAACAAGCATTTGCAATGCAATAGGTCTCGCATTTACAAGAGTTTGAGCTATTGGCGTTGTAAATGACAATGCCTTTTATTTGTGTTGTTTTTCAAACAGATAAATAAAAGGCATTGTTATTTACAATGCCAATAGCTTAAACTTTCTCAAATGCACGACCTATTGCATTGCAAATGCGTTCGTGCTATAACAATAAAAAAAGTGTTAGGAGAGTGCGTGTCTTGCTTGCAAAAGCAGACAGGACAAAGCTATTTGAGAAAATAGTGCTCGGAGGCTGTAATTAAAGCCTACAGAGTAACAGCACACGTAACAGGGGGTGTCGCCATGGGAGGTTACAAAATGAGACAAGGCGGTACTAAGGAGGGACTACTAAGCCTATTGACCAATGAACAGCCATAGTTTACAGGGAACAATGACAAAAGCCAATGACAACTATAGGTGGAGAGTGGGCGGAGCTTCAAGTCCCTACCTGAACATAGCATGCCTCGCAGAGCAGTGCATGCGCTGCCCAGGCTCGACATAAAAATCAGATCATTATGCAGCATATGATGAACTACCTCGGTACTGAGGTAAATTCATACTGATGAAAAAAGCCACAGCTGCAGAATCACGTTTCAGCAGTTTCCCTGGGTTTACTTTGCACCAACTACTACTCTGGAATCAAACTGTTTGCAAAATAAATCTAGCCACAAAGGTCCTCGTTTGAAACCTGATTATCTCTTTAAAAAATACCAACCGTAATTGCATATGTAAAAAAAGAGAAGTATGAAGGATGGTTACCCAGCACTAGCTTTTCAGATCGCAAAAATATTGAAAGGGGTCACAAGTCATGTATTTTCACAAACTCCTCCTAAACTCCAGCATGAATCATTAAAGAAAAAGATGCATTGATGGGGTGGTTGGAGTGAAGAGGAGAGTGGCTGGATAAGTAGGTACATGGGCGTGTGCATGAGTCAATTGAAGCATGAATGGGTAATGCGTCAGTGGGGGTATGAGAAGCTGGGTGGGCCAGAGGATTAATAGATGGGGTCCCAGATGGATAAGTGGGTAGATGAGAAAAGGGTGGTGAAACCTTTAGTTGACTGATTAATGGGTAGGTTGTTGAGTAGGTGTACGAGTAGATTATTGAATGATTTGGTATGTGTATGAGTGATTGTTGTGGACAAGAGGGGAAACAAATATTAAAGTAAGATAAATATATGAGTAGGGCGATGGATGGTTGAGTAGGCAGTTGAACAATTGAGAGGTAGGTGGATAAATAAGCAGATGCCTGTTTTAGTAGATGTGTGCATGAATTCGTAGATAGATGAATGGGTGGATGCAGGGCAAATATGTGAATAGTTATAGGAATTGAGTGAATGGATGTATAGAAGGTGAAGGAGTGAATGGATGTATAGAAGGTGAAGGAGTAGATGGATGACAGTAGTTCACTGGGCTGATGGATGGGAAGGTGCATGGATGTATACCTAGGTGAACTGTGGATGGGTAGGTAAACGGGTGGATCAGTAAGAGTACAAGTTGTTGGTGGATGAGTGAATAGTGTTGCATGGGTCAGGGAGGCAGTCAATAGTGGATGATTGAGCATGAGAATGGATTAGTATGGAAAAGAGGAGGATGATGTATTGTTAGAAGAATGGATGAATATATGTAGGCGAATGAGTGAATAGGTGTTTGGTGGATGAGTGGGTAGGTAGATAAATAAAGTGTTAGACAAATGGATGAGTAAGGAGGTGGATGCATAAGTAGGTGAAGAGGGAATTGTTGACAAACATAAATGAATGGCGAAAGAGCATGTGGATACTGGAAGAAGGGATGGATAGAAAAAAGTTGGAACCAGGGACAGTTAATTGCATTGGTGAGTGGTGCGTTTTACACTCCCACTTCTAAAAAGTTACTGTGGTGAGTGTGTGAATAGGGGGATAAACTGTGAGTAGGTAGATTACCAGTGAGTTGACGGGTAGTAGGATCAATGGGCGGTGAGTGGACTAATTAAAGGGGAGGATGTGTGAGGAGGAGGATGAATAGGTGGATAAGCTGGTGTGCTGTGCATGAATGTGTAGCTAGGTGGATGAATGTGCAAGTGGAGAAGCGTGTGAATTGATGTGCGAGTTTTGCTTGAATTAATGTGTGTTATGGACAAGGTGACTACAGGATGAGTAAGTGGATAGCAAGGATTAGGCGAATGTATGATTAGTTGGTGAATAAGCAGGTTTATGGACAGCTAGACAAAAGAGGAATGAGTGAGTCCGCAGAAGTTTTGATGGATGCATAAGATGGTTGAAAGAGTGGGGAGGCAAAATAATGTATAGTCAGGAGGATGAATGAGTAAGTAGGTGGATGGAAGACTAGGTGGATGGTAGGGGTCAGGTGGATTATTCACTTGCTGGTGATTAAATATAAGAGGATGAGAACGTTAATAAATGCAGAGTAGATGGCTAAGTGAGTCAGCGGATGCAAGGATGGGCAAGTAGGTGCGTGGATGGTGAGTGAGTAGGTGTATGGTGAGGACAGATGTACAGACCAGTGAGTAGATGGAGAAGTTTGTGTGTGGATGAATGAGTAAGTGGAGGGGGATGGGTATGTTGTGAGTAAGAGTAGGTAAGTGGATGAGAGTAAAAGTGGATGGTTATCTGTACAGCTAAGTAGCTGGATGGTGGACGAGTAGCTTGTTAGATAGTTGAGCCAGGGTAACGGCGGAGGAGCCTACCGGTGATGCCAGACGAGTCAGCGAGTGATGGCGGATGAGTACATAGACGGCTGAAAGAACAATTTGGCGGATGGATGTGTGATCAGGTAGAAGAATGAGCATGTGAATGGGTTAGTTGGTGAATGGTGGAAGAGTAGGTAGGTAGTGGGGAAGTAAGTAATGGTCAGAACGACAGCGGCTCAGTAGATGGATGAGTTGGATCGTGTGAGAAAAGACTGAGTAGGTGCATGAAAGGTGAGTGACTGAGCAGGTTAATTAATGGTTAGCGTGAAAATTTATAAGTAGATAAATAAATAGATTTTTGAGACATACAGAAACATTGGCGCTCAACACAATACACACACAAAAAAACAATGCAAAGTGTAATCACAAAGTGGCTGAGGGAATAATTATACACAGTAGGAAGTTCAGGACAAGACAAAAAAAAACACAAAGCAAAAAAATGCGTCCTCTTCAGTTAGGGCCACATATATGCGTCAATGATGTTTCGACCATAATATAATTGATTGGTCATCATCAGGACGGAACCACAATTACAGGAGCATCCAAGTTAATTTATTAAAAACATCTAAAAACGAGAAGAATATATGTACATGGGCATAAAATAATACTTTGAGGTTATGTCACAGTAAATGAGGAATATATAGTAGGGTACGTGATTAAAAAATAAATCACCTAACCCAAAAAGGCGAAAAGGAAAAAATAGGAAAGATGGTGATTAGCAAAGAATGCCATCATAAATAGACCCTACAGCCATACCAGGATCCAAAGTGCCAAAATAAAATAAGCAAGCTTGAAAAGTGTCAGAGTATACAAGAGAGGACAATATACAAGGGAGGACAGTCCGTGGCCAACACCTTAGCCAGAAAGAGAGAGAGCTATGATCAATAAATCACCTATTCATAAGGTAGATCCAACCGGAAGTACCACAAATGTATGGAATGCCCAATATAGAACACTCAAGATTCGGATACTGTAGGGCAAATATAGAGTCCAATTAGTAACCATATTTACCCGAAAATGTGGACGAACGATAATCTAGAGGTCGTAAGTCATACTCACATCCAAAATGGAATATAATAATTCCAATGGGCATGATGTTCAGAGAATAATGGAACTCAACAATTGGAAGAATGGTCCAACCTACTTCTTCGATATATAAATGCAACTAAAAAAAGAGGTATGCATAAATTAAAGAGAAAATGTTTCTACAGACACTAGATTAGAATAAATAAATAACTCATTTACTAAAATGTATGGCCAATATATATACTTACAGCCAAACAAATGGCAAAGAGTAGGTGTAGAAATAACTACTGCCATAGAATATTCAGGACTTTTCATACATCATGCAACGAGTTATGGAGTCATCAAATTGAACACTATTCAATATGAAGGAAAAAACACTAGATTAACGATTAAGAATTACACAAATGTGTAATTTGCATAAAGAGTGAATGTGCTCAATAATGTGCACACCAATTACCTTAATTGCCAATGAATTAATCAGGCAAAAACAGACGTGGGCTATGTACATTGAACAAATCCCACACCGAGGGCACTGCAGAAAAAACATATGATATATAAGAACTATGTCGTTGTTATCCAAATTATACATTATTTAGAGAAAACCCAATTAGTTGGAAAAACGGGCTCTCAAAAATGCCTAACGCCCGAACAAATTTTATGACCCATAGGGTGCTGTCCCATACTGTATCCCCTATAAATGGCCACTAAAATTGAGTGAAGTGCCCAAATATATACGGAAGTAAACAGTTCCCTATTAGAATGTATATATGCTAACACGTTCGGAAAGTAATTAACGGCCCATAGTTTCAAATCGAGAATATATTAAAAAAAACGAGCCCCAAGTGAATCAATTACACCTAATGCATACCTGCAAGGTCCCGAGAAATCCATCCGATCACGAGCTGTCCCAAAGTATTTTGCTCGGCATAACCCGGATACTAAATAGCCCCGTATGCGTATAACGCGGTGCGTCAACAGTGTAACCATAGTAGACGGACTACAACTTTCCATTCGACCGGAGCAGACATGCCACCCCAGTAAAGCTACTCGAGTTGCATACAGAGTCAGAATAGACGTCTCTCTAATAATACTGGACTGGGAAATTCCGCAACAATACACCCTGACTCCTAAGATCAGAAAGGTTGGAAAAAGTATTTTCCAAAAACGCAAATTGTAACGATACAAACAGAAAAGAAGAAAAAAATTACAACACCCTATAAGAATAAGGGCAATCGATAGATCCGAGAAAGCAACAAAAAACGTTACGATAAAACAGGAATAGAGATCCATGTGATGTAAATTATTACAATAGATGCGTGAAAAACATAAGTAAACAAAGTGAAGTATAATTATAAAAAAAAAAATAAAGGAAGAATAAATCAGCAGAATTTTTTTAATAGATCACAGTCATAAATTCATCTATTTAACTGTGCATAACCATCAAGAAAATCACAATGCAATATTCAATACATACACAAACCAACATTTTTCATGTGCATATGTTTTTTGCTCATTAAATCAAAAAACAAATTAATTAATCAAGTACATAAGTTACCCATCAATGTTAGATAATTAACTATACATGGTGTTGGATGAATACACTAGGGTACAAAATCCAATGCAAACATATCATGTATTCTCAAACTAGGTGCAGTCCAAAGGAGCAATATAGCACAGGTCACAATTTCAAGGCACACAGAGCCAAGAACACTGAAATAAAGATAATGTCAGAAAAACTAGAGGAATAAAGAAAGAATTTTAACCAGATATAATTGCATTGCATTCCTCAAGGATATTCAGACCTTGGTTTATACTGTCACAGCGAAGAATCCAGCGGCACTCAGTTTTATTCAGTATACTTGCAATGCTACCACCCCTTGGTGGTTTTCTAATCATCTCAATGATCTGCCACTGAAAGTCTGAGAAATGCAAAAACAACAGTTGATGGACAGAATGCAGAACAATGTCACACATTCACCCCAGTACAGAGATCTGGGCCTAAATCCATCGTTTTTTTGCTCACCATGCCATTCCAGTTTGAACCCAGCCATATGCAAATCAGCCTTGACCCTGTGCCTCATGGGAACAGTCCAGCCCGAACTGCCAAGCCAGGTCCTCCCTGGACAGGAAACAAACATCCTAGGACCGGTTTCGGGGTTTCACCCCTCTTCAGCCAGGATAGCTTGATTCCAGTGGCATGGAGAGCACGGGACCCACGTCTGGGCATACCCGTCCCACTCGGGGTGACAAATGCAAAAACAACAGTTGATGGACAGAATGCTGGGTCCAAACTGGGGTGGTGTGGTGAGCAAAAGAATGATGGATTAAACCCAGATCCTTGTGACTGGGGGTGAATGTTTGCATTGTCCAGCATTCCGTCCATCAACTGTTTCTTTTGCATATGTTGCCCTAAGTGGGAAGGGTATGCCCAGACGTGGGTCCCGTGCTCACTACACCACTGGATTCAAGCTAGCCTGGCTGAAGAAGGGTGATGCCCTGAAACCGGTCCCAGGATGCTTGTTTCCGGTCCAGGGAGGACCTGGCTTGGCAGTTCGGGCTGGACTGTTCCCACAAGGAACAGGGTCAAGACTGATTTGCATATGGCTGGGTCCAAACTGGGGTGGTGTGGTGAGCAAAAGAATGATGGATTAAACCCAGATCCTTGTGACTGGGGGTGAATGTTTGCATTGTCCAGCATTCCGTCCATCAACTGTTTCTTTTGCATATGTTGCCCTAAGTGGGAAGGGTATGCCCAGACGTGGGTCCCGTGCTCACTACACCACTGGATTCAAGCTAGCCTGGCTGAAGAAGGGTGATGCCCTGAAACCGGTCCCAGGATGCTTGTTTCCGGTCCAGGGAGGACCTGGCTTGGCAGTTCGGGCTGGACTGTTCCCACAAGGAACAGGGTCAAGACTGATTTGCATATGGCTGGGTCCAAACTGGGGTGGTGTGGTGAGCAAAAGAATGATGGATTAAACCCAGATCCTTGTGACTGGGGGTGAATGTTTGCATTGTCCAGCATTCCGTCCATCAACTGTTTCTTTTGCATATGTTGCCCTAAGTGGGAAGGGTATGCCCAGACGTGGGTCCCGTGCTCACTACACCACTGGATTCAAGCTAGCCTGGCTGAAGAAGGGTGATGCCCTGAAACCGGTCCCAGGATGCTTGTTTCCGGTCCAGGGAGGACCTGGCTTGGCAGTTCGGGCTGGACTGTTCCCACAAGGAACAGGGTCAAGACTGATTTGCATATGGCTGGGTCCAAACTGGGGTGGTGTGGTGAGCAAAAGAATGATGGATTAAACCCAGATCCTTGTGACTGGGGGTGAATGTTTGCATTGTCCAGCATTCCGTCCATCAACTGTTTCTTTTGCATATGTTGCCCTAAGTGGGAAGGGTATGCCCAGACGTGGGTCCCGTGCTCACTACACCACTGGATTCAAGCTAGCCTGGCTGAAGAAGGGTGATGCCCTGAAACCGGTCCCAGGATGCTTGTTTCCGGTCCAGGGAGGACCTGGCTTGGCAGTTCGGGCTGGACTGTTCCCACAAGGAACAGGGTCAAGACTGATTTGCATATGGTTGGGTCCAAACTGGGGTGGTGTGGTGAGCAAAAGAATGATGGATTAAACCCAGATCCTTGTGACTGGGGGTGAATGTTTGCATTGTCCAGCATTCCGTCCATCAACTGTTTCTTTTGCATATGTTGCCCTAAGTGGGAAGGGTATGCCCAGACGTGGGTCCCGTGCTCACTACACCACTGGATTCAAGCTAGCCTGGCTGAAGAAGGGTGATGCCCTGAAACCGGTCCCAGGATGCTTGTTTCCGGTCCAGGGAGGACCTGGCTTGGCAGTTCGGGCTGGACTGTTCCCACAAGGAACAGGGTCAAGACTGATTTGCATATGGCTGGGTCCAAACTGGGGTGGTGTGGTGAGCAAAAGAATGATGGATTAAACCCAGATCCTTGTGACTGGGGGTGAATGTTTGCATTGTCCAGCATTCCGTCCATCAACTGTTTCTTTTGCATATGTTGCCCTAAGTGGGAAGGGTATGCCCAGACGTGGGTCCCGTGCTCACTACACCACTGGATTCAAGCTAGCCTGGCTGAAGAAGGGTGATGCCCTGAAACCGGTCCCAGGATGCTTGTTTCCGGTCCAGGGAGGACCTGGCTTGGCAGTTCGGGCTGGACTGTTCCCACAAGGAACAGGGTCAAGACTGATTTGCATATGGCTGGGTCCAAACTGGGGTGGTGTGGTGAGCAAAAGAATGATGGATTAAACCCAGATCCTTGTGACTGGGGGTGAATGTTTGCATTGTCCAGCATTCCGTCCATCAACTGTTTCTTTTGCATATGTTGCCCTAAGTGGGAAGGGTATGCCCAGACGTGGGTCCCGTGCTCACTACACCACTGGATTCAAGCTAGCCTGGCTGAAGAAGGGTGATGCCCTGAAACCGGTCCCAGGATGCTTGTTTCCGGTCCAGGGAGGACCTGGCTTGGCAGTACGGGCTGGACTGTTCCCACAAGGAACAGGGTCAAGACTGATTTGCATATGGCTGGGTCCAAACTGGGGTGGTGTGGTGAGCAAAAGAATGATGGATTAAACCCAGATCCTTGTGACTGGGGGTGAATGTTTGCATTGTCCAGCATTCCGTCCATCAACTGTTTCTTTTGCATATGTTGCCCTAAGTGGGAAGGGTATGCCCAGACGTGGGTCCCGTGCTCACTACACCACTGGATTCAAGCTAGCCTGGCTGAAGAAGGGTGATGCCCTGAAACCGGTCCCAGGATGCTTGTTTCCGGTCCAGGGAGGACCTGGCTTGGCAGTTCGGGCTGGACTGTTCCCACAAGGAACAGGGTCAAGACTGATTTGCATATGGCTGGGTCCAAACTGGGGTGGTGTGGTGAGCAAAAGAATGATGGATTAAACCCAGATCCTTGTGACTGGGGGTGAATGTTTGCATTGTCCAGCATTCCGTCCATCAACTGTTTCTTTTGCATACTGAAAGTCTGAGGGTGCATGGTTATTTTCTAGAAAGTGGGACACCAGAGGGGCATGTTCCTTCTTGCATTTAATGCGGCTCTTGTGTTGTGCCAAACTGGCTTTGATTCTCTGGGTGGGTTGACACACATAAAGGAGATTGCAAGGGCACCAAATGGCATACACAACATTCTGTGTATTGCAATTAGTATGATCACGAAGATCAAAAGAAATTGTGCCATGAACAAATTGTTTTGTGTTAAGGCTCGAGTCGCACATCAAACAATTGCCGCATCCATAGTGTCCCACGACCTTGTTCAAGCCCCAAAGAGTAGTTAAATCGGGTGATGGAAGAATGGGCAGAGCTGCACGCACCAAGTGGTCGCCTATATTTCTCCCTCTTTTAAAAGAGAAAAGTGGTTGTTCATTCGTAATGCCAGTGGATAAAATTAAAGGCCAATGTTTTTTGATAATCTTTGTTATCTTGTGGCTCTGTGTGCTAAAAGTCATGACACATGGTATTCGTTACATTGTTTTTGCTGGTCTAGGAGAGAGCAGGAATTCACGATGGTTATACCATGCTCTCTTCAGTGATTGTTTTAGGAGTCTCCTGGGGTAACCGCGATGCTCCAGGAGGAAAGTACCAAATTGGACAAAGGGTTTGAGTACATCCCTTATAATATTTCCTTGATTGAAAGACAGGCGCTTCGCTCTTTGAAAGACAATCGGGAAGTTATTATAAACCCCGCAGATAAGGGTGGGGGAATAGTTATCCAACCCTTGGATACATATAAAACTGAGATTCAAAGACAATTGGGCAATGTTAATCATTATGTCATTCTAAGAACTAATCTGCTTTCGGACATTCAAAAATTGATCACAACAGTAACATCTAAAGCCAAACTAGCTGGTTTTCTGAGCACTAAGGAATTTGAGTTTCTAAATACAAAATCACCCAGGACTCCGGTCCTATACACACTTCCGAAAGTGCATAAAGATTTGATTAACCCTCCAGGCCGACCCATCGTTTCTGGCTGTGGGTCGGTCCTGGAGCCACTTTGTAAGTACATTGACGTGTTCATAAAAGATTTGGCCATTGATACAAGGAGTTATGTACGGGACAGCGGGGATATTATTTCCCAGCTTGAACTGATGCATTTTAATTCTGAGACTGAGTTGTTGGTGTGTTTGGACATTGAGTCCTTATACACCAATATCCCTCAATTTGAGGGGATTGAGGTGATCCGTAGAGCCTTGGACACACGTTCTGGTCCAGTGAGTGTACCTACTGACTTTTTTTTTTTTTTGATAATCAAGTTTATTAGCATTTAAAGAACAAATCACGAAATATATAGGCAGTAAAAACAAACACATCGTTAAATTAGACATCATTGAAACAAAGACGACAGAGACCAGCAAGGCACCTTTAGAATAAGCACAAAGACCACACATGCCTATGAACATTCTGGTACGAAGCCCAAGCGCCCCTTAGGGCCATAGGTGGAACCACTTGCCCCATATTTTGCCGAAAAGCTCGGGGCAACCCCGGGCCTCGAAGAGGGCCTCCTCGTGAGTTCCACACCAATCCACCCCACTTCTCCACCTCCGCACAGTTGGTGGCTTGGCCTGGGACCAGACCGCCGCTATATCGCGCTTTGCCACTGCCAATGCTGTTCCTAGGAAGCACTTTTCGGTCCGGGAGCCATCAAGACCATCAAACACGCCCAGGACCAAGCGCAGTGGGTCATGAGGGACTTCCCACCCCAGAGTCTGCGTGAGTTCTAGTTCCACCCCCGCCCAAAATGGTGCCAGGACGGGACACTGCCAAATCATGTGGTAGAAGTCCGCAGGAGCATGACCACATCGTGTGCAGGCCGGGGAGGGCCGCATACGGGCAGTGTAGAGGCGCGCTGGAGTGAGGTAGGCCGTATGGAGGTAATAGAGTTGGACTAGACGCAACTTGGAGGAGATCGTCATGATCCTGGGAGCCATAAGGGCGTCTCTCCAGTCCGCCTCTTCCAGGGGGCCCAACCACCCTTCCCAGCGGGCACGGAGCAAATCTAGAGAGGCAGGGCCATTGTTTACCAGGGAGCGGTAAATCCGCGATACCCCTCCGCTGCCCAGATTCCCCATCATCACCTGGGCCTCCAGGGGGCTAAATTCCGGGAAGGAGGTGGGGGACGGAATGTGTACGCGGAGGGCATGCCTTAGTTGTAAGTATTTGTAAAATTGGGAGGAGTGGAGTGAGTAGCGTTGCTGTAGATCCGTGAACGATCTGATTTGGTCCCCTACCCAGACATCTCCTAGTAAGGAGATCCCGATGCGGTCCCACCGACGGAAACCTCGTCCCTCCGAGACCTCCTTCAGCCAGGCACCACTCCACAAGGGCGTCTGTCCGGTGAGTCTCCGGTCCCATTTCGTGTGACGCAAGGCTGCACGCCAGGCCATGAGCACCGTTCGGGTGACGGGGGGAAGGGCTTGTGGTATGGGGGCCCCATATAAGTAAGCCTGGAGCCGTGAGAATTCCAATGACCGGAGTTCCACCTGGTATGCCGGGTCGGACCAGCCGCCTGCAAACCAATCATGGATCATGATGAGCCTCGTGGCCAGATAGTAGAGATGGAGATTGGTTACCCCCATGCCCCCGTCATAGGGAGGTATGCGGCAGTGTGCCAAGGACATTCACGGCCTTCCGCCCCCCCACAAAAACCGGCCAAGGGCGCCGTCTATGTCCCGAAACCAGCTCCCCGGGAGATGAAGGGTAATGTTTTGTAAAATGTATAAAAAGCGGGGGAGGACCATCATTTTAAAAAGGGCACTTCTGCCAAGGGGGTTGAGAGGGAGAGAGTGCCATTTCTTGAGGTCCGCTTTGGTCCTGGTAACCAGGGGTGTAATATTCAGGGCCCATTCGAGCTCTGGAAGGAGAGCGATCCACATTCCCAAGTATTTGAACGACTGCCTGCGCAGGGGAATGGTCGATTGCCAGTCGAAACAATCCCGAGACGGGTGTAAGGGAACCAGTGTAGATTTCGCCGGGTTAAGCCGGAGACCAGAGACCCGTTCGAAGGCAGAGAGGGCGTCCAAGCATCGTGGGCCTGAGCTCTCGGGGTCCGCCAGAAAAAGAAGGACGTCGTCGGCGTATAGGGCGATCTTATCGATCTGGCTCGGGTCCCACTCACGGATGTGGGGGTCTTGCCGGATGAGGGATGCCAGTGGCTCCATTGCTAGCGCAAATAAGAGCGGCGAGAGCGGGCAGCCCTGGCGGGTGCCCCTTTGAATGGGAAACGTCTCCGAAAGCACGCCGTTAATGAGTACCCTGGCCTTAGGACTGGAGTATAGGACCCGGATAAAGCGCCGGAACTGGGGCCCGAAGCCCATCACCTCCAACACATCCCCCAGATAGCTCCAAGCTACCGTATCGAATGCTTTTTCAAAATCGATGAAAAGCAGGGCCAGGTACGGGGTGAGGAGGTGACGATGTGCCAGGGCGAGGTGAAGGCGGCGTATGCAGTGTCTGGTACCGCGGGCTGGCATAAAGCCGCATTGATCTGGGTGGACCAGGTCCTGCAAATGGGGGCGGAGTCTTTGGGCCATGGCAGTGGCGAAGATTTTTACCTCGGTATTTATGAGGGAGATGGGGCGATAAACCGCACATGTGAGGGAGGGTGGCTGTGTCTTAGGGAGGACCACAATAGTGGCCACATCCGTCTCCTGAGGGAAGGACCCCATGTCAACTACAGTTTTAAACAGGTCCACTAAATGTGGGACCAGAGTGTCGCGGAAAATTGCGTAGTATTCTTGGGGGTACCCGTCCGGCCCTGGTGTCTTGCCGGAGTGTAAGAGTGAAATGGCCCCATGTATCTCCTCCGGGGTGAGCGGAAGGTCCAGAGTCTCAGAGACCCTCTGAGAGAGACAGGGCAGCGTAGTCCCCGTCCCGGACAACAAGTCGGCCAGAGAGGATCCGGGCGTCCGGGCCGCGTAAAGAGCAGCATAGTAGCCTGCGAAGGTGTGGGCGATAGCTCGAGAGGTGACATGATGGCCGCCTACCTCATCACAGATCTCGGGAATAATGCGGTTGGCTTTGGGATAGGACACTAAATTGTGGAGTAATTTGCCATTCTTATCTCCCCAACCGTATACGCGTGCTACAGAGGATCGCCATAACATTTTAGCTGCCTCCAGTGAGATCCGACTGATCTCTTCGCGGAGCAGTGTGAGTCGTCGAGCGGAATCTTCGCTGTCAGTAGAAGCCTGGGCCCCTTCCATTTGCGCTGCTTGGGCCTCCAACTGTACAAGTCGGGCGGTCTGTTCCACGCGTTTCGCATGGACCAAGCCTCTAGCCACCCCCCATATAGTGGCCTTGCCAGCCTCCCATAATGTTCCCGGCGAGGAGACCGAACCCGTGTTGGTCGAGAAATAGTGCCCCAGTTCCTGCCCGAGGGCCTCAACGAATTCGGCGTCCTGCAGGAACCAGGCATTCATTCGCCACGCCATACGAGCCCCATTGGGGGGGTTCCCGAGACGGAGGGAGACCGGGGAGTGATCTGAGATGCCACGGGGCAGAATAGCTGCCCCGGACATCAATTGACAGTCTGGGGCCGGAAGCAGGAGCAGGTCGATATGAGAGTGGGTATGGTGAGCCGCTGAGGTGTGGGTATACTGTTCTCGTCGGGGGTTCCACACCCTCAAAGCATCGCAGAGACCCAAGGCAGAGGACCAATCAGACAAGCGCCTAGCAGAGGCCAGGCGAGGTGCTGAGGGAACACCCGATGTGTCGCGGGAGGGCTGCAAAACGGCGTTAAAATCGCCTCCAATGACCGTCAGTCCCTGTGGGAAGGAGGAGACCACAAGTGTAAGACGGCGGAGAGTTGAGGCCAAAACGGCAGGGGGGGATGTAGACACACAGGAGGTTGAAAGGGTGGCCTTCAACTTTACCCGTCAGGGCCACAAAGCGACCCTGTAAGTCTGTCTCGGCATGCGCCAGGGTAAAAGGAAGTCCCTTCCGAAGCAGTATGGCAACCCCCCGGGATCCCCTTGTATAACCGGAGTGCCAAACCCTATCAAACCCATACCGGGTAAGGAAGTTGCATCGTGTACCCAGAAGGTGTGTTTCCTGTAGGAAGAAGATATCGGGCTTGTGTCGCTGGGCGCTGTGAAGGACAGCAGTGCGTTTTACGCGATGCAGTAGGCCGTTGACGTTCCAGGATAGGATATGGAGGGGTCTATGTAGGGTCGACGCCATCCAAGTGGAGGAAAGTGTGTGGAAGAAGAGACGCAGGCGCAAGTGGACTCGGGTCCCAGGGGAGACAGTGTGCTGCGGCCGGGGTCTCTGGGTGGAAGTTGTGTAGTGTGGTAAGTCTCGTGTCGCTGTCAATGTCGTACATGCATCGATAGCTGCCAAGAAAAACAAAGAACGGCGGCCCGTAGGCGGCTGAAAACAATAAACAATGCTGAGACAACGGTCTACCCTCCCTCCCAATCCCCCCAACACCCCCCACCCTACACTTCTGAAAAGGAAGCATCTGTCGCCCTAACACTACAACTCAAAACAACAACCCACAATAGGTCTAGGTGCTAAGCTAAAACGTTTAGCTAAACATGGCCATGGCGGAGATGGACCCCCTCCTTAGATTCGGATAAGAACTTGTCAACAGCTGCAAATATTGTTAAAACGATTATGCATCAAAGGGATACAAGTAAGTCCAGGAGGTAAAGTCTAGAACATTCTGCAGAACATGAGTACATTGAAAACGAATCACCCCAAATGTAAGAAGAATTAACACTCTTGAATACAGGAGCTATTCGGAAAACTAATTAGGGAACCCCTGCTGTAGGCCAGAGTTCAAGTTCCCTCGTCTTCTCCGGTTCCACGAAGCACAGGGCTCCGAGACAAGTCGGTTTCGGATAAGGCAGGACGCAGGGTCGCCGAGGGGTCTGCGATCTGGCTCAAGTCAATCAGAGAGTTGGTTGGACTGGGAGTGGCGGACCTCTGTGAAGACGCTCGGGAAGGAGGGCGCTGAGACGGCGCACCAGGTGAGCGGGATGCCTCCCCTTGGCGATCACCCTTCCTGCGAGACCTGGTCCGGCGTCTTTGAGATTTCGGCTGGGCCGGGCGGGGCTGCGGGGGGTCCCGGCGGGCGACAGAGGGCACCGGCCGACCCAGAGTGGGCCGCTCCTCCGTGAGCCAGGTCCATGCCGCCTGAGGGCTGTCAAAGAAGAATGTCTTGTCCTGAAAGACAACTCTGAGCCGGGCCGGAAACAGGAGACCATAGCGAAGACCCAGGTTGCGAAGCTTTTGTTTAACTTCGTCGTATGTCCGACGTTGGGCCTGCACCTCCCTGGTGTAGTCCGGGAAAACCATGATCTTGGTATTTTGGAACGTCAGTGGACCCAGTGCCCTAGCTTCCCTGAGGATGGCATCTCTGTCCCTGAAATTAAGGACCTTCAGGATAATGGGTCGAGCGGGAGCCCCAGGCGGAGGCCTGGGGGCCAGGGAACGGTGCGCGCGCTCGATGACAAACCAGGGCGAGAGGGACTCCTTGGGCATCCAAGAACGCACCCAGTTCTCCACGAACGTATCCGCCTGTCCCTGCTCGATCCCCTCGGAAAATCCCACCAGGCGTAGATTGTTTCTCCTCGACCTATTTTCGGCGTCTTCGGCTCGCCGGTGGAGCTCCGAGGTCTGGGACTGGAGGCGAGCCACCTGGGTCTTGAGTTGGCCAATGTCATCTTCGGTCGTGGAGATTCTGGATTCCGCTTCCATAATTCGCGCCGTGGCGTTGCGTAGGTCCTGGCGAATAAGGGCCATGTCCACCCTCACCTCGCCAATCTTGTTTTCCACGGAGGCCTGTGACGCGCCGATCGCCTGAAGGATGGTGGAAAGGTCGCCCCCGGTGGGGACCGGAGCCTCCGGCGACCCACCCCCAGGACCGCGGTCTGACGTGGTAAATTGGTCCATTTTGGTCTGGGTCGGGGGGCAGGGTTCTGCAAGGTGCGGGTCCGGCCCATCGCCACCAAGGAAGGTGTCCGGCTACCGCCTGGGCAGGGGATGAATCGCAGGTCCAAAGAGGAAGGCGAGAGGGGCCCTCGGGCACCCAGATCGTCGATACTCAGACCCGGGCACCCAGGACCCCCCCCCCCGCCGATCCGCCGTGAAGAGTTTTGGGGTCACCGGCGGACCCGCAAGGAGCACTCCAGCAGGAGGAGGTTAGGCCAGGCCAACGACAACGGCAGGGCGATAGCACGGACCCTCTGTCCAGCAGGAGGGTGGTTGGGGTCAGACGGGGATTATGAAGGATCGAAACTTTGTGTTGGACTCTGTCACCATCCCGGATCGGTCGTCCCCAGACCGGCACTGCCCAACAAGGGTCTCTTGACGTGGAGCGTAATGGGCGGAGGGGGAATTAGAGCAGCCAGGGGGAAGGGAGGGTGGAGGCCCCAGCAATACCCCTCTGTGCCGCCATCCACCCCGATGGCCGATCCCCAAGTCTCCGGTGCACCACGGTGGGGGCCACAAGTGAGTTTCGCCCGCCTCGGGGCCAACCGCCAGTGAAGCCGGCGTACCCCCATAGAGATGCAATAGTGGGCGGGTTCTAGCCCAGGGGCGCCCCAGCTGCCACACCAGGGGGACCCCACCAGGAATTACAATGTTAGGGGCCCACAGCTCCTCATGCGACAGCAGTTGCACCAGCCGCCGCGCCCCTTCCGAGGCAACAGGTAGCAGGAGCCGGCCCAGGTCCACAAGGAAGGGGGGGGCTGGAAGAGCGGCGGGGGAAGGGGGGGCGGGGGTACTTGGGCTACCCCTCCGCACCGCCACCCGAAAAGATGGCCGATCCCCAACCCCAGACCCCACTCACCGACGTAGCGATGGCCCTGAGGTCCTCCCTGGTATCAGCAGCGAGGCCGCAGTGGCACCGGGCAGCAGGTGTCCGTGTGGAAGGCCCCCCAGAGGCCCACAACTCCTGGGCCACACCCGGAAAGTCAGAGGTAGCGCCCCTCTCTAGGGCCGCCAGGGCTCCGCGCCGGCCCCATGAGAGGCACCGGGGCGTCCCCGTGAAGGCTACTGGGCACCGGGCCGGGAGGGAGACACGTGGACGAGCCGGAGGAGGGTCCCGGCCTCAATGCCGCCGCCCGGCAATGGCGGGTGAAATCAGGTGTCAGGGGTGGGAACACAATCCGGACAAGTCCCCCGATGCAGCCAGCCCCGGGAGTCCCGCCGAGGCCCCGGTCCGATCCGGGCGGGACGCGGCAGCCTACTCAGTCCCAGCTCCGCCCTCACGGCGCTCCACGCAGGTTCGGCGTTGGCGCGGCCGGGAAGGACCCGACCCCAAGGGCCCACCACCGCACGACCTCCGGCCTCGGGGGGGGTATAGATGTGCCCCGGCCCCGTCGCCGCCGCGATGCAGCCGGGGGGAGTCGGGCCGGCCGGGAAGGATATCGGCCCTGGGATGGACGCCGGCAGCCTCGTCGTCACTAGGCCGCAGCAGAAGGGGAGGCGATCCTCGGGAACCAGTGCTCCGATCCGCCGTCTGAGGGGATCGGGGCAGAGCGGAGAGTTCGGGGAAGCTCCGTGGTCAGGTAGGGGAGGATTGCAGCAGCTGTAGACAATGGGTGCAAAGCGGATGACGGAGGGGGTCCGGAGCACTCTTAGAGTGCGACCGCCATCTTAACGCCTCAGGCCATGCCCCTCACCTACTGACTTTATTATTGATTTATTGACTATTTCTCTTACACGCAACTATTTTGAGTTTGACGGACAATATTATTTACAGATTAAGGGTACTTCAATGAGGGCTTCTTATGCCCCCAATTTTGCTATTCTCTTTATGGACGATTTTGAAAAAGAATTTATTTACGACTTGGTGAACAATCCTTATTTTGACAACATCCGCCATTGGCGGCGTTATATTGACAATATTATTTTTGCATGGACTGGTATTATTTCTGTTTTAAAGACTTTCTTGGATTGGCTCAATTCCAGATCTCCGGATTTAAAATTTACTTCTCATGCCAGTAACACTCGGGCAGATTTCCTTGACCTAACCATCGTTCTAGGTGAAGGCAAGCTGGTTACGAAACTCTTTACCAAGCCAACAGCTCGCAATACTTTGTTGGAGTATACGAGTCACCATCCGAAGGGGTTAAAAGATGGCCTTCCCTTTGGTCCGTTTTTGCGAATACGCAGAAACTGTCATTTTAAGGAAGACTATTTTAGAGAAGCTGAGATTCTTGATAAAAAACTGGAGCATCGCAGTTACCCCAGGAGACTCATAAAACGATCACTGAAGAGAGCATGATATAACCATTGTGAATTCCTGCTCTCTCCTAGACCAGCAAAAACAATGGAACGAATACCATGTGTTACGACTTTTAGCACACAGAGCAACAAGATAACAAAGATTATCAAAAAACATTGGCCTTTAATATTATCTACTGGCATTACGAATGAACAACCCCTTTTCTCTTTTAAAAGAGGGAGAAATATAGGCGACCACTTGGTGCGTGCAGCTCTGCCCGTTCTTCCATCACCCGATTTAACTACTCTTTGGGGCTTGAACAAGATCGTGGGACACTATAGATGCAGCAATTGTTTAATGTGTGACTCGAGCCTTGACACAAAACAATTTGTTCATGGCACAATTTCTTTTGATCTTCGTGATCATACTAATTGCAATACACAGAATGTTGTGTATGCCATTTGGTGCCCTTGCAATCTCATTTATGTGGGTCAAACCACCCAGAGAATCAAAGCCCATTTGGCACAACACAAGAGCCGCATTAAATGCAAGAATGAACATGCCCCTCTGGTGTCCCACTTTCTAGAAAATAACCATGCGCCCTCAGACTTTCGGTGGCAGATCATTGAGATGATTAGAAAACCACCAAGGGGTGGTAGCATTGCAAGTATACTGAATAAAACTGAGTGCCGCTGGATTCTTCGCTGTGACAGTATAAACCAAGGTCTGAACACCCTTGAGGAATGCAATGCAATTATATCTGGTTGAAATTCTTTCTTTATTCCTCTAGTTTTTCTGACATTTTCTTTATTTCAGTGTTCTTGGCTCTGCCTTGACTTAAAATTGTGACCTGTGCTATATTGCTCCTTTGGACTGCACCTAGTTTGAGAATACATGATATGTTTGCATTGGATTTAGTACCCTGGTGTATTCATCCAACACCATGTATAGTTAATTATCTAACATTGATGGGTAACTTATGTATTTGATTAATTCATTTATGTTTTTTGATTTAATGAGCAAAAAACATATACACATGAAAAATGTTGGTTTGTGTATGTATTGAATATTGCATTGTGATTTTCTTGATGGTTATGCAGTTAAATAGATGAATTTATGACTGTGATCTATTTCAAAAATTCTGCTTATTTATTCTTCCTTTATTTATTTTTTTATAATTATACTTCACTTTGTTTACTTATGTTTTTCATGCATCTATTGTAATAATTTACATCACATGGATCTCTATTCCTGTTTGATCGTAACGTTTTTTGTTGCTTTCTCGGATCTATGGATTGCCCTTTGTCTTCTAGGGTGTTGTAATTTTCTTCTTCTTTTCTGTTTGTATCGTTACAATTTGCGTTTTTGGAAAAGACTTTGTCCAACCTTTCTGATCTTAGGAGTCAGGGTGTATTGTTTCGGAATTTCCCAGTCCAGTATTATTAGAGACACGTCTATTCTGACTCTGTATGCAACTCAAGTAGCTTTACTGTGGTGGCATGTCTGCTCCGGTCGAATGGAAAGTTGTAGTCCAACTACTATGGTTACACTGTTGACGCACCGCGTCATACGCATACGGGGCTATTTAGTTTCCGGGTTATGCCGAGCAAAATCCTTTGGGACAGCTCGTGATCGGATGGATTTCTCGGGACCTTGCAGGTATGCATTAGGTGTAATTGATTCACTTGGGGCTCGGTTTTTTGATATATTCTCGATTTGAAACTATGGGCCGTTAATTACTTTCCGAACGTGTTAGCATATATACATTCTAATAGGGAACTGTTTACTTCCGTATATATTTGGGCACTTCACTCAATTTTAGTGGCCATTTATAGGGGATACAGTCTGGGACAGCACCCTATGGGTAATAAAATTTGTTGGGGCGTTAGGCATTTTTGAGAGCCCGTTTTTCCAACTAATCGGGTGCTCTCTAAATAATGTATAATTTGGATAACAATGCCGTAGTTCTTATATATCATATGTTTTTTCAGCAGTGCCCTCGTTGTGGGATTTGTTCAATGTACATAGCCCACGTCTGTTTTTGCCTGATTCATTCATTGGCAATTAAGGTAATTGGTGTGTGTACATTATTGAGCACATTCACTCTTTATGCAAATTACACATTTGTGTAATTCTTAATCGTTAATCTAGTGTTTTTTCCTTCATTTTGAATAGTGTTCAATTAATGATGACTCCATAACTCGTTGCATGATGTATGAAAAGTCCTGAATTTTCTATGGCAGTAGTTATTTCTACACCTACTCTTTGCCATTTGTTTGGCTGTAAGTATATATATTGGCCATAGATTTTAGTAAATGAGTTATTTATTTATTCTAATCTAGTGTCTGTAGAAACATTTTCTCTTTAATTTATGCATACCCCTTTTAGTTGCATCTATATATCGAAGAAGTAGGTTGGACCATTTTTCCAATTGTTGAGTTCCATCATTCTCTGTACATCATGCCCATTGGAATTATTATATTCCACTTTGGATGCGAGTATGACTTACGACCTCTAGATTATCGTTCGTCCACCTGTTGGGGTAAATATGGTTACTAATTGGACTCTTTATTTGCCCTACAGTATCAGACTCTTGAGTGTTCCATATTGGGGATTCCATACGTTTGTGGTACTTACGGTTGGATCTACATTATGAATAGGTGATTTATTGATCATAGTTCTCTCTCTTTCTGGCTAAGGTGTTGGCCACTGACTGTCCTCCCTTGTATATTTGTTGCATTCCGCTTTAGGTGTCCGTATATAGGTTTTCCTGAAACATGTCCTTATATAGGCACAATTTGCATTGCCCTTATATAGGCATAAGATCCCAGTCCTTATTTACGCATTAGCCATGCTATCCAAATACAGGCATGGTCACTTACATCCGTCCACCCTAACGTCACAACGAGTTCTTAGAAACCAGACCCTTAAGCTCTTGGGAGTTCCCCTAGCACAGGATTATTGATTTCTCCAAGAACTCATTTATTATGCATGAACCGCTATACCTTAAGGGTTCATTCCTGACGTCTTCCTCTGCCCGACTTTACGTCAATGCTAACATTCCAAGGCACCTACCAGGTATAAATATACCTTCCCTTGCCCAAGCAAGTAGGAGGAGACCTCGACTTTAGAGGAGCCCGTGTCCCGGCCTGACGCACTGACAAGAGACGCTGTCATCCCTGCTCGCAGAGAATCCAGCTTCCAGTGTTCTGACTCCCTTTGCGAGGTGTTAGAGTTCGAGACTCGGAAAGAGATTCCCACCTCTCTCATTCTCAAGGTATGGAGCTGACTAGAACCTAGAGGGACTCTTGGCATACCAGACTCTTGGCATACTAGACTATAGCATACCATACTATAGAATACTTCACCTACTTCTCACCTTGCACTACACTTCGGTTAGGTTAGGTACACTGGGGTAGAACTAGCTTAGAGAAGCATCTTATGAGTATTCGCATTTTTAGCTTGTTATTTATGTATATGAATATATGTGTCATAGCTAAAAGATCATGCTAGCGCAGTATTATTTCTTTCTACTGCTTACGCTGTACATTATATATCTCGCATATTGTCTTGTGATCATAACGGCTCATATCTCTTACACGAGAAACAAGACTGTTCAATAAATTCTTTTTATTGAAATGCCCGTCTATTCTTTTTGTGTAACTCTGAAGAAACTAAGCATGCACGATTAGCTGAGTGAAACTGTTATCTATTGTTTCCACGATTCTGAGAGTGTTCTGATTCTAAAGGGAAACAAAGTTGTCATGTTTATGCGGTTGCCAGAAACTACTCCCTTCTTGTTTACAAGGAGTTTCTAGCGGCCTCTGAGTTAGCTGGCACAAAGTAATTAAGTTTAATATACTCGATAGGGACATACTGACCTCAGTCCTATGTCAAATCTATGGTATATTATTCCAATGCGCAGAGCCTATTAGGGAAATAGGAACTACACTACATGGCGCCCAACGGTTTGGTAAGGCACTAATTTAACGCTAGATACTGAGTAACTCAGTCGTGCTTTTCTCTCAGAGACCCCTACTCACATACTCCATAAGACGTCTGGAGTGGGTAGGGTTAAATATCCACTAAAGCTAAATAGGACAAAAATCCTATAAGCTGTTTGGTTTGTTCAACGTTGAAGGATACAGTGTTCCAAAATGTTGTGCACCTAATCTTTTGTTTCCTTGAAACTTGTTCTACATTTTTCAAAAAACAAATGTCCCTACACGGGGATAATGGCACCGAGAACGGTGTAGCTGCGGCTGATCGTCGTAACAGCTTTTAACTTTACAGGTTTAAATGAAACCGATGAGGGTGTTATAAACATCCATCCAAACTTAAGGAGAGCCATCACTCTAAAACGTATAAAACACGGCCTACCACCAAGAGGTGGTAGAGCAGTTTTCGTGATAGAGGCACACGAATCCTTTCAGACAGAGGTATTCTATTCATGGATAGTATTCCCAGAATCAAATCCAATAACAAAACTGTTTCACTTCTTTAAAGAAAATGAACCACCAGAGGAATATATTCCTTACGAGGATATTGAAATTCCACTCACATACCAGGAGCATAATCTCTGGTTTAAAGGCGCCCTAAAACATCACAAAAACATTACCAGGCTCGGTCCACTAGGTAGACCAGGAGCAACATGGCCGATTCTAGCCGGCTACACACCTCATCCTGACATCGATGTAATGTCAGACGAGGAATTACTTACTCAACTACAGGAGTTAATAAAAATTTACAGACAATTAGTCCAATATGTCATGCAGACTTTCACAGTCCAACATCCAATGACCATTCCAAATCAAACCCCTCAACAGGGGAATACACTAAAAATTACTCCACAGACTTTACACGCAGTCATGGGTAAAATGCCCACAAAACGTGAGCAAATTCCATTCTGGATAGCTCAAAAAATTACTCAAATCGAAGCAGTATTTCCAAATACTAGCCCTTATGAGAAACACAGAATCTAACAATCTGTTTACCAATGGGGATCACACCACAACTGGAAGATTGCACCACTTGGGGCGCAGCCTTTGCTGCCATCTATAGTAAAACACATGGTGTTCCGTCAATTGCAGTAATACCAGATGTCCTGAAACAAATTCAAAATGAATACGGGGCAGAGCCTGCTCTGAATTTAGGTATGAAATTACTGAAAAACTTCGACCAGGTCTCAACAATAATATTATCTAATATTAAAGGGGAGGCAACATCAGTGGCGATCATACGCTTAAGGGAATTTGATGTAACAGAACATCAACATGAACTACCCAGAATAATAGAACAATCTTATGCAGAATTAGGCAGAGATAGTTTGGGTGGAAAACCATTGAAGCCAAAACTATCTGAAAGTCCTGAGAAGGACTCTATTAAACAAACTCCTACATCTTCTAAAAAGAAGTGGGAAACTAATAAAATTCAAACAAGACACGTTCTCAATCCCGAGGTAGGTCTCCTCAAAAGGAGCCCTCTGAAAGGAGGTATAACCTCAGGAATAGGGATAATTTAAGAAAACCTGACAGGTATCAAGATACTGATACACGTTCCTCTCGTACCTTTCAGATATCGTCACAGACATCGGAAAGAAGAGGACGGTCAGAACATAGAGAAGAACGCGTGAAATCCAAAGACGACAAACACGTTCAGAAAAATAAATCAAAACCTCAATTCACAAAAGAAGGAAGCAGGTCTGAAGATCAGACATGCCGAGAATACTGAGAACACAGCTCAAGAACGGAGAATGGGCTCAGACAATGCTGGACAGTGCAGCAGAAGTCACAATAGCTCACCAGAACCTGAAGGAACTTCTGGAGATAGTGGACTTGAATGAGTACATCACAGTAGAAACTGTAGACACCAGGGTTAGTACTCCACAAAAGTTATATGAAATAACACTCCGAATGGAGGGAGACATACCAAGAAAAGTGAAAATACTCTTTTGGGAAAAACTTTCAAGGGGTTATGATATACTTCTAGCAGAAAAAGACTGGCCACCACACTTTGTCAGGGAGTGCCCACATGGCGAGGACATCATTATGCCTGCCTTCTCCAACCATATTCCAATTCACCTCAAATATACTTATGCCAGGAAATGGGCAGTTGCCCAGGCCCCAGCATTATATAAAAATCAGGTAGGATGGGATGAGGACTCACCTCACCATAAAATACAGCTAAAAAATGAACCTACTGCACAAAGGCAGTACCCAATAAAGCAAGAAGCTAAAAAACAGGTCAGGGAGATCTTAGATCAACTTGAATACCAAGGGGTGATTGAAACATGCACCTCTTCAATGAACAATCCTTTGTTTCCTGTATCCAAACCAGACAATACATATCGTCTAGTTTTGGATTACAGACACTTGAACACTTGTGCCAAAACATTTGCAGTGCAAAATGCACAAAGTACAGCATTAATGAATAACATTGTGCGTAAAAAATATAAAACCACATTGGATATTTCAAATGGTTTCTTTTGTCAAAACATAGCACCTGAACGCAGGTACTTAACAGCTTTCTCAATAATGGGGACCCAGCGTCAATTTTGTAGACTCACACAAGGGTTCAAAAACAGCCCGGGGTTATTCTCAGCAAGGGTAACAGAGTTACTACAAATTTATGATAATGAGGCATTGTCATATGTCGATGATATCTATCTGACAGACGATGACCTAGATAGGCACTTGAACAGGGTGAGTACCATTATATTGGGCTTCGCCTCTGAAGGCTATAAATTCAACTTTAAAAACTCCAGAATTGCCAATCTCAATGTCCTTTTCCTAGGATATGAGCTTTCAAGTAAAGGCAAGAGCCTGGCAGCTAACTTTTTAGAAAAGTGAGGGCTGCTCCAACCTCCAAAAACGCTGAAAAATTTACAATCCATCTTGGGTTTCCTAAATTTTGGAAGAACTTACATTCTAAATTACGCAGAAAGGGTTAAACCTCTCTACGAATTAATCAAACCTGATTTTTCAACAAAACATTGGACACAGGAACACACAGAAATCCTGCGTTCACTGCAAGCTAACATGTTAGCAACAAATCACTTACAAACACACGTAAATCAACGCAATTTAGTGATCCGAATAATTTCGGGTCAATGCGGATTCACCTATTTAACATTTAATGAGGGTGAAAAAGTACCAATAACATACAAATCGCATTTGTATACACAAGCAGAAATGCGCTTCACTTCAACAGAAAAAATACTGACAGCAGTTCAAACCGCTGTAGCAAAAGAAAGAGCTCTAGCTCAAGGAAAATGCATTATTGTCGTGACCCCAGTACCAGCCTTAGAGGCGGTTACAAAAGCGAGCATTCCGAATGCAAAAGCTTTACATCCTAGATGGATACAATGGGTTAATTCTCTTGCTGCAACAGATGTTGAATATGTTTTTGATCCTGATTTAAAAACACAAGCGTTCCTGCAATATGAACATGAATGTCCTCTGCCCACTGAAATTTTGCCTCTAGATCAGTACGAATTTATAATTTACACTGACGGATCAGCACAACCCGCTACAGGGAGTAAGCAAGCTTACAGTGCAGCATGCGTAATCGTTAAAGGTCGCATGCAAGATGGTAACTTCAGACCAATGGTCACTAAAATTCAATCTCTAGGAGATTGTACAGCTCAGCGAGCTGAACTACAAGCATTCAAACTGGCACTTGAAAATACAGATCGCGAATTCCCCACACTTATAGTGTGCGATTCTTTTTACTGTGTTCAGTCGTATAATGAATATATACAGAATTGGCTTGAAAACGGGTTCAAAGATGCAAAAGGTGGCATAATAAAGCATAAAACGCTTTGGGAACAAGTAGTTCAGTTGAAAAACGAACTACCAAAAGCTCACGTGATACACACGCTGAGTCATCAACGTGATGGCGTTCACGTTGCAGGGAATTCATTGGCTGATGAAGCCGCAAAGGGGGCTGTTCAGATGGCTTCCGTAGCTGCGATCACTCGTTCAAAAACGAGAATAGACAGTGAGATATTGTTGGCTGTCAATGCTTCAAGCAAAGGCAGTGGTGCAGCGTTACCAAAGAAATTTCCACTCAAGTACTCTTATGTAATTGATGCGGACAACGTTCCTTTGCTCGAATCCCTGGAGTGGGGGATAGGGTAATTCCAAACATGGAACGTAGATTAGGACTAATCCTAGCAGCACATGAAGGGATAGCCTCTGCCCATGCAGGTGTTTCTGCAACAGTATCTTTACTAAAACAAAGATATTGGTGGCCTGGCATTAGGAAACAGACCAAGAACTATGTTTTGGAATGTGAAATATGCCAACAGATGAAAGTCTCCACAGTGAAACGTCCTGCGCAGACACCCCTGTTGATTTCAGACAAACCATTAGCTTGTGTTTACCTGGACCACTGTGGTCCCTTGCAAAGGGACGGTAACTATAAATATATAATGGTCGCAGTGGATTCGTGCTCAAGGTTCCTATGGATATGGCCTCAGCGCTCGGCTGACGCTCGAACTGTTATAAAAGATTTGCGAGTCTTTATCGGCACATACGCAATAGGCACAATACATTCTGACCAGGGCCCTGCGTTTAGCTCTCGGGCTTACAAAGAAGCCATGGCCAGTTTGGGCGTAGCATTGCGGTACTCCTCTCCGTTTCATCCTGAGGTAAATTCTGTTGTGGAAAGGAAAAACCGGGACATAAAGCAGTCTATAACAGCTAGAGTATTAGGTTCGAGTGATGGGTGGGTCAAACATCTTTATGGGGTCCAACGCTCATTAAATAATTTGCCAAGACGTTCTCTAGGGGGGGTCACTCCATATGAGGTCCTATTTGGGACAAGAATGTGGGTTCCTGATCTCGAATGTAAAGGCACAGTGGTGGAAAATAAACCCTTTGATATCAAAGATCGTTTGGCTGTTTTACAGGATCTAAATGAACTAAGATCGAAACAAAGCAACGTGTTCCTGAAGCCAACCACCACTGGGGAAACACCGGCAGTCCCAGCAAGGCCTGTCTGGATCCCTAAAGTTGGGGATCTAGTCAGAGAGAAGATTGCGGACAAGAAGGAATTTGGACCTTCTTACAGACAACCAGTACCTGTCCTAGCCGTCCACGGAACAAGAACAGTACTTCTGCCGCCCCTTGCTGGAAAAAAGGAGAAAAGATTTGTGTCAATCGACCTCATCAAACCACAGTATGTGGCCAATACTAAATAGTAGGCCTCGTGGACTCCAACCTAGTAGCAGACGCACTCCTCTCGCTACTATCCAAGAGGTTCAGACTGAAAGACTCATAACCATCGAGAATTCAGCAGTAATAGATGAAGGACTAAGCAACAATGCTATGGAACTCATCCCTCTTGAAACTCAAGTAACAGTTCGTCCAAATACACCTGTCTACACCAACGTAACACGTGATCAACTGGTTCCAGCGATTTCTACGAATCCTGATGCAATTCCAACAATTGACCGAACTGCTTCTGGCTATTTCATTAACTTTTCTACGTTTTCTGAGGATCCGAGTGAGCCTGAAACGACGCCAGCATCAAAAACTTTCAAGCAACAAGTACAAGACCTTTTTCATTTCCTGAAGTGACTTATCTGGTTTCACCATGGATTGAACTATGGATTATATCTGGAATATTTTTCTTTCTGCTTTGGCTAGCTTTGGTTATGACTCTTAGCGTGCTTATAAATGGCAGATACATCCGTATGGACACTGAAAGTAAAAATGTGAACTTACTTTTAAAACCACACAAATCTTCCCATCGTGAAGCAAGAGACTTGTCAGCAGTGAACATCACAGCCGTTCCTATACAGGATGGTATAGTGTGGGACAAAACAGATTTCAACATATTCAGCCCGACGGAACTTTTGAACATTCCACATTTATTTAAAATTTCATTAAGTGATTTTATTACCACCAGTACCTATTCTGATGATTGGGACTTTGAGACTGTAAATGATATGATGTCTGATCTAAAAAGGTCTGCTGCATTC
This sequence comes from Calotriton arnoldi, assembly GCA_963921515.1. Taxonomy (NCBI): domain Eukaryota; kingdom Metazoa; phylum Chordata; class Amphibia; order Caudata; family Salamandridae; genus Calotriton; species Calotriton arnoldi. Next base: position 2,543,506 of record CAWUFW010000554.1, on the reverse strand, counting down.
TCTAATAATGAATACTTAGAGGGTTCATCAGACTATGAACAGCTTTATTGTTACAACCACTATGGTCATCATTTCTTGCATAAATCTGCAACACCTAGAAATGTGTTTGTTTAACCAATGGGAACATTGTCCTACACCACCAAAGGGTAGTTCAAAAACGTTTGCTAATAAGTTTCCATATTTTTCAGGGTACAATACATCTGATCCAGAAACATTTTACTATAAAAATGTAAACAAAACAGGACAGAAAATTATGTTAACTAATACAAAACAGATTTATTCTGCAGTCTTTATTACCCAACTGTCTAGACAAGGATTTGACTTTTGGAAAGACACAATCGACACAAAATCTGTCTGGGGTTCTAAAGATTGGCAAGTGCAGGGGATAGAAGCTTTGTTTAGAGCCTGTATCATCCCACATCCAATAATGTTTTTGAATGACACTGTGCAACAAACGTCTTGCCTTGGTTTAGCCAAGATCAAAGATATGAACACACCTTCTGTACCAACACCTGCAAGTAATAGCACTACACAGGGAGCGGTCACAGTAGATACTATACTACAAAACAACAGAACTGATCCTGATTGGAAAAGATGGTTACTCTGGCCCACGGACACAAACATCTGTCAAGAAAGATTCCTGAATAGAATACAGGGCTTTACTATCCATAGGCCAGACCCACGATATGTTCAAAGACAATATCCGAGGGTAGTAACAACATACAGTGTAGGAAAATTGTGCCTTGACTGGTTACAAAAATCTACGCTCGAGGATGTGAAACAACACTTATCTTTACTTAAAGAAGACCCAGACCTTAGGGAATTCTTGCTAGGACCAAGAAAACCGCGTCAAAAACGTTTCATATATGCCGGCATTTATGCTGCTTATAATGAAATATGGAAGGTTTCACAGGCAGAGGCCGCAGAAAGAATACGTGAACTTGATCGTATTAACTTAGAGAAATCTCTCACTGTGGTCGACAATGGGTTAACAACCTTGTCATCCAGAATGTATTCATTGGACAACATTGTATCCTCTGCTATTGACATACTGGAACAAGATTTAGCCATGTTACAACAAGGCCAATCTCAGTTACGTTCTATTCTGTTATTAAGCTGGACACTGCAATCTTTGCGTGCAGGCTATGTGCCTTGGCGTTTTATCAACACGTCGTCTCTGTTTGCAGAATACAATCTAACGGATAAACAGATCGAACTGGCACAAAGGGGAGCAAAGTATACAGTGCTGAGCATTGAAAAACTGGAAAAATTACCATTTACGGTAGCAGAAAAACCAGCTACAGAATGGCTTATTCATGGCAAAATAACTCTGCCTGTGACTAATTTTCATTTTCAGTATTGCCTCAAACAAATGCAAGCAGGCAAATATGAAAGGTTGGGTAAGGAGTACATTAAGACATCCTGGGATTTACCTTACGATTACAGATGTTGGAGTGGGGATCGTGAAGTGTTTCTAAGCAGTACACACTGTGAAAATGCATTAAGCGGTTCACTCATATGTCAGGACATTTCTTTACACGGGGCTTGTAATGGTTCTGTGGCAAACTTGTCCTGCCACCAGCAGGGTACACCAGCTACTGTGATTAATCCAACATTTGGCCAACTTTCTAATGGGAGTTACCTCATGTTGAATGATCAGAGTTGCTGTGGCATGTTGCCAGGCATCCCATATCTGGTAACGGTCGGCTCCAGGGTTACTTGTTGTATGCAAGTATTGTTCCCCCAATAGACACAGGGAGTCGCCTCTATGGCCTTCATTGAATGTTTCTTTTATACGTTTTGATACTTTAAGCAGAATGAAAGCCATGCTTTTGCAACATTCCGTGCCTTTGACCTCGGCCAAAGAAATCTATGATTTACAAATTGCAAGGACTTCGGCTGAGATACAGGCTTTAATTCGTACAAACTGCCCTATACATTTCGTAGAAATGATGGGACGCATCTTAAACATGTATGATACAAGCGGAATTGTACATGTATTTAAGACCATCTGTTCAGGACTGTTAACACCTTTTCAGGCAGTCCTTGGAATCATTCCAAACTTTGCACATTCGGTGTTTGGTGGTGTGCCATTCATTCTAGCACTGGTTGCGGGAATCCTGTTTTTATTCCTACTGCTACGCTATGGCAAGCCTATCCACCAGCGTCACTCCCAGCAATTTGGAGAAAGCTCTCCTAGAACGGAAGTGCCGTGAGCGCATAGTGCAACTTTTGGGCATACCTCGTCTACGGGAACTTAATACAACATGGTTTCTGTCATTTAGACCAATCTGGCAAGATTGCATCTTACCTGTTCTACGCTGCCTGCTTTGCGGTGAAGAATGCGTGCTAGACACCTGTCTAACACTCCCATCAGTCATGCCAACGGATATCGATACTCTACTGGACCCGATAACGGCCCATGCTCTGTGTTGTCCCCAAAGGCTACCAATCCTGATGACGGCACTCCTTGAGATCTCACAGACGCTTCCTGCTGCTGCTGCGGTACGAGATAGATCAACAGGCACACATGTAACAACGGACGCGAACATTGCTGCGGCATCCTATGCTGAAGGCGATGCTTCACATCTCTGTGCAGTTAACCTTCTAAATGAGGTATTCCAACTGTCACCGACATTGGTAGACGATCTTTTGTCTACAGAAATAGATGATTTCATGTTTACACCAGACCCCTACACTGACTTTGATTCGGCTCACAGTGAACCAGGGAAGCAATGAAATTTGGCCTCCATATTTTCAAAACAGAACAAAACTTGGAACTCTTCCTAAAATTGAACTTTTTCTTTTTCTCTATTTTTGAAAATACATGGCAACTCAATCTGCTTACAGTAGAACTATTCATATAAAACGGACTTCTTTGAATACTTCCAGGGACACATTGTCACCTTATTTTATTATAATTTCATTTTAGCACCATGTTTTGAAATGGCTTTGATTTTTGAAAACTTGTCAACCATTTCGTCATATGTATATATTTCTGTTAATTCATTCATGTTGCAATATATGCTTAGAATGAAATGAAAAAATGCTTTAAAATGTACAGTACCTATTGCATTCAACAGTTTATTTTAAACTTCTTTTAATATGCTTTTAGAAATGTTTTTAGCAACATGTGGTACTCAGTTTAATGTTTAGCATTTAATGTTTAGCATTTAGTACTATCGTTCATTCGAAAGTGGAGTGGGTGTTGTATTCCGCTTTAGGTGTCCGTATATAGGTTTTCCTGAAACATGTCCTTATATAGGCACAATTCGCATTGCCCTTATATAGGCATAAGATCCCAGTCCTTATTTAGGCATTAGCCATGCTATCCAAATACAGGCCTGGTCACTTATATCCGTCCACCCTAACGTCACAACAAGTTCTTAGAAACCAGACCCTTAAGCTCTTGGGAGTTCCCCTAGCACAGGATTATTGATTTCTCCAAGAACTCATTTATTATGCATGAACCGCTATACCTTAAGGGTTCATTCCTGACGTCTTCCTCTGCCCGACTTTACGTCAATGCTAACATTCCAAGGCACCTACCAGGTATAAATATACCTTCCCTTGCCCAAGCAAGTAGGAGGAGACCTCGACTTTAGAGGAGCCCGTGTCCCGGCCTGACGCACTGACAAGAGACGGTCATCCCTGCTCGCAGAGAATCCAGCTTCCAGTGTTCTGACTCCCTTCGCGGGGTGTTAGAGTTCGAGACCCGCAAAGAGATTCCCACCTCTCTCATTCTCAAGGTATGGAGCTGACTAGAACCTAGAGGGACTCTTGGCATACCAGACTCTTGGCATACTAGACTATAGCATACCATACTATAGAATACTTCACCTACTTCTCACCTTGCACTACACTTCGGTTAGGTTAGGTACACTGGGGTAGAACTAGCTTAGAGAAGCATCTTATGAGTACTCGCATTTTTAGCTTGTTATTTATGTATATGAATATATGTGTCATAGCTAAAAGATAATGTTAGCGCAGTATTATTTATTTCTACTGCTTACACTGTACATTATATATCTCGCATATTGTCTTGTGATCATAACGGCTCATATCTCTTACACGAGAAACAAGACTGTTCAATAAATCCTTTTATTGAAACGCCCGTCTATTCTTTCTGTGTAACTCTGAAGAAACTAAGCATGCACGATTAGCTGAGTGAAACTGTTATCTATTGTTTCCACGATTCTGAGAGTGTTTCGATTCTAAAGGGAAACAAAGTTGTCATGTTTATGCGGTTGCCAGAAACTACTCCCTTCTTGTTTACAAGGAGTTTCTAGTGGCCTCTGAGTTAGCTGGCACAAAGTAATTAAGTTTAATATACTCGATAGGGACATACTGACCTCAGTCCTATGTCAAATCTATAGGGTATATTATTCCAATGCGCAGTCTATTAGGGAAATAGGAACTACACTACATATTGTCCTCTCTTGTATACTCTGACACTTTTCAAGCTTGCTTATTTTATTTTGGCACTTTGGATCCTGGTATGGCTGTAGGGTCTATTTATGATGGCATTCTTTGCTAATCACCATTTTTCCTATTCGCCTTTTTGGGTTAGGTGATTTATTTTTTTAATCACTTACCCTACTATATATTCCTCATTTACTGTGACATATCAAAGTATTTTTTGATGCCCATGTACATATATTCTTCCCGTTTTTAGATGTTTTTAATTACTTAACTTGGATGCTCCTGTAATTGTGGTTCCGTCCTGATGATGACCAATCAATTATATTATGGTCGAAACATCGAAGACGCACCTACGTGGCCCTATTTGAAGAGGACACATTTTTTTGCTTTGTGTTGTTTTTTCTCTTGTCCTGAACTTCCTACTGTGTATAATTATTCCCTCAGCCACTTTGTGATTACACTTTGCATTGTTTTTTTTTTTGTGTGTGTATTGTGTTGAGCGTCAATGTTTCTGTATGTCTCAAAAATCTATTTATTTATCTACTAATGAATTTTGTACAAACTGAATTTATATATGGGCTTTTTGTAAATTGCTTTTTGAATTTTGCACTGTAAATAGGTATACTTTTTCTGGTTCTTTTGTTTTGAATAGTATAAATATTTTGTGATGTATGTTCTCTGTGTGTATATATATATATATATATATCAAACACACAAGGATTGCCCACTCGAAAGCGCCTCACAGAGGCAGGTAACTTTTCCATGTTTAATGGCAGAGAGCTGCAGAACAGGTACAGGGCACTTCAGCATATCATCTTAAGCCGACGCGTTTCGTGCTCCCATCGCACTTTATCACAGGCTTTCTTCTTCAACAACGTGAAGCCAAACAAGCACCACTAATATTCAAAAGAACCCGCCCTAGTGGGCGTTGGCAGTCGCACTGCCTGCTGGTCTTTGTAGTGCTCCCACGTATTGCTGCAGTGAGCTGCTTAAACGTTGCACAATCAAAAGTTCCTTAAAATACCCCAGTGGGCTGTGAAGATGTCCTGTTAACACTGGGCTGCACCGTAGAACTCTCTCCCCATGCCTCCTGTTCAAACACTGCTGACCACCGGTTGGTGTCAGCATTGACCCGCTTCCATGCGGCGGGGCTGCTTTCACGGCCGGGCTGACCGTATTACATCAAACACACAAGGATTGCCCACTCGAAAGCGCCTCTCTCAGGCAGGTAACTTTTCCATGTTTAATGGCAGAGAGCTGCAGAACAGGTACAGGGCACTTCAGCATATCATCTTAAGCCGACGCGTTTCGTGCTCCCATCGCACTTTATCACAGGCTTTCTTCTTCAACAACGTGCGACTGCCAACGCCCACTAGGGCGGGTACTTTTGAATATTAGTGGTGCTTGTTTGGCTTCACGTTGTTGAAGAAGAAAGCCTGTGATAAAGTGCGATGGGAGCACGAAACGCGTCGGCTTAAGATGATATGCTGAAGTGCCCTGTACCTGTTCTTCAGCTCTCTGCCATTAAACATGGAAAAGTTACCTGCCTGTGTGAGGCGCTTTCGAGTGGGCAATCCCAAGGCCATTGAGACAGCACATAAAGAAAAAAAATACAACACAAAAAAGGGTCGGACCGTCCTCATTCATTAAAGAGAATCGGAATGTTAATACGCCAAAGCCAGAACAGTCTGCAGAAAAAAACAGAATGCATTTACTATATAAGCAGATCTGAATGTGTGTTTACACAAACAAATATGTAACTAAGAGAACATTGCTCTCTCGTTATCACAATAATGGGACCAGTGGCACAACACTAAACCAGGGGTCTCCTCTGCAGAATATGAAGGGCCCGCAGCAACCCATATCTCACAGATATTCATAGGCCTTCAAAGGAATGGGGGCTCCCTGAATGTTGGGGGCTTCTTGCACCACGCCTCTGAATGAAATATATGGATTAAATGTATAAGCTTTCTGGGGACAGCTCTGCCCTTCCTAATTGTAAAGAATGCGTTGTACATTTCAACCACGTGTACCCTTGAACCATAAGAACCTTCTATAGAGTGTTTACAAAACGTGTTTGTAAATCATGTGTAAATGTAACACGTGTAGCTGTAACTTTGTCCTGAAAATGATGGCGCTGTAAGGGATTTAACACAGAACAGATGGGTGCTGCAGAAAATATTGTGCAAGCACATTCCTGTAGTTGTTCACTGCTGCACACATGAGTTAATATTGCTACGAGTACTGCAGGGTGGCATGCTGATGCAACACACCAGACTGAGTGGCTTGAACAATATGTTATAGGCTGGAAGGCTACTCTGTGCCGTGATGTGCCAGGCTTTAAGTGTTGCACAATCCCCCTCCTCCGCTGCATTCAAATTGCAAGTTGTTGGACACTAGCCTTTAGATGACGGTTTTACTTTTCAGTAACAGAAGATGGTTGCCACAGAAGCATCACTTGCCATGACGCTGTTTCCCGCCTCCCACTGCTGCCTGTGTGTGAGTTTTATAAACGTGATATTACATTCAGTGGCACAGCAAGGGGGCATTAATCCTCATGCAAGCAATGTAAATGAGTTCATTGACCAAACAGAAGGGTGATAAAGAAAACCGCTACAATGGGGATCAGAGGAACCCTTACAGAAATAGGACCTGGTGCGAATGCACCTCCTGCACCAAAGCTAGGTCCGGTTATCACTAGAAGAACAATATCTGTCCCTTTTGAAAATATGTCGTCCATACATAAATACTATTTATCGGATATGCCGCTTAGCAATTAATGCCAAGTACATGCACAGTCTGTAAGGCACAGAACAACGCACCAAACTAGGAGAGGCACCTAAGCGACCATTGTGCATTACCAGTGTGCAAGCGAGAAAAAAAAAAAAAGCATTCAGTAATAAAAAGCAGCCTTACTTGTCAGTGGCCTCGCAGGCTGGCAGTGTCCAATTTTGCAGCGCTGTCGCTCTCTTCCTTGTTTTACACGAGTGCTGGGGGGGGGGGGGAGAGAGGGCTGAAGCGAGGAGAGGCACCCAACAGGCCATTGTGGCGAGCCACGCATTTTGTAAACATTATGCCGGGCCGCCATTAGTAAAACAAGCAGCAGGTCAACAAATCAGATTGACTGAAATTAAATAAGCAGCAGGTCAGTGTCTTAAACACCAGGAAGTGAGGTGCACTAGAATGCTGACCTAGTTTGGTGCTGCGCAAATCAGACTGGCTGAAATTAAATAAGCAGCAGGTCAGTGTCTACCGTAGTTCCGATATTCCTATTGAATAGGTAGCGAGGAGTCCGATAAAGTGAATACATGTAACCACGTTTTGAGCAGCGCAGCCCGACACAACAACATAGGGATTTTTTATTTTATTTTAAAGTAATTCAATGAAAATAAAAAGTGGTGGAGGGGTTGACAAGGCAGAGTCCCGGCAGAGCTGGAGAGCGAGGAACAGCGGAGAGCGAGGAAGAGCAGAGAGCGAGGAATCGACAGGCTGCAGCGCTATATTTGCAAGCTTTCTTTAACACTTTTCCTTTACTGAAGTAGTCCCCAAAGGAACAAATAAACCGCTACTGCACAAGGGAACTATAGTTGGCTGGTGCTATAAAACGGAAATGATGTACTGGAGTGACAACCAATAAGCACGCACCAAAGAAGACCGACAGAGACTTGAACCAATGGTAAGTAGCAGGCAGAATTTCCCTCTGTAGATAGATTACAGCAGGTCTTGCAGACAGTACATGCGTGCTGATGCTCGACCTAATAAAAAGATGCAGTCCGGTCTGTGTAAGCACCGCGGCTATGGCCGACTGTGCCTTGAAGCTCTGCAATCAAAGTACTGCACAGGGTATAAGGCATTCCATTAACACCCTTGCCCCGATATAAAAGGACATATTTCAGCAGCGAGCCTTCTGATGAAAACTAATCAATAAACCCGCTGTAATCTTGGGGCAGCCACGCTGACGGTGTCAGGTCTGTTTATCTGCAGTGCAGGTGCAACAAGGGGTGCTCGGCGGCTCCAGAAATGGACCCTCTCCAAGCGCCTCGACGGTCCCCCTCACAGAATTGATTGCCCCCTTTTCCGTTATAGCCTTCAGTAGAAAGAATTAATATAGATTTTTTTTTTTAATTTGTCATAAAGAGCGCCACAAACAGCGCCAACACTAGCAGCTTCAGGGCATGAAAGCAGCGCCAGGATTGGTTGGAGCATGCTGGCTCAGCGCTCCTACTTGAACTAGGTGCATATGCGGTCTATCCACCCAGCTGTTTAACACAGCTCGGGTTGGAGAAGTTTAAACTACGTATGTCAGACTAGCCGTCGCAAGACAGCTGGCCAAAGTGGCATGGGAAGTTTAAACTGATGTAGCCAGCCATCCTTGCTCTCAGTCTGCACTGCAGCACTGGCCCCGCCCCGCAATGCCCTCACATGACTCCACTCCAGCGGCTGGCAGAGCAAAAAATAAAATGGTAGTCACTTTATTACCGTTTTATTTTTCACTTTTGCTGTGCCTACAGCAGCGGGAGGGGGTGACGCTTCTTTGCCCAAATAGAGCAGCCGCTGCTGAAGGTGTGTAGTAATTTCTACCCAGTATCGGGAGAGGCATGACCATACCACGTGTGGCATGTCAGCACTTGCCAGAGAAATTCATTTTATTAGGAGTGAGGTAGACACTATGCACTAGGAAGAATTGAATGAGTTTAAATCTGGCATTTCTGCACATTAGTATTCTGTCCCACTTTTTGTCAGTAAGGGCCCTCCCAAAGTCAGCCTCCTGGTGTCCCGCAATTTGGTCAAGGACACCTGGTGTGTTTGCTGAGTCCAGCTGATGAGGTGTCTGCTATTGCCCATGACAACGAGGCTCTGTAGCACCGCATGCTTGGTGGGTTCCTCTGGGCTAATGTTCCAATCTAGTCGGAGCACTGGGTCAGTGCATTATAGTTTAAGAAATTACCTTTCTGAATATCATATTCTCCTGACAGAACAAGAGAAAGCCATCTTGGAAAATGTCACCTATGGTTGTGAGGTCAGCGGAATTCCAGCGCTTCAGGTGTGACTTGGTTAAAGCACTCCTGCCATTCACAAACCGAAGGAGAGGAATAGCAGTTGGGTAATAAGGGGTTTGAGATGCGAGACGCAGACCCCTTTTAAAGTAAGCAGAGGCAACTGGTAAACGGGGCCGAGGTAGCTAGAGCTTTGCACAGGAGACAAAAGTTGTAGAAGTGTCACCCCACGAGCAGAGCCAGCAGCGTGGCCATGTCATCTAAGTATTGTTCAGACAGCCAGCAACAAACCCACAGCAGTGGGAGGCTAAATAATGCAATTAAAAAATCGGCTCCCACAATTTATGGGATGCCATATGCTAGCAAGCGCATCCATGAGGCAGCCACTGTGCCAAATCAGGTCACCCATAAGAGCGTTCAGCATGCCAAAGAATTTCCCAGAAAGCCATTTGGGTAGGTTAGCAAAATAGTTTTAGAGTTGAGGGAGCATGATCATTTTAAATAGTGCTACCTTCCCTATTACCGAGAGGGGATGGGTTCCCCAGAATGCCACCTGGCCTAAGCGCAGTTACTGCTCTGATTATACTGCTTTGAGTAAATCTCGAAGTAGTGAAATGGCATGTGCTGCCATTGAAGGGGACTCCCACCACAGTCCAGTCTGATCTCCGTAGTGTTGGCTTGAAGAGGGAATATGCAGGATTTATGCCAGTTAATCTGCAGGCAGGATGCCTGGTGGAAACTGCAGAGGACGTGCCTTATCTGCGTGGTTCCTCATCACATCCCACAGGTACAGCGGCAAGTCATTGGTGTAGAGGGAAATGGCATGTGTCCTATTGCCTAACGGAATGCCCCAGGTCTTGCCACCTCGAGGTAGATGGATAGCTACAGGCTCCATCACCAAAGCGAAGATACGAGGCAATCAGAAGAGACGATCTTAGGAGCAATTACGGCAATGCCATCTGGTTAAACAGCCTGTCGATAGAATACTCTAAAAAAATCCGCCTCATTGCTGGTTCCACATCTTTTGAGTCTCTTTGAGGAAGTGCTGCAATCTGGCATTCTGACAGAGGACAAATGCAGTGCTACTGTCTCCGTGATTTTTAAACATAACAGACCCCAGACCAACTGTGCTTCCTACTAGTCCATCTCACTCATTAACATTGAAACTAAAATCTTTACCAAGATCCTTGCCAGACGCCTGTTCACTGTTCTCTCCTCTCTTGTCCATTAAGACCAGAGTGACTTCTTGATGAAGTGACATGCCACTCTCCAGCGCCTACATGTCATCCTTCACCACTCTGGGTGTTTAAGTGACTTTAGTGACCTGCTCCTCGTGGACTTTGAGAAGGTTTGGACTCCATCCACTAGCCGTTCATGCTCCAGGTAATGGATTAAATACATTTCAGACCACTGTTCCAGAAATATGTCAACATTCTCTACTGGTCCCGTGTTAGGGTTGGGGTGAATGCGGTTCTCTCACCCCTTTTCCAATAGAGTTTGGAACGAGGCGCTGTTTGATGGTGACGCCGCAGGTCTATGCCGAATATCTTTCACGAAATGTGTCATGCCACCTTACAAAAGGGCACTGGGTATAGTCAACATTCAAAAATAATAATGGGCATCTCAAATAGCCCCCATTCATGATAATTTCTGGAGTGTGATGACGAGAGTATCTCACTTGAGGAAGAGCAGCTGGACTGTTACTGTCTTTTTGACCTGTTGTATGGACAGTTCTGCCACAGTCATTCAGACAGCCCTGATCTGTTGGCACTTTGCATCCAGATGGATTCAATGTGAAGAAGTCCCCACTGGCAAGAGCCCCCCCCACCCACCATGGTATGGGACATGGCACGGACACATATCTGAACTGCAAGGCATTAGAGCATGGGACAATATTTGAATCTCAAAGTTATGAGACGTGTCGGAAGATACCCAGATCAAAATGTTAGCGATGACACCGGAAGAATTCACTCTACATCAATTACAATTCTACCGATACCTTCAGTTACGGCATGCTCTTAGTAAACACAAAAACCAGATTGGTTCTCTCCTCAAGTTTAGCCCTCTGGATTAAAGGAAAATGATTGAGAAAGTAGACCAGAAAGGCAATTCCATGCACTACAAAACTATAATCAGCAACACCCCAGATCCCCTGGGGCACCTAAACACTGTGTGGAAGTGAGGCCTGAGTCAGCTGGATGAGAAGCATTGGACAGAGGCAAAAAAAAAAGCCCTTCGCTGCCTTACGGGGTCTATGCCATTCGGTTTCTTTCAATTAAGGAACAAGTTACTTACCTTCAGTAACACTATCTAGTAGAGACTATCTAGCTGTAGATTGCTGCTCTTAGAATATCCCCAGGCATCAGATTTTGATAGCAGTACTCCTGTGCGCCGGTAGGTGCCATCGTTCGGTTCCAGGTT